>CM068368.1:803900057-806400057 GCA_034769895.1 Magicicada septendecula | reverse complement strand
TTGTACAGAATCCGCGATATTTACAAAATTGTTTTTTATTAATTTGTAGAACACAGATTAAGAATAGAGATCATGAAACGATTCATTTTTGGAAATACATATTGGAGGTGAAGGAACGAATATGACAACAGATTTGCAAATTATAAAAACAGTACGTTCTTTAAACATTTTGTGTTGACATTATTTAAAGCTAACAGAAGTAATAAACATATAAGCTAGAAAATAATACAAGGGAAAATGGTACTAGGGCAGCTTAATTCTGTGCTTTGAAGCGAGAATGTAACCCACAGAACTAAAAAGGCGAAGTACTCACCCATCTTAGAAAGTGTAATTACTAATGCTGACCCTTCATCAGCTCTGACTCTTTAGTAGATGTGTCAAAGAAACTCGGGAAAAGTATATGGTGTATAAATAGACTTCTGGAAAAGGTCTTGTGCAGTGTCCAGACTCTAATTCATTAGAAATGATGAATCAGGAGGCAACTGCATGTTGAGAAGAAAATTTTAGAGGCCATAAACACGTACAAAGCCCGTAGACCATGGTGACAGTAGGCGGATGTTTGATGATCGTTAGGCCAAAATGTATCCAACTGCGTTCCAACTAGAAAGCGGAAACTGGCAGACCCAGGATTGTGAAGGAGGATATGCACGATGATATGGGGAAAAGAGGCTTGGAGCCTTGTAAGAAGTTGACTGCGACAACAGAAGCCTCTGGTGTGCAGGATGCTATAGCCGGCAATAGCGGCATCAGCACTCGCACATAGATGGATCGATTATTATTAACGCCGTGATAATAATTGTAAGCATGTTTACTCGTAATCTTGAGCAATTTGAAATTTGTATAACAACTAAGTGTAGTTCATAATAAGATTAATAGTTGTCAAACCAAAATTTCTTGTTATTATGTGTATTGATCATAATACTTGTTATTATTACGAAAAACATTGAGTATTTCTTGTTATTCCATTTGGTTTATTGATCTGAATAAGATACCGTATTGTTACGTAATGCGGAAAAAGTGTTACACCATTACAAAACATTCTACGTGTTTCTCGGATGTTCCAGTGGAATCCGGCTGTAATGTTGTGTACGTACGTGGTCTGAACATGCGTTGGCGAGACTTTTCTAGACTTCACCAGCCACACGCACTGTGTCAAGGCCTCAATAATTACGTTCTATTGTAGCGATGATGCGTAGTATGGATGTTTCTGGAATTTCGGCGGGGTATAAATACAATTACTCAGCGACGCTCAGTTTCAGTTTTAGTGGCAATATATTTCAGTGCGGTTCGAAGTATTGTGGCGAAGTGTTATGTGTGTTATATTTGTGCGGGACATTTTGTAATACAATTGTGTTTTATACTCGTTTTATACCTGGATGTGAACAATTTTTATTTGATTTGTTGTAAGAGACTATCTTGTTGATTACGAACTGTTTAATTGTGATAATTAAAGGAGGTGATTAATGACTTTATTGGTGTCGTGTAGTTTGTTTTCCACTGGACCATACGACGATCAGTTAGACCGTCGTAACAGTATTCAAAAAGAAACTGTGAACAAAAATAACAGCGTAGTTCAGCATATAAGTATTAATTGTATATGTTATTATTCTTTCGTTTTTGGAGTATAACAGACAAGAAATATTACGACTTACAGAAACGAACAATCTGAGTTAGAAAACGTGATCTTGAAAGAATCACAAGAACACTATACTATTATCAAATAGGGAGTGCGGCTGGGCGAGGGTCAGGCTCACTCACAAACACGCAGCCCGCACACACACAAGCGCAGGGGATTAGGACCGGCCGGATTCTCGCCCCATTAGTCACCTAGCGGACTTCAGTTGATCAAACTTTGATTTATTTTATTTGACATTTTATCTTAAAATGTTTAATATATATAAATTCTACACACCATTACAAGTGTGTGCCCAGCCGCACTCCCTAGTTGATAATACTATAAAACTGTTGGACGTGCGTGTGTTCTTTACGAGAAATCCTATTCACGACAAGTGAAATTACCTATGAACACTATTTGTAAAAACATGCAATTCCCACACTATGTAAAATTTATTCTAATGTAGTTTATCAAATTTCATAAAAATTTGTACTTCTGGACATCTGATCGTCAAGTAAACAACTGGAAGTGACACATCCAATACGTGGTCAGCTTATTTTTATTTGCAAGTGAAATAAAGTCCTAACAGTAAAATCACATTTACGCAGTGACAAATGGGATTATTTTATTTCAATTCTTTTATTTTAAAAAACACAACAAAAGCGAGGTTTAGAGGTATGCGAAATGTGTTTTTGTGGAAACGGTATAAACTATGAGAGAAACGTATCCGACCGTGTTGCCGTTAACACGTTCATGAATATGCATGCAGTCAAACTACAATTTTGCAGCAGGGACTTTGACCTCTTTGTGCTCACTGTGTTATGTACGCTTTGTCTCTGAAAATATAAACGACAAACCCTAAATTACTGAGCAGATAACTTGCGTATTTTCAACAAGACTTTAACGTTTTCTTGACTTTGTGTTTTTCTGTTGCCTCTTAATTACACAAACCTTGTTTACGTCTAATATTAGTTTATAAGAGAGGTCCAAGCACTCTCCCGTATGACTATTGTTACATTGAAACAAAAAAGCGATGTGTCATGTGACAAATGACAGACGTAAGACCTTCAGTGTCGAGGGGCGAGTAAACTGATTCACCGTGTAGAAGTTGCTCGTATGTATTTGGAGTAAGAGAGGTTTTGCTATAAAAAATTAAGACTCAAACAAGAGTGAACGGACAGTGAAATGAGACAATGGAATAATAGTGTTTTTATTCATTCTATTGTAACAAATCGATAGTTTAACGAACATAAATAGAATCATGTCACACTTCGTATTATTTTCATTGTACATACATATATACCTAATAATTTGTTTCAATGTAACAATAGTCCTATAACTTACGCAATATTTAGTTTAAAACTGGAATGCTGTATGCTCAGTATTAAAATTTAATTTTTTTACAACAAAAAAGTATTGTTTAATAAAGTTAATTATTTAATCACCAAACCTTGTTTGGTGCTGCTCTCTGGTGGCGGACCTGAAGTTATCGCTAATGTAACGTGATACACTATGATGAAAGAAATTACCGTAGTGCTGCGCTCTGGTGGTGGCCCTGAAGTAAACGCCAAACATTTTGTCATCACATGTGGTCAAACGCCAGATATATTAATTAAAGAATAAAATTATTTTTAATATTTACGTTATTCTTGCAATAGTATTTAAACATTCATAGTATGTTTACATCATTTAAAACGTGACGCATCTTCGAAACCATACATATTTGTGGCAGTGGGGAAAAGTGGTTTGATTGACCTGTTGACTCTGCTTTTTTTTTGTTTCAGCTGTTTCGTGACGCGTTGAATCGGTTTACTCCCGTAGGAGCGCGAGATGTACGGGAGTGAGGCGAGCACCATAGTACCGTATATGAAGTTCCCACTTCAAAAGTACTTAGACTGAGACACAAAGCTTATTCGTGCATAAAATTAACATACAACTCAATCAAAAACATTTTTTTAAATATGAAGGGTAAAAGTAAATAAATGAAATCGTTTAATCTAAAAATGAGCTGCCACAATAACGTTACTCGGTTATGTGCTCGTGAGCTTGTAGCGTATTATACGTATAGTTGATGTAGTGAGAATATGCAACATAATGAACAGTACAGCCCTAGTTATGATACTGTTAATGTCATTAATGTCAAGATATGACTAGTATAACCGAATATAAATTTCATTTGTTTTGTGTGCCTGGTCTACAGTTTTACTTAATAAATTCCCTTAAATGATTAAACGTGCAATGGTATATAGGCTAGTGTAATTTACAACTTCTAAAAGTTTGCTGCTCTTGTATAGTACCACTTTGTGACGAATGTCAGCTGACAAATACTATAAAATTTACACTTTGTCGGTTTGTATCGCACATACGTTATGATTTATATTATATTTGTATATTAAACGACTTTATCAATTCCAAAAATTGGTTTATGTTAATATAATGTCGAGCCCCAGTTAAAGGTAATTTGGTGATCAGGTTATGAAGTTTAAAATACGTATAAGGTTAAGAACGATGCAAAGTTACAAATCCTTATAAATTGATTTATTTCGGAAATGGTATATTTAAGAGATAAGAGATTTGAGATATTCACATTGCGGAATAAAAATGTGGAATGATATATGGAATAACCCAGTGCACAATAATCGCGGCTTTAGTTTATCAATAGTTGACGTCATTCTATCCGCTCTGTCGTCTATGCCCTGATTGACACCAATCGCCCAGCGACGTGCCCGGCTACCTCTTTACGTGCTACATGACCTGATTGGCTGTAGACCCACGCGTTTACGACCGACGTCTTGGTGTCAAGGGATGTCACTGTTATCCATTTGCTGTGAATAAGGTGATTGTTAAGCGTGACTGGTTTAATGCTTGAATTCGATTATTAATCCTGAAACAATAGACTGTATTGTGCAGATGTTGAAAGCTGAAGTGTGAGTGAAATGGAGGTGGGGAACGTTATAAAGTGTAACGGAATTATTAAGAAATCTGATGGAGCAAATTTAATGTACGCAGCAAATAGTAAACTGAACAGCAAGACAATATAATAGATTATAGTTTGCCTGTTTTGGGAAATAAATCAGAGACGTCGCTTTACTGTGGCAATACAGTATAACCATTTTGATGGTTTACAGCAAAAATTAATGTCCGTTCTTAAAGGTAAATAAATTTACACTGTATAACGCGTATTTGTACAAAATACATAATTCACTAGACTTGTTAAA
Source organism: Magicicada septendecula (assembly GCA_034769895.1). Classification (NCBI taxonomy): domain Eukaryota; kingdom Metazoa; phylum Arthropoda; class Insecta; order Hemiptera; family Cicadidae; genus Magicicada; species Magicicada septendecula. The sequence continues at coordinate 806,395,224 of CM068368.1, read as the reverse complement.
TATACTATAAATAAATAATATTGTAAATTCAAATATACAAAACCAAAAAAATATTTGTGATAGAAAGTATTGGTGTTTTTTACTACACATAATGTTACATAAAGAGCAGAGTGTAATAAATGAAATTCAAAAATATTGTTAAATTTTAAAATAAGCTAAATTTCTGTTAAGTAAATTTATTTTACTTTTGGCAGAGTCCACATATATATGATGATTTACAGACTTTATAATTTAGAGTATTATATGAACATTGATGATTTTGACAATAACTTTCCATATCTGTTTATAAAGAAGTCGTACATATCTAATCATTTTGAAGACTTATGTTTAAAGAAGATCGTGACACCAAACATAACAACTCGTCTACAATCAATTGTCCTAACAATAAAATAAAATAGTCGTAACGTCAGTAAAAATGGATTAAATATTGTTTCTACTCATTAACCAAAATTCACAAAAGTTTTTGCCATCATTATATAAGTTACAAAGTATAGCAGACTGTAATGAAACTCTAGTTAACTAAATTTTTCCATTTTGTTAAATAAGTGTAAGACACCACAGAACATCAAACCGTAAATAATTTTGCAAACTTACTAATATTTTAAACTTTAAGTGAGTAAAGAGTATACCTTAAGCACACACACACACACACACACACACACACACACACACACACACACACACACACACACACACACACACACACACACACACACACACACACACACACACACACACACACACACACAAATAGGCATAAACACAAAAACTAGTTCATTATATAATTGCCATTTTTCTATACTACATTGTGATAAATCACCAATCTATTCTGCTGAGGCAGTCTCTTTGAAAAATCGTTATATTTTAACCTTTTGTATCTAGGAAACGAACCACTACATTTCACAACATAAAGATTTTTGCCTTCAGTAAAAAGAAACTCTGTTCATTTTAGTATCGTCTTACACACCTTCATAGGCTATTATAGCAAACTATTACATTTAGTTCCAGACGTCCGTGAAAATAAATATTTTAGTTGTATTTATTTCTTATTTCCCAATTCTTCGTCTTATTTCCCAATTGTCTCGTAATGTACTTAAAGATACTCTTCAGAGCCTGTTCCATAACAGTAGTTTCTACAAAACACTAGAAAAGTTGTTTTGTGCTTGCTTGTTTGACAGTTTCATTAGATTTCAAAGAAAAACGTATTTACACTTAACGCAAGTTTGGTTGTCTACATGTTCGTGTTATGCTGATAAAACGTCCAGTGGGATTCAGGGAAACGCAGGAAACATTTAAAACTATTTACGTTTCAGTAGATACTATATTATTTGTTTAACATACTATATCTGCTTTCACCTTATTCGATTAAGTACATAACAGGCCTATAATTAGTAAGTAGAATAAACCGTAAATTAGTCTAAAGCAAACATCGTTCAAGTACCACTTAAAGTTTGTATTCAACAGAATTAGATTTCATTAAGCAATTTCATTAGGGAGTAAAGCAAATAATCTAACAGTGTGACATTCACCAATGACAATTAGACTCCAGGTTATATCTAGAAATTTGGTAACTACAAGTAGAATTTCTAAGAACATTTACAGTTCACACAACACAATGTAGAAACTGCACAAACATTGTACAAACGGTTTGAATTAAATTGAACAAATTTGTATTGGCTAATTTATATAATGAATTTTATGTGTTCAATCTAAGTTATTAGATTAATATACACGAAATTTATAATAACTGAATTTCAAAAATTTTTCTTTTTTTTAATTTCATAGACTGCTTTAGCTAAAATCATGGTTCATTTTCTAAAACGGTAATTATAAATTTTAAACAACCTTTGAAAACACACTTATATTTAAAAGCCTAGTTATAGGATACGCTCGCTACTACAGATTAAAAGGATTTTAAAATATATAACCACTTGGTACGTTTCATAGTTTTTATTTAACTCTGACACATGTTTCAGCTTATCAAGCTATTGTCAAGATTGCATTCAGATTATATTTAGTTTTTACAGACACTTGACCTTCCCTTAGCTTCTCCAACCCCCTCCATCATCACACCCCAAACAGTCCGGATACACGCCTTAAACATATGTTCACCACCCTAACATCCTTTGTTTCGTTGTTCACTGATCTCTGTGACAATAGGTTGATAAGCTGAAACAGCTGTCAGAGTTAAATAAAAACTGTAAAACGTACCAAGTGTTTATATATATTTTAAAACCCTTTGTATTAATATGTTTCAACAAGAGCCCAACGAGTCATCAATTAATATCGTACGAAAGATATATTGGTCAGTTGCTAATTAATTTCTTGTAGGGAAATAAAATTCCGAACACCCGCATGCAGAGAATTCTTTGTGTTTACTACACGGCTAGAATTAGGCAGACTGCTTGTGAAAGCGCTTCCTCAGTCTCTTCAGGTCTTTGTTAATTTACTAACAACAGTCCTAGTACAATAACACTTATTCGAAACGATTATCTTGTTCAGTTATCTTGTAAAATGTGATCTTCGACACAAATTATTCTAATAAATGAAATATTTCTATAAGTTTTAAATAAATAATTGTACACATGGTGCTCACCAGTTCTACGGAGCCGTAGTGTCTTCTGCTGAATACACCTCTTCTGGATATCAGGTCATTTGAAGATGAGCTGAAACAAGAAAGCAGAAATTACTTTTTACGAATTTCAACCATGCAAACAGCACACTGTACAATTCAGCAGTTCATACGTTGGATAAGTAACTTACTACGTGTCTCGGTACATTTGAGGTAATACGTTTGACGTGAGCGTCCCACTTTGCCGGTAAATAAGCGACGTTACACACGTTAAACGATGACAAGTTGCATTAACTGTATTAGACTGATAATAAAAGTTAATCCTCTCTGGGGCTCGTGATGTAAACGTAATTGGATCTGTACTAGAACTAATTTACTGTCCGACTTCAATAAACTCAGAATAACGTTTACTTAAACGTGCCAATTCAATGACGTTTCTTACTTCCGCGTGCCCTTACGTTACGCCAGCAATAACAGTTACATCGTTCTAACAATTATCTTCTTTTTAATTAATTTGTAAGGGGTTAAGAAAATTCACCTTGTTATTTCATTATTATCTATCAAAAGGTAAGACAGCCTTTCCCACAGTACTGTTTTATTGACGAACACCTTGTCAGTCGTTTCAAAACCGTTTCTCTGACGATGACCTCCAGCGGTGAGGCCAAAACATCTGATGACAATATCTGTCATCAAGGTGACAACGGCCTCACAACCCGGAATTTAATTTGAATAATTATGGCGCCGGCCATTTAAGAAATAGGCTAAAATAGGAGTTTTGGAAAAGTCGAAAGTGAGAAAATGAGTTGATAAATATGAGGTAGAGAAGAATTACGAGACGTAGGAGAAATAGGACTGTTAACAGCAAGATAGAGATCAACAACAACAACAACAACAACAGCAAGGAAAGGTTGTTTTAAAATAATAAATTAATACTTCAATAAAATTATTTTTCGGGCTGTCGGGCCGTGGTCCTTTTCTTATAAATCCAGTCGTTTGGACTGCAGCTGCTGCAGTCATTGTCAGTGAGTCTTCCGCTTCACGTTCTGCTCCTTCGGCGAGCGATCCTAGCAAGTCATCGCCTGGGATGACTCAACTGACTCGCCGGAGGAGCAGAACGGTCAGTTATGATGGGGCAATTGTCTTCAGCGGGTCTTCCGTTTACGGTAATTCTTATCTCGTACAGATGACGCGCAAAATTTTAATTAAATTCCTTTTTATCTCTTCATAAGGATTAAATAGTTAAATTCCTCGTTAAAAGTGACAAAAATTTCAAGGAGCAATATTCTATTGTCAGACATATAACTGATCGCGTCTGTAAGGACTGTATAAATTTAAACAGTATATAGTTGAAGATCTAAGTGTTACATTGAATATAAATCATTTTTAATCTTATGTGCGGGACCATTAGGCAAACCCTTAAGTCAGCAAGTTGAGGCTTGTGGAACAGGCCTAAAATTCTGCAAGGTGATGGCCCTTCCCACACTTCTTTATGGGTCTGAGAATTGGACTTTAACGAAAGGTCCGTGGCATGACGATAAGATTTCCCAGGCACGTGGCAGGGTATACTCTCCATGATCATAGAAGAAAAACAAATGTACGGCAGGAACTGAATATTATGAGTATACTCGACAGGATTTACCCGTATCGGCTGAATTGGTGGGAACATATTTGCCGAATGGATGACTGCCGCATTCCCAAACAACTATGGAACTATAAGCTGAGGGGGCGGAGAGGTGTGGGACGTCCGAGGAAGCGCTGGAATGGCCAGCTGTTTGAGACCGGAACAAACCATCCTTGGTTTAATCCTTGAAGATGATAATTACGATAAATCATTTTTAATAGACAATTTCCTACATCATATGCGTGTGCCATCATGTCCACATAGCTGTATCGTTTTCATTCGTCGAAAAAACACGCTGATACACAGTGCATCTGGATCACGATGGTCAAAGTTAAGTTACGAAAACTTTCTTTGATCCTTACGTCAAGGTACGTAAAAGATATAGCTTTTTAGTATCCGTTTGAAATAGCAGATTTTTACATACATGAATATACTATTGCGCCATTACAGAATGTTCTACTTGTTTCTCGGCTATCCAGCTGTAATGTTTGTGTGCGTACGTGACTCTTAACATGCGAGGTAGTGTTACGTAACACGGAACATTCTCGTACATTCGATAATGTTGTTCGACAAACTTCTCAACTAGCCCAACGGTGCGTGTTTCTGCAGGCTATAAATATCTCACAGCTGCCGCTTAGTTTTGCAGTTATTATCGGGCGATTTACACAGTGCGTCTAAGTGGTGTCTTAGTGAAAATTTATTATAGTGCGGAATTCTTTGACATTATTATTTGTGTGACAGATTAACTTAAATTATTGTAGGAGTATAATCTTGTTGATTTCAAACTGTGAATTGAGATTAATTACAGCTGGTGATTAGTGACTGATCGGTGTCTTGTACTTTGTTTTCCACTGTATCATACGACGATCAAGGAGACCATCAAAACAATACGATTTTTTAATACAGTTGTATTCATAACACCGGTTACACCTGCGTTTCTATGTAACACGTAGGGCTACCTGTAATTCGAAGCAAACTAACTTTACAGCGTTCTGAAAATTAAATAATATATCCCTGTTTGCCTAAGAAGCATACGACTTTTATGCACTTCCAGTTATCGCGTGTCGCCAAAATAGCGACACTAAAAGCACTACAGATAATTCGTGTAGCGGAAACAGGAACGTTGTATATAATCTTAATGTTAGACAAATAAACTTAAGTTTATGGTACGTTTATGGAAAGCAAGGTGATGTGGAAATGAGGCGGTGACCGTGCAGGATTAACGGACGATAGGTGGACAGAACAAATACTTGGACAGACAAATGGAAACGACTTGTGTAACATAATCATAGCGTCCAACAAGATGGTCCAGTCACGTATCGTAAAAATCCTTTTCTAGACAACAGGAGACCAGCAAAGATTAAGGGAGACTTATATCTAGCAGTGTACGATGTAAATTGCAAATGATGGTAGCAATAAGCGTTTATAAGTGGGATTAGTGCTCGTGCACTAACAAATAGCTCCTGGGTTCAATTCCTGGGCAACACTATATTATATATATATATATATATATATATATATATATATATTATAACACCTTGTCTTTATATATTATATTTGTCAATTTACATATGCCTCTTAGTTGCGGCGACAAATTATATAAAGAACTTTTCTTTCACTATTACTCTACTCTGTATAAATAATGATAGAAAAATGTTACTTACCCGTGACTTTTTACTTTACCTGGGCGCCAGAACAAATCCCAGATTCAAATGACACGGATTCAGCTTAGTTCAGAGCATAGAGACACACTATCTCAGGATTCGTTCAGTGAATGTGGAATTCAAGGGGAATCGTTACAAATAACACTTTAGAATTTGTTGAAGTTTGTTTAATTAACGATTAAATGTTATTTTATTAATGTTCTTTCAAAGCTAAGTTAAGGACTTATTGCTAACCTAACTCTTATTATTAATGAGTGTGCGTGAAAAGTGAAGATTAAAACGTCCAAACGACCAATTGTTCTTATCTGGTTTATTTAGGAAAATTTATGTCTCCCAAACCAGTGCTAAAGAACGGGTCTGCAATAATTTGCACGTTCAATACTACACCTCACTCTCCATTCAACACTCCTATATTACGTTATTACTAATCTTAATATTTAAATACAAATATGAATTTACTTAGTGTCTTTTAAAAGTTGTTTATTGATTTTATTATTTATTTTGTTACTTATTTCATTGATCAATGAATATATTTCTTACTTATTGATGCGTCGTCCGTAGATAGGAATCCGTAGAGATCCCCCTCTTGATGGTTCGGCTCAGAAGAAATGATGTTGACCAATGACGTTGACCGATGACCCTGGGCGCTTACAGATGCTGTAGCTACTCTGGTGCACAGGTCACTTCACAATTAATTAATTATTAAATTAATTAATTTTTTAATTAATTAATGAGTTGTTACACAGCGAGAGTATTTATTAATGAACTTTACTAGTTCCTCTGCGGACCACTTCTCGAACTGTTATTTAAATAAACTTGGCGTGGTTTGCGAAATCTAGCTCGTATCTAACACACGTCTTGCCTATTTAATGTTCGAACGAAGAGTGCTCGATTCCCCAAGTCTGAGTTGGCGTCTCTTCTGAATACAGCTTTGTGATTGGTTGTTCCAAATAAATCATGCGTTTTCCATTTGAAACAATATCGAACAAGTCGACCAAACGCCCCTTAACAGGTTTGAGATGGTAGAGAATTACTGGCTAATTTCATACTTCCTCTATTTGCAAATCGTTTGATTATGGGTATTTGCAAACGTGATTTCACAGATCTGACCACAGAATATTATTGCTTAGGTCTTTCTCTGTAAGTGTGTGAAAACACCTAATTCGTACCTAGCCTAATTCTCTAGTTATTTCTCTTGGCGTTCTTCTTATGTATAACTTCTGTAAATGTTAATTATATTGGTTGATGTTTTGGCTATTTATAGAGCTTTAATTGCTGAACACTATGCAGGTTTCAGAATTGCTGTATATTTATTAGTTTTGAAGATATTGCAGTTTTAACTAATAAAAATAATTGAATAAAAATTCATGTCTGTGCCGGCAACCTTCGTAGCAGTGGCGATGTTAGACAGAGATAGCTGTGATTATACGCTCTCTCTCTTGCTTACGCCGCTATACTCGCACAGTATGACACTTTCATATAACGATCTGATAGGTTGGTTTATTATTCGTTATATATACCCCCACTTGGTATAAAAAAAATTGATTATTTAAGAAATACATTAATTTTTTTTCCTTCTTGTAAAGTTACGCACTTTCTTTAAAATTTAAAACTTGCAATGTTGGTTTTGCTCGCACACATTTTGCACTGTTACAATTTTGCTTACTTCTACGTTATAACTAATTATTACAATATGTTACTAAACCTAACATGGCATACACATATTAGAGATTTATACGGACATTAATGCTTTAATCACAAGTTTGATTTAATTGATGACAATGATCAAAACGACAATACTAACATTTATTTAACTACTACTTATTATCATTGACATTGCTTCAGAGACATTTATAAATATTTGTTTGACTACGTTTGATTCACATACCTCATTGGCTCAAACCATTGTTTCTTTATTGCTCTATATTTTGTCTATATTTCCTCAACTATCCCCATGTTACTTTCCTATAACTTTGTTTTTTTCAACATCTTTTAATATCTAGGTGTAACTTGTAATCTGCTTTTCTATTCTATATGGTCCCACGAATATCGGAAAGAACTTGGCCGTGGTATTATCTATGGCAGAGGATACAGGATTCGCTTTCACTAGCACTTCCTCTCCTTCCACAAACCTTACCAACTTGTGAGTGCGATTATATCGTTCTACCCTCTTCTGGCCTTCTCTCTGTATTCTTTCTTCTGCTATTCTGGTTTTTACCTCACATGGAATAGGTAGATTGTAGTTGGGTGGACTTTTTATGGTTTTGGTCCAAACATGTACTGGTTCTTTGTTGATAAATAATTCTGAAGGTGTGTACCCCGTTTGTTTCATTACATGTATTATTAATACAATCCGAAATAAAACTCAAGTAATCTACCCATGCAGAATGGTTCTGATGGCATAATACCCTAAAATATCTACCTAATTCTCTATTTATTCGCTCAGCTAAATTCGCTTGAGGGTGACGTATTGATGTAAGAATTGGTTTTATATTGAGTTCCTCCAAGGTTTCTCTCCATAGGGTTATTGGAGAACTGTTTTCCTTGGTCGGGCAATATTTTCCTACGTTTACCATACTGTGGGATGTAGAACTTTGTTAACGCTCTAAGTGTTGCTTTTGTCGTGGCTCTTTGGACTGGGTATAGTTTGACAAATTTAGAAAAGAAATCTACTGTTACGAGAATGTGCTTTACCCCTCCTTTTGCTTTTGGTAGAGGCCCGTAATAATCCATAGCTAATAACTCTCCTTTCTATTTTGCTTGGATTGTTTGCATTTCTACTCTGGTAGATAAGTTCGGGTGTTTACACTTCTGGCACAGGTCACAAGTAGACAATAATCTTTTCATGCGTTTTGCTAACCCCTTTCCAATGAAGCTTTCTGTTAAGGCTCGATGGCATTTCTTAAATCCAGCGTGGCCCAATGACAAGTGGCATTCCCAAATAAGTTCCTCCATCATACAGCTTGGTAATAATAATTTCCACTTATGGGAACATAGCTTATATAGCTTCCCTTCATATATAGGATATCCTGGTTTGGTGTTGGTAATCACACTTCTCCAAGCTACACTAATCCTAGGGTCTTGTTGTTGATGGGTCCCTATTTCCTTAAGTCGTCTAACTACTTCAGGTTTTGTTACATGCTTTACCGCGTAAATACCTATATCGGTGCTACTACTTTTACTGTTAACTGTATCCATGTTGTTTTCTGATGGTGGATTTCTACTGAGTACATCTGCTACCAAGTTGTCTTTCGCTTTGCAATACTGTATTTCAAACTGGTATTCTTGTATAGCCAAGATCCAACGAGTCAGACGAGCACCTAGCAATTTACACTTTAATAAAAATACTAACGCCTTATTGTCGGTGATTATAGTAAGTTTAGCACCCAGAATATAACTTCTAAACTTTGACAGGCTATGCAATATCGCTAATAGCTCTTTTTCTGTCGTAAAATAGGTTAATTCCGCCCCTTTAAGTGTGCGACTTACAAATCCTAATACCGCTTTTTGGCCCTTCTCATCTATCTGATACAAGTGTGCTCCTATAGCAATATTGCTGGCGTCTGTTTGCAACTAAAATCTTTCTCCTACCCTCGGATGATGTAATACAACAGTACTTATAAAAAGACTTTTCACTTGTTGTAGCGTTTCATCGTGATCCCTTGTCCACCTCCATTTAATCCCTTTGTTTAACAACTTCAACAATGGAACAGTACTTTCCGAGTATTTACTTGTAAATCTCTTATAGTAGTTAGCTAAACCTAGAAATGACTTTAGCTGCTTGCAGTTCTTTTATGACACTTACCGACTTCCAATGCTTAAATCCTTTAATGTTTACATTGATTTTATTAGTATCAATTTCCATTGTGATGGTATTTCTTTTGAAATTTATTTCTGCCTTCCATTCAAGTAACGTATCTACCCCAATAATACAATCATGAACGAGTTTTGGGACTATAAGAGCTACAATTTGGGTTTGGTTACCATTTAAATTAACAGGTAAATAAATTTGTTCAGTGATCTTTTGCATTTTGGCTTCAGTGGCTCCCTGTACATTACAATTTTTTACGGGTAGTCTGGGACAATTACGCAACTGACTATTATTTTCTACAAACTTTGAGCTGACACAGGTTACCTCACTGCTGGTGTCTATTAGCGCTCGTACTAGTAGATTACTGATTTTACAAATTATTTCCGGACATTCAGGATAATGGCTTCTACCCACTTCTTGCTCTTCTTTTAACAAGAACTCCCTATCGCTCACTTGTTTTATATTATTTGTTACTTTCTTTTTACCTGTTTTCTTGGGTTGTTTCACTGCAGGTAATGGTAGGTTTAGTTTTGTTTCTTTTCTACCTGCAGTGGCTTCCCGTTTCCCGTATTCGTTTTACTAGTAGACGGTTGTGGCTCGGTAGATGTTATGGCTGTTTTACATAACTTAAACCCTTTATTTGTTTGGTTTTCCACGCTCCTACTTCTACCCTTTTCTTCCAATTCCTGCCGATTTTGGGGTTTGTTACCCGGATTTGGGGTAAACCTTTTTTCTTTTGGGCGTTCATTGTCTCTTCTTTTCGTTGGGTGTAAAGTTGGTTCCTGATGATCGCCTCTAGAGTGGTTACTCAGCTGATTAATTTACACGCTTCAGGTCCCTATCTAGGTCTTGACATTCATCCACGACCATTATAAACTTTTCTAGAGTATCCACTCCTCTAGTAGTGGTTGCTACTCTAGTGCGTTCCGAGAAATGACGCGCTAGCTAATACACTAGGTCTCTCTCCTCTATTGGTGGTGTTAAATGCTTTACTTGTGCCATTACGTTTAGCACATAGTTGGTGGTTGTCATATTCATGGACGGGTGATACTTACCAAATTCCAGATGATCACGCACCCTTCTTTAAATCTGTACGTTCCAGTATTGAGGAACTAGCCTAATTCTCTAGTTATTTCTCTTGGCGTTCTTCTTCTGTATAACTTCTGTAACTACTTATAGAGCTTTAATTGCTGAACACTATGCAGGTTTCAGAATTTCTGTATATTTATTAGTTTTGAAGACATTGCAGTTTTAACTAATAAAAATAATTGAATAAAAATTCATGTCTGTGCCGGCAACCTTCGTAGCAGTGGCGATGTTAGACAGATGTAGCTGTGATTATACGCTCTCTCTCTTGCTTACGCCGCTATACTCGCACAGTATGACACTTTCATATAACGATCTGATGGGTCGGCTTTATGAATCGTTATAATATATATATATATATATATATTTAGTCATGTCTTTAGGTCTTAGGGATGACTCCACCTGTTTAAACGAGTACCTGGGATAACGTCCTGGTGTGACAGTTAACGTCTAAATCATGGTGTTGGCAACATCTCCCTTGGATGCTGTTCCATCATGGTGACAGCCTACCCTGTCTGATATTCTTAAGTTACTCCTGCGATGCAAATAGCAGCGATTATTATTATTGTCACGACAGTCGCATTGATCGTCGTATTGTACACTGGGAAAAAAATACAAACATTAATGAAATCACTAATTACCAGCTTTTAACTAGTCACAACAATTTGAAATCAACAGAGCTCAACAATAAATCAAGTAAATTTTGTTCACACGTAATTGTAATTGTCAACTATTGGAGTTCCGCACTAATTATAACACAATTATTACTTTCAACTAATCTGCAACGATCACTTGACCCGCACTAAAGAAATCGCTCCCTGTAACTGGCTGACTAAGCCGGTCGCTGTTGCTTATACAGCCCGACAGAAGTTCCAAAATAATTTTCCATTCATTTGGCGGCGTGCCGATATAATTTCTGTTGTTACAAGTGCTCGAACAGTCTGGAGATTAAGTGTTTGCACGACCTTGACCCGTTACACTTGTTTGGCTAGCCGAGAAACGAGTAGAATGATGCTCTCGAATTTTCGAGAACGTTAGGTAGATGTGAAGGGAGTAATTATAACTAACTAAACAGTGGCGTACGCTTAATAAAACGATAACATCAGCCGTTGCAAAATACTATGAATAGTACGCGAAACACTGAGCAGACAAGCAATAATTTCGAGATGCGTTATTTACGGAGCTATTTTAAATTCTAAGCATATTAAGGACAAAACGAGAACCTACCAAACGAAAAAGCTTTAATTCAAAGTTATTTATATTCTTCATTATCGTGACAGGTCTTCTGAGGTAAACGTTCTCTGCAGTAATCTTTTATAATTAGGGTACTTACTTTATCTTACTTTATAATTACTCACTATAAATTGTAGTGAATTACCTGATAACGTCGGATTTATAAAGATCAGATAAGCTCCGTCCTGTGCAATTACTTGATCTGTTGATTATTTAAAATTGTATGTTTTTTCCCACGTCCACGTTTGAATAATTAAACACGAAATATCAGAAATTTAAATTTAACGGTATCGATTAAATATGGTAAGGAAGAAACATGAATTCGCTCAAAGGAAAATATTGAATTTATGTTAATACTGTATTAAAAAAAAATGAATCGTTTTATTCAAGAAATCACCTGTAAGCGCTTATCCGTAAGTAGAACTTGTTCTGGATGTCATGAGTAAAAGCATGCATGTATGCACGCATATAATGATAAAATAATCTTATGCAGTCTGTTCAAACAAACAATAAGTGTATACATTTATTAACAAATAAATATTAGAAAAACTGACACGAAGATTACTAAATTTGTCTAATATTTTTTTACAGCAGTTACAAACAAACGTAGTTGGTAAGAATTGAGTAAAGGCTAACGATTATGACTATAGTAAGATTTTTAAAATGATTTAAAAAAAATTGCGGTAGTGAAATAGATTACATTAAAGTTTAGTCATAAAAATAATTTGAGTTTCAAGTTGTGTTATGGTAATTGAAATTATAAATTATGAAATACAAAACTCAACTATTTTTTTGTTTAAATCATTTAAGAATCGTTACATTTTTTTATACATTACTTTTATTTCGTTCTCACAGTTAACTAGCACCTTTATTAGGTCGTTACTTTTTCCATTCATAAATGCTGCTTTCAAATGGAACAGATTTTAAGATGGTACAAACTACGTATATATTGAATAACGTAAAACAAAAACTATGAAAAAGTAACATTTTCATGAAAAAAGTACGGGCAGCCGGCCGCGACTTCATCGTAACTGATCTAGATTAATCGTACCTTTGCATCAATTTATCTGAGCCGGTCTACAGTCAATGAAATGAATGAAAACTATTTTGGTATAAGCTTAACATTATAGTAACGTTGGTTGTATTAGTACATCCATTGTGTGATATTTGACTACTAACGTACAGGCAAGGTAATTTACAGCTAAAGCATTAGGGACGGACATGTCTTCAGTCGTTTTAGCTATATGTCATTACACTGTGCTACACAGGCTTTATCATCGTCATCATCATCATCTTCACGGATTAAACCAAGGATGGTTTGTTCCGGTCTCAAATAGGCAAAGATTAGAGCTGGTCACTCCAGCGCTTCCTCGGACCTCCACACCTCTCCGCCGCCTCGGCTAATAGTTCCAGAGTTGTTTGGGAATGCGGCAGTCATCCATTCGACAATATTGTCGATATTCTGGGCGATCCTGTCGAGTATACTGATAATATTCAGTTCCTGCCATACATTTGTGTTTCTTCTATGATCATGGAGGTTACACCCTGCCACGTGCCTGAGAAATCTCATTTCAGTCACTTGAATGCGACTGGGCTGGCCTTTCGTTAAAGTCCAATTCTCGAACGTGTGGGAAGAGCCACCACCTTGTATAACTTTAGGCGTGTTCCTCTTTTCGCTACCTTAAGGATTCGTCTAATTGTCCCGCACATAAGGTTGAATTTACGCAAAATATTCACAACGTCGTTGCACGCATTATAAGACACATTGTAGCCCAGATATTCAAAATTGGTAACTTGTTCCAGGACAGTACCATATATAACAATTTTTGCCCGTACGGGATCAGTTCCACGAAAAGCCATCACCTTGGTCTTACGTGTGGATATCTGCAATCCAGAGTCTTTGCAGATTCGATTTAACAAATGTATCTCCATCTGAAATCTGTTTTCAGAGTCCGACAGAATAGCTTGATCGTCCACAAACAACAACGTGTCAATAGAACAATAGAACACAGGCTCTATTTACTTACTATATGTGAAAACCATGAAGGATGTCGTTATTAAACACAAATCTCGAGACATTAGTGGTATGCAATTCGTTAACCCTTCACGGACGACGTCAACATTGTAAAGATTATTGTTATTACTAGCCGCGGTCTTAGGCCGTGGTCGACTGCTATGGTGGACAGACGTTTCGGCCTCACCGTCGGAGGCCATCTTCAGTGTTAGAAAATGTTTGGGAAGATGTCCGCCAATTCACCTCAGTACTGAGGTAGAGCCTTTGTGTTGGGCCTGAGAAGGCCCACTTAAATAGACTCTTCAACGCAACACGATCTAAGCTGGAAGGCAGCATTAGCCAATCAGCATCAAGTTGTGGGGTCGAAAAGTCGACCATGTCCTAACAACTAGTAATAACAATAATTTTAACAGTTAGTGATTGTAAGAAACGCCTTGTTCTGGAACTTTTCAAATAGACATGTTAGATCTGGGGTCAGTACTGAATCCCGTAGTACAAAACTGAATCCCGTAGTCTACCTATAAACTGAATCCCGTAGTCTACCTACAAACTGAATCCCATAGTCCACCTATAAACTGAATCCCGTAGTCTACCTATAAAATTAATCCCGTAATCTACCTATAAACTGAATCCCGTAGTCTACCTATAAACTGAATCCCGTAGTCTACCTTTAAACTGAATCCCGTAGTCTACCTATAAACTTAATCCCGTAGTCAACCTATAAACTGAATCCCGTAGTCTACCTATAAACTGGCTTAATTGGGTAATCAAAGAAAAGATTTAATAACTCGAGTGATAAGAAAACTTCATCATCGTCATCGTCTAGGCTTGAACCCTGTTACTATACCTATGCGTCGCGACGCCTCACATATCACTCGGTTTATACCTTTTCGTTTTGAATGGCGTTCTTATTTCGTGCTTAATCTTGGAATCTGTAAAAAAGCTATTTTCGCTTTAACTGACGTCTCGTTCACTAAGCAAAATATAAAAATCGGTATGGACAACCATGTTCTAATTAATTATCAAATTATTTTTAATACGTACACAAAAACTCAGAACATAACCAAATAATACATCAGCATGCTTTCGGTAAAAACGCTGAGAAAGAATCAAAATACGAATTGTACCTAGTCGTTAATATTTTAAAAATAAAGAACTAAATTATCTTTTATTTAAATAACGCGAAAAAGCAAATTCCGCCCAGCGTTTGTTTTCTGCGACTTTCTGAAAAGGACAAATTATTTTGTTTACGTATCCGTCTCACATAGCAACGATATCAATTGTTAATATTTTATTGAAATTTTTAAGTGTTTCTGTCGAATACATTTATAACAGCAATAAAAAACATTACCCCCTCCCTCTTCAACTACCCTTTCCGTTTATAGATATTTCGTCTTCTTTTGTAAAGCGGAATATTATTACCTTCTTTTCAGGATACTTTATTTGTCAAAATTAAGTACTTTACTCTTGGTAAAACGTAAAACGTTGCAGGTAAACTACTCCTTCCCCTTAACCGATCTTCACCAAAATCAATAGACCTTGAGTCCTCTACTACTCGGGCACATATGCAATAAATTATTTGATTCTGTTTGAATTTGCGGCAGATATCGTTTGATATAGCAAACATTCTACACACAGACAATTTTCGGAAAATTACTTTTCTTCATATTTTGCGGGAAGTAGAATCAAAATCTGCCCTTATTTGGAACACGATTTTTTCGCGATCACCATACTTCCATATCCTTACGGAACATGGAAGTAAAAAATTATAGTTTAATAAATAATAAGATATTTTACATTTTATTGTCAAAAATTAATTTCACCATAAATGAGACTTTTTAAACATAATTTTTTAATTATGTAGACAATACTGATTTATCAAACAAATTATTCGTTCGTTTATGTAACAAGTTAATAAATACATTGTTTACTTACCAAACGATTTATATATACTTTTACTTCTTACTCACATGTAGTGTAGTGAACGGTATAATTATTGAAAAATTATTTCTGAATGGTTTTCCAAAAAGTAGGATCGAATCGTTAAAGTAATTTTCGTGAGCCACCGACTTCGCTTCTACTAAAACCTTTTGACAATTTGGCGCTTGAATTGTTTTTGCAACTTAAAGCGCCTTTTATAACTAGTTATGAATATACTGTATGCGAAGAATGTACAGAGTTTTGCTGGCTTTGACGTTGTAGACTACAAAGAAGGCGAAATGTCACGAATACAAAGAGGAGCGCCAAAATTTAATTAAAACTAGAGTGAATAAGTGAGTATGTTATTAATTACAGGGAAACATGTAACCCGTTTTTACAAAAAGTAGGGCCTACACGCTTTTCAGAGACGCAACATCTCAGTAAATATCAACATCGCGCTTTTCGTTTTGCGGGTATTAAGTGTCTACAGTTCTAAAGGTTAGTGCGCCTTACTTTAATTGAAATCTCTCCAGACATGTTCTGTATATTTGCGTATTTACTTCAGAATTGTTTTGTTCGCATTTTAGGTGCTGGACTCTGAACCTATAGTATTACATCACATCACACACACATATACATGCAAAGGGAGCACAAAGGGGGTGTGACGCAAACATATGATTTCATAGAAGAGAAATGCACCAGCCTCTCTACCCCAACTCCACTCTCACCTACATGTCGGTGGACCCTGTTACGCCGAGCAATCCACTCCAAGGTTGTGGTAACCAATCCCTTCAGCAGAGTGGATCGGTAAGCAAACCGAGATGGAGAACCGAGAGATGGAGGTTCTGTCAGGGGAGTCTGGGGCTGTCCTGGGCCCTGGCCTGGCAGGATGCTGCACATCGGCAGCACGATGTGCATCTAGTGTGGAGACGGAGGAGGCTACAGTAGCCCAACGGCTGCACACATGGGCTGAGTCAGTTAGCCGACTGCGACCGGGCAGAGAGACCTCGTCAGCTGAGATGAAAGCAACTCTCTAGGGGAAGAGCACTCCGAAATCAAAGTTCCTGGTCCTCTAGGTTGGGGATTGGATCTGAGAATTTATCTATTCCATCTGTGAACTCTTTTATGTGCAGAAACTTATCAGTTTCTCAGCCAGTCAGTTGTCTGCAATTATATGCAGTCCGTTTCAAAACCACTGTTCACATATATTAAATGTTCATTACACAATAAACAATCTATCCTCCATCATTGAATAACATTCTAATCTTAGGTCAATACAATATATTTTTTATCATATAAATGATATTATTATTATTTATATAATATTTGTTTAAAATTTTGTACTCTTCCACAATCTCATTTCCAGAATTAATAGGTTTATTCTGTAACTTTTTATCATATACCATGTCACGATCGGGTATGGTTCTGTCTACATCAGTATGATCATATGTTATAATCATGTTAGTCATATAGTCATCAGAATTATTTACTGCTACACCCGTTACTTCCCAAAGTAAGTGATTGTTATCATTATAATCACCCTCTACTATTATTGTTATCTCAAATTTACTACAAGGTTTGTATTTACTATAATCATCCACCATCTCTACTCCTAACTTTTCTACAAGTTCTTTATACTTTCTATTTACTTTAAAAATCTCTATTAAGCTCTTTCTCTCTTTCTCAATATATTTCTTACCATAACACCAAGTTACACTCTCTCTTTCCAAACATGCAGGGGTCACTAACTCATAATTACGGCACCACCTATGAGTTACACAAAAACACCAAGGAACTCTATTTGTAGACCTATCGTCTCCCAAATGTAAATCTAAGGAACTCTCGTCCTTATTAAAAATACGTGAAGACTTGACTTCACCCCCTACCACAACATCAAAGGAAAATTCTACCCCCTGCATCTCTTTCACAAATATACTGTCTCAGCTCTCTCTCTGACTCAACACACACAAACACCTCATTATCACTTTCTGACACCATATTCTTAACTATATCATTGTTACTACCTGTAAACTCATTACTACCCCCACTATTATTCTTGTAATTCTCGTCTACTTTACTCTTCGGTATATCAAATATCTCGTCTACTACCGTTACTGTTTTCTCTGTCATTTTATCGAAATGAGCATGCATTTCGTTTATTCTTTTATCAAAATAAAATTCGGGATAACTGGGAGAGGCTGTTAAAGGAGGCCTTGACTCAGTAACGGGTTGTCGCGCCGCCGAAGAAGAAGACACACACGCAAAGAGATAAACGTAATCCCTTAACAATATGCTGTTTATAAACAGAAGCTAACAAATAACTTTCACTATTCAAGGAAAGGTTGTTATCGGAAACGTTTCCAGAAACTATGCAGCCCTAAACGCTGATAACGAAATTTAATGTTGTAAGTCTTAAATCGCAACAAACATAACAGTACAATGCGTTAACTGAAACACGTCACGATTAACAGAGTACGAGAAGTACGGGAAACAGTACGCGGCGCGATCGCTGAACTTTATTTGTACGATTCGGTCAATAATTTGGGGACCAATATAGATAGACAATTGGGAGTTAGATGAAAATTAAATTTGAATCTCTGTGTACTATTCAGTTGGTTGATGTATTAGTTATCCTGAATAGGCATACTTTTTATGCCTCACGACTGGAAAAAATTAAAATTTGAAAAAAAATTATTTTTATTTTATTTTTGTATCAGCCATTTAAGGACCACATGCCAATTTCAATTCTTTATTCTGTGTTCTCTTCTTTTTATCCAACATTCTTTCATCTTTTTACTGTGTCTCTTCTTCCCGTCTTCAGTTTAATTTGAACCTGCGTTTTTCTCTCTCCTTCTACTTTTAGCACGTTTGTCCGAAAAACTTCTCTTTCAATTGCTTCTTCTGCGTGTACATTATTTTTTTCTAAATCGTTTTGACTTCTTTAATCCAACTTGATGTTGACTTCTTCCTCCACAGATATTTCAAGGTCTGCTTTGTTAACCTATTGTCGTCCATTCTATATAAATGTCCAAAAAATAATAGTCTTCCTTTTCTCATTGTTTTTGTAATATTTCCTGTACTTTGATATATTTCATAATTACTTCTTAATTTCCAACCTTCTAAAGTTTATATTTTTTATTTTGTTATTGAAAAATTATTATTAAATTTGAATAGCGTGTGCATTATTTACGTGATCTGGACTAGACGTATAAAAAAGTATTGTTAAGGAGCAAGAACAACGTGCGTAAAGAGAGTTTATGCGTACTAAATTGACTGTGCGATGCTTTTTTATTTTTACCGAGTCATTTTTGGGGCTAAATTTATTTAAAATATACCAAACACGAAGGATTAAAACAGTTATAATATGAAGAATTAGACTTACTTAATATTTCATTTTTACCGGCCGGGGATTTCAAGTCGTGTAACAGTAGTGAACGTAAATCCCATAAGGGCAATGTATTTTCCTATCTCGCCCATTGTCTCATCCGACTGTGGGAACCAAGAATAGAATCTTGAATGATGACTTACACAGTAATTCATATTTTTCAATGACTCGACAGGCGGTAGAAACACGGCTGTGTCACACATCTTCCCGGAGAGTCGCAGTCGGATAGAGAAAGTCTTAGACACATAGTGGATGATAAGAGACGGTTAGTTAGTCTGTTTCCATTGTACTACACGTAACTATAATGTTGTGAATAATCAAGTGTGTATAACACGAGATACAAAAAGTAGACAATTCGGCACTTGATGTGCATTTCCTTCTGTGGATATAGGTCTATTTATGTAATAGTTTTGATTTTATATAATAAATATTTATAATGAGCTAATACTGAAACGTTGCGGTTTAAAATTACACTGATTCGCTGGTAAACAGTGCTATAAATCGTCAGTGTTGAGCTACAAATTCAATAAAGTTTTTCTGTTTCATTCAAGAAGTTCCAAAAAAAAAACGTAGATTGACCTGAGTATATTGTTACGACGGTCTCACTGATCGTCGCATGGTACAGTGGAAAACAAAATAAAAGATACCAATTAAGTCAGTAATCGCCAACTTTAATTAATCTCAATTAACAGTTTCAAATCAACAAGTAATTCAACAAGATTATACTCGTACAATAATTCAAGTTAATCTGGCCACACAAATAATGGTGTCAACTATAAAGAATTCCGCACTATAATCACTTTACACTAATACACCACTTGAGACGTACTGTGTAAATCGCCCAACACAAACTGAAAACTAAGCGGCAAGTGTGGGCTATTTACAGTCTGCGGGGTTCCATAAGATGCGTTCTTAACAAGCACTAGAAAACTCTACAGGATACCTCAGCGCGGCCTTGGCAGAAACACACACCGCCAGGGCTAGTCGAGTAGCTTGTCGAACGACACCATCGAACGCACGAGAACGTTCCGCATTACGTAACACACACATAGTGCGCCGACCGGTACAGTTTGGAATAATCACGATTGTTGACGCAATAATAAGTGTCACTTAATTGCCTTTCATCTCAAAGTAGCAGCAATATGTACGCGCGCACGCGCACCCATTACAGCTGGGTTCTGCTGGGAAACTTGTAGTACGTTCCGTATTGCGTAACAATATGAATATACTACTCTTAATTACACGCACTTATAGTTCAATCTCAAATATTTTTCAGCAATAATACATGTGATAAACAGTACAGAATTGAATCTTTCTTTCTGCATTATATCGAATACGGGAACACGCTCTGGGAATCTTAGACTGTGTCACAAATAATGCTTGGTTTCAGTTATAAAAATATGGGAAATTCTGTTTAAATTCAGGACTACAAAATAGATTGAAAACAAGAAAATGGGTCATCTTGGATGTAAAATCTGGATGTTTGCTAAGCCATTAGTGGCTATGTTGAGCAAGAAAAAAATATCTATAATAAACAGGAGGTGATATTAATTTTAAAAATATAAATTCAAATTACTTAAAAAGCTGATATTTGTAAAATGTTACTGATACTCCAAAGCTATAAAAATCTGGAAATAAAAAGACGATTTTTTTTAAAGAAGCAGTTTCTGGTCAGAAAACAGCACACAAAATTTGATGAGGTGGACATGAGAACAACATCGACAATAGATATTTTAATAAATTATGACTTCTTAAAAACAATAATATACAAACTGGTATTAGGAGACTTTATTTTCACGAATTAAATTCAGCGTTAAAATGAAAAAAATAAAAATCTGATCTAAAGCACACATTGCGATATGTTTAAAAGTATACACTAAGACCTGAAAAAAAAACAAAAACAAAGAATAGTGTAATATAAATGAAACTAAAAATAGAAAAACAAGAGACAGCTTCAAAAAGAGAATTAACTCTACGTGGACAAAGACAGGAGAACTCGAGTAAGGGTAATATGTGAGGTTGAAGGAAGAATGAAGAAGCATTTTTTGGTTTGTTAAATTAGTCCACAGAATTTAGCACATTTTTCTGGAATAATAAATGTGAATTATGATTCAATTTATCAGAGAAAACGTTTAATATTTTTCACGATATGCGCAAATAAGGAAAACAAATACTAACTTAGATAATATGCTTCTGTAAATTAAAAGGCTGAAGAAATTGTAAAATATATCGACACAACATCAAGTACACGGAAGGTGTGACAATAGAAAGCGATCGATTATTTTGATTGGTACAAGACGTTGATTGTAACATTTCATACCAGCATTCTTTGGTTTATTAAAATAGTCCACAGACTTCAGCATATTTACTGGAATAATATATGTGAATTTAATAGATTTATCAGAGAAATTGTTTAATATTTTTCACGATATACGCAAATAAGGAAAACAAATACTAACTTAGATAATAGGAATCTGCAAAACATAAAAAAGTTGTAAAACATATCGACACAATATCAAGTATACAGAAGGTGTAGGTTATACAATACAATATAATAAATATATTATACAAGTATACAGAAGAATCGATTGTTTTTATTAGTAGGTACAAGACATTGATTATAACATTTAATAGTAATACCATTAGTAGTGGTAGGCCCACACTAACGATGATACTTTCAGCAATTTGGAGCCGCAATTCAATCTGAGGTAAAGCACGTCGGTTTTAGCTCTGAAACGGTTTTCATTAGGCAAACGTTTTGACAGATTATAGATAGCCTGCTGCGCAAGCCCATTCAGATTTAGTGGACTCCAAGGAGCTACAAGAGTGTTGATGGTCCCGTCCCTAATTAGTTTAGTGCTCTTGAAATTTCTAACGCCAACGTGAAATTCCTAAAATAAACGTTTATTCGCTTGTGCCTTACTCAAGAGGTCTGGTTGGGTTTTATACATTAAATTTAGTTGAAATAATTCTGTGTCTGACGATTAGTTTGTCATGTCTACAGCGTAAATTTTCTATCCTATGTGCAAGTACTAATATATAAACAAATTTTTGGAAGAAAAAATGAAGCCTGTGAACAGATCAACCCTTGGCTTTAGTAACGACAGTGTTGGGTAGTGTGCGCAATTTATAATCTACATGTATGACCGTGTTGGGTACATTCTTTACGTGCAAGATGTTCCATGAACGATATCCACTCGTGTTGTGTTTATTTGAAAAGGTTCATCGCATACTGACATTTACACCCCTCTTTTGAATTATTTCAATGGATTCTGCGTTTGACAGCTCTCGATACCTTACAACGCGTTTCGATCGCGTGACAAAAGACGGTTCGGTGCGTTAACCTACAGACCGAAAGTATCGAAAAACAACATTTTTTCCCTTTACGTACAGGAGTCTTTGACCTGTCTACGGGTAAACAACTATATTACGTTTGTAAGTCAACACAAAGCATTTTGTAACTAGTATTATCACGTACAAATAACAGGATTTATCACAGCTATTCTGTGCTTCATACAATAGTATTTTACGTGGATAACGTTATTCAGTATGGTGGAATTAATTTGACACCGTACAAATTAAAACCACCAGAAGTTTAATTAAATAATTTTTTAGTTCAGCTATCCAGCTACTCAAATAATCAACATGAACCATAAACATCATTCTTCTTCTTCTTCTTCTTCTTCTTCTTCTTCTTCTTCTTCTTCTTCTTCTTCTTCTTCTTCTTCTTCTTCTTCTTCTTCTTCTTTCCAAAGCTTACAGCCTGTTCTGATTTTTACAGAAGTCAACCTTGCCTGGGCCGTCCAATTTTCTTTTCCCTTTGACCCTAACCGAAAATCTTACTGTTCGATGTCCTCGCACTTTGAAGAGGTCTGCATAAATACTCTTATGTAATGCGGAAGAGTGTTACGTAATACGGAACGTTCTACAAGTTTCTCGAATGTTCCAGCTGTAATGTGTATGTGCGTACATAATGCTGCTACTTTGCGGTGAAATACAATTACGCGTCAACTACCTGGTCTATACCAGACCATACCTGTCAGCGCAGTGTGTTCAAGGACACTGGTGCTAGTGGATTCTCGAGAGCGCCTGTTTGTTTAACAAGTCATCCAAGTGACAGATTATTCTGGAAATCAGCGGGGTATAAATACAGCCATTCAGCGACGGTCAAGTTAGTTATTGTCGAGCGGTTACACAGTGCGTTTGAGTGGGGATTTACACAGTGCGGTTTGAAGTATTGTAGCAAAGTGTTATGTGTTTGATAATCGATTGTAATACAATTGTGTGTTATATCAATTGACATTTTTATTGCGTGTGAACAATTTTTATTTGATTTGTTGTACGAGACTGTCTTGTTAATTACAAACTGTTTAATTGTGATAATTAAAGCTGGTGATTAGTGACTTAATTGGTGTCTTGTATTTTGCTTTTCACTGTACCATACGACGATCAGTCGGCCGTCGTAACAATACTTTATTGATTCCAGGTGATCAAATAATCATACAGAAAACTAAGAGATGTTTACCGAAGTCCATATACCGCTTGTACCTATCCTACCTATTGTGACAAAAAATGATTTGAAAATATCTGAAAACAAAACTAAGGTAACTGGTTTTCATGACGTTTAGTACGTTCTAAAAGAATCATACACAAACATCCTTGTAGAACAAGTATCAAATTTCCAATTACTATGATTTGATGTTAGCCCTAAATATGAGAATAACGTTACAAGCAAGGTAAGGGAACATCAAATGATATGACGTAGAGAGAGAACGTTAATAATTATACAGATTACACATCATACATAACAATTTGCATAAAATATGATAGTTAACTTGTATCTCTTTCGGTGTGAAAACACGGTTAAAAGTGTCCTTGTTAGTTTTGTCAGTCGTGTCTATCTTCCGTGCCGTTAAAATTTTATTTTTTGTACAACGTGATGTTCCACGAAACAGCAATAAGAAATTTGGTACGGAAATTTCCTAAAATTGTACGTATTACGTTCTTTTTACTTCCACGTTGCATATAAAAATGGAAGTATGATGATGGCGGAAAAAATCGTGTTCGAGATAAGGGCTGATTCTGATTGTACTACTCCCAAAAGATGAAGAAAAGTCATTTTCCGAAACTTTTTCTATGACGAACGATAACTGCCGCAAATTCAAACAGAATCAAATAATTTTTTGCATATGTGCCCGAGTTGTAGAGGACTCAAGTCTGTTGATTTTAGTGAAGATCGGTAAAGGGGAAGGGATAGTTTATCAGCAACGTGTTACGTTTTAACATGAGTAAAGTACTTAATTTTGATAAACAAAGTATCCTGAAAAGAAGGTCATAATAACCCACTGTAGAAAGGTAAATGAAATATCTATAAATAAAAAGTGTAGTTGATGGGGGGAGGGAATAATTTTTATATATGTACTACGTTATCGGCAACAAAGAAGTAGTTTGTTGTTAAAATTCTTTCCCGGGCTGTTTGGCCGTGGTCCAATGTTTTCTGCAAAACCATACGTTTCGGCAGTGCCATCGACTACCATCATCAGTAAAAATCGAATGCGCTAACGTGAGGCGGTATACGTCAATGGCCACAGTACTGTGGTTAAGGCTGAAGAAAGAAGTAGAAATAAGTAGTTTCTATGGAAATATTTCATAAGATTTTAAATATAAATCTCAGAACATGGAAGTCATGTATGGTTCTCCATATCGATTTTTAATTAAACAAATTACCTTCCACTGCTTTTCTCTAAATTTAAATATTGAAAATAGCTGATACTGCTAATTATTTCAAACAATAATCAATTAACAACAACACACATCTCACTTAATGGAAAACAGAACTTTCAATTTCAACAGACATCTACGCAGATGATCACTATCGAGTACCTGCTAAAACCTGTCTGGCCCTTATCTTATTGTAACATGTTCACTGTTTTGTTTGAACGCTTTTACTGTGTGTCTGCGTAACGGAAATTTATGAGACAGCAGCGCTTTGCGTGACGAAATAAACTGCACATATAATTGTTACTCCTCTGGGATGGTTATCAATGAACGGAGCGGGTGCGCCGCTCGAATTTCGTGTCCGGAATTGTATCAGTTTGGTCACGAAACACTGTCCGACCCGAAGTTACAAATTAATAATAAATGCCCGTGTTCAGTTAACTCAATTATCGTTTACACGATCGTTCGTTCCACAAATATCCAACGCCGTACTTTGGATTCATTACGAACGTTTGAAATTATAAATCACAAAGGTTTAAAATTGAAAGTTCTGTAGAAAGAATATCATGTTTATTTATGTGTACCGTCGAGTATATAACTGTTGATGTAGCAGTGGACTGTATTGAAATGTAATAATTATTCTTTTGTAAGTAACTCGTTGAGTTTCCTGCAGGTCTCCTATGTGATATCTTCAAATAATTACACTGCAAGTAGGTTTATTTTCACTTGACGTACATTTCACAGAAATTATTCTGTATCTTCAGAGATTTGTATGAATTGTAATTGAATGGTTCGCTTATAATACAGCTAACGCATAATCGAATTAACTTCGATTCTATTATTGATTGTTTGAATGTTGTAACATTACATTTGGCATAGCTTGATATCGTACCAGATTTAATGAAGATCATGGATATGAAACTTAACAAGAAGAAACATATCTTTTAAAAATGATAGTGAAGATGAACAAATAACAACTTAAGACTGACTTAGACTATAACTGACCGTACTCAAATTAATGTTTAGGTAAATTGATGGAAAATACCCAGATGATGAGATAAAATTCGACCAATTACAATAATAATACCTACGAAGCCAGACAGCATTATGGACCATTACTATCAGTAAAACAAATTGTTTTGTTAAATGTATCATACAATATAGAAATAATCAAAATACAAATTGAGGGATAATAGGCCCAAATACACAATAGAATGTAAAAAAAAACAATACTAGCCAAATGTTAACTAACCAATATAATTGAATAATACAAGAGAACAATCATTATAGATACATAGAAACATACAATTAAAATAGTGTGACTAATGGTGGACCTAATGTTATAAAATAAATACTGTACAATCAAAGAAGAGATTATTGTGTAATAAAAACAAATTATAAAATATGGACAAAAATATAGAAATGCCAATCCATGTGTAAACAAGGCTTAAGAAATAATAATTATCAAATGTATATTGTAGCGTGACAGATATAAGCATAATATTGAATGGCAATTGATCATTAGAATAATGAAGTTATAATATTTAAATTTGGAAGAAAGCATTAAGTTTAATATAAATAGATTAATTCATAGCAACTGTGGAAAGAAATCATTATTATAAAGAAAATACAAGTTAAAATAAAAAGAGTTACTAGTGATGAGTCATCCAAAACCAGTCTCATAACCAAAGGTTTTCAAGGTATAACCCAGGAAGGTAAAATAGTAAATAACAAAGCAGTACACAATATGACCAAACCCACAACGAGGGAGAATAAATAGAATAGAAACCCTAAAATAAGCCAAGATCAACCAATACAGGTTGTGTATTTCTGAATTCAAGAAGAAGATGGAGAAGATACCAGTCCCAGAAGGCAGGAGAAAAGAAGACTGAAGAAAGAAGAAGAGGGCAGCATCCTGAAGAAGACGTCATGCTCTTATAAAAGACACCCAAATCCCTATATCCCCAAAATAAATATCTAAAAATAAAAGTATAACGAAATAAAAACCACATGTATACAAATTTAAGAGAGAGGAGTGTATAAAGTAAAAGTTTCCTGTGAACTAAGATGAAACAATAATATAGTACCCATGGAACAAATCTCCATTGAAAAAACGCTAACCAATTTATTATGTTAATAAGACTATACGACCATTTAGCATTAACATAATATATAAGTGAAAGTGAACCAGTGATAGTTTTGGGTATTATAAAAAATGAACCTTGTGTTTCATTCTTGGCAATCACAAACATTGAATGCAATGAAATATGCA
Source organism: Magicicada septendecula (assembly GCA_034769895.1). Lineage (NCBI taxonomy): Eukaryota > Metazoa > Arthropoda > Insecta > Hemiptera > Cicadidae > Magicicada > Magicicada septendecula. The sequence goes on along the minus strand of CM068368.1, from coordinate 806,367,928 downwards.
TTTTTCAATGACTTAAAATATGTACGGTGACAATATGTTGTTCATAAGACATGAATCTGTTTAAAATAACATTTTTGTTTTACATGAAAAAAGAAAAACAGATTTCATAGTGCTTTTTGAACGGTTCATACTATTTATTTGTTAATGACAGGGTACAATTCCCCAAAGACAAGGTATAAAAGACTGTATAAAAACTGTAGAATCCTACTTATAATAATAGTTAGAAATAAGAATATAGATATAAGGTTTTAATGTATATAGTACAAGAATGTTTAAAAATGTTTTAGATATAAGGCCATTTGTTTGGGTCTGAAACAACTAACATCAGAACTATAAAAATAGTTACCACTTGTAAATAGTAGAGAGTAATTAAGATGTTAGTTAGTACAAAACCTTTTTTATAAACCATGTTTACATGTTGGAAATGGGAATTTTGTTGCAAAATGTCTGATTTGAAGACAACCATTTATTTAAAAAAAATGTTCTTTATTTGTTTAACTATTATTTGTATTGTAACCAATACTAATTGTTTTTGTGTAATTTGAAAACATGTTTAATTTATAATACTATTTGTAAAAAGTCAGAGAGGGTATCACACATCATATATTGTTTGTAAATTATTTTGTAAGAAAAATTGTTAAAAAATCATAGGCCAAAAGAATGGAAACCAAACTTCATCAAAACAGAGAAATTGCTCAATTAAATGCAAATAAACAAAAGGGGTTTAGACAAAATAAACTGGAGATCATGCCATATAATTGCACATACCATTTAGAGAGATTTTAATAAATTATATTCAGAATTATGAAAAAAAATAAAATGACTAAACTCAGAAATTTAGACATGGGAGTCATATATTTCAGAATAATGTTTCAGAATACAACTAATTCAATTAATTACCAGAAAATAAGGGAATAGGAACCTTTTAATACAATATAGAATTATTAATATTAAATATAACTGATAAAATGGCTGAATTTATATAATGACAGGAAGTAAATTCTGATGTTTTGGACTCTTCACAGTATACCAAACTGAAAGTGAAATTACTATTTTTTGGACAGAAAACACTATAAAATGGCATTATTTAATCTGAAAATAACCAGAATGAACTGAAAGATTAATTTAAATCAAATCTAGTGAATAAAATTGACAAATAACCAAAGTTTAGGCATTCATATAGTGAAATAGTAAAATGTACACAGGATGTGAAAATATATTTGAACAATGTTAAGGATAATATTATATGGGCTAAGAGTTTAATTGAAACTGAAGGAAACAGTTAGTTAATTATTGGTAGTTGAACGGTTAACATGACATACCTTTGAAAACGTGAATAACCTAACCTATAATCGTCATACAAAGCGAGTGTATAGTGAGTTATTGTGAAATCGCGAGTGACTTGTAAAATACTTCTGAAACTATCATATTATAACAGAAACGATCAAGTAACACTCCATAACACAGAACAATATAAATCTACTCCGAAAAACACCATAAAACACTAGAAAACTGTATAATACATTAAACCAAATTAGTGACGGAATCGGAGAAAGTGTTTGAACTAATAATTATGCAGATACACTAAATACAACCCAGAATCACTACACCAGTCACTATACAACATATAACAAGAGATTTGCGGACACGAGAACAGAAATATTGCGTCAAAATACATTATTTGGAATGCAGCAGCAACGAGCAACATTTTCATCGACTTGACGGCAGCCATCTTTCTTTGACAAACCCAGTGCCTCTTCTTGGTTCATCACAGCTGTTTGGTGAAAACAATTATTATATTTACAATTTATTATTCAATGTCTGTGTTTATTAATAACTATTAATTTGATTGTAACGTTATACTTTTTAAATATAAGCCCGATTTCTCTGACTTTGGTAATAACTGTCTGTTTAAAGAACCCTATATAATTTTTATAATATATACTTGTAACTTTTTTCGATATCCTGAGAATCGATACTAATCGATAAGAGTCAATATTGCTGTTACTTAATAAAACATTAATACTTTTCAATACTTAATAGTTCTTTATTTCTTCAATAATACTAATTACCAATAATATAATGCTAATTGATAATCTACAAGGACTTTACCACCCGTAAGTGAAGATAACCTAAAAAATAGAAAGGTAAACAAATATCGATTGGTTTACAGACAGTCTTATGAGTGGTGATAGATTATTTAAATTATACTAAAACTTTAATAAAAATTTTCAGAAGAGCATTACACTGTTTAAAACTTCACAGCCCTATATTAATTAATTGATCCTAATTAATTAATTAATAAAATTAAAATTTTTTTTTATTATTTTTTTTTATAAACATAATTTTTTTTTTAATTTTCTTCAAAACAATAATTTTTGTTTTGAAACTTTCGGTGAAGCTGAGCATATATATTTCTTCATCAACTTTACGCTACTCGACCGGTCTTGCTACCATTGGGACTCGACCAGCTGGGAAACTTAAGGAAGTGTTTAAATCTATACTTATTTAAATTTTTATTTTATTACAAAATAAAAACAGTAATTGACAAGAAAAAAACAGTAAAAGACCTAGTACAGCAATGGCTGAACTGTCTAAGACAAATAGAAAGATATAAAATCATTATTAAATGATTAAACTTTTTCTTTTAATGTTTGAAAGTAAGAATAAAGTTGTGTTTATGTTATTTATAGTTTTGTTAGGTAATGAGTGGATGATATGTCTTATGCAGGATTTATGTAACCAGGCATATACAGATTGTTTGATCACAAAATGTGAATTATGTTTTTTATAATGTTCCAGTAATAATTATTGTTGTAATTTTAAATAATAATACTAATAGAGTTATAGGGAGTAGTTTTGATGGTAGTGCATAGTTAATAGGTGTTACAATAACAGAAAATAGAAATTTAACATGTCAAGACCTAGGCCTATAAAAACTTTGGAATTTTGTAAATTTTAGGAAATACATTTAGAATTTGATAAAACAAATGTTGTAATATGGATAGGTTTATAATTAATAGTATACACAGTAAATATGGAATCAAAATAATCAGTTTTAAATTATTTAAGAAAATTCAAATAGCAAAAATGTAACATCAGAATTTCTTAAGCAAAAATAGGCATGTTTGGTGTCTATGTGTCACAAATGTTAAGACCAAAATAATGATGCTATTAGTTTTAAATTCCCAATTAGTATAACAAAGTTATACTAATTTAAAAGTTTTGGCCAAGTTCATGCAATAAAATAATAAATTTGTATGACAATGTATATCTGAATCAAGCAACCAGATTTCAAGTTTTACCTTAGCAACCTAAAATTCAGATAAATAAAATAGGAACTTCTTTAACAACCATAATTGAAAACAGACGCGTTTTATTAACGTCTTAGCTAATTATATTTTAATAAGACGAAACCTATACCAAACATAGTAAAACGAATCAGGACAGTTATTGAAGAACATTAGAGGAACCCAAGATCAACAAGACCCCAATTTGGAAGAATTTAAATCACGGAAGAAGAATTAAGGAAGATTTGGACCCCATCTTCGTCCTGAACGAATAAGAGAAGAGGATCTGGGTGAATCTGTATAATTTGATACACTTATTTGACAACAGCACCCACATCTGAGCACACGAACCACTTAGAAAACTAAACAATAAAAAACCACATACACTATAATATACACCAACACTAAAGAACACTGGAAGATAACACAAATTGATTATTACACCTTTTGAATACCAAAAAACTGAACGACAACTAATAAATATCTAAACTTTTCATAACCTAGAACTGTGGACAACACAACCACGACTACTAGTTTGCACCATAAATCCATCAAAACCTTTTTATATCCTTATCTTGTAAAGTTTGTATTTTGATTTTAAGAGGTGTATTAATTGTTTAACCATAACATTCGAACCGAATACGCCCTGAGATTATTTTATTTAATAGAATAAAAACAACGAGCAGCATTATCGAGGTTGATCCCAGCATTGTTATTAGTAACTACCAACTTATGAACGAAGACGACATAATTTTGTCACAATTTGTATTAAAATAAAGAAAAAAAAACGTAATTGATCAATTCGTCTGAATAAAAATTGATTAAAGGAGTACATCTGTTTGGTTTTTTTTTGCATTATTATTACTGATAAAATTAAAAGATACGATAGCACAGCAAAGCGGACGGAGCGACAGTCGGCAGCTCCGAATTACGTCACTGGTTTTGGACGCCGAGGCGGGAGCGAACGGCGGAATAGTGGAATACAACAGTAAACGAATTTACTTACATCTTATTATTCAACACTAGAGAGAGTAGTTGGGTTATAATGTTTATGTAGTAGCTGTTTATTATACATTGATTTAATGTTTATTTTATTATTCTAATAAATGTATGATTTTAAATAAATCGCCTTGTTTAGTGTTTATTTGTATTTGTTCTTTAATTAGTAGATTATTATTATTGTGTTTGTGAATATTAAGATTTTCTCAGATATTCATTTTGTAACCTTTTTGTACATTTTTAATTAATTTGACGTTTCGAATGTCTAGAAATTTATATTTATTGTTTAAACAGTGTGTGGGTAAATTAGGTTTGTAAATATTAGGTTTTGGAAACGCTTTGCTATGTTGAATGTATTTCTCGGAGAGTTTTTTTTTCTTCGTCTGGCCCACGTAACATTTATTGCAATCTGGACATTCTATTTTTTAAACTCAATTTTTATTATGAATGTTGAATTTAGTTATAGGTTTTATTTATTAAAAAGAATGTATCCGTGTTATAAGATATTTTTAAGTTTGTATCTTTAAATAGTTTGGTTAGTTTACGAGTTATGTTTCCGTGATAAGTAAAGTTGATATATTTTATATTGTCATTAGTAGAAGGGTTTTGACACGAAGGTTTGAATGGTGTTTGTTTAGTGAATTTATGTTTTATTTTATTTTCTAATTTATTGATAGTTATTATTTTGTATCCATTGTCTATTGCTATTAGTTGATCATATTTCTTTAATTGTTTCTTTCTTGTTCATTTAATGGGATTCCATACATACGGTATATTAATGAACTGAATGCTGCCATTTTATGTTGCGGAGGATGATTAGACTTATTTGGAATTATTAAATTAGTTTGAGATGGTTTTCTATATGTTGAGTATTTACCTCAATATTGAGGTAAAAATAAACCTACTTGCAGTGTAATTATTTGAAAGTATTAAATGAAAAATATAATAAAATATTAAGATGATGAAAAGTCGCTACTAAAAATCGCAGGATGTGTGAAAAATTAGATAGTATTACTCTCACTACGAAAAGTGCAGCACTGTACAGCGACAATAACTAAGATGCAATTTTGCATAAATTTATTACACACTGGTGTAAAATAAAAAATCTATTTGAACAGGATATATTTCATACGGAGTATTGTATAAACTGAAATCATTTATTTTTTATTGAAAATTTGTGCTCAACCTGAGGGATTCCTCCAACAAAAACATCGATCAACACAATATTACATCTTCAAACGTATTCACCGCATTAAATATATTATACTATACACTAATCGTGTATAAGAAGTTTGCAAAATACAAAAATGTTTGTCTGATCGCGATCCACTACTTGAGCTTGTCTTCGACATCTTACTGTTCATGGCATCTTCTATGCAATTAATTCAGTTTTTTGAGAGTTTTCTCCACCGTCTTCTTCTAACTGGCTTCCATTCTGACACTGTTTGAGTCTACCTAATTTCATTTTTTCTGAGATTAAAGCTTTGGGCCACATTAGGTCCAAATTAATTGTTATTGGTCCATCGTTTCCGCAGACTTGTTCTCATGTTCCATACGTTCATAGTGTATTATCCCTTATTCTTCCCAATCCTGAACTTCCTTGCACCTCCTTGTCTGATAATATGTAACAGTCGATAGTAGCCTATTTTGATTAAATGTACTATTTTGATCACTGTCCATTTTCATCATAACATTAGGTATAAGCTTTCACGGCCGGAGTCTTGGGCCGTGGTCTTCTTCGTGCAGAGCCAAACGTCTCGACTGTAGCTGCGGCAGTCGTCATCAGTGGGTCTTCTGTTCACAAGATCAGAGGAGAAGAACAGAAGACCCACACAAAAAGAAGACCACACTCCAGCGGCCCGGAAAATAATTTTGCTGAAGATCGTCCATGTTTCCGCTTCGTACTGCGTTGTAATCTCAACAACTGTTCTGTTCTGAAGATATAACATTGCTGTTATTGAATATATTCCTTCTTCTTCCTCTATTCTTCAAGGATTATATAAACCTGTTTTTTCACCCACCTCATCCTCGGACGACCCACATCTCTTCTACCAATGGCTTTCTAGTTCAGTGCTGCTTTCGGCAATCGATTCTCTGTCATCCCTTGCAGATGATCCTACCATTGTCTTCTGTAAATTGAAATAATTTCATTTATGTCCTTTACTTCGAGTTCTACCCTGATATCTTAGTTCCTTATTCTATCTTGCAATGTATAATTTTGAAGAAACTGCATTTCAGCACTCTGAACCTTGCCGCTTTCCTTTTTTGTCATGACCCACGCCTGACTGGCATAAATCAACGTGGGTATTGCAATTGTCTTATAAAGTTTAATCCTTGTGCTCTGTTTTGTTTTATTTCTAAGATTTCTATGAATCTTAGCACAAATATTCCTAAATTTATTTATCTTCTCTCTTATATCATATTCAGATTCATAGCTTACCGCACATAAATATTTCGGCTGTGCAGTAAACTTGAGTATATTCCTACTTTCTAAAATTGAATTATTTTATGGCTATCCTAACGTATCCATTATCTTAGTGCTATCACAGTTTCTTGTCATTATGTTTTTATTTTACGATAATGCAATTGTGTTACTTACCCTACATAAAGAAAGCTTTACACTTGCTTAACCAGGTTTCCATTAGTATATATATCATCCGGACGGAGTATTAATATTATGTACACAACTTTATTGTAACTCGTATGTAGATCCGGTTTGTGGAATTTTTATACTGATGTCTTGCACTGTGCTATTTTTATGTCATGTTAATTTGTCGACTACTTGCTTATACCTAAACAAGCAAATACTGTTCGTAAATAATTCAAACTAACCCATGGAAAGACTATGTAAACTGTTTAATCCGTGTTTACAATATTTTATACCGCTGTTTTACTAAATTAAATTAAATTTAAGGCTCACTAACATATATAAAAATCTTAATTACTTGGCCAAATTTTAGTAATTACATACTTATATTTCTAATAGGCCAACAGCGGTTGTAGGATCAGAAATTGATTATCTCATGTAACGTAATGATACTAAAACGCCTTATCAAGGAAAACACAGAACAGGTGGCTTGCAAAAAACGTTGTTCTGTTCGTGAGAGGCAGAATGGATGAGAATAGAGGATTGAAAAGGATTTTTTGTTGTGGAGACTACAAGCCAAAGAAGCAAAAGGGGAAGTAAACGAATTCTGAATGGATGATGTTTTCAAAGGCAAATTAAAATTGTTTTAATAGTGAAAATCAATGACTGGAATCGTAGACACCAATGACAGAACACGTTGAAATTGTTGTGTTATGTGAGAATTCAGCGGGGGCATACGGCTGGAGGAAGGAGAAGAAGAATCTAGATGACACACAAGAACATTTAATAATAGGTTAGGGTTTTTAGCTTATCTATTTAGCAGGCTGTAACAGTCAATTCTGTGTTTAAAACAAATCACTATTGTCGCTATTCAAAGACTGCTGAAAATGCTACCTCACGTACTGGAGTGTCTGGTATAACGTAAATATTTCTACTTTAGTTGCGTTAAAATAGTGCGTATATTGTTCTCGTTGGTATGCCTCTTTAACCTTTGACTTGAGTAAATATTTCCTGTCGACTTTCGTCAATATCTTATGTTTCTATTTTCAGTATTCACCCTATCAAATGGCTGTATGAATAAGTAATGCCCGCGCAAAAGAGAAGTGCGTTCATATCTGTCAAACAACGGGGATTCGGTCGGGGATCTTGACCCTCTCGGTCCCACTCTAGCCCCTATCGCGTACTGAAACTTCGCCCATAGACAAACATACGCACACAAATATGTAAACTTACAGCTCCCTAGTCTTTTGTTTGTCTTCTTTGCGAATATTTTGCGAGACAGATTTGAATTCATTCTTCTTGTAAGAATACGGAATATCGGCATACGGCCGTAGTCACGCTTGTCGGTGTGTTTATCTTCACAGAGTACTTTGACATGTTGTTCCCTCGTGAAGGCATTGGTCTCAATTCCCACGCTTTTATACAAGCTTTAAAAACATTTATAAACAAATATGAGAACGACGGAAGTCAACGTAGAAGACGAATTTTTTTCAGAATATTTTGAGTTTTTTTTTCATGAATTATAAAAAAAATAAATTTTATATTCTCCATCAGTACGTAAAGTCTACCAACCATTTTGATGTCTTAGAAAATTTGGAACTCTCCCTTTATCTGATCCTGCAGTACATTTTCGATTTTTTTAATAATCCATTGTATACGAGTATTACGACGTGGAAAAGAAGAAGTGTAACAATTGTAAATTTTTCTATTTATTAATGCAACGCGAAAATACCAGTTGTTTTCATTTGTGAGGTTAGGTAACAATGTTGTTTTTTAGTTTACTGCCGAAATAAATAAAAGACATGGTTGAGGAAAACATAACGTTTAATGTGTATATACAATGCTTATAACACAGTAATACTTGCAATATAGAACCTAACGATTTTAAGTTGACAAATTAACAACACTACACCAGCAAATGTAAACTGAAAAATATAAATATTTATGGTTAATGGAAAACACAAAAAACAATGTATTATATGATGACAACATACGCTCTACATATTGTACATAATGGACGTTTCTTTTTTGTTAGCCACAAAACGAGTACTTATTGAAAACGAATATTACCAAAAAAACGACTTCTGCCACAAAAAAAGAGACATGTATAGTAATAGGCAAGTAACTCGCCTTACTTTCGAGTTGGGGTTTTCCCGTACTTTCCGCAAAAAAAGAGAGTTCTGCTTTACACTCGTATCACTTTTCACGTTTGGTTTCAGTTCTCATGTTAAACCTAACAACAAAAATTCTGTCGTCACAGGTACGCAACTCAGCTATTCTACTGCTACAATATTTTTTCCCATTACAAAACGACTTACAACACCAACAACAATCGTCAACCAACTATTTTCCGACATAAAAAATTAAAATTTGTACAATTCTTTTAACAACATGAAATTATGTGCGACATTCACTAAACATCGAAACCAAACAATCGCATTATCGAAATATCGGAAATGACTGCAGGATCAGATAAAGGTAGAGTACCAAAAATTTTAATCGTTGGAACCACTTAAATTTATTTAACATGTTTGTAGACAAAATTTCAGCACTCCCATTTTATTATCATAAAATTCAACGTCAAAAACGTATAATAGTCCCTTAAAAAAATAAAGATTGTAAAAAACCACCATATTACGATATCAAAACAAATTTACGCAGACCATTGTGTAAGAAGGCTGGCCGGTAATCTACAGATCACGGCTTCGATTCCCGGGCGCACCATAAAATCATGGTGCGTTTTCTAGCCCCAGTTCGACGAAGCCCGTGGAAATGAGTACCTGCTATAACATCCCGGAGAGGTAACGGACGGCTGAAGCGTAGTGCTGGTCACACTACCTTCCTTGAATGCCGCACGGTTTACACAAGGCACCCTACTCTTCCTAACTCTTAGACTGATTAGGTGGTAAAAAGGAGCCATTATTACATTTAAAAAATGTTGATTCAAGGTATTAACAACAATTTTTTTTATTTAGAAAATTTTTAAACTGCATTCTTCAATTACCATTATGTTTGTCTTCATCGATGTCGTTAAGTCAATATTATCTTCTTTTTCTTCTGAACCTCACGGAGTGGGCACTTTGCCTGCTGTTCCGTCTTCACAGAGTATCTCTCCATCTCACCTCTCGGTCTCTTGAACCAAAGGAGCTAAGATCGAAACACAACCTTAGGTAGTCGTCCATCCTCCATTCTGTTCAGATGGAGTAACCATTCCCTGCGATATGTCTGGATTTGATCATTTATGGAGGGAATACCTGTAGCTCTTCTCTAATATCCTCATTGACCAAACGATTCTGTCTCGTGCGACACTTTGTTCTTCTCAAAAACCTTATTTTTGAAGTTTGAATCTGGTTTTTAATCTTCTTTGTGGGGACCCATGTTTCACATCCGTATAGCCTAGTAAAACAGGCACTGCCACCTAAATATTTTATAAAATTTAAGCCTTGTCTCTTTCCTTGTCTTTTTGGTCAACGTTCTATGTATGACGTCACACATCATCTCAGACCTCGATATTTAGGTCAGTATTATGTGCTTTTATGTTACTAAATAGAAATCAGCAATCTTTAATTAAATAAATCTGTTTACTTTTTACAAGATCGTGACCCAGAGAATGATAGTAATAATTAGTGCAGAAGTCGAAACTATTTTAAATAGAACAAAATAAATAAGGCAACCAAAACAATTCACGTTTAAAAATGTGCAACTCTAACGTTTAACTCAAATATTAATACAAACAGAATTAATACTGTTGCACACCACTATAGAAAAATTATTCCGATTAGCACTTTCAAGATTCACAGCTCATTTGCGATCTGTGATTATAACCACTAACACAACTTTCCTAATTAAACAACCTTCAATAAATGTTTGATCTTATGTATCTATGTTGAAGGCGCACTATGTTGTAGTTGAGCCACAGGAAGAGTCACAGGCTTCGTTGTCATCTACAGTAGGCCTATTTCTACTCAGTGAAGTGGGTAATAGCAGACGACTATAGTTTGCTCAGACGCAGTTATCAAATTTCCCCCATTTAATTCACAATTAAGGCCGCAACTGACAGGTTCTAAATTATCTGTCTTCTCTCCACCTTACTAATTCAGATATTGTCGATAAATCACGCAGTAGCTTGTTGTGTCGTAGAGGCGATTTCACTTTGTGCTGAAGGCGGGGTGTACGGGGGTGACGGAGAGAAACGTCTGAGTGTATCCAAGAAGATAAAGCCAAAGGTTTACAGCTCTAAGGCAATACACACAGACACAAGACAACATACATAATTATAGAGTGTCGAAATTTGACCTTTAGAAAGTAGTATATGGAATTAACATCTCGGATTCATACAGATAATATATCACATCATTCTATGTACAGATATTCAAAAGAATTTAGATAAGATAAACGGGGCTCTGCAATTTCAGAGAAGAAGAAGAAATAAGTATAAAATAGAGTATTGCTACGCTGAGACTGTAGACAATACTGCATCGCTGCGTCACAGCGTGTCGCTTTGCACGTGTAATGTGCAAGGAATAATTACGTAAAGGTCTACAGGATTCGAGATGCCCCTTCCATATGTTACTCGACTATTTTATCGGCATCCAGGCCCGCTGTGTGACTACAGTGCAAGGCGCCTATCCGGAAAGTGGCAGCTTTTTCTTGAATTTCAGCGAGGTATATATAAAAGCTAGCGGCCGGTTAAGCACTTCATTTCAGTTAGACCTGGCGATATTTCAAGTGCGGTTCGGGGTGATTGTTACGGTGATTATTGTGTTACTTGATACTGTGATAAGGTGACATTTATTGTATGTTGGACAAATTGAATTTCAATTATTATATAAGAATGTCTTTACTGACTGTAACTGTTGTTTGTTTCTAATTGAAATTTATAATTATGACTTCAACTGCTGTCAGTTATTCTGTTTCCACTGTACAACACGACAATCCGTGCGACCCTCGTAACAATATTATATACTGACGGAATTACATTAAAATACTACAACCATATCCGCTCCAGTCACCAACCTTGATAAGGATTGACAGGGAGATAGAGGCTTATTAAATATATACTTTTCATATTTTTACCTTCAACTTTATACGGCTCAGTGTTTTGGAACGTCGGTGTTTGAGTTTTAAACTTTCTACAATTCAGAAAACTTTTAATATGAAAAGGAAATTATACTTTACAGTGTATTTAGGTTATTGCACTGAGTAATATAATGGTCAGTAATATAAAAGATATACTAAACTTGATGTTACGGAATTTTTATTGTGGAATACAACAAAGGTCAAAATGTTTGAATCGTAACAGAAAGAAGTACACATGCAAATGTCTCCATATTTTGGACGTTATATAGAAATCTTAAAAGAATTAATACGCCCAAAAAATACTATTAAGAAGATCATGTTAAAAGAGATAGTATTAGAGAGATGCTTGAAGTAGGAAAGGTACTATTAGACAGAATAAAAATAAAGAAGAATTATTATTATGATTTGAACATATGGAGAAGGAAAGATTTTCCAGGAAATATTTGAATTCGATACAATGTAGAAGAAATGACAGCGATTACCAAAGAATACCATTAAAGGGCAGAATTAAAGTAACATCCACAAAAGCCTCGGGCACGTAGCCCATACCAGCTCCAAAGACCCCCCTTTGTTCCCATAACTTATCACAATCACTGTAAATCCACATGAGCTTACTAGGGAAGGGCCGGAAAAGCCTCCGCTCTTCATCCACTGGACACGTCAATGAGCGGACTAGAACCCTCTCCTTGCAAGGAGACTAATGCACTTCTCCGCTATTATATGTAAAAACGCAAACTTTGACACAATACATAACATTGCCTAGCGGGTACCTCGTGGGAACGGCGTTACGATAATTCGGATAGAGCGGGGGGGGGAGGAGGAAAATCCGCGAACTCCAGTCAGGTAAAGGCGCTAGCAGCACCGATTACAGAAATCCTCAGATTCGAGTCACCGTACGCTGGACGCACGCTTCGTTCTGATACTATCGGGTCAGCTTATAAACTCTGATACAATCGGGTCAACCCGCAAGCAGCGTACGCCAACCTGGGTGTTTCGCAAGCCGAAGGAGGCATCAGTAATCAGCAATATAACACCAATTCCCAAAACGGTAGCCCAGGGACCGCCCACCTGGCGAAGTCCAGCCAGCCAAACAGCGACTTACCCAGAACGGCCCTCTTACACTTGGTCAAGGGTACGCTACATGAACAAACTGTGGTACTAAAGTTCATGCATTTAGGCTCACCGGGACAGGAGTGTTAATCTCGCAGCTACTACCAAGAAGGAACCAACCCTGATTTCGTTTCTCAAGACACAAGCCTTACCCCGTTTAACATCAGTTCCAATCAAGAAGAAATACCAGTCCAAACCTGGGCCAATGATGAGACGTTGTGTGTCAGGTGAGAGGGAAGAAGTCGGAAGCCGCAGGGCATAGTGGTATAGGCGATGAATACCTCTTCTCACCCCTAGGGGATGAATATCTCCAGGCTCCCACCCGTTCGGGAAATTAAAATAACAGTGAAACGAATAGAATCAAGTAAGACTGTTAAAAAAATAAAGAAGAGTGGCTCTCAGGCTGCAGTAAACGGTTGTAGGAGTACCGTCAGCCGTAACCACGGGCCTGTGTTAACACCAAATAAGTTAATAAGTTAAACCGAGCGGATTATTCTAGAATGGTTAAAACGTTCAGTGTTAACTGATATTAAAAGTCTCTTAAATGAGATACAAAAACTGTGTTTTTAGGCCTATAAGAAGTTCAGCTTGTAAATAAGATACCAGTTTGCACGATATAGTAAAACCTAGCAGTGATGTCCAGAGCAGTACGACCCAAATACGACGGTCGTATTTGAGATTAAAAAGAACGTTACGTATTGAAGTATTTCGTACTTAGAAAGGCTTAGTTGTGTGTTTCTTTTAAACGATAATTACATTTATAGTAAACTGTTTTTTTAGGTATAAAATAGTTTGGAGCTCAGTGTATTTTTAAATTACACAGAAGAAAGTAAAATAAAAATGGGAAGCCATACCACAAATAAGTAAAATTTGACATAACCTCAAGAACGTAACATTACATTTTATCCTGTACCGTAATTTAAGTTATTACGCGAAGGACACGTTCTATATACATGGATGCATAGTTTACTTTGTTAGTATTTCTCTGAGGTTTAAACGTCTTGTCAAATGTTATGAAAGTAAAAAGAAACTTTCCGGAAGTAATCTTTCTTGTTCTTTGTACGTAATAATATCACAGCGGTATATTTTTTCAACTTTTAGTCACGACCTGCTTCCTTGATAATGACACTGTGAGAACGTTGAAAGTTCTGTCTCGTTATTCTAGTCGAGCATTCAATCGTGTACATCCGACACTTAATGATTCGCGTTTCTTCCGATCGCATTGATTCTCAAACTGACTTGGCACAAGTGTATGAAACAGGTCAGTTAATGACGTTTCTGATGTTTCATCCAAACATGCATTACCTTTCCCACACAAAAAAGTTTCCAAGTAGGCTGTGCCAATAAACTATGCATCATTTTCATAATCCAAAACTATATAAAATTGACAGTTTAGAATTTATAAATTAAAAAAGATCAAATTATAATACATGCAACGACGTTGTGAATAAGTTGTATTAGTTCAAACTTATGTGCGCGACAATTAGGCAAACCCTTAAGTCAGCAAGGAAAGGAACACGCCTAAAATTCTAGAAGGTGATGGTTCTTTCCACACTTCTTTACAGTCTGAGAATTGGACTTTAACGAAATGCCAGGCCAGTCGCATCCAAGCGGCTGTAATGAGATTTCTGAGGCACATGGCAGGGTATACTCACCATAATCATAGAAGAAACATTGATATACGGCAGGAACTGAATATTATGAGTACACTCGACAGGATCGCCCAGTATCGGCTGAATTGGTGGGAACATCTTTGCCGAATGGATGACTGCGGCATCCCCAACGACTGTGGAACTATAAGCCGAGGAGACGGAGAGGTGTGGGACGTCCGAGGAAGGGTTGGAGTGACCAGCTCTAATCTTCGCCTATTTGAGACCGGAACAAACCGTCCTTGGTTTAATACGCGAAGACGATGATGATGAAAACAGACAAAAATCATGAATATAATATTAAAAATTAAAATTGACAGTCGAACAGCTTCATATTTCTTTTCCTACAATTTTTTTCTATTGTTTCATTTGCTTCTCGACATAGCAGGTTCGGCAGTGGTTCAAATACCTTCGAAAAGTTCAAATCTAACCTCTTCAGCTGCCGTAACTGGCGAAACAATTGTTAACTATCTGTAGAAGTGAACCAAGTGTAATAAATTCAAAGATGAAAAGTAAATAATGAAAAAATACAACTCAACGAACGTTTGTAAGTTTCAAGCGGAAATGATTATGTTCTTATTTAATTGTATATGTTTATATTTTATTGAATAATAAAATATAATTTATGTGATAATAAAGTCTTTAAACAAAAAAAGAAACAAGTCTGACAATTATTATTTATGAGGTGAGACTTTTTCTACGTCAAGTGGGCAGAGAGGATTTTCGTAAACGCAATAAACAAGTGCGCAGTAAGAAATACGCAGCAACTATTTTACGGCGACTTCAAACAAGCTCTTATTATGTACACTGTTGAAAAAGAGCAAACAAACCGCTGTAATAACTTTGCAGCTTGGTAACACGAGGGCGGTTGACAGAAACATTTTTTACGCAAAGATTTTCCCTTAATTGCTGTTTCTAAGCCTACACAGAGCAACCGCTAGACGTAACAGCTTGAACCACTAAATCACAAAACAAATTTAATCTGGACTCGTGTCCTCAGGCTCCGAGAAAATTAACTTTGTCATTGAACTGCAGACGAATATACGCAAGAAGACACACGCACATCGTCAGGAAAACTTCGTACAGAAATTTAACGCTTGTAAAATTTAGAGTGTTAGATTTTAATAGGTTAAGAGAAATGGATAAGTTATGTGACATGAAATATATTTGAACATATAGAGCCATCGCACGAAATACCAAAAACTAAGCGTAGGTGATGGGTGAAAACAGTCAGCCTATAACATCGTTTTCATTCTACGTTACATCTCCAGATGGCATCTTTCACATTTAAATATTGTTATACAGAATTCTTTGTTTTCGTTAAAACATCCCTTTCTGAAACTTTATCTGGTATATTTTAAAAAAACACTAACAATACTATTTTGCTTGAAAAATTCAAACAGCCAAGTCATAGCAAAAAATTATGTATTTCTATCTGATACATAAATCATGTTTTTATTAACGTTTTTTATTTGTCTGTCTCTCTCCGTATCCTCAGATACCTGACTGGTTTGACGTAGTACTCTAGCTTCTTCAAATCTCTTCATCTCTGAATGCCTACAACATCTCACGTTCCGAACAATTAGGCTCAAGTATTCTAATCAGGCAACAACTTTAACAAATTTCTGTTTTTAATTTCAGCGAATCGCTGATATTATTTTAACATTAATGTCAACCTTCCAAATTCGTTATTCTTACACAGTAGTTTCTACTTGTGCAAACTATACTGAATTCTATATTTATATATTTTTTATTATCAACTTTGTGTGTATATCGTAGTTTTGGCTTTAAAACGTCTACAGAGAATAAACTCTCAGCTTTAATTCGCTTAAACTGTCACATAACCTTGTTAAGTTCACTTAACTACTATTTTTTCTTACTGCGTTTCGATCTGATGCGTATTAATCATAGAAATAGTTCTGATTTGATACTACACGGAAGAGTTATAGAAAGGGTAGAGGAATTGTGCTGTCTGGGTAGCATGGTTAGTCACAATGGAGGTGCTCTTAGGGGTGTGATAAGTCGTAGAAATAAAGCAAAAGGGGCATTTGCACAGTTACGACCAGTATGGAGATCACCCCATATACGCAGGAAGACAAAATATTTGACTCAAATGTCAAATCGGTGTTGCTGTACAGATGTGAGACCTGGGAAGTGACAAAGGGCATCACCAAAAGGTTACAGACTTTCATAAACCTTTGGCTGAGGTACATAATGAGAATTTGGTGGCCCAAGACCATGTCGAACAGAGATCTATGGGAGACCACAAGTCAGAGTCCCATCCAACTACAGACAAAGAGAAGAAAATGGAGATGGATCGGTCACACCCTGAGAAGACCACCACAAAATATCGCTAAACAGGCACTGAATTGGAGTCCGCAAGGTAGCCGCAGACGTGGAAGACAGAGGAACACCTGGAAGAGGACTATGGAAAGAGAGCTGGCTGGTGTCAACAAGACATGGAGGGAGATGAAGGCCCTGGCAATGGACAGAACACGCTGGAGAAATTTCGTCGAGGCCCTATGTTTTACCTGGGAATTTAAGGACTTCAGTCAAGCGTTTCGATTTGTATTGCACAGAAACACAGACACGCACGCACACAAACACACACACACAAATATAAAATATAGCTAATAGTATCATAAACATACAATAACTGTCGACATTTCGAACGCTCATAGATGATGTCCCTTATGTTGTGATTCGTACCGTTATTTAGAATCCGACAAAGAGCTAGAAACGCGAGTTACAAAATACATCTCATATCAACAAAAAAATTCAGTGTAATTTGCGAATAACTGTGAAACGAAGCGAATATAAAAAGGAAACCTTCCTAGTGTAACACGCTCGCGCGCGCGCACACATACAAAATGCTCTGAGTGGATACTCTGTAAGTATTACTCTGTGTTACTTAACTTTCAATACGTAACAATATTATATAAAGTAGCGGTCAGCAAATTTGAAACGGAACTTCGGGAAACGAAAAGCTGAATTGATTTTATACGTCATGCTTACATCACCAATGGACGTCGTAATGTTCCTCCTGTAGCACGTAGTTACTCTCCGCTATTCGCGATCACTTGAAATTCGTCTTTACATTATATTTAAACATGCATTACGGTGGCCTCAATATAAGAATTGCATTTAAGTTGCATTATTTGTTTACACAACGTCTTTAAAAAATTCTGCTCCTTCTGTTCATACCTACAAAATGAATTATTATGAGAAGAATGAGTTTAAAGAAATAAGGCTACATCGAAAAACGGACAAGTTTGGCTTTCCTAAAACCCGTATTTGTGTTTACATGTTTTACAGTAAAAGACTCGAGGATATTTAAATATTTTTGCAGGTTAATTTGTGTAATGAAATTACAATAGCATGGACGGCAATAATTCTCTGTAATTCCTTTGTAAGTAACTCGTTGAGTTTCCTGCAGGTCTCCTATGTAATATCTTCAAATAATTACACTGAAAGTAGGTTTATTTTCACCTGACGCACGTTTCACAGAAATTATTCTGTATCTTCAGAGGTTTGTTTGAATTGTAAATGAATGTTTCGCTTACAATACAGCTAACGGATAATCGAATTAATAACTTCGATTCTATTATCGATTTTTTTAATGTTTATGTAGAAGTTATTTATTATATATTTATTTAATGTTTATTTTATTATTGTAATAAATGTGTGGTTTTTAAGTAAATCGTTTTTTTGCTTTTATTTGTATTTGTTCTTTAATTAGTAGATTTTTAATGAAGAAATTTGTGTTAGTGGTTGAAATCACAATCAGAATGATCACAGTTGCACACCACTATATAAAAATTATCCCAATTAGCGCTTTCAAGCTTCACAGCCCATCGTCAGATTGGAATAGACAGGAAATTCGTAAAAACAACCCCTTCACCCCTCTCCCCCACCCTGCTCACACACAACAAGCTATAATATAAATGACCCTTCCCCACCGCTAAACCCTGTCCCACCATCTGTAGAGTTACATATTTTTTTTTCTAGCAAATCCTTTTGTTTCAGTGTTGTGTGTGTGTGTGTGTGTGTGTGTGTGTGTGTGTGTGTGTGTGTGTGTGTGTGTGTGTGTGCATCCTTTTAAACTACCCTCTTCCTCTCCACACACGTGGGTCAGTCATACACCCTTATTTTAAAACATCCAATTAGTACTATGCAAAATAATTCTTAATCTTATCTATCTGTCCTCTATCATTTACTTCTTAATCATGTTATAAAATATTTCTTCATTATCAAATTTAATTTTAATATTAATTAAATTGTCTAACCCTTTTTCTCTTTCTTTCAATATTTCTAACTCCTCTCTAAGCTTCCTTTCAACTGTGTTATTCACTCTTTTACAATTTCGTATTCTTCCAAAGGATTAAAAAACTTATGGTTGTCTTCTATGAAATGTCTTGCATATAACGAATTGGTTGTTCTATTACCTTCTCCACGTTTGTGGTCAGACAACCTGCATACGAATTTTCGTCCTGTCTCTCCTAGGTACACCTTGTTGCAGTCTTTACATTTTAATTTATAAATTCCGCTTTTCTGTAATACTGGAATTTTTTCTACATTCTTATTCTTTATCTTATCAAATACCGTTTCACATTTTTTAATAGCTATATCTACTCCATATTTATTAAAACATTTTATAATTTTTCTAGTATGTGAACCTATGTATGTCAATGACCCTGCATAATTCTTTTGTTCTGGTTCTATTTTATCTTTTTGTATGTTAACCCTTTTCATAACTTTATCCACTATGTTGGTGTTATAATTATTATTCCTTACAATTCCCTTTATCGTTCTTAACTCCCTATCTTTTGATTCGGTCTCTTTTAAACACTTCTGAGCTCTGTAACAAAATGAATTGATTGCCGCCATTTTATATCTATATGGGTGGTAAGACTCTCTTGGTATAATTATATCAGAATACGACTCTTTCCTAAATATCCCAAGCTGTAGTTTCTCATTATCTTTAATTTCTATGTTTAAATCTAAGTAATTTATTTTCTTACCTCCTATCTCTTCTTTAAATTGTAAGTTTTTATCCTTATTATTTACCTCATTTATAAACTCATGCACTTCTTCTATGCTTCCTTCCCAAATTACTAATACATCATCAACGTATCTAGACCATAATTTTATATTGTTTTTATACTTAGTGGAAGTTATTAATTGCTTTTCAAAATCATTCATGTATATTTCAGCAAGAATAGGGGATAATGAAGACCCCATAGGTAAACCTTTTTTCTGTATATAAAAATTGTTATTACACCTAAAATAGTTCTGATTTACACATTCTTTAATTACTTTCATCAACTGCTTTTTATACCTGTATTCTCCCATATTATTATCGTTTATTAACTTAATAACTTTATTTACTGTGATATTGGTAAACATGTCCTTAACATCCAGTGATATCAATTTTGTATTTACATTAATCCTAATATTTTCTAATTTTTCTATCAATTTTACATTATTCTCTATGTTGTATTTTGTCCCAAATTCATATTTCTCTTTCAGTACTCTGCTAACTTCCTTTGATAATTTATAAATAGGTGCGTTAATAAAAGAAACAATCGGTCTAATTGGTTTTCCTTCTTTATGTATCTTGTAATATAACTTATTTATTACAAATTATAATTAAATTTATAAAGTGTTGCTTGTTCTGGTATTCTGCGGTAATCGAGCCCCACCAGTTGGACTCGCCAATTTTGTAATAATACGATAAATATTAAATATAAAAATAAATAAATAGTTGATGTATGAGAATTGTACTCTCACTATTGTATGTAGTAATGTAGCAAATGTCTTCTAATCTTCGTTCGGCTCTCACTACTGGTCTTCAATTTTGTAATATATAATGGTAATTGTAATGGTGTTCTGGCATAATATTACCCAGAATAATTTTTATGGTGCGTATGTGTAGTAGTGACGTTCCGCTCTGGGAGACGTCGATTTGGTAATGTTCCTGGATAATGTTGTTATCAAATATTCTAGGTGTATGTTGCTGTTGCAGCAATTTGAAAGGTGATATAAATTTAAAATTTATATTTATACAAAAAAAATAAATTCTGAAAAAATTGTTTTCGATGTGTTTATATTCTTAAAATTTAGAAATAAATTGAGATTGTTGATTGTAATTATAAATAGGATGGTATGGTGTGTATTCTAGTAATAATCTTCCCTTCTGTAAATTTATTAAAAAGACAATCCAGTTAACTTCAAATTAGGCGCGAACGGCTCTCTTCTTCTTACTCTTGAAATGTAGTATTTCGCATATACTGCCTTTAAAGGTTGTCGAGTTTTCTTTATTAATTAATGGTTATGTCCTTTTATTAGAGAAATCAAATTCAATTTACTAGATAACAAACGTTTATTCAACAAAATAAGGAATTTGCTCAATTGAAAACAATGTTATAATGCCGTATCGACACGCTCAGGGCCGGTCGATCTATGAATTTTATATTGGTATTACAAAAATAGGTTCTTCGAACGGTTAATTATATAAAAAGCCAGAGAAGGTCAGGGTCAGAAAGTACAACACTTACAATTCTAAAAATGTATTAAAATTAAACAATATAATGATAGTTATTAATAATAAAAGTTTATATATAATTTTTATTCACCCCAGTTCAGCAAACAGTCGTCTAGTTGAGATGATGAGATTGGGTCAAAATGGCCGCCTGGCGCATGCGCGGAGTTCTCCTTCTAACACTGACAAAGTATTTATGGAATAAATATGTCCCTTCTGCGGTTAAATCTTCTTCGCAATCGTATATTATCTTCTGGTGTATAGTTTAATGTCACTGTAGTAAGATGGACTAATTCACTTGGTGTTAAAATGTTGTTAATTAAGTATATCAATTGGTGTTTATGTGTGTCCGTTTAACCTCGAATATTCACTTGGTATTTGGTGTGATTCCAGTGTTACTTCATTTAAATAGTTATATGTGGTTCTGTTTATTAGTGTTATGTAGTTCGTATGGCAACTTCACCACTTCACAATGATTAGAATAGTTAAAAATTTAATTTTTACACAAAACTGATTCCGAACTCTTGTTATACGTAACCGCCATTAAGTTTGGTTTTATCAAATATTCATGTCAAGTGCTCTCTTCAATGTATAATAATGAACTGTCTGTATTTCCTTCGTCTCATGAAAGTCTTAGCCTATATAATATATCCCAATATTGTTTAAATTTGCCATAACTTCCGATACACTTTAAAAATATACTTTATGTTCAAAAAATAAATTCGTTATTAGTTAACTGTTTGAAATATAAAATACATATTCGTTTTCACTATTCTATTCTACTTATTTTGATAGTAATTAAGTTAGTATTACAAAGTTTTATCTGAAAATTATATTTCTTATAATTTTTTGGGAGGTAGGCCTAAAATTATACTTCCCTGTCTTCTATGTAAATAATAGCCATTTTAACTAATATAATTATTATTCTATGAAATCTGAAATTTGTATAATTATCAATTCTCACTTATTTTATTGCAATTTAGTATATTAATGATGGTTTTTTAATATAATTCAATTGTATATGACTTCCCCTAGGATAGTGTTAGTTAATCTATTTCAGTTTTAATGGTATTTTATTAGACAATTAAATAATTTTACTCATATAATGACCATATCTTTAGAAAGCCTTATTTACATAGTATTTGATATGTTGAGTTTATTTTGCCTGAATATTGTCATTTTATATGGTTTATAAGACTAGGTTTGTTAATTATTCTGCAGTTTAAATTTATTCTTTGGCCTAGATCTGATGTGTGGCTAATTTCCAAATGTTTTATTAATGTAGCTATTTTATATCCTTCTCTGACTGGTATAACATAAATTATTGATTATATAATTAACATATAACATCTCTCTATATCACAACTAGTGTTCTGAATAACATTGCTTAGTATATTATCTAATAACATAATAAAGAGTATTTCTACAACATTGGAATGATATCTATTTTTAGACAGTGCATTCCTAAATTAAACTGAACAATAAAATAACAGTTATAATACTAATATCTCTTATGACTAACCCTTATTTATCTAAATGTTATATGTAATAGGAACCTAACATCCTGGTTCCATATATAATTGTTAACACCTTCTATAAACTTCATCATAAACAGTTTGTTCTGTAGTTCCCCATTTATAAAATTTATACCCCCTCTTAAAGTATACCCCTAGCTACCTAAGTTATATTCCATTCTATGGAATGTTCATATCGCTTTAGTAGCTTTTATTTAGTAATATTACTACTTCATTATCAAAGTAGGCACTGTTCACAAAACTTAAAGTTTGTTATTATGTACTGCAACTCATGTACCCTTTTAAAGTTTATTATTTATAATTTGATCACTTGCACTTGTCTATGGTGAATTATCAATATATTTACTAGTCTTTTTCTAGCTTTTAATATGAAATATTCAACCATGGGGGAACTGTGAAGACTTGTCTATACAAACTAAATAATAACTTTTTTAATGCACTAATATTTAATACTACTAACACTTTTAGTTTTTGTCAGTTGTACAGTGATATGGTTTTTTAGGGTGTTATACTTTCTCTTTGGGCATTCATTGATTTTGGGGTTTTTTGGGGGTTCTTTCCCTATGGGGTTTTTGTTTTATATGGGTCGTCTTAATTATTCTTCTTTCTTCTTGAGTTTGGTTCTTCTTTATTCTTCCTTCTTCTGTAGATTTAGTTTTGATTATTCTTCTTTCTTCTTTGAGTTTTAATTGTTCTTCCTTCTTCTTTAGCTTTGATTGTTCTTCCTTCTTCTGTCTTCAGTAGCTTTGATTGTTCTTCTTTCTTCCTTCTTCTGTAGTAGTAGTTTTAATTATTCTTCCTTCTTCTTTCTTCAGTAGCTTTGTTTTTTCTGGTCTGGTTTCTTTGACGGGGTATATTAATTGCCTGCTTCTATCTTACCTGGGTAATTTTGTTATTATTATTTTTAGTCTTCTGGGTTTTTAAATTTGTATTATATTATATTGTTTGCAGAAATTTTCATTATTCAACCTTTCTTGTGAATATATTATTAAACAGTGCATTTTAATTAATTCTCATCTGGATATTCCATATCTTAGAGCTTTATTAATGATCATTGAGTAATGTATTTGTGTGGATTATCTGTCATGCTACAGATTGCTCTCTTCCAGAAGTGATTAGTTCAGATCATACTTAGTTTGTCTGAAATAATTGCTTATGACATTATATTATAAATTATATTTCTTTCCTTTTTTCACATTTCTAAAAATTTTTTCTCCCATATTTTTGAGCTTATCTATATTTCATTATTAACTGGATTCTTACTGATAGTAATAGTCATCTGAGGTTCGTTATTTTTTATTTTTCCATTTTCTTCTTAACTCGTTTCTTTATCCTTGGGATATTTATTCCCTAAAATTCCCTAAGACGTTAGCTGGGGCAGTGTCCAGAGGGGCTCTGTAGGCTTCACACTCTGCTGGCCATGCTACGTCATTTATTGATTACAGAGGTAAATCATCTCTGACCAATACATAATAATACTGCTGGACTTATCTCAGACAGTCATTAATAAAAATTATATAAGAATAGTCCACCTTATGACTATAAAAAAAATTAAATATCTTTGGATATTTCACTTCGTATACGAACAGATCTATTATTATTTCTATCTTAGTGAATCTCTATCTCAGTTATTTTTCTCAATGGTTAGCTCTGCTGGCATTTTATTTCTCCTTGTGATTGGAAGCTGGTATAATATAATCATCACTTCTTATTCAGTGTAAAGTTTTTAATTCTCTGTCATTTTTTGACTGTTATCACAATCTCCTTCTGGTCATTGGTAGCATATATTTTGTATTATATTTTTGTTCCTTTCTTAATTCTTGTGAATCGTTCCACTAGTATTAGGTTTTTTCAATTACTCTTTTAATTGTCTTTCTAATAACTGACATTTATTGTATGATCATCTTTTCATATGGGTTTATTTATATATAGTTTTTCCTTTCTTTTTTCAAAATTTTATTTTGCTCTTGCTTTTTATCCAAATGCACTCTTTAATTATTAATGCCATATGTTTAATATCTCTGTTTATTTGACATAAAATTCTCATTAATTTTACTTCACAATAAGTTTATTCATTTAAATTGTATCAGTGGTTTGTACTGCCATTTCTTTATTCTTGAAAGTTTTTCAGAATTGGTTCCATATATAATTGTTTGTAATGTGTTATCCAAATTCTTTTTCTTCTTGTTCATTTCTAAAAGTTGTTTTTAAGATAAGGTAGTAAGTTGTTCTTACTTGGGTTTCTGAATTTTGTGGTTTAATGCAAAATTCATTTTCTTTTTGATTCATAAATGGTTTTCTAAATAATAGGTAGTAAGCAGTCATTACTTCTGTTTTGAATTTTTTCTTTAATATTATTTCTTCCATACATTCAATTACTCATAATATTTTTTCATAAATATGGTTAACATATCATATTATTACCCTAAATATGGTATTAGCTCTCCTCTTTTCTTTATTTCAAATGTACTGCTTATAATTATTTTTCTTTTAAATACCCAGGTTGAAGATTTTTATTAGGTTGGACAATTGCTCATAATTTCCTTTTCTTTGACATAGTTTTTTGCCGTTGCCGGTTATCATAACATCAGTCCCTTTTTGTGGATGTGTATGGTATTAGACTTAACCGTAGTCTGTCACTTCATTTGCTCTCATTGTCCGGATGACCATAGTCTTCATCATCGTTCCGGTACTAGTGACATCTCTGGCCTTTGTTTTGTATTTCATTTTCCTAGCTGCTATTCCTTTGTTTGCTGCTAAGCTTATTCGGCTCCCTCTATCATAGTGTTTTATATACCAGTACGTCTCTGGTCCATCAATGATCAATGATACCATTGACAATCTACCATATATCTCCATCCCTGTTGTATTCCATTTACCTCTGATCACTTCCCCGTGGTAAACTACTGTCTGCTGGTAAACCATTTCTGAGATTACCATCAATCTATTTCCATAATTTCTGGAACTCACGATTTCTTCATTGTTGGTAATAGGGATATTATCATTATCAAATAAACCATGGTTCATCATTTCCATTTCTTCCCTTGTTTTCCTTAATTTCTTTGGATGCCTTCTTTTCATTCCCTTTTGTTTCTCTTCCATATCCTTAGTATTTTCTTTCTTCCCGTTCGTTTTCTTTTCAGGTAACACTA
Source organism: Magicicada septendecula (assembly GCA_034769895.1). Lineage (NCBI taxonomy): Eukaryota > Metazoa > Arthropoda > Insecta > Hemiptera > Cicadidae > Magicicada > Magicicada septendecula. Next base: position 806,341,986 of record CM068368.1, on the reverse strand, counting down.
TCACTGGCTCCGTTGTTTTATTGTTTGGTATTTCCTTTCGTTCTGGTTTGCTGTTGCCCAGTGTCTTATCCAATTCTTCATCCAAGGATGTGACGTTTTTATCTATTTCACTCAAACCTTCCTTCAAGATTTGTCTGTATTCTTTTCTATCCCTTCTTTCCTCTTCCCTGTCTTCTTTCATTTCCTTATGCCATCGTCGGTTATCCTCCCTTATTTCTTCTCTTAACCGTTGGTAGTCCTCTCTTAACTCTTTCCTTAACTGTTGATGATCACTTTCGATTTTCTTATTGGTTTCTTCCATCTTTTCTTCCAAATTCTTCTTATTTTCTTCCATTTTCTTTTCCACCTTTTTACTGGTTTCCTCAATTCTCTTATTGGTCCTTTCTATTTTACGGCCCAATTCTTCTTTTGTTTCTTGGTTGTCCTTCTTCAATTCTTCCCTTAAAGATTGGTTATCATTCTTCAAATCTTCAAATCTTTTATTATTTTCTTCTGTGGTAGAATCCATTTTCTTGTTCAAGTTTTCTTCGGTGGAATCCATTTTCTTGTTCAAGTTTTCTTCGGTGGAATCCATTTTCTTGCTTAATTCTTCCTTGGTTGCTTGGTTGTCCTTCTTCAAGTTTTCTTCCATCTTCTTGCTGTTTTCTTCCATCTTCTCCATCATTATCCTGAACATCTCCTGCATGTTACTATTCTCTTCTCGTGGTGGTTTCTCGGGTTGTCCTATTCGTTCCTCCCGGACATCGATTTCCCCTGTTTGTGTGTGCGCTTCGGGTTGTTCCTCTGGTGGTGCTGGTTTTTTACGTTCCACCCGTTCTAATATCTTTTCCACGTCCTCCACTGGGGTCGCCTCCTTATTATCCATATCGAGTTCTTTCTCGGCCTCCGCCGCTCTCTTCTTTGATGTGGCACGACGCATTATTTTCCCTGATTCCCTGGCTGGGTAACCGCTGCCAAGCTGAATTAGGAATTGGGTAAGTAATTACCGCCTTTCAACCCCTAATTACAGCCCTTTAGTTGGACGCCAAATTATGTAATATAACTTATTTATTACAAATTATAATTAAATTTATAAAGTGTTGCTTGTTCTGGTATTCTGCGGTAATCGAGCCCCACCAGTTGGACTCGCCAATTTTGTAATAATACGATAAATATTAAATATAAAAATAAATAAATAGTTGATGTATGAGAATTGTACTCTCACTATTGTATGTAGTAATGTAGCAAATGTCTTCTAATCTTCGTTCGGCTCTCACTACTGGTCTTCAATTTTGTAATATATAATGGTAATTGTAATGGTGTTCTGGCATAATATTACCCAGAATAATTTTTATGGTGCGTATGTGTAGTAGTGACGTTCCGCTCTGGGAGACGTCGATTTGGTAATGTTCCTGGATAATGTTGTTATCAAATATTCTAGGTGTATGTTGCTGTTGCAGCAATTTGAAAGGTGATATAAATTTAAAATTTATATTTATACAAAAAAAATAAATTCTGAAAAAATTGTTTTCGATGTGTTTATATTCTTAAAATTTAGAAATAAATTGAGATTGTTGATTGTAATTATAAATAGGATGGTATGGTGTGTATTCTAGTAATAATCTTCCCTTCTGTAAATTTATTAAAAAGACAATCCAGTTAACTTCAAATTAGGCGCGAACGGCTCTCTTCTTCTTACTCTTGAAATGTAGTATTTCGCATATACTGCCTTTAAAGGTTGTCGAGTTTTCTTTATTAATTAATGGTTATGTCCTTTTATTAGAGAAATCAAATTCAATTTACTAGATAACAAACGTTTATTCAACAAAATAAGGAATTTGCTCAATTGAAAACAATGTTATAATGCCGTATCGACACGCTCAGGGCCGGTCGATCTATGAATTTTATATTGGTATTACAAAAATAGGTTCTTCGAACGGTTAATTATATAAAAAGCCAGAGAAGGTCAGGGTCAGAAAGTACAACACTTACAATTCTAAAAATGTATTAAAATTAAACAATATAATGATAGTTATTAATAATAAAAGTTTATATATAATTTTTATTCACCCCAGTTCAGCAAACAGTCGTCTAGTTGAGATGATGAGATTGGGTCAAAATGGCCGCCTGGCGCATGCGCGGAGTTCTCCTTCTAACACTGACAAAGTATTTATGGAATAAATATGTCCCTTCTGCGGTTAAATCTTCTTCGCAATCGTATATTATCTTCTGGTGTATAGTTTAATGTCACTGTAGTAAGATGGACTAATTCACTTGGTGTTAAAATGTTGTTAATTAAGTATATCAATTGGTGTTTATGTGTGTCCGTTTAACCTCGAATATTCACTTGGTATTTGGTGTGATTCCAGTGTTACTTCATTTAAATAGTTATATGTGGTTCTGTTTATTAGTGTTATGTAGTTCGTATGGCAACTTCACCACTTCACAATGATTAGAATAGTTAAAAATTTAATTTTTACACAAAACTGATTCCGAACTCTTGTTATACGTAACCGCCATTAAGTTTGGTTTTATCAAATATTCATGTCAAGTGCTCTCTTCAATGTATAATAATGAACTGTCTGTATTTCCTTCGTCTCATGAAAGTCTTAGCCTATATAATATATCCCAATATTGTTTAAATTTGCCATAACTTCCGATACACTTTAAAAATATACTTTATGTTCAAAAAATAAATTCGTTATTAGTTAACTGTTTGAAATATAAAATACATATTCGTTTTCACTATTCTATTCTACTTATTTTGATAGTAATTAAGTTAGTATTACAAAGTTTTATCTGAAAATTATATTTCTTATAATTTTTTGGGAGGTAGGCCTAAAATTATACTTCCCTGTCTTCTATGTAAATAATAGCCATTTTAACTAATATAATTATTATTCTATGAAATCTGAAATTTGTATAATTATCAATTCTCACTTATTTTATTGCAATTTAGTATATTAATGATGGTTTTTTAATATAATTCAATTGTATATGACTTCCCCTAGGATAGTGTTAGTTAATCTATTTCAGTTTTAATGGTATTTTATTAGACAATTAAATAATTTTACTCATATAATGACCATATCTTTAGAAAGCCTTATTTACATAGTATTTGATATGTTGAGTTTATTTTGCCTGAATATTGTCATTTTATATGGTTTATAAGACTAGGTTTGTTAATTATTCTGCAGTTTAAATTTATTCTTTGGCCTAGATCTGATGTGTGGCTAATTTCCAAATGTTTTATTAATGTAGCTATTTTATATCCTTCTCTGACTGGTATAACATAAATTATTGATTATATAATTAACATATAACATCTCTCTATATCACAACTAGTGTTCTGAATAACATTGCTTAGTATATTATCTAATAACATAATAAAGAGTATTTCTACAACATTGGAATGATATCTATTTTTAGACAGTGCATTCCTAAATTAAACTGAACAATAAAATAACAGTTATAATACTAATATCTCTTATGACTAACCCTTATTTATCTAAATGTTATATGTAATAGGAACCTAACATCCTGGTTCCATATATAATTGTTAACACCTTCTATAAACTTCATCATAAACAGTTTGTTCTGTAGTTCCCCATTTATAAAATTTATACCCCCTCTTAAAGTATACCCCTAGCTACCTAAGTTATATTCCATTCTATGGAATGTTCATATCGCTTTAGTAGCTTTTATTTAGTAATATTACTACTTCATTATCAAAGTAGGCACTGTTCACAAAACTTAAAGTTTGTTATTATGTACTGCAACTCATGTACCCTTTTAAAGTTTATTATTTATAATTTGATCACTTGCACTTGTCTATGGTGAATTATCAATATATTTACTAGTCTTTTTCTAGCTTTTAATATGAAATATTCAACCATGGGGGAACTGTGAAGACTTGTCTATACAAACTAAATAATAACTTTTTTAATGCACTAATATTTAATACTACTAACACTTTTAGTTTTTGTCAGTTGTACAGTGATATGGTTTTTTAGGGTGTTATACTTTCTCTTTGGGCATTCATTGATTTTGGGGTTTTTTGGGGGTTCTTTCCCTATGGGGTTTTTGTTTTATATGGGTCGTCTTAATTATTCTTCTTTCTTCTTGAGTTTGGTTCTTCTTTATTCTTCCTTCTTCTGTAGATTTAGTTTTGATTATTCTTCTTTCTTCTTTGAGTTTTAATTGTTCTTCCTTCTTCTTTAGCTTTGATTGTTCTTCCTTCTTCTGTCTTCAGTAGCTTTGATTGTTCTTCTTTCTTCCTTCTTCTGTAGTAGTAGTTTTAATTATTCTTCCTTCTTCTTTCTTCAGTAGCTTTGTTTTTTCTGGTCTGGTTTCTTTGACGGGGTATATTAATTGCCTGCTTCTATCTTACCTGGGTAATTTTGTTATTATTATTTTTAGTCTTCTGGGTTTTTAAATTTGTATTATATTATATTGTTTGCAGAAATTTTCATTATTCAACCTTTCTTGTGAATATATTATTAAACAGTGCATTTTAATTAATTCTCATCTGGATATTCCATATCTTAGAGCTTTATTAATGATCATTGAGTAATGTATTTGTGTGGATTATCTGTCATGCTACAGATTGCTCTCTTCCAGAAGTGATTAGTTCAGATCATACTTAGTTTGTCTGAAATAATTGCTTATGACATTATATTATAAATTATATTTCTTTCCTTTTTTCACATTTCTAAAAATTTTTTCTCCCATATTTTTGAGCTTATCTATATTTCATTATTAACTGGATTCTTACTGATAGTAATAGTCATCTGAGGTTCGTTATTTTTTATTTTTCCATTTTCTTCTTAACTCGTTTCTTTATCCTTGGGATATTTATTCCCTAAAATTCCCTAAGACGTTAGCTGGGGCAGTGTCCAGAGGGGCTCTGTAGGCTTCACACTCTGCTGGCCATGCTACGTCATTTATTGATTACAGAGGTAAATCATCTCTGACCAATACATAATAATACTGCTGGACTTATCTCAGACAGTCATTAATAAAAATTATATAAGAATAGTCCACCTTATGACTATAAAAAAAATTAAATATCTTTGGATATTTCACTTCGTATACGAACAGATCTATTATTATTTCTATCTTAGTGAATCTCTATCTCAGTTATTTTTCTCAATGGTTAGCTCTGCTGGCATTTTATTTCTCCTTGTGATTGGAAGCTGGTATAATATAATCATCACTTCTTATTCAGTGTAAAGTTTTTAATTCTCTGTCATTTTTTGACTGTTATCACAATCTCCTTCTGGTCATTGGTAGCATATATTTTGTATTATATTTTTGTTCCTTTCTTAATTCTTGTGAATCGTTCCACTAGTATTAGGTTTTTTCAATTACTCTTTTAATTGTCTTTCTAATAACTGACATTTATTGTATGATCATCTTTTCATATGGGTTTATTTATATATAGTTTTTCCTTTCTTTTTTCAAAATTTTATTTTGCTCTTGCTTTTTATCCAAATGCACTCTTTAATTATTAATGCCATATGTTTAATATCTCTGTTTATTTGACATAAAATTCTCATTAATTTTACTTCACAATAAGTTTATTCATTTAAATTGTATCAGTGGTTTGTACTGCCATTTCTTTATTCTTGAAAGTTTTTCAGAATTGGTTCCATATATAATTGTTTGTAATGTGTTATCCAAATTCTTTTTCTTCTTGTTCATTTCTAAAAGTTGTTTTTAAGATAAGGTAGTAAGTTGTTCTTACTTGGGTTTCTGAATTTTGTGGTTTAATGCAAAATTCATTTTCTTTTTGATTCATAAATGGTTTTCTAAATAATAGGTAGTAAGCAGTCATTACTTCTTTTTTGAATTTTTTCTTTAATATTATTTCTTCCATACATTCAATTACTCATAATATTTTTTCATAAATATGGTTAACATATCATATTATTACCCTAAATATGGTATTAGCTCTCCTCTTTTCTTTATTTCAAATGTACTGCTTATAATTATTTTTCTTTTAAATACCCAGGTTGAAGATTTTTATTAGGTTGGACAATTGCTCATAATTTCCTTTTCTTTGACATAGTTTTTTGCCGTTGCCGGTTATCATAACATCAGTCCCTTTTTGTGGATGTGTATGGTATTAGACTTAACCGTAGTCTGTCACTTCATTTGCTCTCATTGTCCGGATGACCATAGTCTTCATCATCGTTCCGGTACTAGTGACATCTCTGGCCTTTGTTTTGTATTTCATTTTCCTAGCTGCTATTCCTTTGTTTGCTGCTAAGCTTATTCGGCTCCCTCTATCATAGTGTTTTATATACCAGTACGTCTCTGGTCCATCAATGATCAATGATACCATTGACAATCTACCATATATCTCCATCCCTGTTGTATTCCATTTACCTCTGATCACTTCCCCGTGGTAAACTACTGTCTGCTGGTAAACCATTTCTGAGATTACCATCAATCTATTTCCATAATTTCTGGAACTCACGATTTCTTCATTGTTGGTAATAGGGATATTATCATTATCAAATAAACCATGGTTCATCATTTCCATTTCTTCCCTTGTTTTCCTTAATTTCTTTGGATGCCTTCTTTTCATTCCCTTTTGTTTCTCTTCCATATCCTTAGTATTTTCTTTCTTCCCGTTCGTTTTCTTTTCAGGTAACACTATCACTGGCTCCGTTGTTTTATTGTTTGGTATTTCCTTTCGTTCTGGTTTGCTGTTGCCCAGTGTCTTATCCAATTCTTCATCCAAGGATGTGACGTTTTTATCTATTTCACTCAAACCTTCCTTCAAGATTTGTCTGTATTCTTTTCTATCCCTTCTTTCCTCTTCCCTGTCTTCTTTCATTTCCTTATGCCATCGTCGGTTATCCTCCCTTATTTCTTCTCTTAACCGTTGGTAGTCCTCTCTTAACTCTTTCCTTAACTGTTGATGATCACTTTCGATTTTCTTATTGGTTTCTTCCATCTTTTCTTCCAAATTCTTCTTATTTTCTTCCATTTTCTTTTCCACCTTTTTACTGGTTTCCTCAATTCTCTTATTGGTCCTTTCTATTTTACGGCCCAATTCTTCTTTTGTTTCTTGGTTGTCCTTCTTCAATTCTTCCCTTAAAGATTGGTTATCATTCTTCAAATCTTCAAATCTTTTATTATTTTCTTCTGTGGTAGAATCCATTTTCTTGTTCAAGTTTTCTTCGGTGGAATCCATTTTCTTGTTCAAGTTTTCTTCGGTGGAATCCATTTTCTTGCTTAATTCTTCCTTGGTTGCTTGGTTGTCCTTCTTCAAGTTTTCTTCCATCTTCTTGCTGTTTTCTTCCATCTTCTCCATCATTATCCTGAACATCTCCTGCATGTTACTATTCTCTTCTCGTGGTGGTTTCTCGGGTTGTCCTATTCGTTCCTCCCGGACATCGATTTCCCCTGTTTGTGTGTGCGCTTCGGGTTGTTCCTCTGGTGGTGCTGGTTTTTTACGTTCCACCCGTTCTAATATCTTTTCCACGTCCTCCACTGGGGTCGCCTCCTTATTATCCATATCGAGTTCTTTCTCGGCCTCCGCCGCTCTCTTCTTTGATGTGGCACGACGCATTATTTTCCCTGATTCCCTGGCTGGGTAACCGCTGCCAAGCTGAATTAGGAATTGGGTAAGTAATTACCGCCTTTCAACCCCTAATTACAGCCCTTTAGTTGGACGCCAAATTATGTAATATAACTTATTTATTACAAATTATAATTAAATTTATAAAGTGTTGCTTGTTCTGGTATTCTGCGGTAATCGAGCCCCACCAGTTGGACTCGCCAATTTTGTAATAATACGATAAATATTAAATATAAAAATAAATAAATAGTTGATGTATGAGAATTGTACTCTCACTATTGTATGTAGTAATGTAGCAAATGTCTTCTAATCTTCGTTCGGCTCTCACTACTGGTCTTCAATTTTGTAATATATAATGGTAATTGTAATGGTGTTCTGGCATAATATTACCCAGAATAATTTTTATGGTGCGTATGTGTAGTAGTGACGTTCCGCTCTGGGAGACGTCGATTTGGTAATGTTCCTGGATAATGTTGTTATCAAATATTCTAGGTGTATGTTGCTGTTGCAGCAATTTGAAAGGTGATATAAATTTAAAATTTATATTTATACAAAAAAAATAAATTCTGAAAAAATTGTTTTCGATGTGTTTATATTCTTAAAATTTAGAAATAAATTGAGATTGTTGATTGTAATTATAAATAGGATGGTATGGTGTGTATTCTAGTAATAATCTTCCCTTCTGTAAATTTATTAAAAAGACAATCCAGTTAACTTCAAATTAGGCGCGAACGGCTCTCTTCTTCTTACTCTTGAAATGTAGTATTTCGCATATACTGCCTTTAAAGGTTGTCGAGTTTTCTTTATTAATTAATGGTTATGTCCTTTTATTAGAGAAATCAAATTCAATTTACTAGATAACAAACGTTTATTCAACAAAATAAGGAATTTGCTCAATTGAAAACAATGTTATAATGCCGTATCGACACGCTCAGGGCCGGTCGATCTATGAATTTTATATTGGTATTACAAAAATAGGTTCTTCGAACGGTTAATTATATAAAAAGCCAGAGAAGGTCAGGGTCAGAAAGTACAACACTTACAATTCTAAAAATGTATTAAAATTAAACAATATAATGATAGTTATTAATAATAAAAGTTTATATATAATTTTTATTCACCCCAGTTCAGCAAACAGTCGTCTAGTTGAGATGATGAGATTGGGTCAAAATGGCCGCCTGGCGCATGCGCGGAGTTCTCCTTCTAACACTGACAAAGTATTTATGGAATAAATATGTCCCTTCTGCGGTTAAATCTTCTTCGCAATCGTATATTATCTTCTGGTGTATAGTTTAATGTCACTGTAGTAAGATGGACTAATTCACTTGGTGTTAAAATGTTGTTAATTAAGTATATCAATTGGTGTTTATGTGTGTCCGTTTAACCTCGAATATTCACTTGGTATTTGGTGTGATTCCAGTGTTACTTCATTTAAATAGTTATATGTGGTTCTGTTTATTAGTGTTATGTAGTTCGTATGGCAACTTCACCACTTCACAATGATTAGAATAGTTAAAAATTTAATTTTTACACAAAACTGATTCCGAACTCTTGTTATACGTAACCGCCATTAAGTTTGGTTTTATCAAATATTCATGTCAAGTGCTCTCTTCAATGTATAATAATGAACTGTCTGTATTTCCTTCGTCTCATGAAAGTCTTAGCCTATATAATATATCCCAATATTGTTTAAATTTGCCATAACTTCCGATACACTTTAAAAATATACTTTATGTTCAAAAAATAAATTCGTTATTAGTTAACTGTTTGAAATATAAAATACATATTCGTTTTCACTATTCTATTCTACTTATTTTGATAGTAATTAAGTTAGTATTACAAAGTTTTATCTGAAAATTATATTTCTTATAATTTTTTGGGAGGTAGGCCTAAAATTATACTTCCCTGTCTTCTATGTAAATAATAGCCATTTTAACTAATATAATTATTATTCTATGAAATCTGAAATTTGTATAATTATCAATTCTCACTTATTTTATTGCAATTTAGTATATTAATGATGGTTTTTTAATATAATTCAATTGTATATGACTTCCCCTAGGATAGTGTTAGTTAATCTATTTCAGTTTTAATGGTATTTTATTAGACAATTAAATAATTTTACTCATATAATGACCATATCTTTAGAAAGCCTTATTTACATAGTATTTGATATGTTGAGTTTATTTTGCCTGAATATTGTCATTTTATATGGTTTATAAGACTAGGTTTGTTAATTATTCTGCAGTTTAAATTTATTCTTTGGCCTAGATCTGATGTGTGGCTAATTTCCAAATGTTTTATTAATGTAGCTATTTTATATCCTTCTCTGACTGGTATAACATAAATTATTGATTATATAATTAACATATAACATCTCTCTATATCACAACTAGTGTTCTGAATAACATTGCTTAGTATATTATCTAATAACATAATAAAGAGTATTTCTACAACATTGGAATGATATCTATTTTTAGACAGTGCATTCCTAAATTAAACTGAACAATAAAATAACAGTTATAATACTAATATCTCTTATGACTAACCCTTATTTATCTAAATGTTATATGTAATAGGAACCTAACATCCTGGTTCCATATATAATTGTTAACACCTTCTATAAACTTCATCATAAACAGTTTGTTCTGTAGTTCCCCATTTATAAAATTTATACCCCCTCTTAAAGTATACCCCTAGCTACCTAAGTTATATTCCATTCTATGGAATGTTCATATCGCTTTAGTAGCTTTTATTTAGTAATATTACTACTTCATTATCAAAGTAGGCACTGTTCACAAAACTTAAAGTTTGTTACTATGTACTGCAACTCATGTACCCTTTTAAAGTTTATTATTTATAATTTGATCACTTGCACTTGTCTATGGTGAATTATCAATATATTTACTAGTCTTTTTCTAGCTTTTAATATGAAATATTCAACCATGGGGGAACTGTGAAGACTTGTCTATACAAACTAAATAATAACTTTTTTAATGCACTAATATTTAATACTACTAACACTTTTAGTTTTTGTCAGTTGTACAGTGATATGGTTTTTTAGGGTGTTATACTTTCTCTTTGGGCATTCATTGATTTTGGGGTTTTTTGGGGGTTCTTTCCCTATGGGGTTTTTGTTTTATATGGGTCGTCTTAATTATTCTTCTTTCTTCTTGAGTTTGGTTCTTCTTTATTCTTCCTTCTTCTGTAGATTTAGTTTTGATTATTCTTCTTTCTTCTTTGAGTTTTAATTGTTCTTCCTTCTTCTTTAGCTTTGATTGTTCTTCCTTCTTCTGTCTTTAGTAGCTTTGATTGTTCTTCTTTCTTCCTTCTTCTGTAGTAGTAGTTTTAATTATTCTTCCTTCTTCTTTCTTCAGTAGCTTTGTTTTTTCTGGTCTGGTTTCTTTGACGGGGTATATTAATTGCCTGCTTCTATCTTACCTGGGTAATTTTGTTATTATTATTTTTAGTCTTCTGGGTTTTTAAATTTGTATTATATTATATTGTTTGCAGAAATTTTCTTTATTCAACCTTTCTTGTGAATATATTATTAAACAGTGCATTTTAATTAATTCTCATCTGGATATTCCATATCTTAGAGCTTTATTAATGATCATTGAGTAATGTATTTGAGTGGATTATCTGTCATGCTACAATCTTAACCTGACTTTTAAAAGTTGGTGCTGTTGGATTACTTTCCAATAAATACTTTTTCTTATTTTCTTCTATAAATGTTATCTGTTTCATCATTTGTTTTATCCTTGACTGGTACTTACTTGTATAATCATACTTTATTTCCTCGTATGGTCCTTCCCTTATAAATTCTTCCGTTTTCTTTATGTATTCGTCCTTTCTCAGTAGTACCATTGTATTTCCGTTGTCCGCCTTCGTAACTATAATATCTTTCTTCTTTATTTTATTCTTTAGTTTAGTTACAGTTGATTTGATTTTTTGTTCATTTTTTGAATTATACAAACTTTTCTTAAATATTTTATCTACTACATTCCCTACTTCCCACCTTATTCTTTTTTTATCATTTTCATTTCCTAGTTTTTGTATTATGGTTTCGCATTCAATAATCGTTTTTTCTTGATTTAATTCTGGTGGCGGTGCGTATTTTAAGCCTTTTGCTAACATTTCTTTTTCTTCTGTATTGAAATTTACCTCTGTAAGGTTTACTACTCTTTTTTCATAGTTATTCTTAGAGAGGTGTTCCTTTTTTACTTCGTTCTTTCTTATTAATTTATTTAACTTATCTACCATTTTTTTCTTTTTCTTTTCCAATTTCTTTTCTACGTACCCTAAACCAAAATTATATAATATTTCTTCTAACTCTACATACGAGTATATTCTTAACAATTCTATGTGTCTGTCATATAATTCCCTATTATATCTATTGATTAAGCCGTTGAGTGACCTTATTTCCAGTTTTATCCACAACTTCTCGCTTTGTTCTTTTACTTTTTTGGCTACACTGTTCTTATTTTTAATTTTAACTTGAGCGTACTTTGGGATGACATTATTATCCAGACATTGTTTATTAAACCATATTTTGCTTAAAACCCTCTTCAATTTAACTTTTAACTTAAGATATTTAAATACTTTACTTACCTTATTGTTGTCGTTTATTACCTCATTGTTGTTGTCCATTACCTGTAGTCGATTGCACATCTTAACAGACGTTTAATGAAGAAATTTGTGTTAGTGGTTGAAATCACAATCAGAATGATCACAGTTGCACACCACTATATAAAAATTATAACATGTTTTTATAACATGATTAAGAAGTAAATGATAGAGGACAGATAGATAAGATTAAGAATTATTTTGCATAGTACTAATTGGATGTTTTAAAATAAGGGTGTGTGACTGACCCATGTGTGTGGAGAGGAAGAGGGTAGTTTAAAAGCATGCACACACAGGCACACACACACACACACACACACACACACACACACACACACACACAACACTGAAACACAAGGAATTTGCTAGAAAAAAATATGTAACTCTACAGATGGTGTGACAGGGTTTAGGGGTGGGGAAGGGTCATTTATATTATAGCTTGTTGTGTGTGAGCATGGTGGGGGAGAGGGGTGAAGGGGTTGTTTTTACGAATTTCCTGTCTATTCCAATCTGACGATGGGCTGTGAAGCTTGAAAGCGCTAATTGGGATAATTTTTATATAGTGGTGTGCAACTGTGATCATTCTGATTTTAATTAGTAGATTATTATTATTGTGTTTGTAAATATTTGTAAATATATTATTATTATTCTAAATACCCCAGATATACATTTTGTTATCTTTTTGTACGTTTTTAATTAATTTGACATTTTGAATGTCTGGAAATTTATGTTTATTGTTTAAACAGTGTGTGGCTAAATTAGATTTGTAAACATTAGGATTTAGAATTCTCTGTAACTATAACAGGCCGCTTCAAGTCATCGACCCAGAAGATCTGACCCACTTCCCCTTTCCCCGTCAACGACCGGACGTTCTTAACTTCGTTGTTGCCAAGAACGTGACCAATCACATCCAGGTCTCGTCCGATCACAATCCCTTCTTTATAACTGTATGACATACTTCGGGTTCACCCCGACTTCTTAGCGCTAATCAGAGAAACGGTAGGAAAAAGGCTGTAAAAGAAACGTCAAGAGACGGGCAGAGGAAGGAATTTTTAGATCGAGTGGCTGAAAAAACAGCTTTGGATACAGAGATTTTAACTGGTGCCATTGAAGTCGATGGCTTCAGAAAACCGCCAACAACCAACTGCAATAGAGGTTCCACGTTCTCGTCAGAAGAAATATGCAATGATCAGTGTTGTAGCAGTGCAGACGTAAGGTAGATTTTACGTCTGTGTGGAATGTCATATAAAGTATTGTCACGAGAATATGTCTGTCATTCATCGCTGAGTTAGTGAGTCAGAAGTTCTCCATAGCTCCTCTAGCGCAATGTTCAGACGCTTGCACATCTCGGGAACACTGCGATTAACGTCGAAACATCAGGTAATTTTGCATCTTATTACGTAACAACTGCCTTTGCTTGGGGTACGTAAACATAGCGCAACTTCGGTTCTGCCAACTGTTACAGTGAATACGAGTTGTCCGCACTTTTGGAGTGTACGATGAACTTATCACTGTAAATACTCGCCCTGAAGAGCGTTCTCCGCCCACGTGTCGGTGTTGTATATCGGAATTTTTAATCGAATTAACACAGCCGCTCGAACCTCTCAATTCACAGTAAAGTGTATTTACTTATTGTGATTATTAATTAAAAGTAGAATATTTATTGGTAAATTAAGAATTTCATAAGTGAAAATTTGAAAACAAAAATTTATAGAATTTTTGTAGACTTTACGCTCGCTTTTGGGAAGCGGAACCAGACGAGTATAAAAACTACTAAACTTGTTGTTATCAGCGGGGGGGGGAGTCAGTAAAACTTTCAAATTTGATAAAAATTATGCGCGCCGTACCAAAAACTTATAAATATAGAACCAAAACTGCAAGTCTGGCGCGCAAACTATGTGTTGACTTGTTTGCATCATGCGCCATGAGCGTACGTTGAATCGCGCAACGCAGCTCCTTTGCCAAAGTTGCCGGTGATTACACGGTTGTAAAATGAGCCTAACGGTACGATGTGGAGTTTAGCAAGTGGTTATATTATGTAAAAAACACAACATAAGGACGTTATATTGTGCGAGATTCATCATAGCCTTTTCATCTGGATTATCAGAATTAAATTAATTTTGGCGAGTTTTATTATTTCTAGTGTGTACTGTGCACTGGAAAACTGAATAACAAGAAGAATAAATGTGTACTTGGTCTAGAGAATTGGTAATAAATATTGTAAAGTGTATTCCACTGTTTTTAGATCACCAATCGTGCGAGTATAACAAATAAAATATTTTAAGCAATCTTATGCTTCTTGTATTCCATTCTCTTCTGAGTGAAGCGTTGGGTTACTTCAGCCACCTCCGATATTCGCTTGTATCTCGGGCAACGCGTTGACTTGTAACACATGTTCTTGCGCCTTCTCAATGGAGTTGACCCATTCCCATGTAGTAGAACCACTACAATATTAGTCTTCCTCTACCTCTCCCTCCACCTGGTCGCTTCCGTTTGTCCATCTTCACTACTTAACCAAACGATTACAGCGCTCTTCTCTTTCCTATCTCGACAGATTCTACCGCCTACTGCCTCTTTGCTCTTGTCCTGTACCAACTCTTTTTCTTTTCAGTTAATGTACAGGGGTCTTCATCATTTTGCTTAGTTATCACCATCACTTCAGGCCAGATAGATTCTCACACCTCTGCCTCCGATGGGACTTTTACATTCAGTTCCTACATTCTGCAAATCTTTATTCTTTGTAATATATCAATTTTTCATAAAATTGATATAAAAAACAAAACATGTATTACGGGATATGTAAATACAAAAGGTAACGTTGATAACAAGTATTCTGATACGATAAATTACCACTGCTGCCACCAATTTTACCATTGTCCCGCCGTTGTTTTTATTGTTAAGATTCTTGAATTATTTGGTTATATGTTACGAGTTAATTTTGTCTGAGTTTATACAGTCGTTGCTTATATTAACAAAGGCAGGTTTGATTTCATAATATGAAAACAAAAAATCCAAATAATATACAAACTTATTCTTTATAGACATACAACACAAGTATCTGGCTACAAAGCATGGTACAGACTTTTATAACAAACCGCAGATTGCTACGTAATTGTAATGGCGCAATTATGCGGAAACGTAACTTTGTCATCGAGGAGTAGTAGCGTGCTTTTAGTGTGAGACGACTGTTTTATGGAAATGAGAACAGTTTGTCAAAAACTACAACTGTTGCATTATACATGAAAAGCTTCCTTTTGTTCGTTAAAACAACAGTAATAACGGACAATATCATGCCGCTATCCGCTGTACAAGGGAACACAAAGTTATAGTTTACTTTGAAACATTCGCTATAAAGAAACTATTTGATCTTATACCAGCAAACCTTGTACTCCATTTTCATTAGTACGAGAAAAGTTTACTCTTGTAAAAACTTTAGGTTTTTAAATATATACTTGATTTTTTGCAATATTGAGAATTCAATATAATAATATTGTCGTTTTACTTTTATATTAATTTTTGTAACTTATTTTAACTTATTATGGATGAGTGACTAAAACTGTTGTAGGTAAACATCTATAATAAAGGTTGATTTTATTCGACCTATACAGAAATTGTTGTTATTTATGTAATAATAAAACTTCTATGGCGTCACAGTTTGTAGTAGAACCTTAGCCACCATAATCATCCGCCTCCGTTTTTCCTGTCCTTGCGACCGATGTCCATCGTTTTATTTTAAGTAAAGTATCAGCATTCCTCGCTACTGCGTCAATCCTTGGCTTGGGTCTTCCGACAAGCCTTCTACCCTCGATTTGACTAAAGAGTTCCTTCCTAAGCATTCGGTTGCCTTCCATCCTAATGATGTGTCCTGCCCATTCCAGTCTATGCAGTCGGATAGTGGTGGTCAGATCACTGTCTTTACACAGCTTGTATAGTTCCTCATTGTGCCGCATTCTCCATATCCCATTGACTTGACTTGGATTGGTCTATATATTCTCCTCAAAATTCTCCTTTCAAAGGTAATGACTATGTTAGTGGCTTGTTTGTTCAGAGTCCAAGTCTCGTTGCCATATGTTATCACCGGTCTAATCATAACTTTATATAATGTGACTTTGGACTGATGGTGGATATTCCTTGTCTTGAATATGGTTGTCAACGAAGCATATGCTCTATTTGCGGCCTGTATCCTTTTCATTATTTCGTTTGTTTCTTCATTATCTTTTGCCATTCAATATCCCAAATTAAACTGATTAACTATCTCCAGGTTTAGTTGTTCGATTTTAAACTGTTCAGGTTTCCTGGTTTTCCTTCGAGTGGTGATCATTACCTTTGTTTTATCTCTGTTAACCTGTAATCCTATCTCTTCTGCTTCACCTTTGAGTTTCTGGAAGGTTTCTTTTGCTCTTCCTTGGGATCTTGCCATAGTATTAATATCATCTGTACATCCTACGATCTGGACCATTTTATGTTTTAATGTTAAATTCCTATCAATTGACAGTTTTCTGATCAATAATAAAACAAAGTTGACAAAATAATATAATTTTTACAGAAATTTTGAAACAGGAACTTGCAAAAAAGTAACAGTCCTTTTTTTCTTCTGAACAGATTTCATAAAAAATCTTATTAAATTGTATTTTCAAAAATTTCTTCCACTACTTCACAGTTGTCACAGAAATTATAAGCTTCTTCTGCAGATAGGAAAAAATGTTCTTTAAACCAAGTTCGAGGGTCGTCGAATTTTTACCAATGTAAGAACGTGCGTTAAAGGAAATAGTCTTATACTTGCTGTTGCGGTTTGGAAGCTCTTGAAGAATCGCGAGTTATTCCAAAGACGCTAATAAGGAAAGCTGGATTGTTTGTTAGAAAGAAGTGGACTGTATTTGAGATATTGAACATGCGTTTATTGAATAATTTGGTTTGTTAGTTACGATCGGCACGTGCGGAAGCATTTGAGGCGATAATGCCCGAGATTAATTTTGAATGAAATCGTGGTCCATTGCAGATGGACGCAGGTAGACGATTAAAGTGAAATGTTATAAATGCATGCTGTATAATAGCCAAAAGCCGCGGCTGTAAGAGAAGTGTTTAACGAGAGTTGCGCTCGGAGTCGTGTTATAAACTAAACTAATACTGGCTTGCAGTCGGCTAGGCTGGCCGATTGCAAGGTTTGATAAAAGCGTGACGTCATCCGCGCGTGCCGTGCAATGTTAGTAGGCTGCTTACAACTGACAAAACAGTACAAAGTTTAAACATACTGCCCGCCAAAATCGGGACGATTTTGTACATTAACGGTTAGATTGAACAATATAATAATTAGACTTACATGTCGTAAGCGATACAATAATTGGCGCACTGGCCAGAGAGCAATGACATAATGGACATAATATAAATTCAATTAACAATCACCAAGCATACAATAAATTGATAACACCATAAAAATACAATAATTTCCCCATGATATTGACATAACAACCCCAATGAATTTCATAATGTTTTGACCCTTAGAAAATACAATACATATATAGAATAATTGCCACTATAACTGACACTTGTGGTTCTCAGAATTTGAATCACACAAACACATTAACGATACACAACATTCATAATAATTGATAGTACATATGAGACACAGTCACTATTTCTGTAATAGCTAGCGACACTTAACAATGTTACAATGCTTATGATACAATTGACTTGTATGCTCGCCCCGGGGAATGTCCCGGGCGTGTTCCATGTAATGTGACACGCACACACTCATACACACACACACACACACACACACACACCGTAAGGCACGCAAACGACTAGCTCGTTGCCACCGGAAGGGGGCATAATTTGTGGATGGGTCGGCGTAAGATACCTAGCGCGGTGCGTACTTCTGCGACGCGTACTAAGGAATCTTGACCCGGAAAAACATTGGTAATTACCCCACGCTTCCATTCTAAAGGGGGGGAATTGTCATCCAAAATGAGGACAAGTTGTCCGACCTTCAAATTTTTAAATGGGGTGCGCCATTTGTTGCGCTGCTGCAGCTGGTGCAGATAATCCCTAGACCACCGTTTCCAGATGGTCTGCGTAAATTTTTGGAGCAGAAGCCATCTGCCCAAATGAGTATTATTGCCTTGTGTATAGTCGGGTTCCGGAAGTGCCGTCAGTGGAGCACCGACCAAAAAATGAGCGGGTGTCAAGGGTTCAGGGTCTCTAGCATCGTCGGACACGGCGCATAACGGGCGTGAATTAAGGCAAGCCTCAATTTGAGAAAGAAGGGTAGAATATTCCTCAAAATTCAAAATCGTACCGCCAATTACGCGACGTAAATGGAATTTAACACTCCTTACACCACTTTCCCACAAACCACCGAAATGGGGGGCTGAAGGGGGGATAAAGGACCATTTGATGCCGTGGAGACCGCAAAACTCCAGAGAAGATTGTTCAGCTTCCTTGGAGGTTAAAAATTTGTACCAATCATGCAACGTGTGGTTGGCACGACGAAAATTCGTGCCATTATCCGAAAATATTTGCGCGGGAATACCTCTGCGCGATATGAACCTTTTTAAAGCCGCTACAAAGGCGTTGGAAGTAAGATCCGACACCAATTCTAAATGGATGGCCCTAGTACACATGCATATAAATAGAGCGATATATGCCTTGGTCGTGGACTTAGAGCGCTGCCCGCCATGGCGCAAAAACACTGGACCTGCGTAATCCACGGCCGACTGTGAGAATGGCCTTGACGGCGTGACCCTAGAAGAGGGTAATTGACCGAGTAATTGATTCGCGCCTTTAGCCCGGAAACGAGAACAAGTGACACACTTATGTATCACTGAGCGGATATAGGACTTATCGTGTATGATCCAATACTTACGCCTAAGCGAAGCTTGAGTTGATTGCACTCCAGCGTGCAACAAACGGATGTGTTCGTATTCAATTATTAATCTCGTGAGATGAGAGTGCGGGTGTAAAATTATTTGGTGTTTAGTCTCGTAGCTAAGTGGGGAGAATTGCAAGCGTCCACCCACTCTTAAAATGCCTGATTTATCCAGGAATGGGTTGAGAGCAAGAATTTTACTACTGCGTGGAAGGCACCGGTGTGCCTCAAGTTCCCTAACCTCTACGTCGAAATGCAACTTCTGAGATTGCCGGACAAAAACCAAGAGCGTGTCAGACAATTCTTGAGCCGACAAAAAGGACGTGTCTCTTTCAACCACCGCGAGCCTAGAATTGCGAAGAAATCGACGGCAGTATGCGAAGACGCGAATAAGCCTCGTAAGAGATGAATAGTTTTCAATGTAACTATGTGTTGAGGACGCGACAATTAGTGAGGTTTGAGCCTGCTTGTGACGCTCCTCTTCAATGTCGGGAAAGGTACAGGGAGTATTAATGTCGAACGCGCTGACCGGCCATGAGGCCGCATCACGAGCCAACCAGGAGGGACCATGCCACCATTGAGCATGACAGTGCAGACTACGAGGGAGGCAACCGCGCGATAGAACGTCGGCAGGGTTGTCATTCGATACTACATGACGCCAAGTTCCCCTGCTGCTAACAAGACGCTGTATTTCTGCGACACGGTTAGCCACAAATACCTTCCAGCGGGAAGATTGCTGATGTATCCAGTACAACGCTATCATCGAATCCGAATAAAGATATAATCCGTCAAAATTGTAATCGACGGCATTTAAAACCTTGGACGTTAATTGAGCCAACAATAAACAAGCACAAAGTTCAAGTCTAGGAAGCGTTATCTGTTTCAGCGGAGCGACCCTAGATTTAGCACACAACAAGTTTGATGATATGGCGCCGTTCGAATAGACCGCCCGCACATAAATGCAACACGCGTAACCTTTAACCGAAGCGTCGGCGAATCCGTGCAGCTGCAATGAACTAACTGGGCAACTGTTCGAACTCTTAACCGACCTCGTAATCTCAAAATGAGTGTCGGAGACTAATTGGGTGTATAATTCCGACCATTGATTGGCTAGTGACCCGGACAAGGGTTCGTCCCAATCAGTGCCCGCCAACCACAACTGCTGCACGAAATGCTTGCAGCAAAATGTGATGGGAGCAATTAGACCTAGTGGATCATAGATCCCGGCAATGATTGACAACACGCTTCTCTTGTTGAGAACGGTTAGATTGTCATCACCCCTAACGGTGTACAAAAAGTTATCCCCCTCAACATTCCACTGTATGCCCAAGGTACGCACGTTTTGACCCTTGCTGAAGTCACGGGTTACTTGGGCGCGAAGAGTCATAATCTTATGGTGGTTAGAGAACCATTTGTGTAACGAAAAACCATACCTCCTCAACAACTTCTCGATCTCGCCTTTCATTTCAGCTAAGCTGTTCGGATCATCCGAACCCGTTATGAGATCGTCTACGTAAAAGTCATTTGCTATGGCCTTAGCAGCGGTAGGGTAGTCGGCTTTATTTTCATATGCTATTTGAGCCAGACAACGCGTAGCAAGGAAGGAGGCACTAGCAGTGCCATATGTAACCGTCCTTAACGCGTAATGTCGCAATTCCTTATGCGGTGCATCACGCCAAACAATGCGTTGCAAGTTTGAATCCTTAGGATTAACAATGATCTGGCGATACATCTTTTCAATGTCCGCAATAAGTACGTATCGGTGGGTGCGGAACCGAACCATTATCGAAAACAGATCCTGCTGGATCGTAGGACCGACCATTAAAGTGTCGTTAAGGGACAAATTATTGGTGGTTTTAGCGGATGCGTCAAATACCACGCGCAATTTAGTGGTTAAGCTAGAGTCTTTGAAGACTGCGTGATGGGGCAGATAAAAGATCTCTGACCTGTCAAGCGACAGATCGTATTCATTAAGCGGCGACATGTGGCCAAGTCTTAAGTAGTCATTCATGAACTCACTATAATCCTTATAAAGGGTAGGGTTCTGCTTGAATCTGAATTCTAACGATTGGAATCTTCGTATTGCTCCGCGGAGAGAATCTCCCAAATAAGATTTATCAGATCTGCGGGGCAGGGCTACCACGAATCTCCCGTCGCGATTGCGGCTAGTGTTTTTCACGAAATGCCTTTCACACGGTGAGTCCTCAGATCGGGTTTTGCGACTAGAGATTTCCTCCAACTTCCAAAATTCCTTTAGTTGCGAGGAAACCTGATTATCATCCTTACAGACCATAAATGAAGAAACCGTTCTAGTCATGTCGACGTTGAATGGTAAGTCACCGGCCAAAATAAATCCTAACTTGGTTTCCTGAATTATAGGAAAGTGTGGTCCGCGCGTATATTTCACAGGTTCAATTAATTGTAGAAAATATTGAGCGCCGATTAATATATCGACTTACGATGAGCAATGTAGGTGAGGATCCGCCAGGAATATGCGCTTGGGTAAATTTAAAGAGGTAAGATTGAATGACTCCGCCGGTAAATTATTAGTTATACTGGGTAATACGGCACAATGTACGTTTAACGTGAAGGGTTTATAGCGTGAATGTAGCCTTACATTAGTGCTGAAGTCAGCCTGGGAAAGCGAGTTGTTTATACCCGTGATGGGCAATTGCGATTTAACTAATTGGAGGCCCATCCTGCGGGCGAAATCCATTGTGCAAAAGTTCGCTTGAGAACCGGAATCCAGTAATATCCTAACGGGAAATTTTTTGCCGACCTTATTGTATGTCATACAGACGGCGGTAGATAACAATACCGATTTATTGGTCTGTGATTTCAGTGGTTGTTAACAGAAGTTACGTCCCTGTTGGGGACATGAATCATGGTGTGGTGACGCCTAGAACATTTTTTACACGAAAATTTGGAGGAACATTTTGAACCCTCGTGTCCCGAACGGAGACAGTTTAAGCAAAGTTTGTTTTTTAGTAACGCATTTTTTCTATCAGGGATAGACAGCGATATAAACTGTGGGCAATCGCTAAGTCTATGTTCACCGTTACATAGCCTGCATAAATTATTTCTAATATGTGAGTGGAATGCGCCCTTTGGATTGCTTATCTGTTTAACTGCCTTGCGATAAGGAGACTTATCGCTTTTGTTCAACCTGCTCGTTGGGCTAGTCGCGTTATCGATATTTTGCAGTAGTTTCCTACGTGAATTTAAAAAATTTATAAAATTATTAAAATCAGGGAGTTTATGCTCCGATAAACTCTCTTTCCACAAACGTAAAGTGTAACTGTCAAGTTTTTTGGCTAGATAATTTACGACAATAATTTCAAACGTGTTGACTGGCAGTTTGAGATTATTTAAAGCGTTTATATTTCCAGAGATTTGATCAATAAATTGCGATATGCTACCTTGGGATTCCTGCTGAACTAATGGTACGTCTAGGACATTCCACACGTGGTGAGCGGAGACAATCAGCTTACTATCATATCTATTCCTCAACAGATCGATAGCCACCGCGTAATTCTCATGTGTTATGGGTAATGATTTTATTACGTTAAGCGCCTCGCCATGTAATGACGAGTGTAAATAATGAAGCTTCTGTATATCTGTCAGGTCTGTTCTGACATGAATTAGTTCCATAAAAATATGGTAATAATGTTGCCATTCCACAATACTACCCTCGAACCGTGGTAATTTTATTGGTTCCAATTGAATGGGGGTTGTTTTAGGCTGTTTACCATCAGTATTAATTAGTGGTTTTTGGTTCAAGTGCTCAGATTGCTCCAACAAGTGTTGCAATTTACATTCTATAGCACAGAGATCGTCCTCCGTTTGCACTCTATCACTTGTTGACGCAACGTCTGCTTCCTCAGCCTCGATTTGTGACTGTATCTCGTCATATTTGGTGGATAATTCCATCAAATGACGCAGTTTTATTTTGAGCGCATGAGGATCGCTGTTTAACAAATCAAAATTATCCGCGAAGGTATTTATTCGGGATATTGAGGCCTTAATTGTACCTCGTTTTTTTATCAGAGCCCTTACATCGGCCATTATTACAGTTTGAGATAAAAAATGGAAAGATATTTAGAAACAATTGAGCATCGAGCATGTGAACCACAAACTTAATTTTGAATGAGTTTAAATACGTTTGGTAGCTAGCGATCGTTGGTTTGAACATAAACTTACTCTCTCTAACTAATCAAACTCGTTGGCAGTTAAATTATTGAAATTATAAATCTAAATGATTACAAAGTATAGCTTTATCTTTAAAGTTCTGACTGATAATGAGCTGCCAACCATCTATTAATTTATATTGTGTAATAAGTTAATTGTTTATATAAATATGTCAAAAATACACACTGGGTGAAATATTATTAAAAATAAATCAAATATAGGTAAAGTTTATAGTCACGTGGCCGTCGATCCATTCGTGATGAAGCTGGCTTCGATCCCGTTTGGAGCTGCTATACCTCCTGTCTCTGCCGGTTAGCCGTTGCCTCATGTTGTACCCTCCATCATTTAAAGCTGTGGAATCTCGAAAATGTTGTCCTGTTTCGTCCCGTCGTCTCTGGTCTACTGCTTGACTGAATCTTGTCGAGATGACTGCGACGTGCTTCACGATAATGGTGTCGCTCAGGACGAAAATGATGCCCGTCTGTCGTGATTAACTTCAGATTGGTTTTTCCAGAAATGATGTATATAAATAAATGTTGTCGCCTGTGTACTCAGGTATGAGAAATCTGTGCCGTTGGGACCAAAAATGATGTAGTTTGTTTTGGCCTGAAAATGTGAAATCCTGCCTGATTGGACCAAAAATGATGTCGTTTTTGGCCTGAAATGTGAAATCCGGTCCGGTGGGACCAAAAATGTTGCGTTTTTGGGCCCGAAAATATGAAATCCTGCCCGGATGGACCAAAAATGTTGCGGTTTGGAAGCTCTTGAAGAATCGCGAGTTATTCCAAAGACGCTAATAAGGAAAGCTGGATTGTTTGTTAGAAAGAAGTGGACTGTATTTGAGATATTGAACATGCGTTTATTGAATAATTTGGTTTGTTAGTTACGATCGGCACGTGCGGAAGCATTTGAGGCGATAATGCCCGAGATTAATTTTGAATGAAATCGTGGTCCATTGCAGATGGACGCAGGTAGACGATTAAAGTGAAATGTTATAAATGCATGCTGTATAATAGCCAAAAGCCGCGGCTGTAAGAGAAGTGTTTAACGAGAGTTGCGCTCGGAGTCGTGTTATAAACTAAACTAATACTGGCTTGCAGTCGGCTAGGCTGGCCGATTGCAAGGTTTGATAAAAGCGTGACGTCATCCGCGCGTGCCGTGCAAATGTTAGTAGGCTGCTTACAACTGACAAAACAGTACAAAGTTTAAACACTTGCAGAAAAACTAACTACTTTTTTAATAATTATAGTAAAAAATATTTAAGTTTGTTACCACTTCAACAACTGGTCACGAACGTTTTGTTTGAAAAAGAATGTAATTTTAACAGTACAGTATCGTTAAAAGAAGAGTACCTAAGTACTAAGTGTATTCATTACTCTGGGCTGCATTTGAAGGGAAATTTTATAACTGATTAGCGCTGATACACGTTAAGGAAGAAAGCAGTGAAATGAGATTAGCAGAAGAAAAAATCTTACCTGCCTTTAAAATTGCACAGATATAATGGATGATAAAGTTTAATGGAGGAACGCAGAATCAGACGGCTCTCTGAGGGTTGTGAAAAAGAGAAACGTTTCAAAGGGGGAAGAATTTTTCACACACACACACACACACACACACACACACACACACACACACACACACACACACACACACACACACACACACACACACACACACACACACACACACACACACACACACACACACACACACACACACACACACACACACACACACACACACACACACACACACACACACACACACACACACACACACACATTTATTAGTCTTGTGCAAAAATAATGGTTCGCGTGTTTGGTGGAAGACTGGTTTAGTAATTAAGGTTTCAAACGTGACGTTTTAACCGTCGCTGAATACACTAGTTTCCATTATCCCAAGTGGCAATCCGTTACTAAGACATTTAAAAACATGTTTTAAATCAGATACTTGTAACTGTCAAAAAAACATTTTACCTGAAATAAATATTATAAAATTGTTCTGCACATTAAATCTTGGTTAGCATTATTGGTTGGCATTCTTGATACTGCCCATTGTGGTGGGAACCTCCTTAGAAACAGAAGAATTTAAAGACGTACAGAAACTAAAACACGTAAACACATGCTCACATTAATAATTCTTCATCTTTGTGCCGGAAAATAATATGATATCGGTGATATAATAAATATTAATAATTCGGTTCTTTCCAAGAATACATTAAAATATGTTTGTTGAAAGTGTGTGTTTATAAAGGACAATGACGCTGTTATTTGGTTTACTACAAAATCGAATAAATGAAAACATGTTTGTTGATACAGAGTATTTAAGAAGGACAATGACGCTGTAACATTTATGTTAATATAGCCAATAACTTGACAAAATTTATATATTATATTTATATATATATATTATATATAAAATATCATCAAATAATAAAATAGTAGGCTACGTATGATTTCTGCAGAAAAAAACAAATTTCTCATGAACATTAAAAATGCGCCAAAATTCCTGCTCTCGAATAGAGAGGGCTAGAAGATTTAAGTATCTAGGGGATAATTCAAGAAAATGGTTTAGAAAAATCTGCTATAGAAGAAAGGATTCATAAAATGGAAAGAGCATATGGTATAACTAAAGATATTTACAATAAACAGTGCATATCTAAAAATGCGAAAATAAGGCATTACAGTACAGTAGTGAAACCAGAATGCCTATATGCAAGTGAATGTCTAGCATTGAATTATAATTTACACAAACTAGAAATATTGGAAAGACGAATTATTAGGAAAATTTTAGGCTCACGAAAAACTTCAGAAAGTTGGAAATTAAGAAGTAATGATGAAATATATCAGAGTATAGAAAATATAAGAAAAACAATGAGAAAAAGAAGGCTATTATTTTTTGGACATTTATATAGAATGGACGATAATAGGTTAACAAAGCAGATCTTCAAATATTTGGAGGGGAAGAAGTCAACATCGAGTTGGATTGAAAAAGTCCAAAATGATTTAGAAAAAAATAATATAAACGCAGAAGAAGGAATTGAAAGAGAAGTTTTTCGGGCAAAAGTGTTAAAAATGGACGGAGTCCAGGGTAGGAGAGAGAAAAACGTAGGTTCAAAGTGAACTGAAGACAGGAAGAAGAGACACAGTAAAAAGATGGAAGAATTTTGAAGAAAAAGAAAAAACAAAGAATAAAGAATTGAATTGGCATGTGGTCCTTAGATAGCCAATACAAAAAAAAAGAGAAAATAATACATATAATTTTCAAAGTACATGATTCTGCGCTTTCAACGTATGAAATTGTATATTACACGGCTACCAGTCATATTTAACTTTTCCAGACAGGAGAAAATAAATTACATATAAGCTCTGAAAAATTTTTTAAGCCAAACACAATTGGAACATTTTAAGAGTGGATTAGAGTTCTGTAAAGTGAATAAAATTTGAAGAATAACGTAAACTGATGTCTCCACGATAGACATCAAAGAGACCAGCTTGAGAATGGCCACCTGTTGAGAATGGTCCAAGAAACAAGAAATATACTAATGTCCCAGGAACAATATTAAGAAATATTAGAAATGTACATCTGCAGAATGCCGAGACTGAGACACGTTTAATATTAACTATACCGAAAGAGCCCGGAAGTAAAGGCTATATGTATCAGTTGGGTAGTTGGCAAGGTAAAAACATTAGAAGCAAACAATAGTTGCCGAGAAATATAGAATGCCACTAGAAAATCAAGAATTATGATAAATTGTACACTACGTACATATAAATAAATTACGAGTAAAAATATAAAATATTATAAATATTATTGTTGTTATAATACTTATCAGTGCTGAACAGAGTAGGCTTTTTGTTCTTTGTACGTAATAATATAACAGCGGTATTTTTTTCTAACTTAGTCAGGACCTGCATCGTTAATAGTGACACTGTGAGAACGTTGAAAGTTCTGTCTCATTATATGAGAGGTGTTTGTTGAAAGGCATAATTAGAAGAAAGGTAGAACTTATTGGAAACACACTGCGCCATGAAGGACTACTAAAACTGGCAATGAAAGGAACAATAGAGGGTAAAGATAAAGGTGAAGACGAAGGCTGCAGTATACAAAGCAAATTATGGAGGATATACAGTAAATTGTGAGACTTATGAGGAAATGAAGAGGAAAGCACAAAATCGATCGCAATGGAAGACTGCTGCAAACAAATCTGAGGATTCAAGACACAAGAAGAAGAAGAATACTTATCAAATTCAAATTAAATCATTAAACAACCTAATCAAATTAGCTTACGTACGATATTAATTAATAACTCGTTGGACACTTGGTGAAACATATTAATACAAAGGTTTTTAAAAATATGTAAATACCACCCTAACATCCTTTGTTTAGTTTACTTTGTTCACTGATCAATTTGACACTAGCTTAGTAAGCTGAAACAGCTGTCAGAGTTAAATAAAAACTGTGAAACGTACCAAGTGTTTATATATTTTTAAAAACCTTTGGATTAGCTTACTTAGTTATTACAGGTTATTACCTTTAGTTATTACCTTACGTTAATGTATAATCTTTTAGATGAAAGTGCTCGTAGCTAGTCATAGTAGTCACTACCTGTAAATGCCAGTTTCTAGTACTAACAGTAAAAACATCGTTGCATTTACTGTAAATGCTAATTAGATCACAGTAAATTTTATAAGGTGGGAAGATAAAAGTTAACAGTTTCAATGGTTAGAATCTGTGACAAAAGTGAGTATTTTTACACTTTATACAAATTTTATACATAAAATGTTGCAGAAAATATGGATATTGCATTTCAGGCTGTTTTTATAAGCGACTACAAACAGTCGTGTGAAGGAGAATCGTTTTTCTTACTACGACCTCCTGGTGACTGGAGATTACAGAAGGGGACTTCATCGGGTGTAATAACGCACGTGGGAGTTTGCGAGGGAAACAGGTGAGCGTTTGTTTTGTAATTGCCGTTTCAGGGCCGAGAAGAAGAGCAAGTGGAAACCTAAATCACAAAATAACAGGTACTAAGATCGACTTTACACCTGCATGAGTGAGGGCTCGTTCACAGATTAAAAAAATTATCAAATCATAATTAACTGCATGTAAAAGACAGTCTATTTGTTGTGTTCAATTGTAATTTTGACATAGTGAAATTTTGTGGGGATAACGAATTTGTCTGCATATATGTCATACGTACACTTTTTGCAATATATTAATTGCGAGTTTACTGGTTTCTCATATTTTATACGTTTGAGTATTCGTTTGTTACTTGTTGTCGGTCACAGGTTACTGAAGATTATTTAGAAAACACAAAATATTACACAGTGTATTAAAAGTCAACGAAAATTCTAGCAAAATGAAGTTTGGAATGTGACTAATACAGCCAGTGTCGTTTGTTGCACTCTGGCTAAATCCCAGATGTGATCATCGAAATGAATCCACTGAAACTTATATACTGGAACTGTGCAACAGTTTTTTATTGTATGGAGCACAAACGCATACTGTTCATCCTTATTACTCACGCAATTAATGAAAATAAAAATGATTATTTTATAGTAAATGGTAACAGGTAACATTAATTTTAATATTAACTGACGAAACGTTCTAAAAGATTTGGTCACTAAATAAACGCAATTTTCAAATCATTTGTGTTGAAGTTTTAACAATTTCTGTTGTCACCATCTGAGCAATTCTAGGCGAGTTGTGTGGCCCCAAAACACAGTCGTCTTGTAATTATTTAAAACTTTGTCAAATAAAAGCCTGATTGTTGTCTTAAAAACTTTACTTAAGCCTGTTTTTACTTTTTTGTTGACATTCAGAATGGCGAAACATTCTGTGGAAACGTAATAAATGTAATCTGTAGGATAATATTACCTTAAACCTATTACACAGGTTTCTAATCATAACTGTTTAGAATATTCTCGTAAATATAGTTGTAAATCTATAATTACTGGGAAGGTTCGAACACTAATATAACAGACCTCAAAAATGTAACGATCTTGGGTTTACTGCGTTTTCCTCGTACTTTTTTGGGTAGTGATATTTTCCTTCCTGGTGCCATTGAACAATGGATTGATCTTATGATAAATAACATCAAGCCTTCATGTAAGCAGGGATAGACCACTATTGCTATTGCCAACGTTGATAACTCAAGTGCAGAACGAGGTAATGAGGGATAAAAA
The DNA here is from genome assembly GCA_034769895.1 of Magicicada septendecula. Lineage (NCBI taxonomy): Eukaryota > Metazoa > Arthropoda > Insecta > Hemiptera > Cicadidae > Magicicada > Magicicada septendecula. Next base: position 806,312,549 of record CM068368.1, on the reverse strand, counting down.
GCCGACCTAAAATTAAAAGTTTGTATTAAAAGATGTACGATGTTAATGAAATGAATATCATACGAGTACCATACAAAATTAAGAGGAGATCAAATGTGCGGACTTGCTTACGCAAGCTGATATGCGCTTGGACAGAGGACAGAATACTTTATAAATAAGATTAATAGTTGAATAAAATTAGTCATGGTATTTTTGAGTTAAAATAATTTTTTAATTTTTTTAATATTTAAAATTACGTGGTTGTAAATGTCAAAGAAACATTTCAATTGAAATAAATATAAAACTGTATACTTACAGGTCCTCGAAGCCGAAAGCCGCGTGGCCCCTGGAAAGCATGGCGAAGAACAAAACCGGTCAAAATATATAGAGGCACGTAACTATTCGAAGGATGTGGTAAGGAGAGTTCACCAGGAATCTAGGAATAGATTAATATCAAACATAGCGACAGATATCCACAGCGTACAGGAAATAGTGTACCAATTAATGAAGCACCTTAATCAACAACAAAAAGATACGGCACGATTACATATAATACATAAAGATATGTGGATAAAGCGTTATATAGAACTCTGGACTGAGCTAAATGTATATTCTATGGCAAGCAGAATAAGGGAAGGACAAATAAAATGGAGGTAGAATATCGAGATAATGGAAGATATGAGGCTACCTAAACAAGTAATACGATACAGAGCTCAGGGAATACGTGATATAGGTAGACCAAGGAAGTGATGACTTCAGTGAAGTTACACCTTGACGTGGAGAGAAGAAGAAGATTCCATGGAAATCTTTGAGAAGCTCTATTTTTTGTCGGAAACCTCCACAAAGCCTTAAAATTTAAAGCACCTACAGAAACTCAAGCATGTAACGAAACATTTTATGTGATAGGAAAACGTTTTATTTAATAAGCAGAAAACAAAATGAAAATACTAAAGAAAGAACGGCAAAACGTGTAGAATATGTAAATTACTGACAGATTGAAAAGTACTACTTCCTTACTTGTTTCCTGGTTAGTATAATCTACGTGTTTACTTAGTGTTTTCTTTCCAACGTTATTTACGCAGACAATATGACAGCGGGGATGAGAGTGGGCGCATTAACCAAATTTCCTGAAAGCCTACTCACAGTATACAAATAACATTTGACATCCACTTAAAAATTGTTTTCGCTTCACAGTGAGCAGTCTAATTCTGTCCATTGTTTTGTCATACACGGCAGCTTCAGCTTAACTAAGAAATATCTGTAGGTAGCAAGGAAAAGTATGTACGTGGGAAGTCGGTAAGAAATGTGTACGTGTTACAAGCGGGGGGCGGGCGTAGTGGAAAACAGGCAGATACTTCTCGCAAACAAAATAACTTGAAGTGATGTGACAAACGCCTTGCACTCGATGGCATTTTACAAATTTAATTATTCTCGCTGGAAGCCTCGTTTTTCTACTTCCTTAATCTCTAATTTATGTAAGAAATTTGGATGATATTGGGGTACTCTACGATTTCCCACTTTTCTTGTATTTTTGACTGTATGTCCAAAGAAGTTTAGTTACGACTAGTTTTTTTTTTTTTTGCACAGTGTACAAATAACATACTATAAGCCAGTTGTTTGTATGAGAAAAAATAGGTGTTGACCATGTGGAGCTGTTATCCTGTGATAACAAACTCAGTTATTACTTAAAAGTAAGTTACAAAAAGAAAACAACAGTCACAAAGATTATGGTTGGTTAAATCTAGATGGTAGGTCTAGTATTTTTTGTCTCTTTAGTCTATGAGTGTCTTCACTATTGTCTAGCAAATTTGTTGCAAGAATATTAGGGTGTAGTTCTAGTTTACTTACTTAAATACTCTTCACTGCACTTACTCACTATGATGAAATTATGCACTTACTCACTATGAAATATGAGTTGATGGAAAGTGAGTTTCTGAAACGAGTAGAATACCTATTTTGTTGTGAACTAAGAAAGTCTCTACTTCTTGCCTGTGAGCAGACAAGCCATTTGCATTCCATAACGCTATTTTATAGAGTTGTGCCATTACGTAAATTTTTGTTGTAGGAGTTCCGTTAGTGTATCAATCTTATCGTTGAGTCTTTCTGCGGACATATGATTGATAGTTTGCTGTTGACTCGTTACTATATTCTGAAGGAAATAGATAAAGTTACTGTTATTATACTCGGTTTGCTGTAGTGCTGTAGGTTGTTGTGGAACTTGTGACTTCGTACCACGAAGAATCTGCGCGTAAGTTGATACATTGGGTTGTTGCTGAGTGGTGTTAAAAACTGGCAGAGCATTGTCAAACGGTTGCTGCACATTAGTTGAGTTGCTGAATTGATTATCTTGAGAACCTTGATGGATTTGTAGAGTCTGACGGTGTTGTGTCTTTTGTAAGTTGTGCCATTAGGGGACCGGAATCTTCTATTTATTATTTCCAGGTAAACTCTGCATATTTTGGCATTGGCAGGGTGAGCACCACCACATAGGGCGCATCTAGGGTCTCGTCCATCTCCCTTTTTTTTGTACAGGTTTTATAGTCATGATTTTCTGCACATTTGTAACAACGATAGGGCCTAGTGTAGTTTTTTCCATTGTGTCCGTAGCACCAGCATCTAGTACACTGGGGTAATTTGGTTTTCTTTATAGAATCTTCGAATTGAACGACCGCATTTAATAGTCGTTTAATTTTGAAGATATCAGCATTATTTGCTTTTTTTTTGTAGGTCGATAAAGAAAAGATTTTTTGGTCTTTCCACACCTGTATGTTTGTAATAGCTACAGCTGTATGACCTGCTTCCTTTAATGCTGCTGCTATGTCTTGTGTATCTGTAGTGTGATGAAGATTACGTAGGACTACTCTAATTTTTTTTTTTCGTCCAGAGTGTATGTGTTGGTCTCTTTTATGTACAATTCTTGTGACAGAACTCAGCAATCGTACTCTTTTCTTGTCTCAGCATTTTGAAAAGACGGGTTCACACCCATATTTGTAGAATCTTTGATAGAGTGAAATAATTTTAAATTATTATATGTTTATTCATTACACAGTACTTATCACAACCTAAAGCTAAATATTCAAACGTTGTTGGTGATAACCTTTAATGCGAACAAAAGAACGTCGGAAGGAGGAGTGGTTTATTAATCGCGTGTAGTGGTGCGCGCGCACCAGGTCGTGACACGTGACGTGAAGTACTACAATAATGTGTTTTTAGATGACATACATACTGTGATGTTTGGTAAACATTTTTGAGTTTCTGATGACTTCTCCAGAAGGATTGGCGTTTTTACTTCCATGTTCCTTAAGGAAATGGAAGTATGGTGATGGCAAAAAAAATCGTGTTCGAGATTATTGCAAATTCTGATTGTACTACACTCAAAACAAGAAAAAAAATCATTTTTCGAAAAGTGTCTGTGTGTGTGTCTGTCTGTCTGTCTGTCTGTCTGTCTGTCTGTCTGTCTATAGATTTTTTTTTCTATGGCAAACGATAGCCGCAAATTCAATCAGAATCAAATACTGTTTTGCATACATCCCTGAATTGTAGAGTTCTCAAGACCTGTTGTTTTTGGTGAAGATTGGTTAAGGGAAAGGGGTAGTTTACCGGCAACGTTTTTTGTTTTAACAAGGGTATTTTCTATGGCAAACGATAACAGAAGTAAACTCAAACAGAATCAAATGATTATTTGCATACTGGCCTGAATTGTAGAGTTCTCAAGACCTTTTGTTTTTGGTGAATATCGGTTAAGGGAAAGGGGTAGTTTACCGGCAACGTTTTATGTTTTAAAAGGGTATTTTTTATGGCAAACGATAAGAGTCGCAAATTCAAACAAAATCAAATAATTTTTTGCATACAGCTCTGATTTGTAGAGTACTCAAGACCTGTTGATTTTGGTGAAGATCGGTTAAGGGAAAGGGGTAGTTTACCGGCAACGGGTTTTTTTAATCAAGGGTAATTTTTTCTACGGCAAACGATAACAGCCGCAAATTCAAACAGAATCAACTACTCTTTTGCATACAGCCCTGAATTTAGAGTTCTCAAGACTATTGGTTTTGGTGAAGATCGGTTAAGGGAAAGGGATAGTTTACCTGCAACATTTTATATTTTAAGAAGGGTATTTTCTATGGCAAACGATAAAAGCCGCAAATGTAAACAGAATCAAATAATGTTTTGCATACAGCTCTGAATTGTAGAGTTCTCAGGACCTATTGTTTTTGGTGAAGATCGGTTAAGGGAAAGGGGTAGTTTACCTGCAACATTTTATGTTTTAAAAAGGTATTTTCTATGGCAAACGATAAGAGCTGCAAATTCAAACAGAATCAAACAATTTTTTGCATACAGCCCTGATTTGTAGAGTACTCAAGATGTATTGTTTTTGGTGAAGATCGGTTAACGGGAACGGGTAGTTTACCTGCAAAGTTTTTCTTATCAATGGTAATTATTTCTATGGCAAACGATAGCCGCAAATTCAAACAGAATCAAATAATTTTTTGGACACAGCATTGATTTGCAGAGTACACAAGACCTATTATTTTTGGTGAAGATCGGTTAAGGGAAAGGGGTAGTTTACCGGCAACATTTGTTTTTATCAAGGGTAATTTTTTCCTATGGCAAACGATAACAGCCGCAAATTCAAACAGAATCAACTAGTCTTTTTCATACCTTTTTGAGTTATACAGAACTCAAGGTCTGTTGATTTTGTTGAAGATCGGTTAAGGGAATGGGGTAGTTTACCTGTAACCTTTTATGTTTTAACAAGGGTAATGTTTTCTATGACGAACGATAACTGCCGTAAATTCAAACAGAATCAATTACTCTTTTGCATACCTTTTTGAGTAATATAGAACTCAAGGTCTGTTGATTTTGTTGAAGATCGGTTAAGGGAAAGGGGTAGTTTACCTGCAACGTTTTATATTTTAACAAGGGTATTTATTATGGCAAACGATAAGAGCCGCACATTCAAACAGAATCAAATAATTTTTTGCATACAGCCCTGAATTGTAGAGTACTCAAGACCTCTTGGTTATGGTGAAGATCGGTTAAGGGAAAGGGGTAGTTTACCAGCAACGTTTTTTTATCAAGGGTAATATTTTTTCTATGGCAAACGATAACAGCCGCAGATTCAAACAGAATCAATAATATTTTGCATACAGCCCTGAATTGTAGAGGACTAAAGGTCTATTCATTTTAGTGAAGATCGGTATAGAGAAAGTGGTAGTTTACCAGCAACGTTTTATGTTTTAACAAGGGTAATTTTTCCTATGATGAACGATAACTGCCGTAAATTCAAAGAAAATCAAATATTTTTTGCATACTTTCCTACATTGTAGAGAGCTCAAGGGCTGTTGATTTTGGTGAAGACCGGTAAAGGGAAAGGAGTAGTTTACCTGAAACATGTTATATTGTAACAAGAGAAATGTTTTCATGACGAACGATAACTGCCGCAAATTGAAACAGAATCAAATATATTTTTGCATGAATCCCTGCATTGTAGAGGACTGAAGGTCTATTGATTTTGGTGAAGATCGGTTTAGAGAAACGGGTAGTTTACCTGCAAGTTTTATGTTTTAACAAGTGTAAAGTACTTAATTATTATAAATAAAGTATCTTGATAAGAAGCTCATAATAATCCACTGTAGAAACGTGGATAAAATATCTATAAATGAAGAGGTTAGGTGAACGGGGTGGGGGTAATTTTCTATAAATGAAAATTATAGTTGAAGGGGGAGGGAAGAATTTTGTATGTGTACTACGTTATAGGCAACAAAGAAGTAGTTCTTTGTTAAAATTCCTTCCCGGGCTGTTTAGCCGTAGTCCAATGTTTTCTGCAAAACCAGACTTTTCGGCAGTGCCATCGACTTCCATCTCATTGAAAATCGAGTGCGAAAACGTGAGGTGGTATACGTTAGTGACCACAGTACTGTGGTTTAAGGCTGAAGCAATAAGAAGAAAGAAGTAGTTTCTATGGAAATATTTCATTTCGAATATGATTTTAAATATAAATATTTGAACATGGAAGTCCTGTATGGTTCTCCATACCGATATTTATATAACCTGATGATGAGGATTTATCCTTGAAACGCGTAGTTATTGAAAGTTTTAAAGAAGTCACAAGACGGTGAGTAACAAGTGTTTAGAACTATTACAATTAAATACGTATACACGTGACTTGGAGACTATAATATAATGAATCTAGTCGCGTTTGTCCGACTTTCTATTCATTCAATAATTATTTTAAAAAGTTAACAACCAAATACGTACTTTTCGTAATCTATAATTTTCCCTAATACTAATATAATTTCTGATTTCACATATACTCACAGTCAGTAACAATTAGTTCCTCACCCGATATGTGCGTGAATTCCAATGTACATATCGATTCGTCGTTACTAGAGCTCAGCTTATTCCGGCCAGCGTTGAGTCTGTTACACCAGATGGCACTAGAGATTATTCGCTATCCCTAGAGATCTCTACGTGGAACGTCTTCGCCAGATCTATTATTTTCATGACACTCACGTTAGGTTCTATACACATTACCTTTTATGCACCAAACAAAACGTGTTTCGTACTGTGCAAAGCACAACTTGCGTTCTGCATCAATTTACATTCCATTACATATAGCACCGGACGACATATTGATTGGTTCGAAAAATTATGAAGTAAATTCCTTCATTAGGTTTCTTGCCTAACGTCACGTCTAAGTCTTGACTTGTGAAAATCATCGTAAAGGAAGAAAAGTGCAACGGAAAAATAAATTAATATAAAGCACAGCTAATAGTTAATTTAATTAAGTACTGTTACGACGGTCTACTGATCGTCGTATGGTACAGTGGAAACAAAATACGAGACACCGATGAAGTCACTAAAAACCAGTTTTAATTATATAACAATTAACAATTTGTAATCAACAAGATAGTCTCTTACAACAATTCAAGTAAAAATTGTCCACAGGCAATAATAATGTCAACTATAAAGAATTCCGTACTACTAACAACACATCGCTACAATACTTGTACAAATACTCGATCCGCGCTAAAGAAATCGCTCAACACCATTGAGCTGACAAGCCGGCTGCTGTAGCTTTTTATAGGTAGCGCACCCCTTCTAGAAATTTTCCAACCTCACTTCATGCCAATTAATGCGTATCTCAAGTGTTCTTGAATACACTGGAACCTACTTGAGAGCGGCCTTGACTGGGGCAACACCTGCCACACTGAACGTGGGGAAGGGTAGAGAATGTTCTGGGCTGTTCGGTACGCTTCTCGCTACAATATTGATACATTTCATCAACTACTTAAGTTGTTTGAAACATTGAGTAAACACGATATACTTAAAATTTAGTTAAACCGATTTAATAATCAATGCAATTTACGACTGTTCTGTCTCGTTATGAGACTGTATATGTTGAATCCTTGCTGAATTTGAAAAGAATGCCAGAAAACAATGTGTTCGTATTTACTTGTTAAGTACTGAAGGGCTGACCACTTTTTTAGCGAGTCAATCAAGCGGAAAATAAACGTTACCACGTTAGTGAATGCTGATAACGATAACAGGAGATTGGCGAGAGTGTGAGTAAAGATGCCTTCCATTGCAGAAATAACAGCGATATCCTCAATGAAGATATCACCTGTAACGCTACGAAATTGTTTTCTTTTTTTATTTTTGCACTATACAAGTTGTTGACTCGTGTCGAAGTTTTGCCTTCTCAAACTGAGCAAAACTTGTAACATGTAGGAGATTCGATTTAAATTTACCGTTAAGTTATGAAAATTCTTTATGGTTTTCGTCAAAAACAAAGTGACTGTCTCACTAGATCAATGAAGTGACCGCTATAATCTTTTCTATATCCCACTAGTTTAACAGTAATCACCATTATAAAGTTTACATTTTAATTATGGCAATTAGGTCGTATTAAAGAACACAATCTTAATAAATGTGGTATAAGGTTAGGTTTGATCGTTTCAATAAGTCATATTAAATGGAAGCAGTAGTTAATTATGCATGAATATGCTAATAAGCTTAAACACGAATGAAGGAACATCCAAACTAAAGAAAGTAAGCAGTCACAAGATTTATTTATCGCCTTTGTCTGACTTTCTATTCATACGGTAATTCTTATCTACAGATATCAACAATTGAATTCAATGTTCAGAGTCCATAATTTTCCATAATGTTAAACTAATTAGGCATTTTAGTACGAAAATTATTTGTGGTCATGTCGGTAGTGATATGTGTACACATTACAAAGGGCGGACAGGCTCAGTATAAAAAAGGAAAATAGATTTCTCGGAAAAAACTACGCTGAATGATGTAATAGATATGTCTGCATACAGTGATAAATTTGAAATTGAATTATTCTATTCAATATCCTTGTATTTAGAATTAATATTAGGCAATTACCTGTATTAACTTCCGTCTTGTGACTTCTTTAGTTCCTTCCTTAAAACAACGCGTTTCGAGAATAAATTCTCATCATCAGGTTTTTAAAAATTATAAAAACATCAAATTCACCCAAAAGGGATCGTCAACTATTTAAAATACACAAACACAAAAACACCACACATAATTAAACACCGACACAATCACGGCACAGTCCGATGCGCATCGTCTCGCCGCCAACGACCAACTGTTGCACTTTGTCTTATACGACCGTTATCATTGCCCGCTGACCCATCGATATCGATGGCCGTGTTGTACAGCAGATTCGATCGGAACAAAACTTTGTCATTAAGTAGCTGGTCCGTTTGTAACTTAGAAGCCCTGTATATCTCATATTCCTCCACAGCGTTCGTGTATGCACCCTTTTTACAATTATGAAGCAATTTAAAGTTTGTGTGGAAGTCTGAGTACTTATGATTATACAGCATTAAATGCTGAGCGTAACTGGATCTAGTTTTCGAGATATCACTTTTGCGCAGGTGTTCTTTAAAACGTTCGGCTGACGGCCTGCCCGTTTGTTCTATATAGAATTTGTCACAGTCATCGCATTCAAGCTTGTACACTCCAGTTTTCTCTTCAGCCGGGATATGAGTTCTTTGTCAGAAACGTTTTTTGATGTTATTTGTGGTTTTAAAGGCCACTGCTATTTTACGTTTTTTCAGCTCATTCTTTACAATGACTGGTAGTACATTTGTGTACTCAGTTACTATAAATTTAGTATCTTCTTTAGATGGGCCGGTTAATCTGCTTTTACTATTGATTTTTACCGAGTGTTTTCTTATAAGCTTGTCTATGATTCCACTGTTATACCCATTAGCGATAGCTATACCTTTGATTATATTAGTCTCTTCCACTCTGTCTTTTTGCTCAAGGGAAATAGCAAGCATTCTATGAACGAACGCGTTGAAGGCTGCCATTTTTTGGGAATATGGATGGTACGAATCAGCATGAATAGTAATATTCGTGGTGGTGGGCTTTCTATAAATTTTTAATCTAAAACGGTCATTATATTTGCTGATAGTGAGATCAAGAAAGTTGAGGCAGCTATTATTCTCCATTTCTAGGGTAAATTGGATTTTCATGTTTATGCTGTTCATATATCCTTTCAAATTTTCTATTTGTCTACTCGTTCCATTGAATATCATAAAAGTGTCGTCAACGTTGACGGTGTTTAATTATGTGTGGTGTTTTTGTGTTTGTGTATTTTAAATAGTTGACGACCCCTTTTGGGTGAATTTGATGTTTTTATAATTTTTAAAAACCTGATGATGAGAATTTATTCTCGAAACGCGTTGTTTTAAGGAAGAAACTAAAGAAGTCACAAGACGGAAGTTAATACAGGTAATTGCCTAATATTAATTCTAAATATTAGTAACGTGACTTGGAGACAATTAAAACAAAATGAATATCCTTGTGTTTCTGCACAGCCTACCTAAAACTCCCGTCCCCGTTATCCTCGTGAGAGTATTAGGTGTTACGGTACTTTAGGTTATAGAATTGATTTGGTCTTTCTAGAACTCTTTAATTTAGGCTAAAAATATTGTTTGGTGTCATGAATTTTTTGTCGTTACCCTAGCAGTTATATCTACGTGCTTTAAGATTTCCCACTTCTCTAGTTCTTGTGACTGTATGTCCGAGGGAGTTTAGTTACGACTAGGTGATCTCTTTTATGCACAATTATTGTAGGAGAACTCAGCAGTCGTACATTTTTCTTGTCTCAACACTTTGAAAAAATATGTTTACACCCATATTTGTAGAATCGTACGAGACGTACCTGTTGCAGTCCCCAAGTTTTAGAAAATCATTTATTTGTACTTAGTGTATTACAGCATTAGTGAGTTTTACTTTTACTATTTTTCTTTTCTTATTGTATTTACTACTAATTTCCTCCGTGCGTTCCCAGCTGTTATGAGTGAGCTGTAGTATATAAATTTGCTTATTACTTTACAATTCTAACTTTTAAATTTCAATTAGAAATGACACTCTCATAAAGCTTAATAAAATATTTGCTGATTCAACATTCCTTTGTGCCAGTGGGATGTGGATCTTCGGTAAGAGGGAGGAAATGAATGTTCTGGCTAAAAAAATGATATTCCTGAGAAGTGTCTCCCTCCTAGTTAAAGAGAAAACAAGTAGGCCTAACTCAAACAGGAGTTAGGAAGCCTGTTTATAGTGAGATGATTAAGGAATATAGGAGGAGATGTGTGTGAACATTTGAGACGGATGTTAGGTGATATGTTACTATTATGTGAGACGTATCATAATAAGCTTCGAGGCCACTGCGATATTGCCAGTGTTTGCAACGGACCTCCCCTCCCCGCCTTTGCATACGCATAACCAAGTGTAACGTGCGACAACGCTTTAGGGCGAGGGGCGGGGAAGAGCTGTTACTATTGCGTAACCTAGAAGTTTATTATGGTAAGTCCCGTACTATAGTAGCAGCCAAAAATATAAACTGTTGGTAGCCAAAAAAGGGTCTACTGTTAGTAGACCGAGGAAGAGATGAATTCCCAAACAGGCTAATTAGGACTTAACTATTGGGTGTAGATTATGATGATGGCTTTATAACTTGTCACTCAAAATGTATCGTTAGATATTCGTTGCGTTACTGCTTTATTCGATTTATTAATTATAATAATTGAGCCTCCAGCTGGTCTAGTAGCTAGCACCGCAATTCATGTGCGCGTGGTCCCGGGTTCAATTCCCGGCGGAGGCTCAGTACGGCGTGCACTCAGCGTCGTGAGGCAAAATTGAGTAGCCGTCTAAGATAACAGCGTTGCTCCCTGGCTGTGAATATTTTTAATTTATATTGGATTCGTTTGTACTTAAACAGTTGTCTAATCTCTTTGTTTCTACCTTTGTTACTTCCCTTAGTACTTCTTCGTCTACAGCGATGATCAAATGGTCGTCGGCATTCCTCAGTCTTACTAAATTTCCTCCACCCATTCGGAACTCCCCTCTCCATATCCAATTATCTCATTACACATTTTCTCTACACGTTTAAGAGCGACAATGAAAGCACTCGAGTTATGGCGTTCGCCAAACTCAACATAATGTTTTGATAATGGTTTGATATTGGTACTAAACGGTTTTATCGCCAATAAAAACCGCTACTAAGCAACACGAAAGTCTGGTTGATGACAAAAAAATACGTTAACCCGTAATTGCACTTTGATACAAATAAAGTAACATCAGACTATTTCAATGTGCCTGATGGAACACACAATAAGGGTGTTGTGTAGTTAGAGCTGCAGTGAAACCCCCTCAGCCCTTCAGAGCAATAAATAGGGATAGATAGTCATAAACCTTCATCCTCTTCCAATGATATTAAAAAAAATTCTATTAACACTTATAGGCTATCTTTTAACACTAGCAAAGGACATTTTTGTTAGACTCTAAGTCTAAGATAAATACAGTAGTAAATACGTGACCATTCGAAAATTACATTACATTCCTGTTAAATAATAATAATAATAATCATCATCATCACCACTCCAAGGACTAAACCTTAGACCTGTTCCGGAACACATCTCCTCCTCGTACTACCAACATCTCTCTACCCAGTAGGGTGATAACCCAAGGCAACCACAGGTAGACTGATATCAGGCACGCGGTTCAAGTGGTCACAACATCTCCTTCTGTGGTCTTCAATCTTCTGGTGCAATGATACAATGTTTAAATCGTGTCGAATATCATCGTTCCTTCTCCGATCCAAGAGAGAACAACCTTGCGTTCCTCTTAGAAATTTCGTTTCGGCTGCCTGAATCCTCTGCACGTCCCTTTTACGAGTCCATGTCTCACTAGCATACAGGAATGTTGGGACAATTTTTATAAAATTTCATTCGGGTTTCCTTACGTGTTTTATTTTTTAGGTACCTATGAATCGTTCCATAGATGCGTCTAAATTTGTTAAATAATAATATATTTATTTTGTCGTTTGTATTTGTGTGTGTGTGTGTGTGTGTGTGTTGCTTTATCGAATGTACGTGGATGTTTGTGGATGTTTGTTGGTGATTAATCTAGATATGTGTGTAGTCCTATACAATTAATTAGAATGTATCTACGAACCAGAGAGAGAGAGAGAGAGAGAGAGAGAGAGAGAGAGAGAGAGAGAGAGAGAGAGAGAGAGAGAGAGAGAGAGAGAGAGAGAGAGAGAGAGAGAGAGCAGACAGACAGACAGTCATTATTCATATTATTTTATATGATAGTAGCGAGATTACAGAACGTACATTTATGTTAATGTACTGTACGGAACCTGTAGTTTATTATTGCTATTAAAATTATATTGATACAGTAATTGATAGTGCTGCTGTATATTTTAACCTAACCGGTAACAGAAATATAAAATGTTGTTTTGTAAAAACAGTATTTGATTTGTTTGTAAAAATTACTTAACTTAATTAATCACTCACCGAACTATGTAAATTAAATTATTGCTTGTGTTTTGCGAACGGCGGGTGCCCGTGATTGTTGCCATTCTTGCAATCCTACTTATTTTATTCAGTAAAATCTTGTAGGATCTGAAAATTTTGTAGTAAAGTCTACTTATTTTATACAAATCTTGAATCAGGCGTTTGAATCACGCATGATTTTTGTTTATATCAGAAGGAAAGAATAATTTGTTTATAACAAAGATCGAAAAAGTGTGAACACAATACTACAAGACACCGTCAAGAAATTTACATAATGTCCTGAAACAACAATAGAAAATGTTGTTGTTTTATGACAATCTATCAGCGTTTGTTGCTCTGAAATGACCCTAGTTTTCATGGTACCTTCATTAAATACACAAACCCCAGAATAAAGATAGCGATTAATAATAAAATGTCTTTCTGTCTAAGTTAATTTTTTAGAGGACATAGCCAGTACAACAGCCTTAAGAATTTCTGCAGAAAAAACATATTTCTCACGAACATTAAAAATGCGCCAAAATTCCTGGTAACAGATAAGCTATTAGTGGAATAGAGGGGGTTAAAAAATTTAAGTATCTAGGAGAAATAATTCAAGAGAATGCTTTAGAAAAATCTGCTAAAGAAGAAAGGATTCATTAGATGGAAAGGGCATATGATATAACTAAAGATATTTACAATAAATGTGCATATCTAAAAATTCGAAAATAAGGCATTACAGTACAGTAGTAAAGCCAGAATGCCTATAAGCAAGTGAATGTCTGGCATTGGATTTTAATTTAGACAAACTAGAAATATTGAAAGACGAGTTATTAGAAGAACATTAGCCCACGAAAAACTTCAGAAGGTTGGAAATTTAGAAGTAATGATGAAATATATCAAAGTATAGAAAATATAACAGAAACAATGAGAAAAAGAAGACTACTAGTTTTTGGATATTTATATAAAATAGAGGACAATAGGTTAACAAAGCAGATATTCAAATATCTGTGGGAGAAGAAGTCTACATCAAGTTAGATTAAAGAAGTCCTAAAGAACTCAGGAAAAAATAATATACACTCAGAACGAGCAACTGAAAGAGACTTTTTCGGGCAAAAGTATTAAAAATGGAAGGAGTCCAGGGTGGGAAAGAGAAAAACGCAGGTTCAAAGTGAACTGAAGACAGGAAGAAGAGACACAGTGAAAATATGAAAGAATATTGGAGAAAAAGAAAAGAACAAAGAATAAAGAATTGAAATTGGCATGTGGACCTTAGATGGCCGATTAAAAAAAAAAGTCTTTCAGTTACTGCTGATATTACGTAGTCATTACAACAGCAACTGACTGTACTACAAACTCATTTATAGCTGATCTTTTAGCGTACGCTGAACACCAATAATTAGTCTGTGTGTGCCGATTTATTAACGATACACACCTGGTAAATTGTAGCTAAGCATACGATACTCGTAGCACAGGCGCAGGCGGCCGCGCGCTTAATATCATCAGACATGTAATACAGAGTATGCAAGGACACGTGTCTCCTCGTACACTGGTTAACGGCCGTTCTATCTCGTTGTATTCAATTGCCGGCGTTCCCCTTTCCCACACCCTGCTGCGTCGGAGAAATTAAAAGAAGAATAACAAAGTAAATTAAAGCTCAACAGGAGAGCACGTGCAGAGTGGAGCGATGCCTCAAAACAACGTCGGCTGGCAAGACAACACAATACACACGCTTAATAGAATACGGTTGGTACGTTTTCTAATGTTTAGGATGCACACACATTTTGTTCCTAGCAAAGGGTTACTTCTTAGTCCTTTAGGTTTTGTCGAGTAAGATATTTGTTTATTAATAGTAAAAAATGTTATTATGAGTTGTGATGAGCAAAGGTTGATGAAACACAAGTCATCTGTACAGATCTGTACAGTACAGGACTTTTCTGTTAGACTGTAAGTCCTAATAAAAACAATAGTAAATACGTGACCATTCGAAAATTGCATTACATTCTTGTTAAATAATAATAATAATCATCATCATCATCACCACTCCAAGGGCTAGGCATTAGACCTGTTCCGAAACCTATTTCCTCCTTGGAGTACCGATATGTCTCTTCCCAGTGGGGTGATAACACAAGGCAACCACCACAGGTAGACGGATATCAGGAATGCGGTTCAAGTGTTCACAACATATTCTTCTGTGGTCTTCAATCTTCTGGTGCAATGATATAATGTTTAAATCGCGTCTAATATCCTCGTTCCTTCTCCGATCCAACAAGGACTTCACTTACAGAAAAACGTAATACAAATTCAAAAACTGTAAACAATAATCTATGAGAAGATATTATAAAAGCATTACAGTTCTATTGTCATGTATAATGCTTTCCCGGGAGTTAGGCTACGTAACTGGGAGTAATGTTCTCGCGGGATCTGTAACTGGCGTACGCCTTCATGTCTCCTGAATTTACTAGAACATAGTAGAATTTTCTCAATATGTAATTTGCGAAGTTGCTACAGATTATAAATACAGCGATCACACAGCGGAGCTAATTGGTCTGAGATTGCGAAACGAAGCGATAAGACGTGTGAGTTGTTGCGATTTGCGATTCGGTGCGTGCGTTGTACAGCGGTTTACGTACGTTAAACTGCTAATTTTGAATTATTTGGTGTGAACTTTCATAAGTGGCGACTTTTTTTGTGTACTTATTATTATTCCGGTTGTACAATGTTACACATTTTTCGGAATCAAAGATTACAGAAGTGATTGAATTCTCATCTTCCACTGCTGCTTGTCCATCCGAAGATCTTCAATTTCTCATTCCCTCAATAGAGTCTGAATGTCTTCTATCCAGGTGATAAGTGGTCTTCCTCTTTTCCTTCTTCCTGGTGGGGTCCATTCTATAACTCTCCTTGGCAATCTTCCTGTGCCATTCTTTTCGTGTGTGCATGCCATTGTAATTTTTTTGTTTGAATAAAATCAACAATTGAATTTTTTACATTCATTCTGCCCTAAATGACTTCATTTTTAATTTTCTTACGTCTGGATACTCTTGCTGAACGTCTCCAAAAGTCTATCTCTGCTCTCATTAATTTTGTTCTTGTTTGATTATTAGTAGTCAAAACGTCTGAGCCGTAAGTCATGATATTTCTAACAATGGTTTTAAATATTTTGGTTTTATTTCTTTTATGAATTTGCTAACTGCTATAATTTTTTGTTTTTAATTTTTTTATTTTTTTTATTGTTCGACTAAGCTTTTCGTCATTACTGACATCTTCAGGTCTTATACAACCCTGTTTAAGACCTGAAGATGTCAGTAATGACGAAAAGCTTACCCGAACAATAAAAAAAAAAAAAAAAAATTATAGCAGTTAGCAAATTCATAAAAGAAATAGTAAGGATGGCTGCTAATTTAAACAATACGAAGAATTTTGGTTTTAGTTTTTGCTGTAATTTGCTTATCTCACAGGATTCCATTAATATAGATATAGCCATCTTTCCAAAAATTAATTCTGGATTGTATTTCTTTGTCTTGCTTCTTGTGTTTACTTCAGAGGTTTTTATTAACTGACTACTTTATTCCGATATTTGCTATCTGTTACGCTCTTAAACTTAATAAATTTCTTTGAGTGTTGAAACTGGTACCAAAGATAAGAGAATTTGTTATTCAAAACTTTGGTACCAGTTTCAACACTCAAAGAAATTTATTAAGTTTAAGAGCGTAACAGATAGCAAATATCGGAATAAAGTAGTCAGTTAATAAAAACCTCTGAAGTAAACACAAGAAGCAAGACAAAGAAATACAATCCAGAATTAATTTTTGGAAAGATGGCTATATCTATATTAATGGAATCCTGTGAGATAAGCAAATTACAGCAAAAACTAAAACCAAAATTCTTCGTATTGTTTAAATTAGCAGCCATCCTTACTATTTCTTTTATGAATTTGCTAACTGCTATAATTTTTTTTTTTTTTATTTATTGTTCGGGTAAGCTTTTCGTCATTACTGACATCTTCAGGTCTTAAACAGGGTTGTTTAAGACCTGAAGATGTCAGTAATGACGAAAAGCTTAGTCGAACAATAAAAAAAATAAAAAAATTAAAAACAAAAAATTATAGCAGTTAGCAAATTCATAAAAGAAATAAAACCAAAATATTTAAAACCATTGTTAGAAATATCATGACTTACGGCTCAGACGTTTTGACTACTAATAATCAAACAAGAACAAAATTAATGAGAGCAGAGATAGACTTTTGGAGACGTTCAGCAAGAGTATCCAGACGTAAGAAAATTAAAAATGAAGTCATTTAGGGCAGAATGAATGTAAAAAATTCAATTGTTGATTTTATTCAAACAAAAAAATTACAATGGCATGCACACACGAAAAGAATGGCACAGGAAGATTGCCAAGGAGAGTTATAGAATGGACCCCACCAGGAAGAAGGAAAAGAGGAAGACCACTTATCACCTGGATAGAAGACATTCAGACTCTATTGAGGGAATGAGAAATTGAAGATCTTCGGATGGACAAGCAGCAGTGGAAGATGAGAATTCAATCACTTCTGTAATCTTTGATTCCGAAAAATGTGTAACATTGTACAACCGGAATAATAATAAGTACACAAAAAAAGTCGCCACTTATGAAAGTTCACACCAAATAATTCAAAATTAGCAGTTTAACGTACGTAAACCGCTGTAAAACGCACGCACCGAATCGCAAATCGCAACAACTCACACGTCTTATCGCTTCGTTTCGCAATCTCAGACCAATTAGCTCCGCTGTGTGATCGCTGTATTTATAATCTGTAGCAACTTCGCAAATTACATATTGAGAAAATTCTACTATGTTCTAGTAAATTCAGGAGACATGAAGGCGTACGCCAGTTACAGATCCCGCGAGAACATTACTCCCAGTTACGTAGCCTAACTCCCGGGAAAGCATTATACATGACAATAGAACTGTAATGCTTTTATAATATCTTCTCATAGATTATTGTTTACAGTTTTTGAATTTGTATTACGTTTTTCTGTAAGTGAAGTCCTTGTTGGATCGGAGAAGGAACGAGGATATTAGACGCGATTTAAACATTATATCATTGCACCAGAAGATTGAAGACCACAGAAGAATATGTCAAACACGGTTATCTGAACTAATTCAGAAATTTGGCTCAAAAGCATAGATTGCTATATTTGCACACATGAATGAACAGAAACTTTGGGTGTGAACATAGGATTCAAATTTTCCCTGCTTTTGAACTAGAGTCTTATAGTCCATGTGTGAAAATAAAACTAACTGTGATCGCTATTATCGCTCCATGGACTGCAGAACTCGCTCACATTTAAACGAAATACATTTACTATTACCTGCATAGATTTTGATATCAGTTATTTTTTCAATTATGGGAAAAATTACAAAAATCCCTATTTCTCTACTATTTATTTAGTAACACTGTAGAACACAATCGAACACTAAAAATTTGAAACATTCTCATCTGTGTTACAATTCCTTTTAGCCTGACACCCTGCGGGATTAATCAAATTTTGATCCCTTTTTATTGGTACATTTATTATTATATAAATTTCAATATTAGTAATTTTTTCAATTAAACAAAAAATTACAAAAATTCCGATTTCTCTACTTTTTATTTAGTAACACTAACAACAGTAGAACACACAATATTGTGCAATAAACAGTAAAACGTTGAAACATTCTCACCTGGATTAAAATTCTTATAGCCCGACACCCTGCGGAATTAAAATTTTGTTTTTAGTTTTGATCAATTGTTTGTAGGCCCTGGAGTCTTAAAAATTTTTAAATTTCCTAAACACAATGCTACATTTAGATTGTAGTTAAAATCCTCTTTAATTTGATACCAAAATGAATTTTTGTAATTCTATCAAACGTTTTACCCACGTTTCTGACTCTGACGTCTAAGAACGTTGAAATTAAAAAAAAAAAATAAACAGTAGTCTATGTTCAGATAGTGGTTAAAATTTTCCTTAATTTAATATCCTACACGCGCTTTTACTATTTTTACACAATTTTTTAGCCCATCACATTCTTGCCCCCCCCCCCAATTTTTTGGAATATCAGTCTCAAAAATAAATAATTTTGTACGATAAAAGTGTGGCCACGCTTGCCACGTTTTACAACAATCTATTGGTGTGTTCAAAAATTATCTTTGTACATACCTCAAATACGCAGATAGAGAGAGACAGACAGATGCCAGACGGTCGAGTTGCAACTGAGAAACGAACACGTGTTCTTTACCTTAGACAAAAAAGCCCACGGTGCGGTTCATTTGTGGGAGTAAGCTATTCTGTATCAAGTTGTCAGAGGAGTTTTGTAAACGTGTTAAAAAACTGGGCAGTAAGAAATGGAGAGCACTAGTTAGGGCTGTTTATTGCAGGTACAAACGGAGACAGTACTATGTGATTACTTGGAAACGAGAAACAAACCTCCGTAATAACGTTGCCTGGGAACACGAGGCCGGTTGACAGAAATATTTTTTTACGCACGCAAAGTTTCCCCCTTAATTGCTGTTTCAAAGCCTTGTAAAGGCCGCAAAATGTAACGGCTTGAAGTACTAAATCACAAAACGAATTTTGTCTGTACTCTGTCCTCAGGCACCAAGCACACTCGCTTTGACAATTAAGGTTAACGCAAAAATACGTATACTTACACACAACACACAGAAAATTGAGAGCAAGGAGCTGGTCCGGTCCGGTCACACACATTTAACCGGTCACGAGTGAATGAAACTGAAGACGATTGTAAAAATTAACAGGAACAGAATACGGCTGCCGTCAGTTATGTAATCACACAGCTTTAAGGAAACTATACAGTGGTTTTTAGTAACGACCAATTAAAATTAAGTTGCGAGATTTTTAAAAATGTTTATTTTTATTTAAACAAATAAATTAAACACACACACACACACACACACACACACACACACACACATTGTTTCGACGGTCTACTGATCATCGTATGGTACAGTGGAAAACAAAATACAAGACACCAATGAAGTCAATAATCACCAGCTTTAATTATTACAATTAAAACAGTTTGTAATAAACAAGATAGTCTCTTACAACAAATCAAATAAAAATTGTTCACACGCAATAATAGTAATATCAATTAATAGAGTCTCGCACAATTATAAAGCACATAACACTTCGCCACAATACTTCGAACCGCACTGGAATAAATCGCTACTAAAACTGAACTAAGCGTCGCTGAGTACGTGTATTTACACCCCGCTGAGATTCCAGAATAGTCCATACTACGCGTCAACAACGCTACTAGAAAACACTAGTGCATTATTGCTTGCCGCCTTGAACACAGTGTGCGCGGACCGGCGAAATCTAGATCAGTCTCAGCTACGGACGCGTGACAATTGTCACGTAATTGTCCTTCATCTCAAAGTAGCAGCAATATGTACGCACACACACGTTATAGCCGGCTTCCACTGGAACAGCCGAGAAACACTTAGAATGTTCTTTAATTTCGTAACAATATACATTAATACATATTATAAATGTATACGTTAAAATATATTTATTTGTATTAAAAACATATTTATATTATATATATATATATATATATTTATGTGTGTACGTTCTGAGCACACACACATCCAACACAATAATTTTTTTTTAAGGTACGATTCGCTGCTGAAATCGTATTAAAAATTTTGAATCGCTGCTGAAAGATTTATACATTTTATTAAAAATAAACTGGCAAATCCAGCGTAACTAGCAGGGAGGAAACGGAATAAAAATTAGTAGTCGTTAATTAATAATTTATTGTCAGTGCGAAAACTGTAAAATCTTTGAAGTCTTTTGGTTCTTGGTTTTCTGTAATTTTTGCTTTTTATAAGGACTTGTTATCAAGGTCCGAGCAAGGTCAGAAGTTACTTTTCCTTTTTTTTTTTTTTTGAAGTAGAGTACCTTCAGTCTAGGAAATTATGCTGGAAAATGGAGTCAGATGACGATGGATTTAAAGAGACAACTACACCTGTGTTATCTGATGAACTTGTCTAATAGCTCTACTATTGCGTTCGAGTATTACTCATTCTTCTAACACTCAACGAGTTCAAACACACACGTATGGAAGAAAATGATCATAAAGTATATACACATTTAGTGCGAACAACATGACGTTTGACATTTCGCACGCTGAAAGATGATGACCCTTACGTCGTGATTCGTACTATTATATCATGTCCGTCAAAGAACTAGAAATCCGTGTTACGAAATACGATTCAGGACCAACAAAGAGCTTCTACTGTAATTTGCGAATAACAAGTGTCAAACGACGCGAACATAAAGGGAAACCTTTCCAGTGTGAGGCACACACACAGGTGGCTACGCTGTAGTATTACGTGGTGTTAAATAACATCCAATACGTAATAACATTATATAAAAGTAAGGTCAGTAATAAACAAGACATATAACACGGAGCGTTCGTGAAACACAAACGTAATCCCCAACTTTCGAATAATTTTATATACGAGTAACATGACTACAACGTCCGTGGATTTAAATTCTCAGTAGACTGTTTTATAGACACATAGGTACTTCACTTACATATGTTTTCTGGGAATTAGAGGCTCTAAATATTAACAACATGTACATGTTTATTGCCAATTTAACAAAGTAAATTTACGCTTGTAAAAAATTATGTTCTTATGTGGGAAACGATAAGAAGAACACTGAATGGAAAGGTCAGAAGCGAATACTCTTTTGAAATTTTACAAAGTGATGGCAGTGCCATGCGGCGTTTACGGCAGTGAGACTTGGACACTGAACGCAAAGACCCAAAGCCGGATACAGGTTTGTGAAATGAGAATTTTACGATAAGTACTAGGAGTATCACGGAGGGATCGGCTAAGTAATGATTATATAAGGAACATCCTTGGGATATACAAACTAAACGAAAGGACAAAGCAATACAGACAGGACTGGACATATCACGTTGAAAGGATGCAAAAGAACAGAATACTAAAACAAATTTTAGTTTATAATCCAAAAGGACGGCGAAATATAGAAAGACCAAAGAAGAGGTGGTCGGACCAAGGAGTCCGCAACGGATCATAAGGCCCACAGCCTGAAGAAGAAGAAGAAGAAGAAGAAGAAGAAGAAGAAGAAGAAGAAGAAGAAGAAGAAGAAAAATTATGTTTTCGACTCTAGCTTTGAATGCTAAACGTTTACTCAAAAAATACTAGAGATAAATTTATTGATGAAATTCACAAGCTTAACTTCTTTAAATATCCCAATCAAAATACATACAAAACTAACAATTTTCATCATATAAATGGTCTGCAGATCGCTTATAAGATTCAATTAAATTTATTATTTAAAATGCACCTTATTTGATCCGTCTAGCGATCTTGTAGTTTATTATTCCACTACATGTTTCGGGAATTAAATTCCGATCTTCAGGTAAAACTTCTTCTTCCTAGTGTATAGGAGTCGTCGGTGAAATTATTAAAAACACATACACACACGAACAAATAAAACAAACACAACTGTTATAAATAACATAATTAAACACCGTACACACACAGCTAACGAAGACAGTGCGAACTGTCCGATAGTCACATATCATCTGGGCTGATTGCAAAGTTGACCGTTTATCTTTAATACAGTATCACACAACGTATTCGATTTAAATGAAAGCTGGTCGTTGAGCAAACTTTCTTTATGGATTTTGGAAGCTTTATAAATTTCGAATTCTTCCAACGCATCCATCAAACGACCTTTGTTAGTGACGTGCATGTGTACCATATTCTCCGCGAACTCAGTGTAATTGTGGTTTTCATTTATTAAATGTAATGCAAATTCAGACTTAGCTGATGTGATGTCCTTTTCTGGTAAATGTTCTTTATACCTGTCAATTAATCTCCTCCCCGTTTGGCCGATGTAAAACTTGTCACAATCACCACATTGCAATTTATATATGCCTGAGCAATCTTCTATTACTTTAGGAGACCTAAATTGCAATGTGATGATTGTGACAAGTTTTACATCGGCCAAACGGGGAGGAGATTAATTGACAGATATTAGAACATTTACTAAAAAAGGACATAACATCAGCCAAGTCTAAATTTGCATTACATTTAATAAATGAAAACCACAATTTCACTGGGTTCGCGGAGAATATGGTACCCATGCACGTCACTAACAAAGGTCGTTTTATGGATGCGTTGGAAGAATTCGAAATTTATAAAGCTTCCAAAATCCATAAAGAAAGTTTGCTCAACGACCAGCTTTCATTTAAATCGAATACGTTGTATGATACCGTATTAAAGATAAACGGTGAACTTTGCAAACAGCCCAAATGATATGTGACTGTCGGGCAGTGCGCACTGTTTCGTTAGCTGTGTGTGTACGGTGTTTAATTATGTTATTTATAACAGTTGTGTTTGTTTTATTCGTTCGTGTGTGTATGTTTTTAATAATTTCACCGACGACTCCTATGCACTAAGAAGAAGAAGAAGATCCTATGCACTTCTTCTAAGAAGACGTTTTACCTGAAGATCGGAATTTAATTCCCGAAACATGTAGTGGAATTATAAACTACAAGATCGCTAGACGGATCAAATAAGGTATATTTTAAATAATGAATTTAATTGAATCTAAAAATTTTGTTAAGCAATTTGTGTGACATCAAGAATTTGATGAGATTTTATTTCACTGTTTGTACAGAAAACAATGTGAAAGTTTTTGCTAAGCCTAAATGGGAAACTCAGCGTACCGGTCCTATGTTTACGAAACTTTTTTTAAATTTTCACCAGTAAAATACATCTTGAAATTATTTACAGTTTTTGGGTTATAAGAACTAACCCTTGTTTTGGAATAAAATGTTTGTGCCTTGAAAACATTCAAAACGTAGGCCTACCAACCGTACTCTATTAAGCGTGTGTATTTTGTTGTCTTGCGAGCCGACGTTGTTTTGAGGCATCGCTCAACTCTGAACGTGCTCTCCTGTTGAGCTTTAATTTACTTTGTTATTCTTTTAATTTCTCCGACGCAGCAGGGTGTGGGAAAGGGGAACGCTGGCAATTGAATACAACGAGATAGAACGGCCCGTTAACCAGTGTACGAGGAGACACATGTGCCCTTGCATACTCTGTATTACGTGTCTGATGACATTAAGCGCGCGGCCGCCTGCGCCTGTACTACGAGTATCGTATACTTAGCTACACTAACGTATGATTAGATGTGTATCGTTAATAAATCGGTACACATATACTAATTGCCCTGTGTAACTGATGGGAAATAATTGATATACTCAATAATAAGCAATTCGTGCTTAGTATCAAATATGCGTATTGTAAAACAAAGCTATGAATTCAAGCCTAATTTTGTAGCCGTTTAACGGTATAGTTATAAACGTGATAACAACAGTAATTGTGACTGAATAGTAAATTATTAGGTACCGTATTGGAGTGGAAGGTTTCGCTTCTCACACCCGTATGAAATGTAAGAAAATACATTCTTAGTAGGTTAGTTAAGAAATAAATGTGATACAATAAACGAAAATAAGAAAAGACAAACAAACTGTCAGAAAACATTTAACGAGAATTAGAGGAAGCAATTCGAAAGGACTTTGTAAAGATAAATATTTCGGCGGGAAAAGTAGCTGTATACACACGTTTATTGCTCTTTTGGAGAAGTAACGGTCGTACTTTTGTAGAAAATAAATGTGGAAATAGTATAATAACTGAGCGTGAAATATTAAAACATTTAATAAATTATTTCTTGATTGTCTGAATTAAGAGTTAGCACTATAATATTTTAAAATGTAATTCAAATCTTACGGTTATAAATGTAAAAAAATTTTTTGTTGTTTTTCTTCTTCTACTTTTTTCTATCAGGGAGCCGG
Source organism: Magicicada septendecula (assembly GCA_034769895.1). Taxonomy (NCBI): domain Eukaryota; kingdom Metazoa; phylum Arthropoda; class Insecta; order Hemiptera; family Cicadidae; genus Magicicada; species Magicicada septendecula. The sequence goes on along the minus strand of CM068368.1, from coordinate 806,287,860 downwards.
AAAATCACCTGTTCCGGTCCTAAACGGGCATTTACAAAAATTCAATAAAGACAATATTTATCGCTGAAATAAAGACAATAAAATTAGATTTTACATTACCGTACATTAATTGGCGCTACAACCCGCTGAGAACCAGAGCCTACTGTCGCTACTTCTCTTGGCCATTCGTCTCTCGATACCTCCAGACGCCTCCAGTTTCGGATCCCCAACTTATCCAGGTCGGCCTCGATATCATCCAGCCATCGCAGCTTCGGGTGTCTTAAAGAACCTCTCTTGATTCGTGCACATCTGTTTTTTCGGTATTCGTTGATTTTCGATCCTCTCTGCATATCCGAGCCATCTTGGTCTGTGCACTTTTAGGTCTTGACGGTTGCCAGAGCATTGGGAAGTACGTCTAACTCAGCATTTGTTTTTTATCCTCCACTCGTAATTATCAATAAATCTCGAAGATCTAACTGCATCAAATGAATCATCTTCTACGCATAAATTATGTAGATTTCTTCTCGTTTCTGATGCAGAAATGAGCATTTATTTAGTTTTGCTGATACTTATAATGAATCCCATTCCAGCGGACTTCTTAAATCATCTCTTTGTACACTTCAACTACCCGTTGTCTTGAGTTGGCAATTATCACAAAATCGTCAGCGTAAGCACATATTTTGCTTGTTTGATAACTGCCCTATACACCAATAACTTAAGGGGCCTTGTCACAAAGGAGCTGTAACAACACCAGTTTCCTGCCGCAAGTCGCGCAGTTTAATTTCCGTCGGTACTTCGCTGTTCTCTGCTTAAATACCTCCAGGCTATTTAAACTGCTCCACACGTTCGTATCTTTACAATAAAATTACACATCTCACAAATGTTACAAACTGCGATTAGCTGTTGGCACGGCATTTTAAGTAATCCCAAACGATCATGTAAGCAAACTAATATTCGACTTAATAATTATTAATAAGCTTCATAATAGAATTAATACGCTCGATCACACACGTTTGTATACACATATACATGTATGTATCTACGTATGTATACACTAAATGGTCTTCAACAAAAGTAGCAAACGTTTATGTAGAAATAAAATTTACAAACGTGTAACATTATTATTATTATTATTCCAGCTGCACAATGTGTACACATTTTCCGGAACCAAAGATTACAGAAATGACTGAATCTTCCACTGCTGCTTGTTCATCCAATGACCTTTTTTAATTTCTCGTTACCTCAATATAGTCTGAATTTCTTCTATCCAGGTGATAGGTGGTCTTCTTCTTTTCCTTCTTCCTGGTGGGGTCCATTCTATAACTCTCCTTGGCAATCTTTCCTGTTCCCATTCTTTTCATGTATCCATACCATTATAATTTTTTTGTTTGGATAAAATCAACAATTGAGTTTTTTACATTCATTGTGTTCTTAATGACTTCATTTCTAATTTTGTCACGTCTGGATACTCTTGCCGAACGTCTCCAAAAGTCCATCTCTGCTGTCCACGTGTAATATTAACCCTCCCCAAATAAAATATTCTTTTGTTATCTGAATTGACTGTATCTCCACAGTGTTTGTAGTATTCTAATGAATAGTAAAGACGATCTACCTGATTAACCTCTAATCTTTTCAGAAAGTGACAAATACACTTCAAAGGTTTAGTGAGTCATTCAGACGTTTGAATCTGACTTCTTGAAATGTGTTTATATAAAACTGTCACTATTACACGTCGTTTTATAACCTAATTATTTCTTAAAGGAACCAGATTTCAATACGATTGTACAAACGACCGTTGAGAAGTGTTTTTCAGGCGTCTATGGGTTTTGAGGGGGGGGGGTCTAAGTGTTGTAACCGCAGTGGCGGTAGCAGTAACGTGTGTGGGAGTTTGCGGGAAGCAGGTGAGCGTTTATTGCAGTTCCTAACATGACAGACAGCACGCAAGGAATTCACTAAATCGCAAAATAACGAGCATCGTTTGGAATCCGTTGTGAAGCGCCGAACTTTAACGTACTTCGCGTAAATTCTAGTTCCAATCGTAATTTTCACGTTGGTATTTTGACTGTGGCAGAATGTGTGATTGGTATTCAGCGTATACTGCAGCATTTTATATTAGCTTGAAGAGCAATTCTGCTTGTAAGAATGCAGCTGATTTGTTGTTTCCTGAATTAAATCAATTACAGCGGAGAAACAAAATAAAATAGGAATTTTATGATTCTTTAATATCTCTTTAATGATTATTTAAATGATTTTTATGATTCTATTAATTCTTTAATGATTCTATGATTTTTTAAAACCTTTAAAATATTTTAAGTGGTGTTGATTTCTTACGAGAAAATCGTCTATTCGGGCTGCTTTCATCGTAATATTTTTTCGCTTGACATTTTGATCCCTGGAATCTGGGATCGCCCTCCGAAGCTGTGAGTTGTTAGGACTTTCAACATTGTCTTTCGACCGCCACTTACAGTTTCTGAGGACCTTCCCTGATTATAGGGATCAAAAGGTCAAGCCAGAAAATCCTGTGTGTGTGTGTGTGCGTGTGTGTGTGCGTGCGTGCGTGCGTGAGAGAGAGAGAGACAGACAGACAGACAGACAGAGAGTGAGAGAGAGAATCCTGCCCTCCCGGCTAACAAAACATATCCGTCGGTCACCTACAGCCCTATGAAGTCCCAGGTTGCTTCGTGTGCGAGCAAGAAGACATTCGCAGCTATCTTCCACGGATCAGTAACTCTACCTAAGACGTTAAACGGCGATACTCAGACGTCTCGCTTCCCCGAACACAGTAAAACATTAGAGTACATCTGTCCATCTATCTCCCTCGAAAAACTCGAACCTTAAATTTAGCGAGGAGAAGTATGTAATCAATGGTGAATCGAAGTATGAAGACTGTTCGAGACAAACGATTTTAACTGATCGTCGATTGGTGAATTATGTACTGTCCAGTTGTTACAAAAGTACCATGTACCGACTTGTCACATTTTGGATTACTGCAATATTGTATTACATGTTCAATAAAGTCGTTGACTGTTCCCTCTGTCACTTATGCCAGCATGTTAAATTTATCGTAAATATTTAATGGAATGTTAGTCGATTTTTACACTTTCTTGTTTATCTATTCAACTTTAAAATTGTAGTACCCAATTTGAGATTACCTAACAACCCAAAGACAGTGCTTTCCAGACGTAAGTGAAAAATAATTGTTTCCAAACAATCACAGATAATCTTTCTTCAGCGCCCTTTCGAAAGTTTCTTATTAGTAATAAAAGTAAAACATTTATTAAGACTGGTCTTGAATTTGTTTAATTTTAAGTCATGAACGGACAAAAATACGATAAACAATTAGCAAAATGTTAATGTCATTTCTAATGAACGTACACACACTCAGGGTTTCATGTAGTACAAGCGCCATACATATAAGTCTTAGTTACAGTAAAAACAATGGGTCTCCTTGCAATGTTATTGTTACTACGACTATTGTAGTCCACCTATTGTTATGCAGATAGCAACCCCTAGCGACAAAATAATAATAATTTGTCCTGTCCCATATAGCATCCTTTCTTGTAGTGAAAATACTGTAATAGTGGATACATTAATGCAACGAAAGCATTCTCTCTCTCTCTCTCTCTCTCTCTCTCTCTCTCTCTCTCTCTCTCTCTCTCTCTCTCTCTCTCTCTCTCTCTCTCGGGTAATCAGATACTTTATATGTAAATCATTGTTTATTTTCTGTTTCACGTTGTTTGACTTCAAATGTTAAGACGCTGTTTATAAATGTCACCTTAGTGATTGCATTACATAACTTTAGCTCACTACGTCAGACATTAGTGAAACATGGAGCCAATCTTTATTAGAAGCTTAACAAATGCCTCATAATTATTTAAAAGATGATAGTTAATATCAGGGCTTGATTTCAGGGGGAATGCGCCGGAACGGCGTTCCGGAACCTATTGGATCCAAAAATAAAGTACCGAAAAAAATATATGAAAAGAAAAACATAATTATTACAAAAATTTACTATTACTTCTTAAATTGTGCCCCTCATCAGCCCCATTACGGAACTAAACATTTGTGAAAATCAAACACCAGCACCAATCTTTATCTTAATTACTATCGTTCAAAAAATGTCTCAATAACCTATGGAGAAAACGAAACAATAGAAACTTGCTTCAAAATTAAAACTACATAAAAGGTAAGTGATTGGGAACTTCCGAGAATATGTGCGTTCCAAAATTTTTCGGGAAAGTCTTTCTACCTTGAAATATGCTATTGATCAATAGCAATAACAACAAGTGAATGTGAGAAGGCTGATTTCTGACTATCATACAGCATTGGGTACAAACAGTAAGAAAATGTCAAGAAATAAACAATATGACGACACAATGATGAAACTATGGAAACATTTTTAAAACGTCCGAACCACTGAAACCATCACTTAGTATTTGATTGATGCTCCGGGATGATGATATGTTTTCGATTGTCGTGCGGCTAACCTGACGAAGGAGAAATATCAGCAATCTTCATTAGCTTTTAAGATACACGTTTATACGTATGTTAAATATTTTATAAGGCTTTAAAAATGTAGACCTCCTTTGTAATAACCTGATGTAAACTTATATACTAATATAAAATATAAGTATATTTGTGTTTGTACAACTTTTGAATTGATGCGTTCCGGCACCTATAATTTTAGTACGAGTAATCAACCACTGGTTATTATTAGCAATGAGTTACAGTCAATTCAAATGTATGCCACGTTCAAGCTCCAAGAAATTCCACGTGATGAACGTCAATTCAGTGAATTACAAAATTAATTTTTATTCATTATTAAATGCTCTCGTACACGCGCGCGTAGCAAATATGGTTCGATTCTAGTGGAGAACGACTCATCAGCCTCTAACTTCTTTTTCTAATTGGATTTGTTATCAGTTCCAAGATCACGGATTTTATCAGCCTTTATCGCAAAATTCATTACAATTTACTGATCCTGTTCACGTTAACCGTCTAATTTTGTTCATACTGTAAATATGACCATTCCATATACGCTTCTTAGATGCAACAATATAAAGGTTCTACTTTTCCTGCGCCGTTTTCGTATTTTACTATCTGAATTTAAAATTTAAGATGACTGCAAGAAAATCAACAGTGAAAGGAATAAAAAATTAATACTCCAGGTACACGATTAATTGATTTTTGTGGAAGAAGTAACTTAACGGTCTTAATTTATTGTTGTATTGGAGTGACAGTGGTCTCAAATATTTCTACTAATAATTTTGTACAAACCAAAGACAACATAGTGGTTTGTACAAAATTACTAGTAGAGAAATTAAAGGTCTTAATATGGTAAATTCACGTCGAAATAAATATAAAATTTTATACATTTATAACATTTATTTATTGCCATTCATCCACTTATTCCATTCATGTGTGTTATTCCTTTATGTGTATTATTTATTTGTTATTTCCAATATATTAGAATTTGACTAAAAGGTAAATTGACTAAAAAAGTGAAAATTGGCAGCTAAAATTTCTGAGAAGTTACAAGGGCGCACAAGAGCCGGCGATGTTCTAAATCGCTACATTGAAGACGATTTAGTGTAGTACATCGTGTTCAGAAATATCAAAGAGCACTAACAACGTTTGAATAAATAACACAGAAAGGTTCGTTCACGGAAACTAACCTAACAAGTAAGACAATACGAAGAAAGGGAGGAATAAATGTTAGGTGCCCAATGAAAAGATATTTGAGCACTTGAAGGTGGAACTGACAAACATATACGCCTAATACATAATGCGCTGAAGAGGATAGGTTTTCTGTAATTAAACAATGGGCATATATTGACATTAATTATTCCCCACCCGTCAAAACAACAACACATAACATAAAACTTTCGATAATTTGTAGGTTTATTATTAATTTGTGTAAAATTGTACACGAATAAGAGTAAAATTTTGTTATTTATTATTAAACGGGGATGTAATATTTTTTATCTGACGAAACGTTTAGAAATGAGTGCACTGAATAGGCCTCATCGCTTGCGCGCACACGCATGCACAAACGCAAACATAAATGCATTCCACACAACAATAGCCTATAACAAATATGCAAACACGGTAATAGTCACTAGTCACGCTAAATGTCATGTATGGGCAAAAGACGTCCATGTACGAAGGGATGAAAGAGAGAGATTAAGATACGGTGGAGGGGTGATAAAAATTTAATTAAATCATTGTTGTATTCCGTAGAAGTCCAGATGAAATCAGCGTTATCTTTACCATTAATAATGCCTTGCAAGCTTTTTAATCTTTTAGAAAACATTACTTATAGGAATAATTTAAGCTGTTTCTACAATGACTGAACTTTACCACACACTGCGAAATAGGTTACATCAAAATACGTTGCCCAAACTCCAATGTATTTATCCAAGGGTGGGGAGAGGTTTGTATATTTCTGTGAGTTTCCTCTTTATGTAGTCTCTCCTCCTCCTCCTCCTCCTCCATCATCATCATCACCACCACCACCACCACCACCACCACCACCACCACCACCACCACCACCACCACCACCACATCATCATCATCATCATCATCATCATCATCATCATCTTCTTCTTCTTCTTCTTCTTCTTCTTCTTCTTCTTCTTCTTCTTCTTCTTTTTCACTACATGGCTTGGGCTATAGCCCGTTTCGACTTCACAGAGTATCTGACCATTTCTGCCAGGATCTTCCACGATATCTCGTCCCCACTGGCCTATATTAAAACGCTTGTTTAGTAACACGCGTGTCTACCATGAGTTCCACATGGGACTACCAATTCTGCCTGTATTCCTTTACTCTCTCTAGAACCGACTGTAACTTCAGGTCTTTCCTTATGTCGTCGCTTCGTAGACGATCTATCAAACTACACCCCTTCACTGCTCTTAAAAATATTATGTAGTCTTGATACTATTATTTTGTTTCCTGTTATCAGACTCTATCTATCGGCAAAAAGTAGAGTATGTAGTCGGATGGTGTGTATATAATTATTTGAAATAACTACTAGCTGAAAGTCTTTTTCTCGTGTTACTTTACGGAAGTAAGAGTATATACTAGTCGTCCTCCTGAATACAGGCCAACAACAGAATAACAGCGTTTGTCTGTAATACGACAAAGAGGGCTCGGTACTACAGTATAAGGTGTAAATAGACGGAGTAAATAATACGCGCTCTATTAAGGTCATTTGTCCGTTAGGAATGCGCGTTTGTTGTCGTTTTATTTGTCTCCTAGGAGGACATCAATATTGTGATTAAAACGACGGCGAGGTAATTCAATAACCTTACGTAAAAATTTTAAATTATTATATTCCTTGCCTATGAATGTGGATTATGGAGAACAATCAAGAAACAAGAAAGTAAAATATAGGCCTCGAAATTGACGTTATTGTGAGGACTTAAAGGTGCTCTAAACTTGACCATTTAAAGAGTGAGGCTATCATATAGAAGTATTACAAGTTTCAACTTGAATGAAAAATTAAAAGATTACAAACAACGGCAAAAATAACGCTTAGAAATATGTCAGATTCCAGACTGACCAAAAAGTCTGGGAATACACATCTATAGGAGTCAGGTGTGTGGGTAGACCCACGAAGAGATGGCTGCAGGATCTTTGAATGCGGACCACGAAGAGACGGCTGGAGGATCTTTGAATGCGGTCCACGAAGAGACGGCTGGAGGATCTTTGAATGCGGACCACGAAGAGACGGCTGGAGGATCTTTGAATGCGGACCACGAAGAGAAGGCTGGAGGATCTTTGAATGCGGACCACGAAGAGAAGGCTGGAGGATCTTTGAATGCGGACCACGAAGAGACGGCTGGAGGATCTTTGAATGCGGACCACGAAGAGACGGCTGGAGGATCTTTGAATGCGGACCACGAAGAGACGGCTGGAGGATCTTTGAATGCGGACCACGAAGAGACGGCTGGAGGATCTTTGAATGCGGACCACGAAGAGATGGCTGGAGGATCTTTGAATGCGGACCACGAAGAGATGGCTGGAAGATCTTTGAATGCGGACCACGAAGAGACGGCTGGAGGATCTTTGAATGCGGAACATGTAGCACCTTGCCTATGCCGTGTTGTGATGATGATCACGATGATATTTTCCTGCACTTGTCTTTAATAGCTACGGTTCAATTAGTACGTTCAATATCAAATGATTTCAAAAAAAGAGTTATAAAGATTGGAAAGTATGCAGGCAAATATTATTCAAAGTATACGATTTTTTAAGACTCTAATAGTGTCTAGTTAAATAGTTGTCTATTTACTTACACTCATGAAGTTATTAGAACAATTGTTCCTAAAGTTTTTGACTATTACAAACATAAAATAAACTGACTGTATAACTAGAGGATCATTGTTTTTGCAACAATTTTCTGTTTTAGGTAAGCGATTTAAAAATCTGTATAATATTTACCCTATTTCTTCCGTCGTGTGACTTCGTGTTACGTTTGATTGATTTACGCGTTTCGAAACGTATGTTTCGTCTTCAGAAATAAAAAATCACTCAAATTGAGCTCGTTAAATGGAATTGAGGTCACAATTCCACACATATTCCGCACTCACGTAACGCGGATATGTGTGGAATTGTTTTCGATATTTGCAATTTTAATATTTAACGACCTCAATTTGAGTGATTTTTTATTTCTGAAGGCGAAACATATGTTTCGAAACGCGTAAATCAATCGAACGCAACACGAAGTCACACGACGGAAGAAATACGGTAAATATTATACAGATTTTGTCAATAAGTGCCTTGGATGCCAATTCAAACATGATTTTCAAGATTTAAAAATCGTCCAACGAGCGATACAGGAGTGCTAAAATAACGCTTATTTTCAAACATGTTACGAACACGATTTAGGCCTACACACGTGCTTTAACAATTATTTCAACGTGAAAAGTGGGTGCCAGTGAGTTGATTTACAAACAATCATGCATTTGATGTTATTTATATAAAATACGTTAGAAAATGAAATTTTAAAAGTTGCTAAAGTTTTCTTGAAAAATGAGTGTCCTCAAAATTTTCAAATTTTTCAATTTGAAAAATCATGTAATTTTTATACTAAATAAATAGTTAAAAACTCAGTTTCCTGGACGTTTTTCCATTTGCGTATGTGTGCTTATAAATGTCACTCTTATGCACAAAGGTGTGTTTAAAACAAAGTCGTTTTCTTATTAAGTCGACACTTGAAAAAACGACGGTTGTAGCAAACTAGGAAATTAGGTCAGAATAACATACTACTTTATAAAAGTGCTTATTTTTCTGACGTAATATACAAAGAATAAACGCTCCCGATAAAGTTACAAAACCGCAGCGAAAAGTACGTTGGTTTATCTAATTACTTTCAATTGAACTGAGTCAGTAGTAAACACGTCCTATTATATAACTAGAGAGAAGATATTTTGTAAATAAGTTAAAGAGGTTTATACGTGAGAAACTTTGTATTACGGTACTTGTAATACGATTATGTTGTCAGAACCTTGTTCAGAACGAGTAACGAGTAGATCGGTAATTCCTTTAGACCAACGCCAGCATGTATTTTTAATACGAACAAGTATCAACAAAGATAGATGCTTTAACAAATGCACTATAAAATCTATAACATTTGGCATTGAAAATACGTGCTGATAAATATGATTATCTTCTTGCCATTAGCTTGCCATTGTCTTGTTCATTGTTTAATTTCTCCATTAATTTTTACAATATCGACGAGTCCTTTCCACTAAATTCGACACAAAATTATATCTTTGTATTTATCCATATTCTCATCCGGATATTTCCGGATATTCCTGTTTCTGCCTCCGTTTCGTCTGCTACTAATGCGCTGATAAATCTACTGACATTGTCACTGATACACTGACTTTACCATTCTTCATCAGCATCATCCTCGTACGACTGGCAGATCCAGCCCAACACTGACGTTTCCTATTGCCCTTCTCCTAGTGCACATTCTAAGTATTTTTCATCTCTCTCTCTCTCTATCTCTCTCTTAACACCGTGTATCATTGTTTCTATCTCCTCCCTCCTCTTCAGCTTTCACTTTGCTATCTCAAGAACATTTGTTTAACGTGTGGAATCCTAGTTCCCTTCCCATGATTTTATATAAAAGAATTCTGTTTCTGTCAATTATATACAGAGTTTTTTCATTACGTCCTCTGTCAACCTATTTTATTCTTGCTATTCTTGTGCACACCTACATCCTAAATTCTTACTCAATCCTATCCACATATCTCGCTGTCCCCCATACACCAAGTTTCATATCTGTATAACCGAATGTCTACACATGGTACTTCATCAGATTCATCGTAATCTCCGGATCGATACTGCTGCAAAATAGGCTCAAACACTGCATCTTATTAAACGCTTCTTTAGCCAAGGTAATTCACGTTTTAGACTCCAGTTTTCTTCTCGCCCATCATACTACCGCAACATCAGTACTTTTTAAGCTAATGTACTTTACCTTCTCTTGTCATGTCATATTGCTTTAATTTTTATTATTTTCGTGTTCCTTCAAGTTATCTTATCCCATATTTCTTCATTGCTTTTTCCAACTTACCTTTTACTTTTTCCAGTGGTCTAGTGATATAATCTAGAATTAATATACCGTCTATCTTTGAATGAAAATACTTAGCCTTTACGAAATTATAAAAATTAAGTAGCTGCTCCCACCTTTCATTCTATTTATCCCCCCTCTCTCTCTTCTATCATTCTCTCTCTCTACCTTTCTCTTTCCTTTTCTAATCTTCACTTAGGTATGGGATGTTCTTGAACATTTAAACAATGGTGGAATGTCACATACAGTGGTTCTGTTAAATAAAATGGGTCAAATGATTTATGAATATTTTTTAACGAACAACATATTTGTTAAAAACGTCTTCTAAATACATAACTGTAAAACATTAAGAGCATTACGGAAAAAACAGACACACAAGAACGCTGGAAAACAATATAGAATGTTATGTCAAGAAATTTCTATATTCAATAAAAATTTTAACTATTAAAGAAAATACTCGATCTTTTCTTAAAACTACCTTTCTCTTTACATTAAAAATAAAGTATTCCGCGACAGTAAATATTAAAAATAACGATTCACTTTTTTAAGAATAAAAGTTGTGTGAAGTTCCTCGTTTTGATTTAGTAATATTTTAATAACCGTTACTAATTTTTTAAACTAGTTTTTAAAGTTCTAAGAATAAAGAGAACAAGAAAGACATAATTTCTTTTCCATAAGTAAACAGTTTTAAATGATTTATATTCAGCGTAAATAAAATTAAACTTTAAGTCGAATGTTTCAGTCAAAGTCGACTCAGTGAGAGTTAAGAATAAATAAAGAGTAAGTAACTGTTTACTTCTTTTTACACTTTCCCATCGTAATGTGTGTACGAACAACGGTACCGAGGTACGACTGCGCTCTGATAAATGGGCTTACATCGATCTGTCTGTGCAATTTTGTCTTCTCGCTAATACGATTACTCGACGATTTCACAGCGAAACCTAACAAATATTTAATTCACTTAATACCGGATATAATATTATCGTAAAAAGTAAATCTTTACTCAGCAACACTATCACTAGACGATTTGAATAAGAACAAACTTGATTAAATTTCGATTTTTTTTTGATTTTTTCATTTTTCTAATTACATAAGATAACAACAACAACAACTACTACTACTACTACTACTACTACTACTACTACTACTACTACTACTACTACTCATAATAATAATAATAATAATAATAATAATACTAGTGGCGTATCTAGAATTTGGTCTTGAGGGGGTCGGGTGTCAGGCATTTTTTTGTTCATACAAAAGAAAAAACAAGTTAAGACTTATCAACATTACTAAATTTAAAGTGACTGAAATCAGTCCCATTAAAGTAAACGACAATAACACAATAAAAATGCGCATTACTAAAACACTGTTTATAAGATACTTATAAACTGAGTTGATTTTCCTATATTTCATATTTCAAACGTACCGCTAATGCTGTGTAATAAACCTGTTCGTATACTAAAAAAAAAAATACTCCTACTTTAGCGTACACGCCTGAAAAAAAAAACACCGTAATAATTAAGTAATTAACAATATTAGTTAAGTCTTTTTACCCTCTAGGGGGGGTCTTGTCCCGTTCTTCCGTCTGTAAATACGTCCCTGACTATTACACTACCACTACCACTACTACTACTACTACTACTACTATTACCACCACCACCACTACTGCTGCTACCACTACTACTACTACTACTACTACTACTACTACTACTACTACTACCACCACCAATGCTACTGTGCTACTGTTATATTAAAGAATTGTAAATTTAATAAATAGAGAAAATGCTTTTTCGATAAAAGTGACAACAATCTTTTTTTTTATCTTTTTGACAGGTTTCAGAATGGTGTAAGTGGGGTGGGGAGTAACAAACATGGGCTAATCTGAGGCATGAATTTTATACTCTCTTGTAAATCCCAAACACAGTGTTAGTAATTTGTTAGCAGTTTGTCTGATGCAGACATAACTGAGGGAGCGATGATAGTGGCGACCACATAGGCCTATTCTAATGCAGTGCAATTTGTTAGCAAAAAGAAACGAAGCGTTGTAGCGGTTAACGTCGCTTCGCCAAGAGGCAATCTTGATTAAACATTTACGGACGCCCCGGCCCGGCACATGTATTCTACTGACACCGGCGTTCTTTATAAAGATTGTCCGTAACACAATCGTGTGCGGAATTCGTAAAACAGAATTTAGGTACCGTTGCGGCCCGTACTCGTCAGAAATTAAACAGAGTATAAATTAATTAGAAAAGTAAATGTGCACACGTCCATTCTTCTAAAGTAAATGTGCAAACGACCATTCTTCTAACTGCACGTTTAAAGCACGTTTAGAACTCAATTAACTGACTTCCTTTATATTTTGCAATCATTTTCCTTCATGGCCTGAGTGCAACAGTGAAAAGGTTCAAACAGATTGTAATGCATACAAAGAACTATTTGAATAGCATTTTTTCTCTCACATTAACATTAGCGTTGCTATTCAGGAAGTTTGTTAGCAAATTAATACGTACATCTTTTGTTTTCACATAAGTCAATTGGATTTTTTGTTGCTCCCTTCTTTGTAAATTAGTAATCCTTCAGGAATGGAGAAGTTAACTGACTGGAAAGATGCACGTTATGCTAAATTTGGAAAAATCTATAAGATTTTCTGTAGGTCTCATTCACGGAAAATCTCAGTTCGAAACACAATTTCCGTTACCATCCCACACATGAAGGCTTAGCAAATCTGACATTAACATGTTACGTTTTCAATGTAGCTGAAATGGCCTTACTCATTTTATAATATAATTCTTATTTTTCTTCTTCTCCTCTTCGAAGATTAGGTTATATACACCTGTTCCGGCACCTATCTCATCCTCGGACGACCCACGTCTCTTCTACCAGTGGCTTTATAGTTCAGTGCCGCTTTCGGCAATCGATCCTCAGTCATCCATTGCAGAATTGCAGATGATCCCACCTTTGACTTTAGTAAATTGCAATAATTTCATTTATGTCCTTTATTTTGAAATCTGCTTTGATATATTCATTCCTTATTCTATCTTGAAATGTATAATTTGAAGTATTTCGAAGAAACTACATTTCGGCACTCTGAATCCTGCAGCTTTCCTTTCTTGTCACGACCCATGCCTCACTTGCATAAATCAATGTGGGTATTGCTAATTTTCTTATAAAATTTAATCCTTGTACTGTGTCTTGTTTTATTTCTAAGATTTCTGTGAATCGTACCACAAATATTCCTAAATTTATTTATCTTCTCTCTTATATCATATTCAGATTCGTCGCTTACTGCACAGCCGGGATATTTGAAACGGCTCACTTGTCTAAAGTGCTGTTGTTTATCTTAGGCTTCACTGGATATTTACGTTTAAAGGCCATGATTTTGGTCTTTCTCACTGAAATTGTTAATGAGTACTATCTTACTACTTCTTTTAACTGAAACATAGCTCTTTATAAATCATCCTCATTTTCTTGAATAAGAACTATGTCATCGGCATATAGCAGGGAACCCATACAAATTGATTTGTTAAGCTGTATTCTCGAAGTCACTCTGGATTTCCGTGCTTTCAACATGTCGTCAATGTTATAACATAATTACATCATTATAATGGTTAATTACATTATACGAACCGTTGAGTTGCACTATGTTCCTTATCTAAAAATTGACGAAAGTGAGATAGCAGTGGTTCTAGATGTACGGTAGTGTACATTTCTCCGCATTGTTCCACACGTAGTTCACAAAATTTGCTTTAATTCTATTCAGCTTGTCTTATTCACTAACCACCTTGCTACACAGTGTCAATCGTGATTACTTAGTCGTTAATGGATACACATTAGAATAGCGTCTTTATGGGGCTAAATGTGTTACGGAAATTAGTGTTATGTGAAAACAAATTTTTCAAGCTTCACGACTTTTATAGCTACACAGTCTCCTCCGAACCTTATTGTCTTGAAACATCTGATACTTCGTACTGGAAAACGCTCTAGATGGGCCTAGTTTCATTAAAGGCATTTGCATCGTAAATGTTGCTGGCAACAGCTGGAGAGTGTATTTAGTTTACATTTAAGGAAGACTTAAAAAAACTTATTGTTTCCTTAAATGTGTACAAAAATTGAGAAAAAAAATTGAACACACATGTAAAAAACTCTTTTATCTTACTCATTTGGCAAGTCGCATTATGCTATATTTTTCCGTATAAAATTAATTTTGTATATAGTAGACAAAGTCTATTTTTGTCGATTATCCCATGAGAAGGATTTTTCAGATTGTTTAAATAAAACTCAGGAAAACTTACACCTATTTTGGGATGATTACTACTGTTACGAGGATTGTTCAATAGAAACACGTTTGATCTGCGCAGCCGTGACTTCGTGGCCATGGCAACGGAATTCATTTGTTTATATTGTCTGTTTAAGTACTAGTGACGCGTCTGTCAAAACTATTTGCAGTTTGCTCTTTTCTGAGCGTTGTGACTGGGTTGAAAAGTGGCATCAATGATAGAAAATCCGTCCAAAGATAATCTACGTGCCGTTATTCAGTTTTTAGCCGCTGAGGGGCGTCAGCCAATGGAAAATCTTTAGATGGGTGTGCTGCTATTAGATTCTAAAAAACCTGTTATCAACATCAACGTTGAGCGATATGCAGACAGCTTAAAACGCTTACGGGTCAGCAGCAAGAATAAACGTTCCCGAGAAACTTACAAATGGTGTCATTCTTCTGCATGATAAAGCTCGACCGCATGTAGCCCAGATTATTCAAGATCTGCTTGGTCGTATGAAGTTGGAAGTCTTACAACATCCACCTTACAGTCCCGACTTGTCCCCGTGCAATTATTATGTTTGTGGACCATTAAAGGAAACACTAATAGGACGCTGAGGTAGAGTTTGCTGTTAGCGAATGTTTCCGCAAACAGCCGCAACAATTTTACCAGCAGGGAATATACAGATTACTGCAACAGTGGGACTCATGCCTTAATGTTAATGGAGACTTCTTTTAAAATCGTTGAATACAAAATTCTTTACATCCTCTAAACATGTTTCTATTGAACAATCCTAGTACGTCTTACGCAGAATGTCATTAATTTGTCTTCCACATGCAAGGTAATAAGTGAAAATTTTTTTGTAGTAATACATTTTGTACGTAAATATTTTACTTAAAAATTATTTTTGTATTACAATTTGATAGAGCGTGTGTAGAAATTGTTTTTAATTGTAACAACGACTTTATAAAATACAATAATTATATTTAATATAATGTAATAGTGTAAAAATAGACGTTAAATAAATTTAGTAACTTACTGAAGCTGATAATAACAAATTAATATTTTGTTTGGTAAATGTTTCCTTGCTGTTAACAAACAAACGCTCTACGCCCTTCTAGTTGTCAGCGATTTCATCGGAGACCAATGTGGTCAACTAATCAACTTCCCATCCCTTCAACTGACACCGGCAGCCATTCAAAACCAACCCTACCCTACATTTGACTAAAGTTTGAACTAACCTCACAAATTTAAATTAAATACAGTGTATAGAGTAATTGCAAAAGATTAGCTGCTTCAAAGTTACTTTTAACTTTTATTTCAAAGATGTTAAACGCGGAATTAGTTAACACGAAGTTATATTCTAAAGTAATTATTAAGTGTGGAAATTGTAACTGGCACTATAATGTATTATTTCGTTAAGTTAATACGAGTACACAGGATGGAAGCTTTACTATCTATTTGAATTCAACATGGTCTTTGTAACTATTTTAACCAATTATAGTAGTTTGTTAGGTTACCGTCGTTTCGCACCATTTTCAGGATTTATTTATTTCATTTATTAATTTGTACCAATTATAGCATTTATTTCGGCTGTTTATTCAGCGAAAAGACACAAGTAAGATTCTTGTCCCAGGTTAACAAGTTATTCTGTATATATATATAGTTATCAAAAGTCAATTTAGTTTAATAACATCAGAAAGTAGTAGGCCTGTATATACATGATATTAATTCTACATAACACATTATTGGTTTAAACAGTAGCCTATATTCTAAATAGCGTTTGTGTTCCGGTGTTTTTTTTTGTTGAAACAAAGAAACTAAAACGAAAGAATGTTAATAATCCATAGACTAAATGTTTAATTTTTCTGTGGTTCATGTTTCACTCAGTGCCGGCCGCTCTATCGAAATGTAATTTACGATTTGAGAAAGAGTTTAATCTGTCTCCTACCGCCGATTATCAGGGAGACGATGAAAAATACTATGAGAATTTTTTCTTACTCAAGACATGTTCCGAACACATATGGTTACAGTATAAATTTGTTACGCAGTATGCGCTCATCGTGAGCCACTATGATCAGTCTGCTGGTGAAGTGTTTGTGTTTAGTTAATATTACAATCTTTTAGTATCGACAAGGCTTTGGTGATTGGTATACAGTGGTTGACCTTTGGCGGATGTTATTGTTTTTTCTGTGTTTGCTACGTTGAGTATTTAAAAAAGAAATAACTACAGTAAACTCCAGTGTACTAGCTTAAAATTCTGTAGGCATTGTTCGTTTATTACGTATGATGATATTTGTTTCGTTTTTTATCATAATTCTGCTGATGACATACAGTTATGTTTAAACTGTAGAAACATTGTAAAAAAAAAATATTTTTGTTCTTTTATATATAAGTTATGAAATTAGTAATCATTTTCTGAATTTTTCTGATAGTTATGCTACATCAAAATAAAAATATATCTGGGAATATTCCCAAAGTATAACTACCTGTTTTTCAAGAATAATAATCTACATAATTGGAAAAACATATTTAGATATTCTGTATAAACCTCTGTTGATGCTGATATTTTTTTGTGAAACGTGCGTCAGGTGTTGAACAAAAACGCAATACACTACTTGCAGTAGAAACTATATTGAATAATATTACTATATATATATATATATATATAAAACAAATAAATTATTTTTTTCTTACACAAATGTATTTATATACTGTTTATATATTTAAACGGTTTCAACAGTTTCAAATTCTCATCTTCAGAATATATATACAAATTATATTTATATAACGATTTGTATATATATTCTGAAGTTGATAGTTTGAAATTATTGAAACAGTGTAAATGTATTAAAAAGTATATAAATACATTATTCTAAGAAAAAACAAATATAATTTATCTATTATTAAAAATAATTACTGAAAATAATAACTACTTTGAAAATAAAAAGGAATTACTGAAAAAGTAATTACTTTCTGAACATCTGACATCTGCAGTAACACAAGTTAATTTTTTAGAGGACATAGCCAGTAGAACAGGCTTAAGACTTTCTGCAGAAAAAACAAATTTCTCACAAACATTAAAAACGCGCAAAAATTTCTATAATTCAAGAGAACGGCTTGGAAAAATCTGCTATAGAAGAAAGGATTCATAAGATCGAACGGGCATATGGTATAACTAAAGATAGTTACAATAAAAAGTGCATATCTAAAAATGCAAAAATAAGGCATTACAGTACAGTAGTGAAGCCAGAATGCCTATATGCAAGTGACTGTGTAGCATTGAATTATAATTTAGTCAAATTAGAAATTTTGGAAAGACGAATTATTAGGAAAATATTAGGCCCACGAAAAACTTCAGAAGGTTGGAAATTAAGAAGTAATAATGAAATATATTAAGGTATAGAAAGTAAAACAGAAACAATGAGAAAAAGAAGACTATTATTTTTTGGACATTTATATAGAATGGACGACAATAGGTTGACAAAGCAAATCTTCAAATATCTGTGGGGGAAGAAGTCAACATCAAGTTGGATTAAAGAAGTCCAAAAGGATTTAGGAAAAAATAATATACACGCAGAAGAAGCAATTGGAGGAGACGTTTTTCAGGCAAAAGTGTTAAAAATGGAGGGAGTCCAGGGTAGGAGAGAGAAAAACCCAGGTTCAAAGTGGACTGAAAACAGGAAGAAGAGACACAGTGAGAAGATGAAAGAGTAATGGAAAAAAGGAAAGAACAAAGATTAAAGAATTGAAATTAGCATGTGGTCCCTAGATGGCCGATTCGGAAAAAATTACACAAGGGTAGTGAGAGAAGGTATATATAATTTGTGATGTTTTCAATTTGTTTCTTCTGCAAGTAGTATAAATTTCGTATATTCTTTCTTTTATATATGTATATATATATATATATATAATGTAAAAGATATATGAGAATAAATGTAAAAAATTATATATACTTATACATAAAAATTAATTTATACATATAAATAAACAGACACGTAAAATGACGTTTTGCCAAGTTTCATTATAGGCCTTTCTGTGGTGTATATTTTATTAATGTCATGTTATTAAAGTTTGAGAATCACATAGTGTATTTATGGCATATATTACGAAAATATGTTTTGTAGATATCTAGTTTTTGTACGTACTGAAAGCAGCACGTTTTAAATGGATCTTTAATTGTTGTAAAATGTTTTGTGATTTCCACAATTATCTTTAAATTTCATTGTTTGAGAATCTTTCCTGGTATAAAAGATATTTATTTTTCGGTACTGTTATTATTTGTTTTGTAACTAATTTAAACATTTGTGTGTTTAAACAGATTGCATTTTTTTAACCGTACTGTTGTTTGTATCCCAATAAACAACTGTAATGTGAATATTTCACAGTTTGTTATTATTATATGTGTTATTTACACGTTGCCCTTAAATTTGCTGCTTATTTTGTATTCTACGTTAACTTCTACTTTGATCATATTTTTTTTTTATTACACCAATTCTCTTTACTGCTTATATATCTCTTTTTTACATTTTTTGAATTTAGGGCACTTCATAGTCTATTTTAGTCTGTAAAATGTATTATTATGTATTATTCTGTGGTTAGTTCAAGTTAATATAAAACACTACGCAATTTTTAAAACAATAAAATATTTGAAACATAAAAAGTATAAAATTATCCAACATCCACCAAACCTAATCACAGGCCTACAATCAATAAAGCCCCATCATTTTCAGCCAACACCAATATTCAACCAGAATCCAGAGACTCCACCAGAGAACGAAGAACAGTCATAGCTGACGATGCGTGCATATTGCAAAGTTCTCGAAGATACCTCAAACAGGAAAACGAGGACGGGCCAGGAGCCGTTGTATGAAAGTAACACAGGCGAAACAGAAGAAAAAGGGTTTGTAAAAACATCTTGATAGTACTGTACTTCAATACTTAAATATAGTAGTATTTGTAATGTTATGGAATCCATGTGGAGTGGACGTGCGTACAAGCGGCTGTGAGATACAGATGAGAGAGGGAGAGAGAGAGAGAGAGAGAGAGAGAGAGTGAGAGAGAGAGAGAGAGAGAGAGAGAGAAATAGATAGACAGACAGACAGATTATTAACCGATTTTCTTTAAAGTTTCAATACCTAATGTTATCTTTTAGTGTTTGAATATTTACTATCGGATCCGTGTCAGTCAGACTCATTAGTATTATCGTATACGCATCGAACAATGAAACCTAATTTCTTGCATAATTACTGCGCCTAAACAAATTATCTGTTGTACATGATAATGGGTTTGAAACAAAGGAGGATGCATTGTGGCCGACATTGTCACAAACACTTTGTTGTATTGTATCGAAGCATATATTTACAATATTATTGCAGTCTCGGCGAACAATGCAGTCTGTCTGTACTAACGTGTAGTTGTACCGTCTCGAACACTTCAATGACGTAATTTGTGTACGTCAATTTTAGTTGCATCATACTTATTTTTAAAATAAGCCTATACCGCTCTATTTCTCACCTTTCTTCGCAGCTGGAAGAAATTTATACTAAATGATCTTATCGGTACTTGCTCTTTGGAATTAATAAAATTAAAAAATTATGTCAATTAGGTATCCCCGCTCACCCCACTTACAACAACAACAACAACAACAACAACAACAACAACAACAACAAAAAGTACTACTACTACTACTACTTCTACTACTGACATGTCAACATGTTACAAACACGGGATAGGCTTTTACAAAATGTAGGGAGGGGAAAGAAAACTATTTCACAACATTTATAAATCAGTTTTACTTGTGGTTATCATTATTATACTTACACCACTGCCTCAACTAACTAACTTTCTTTCATCTATGGTAATGGGGAGTTCCCGTCTACCAAGTGCCAACGGTTCTTCGGAGGACAGATGAGCGGGTAGAGGTAGGGCACTTTCTTGCCCTTGGGATGGGGAAACTGTCCCTAAAGGCGGATGAACCACTTGGTCAACGGCATGAGGATGTGGAAGGTAACGGGATACCACACATTAAGAATCCACGTTGGATATCCCTTGTAGAGCAAATGGTATGGCCCTCTATGTAAAATGTTCCGGAAGTAAAATATCTCCTCAGTCGGATCTCCGGGAGGGGAATGCAACGAGGAAAAATACCAATGAAAGTAGAGTTAACAGAACTAGGATGTGTTGAAAAGAAGAAAGATGGCAAGCTTAGGAATGGGACATGGAATGTTTGCACCCTTTTACAGGTTGGTAAATTGAAAAACGTAAAGCAGGAAATGATTAAAAATAGATTAGAAGAAATACTAGGACTTTTTGAGATGAGATGGGAAGGAAGTGGAGAGTTAGAGAGTAGAGATTATCACGTATATTAATCAAGAGAAGAGAAAAGTAGAAGAAATGGTGTTGGTATAGTCATAAAAACGAAGCGAAAGAATAATGCCATTAAGGTAGAGTACATAGATGCCCGATTAATATTGTTGAGGATGAAAGGATGAAGAAAGATTTAGTAATAATTCAGGTGTACATGCCAACAAGTCAATGCTTAGAAGAAGAAGTGGAGAAATGTTACTGGAAGATTGAGGAAGTTATAGTTGTAATAGAAAATAGGAAAAGGAATTGGTTAGGTCATTGTTTAAGAAGAGACTGCTTGCGTACAACTGCCATGGAGGGTGTCATAGAAGGAGAAAAAAGAAGAGAGCCTAGAAGAATAAAGTTAGTAGATAGCATTAAAATCAGAGGGTGTTACGAAGAAACGAAAAGACTGGCATGCGACAGGACAGCTTTGAGAGCTGTTACCATTTGAAGACCTGCCTTAGGGCAGAACACCAAATAATAATAACTATTGCGACAGTACAAATAAGTGATGTACTGAGCATTGAATATAAAAATTTAAATATACCTAATAAACTGTAAATAATTAATAATATATTAGAAATAAGCATGTCAGGGATTGCAAGCTTGGCTCAGACAAAAATATGAACAGGTGTTTCGACCTGAATCGACATGCACACACACACACACACACACAAATGTAACTAAAAGTGTGTACACCAATATTTTGCAAGTGTGCGTGACGCAGGTCTATGCAGGCGAGTTTATCACCCCAAGATGGATAATTGCATAATTACTGTTTTTCCGTAATTATTCATAAACTATAAATAAGGAGTAAAATCCAAAAACACAATAAAATGTAATAAAATTAACTAAATACTGTGTACAAAAACCACGTGAAAGGGACACACCGTACGAGTGTAGTGGTGAAATAACTGTGTACAGAGCGAAAGGATTAAGTTGCAATGTCCAAAAATACAGTGAACATGTGTAGTGAAAATAGTTGTAAGATGAGTATAAGAGTATAACGTCTGGCGCAGTTAGCATTTTAGCACGCGTTTCAACACTTTACGTTCTTACATTTACACCTCCTGGCATTGAATAGTTTCTGTGTAGAGAGTATTGTCATATTATCATAACGTTTATCGTCCCTTGGAACGTTTTATGTTCTAATCGTAATCATAGTTTATGGCTACTGACAGTAGTGTTGTGAAGTGTCTGCTTTATTACTGTCTTCGTCGTCATAAAACGTGGTACGGCCCCGGCCTGAAAATACGTTCGACGGGAAACACTTTGTAAAATAATGTTGGAACTTGCTATTGTTAGTAAACGCGAAGACGTTCGTATAAAGATGAAAACGCTAAAATTATTTACCCGAATGTACCGTTGGCGACGACATGAAATAAAATAAAGAGCTAATAACTGTAAAGAACAGTAACGGTACCTACGCAACTGGACAGTAATAACATCGATTGTAGCAATAACAATAACATTAGCAAATGCAGTAGCTTACGGTTGCTGTATTGGAGCGAGAATGGTCATGACCTCAACGTAAAATGTCAATAATAAAAAGTAATATCATGTAATTAGAGATAAGCAGTGACTGTCAAGTGGATAATAACAATATGAATTAAAACAATGACCGTAACATTGGGAGTAGTATGAGCAAGTCTATAAGAAGCGTCAGCGTTGTTCTTACCACCGGTATCAGAACACTGCTGGTACAATTACAAGTACCATTACTGCTCCTGTGCCAGCAAGTCGATTGGAATTATTCTCGCGACTACAAGAACCGAGGCTTCCGAGCAACCACTATTACTACTTCTACCACACTCCTACTAGTACACTTTTTTCCAACAAGGTAATCTGTGGAAAACTAATGTTTCGCCGCAGGAAGGTCCGCACTCCTACGGCGTGTGGGACTCGCACCCGCGAAAACCATAAACCCTTTTTCCATGGATACAACCCGAGACTCAACTTTCGCAATATTTCAGACTGATTCCATTTGTTCTTTGCCCATTTGGACGTTCATTTGTTTTAAAGCTTCAGCGGATCCACGATACCTGTGTTCTACTATTCTGTCAGCGGCCCTAGCAAGATCATTTTCTGGTTTATTGTTTTGCCTTAAAGCATTCTCTGTGTAGGCTGCTAGTTGATCCAACTGGTGTTTGCTCTGTAGCATCAGTCTGATGATATTGTCGGGGGGTGATTTGTTCTATTGCTTTCTCCAGAGTTTGCTTCTCTTCTTTCCGTCTACCATAGGTGAGACACGTTTGGTGCACATCGTCTAGTTCCTGTTTACAGAAAATACATTCTAGTCTGCCTACTTTCCCCATCCTATAGACTTACGTTCGGAAAAGGCCACGACCAGTTAGAAGATGTGTTTTAAAATAATTAATCTCTCCGTGTTTGCGATCAGATCACTCATTTGCTAGTTACCATTCTTCTGCTGGAAAAGGATATCTGAAACCATAAGTTTATAAAAATCGCAATGATCTTGAAAAGTATAATGAAAGCCATTTTACGAACGTGACTTTGCGACATGATAAAAAACGAACGCTATTTCAAAATAATTTAGTCCTGTTCTCTATTAGAACGGGGACAGATGGTAAAATAACCTTAAACGCGTAGTAACCTCTTCTGCGTGTTATTTGTAAAAGATGTATAACAACACAAAATTCCACTGTACGTATCCTATACACACAGTTTCTCCCTGTTATTGTCCCCCTCCCTCCCCAACAGCTGCAGAATACTCTGTCTACAAACAAACATTAATCTCTACGAGGAAGCATACACTTTAGTTTGTTGTCTTGGACGTTGGCCAGACATTGTGCTGTTTGTAGCGGAGTCTGCGTGCGGTCCCGTCGTGAGACATGTTCATGTGTATACTTTGCGCCTAGCGCAGTTCTGTTTGATTAGTCCAAATTAAATTGAGAAGAGAATATTTTATAGAACTTATATCCCTCCCCTTATTACTAGTACATAATTAGCTGAAGTAGTAGTTACAACTCTGGAGAGCAGTGAAACTACTCTCTATAGAGGTGTTTATATAAAATATCTAAAACTATAAATGGTACCTTTGTTAAGTAAACTATGAAAGTAGGACAGTTGCACGACTTTAAATTACTAGTCGAATGACTATTGAATAGTTAAATTGTCGAATCACTATGCATCCATTGTTTCGACTGTTGTTTTGTTTCTAGAGTGAAGTAATGGACTCAAGTTTCATCTGTTGTTACAGATCTACGAACAAAATCTTTTGGGTTTTTCTTAAAACGGTCCAGACATTCCTGAGACGCTTGCATTCGCATGCGTTTTTTACCACTTGTCAACAAAACGCGGCACCCATCTTGCAAACAGCTTTTTCATAACCTAATTCCTCAAAAAGAATGTGATGTACCCTTTCATCTGAGATGCCCACAGGCTTAGCAATTTCAAACATATTGACACGGCGATCTTCCAAAACAATGTTGTCCACTTTATTGATGATTTCTGGTGCAGTGGCACTTTTCGGACGCCCAGTACGCGGGTCATCTTCCAAACTTGCACGACCACGTTTGAATTCAGTAGCCCATTTTTTCACTGTAGTAAATGAAGTCCAGCATCGCCCAACACATTCTTCATCTGATTACAAATTTTTTTAATTGTTAAACCTTTTTTAACAAAAATTTGATGTTCAGTTCCCTCCATTTTCAGCGTTGCTGTGGGGTAACCTTATTTACACAGCTGTTTCTCCGCAACAATGACTTCACCCGACTTGACGCTTTACTGCTGTTCTTGGGGCGAACGTGGCGCCACGATGCGGTAAAAAACAGAAACGCCACACATTCGTTTATAATACGGTAGGACGCGAAATTTTCAAATCGTCTTCGTAAAAACATAAGTAGTCTATCCACATGAGGGTCAAACTGAACATAAGTAATTAAACATGAGCATCACTTCCACATTAAAACTATGTAACGGCAGCATCAGAACAGTCATCACCATCATCATCGTCATCTGCATCATCGTCTATTGCACCTTATAGCAGTTGCACCTTCTAACTTACAGCATAATCGAAAATGACAGTTCAGTGCAATAAAAAGTGTAATATGTATAAGTCACAGATTGCTGACTTATATGTGTCTTCATCATTATACGACTGAGGCACATAAAGAGGATAAATTTCACTGAAAAGTTCGGTTTCAAGTGGTCTGCAGACATTCCCCTAGTTATATACGCTACATATACAATTATTCATCCCTTACCAAATTTTTGTTTTTATCCGTAGGCCTATATATGTTTTCTTAACGTTTCATATTTTATACATCACATAAAACTGGCTTAACATAAAATAAACCAAAGGTCTTCTACGATGTAACCAGATAATGTTTTCACAGCCGATTGAAACGTATCATCTGATAGCGTCAACTTAATCAAAAACATTTGACCTTTACCTTCTAACATATTTCCTCGTGTCAATCTGGAGGGTAGTGAGACTGATATACCGGTTTTTGTCTGTACAAATTGGCCTGATTTCCAGTCGGAAGGGTACAAATCGTTTGATCGCGAAACTCTGATATCTTCTCTTTACGCAATCACGCAGAACGGTTTCGTAGGAGTAAACACCCTTTTAGCGTTCTTCGGTAAGATGAATTCTTTCTGTTGGTGTCACATTAAACAACGAATGAATAAAAATTACACTGTGACAATAATTGTGTCTCTTTACATGAAGCTATTGTAATATAACAATGCCACGCATATTAGATAGTCAAAAGTTTATAATTTGTCATGAAAATAAATACTATTAAACAAAAAGTGATTTGATAGGTTTCATGTTCATAATTAATAATGAATGGCCTATGTGTATATATTTATGAAGAATATAGGCAAGAAGGGTTTCAGAAGGGAGAGGCAATGGGTCTATTGATATTTAATGTAGTTATGGATAGCATAATAAATTAATTTAGCCAATGTGAAAGTATATTGTATACCATGCTCATGATGCAATATTATAACGGGAGCAACTTATAAAGATTACTGTACCAATTCGCTAAACTGGGTGAGAATCTACACTTTGTCATTATAAAAACAAAATTGCCCTGTCCATTTATATGCACTTTAGTTGTGAATAATTAGTCAATTGAGCATGTAATAGAAGTAAAATACATCGGAGCACTTCTTAAAAGCTTACAACTTACTACAGGTCAGATAGAAGAAGTTGAAGAACAAATCATGAAGACTGATTGACTAGATGGGTCGTACGATTTGATATAGCAATTACCTCAGATAGGACACAAAGGTGAGAATATGTTAATCATTGACAAGTCCGATATTAACACATCTGCAGGAAAAAAGTGAGACCCACAATGAAAACAAATTGAGGCATTAGAAATAAAGATGGACAGTAAGGAGGACAGAAAGGAAATTGCGAGGAAATAGATAGAGGAATGAGAATTGTACAGCTGAGAGGACAATACAGAAGTCTGGACGAAAAGAATGATAGAGAGCAATCAACATACTGACAGAATCAGAGAGACAATAGAATAGCAAAAGTGTGCAACGATAATAAACAACCGAAGAATGAGGGTTAGACGACCAAGGAAAAGACGAAATATTCTTTGAAAAGGCTGATAGCCTAATTTAGAAGAAAAAAGAGAAGTATAATACCAGGTGTGCTAAAAAAATTACCAAACTTTTTGAATAACACACAAACAATGCGCTGCGAAGTTGAGCGCGCATATTAATAGCTTTTAGAGAACACTGTCATTTATTCTGTTCCGCTGTAAGTATAAGCCGTTAAGCTATATCATATTGAGTGCTGACGTGCACACGCTGGCCGTCGGGTTAGTGACTAAGAACGACTTCGAAGAACAACATGTGCGTACGAAACTGCGGCAAAACTAGGTTAAAACTTTACAAAGACATTCTGGTTGTTCAACTAAGCATACGGTGAGATCTGCATGAGCCAGACGATTATTTTAAGCATTTTTATAAAAGGTAAAACATTGGTTGATGTCGAAGATCGTGACAAGAGAGCTTGTGATATGTAACTCTAAACCATCGTTTAACTGCCGAGTCTTCCTGAGAGAGTGGGCATCAATATAAGATCGTAAAATTACATTCTTATAAAATAACTTAAATGCATCGTATCACTGAAAAATTTGTGCTGGGTTTTGTTGGGTGACGATAAAAGAGACCCGTTTTGAAATCGGTCAGCAACTGCGTACCAGTGCAAATGGTAATGACAACTTTTGAATGAAATGAAAATTACTCTGTAAGGATTTTACAAAGTTAGCAGCAAAATATTTTTCACACACGTTGTGTTAAAATCTTCATTGTCGGTTCGTTATAAATCCGACGGACGGTGTGTCCGTGTGACCGTTACAGCATCTGTAGCTCAAAGACTAGTGTTTACAGCGGAAGAGAATAAATGGTAGTTTGTTGTCAAAAAATGTAGGCAGCAGTGCTTAATTGTGCAGTTCGTACTATTGGGTTGGTTGACGTGCTATACAAATAGTTCGGTCTTTTTCTGAACACACATCGTATATGTGCGCTCCTTCACTGCTGATTAGTGTATATTGTTACGACGATCTCATGATCGTCGTATGGTACAGTTGAAAACAAAATACAAGACACCAATTAAGTCACTAATCACCAGCTTTAATTATCACAATTAACACATTGTAAGCAACAAGATCGTCTCTTACAACGATCAGATAAAAATTGTTCACACGCAATAATAATGTCTACTAATAGAGTCTCGCACAATTATAAATCACATAACACTTCGCCACAATACCTCGACCCGCACTGGTATAAATCGCAACAACAAAACTTCGCTGAGTACTTGTACTTATACCCCGCTGAGGTTCCAGCATATTCCATAATAGGTGTCTACTACAAAACGCTAGAACGTAATTGATTGCGGCCTTGAACACAGCGCGCGCGGACCGTTATGGTCTGGAAAAGTGCCGTTGCGGACGCGTGACAAACGTCACGTAATTGTCCTTCATCTCAAAGTAGCAGCATTATTTACGCACACACACATTACAGCCGGATTCCACTGGAATAGCCGAGAAACACGTATAGCATGTTCTGTGAAGTCGTAACAATATTAACGATACTACTCATAGGCCTACAAATAAAAAAACCGGTCAAAGTAAATTTCTGAACGATAACATAGGCCTAACACATTAGAGTATACAGTATTTAATTATTCAATCCCAAAACTAGTGAAAATAGAAAATACAGTACTAATAGGTTAGTAATACGTTAATGAGAGGAAAAGTTTATAAACACACGCTGATAGGTCTGACGGATAAGCTGGACATAACGTGTCATTAGGTTTTGCCAATAACATATCCTTCTTGTTGTCAATGCAGATTCGCCTCTTAAAAATATATTTGAAAAATGTATTCTATAATTACCTTAAAAAAAGTTGGTTAAAAGTATATTATTAACGCCTCCATTCTAATTGTGTTGGTTTATCTGCACCACAGAAGGTAATTCGATTGAAATCAAACCGCTACCCTGTAATTCTATTAAGGCGGATACAGCTCACTGCTCACGAGAGCGCGTAACATACGTTTATCGTATATATTTCCATTCTCATGTTTTTTTGCGGACGCCTTTCCTAGCTGAATGGATAATAAAAGAGAATGTTAACAGGCGATTCATATAAAAGATTTTAAAGGTCATTGATTTTATTATTTACACTAGCTGTTACCCGCGGCTTCGCACGAGAATATTTGACTTTTAATAAGTATTTTAATATAAATTTTATTGTCTATGTCTACATGGCGTTCTGTCAGATCGTATAACAATTTTGTACCTATTAGTCAAATTTTTCCAAAGCTTGTTTTCAACACTTGTACTATTTTAACTGGTACTAAATTATTAAGTTGGTATAACAGCCTTTGGAGATTTAAAAGTACCCGTTTATAAAGGCTTTGGAGATATTTATAAAGTACCTGTTAAATCAAAAGCGCTAAATTCTTTATTTTAAGTGTTACTGTGTTAGAAGAATTGTTTAACACATTAAACGTTATGTTTTTCTCAACCATGGCTTTTATTTATTTCAGCAGTAAACTAAAAACCAAAAACCGTTGTCACCTCTCCTCTCAAATGAAAACAACACGTATTTTCGCTTTGCATTGAGTAATAAGGCAATTTACAATTAGTACACTTCTTCCTTTCCACATCGTAACATATCGATAGAATCGCAAAGCATATAAAACATCGAAAGTGTACTGCCGGAATAGATAAATGTACACTTCCAAATAGCTCTTGTTTATTTACTTGTTACTGTGGTAGTTGATTCTGGTCTCCATGGTGTTATTGACATCTTTAGTAGTAATATTTAATATATTTCATTCCTTATTCATTGCATCATCAGAAATACGTGCAAACATAAATTTTATAATCGTTCAGGACAAGTACAAAATATATAGACATATCTGTATACAAAATTACAAAATTTATGTTACGACATTACAGAACAATCTACGTGTTTATCGAATTTTCCCGATGAATCCAGATGAATCTGTGTGGCGTACGTGATTCTCGACGCATTAGTTAGACTGTGTCAGAAGCCGCGTGAACTGTCTCAAGGTCGCAATGAATTACGCTCTGATGTTTTCCTTCATTGTTAATGGGCAGTATGAAATAATCTAGTAGTTCGTGGGGGGGGGTATACCAGTACTCAACGACGTTCAGTTTCATTTATAGTTGCGATATATTACAGTGCGGTTCGAGTTTATTGTCGGGCGATACTGTATGCGTTCACGTGGTTATTAGTGAACTGTTGCGTTTTATAATAGGGCGGTATATTGTAATATAATTGTGTTTTAATATTAGTAGACATTTTATTGCGTGTGAGCAATTTTTATTTGATTTGTTGTAAGAGACTGTGTTGTTAATTACGAACTGTTTAACTGGGAAAATTAAAGCTGGTGATTAGTGACTTATTTGGTGTCTTGTATTTTGTTTTCCACTGTACCTACGACGATCAAATAGACCGTCGTAACAATATCAATACAATCGCATATTAAAAACTGCAGGAACGGATAAATTGTACAGTTCCGATGTCGCTAAATACCATACCATTTGTTTATTTATTTGTTACTATGGTAATTAATTCTGGTCTCCATGGTTTGTTGACATCTTTATACGAG
This sequence comes from Magicicada septendecula, assembly GCA_034769895.1. Taxonomy (NCBI): domain Eukaryota; kingdom Metazoa; phylum Arthropoda; class Insecta; order Hemiptera; family Cicadidae; genus Magicicada; species Magicicada septendecula. Next base: position 806,257,552 of record CM068368.1, on the reverse strand, counting down.
TCAACGGAAATTCATAATTAAAATGGCCTAACAACTTTGTCAAATTTTGTTGCTTCCCTGCTATATACACTTTTTCCTCGAACGAGGCCTTTCGGTTTCGCAACCATTATCAAGTACTTCCTACAACAACCAAATTGTTGTTGTAGGAAGAACTTGATAATGGTTGCGAAACCGAAAGGCCTCGTTCGAGCAAAAAGTGTATATAGCAGGGAAGCAACAAAATTTGACAAAGTAGTTATGAAGACTGCTAGCATAGAGAAAATAACTGATAAAAGGTCCTAAATCGTGCGAACGGGGCAAAATATCAAATTCCAAGTTAGATAGTATTTTTTGCCTTGTGTCAAAGGTTACTTGTGCAACATTTGGTGGCAATCGGTGTAACGATGTGGATTTGTATTCAGTACACAAAGTCCTCAGACTTTGAGTTATATATATTGCGACAGTACAAAGAGATACGGTATTGTGCATTGCAAAAATAAATAAATAATTAATACAAATAAATAAAGCTATGGAATAGACATGATTCAGATTGCAAGCTGGATTGTTTTAAAAAAAATAGGGAACGCACAATTCATGCATTTACACGCATCTCTGGCCACCTGTCGCTAACGTTGTGTACACGTGTATTTGATTTGTGTGTGTGAAGCCTGTCCGTTCATGGACGGTAACAACCCTTATTCAAATGATGTTAAATTTTGAGTAGTATTTTAATTATAAGAACAATAGATATGATAATATAAAATAAATGACACCAAAGTGTGGAGGTTATAAAAATGCACAAAGCGTTAAAAAACCATTTGAATGTGACATAAAATGAAACTACAGTGAATTAAAAAGTGAATAACTCTCCAAATCATTATAATACAAAAGTGTAAGTTACGTATAATAAACTTGTGAAAATTAGCGATCGATTGAGTATCGCGTAGTGTAAAACAAACTTCTCAATTCGCGACGATAAGCGAAATAAGGTAATTGAACGAGAGTGGGGAAAAAGACGCTTTCGTCAAACTCTAACAGGACCAATATTGTTCAAACAGGAGTTTTGCACGATGTGGCTATAAATACCAGGTCGCGCTAATAAAATGTCTTCTTCTACATTCAACCGTTGCCGTAGGAGGCTACGTCAGTCAACTACGCGATCGTAAATCTACAGTAAGCGTCACCTGACGACTTCTGAGGCAGAACAGAGGTTCGATGGACACACCTACAACCCATGATGTGAGCAGAGCCAACAACAACTAAGAAAGACAAGCAGTGGAAGCCTGGAAGAGGACCCGAGGACCCGACGACACGAAAGACTGGAGCAAGAACTGGAAGAGGACCCGAGGAACGGAGGAGGAAACACTGAAGTTGCCACATCAAACGAGGTGGTAACTAACCATAATAATAAATAGACAATTGAAAGACAATATTGAAGCTAGAATGAAAGACATTCCAACTGTTGCTAACAGAATTCAAATTGTACATATAATGTAAAGTCTTATTGTAATTTAGAATAATATCTCATGTTGAGAAAGTAATGTTGGAATAACGTAAATGCTATGAGAGAGCAATGCTTGATTTTTAAATTGAAGTAAAGTAGAATAATTAGTAGAGTCTTTAATTGCTAAAAGAATAATGGATATGCTATAAATTTAAAAGAGAATTAAAGCCAAGTAAAAATTAAAGAAATAATTGAAACAAAAGTAAATTCATTGTAAATTGATAAGCAATTGTAAAAGATGGCCACACTAAATGAGTAAGCCGAGAGCAAAAATAGATAATTAAGAGTAGATAATAAGATTTGTGCATAAACTGTTTAGACATAAATTGTTCACATAAATCGCATACATAAGATCGCACAAGCGATGAATAATGAATAATTCTTTTGTATTGGCGAAATAAGTAAAGAGCTTGATAATTAAATTATGTAAACATTTAAAAACTTTATAACACTGTTTTGTTATTACAATTACTCCCAAACCAAACAAGTAAAAGTTGTTGTGTTATATAACTTGTCGCTACAAAAGCTTGGGGGTTCCCAAATTAAATAAATTTGGGGTTGTTATGTTACAATATATGTATATATTCTTTTTCCGCTCATACGAATCACACGTTATTTTAAATAGTAGTACATTTAACGAAGTAAAGTTAGAATGTTCCCGTATTTGATTTGTCACAAAAGATATCATCATGTGTCAATACATATATAAACATACAAAAACATATATTTGTTTTTGTTTTGTTGATGGGAATTGGACGCGGTTTTAACCAATATTTTTAAAGAAGCAAAGTTACATTGTTACCATGTTTTATTTGTCACAAGAGAAGATAAAATATTGTCAGTGAAGACTGTAGCAGTTTATCTTGTTGCTGCATAGTTGCATGACCTCCTAAGGTTAAGAAACATTAAAAAGAGCTTTCTACGTTTGAGTAAAAAAGATGTCATAAACGGTAACAAGTTTTCTGCGGATTCGTAAATCACTGAACGTTTGTATGCGGAAGGAGAGACTGTTTTGTAAATATCTCTGTTAAATTATGTTCGGAATCGTCAAATTGTTTGATGGCACGCCATCAGATAGCGAGTGAAATTATAGAGTTTGTTTTAGAGGAAATATAAAAGTTATATAAGGAGGGTTACTAGCCCGAGGATAACGGACGCATCCGCGCGCTTGTACATTACACACAGTGTTAGCGCGCTCAACAGAATTCGTTTTCGCCCAGCTACAGCGCGACAGTTTATGTTTGCGAAATACAGCAAAGAAGACTGACAGCCGGTTATCGATCCCTGCGCTTATCAGCGGAGTTCGTGTTTGTAACGTCTGGCACTTAGTGACAGCATTGCGATTTGGTTAGACCCGTTCCCTGGAGAGCCTACGAAAGCCATTTATAATGCTCACTATCGCACGAACACGCATTTACAGAGATATCACCTCTTCAATACAATTTCCTACATACATGTGTTTACATGTAATCATGGAATTTACAAAACGTACAATTTTAAATTAAACAATGTTTATGTTTTATATAGTTTTTTTAGTGTAATTAAATAAAGAACGTACATTTGTATGGCGCTATAAGCTTCCTCCTTTTATAAATACGGACACTTCATAAATGATGGATCTGATTGAGGAAGCTGTAAACTTGTTTCAAGCAGAGATAAAGGAATATATTGTAGAAAGTAGAATTAAGAACGACAGCTGTACTGTATTACTGTTACAACGGTCACACGGATCGTCGTCTTGTACAATGGAAGCAGAATAACTGACTGTAGTTGAAGTCACTAATTACAACTTTAATTAGAAACAAACAACAGTTAGAAATCAACAAAGGTTGATAATTCCTTATGTTGTATTTAATTAATGAATAATATAGTTCCTTATCTTATACAATAATTCCTGTTACATTTGTGCAACGCACAACAATAAATGTTAGCCTATAACAGTTTCGCACTACTAATAACCACTTTCCACTAAAACCGACAATAACTCCGAATCACACTTGTAATATCGCATGGTGTAACTAAACTCAGCCGCTTTGACATCCATTATTTAGACGAACGCCTTGCATCGTAGCGACCAACGGGGTTTGATGCAGGTAGAACATGTGGAAGGGACATCTTCTGGGAGAGCTTTACGTAATTCTGCCGCACAGAATGATCTCCAAATAGCTTCGTGCTTGCGGCATGTAAGACATCACTTGGCCACTTTCGTTATTGTTCATCTCAACGTAGCATTATTCTCTCATAACACATTGATCCTGTTTATCATCAGTAGGTAAAATTGCGTTTATGAAACACAATATTTTCTGGACCCTTCAATTCTTAAGTTTCTTTATACTATTATCCGTAGGAGAACGTATAAGAAACACAACCAATCAATCAGTCATACGCCTATTATAATCTAAAGAATCGTCGCACCTAAGGTAGTAAATTGATCCACATGTAATTACTTTGTTGATTATAAAAATTGTAGTTCTCTACAACAGTCAGCTTCAAATAAATATAATGTCACAAATATCTTATAAACTATACACTTTTTTTTGGAAAGTGTAAGATTTGTAATTGGATGCAGCAGCAGAGCAGGTCAAGAGAGTTGGCAAAAGGGTGAGTTGACTAAGCGTTTTGTTTTGACATGTAAACAAAGGATGAGCAATGGATAGCGTGCTGCTGGGAGTGGGCATAAAAATCAGAAAATTAGAACAAGAAAATTTTAACCTACCGATCGGCCGCTACGAATACACCTCCATTTATTCTCAACGCTGTTTTAGTGATCTGGTTATTTTATTAAATCACTACAACACATCTATTGCGTACGCACGCGAGAGTTCAGTGTACAATTTAAAACTGTTATTTTTTACTTTTTAAGCACTTATTTCAATATTCATCCATTAAAAAGAATAAAATATGAATTATAATGTTCTCCGAGATAAAGTTCTAGTAGTTTAAAGTAAACTTCAAAAATCCCGACAAATTAAAAGTCCGGATGGGTTCCGGTCCTAATTGATCCGAATTTTCGAGGTTCCACTGTATAACCATTTACGGCTAGATAATCGGGCTATACATAATTCTTTATAACGGGAGAAGCGTCAGTATTATAACGGTTTTATATCTTCTACGAGCAGTGCGTTCTGTCTGATTACGAGTGAGAACAAAATGGATGCCGAAAAAGCAACTAACGTGTGTATAAATAAACACGATTGTTCAGTGCCAAGAGGAAATACAATTTGCATTAATATTTGTCGCTCACATAAACACATTCTACGTTACGGATCGGTAGAACTGAGGCGGGTAGGAACTGTGGGGAGGGAAGAACGAACAAGGAAGCGGTAGTTGCTTGTTCTGCGTTGAAACGCAGTCATTCGTTCCCATCTACTGTCGGAATCGATTTTCTTAAATGTCTTTCTGCCTACGTAAATGCCTCCCAGTGTCGCGCACGACCCAAGCAACTGCAGGACACTTAACGTTTCAATATTTCAGCAAGAGTAAAACTGATTTGCCTTCCATTACCTAGTGTGTTAAAATATTTAGCAGTCATCTGCACACGTAAACCATCATATGCAGATAGTGGAGTAAAATTGTAATTATTTTGTTTCATTAAGAAATGTGTGTTAAAACCATAAACAGAAATTAGGATGAAGCACACCACTGAATAAAAAATTACCGAGTTTTTTATTTAAACAAGAAAATGTTAATACTTAAATTTAAATAAATTTATAATTTATAACACTAATACAAGTTTAAATATTTATTTAATGGTGTGGAGCGACGTAATTCTTCATTGAAATATTTTTTTTTTATTCAGTTTAAAGAGTATTGAATCACTGAAATAAAAATCACGAATAAACTCTGAACTAAAATTACAGTAGACATGATACAGTGTACCGGGAAATAGGCCTATTGTATGTTCTTCCGAAATTTAGTTTTTCCTATTTATAAAAAAGAAAATTAATTGGATTGAAGCACTTAATTGAAGCACTCAGAAATTAATAATGAATACTGTTAAGCTGACGAAATAAATAATACCACATGGCTGAGTGCGTCTGTGGTTCTGGCCACACGGTGCGCGAGACTGTACCAGAGGTTTACAGATCATTCTACGCTACAGAATTACGTAACGCTGTGAACTGTTCTAGGTCACGCGAGATCCTGCAGATGTTTACCGGCATCCAGGCTCCCTATCTGATTACACTGCAGGCGGAGGAGCTAATACTGGATTTCGAAACGGCCCAGTTCAATGACAGACGAGCGATATTATATTGCGGTTTACGGAGTAATTGTGGCTTAGTAGTGAGAAGCGATTGTTGTGTTAAGGGGATATGGCACTGAAGTCACCAAAAAATTAAAAATTTTCAATTTTGTTTTAATTATTTTTTAAATCTATGGAATGTTAGGAAACAGGGAAATGTGAAGGTAAGTGGGAAACATGTTTCTGAAGGTTGTAAGTGTCATATTTTTATAGTTTTTTAGAACCGTAACAAAATGCGAAATTGGCGGTTGGTGAGTAATTTCTTCAGTAATGAACACAATATTAGGCTATACACTACTAAACTCTGCTCTAAGTATTTTATTATATTGAACTAGATGTATATATATGTACAAACTGATTATTAGCCACTAACCAAGTCATCACTGCAACTACATCAGCTGACATGAACCACAAAATACAAAAACAGTCAGCTGATGTTCTCAGTAGTGTTGTCCTGCTGCTTGTAAACAGTGAGTGAATATACTATTATCGTGTTTAAGTATTATATTAAGTGTTATAAGTGTGGGTAGAACATCCACAAAAAAGACAAAACATCAAACAAAATAATATAAGTAAAATAAATAAGCGGTATATCCAGTTTTTTCCAAGTTTTTCAATTTAGCAGGCCTAGGCCTAAATGATTATTATGACATAAAATAATGTAAAATATACCTAAGCCCCTTATAAAAATTTATAATGTTATAGTATATGTCAAACTTATAAATAAACTAATGTTAAAACTTGTAAAAAAATTATTTATTGGTCTATATATCTCAATACGTTGTCAAATTCAACAAGGTAACTTTCAACGCGTTATTACCGCAAATCAGTTTTTTCATATTTTTTAATATTCAAATTAATATTACTCAAAATCTACTAACGTTACAGGGTTCAAATTTTTACCATTCACTCTTGGGTATTTGACCTAATTATTTAGGTAGAATTATGTATGTTACATTATTAGAAACTGAGATAAATTTTTTTTTAAACGTAAAGATTTTTTAAAAATAACTTTTAATTGTCTGTATAAAATCCAAATATTAAGCTACAATTATAATTCTACCTAAACTTTTAGAGGATATCCTTACCTATAAAAGGGCACATTGTTCATGAAAATCCAATTGTTCGAACATGAGTTATATCAAATTTTATATATTACGTATATTTTTCAAAAAAAAATTCGGAATGTACATACTAATGAGGTACATACTAATGAGAAAAAAAACGTTTTTTTTCATTTATGGTAATTTTGTATGACTATAAAACAGATAAATGTAGTCTGAAATTTCTAATATGTTTAATATAGAAGTTAGCATTTTCAGGGCCATATCCCCTTAATTAATGCAAAACTGTAATAAGATGAAATATGTGTGTTGGACAAGTTATAAGAGTTCTTTGCTGATTTATATCTGATGTTTTACATCTAATTAAAGTTTGTAATTAGTGACTTAGTTGGTGTCAGTTATTCTGTTTCCACTGAACAACACTACGATCGGTGTGACCGGAGTAACAATATACTTTAATTCTATTACGGAGGCTACCACAGTCGGAGTCAACATTATGAAAATTAAAAATCGCTGAGCTGTCATCGATTGCTTAAAGGATTGTTCATACTTTCTTCCAAACGTTTCGGCCATCTACCGGAGGCCTTCTTCAGTAGAAAAGAGTTCAACATAGAACGGCAAGCCGAACGCTCCTCAAGCAGAGGGATAAGCATTGCCTACCATCCTTTGTCAAACTTTTTTGCTACTGAAGAAGGCCTCCGGTAGGTGGCCGAAATGTTTGAACAAAATTATGAACCATCCTTTAAGCAATCGCCGGCGGCCCATCAGTCCGGCAAATTTTAATTGTAACAATACTCTCTAATATTAAATTCATACCTAGTTAAGCAGATCTTATACTTAATTAGAAGGACGACAGCCACGTAAGGTTATATGAACAAGGTACTGGTACCTATAGGCACAGAAACATTTATTTGAGTGGAGACAACCAATTATGTTTCCTTTATCTCTCACTGATATATTCGTTTGCAATTTTTCTAATCAGTCAGACTAGTAGGCCTATACTTTTGGTTCATTCTCTAGAATTAATTACATTAGCAATGTAGTTAACGAGTAGGCCTCCATATAAAAATGTAAAACACAAATACGTCTTTTTGAATTAAAAATAAATAACTTGCAACAGAAAGCACACATGCGTTTTAACACACACACACACACACACACACACACACACACACACACACACACACACACACACACACACACACACACACACACACACACACACACACACACACACACACACACACACACACACACACACACACACACACACACACACACACACACACACACACACACACACACACACACACACACACACACACACACACACACACACACACACAACAGAAGCATGAGTGTACTGTTATGTAAATTACAGTAATGAATAAATCTATTCAACAAAATCTATCCAAAATTTAGTGTATAATTAACATGAAAATTTCGACCTTAATCATAGGCGTAGTGTTTATGGCAATACTAGATATTATTATGTTCAATAACACATTCTATAACACAGTGTAGTATATAGTATTTTAATTATGCTAGACAGAGTAAGAATGTACCACATGTAAAATATTTATCGTACGCACTTTACGTCTTCCATACGGTACTGTACACTGATACATAAAGATTACTTTATTAAATTGTTGCCCCTACGTTTCGTGAAATTACATATGAAAAATATTATTAATTACTTTTCATGTGAAATTATTAAAACTATTTCAACCGCTTTAACAACTGCCGAACTGGCACTGGACGATGTTTTTCGTTCTTTCCATTGTCAGGGTTGAAAACGGTGGTGACATGGATAATCCCTTTCAATGCAAAGCAACTCGCTCTTCAACAAATTATGTATAATTAAAATTTAACATCTTATAATAACTACATCTGCTCGAGTATTAAAAGTGTAGAGAGAAAAGTAAGTTTCACAGAAGCATTTTTCGGATCACAGAAGCTCTCTCTGTGTGTCTCTCACGCGCGCGCGCGCGCGCGCACACACACACACACACAATATCACTGAACTTCTAATGCTAAGGAACAGGTTCTTCTGTAAACCGTACACTAGGGACTAGATCTTTTACAATTGGACAGTAAAATTTTTTTATAATCGTAGTAGAAGGTTGAATATTTTGATACCGATTTTCCGGACACCCAGATGACACATCTTTACAGTAGATAATATTATAAGAGTATGTACGTTTCAGTTACTGTGGCAAAATGTTTTATACGTAACAATAAATGAAGTGCGAAACAAACGTAAATTTTAACATTTCTCCACGTTTTGTCATTTTTTTTTAATTGGTATTTTTCATATGTAAACATACTAATTTCCCAGATAAAATTACTAACATAAAATCCATTTTTCTAATGTTGTGCACTGTATTTTCTGTATAACAGGATTTTATAAAATTTGACATTATAAATTTAGAAGAGCTAAGTTTATAGGGCATTGAGTTTTCTTAGCGCATCGGAGGAATATTTATTTATTCAAATTTGTAATATTTAGTGAAGTGGTCATTTCCGGGGTTGCTTAATGATCGTTGTATGGTACAGTGGAAAACAAAATACAAGAGACCAATTAAGTCACTAAAAACCAGCTTTAATTATCACAAATAACAGTTTATAATCAACTCGTACAATAATTCGAGTTAGATTTGTCCACATGCAATAATAATGTCAAATATAAAGAATTCCGCGCTATAATCACTGTTCACTAATACACCACTTGCGACCCAATAAATCGCGCGACACAACACTGAACTCTAAGCGGCAGGTATGGGCTATTTATAGTCTGCAGGGTTTGATAATATGCGTCTTTAACAAACACGTGAAAATTCTAGAGAATACTCCAGAAACATGGCAGAAACACACACCGTTGGGCCAGTCAAGAAGCTTCTAGAACGACACCATCGGACGCACGAGACGTTCCGCATTACGTAACACTGCCTCGCATGTCAAGCGTCACGCACGCATTACAACTGCGGGAATAGCCGAGAAAAGAGTAGAACAACGTTCTCCAGTGTACCAGAACGTTTCGTAATGGCGTAGCACTTTTTCCGCGGTACGCGTAACAATATATTCCATCCGCTAAAACCAATCGTGTCTATTTCAATTATTTATCGTTTTGCTTTCTCCAATCGCAATCCCATCCAATTCCCCATACCTATCATTCTCGAGTCATCCTGCATACCACTTTTAATGTGATTCGACATTTTCCCGATTACTTTTTAGCCGCGTCTTTTGCTTTATTTCAGATACTTTAGTTTTAAAATATCGTCGATTTCCGTTTGCGAACTTCAGTTTTACAAACACATAATAATGATGTACGGTGACGATATAGTTGTTTCTGTAACGGCACAGATTAATGTTTGCATAACCTCTACCAGACACGATGTGGTGAAAAGCGACCTTGTCCTCAATCCAGCAGAGGAAACAAAATTTTTTTTGTACAGAGGACGTGCATTATGAAACGAGAGCTGTAGATATACCTTTTGATAGCACATTATCTGCATATGACAGCCTGCAGGAAATGACAGGGTGTTTTTACTCACGTCAGAACATTAATCACACACACGCACACACTCTCTCTCTCTCTCCCCCCTATCCCCCTCTTACTATCTCTTTCAGTACTATACGTATTACTTTTATTATTTTAATGGAAAAATTATTAAAATGAATACTTATCTGACTATATATCTATCTAAATTAAATGTAATTAACTACTTAATGACAATCTTCTATTGCAGTAGTTCCCAAAGTGGGGTCCGCGGACCCCTCGGTGTCCGTGACAATGTTTCAGGGGATCTGCGGACTCTTTTAAGAACAAATAGAATATACTGTAATTTTCTCTGATTTCTACAGTATAAAATAAAAATTTTAGAATCTTAAAACAATTCCAGTATTTTTTTTTGACCCAAACTAATTAATTGTAATTGTAAAAGTAATTTTAAATTAATGGCTTTAATAATGTCATTAAATCATGTCCTGTAGCGGATCTGTTTGTCAGCCGCACTGACTAGAGCGCCGCATCAACGCAAAACTGATCGCGCTGTTTTAGTCAATGAATAAGCACTGTATCTCGCGTATAAGCACTGTATCTAAGTAAAATGTTTTTCCGTGTAGCTGGTTTTACGCCTAAGTAGCTGGATTTCAACACACGTGGCTGGAAAGATAGAGCCGAGTTTGGCAAAGTTAAAAAATAAACTTGATGTCGAGAGTGACTTAATATTTAAATTCTCGGACATTAAACCTAATATTGCAGAGCTAATTGTTCAAAAGCAGCTTCATTGTTCACATTAAACTATGTTTGATATCACTGATATTATAATTTTGCAAGTTAAGAGAGTTTTGATTTTAATACATTTTAATTAAAATATAAGAGTTTGTATCATATTTACTAGTTGTTTTATTTCATAACTCAGACGGGGTCCATGAAATTTTTAATTTTTTGAGGGGGGGTCCGCGGAGTGAAAAGTTTGGGAACCACTGTTCTATTGTAGTGTATTAATTGTTCATAACCTAAATGTACCACACATACGATTTATAATAAAGTTTTAATTACTCACATTCTTAATTTTGATTGATTTTGGTCATAAACCGTCGTCAGGACATATACAATGTGCACTCGCGGTCACAATATTTTAAAACAGTCACTGTTTACAAAAAGCGAATTCGTAAACACTGATTACTGATCGTGAAATGGACGTTTGTGTCAAAAGTTTCTCGAAAACTGATTTTGTAGCGGGGTGTTTATGTTTACATTCAGGTCTATATCAGCTGATTACTGTATGTTGATTTTCATTTTGCCGCAATATCTCAAATGTCTTACGACGGTCTATGTGTATATGTCCTGATAATGGTCTCTGACCGAAATCAATCGAAATTAAGAATGTGAGTAATTAAAACTTTATTATAAATCTTATGTATGGTACCATTAGGTTATGAACAATGAATACACCACAATAAAAGATTGAGATTTTAGGTACCATTAGTAAGCAATAAGTGTGTGTATATTATAAATACATCACATTATCATTACTTAATGACGTCTCAACGTGTAATTAAAACATGCACGTAAAAACCTCACGCACTTCAACATCACTAATGTGAAGTGTAAGTAACTAGCAAAGTCCCTGTGCTGGAAAATTCTTCACTATTATGTATAAAGTACACTTACCGTTAGATAGAAAACAAATTAATATATTTCGTTTTTTCAAAGCTCTGAGTAAATTCTTCGTATGAATGATTCTTAGTGTTACCAATGAAACATCATGAGTAGCTGACAACACGTCATTTACATGGTTAATGGAGATTTGTCGTTGTCGGTACTTCAAGAACTAAAGAAGTAAGAGGAAAATTACGAAAAACTAATCGCCTTATCTACTATTGTCTTATTGATAAAATAATAATTTCAAAGCAGACAATCATTATGTCTTTTTCATAATTATGAATACAATAAACACTAAAATCCTGAAAACTACATTGTTTTTCATAGTTAAATTTACATTGTTTTTCTAGCGGATTGAACTTCAAAATCTCAACAGCTAGAACATCCTGAATTGGCGACAGATGGACCATCTGTGTAACCGGATGGCAATTGTTTATTTTTTATGGCCTTAATTTATTGAGTTATTCAGAATATTTAGATATTGCTGAAGACTGTACATTGCGTGGTACATATGCGGGTGTGGTACTTGGCAAGAATAGTTGCTGAATTACACTGTAAGTCAATTTATATGATTAGAGAACGATGGTGACAGCGTTTACTTGCTGGTTTGGAAATTATCGATCTGATGGTTGTACTTCGTATCATAATATTTTACGACGGTCTCACTGATCGTCATATGGTACAGTGGAAAACAAAATGCAAGACACCAATGAAGTCACTAAAAATCAGCTTTAATTATCACTATTAACAGATTATAATCAACACGTTATTCAACAAGATTATGCTCGTACAATAATTCAAATTAAATTTGTCCACAAGAAATAATAATGTCAACTAATAGATTCCGTAAACAATCACTTTTCACTACAAGCCACTTGAAACGCACTGAGTAATCGCCCAAAGTAAACTGAAAACTAAGCGGCAGGTGTGGGCTATTTATAGTCTGCAGGTTCCATAATATGCGTCCTTAACAAGCACTCGAAAATTCTAAAGGCTACTTCACCGCGGCCTTGGCGGAAACACATACCGGCATGGCTAGTCGAGAAGCTAGTAGAACGACACCATCGAACGCACGAGAACGATCCGCATTACGTAACAATATGTAATGAAAACAGTACGAAGCGCAATCTAATCGAATAAATGTAATCAGTATGCAAACCAAAGAATAACAAATATCAAATAGAATGGTCTGTGTGTGTGTGTGTGTGTGTGTGTGTGTGTGTGTGTGTGTGTGTGTGTGTGTGTGTGTGTGTGTGTGTGTGTGTGTGTGTGTGCATCTAAGAAATTTTAAACATTGCACACACAAGTCTCCTTGTGGAAATACGTATAAAGCTATAAAGGGAGTGTTTTGAAATTTCCAATGTAGCGTTCAAGTATAACTAAACCTGTCACGTTGGCAGAACAATCTGACCACACAAGGATTAAGAGAAAACGCTGAATAAATAATTCCCTATTTCCCAACGTAATAGATTCCACGGTAAATCCAAACTGTTTATGTACTGTAGTTAAATACGAACGCGTTTCCGCAGATTTGTTGTTCCCGTTCGCTGTAATATGCTAAGCCGCTTTGCCATTCATAACTGACGCGTGTATTTATCTGGCTGGACGTATGGACGTTTGACGACGGGAATCCGCAATTGACTTCTTTCAAGGGATTAAGTATCAACGGGATGGAAACGCTGTCCCTCAGGAAATACTGGGCACGAACGTTTGTTTAGAATTGTTTAGCTAGAATATCTTCTCGCCTGTGCGTGCAGCGTAAGTTATATTGCAATTTACGTAATACGATAACACATCTTTATGTTTGTACGACGTTACATAAAATTTAATCTACTAAATAACCAATTAAAGTTTTTCTACTTGTTATTTTGTACTTACTTAATTTTATCAACGTAAATGACCTGCAGATAGCTTGACTGCCGAAAGCGCTCGTCAATACCAAAGACAACATAGTGGTTTGTACAAAATTACTAGTAGAAATATTTGAGACCACTAACACTCCAATACAACAATAAATTAATAGATTGACAAATCTAAGGAGTAGAAGAATAATGGAGCAGAGGGTTGGTAAATGACCTGAAGATGGCTTGACTGCCGAAACCGCTCGTCAATACCAAAGACAACATAGTGGTTTGTACAAAATTACTAGTAGAAATATTTGAGACCACTAACACTCCAATACAACAATAAATTAATAGATTGACAAAACTAAGGAGTAGAAGAATAATGGAGCAGAGGGTTGGTAAATGACCTGAAGATGGCTTGACTGCCGAAAGCGCTCGTCAGTACCAAAGACAACATAGTGGTTTGTACAAAATTACTGGTAGAAATATTTGAGACCACTAACACTCGAATACAACAATAGATTCAAGTTTTGTTTCTTATCGCCAACGATTATTTGGTGTATGATTTCTGAAACAGAATGTGTGCACATCGGTATTAGGTATGTATAAAGTTGCTTTAATCTCACTCTTCCAACAGCAGACCAAAAACAACCCTTTTTTGTAGACGGTGGAGAAGAAGAAGAAACGATTGTTTTAAAATAGAATGTACTGTATTGTTACAACGTTCACACTGATCGTCGTCTGGTACAGTTTTAATTAATCACAATTAACAGTTTGAAATCAACAAGTCATTCAACAAGATTATACGCATGCAATAAAAATTCAGTTAAATTTGTCCACACGCAATAATGATGTCAACTAATAGAGCCCCGCACAATGATCACTTTTCACTAACAACCGCTTGAACCCACAGAGTAATCGCCCGACGTAAACTGACTTCTGAGCGGCAGCTGTTGTTGTTTATATAGGTAGCACAAGTGTTCCTTAATACGCGTCAACAGGAACTCGAAAATTCAAGAGGGCACTTCAGCACGGCCTTGACAGAAACACGTAGAACTACACTCTGCATTGTTCGAAGCATTTCATCGCTGCAGTAGGCTATAAAAGACTGCAGCAAAAAGAGTATAGCCTTCTTTCCAACAACAGAGAGGTTACCAATTAGGAAGGAGAATTTTCTCCATCTCTGTGGTTTTTAAGAATGTAACCACGTCTATAGGTTGAAATATTACGCAGTTACAACAAATTTCCACTTTCAATTGGACGTGTCTAATCGATTTCTCCTTTAATTATAACCAGCAACGTATAATATATTTCAATCCGCTGCAAAGTCTGTCACGGCAGGAGTTAGAGGCCGCATCTCAAGCGAAGGGATAAGCAATGACAATGCAAGAGTTTTGCTTACACCTCTGCTTGAGAAGGCCTCCGGTAGGTGGCCGAAACGTTTATAAAAATAAGAACCACTTTGTCAGCAATCGACCACGGCCCAACAGCCCGGTAGTTCCCAATTTTAACAATATAATACATTTCATTTTGTAAGTCGTGTCAAAGATAAGACGCATACTCCATTTTTGCAATATGGTGCAATCCTTGAACTACGGTACTTAATTCTCGAATAGTTTTTATTCGTAGAGCTTTTAGTGTTTTGTGTCGGGCGTTTATAATAATTTAGTCTGCATTTCAAATGCTTCAGTTCATTCTAAAACGTGCCTTTCATGGTCCATGTTTTAGCTCCGATCTGCTGTAACAGCAGATAACCGTAATTTTTGTTGGCTACGTTCTGGATTTGATTTCGACATCGCGATACAATTCCGATTTATCCCGCCACTCAAATACTTCAAGACATTCAATCTTGTTGTCATTTCTCCGTTAACCAAATATGGATCACAGTCTTATTAAATATACAAATATTTGAGAAAGGTCTGAAACATGTTGCCCTTGTTACCAATTTCTTATAAAACGTACATTAAGAAGACGTTATTAAATTTGGAAGCTACAATCATGACTTTCCATTATCATTTCCACTATTCCTTTTCTCCACCCACATACAATGCTTCTTAATATATCTATCGCAAAGGTTGTCACGACCGGAGTCAATGTTATATTAAAATTGGGAACTACCGGGCTGTTGGGCCGTGGTCGATTTCTGACAAGGTGATTCATATTTTTCTAAACGCTTCGTCTACCCACTGGAACGCGTCTTCTTCAAAGGGTGGCAGGCCGAACTAACCTCAAGCAGAGGTACAAGCAATAAATTACCGTAATAGCGAGGTCCCCTATATAACTTTCAATCGGGTAGGCGAGCCATTCACAAAGTAGAAAATTGTTTTGGTGTTCAAAGCAAGCAAAATATATGAATTACCATAGTATTAGAAAAATATAAATCACCTTCTACGCAATCGACTACGGCCCGGTAGTTTCAAATTTTAATAATGTTGCCACCTGCCGTAACAGACTTTGCAATAGATATATTAAGAAGCACTGTATGTGGGTAGATGAAATAAATACAATGGAATGGTAATGGAAATTTAGGTGATTGACAAAAGATGGAAATCGGCAAAATTAGGTGTGTCATATTGTGTGCATTAATTGAAGCAGAAACAATGAAAATTGGTCTTGTGGTAAATGAAAACAAGACAAAATACATGATAATGTCCAACTCAGAGACCTGAAGGGCTCCTAGAGATTTCAATGTGAATGGGAAATGTTTCCTGCTTTAGTTATCAAGGTGCCTTAGTATCAAATGACAATGACATTATGGTGAGAATAAGAGAAAGGATACAAGCCGTAAATAGAACCTATTTTGCAAATATTAACACCTTTACAACCAATCTTGTTTCTAAAGTTATAAAACTTAAAGTACCGGTATATTATTCTCTAGTGCGACCAGTTTTACGTATGGATAGACTTTAATAGAGAATGACAAAACTGCTTGAAAATCATTTGAGAGCAAAATATTGCGTGAAATTTATGGCCCATTAGGAGAAGAGGGCAGTTGGAGAATACGCAATATAATAACAATGAACTACAGGCTCTCATGCATGGAAAAGACGTAGTGAAATTCATCGAATCACAGAGGTTGCGTTGGTTGGGACATGTGGAAAGAATATCTGAGGATAGAATGCTTAGAAGAATGCTGAAGGAAAAATTGTATACTACTAGACGTAGAGCCAGACCAAAGATGAGATGGTTGGATAGCGTAACAGACGATCTTGCTAGCATAAGAATCAGAGGGTGGAGAGGAAGGGTGGAGAACAGGGAAACATGGAGAAATATTGTTTAGGAGACTAAAGCTCACCAAAGGCTGTAACGTCAGAGAAGAAGAAGAAGAAGAAGAAGAAGAAGAAGAAGAAGAAGAAGAAGAAGAAGAAGAAGAAGAAGAAGAAGAAGAAGAAGAAGAAGAAGAAGAAGAAGAAGAAGAAGAAGAAGAAGAAGAAGAGATGTCATATGATTTTAAGGGACCAACTGCGGTAAGAGTGGAATTATGACTGCGATTTCCGAGTGAAACAACAAACGTAAATAAACAAATAACACAAAGTAAGAAAAATTATTTTTGTTTGACGTGTCCGCACATGTATAACAGCGCTGCACCAAACTGTCCGCATTACGGCGACACCGCTATAGTCAGTAACAATTTAGGTTAACTGTCACAACATCGTTGTAAACAATACGTTTTGTTATATATGTGTAGCGTTGCAATGTGCAGCAATTGTCAGTTAAATAAGCTTTGTTTAGTACATTCGTACTGGACAGTTGGTGATTTTCAGTATTTGAGTACCATAACAATTAACGGATAAATGTATACAGTTTGAAAGCGCATACTGCGGTTGCATTGTTCACACGCTAAAGCCCCTGCTTCGCGCACATGACAGACATTATGTGTACGAGTTGATGCGAGACTGAGTAAACAAGTTTGGAAGTTTTTGAAATTCAACATTAAAAGGATCCGATTACAAATGTATTATTTTATGATGTTGGTATTCTTGTCCGTAACAGTTGTGTAAACTCTCAACCTTTCTGCATTCGTTGATAGATTACATTGATAGGTAATTGATAAGTGTGTTTTGTGATAATAGTGAATATTTACAAACGTTTTACAATTTAGGGAAAAAGAACTTGCTTTAATTTCGGAGTCGGGAATAAAATGATGCTCGAACATGGTGAGTTTAGAAGGATTTGCAGAAGGCTTTGGTGAGTCTAGTACGGATGAACGATCGATTCTAAAGACTGAAATCTTTCAGCTGAAAATGATAATAATTAGATGAAGATCACAGTGTTTGTCCCGTATTTTTTCACTACGCGGTACAGATAGTAAAGCGTAGGCTTATATTATTTTACAATTTTAACTAAAATGTTGACACTTTACACAGCTGTTATGATACTATTTGTAGAAAACGGTTAGATTTTTTGTTGGACCACTATTGCTCGTTCAAGAAATTTGGCTTTAAAACTGTAATGATACCGCAGCATCGTATTCTCCTGACACGGCGAAATATGATATTTATTCTTGCCAGTTGTGATATGTTTTCTTCTAAGTTGTAAAAAGCCAACTTTGTTGAGCTTGCTGAAAACGCAAAACGTCCGCTGAGCCAGTTCAAACGAAAAGTGCACTCCAGAAACTTCCTGAAGACCGGATAACGTTTCTATAAGAGTGTTACATCCGAGAAACATTGTTTTAACAAAGACAATATAAATATAGGGGATTAACGACATAATTTTTTAAGTGAAGAAAAACTGCATAAGGCCTCGAATGTATTTAAATGGAAACAAGCAATATTAAAAATCTGTTGCCAAAGGAGAATGCTCTGTTCTGCCAGTGCTCTTTCCCAATATCGTGATACGTGGTTTACGATGTAAGGCGTTTTTGGTGTTCTTCCAGTACCATCGATCTTCAGCTTTCGTGAGTACAAAGATATTGGGATGTTCGTAAGTTTCAACGTTGGTCGATAAATCTACTGGTCACCTGCTTCTACCTATTTTCACATACAATGTCCCTTCGATGTGATGAGATCGACAACTTACTCAACATCATCTCGTTGAAGTGAGTCCTCCACAAAGATAAATGTTTTCCGATGAATAGGGGGTAGTACACGGTATTAGTGTAATATATTATATTACAGCAATTATATTACAAAATTAATATTTTAAATTACAACAGGACTCAGAAACTATAAATAAGTTTAATTTTGTTAGAATTTTCGTAATTCCAAATGTTAGGTAAGTTAGGTTTCGTAATGGACGAGAATTTTTACTGTTTCCACCATTTGAGTCCTAAACGACATTGAAGACAAGTTTTAGGTCTTCTTAAAGAACTTCGTAATGGTTGAAATGCCGAAAAGCCTTGTCTAAGAAGAAGCAACTAGTGGTTCAGCAATAACCTAAAGCAAAGTTAAAATCACAAATTCTTGCTACAAGCTGTTTTCCTGACTTCTGAACTAAAAGCAATAATTTTGAACTTCTGTTCTGACATGATGAGCCTTCTCCAGGCAGAAGACCTTTATAGTCTTTTAGCGTGACGCTGTTGCACAGATGGTTGTAGAGGGGACAGCATTCGTTTCTAACTTTTTATGGTAAAAGCAGTTCCTTTTATGGAATAACTTTGTGGGTTTTTACGGAGATCAAGAAGGCATAACACACAGTTTTTAACACGCCGTGGTGCGTTAGTTATTGTTTGAAGTACTTTCGATATTGGCCGTTGAATAATGGCAGTGCTTCATAGTCAATGAAGGACAACCCTTATTTCCATCCGTACGTTCAAATAAACTAAATTAAGACATTATAAAAGGAGATGATTTTGTTTTTTAGTAACTTTTTTACTCTTTGCTGAGTAACCAACAAAGTTCTTTCATTTTCATGTCATTTACATGAAAAAAATGTGTTTACATTTTTCGTGATAGGCCTACGTTACCTCCGACTGATTTCACTGTCAAGATGGACTCCAAGTACTTCACGCATATAGTTATCTAAATTTATACTTTATTTTTAAAGATTGGTGCTCTTTTTTGTGAAAAAAGTAGCACGTTGTCATTTGATTTATAAATTTTGACTTTTCGTTACATGGCTGCTTTTGACCCATTTTTCTATCTGAAACAGGTAATTTTCGAGATTTAATGATTTCAGGACGGGGTTAGAGCCCCATTAATTGTTATAATAAAACGTGAAACCGTTCGTGGAAATTGAGGTAGAAACGAATTAACACAGTTCAGTTTGATCCTCCACGGCGAACCTTTAACAATTTACAAGTTAAAATTTTACCCATTTTAGGCTTAAAATTAAGTAAAATACTTAATTGTGGAACCAACGCTTTATTTATTTATTTTTCTTATTTATTACTTTATTTATTGGACTAAAGCAGTATACTCCAGGAAATTTAGAATTAGCAATTGTATAAATCCTTAAAAATAAATAAATCTAGATTAAAGTTGGTAAGAATTTATCCTACTATAATAGAAGTGGTTATGGTATACGATTGTGAAACGCGGAAAAGAAAAATATTACATTAAATAAATGTTATAAATCTGAGGTCGTTTCAGTTATTACATTAAATAAATGTTATAACTCAGAAGACATTTCAGAACATCAACTGTTGTATAAACTCAATACATCCAGTAAAGAAAATTATGAAAGTATATTTCAATGTAATAAGCCGAATATTAAAAAGAGGCTGATTTGGTTTGATCACGTTAAACGAACGGACAGCTCACGATGGTCTCTAAAATATTAAAAGCAAACCCCGTTGACAGAAGAAAAAAAAAGACGAGCTCAGAGTCCGTGGAATTAGGGAGTTAGAGAGATCACGATAAACAGAAACTCAACGGAGAAATATATCTAGGATGAACAAAAATGTTTCGCAGACTGTGTGAAGTGCCGCTGCTGTAATTCACTCCCACAAAATATTTCCCGTTTTCTCAAAGGTCTTTTTTGGGTTACATAAATATTACAAATGGAAATTATAATTATAAACAAACGTACGAACTGGTCGTAATAATTTGTAGTAACGTGTTTTGCGTCTACAGCTGCAGCCAGAAAATTATATAGTAAATTAAACACTGTTTTAATATTATTTCCATTATTATTATTTACATTATTACATGTAAAAATACTAAACTAAACTAACAACTATTTAAATATAGTGACAAGTAATTGAAGTACATTTAAAATGTTTAACACATTCCACGCGAATTGAATTTTGTGATTCTCTTGGTTTGGTCCTCGTGGGGCACCGCAGCGCAGTCGGTTCTGCCGCTGACACGTGAAATTCAATTTTCCCGTTTACAAATGTCATTAAATATTTAACTTCAATTATCGTGTATAAATTGACGAATCGGCGAATTTACACGTTCAAATTTAATGGCGCAGTCTGTGTTTACCTTCGTTCAAGTAATACGGTGTAGCCACAATTCTCTGTTTAGCGACGAGGCTTTCAGGCACACAATTAAACTAACACAGGCTCGAGATAATCTTGACAATGGGACGATGCCCTGTACAGCATTTATGCGAAAATTTAATGGTGGCAAAATATTTAATTTTTGCTTTATTAGTGGTATTTGTTTAGCGGTTATGTAAAAAATATTTATTTTTACGCACTAGAAACGTTCACTGGAGACGATTTATTTTGGTTTTGAATCCATTTTAAAATCACTACTGAACGAAGTATTTCGCTGGAAAATGACTTCAATTATTCAGCAGTGACTTCAAAATGCTTTCAGACCCCTAAAATGAAATGTTGCCATGAATGAGCATTTCGATTAGTAGAGAGGCAAATATTTTGTTTAATTGGGATTGATCATTTTTACTTCCATTTTCCATGAAGAGATGGAAGTATGGTGATGGCGAAAAAAATCGTGTTCGAAACAAGGGCTAATTCTGATTATACTACCCTCAAAACATGAAGAAAATTCATTTTCCGAAAAGTGTCTGCGTGTGTCTATGTGTAAAAATTTTTTTATGCGCACGATAACTGCCATAAATTAAAAGAGACACAAATAATTTTCTGTATATTTGGCTGAGTTGTAGAGGACTCAAGACCAGTTGAATTTGGTGAAGATCGGTTAAAGGGAAGGGGTAGTTTACCTGCAACGTTTTATATTTTAAAAATTGTGAAGTACTTAATTTTGATAAATAAAGTATCCTGAAAAGAAGGTCATAATAATCCACTGTAGAAAGGCAGATGAAATATCTATAAATAAAAATGGTAGTTAAATGGGGAGAGGGTATTTCTATAAATGAAAATGACAGTTGAATGGGGAGGCGATAATTTTTTATATGTTTACTACGTTATCGGCAACAAAGAAGTAGTTTGTTGTTAAAATTCCTTCCCGGGGGGATTGGCCGTGGTCCAATGTTTTCTCAAAACCAGACGTTTCGCCAGTGCCATCGATTGCCATCATCAGTAAAAATCGAGTGGGCTAATGTGAGGTGCTATATGTTAGTGACCACAGCACTGTGGTTAAGCTGAAGAAATAATTAGTTTCTATGGAAATATTTCATTTCAAAAATGATTTTCAATATAAATCTTAGAACATGGAAGTCATGTTTGGTTCGCCATACCGATATTTTCTGTTAGCATTAATGAAGCCGCTGACAGCAGGCTTGATGGTGTAAGTTGGTTTTTGGTAAATTTTAATTAACATGATAGAAAGATTTCCCTACCTTCTTTTGTTTACACATAAACCGTGTAAGTCGAGCGTCACTATTAAATCAACAGTTCTGTAAAGTTTACACGGATCAAAAGATTCATCAAAAGATTCTTTTGACATCAGATTATTATGAAACCTAGAATTTCATTCAAAATGTGAACGCGTTAAGTAAGACACGCAACTAAAATTATAAGGCACTACTTTTTCTTATGTCACTCTATTTAAATAACAAAATGATACTTATGCACTATTAATAACTATGGTGTAAAACAATTTTAACATGTTATTTACACTTTTATTATTATCCTACTATCTTTGAAATCATAGTTTCAACAAAATTCCAAGTACAGATACAGTGTACTGAATCAGTATAAGCCAGGAGATTTAGAATTAGTAATGGTATAAATCGTTAAAAACAAAAGAAATGTATAATAAAGTTGGTAAGTAAAATTAGATCATCAAGTTGAAAATTATATTGTCTTCCTCAGATTAAAAAATTAGATTTACTTCCATGTTCCGTAAAACAATGAAAGCATGGTGATGGCAAAATGTACTACTAATTTTACTATCCTCAAAACATGAAGAAAAGTGATTTTACGAAAAGTGTATGTGTGTAGAGTTTTTGTATGGCGAACGATAACTGCCGCAAATTCAAACAGAATCAAATAATGTTTTGCATATGTGCCCGAGTTGTAGAGGACTTAAAGTCTATTGATTTTGTTGAAGATCAGTTAAGGGGTAGAGGTAGTTTACCTGGAACGTTTTAGATTTAACAAGAGTAAATTACTTAATTTTGATAAAGTATCCTGAAAAGAAGGTCATAATAATACACGGTAGAAAGGTAGATGAAATATCTATAAATGAAAAGGGTAGTTAATGGGGGAGGGGTATTTTTGTATTGATGGTAAAAATTTATTCGGCCGAATACTTACAAATTTCAAACTTAAAATATTAACAAACCATATCGTTCCATGCTATCTAACTACGGAGGATACGTAAACATTACAATTTTTTTCGTTTTGAAAAAGTCACAGAAAACTAACGCTGGGCGGTATTTGCTTTTTACTCGTTGTTTAAATAAAAGATAATTTAATCAAATTAATTCTTTATTTTTAAAATATTAACAACTAAGTTTTGTTAATTAAAACTTAGGTAGAATTTGTATTTTGATTGTATTTCTTAATGTTTTTATCAAAAGCATGCTGATATATTTGGTTTCGTTCTGAGTTTTTGTATACATCGCAATTTAATATGTACATGCCTTCCTTCTCTGGATGCAATACATGAAGATTTTTTGTAAATAAATCCTTAATTTCACTAAATGCAGCTTCATGTCTCTCCTCCCATCGCCATTTGGTGTTTTTTCTCAGAAGTTCTAATAATGGTTCTGTAGGCCTATTAAAAATAATTTGTTAATTAATTACAACATGGAAGTCATGTATGGTTCTCCATACCGATTTGTTTTAGTGCATTGGTTTAAAAAAATTGTAACTTTTTAAACTTTTAAGAAATTAAAAACTTTAGTGGATTCGTTTTCAAAAAATGTTTTCAAAATCTCGAAAATCTAAAAATTACTTATTATTGACTTATAGTATCAATAATTTCAAGGGTTCAATATTAAAACATTTTCTTAAAGTAATGTACTAAAATATTAAGAATGTAATAATCAAACTTCCTCTTATCTTAGTGCCAAACTCACATCCCTAGCACTGCTTAGTGTTAATTGTTTCTTGCTTCAATATCTGTAATTTACAAATTATAACGTTTGTTTTAGTATTGACGTTCTGTGAGAGGAAGAGTTTGGGGATTAAAAACGTACGAAAGGAACGAAAAAAACAGCCAACACACGCACACAGGCGGTCACATTAACGACCGTGTCAAAGAATACATACATAATCTTGCAGGCCTACAGGCAGCGAGAGTGACGAACGGGGTCGCGGCCATAGCAATAAATATTTACGCTCATGAATATTGCATAGGGCGACACTGACAAATCTGCGGGCGGCGTGTGAGCGCGCGCGCATCACACACACACACACAAAGCGAAACACGCGCGGCATGTTTGTGACACACGTATCAATGTAATTAGCAACAATGGCTCCGACCAAACAGGTTGTTTTTTCTTGGCTTTTGTTTTTCACCTTTTGTCAACATTGGAAGTTGTAGGCTAACGTAATTATACTTAGTCTGGTTAACTAAAAACTTGTTATTTACTGGACCCTTTTAATTACATCGGGTATCTTACACTCGAGTTTTATTACGGCTGCCGCTGCCTCTTGCATCCCAGCGTTTGCGGTCCATCCACTCTCCATGTCCCAGTCCGGTGTATTCCATGGCGATGTCTATTTATTTTCTTCGTCTGCCTAGTGTTCTTCTGTAATATTTTTCGAGTCGGTTCTCGAGAATTGACAGGACCACCACGTGATGGATAGTGGAGAGTCTACGGGTAGGTGCATTAGCTGGTAATAGGACCCGAAGCTTTGGCAGGACCGATCGAGGACCGTGGAGGCAGCTTCGGCGAGGTGTGGAGGGATAACTGCGCCTGGTAAAAGCGATGTGGCGACTAAGTACCGCCAAAAATAACTACTGGCCGGTGTTAAGAGGGGATCCCTAAAGCGAAGAATAAGAAACGCTGATAGCTGACAACACAGTGGGCAGCTGAGGCTCTGAAACAGGCGTGAAAATCAGCTGATTAGGAGAGTAAACACGAAATCAAGTCAGCTGATCATCTTGGTTAGAGGTAGGAGCGATAGATTTGCTCCTGTTCATAACGAAAAGATTATATAGGAACACGTTGTAACCACACAAGAAATTGATGAACCAAAACATAAATATATTTTACTTTTTAGTTTCTGTTAGTTCTCAAATCATTAAACTTACAATCTCAATAATATTTTATGAAGTATGAGAACTAAAAAACTTGTTTTCTTATTCACTTTTATGCTTTCCGAACATGAAGCAAAACTACACAATATTTGTAGCCTACACTACTGTTCTCATATAATGTTTCCAAACTACTTCGCCTACATGACATTTGTACCGTATCTATAATAACGGGAAATAAAATGAAACTTATGATAAAATGTAGGCACCAAATTTTACACTTACCATAGCTCTACGACTCAATCTAACCCTGCGTCTACGTCTTGACAGCTGTCATTCGTTTGTTGTTTGTGAAAGCCGTAAACTATTTTCCGTGGGTACGTTTCTTATTTTAAATTAGCATAACAAACCATGATACGTCAAGCATTTGGTCCACGGCTTAGGAATACGGGTGAGTCGTTATACAGCTTGCAGCACACCAAGGCCATACAAAAGCAGCCAGGGTGCATAGTAGCCCAGTGGTAAAAAATTTGCCACTTGCATGGCGTTGATTCGTTACGTTGTCCTGTGGCCCGTCTACCTACTGCAGGAGTAGTAGTACCTTTACCTTTACCTTAGGTAGGTACCTTTACAGTGTGTCTAAGGTAGGCGGGCCTTAGTCAGAAACAACGCAATACACAACACACACACGTGAACACTTACAATGGCACCCATCCCCATCGTATAACTTAAACATGTGTGCTCCCTGAGCTGCAGAACTCGCTCACTGTTTTGAACAAAGTACATTTACTAATCATCATCATCCGCAAGGATTGTTTGTTTCCGGTCTCAAACATACAAAGTCTAGAGCTGGGGACACCAGCGTTTCCTCAGACGTTCCACACCTCTCCGTCCCTTCGGCCAAAGTACATTTACTATTACATCAATTTCGATAAAAGTTGCTTTTTTAATTATGGGAAAAATTACAAAAATTCCAATTACACTACTATTTCTTTAGCAATATAATACTTGTAGAGCACACAATCAAACAGAAAACGCGAAAAATTTGAAATCATTAGGATTCGGGTCACAATTCG
Organism: Magicicada septendecula; assembly: GCA_034769895.1. NCBI lineage: Eukaryota > Metazoa > Arthropoda > Insecta > Hemiptera > Cicadidae > Magicicada > Magicicada septendecula. Next base: position 806,231,213 of record CM068368.1, on the reverse strand, counting down.
TATTAACTTGACATCCTTCTGGATTTTCACAACTTCTAAAACATTTATGACCTCTTTTTTGGGCCCTGGGCTCCCAGAATTTTTGATATTTTAAAAACTAACACTACATTTATATATTAGTTAAAATTAATTGTAATTTGATCTGATATGGAAACATAGCGCTGCTACGCTGTCGGCGCGGGTTCAATTCCCGCCGGGGGCCATCTGATTTAGATACGACCGTTCCCCCCTCGCAAGGCAATGGCAAACCAGCGAGAGGTATCCTGTTTAGTATAAACCTTCCCCAACTATGCCGTTCGGATCCGGCGTTAAACTGTAGGTCCCATATACCTGTGAGAGAATCAGTACCACACGCACCACGGATATATGCGGGGAGGGTACAAACCAGTCGAAGACTGAAGGACTACGAAACGGGACCATACGTATCTAATGTGTATAACCCATATGGAAATATTTTTTCCGATTATATCAAACTTGTCACCCATATTTTGGGCCTTGCCGTCAAAATTTGAAATTGTTTAAAATAAATATTATATTCAGTTTTTGTTGATATTCCTTTATTTTGACACCCCACGCGATCTTTTACGATTTTTTGCGAATTTCGACCCCTTATGTTTTTGCCTCTCGCCCCCCCCCTTATTTGGAGAGGGATCAATCTAGAAACCATTATAGTTTAGTAGAGTAAAATTAAAGACACACACGCCGAGCTTTATAAAAATCGGTTGATGCGTTCAAACGGTCTCGTGAGACATACTCCAAACAGAGCGATAGAGAGATAAATTCCAAATGGTCGAGTTAAAAATGAGAACTCGCTTCGCTCTTTCAAAAATGTCTTATACTTATTAAAAACTAAAAAAACTGTAGTTGAGTGAAGGTGCTTTTGAATGCTTAGTTTCTTATTAGCTTGTTCCTTTGTTAAAAACAACTTTTTAAGACGTTTTAAGTAATAATTCAATACTTGAACATAAATTGTATTAGTTACACAGACTAACTACATTTGTACATTTGTACGTACGATTTATATAATGCATAATGTAATATTCTGTAACAAAACAATTAACATACAATTAATTAAAATCTAATAACTTTTAGCTATTTGTAATGAGAAAATATATTAAAACAATTTTTTTTAAATCTGGAAGCAGTACCAATGTAATTCAACATAACTTCATCCATGGGATAATATAAACAAAAATAATCTCATGAGCTATTAAAAAATTCAATTGACAGCTGGTAACTCTACTTTATATGAATAAATTTATTTGGTGTTCGGCCCTAAGCTAGGTCTTTAAGTGGTAAAATCTCTCCAAGCTGTCCTATCGCATGCCAGTCTTTTCGTTTCTTCGTAACAGCCTCTTATTTTAATGCTATCTATGGGCTTCATTCTTCTACGCCCTATTTTTTTTCTCCCTTTATGACACCCTCCATGGCAGTTGTAAGCAAAGCAGTCTCTTCTTAAACAATGACCTAACCAATTCCTTTTCCTATTTTCTATTACCTTCAGGATAATAAAAGATAATTTAAGAATAAATTAAACTATCATAAAATGAAGCGTTGCTATATAATAACGGTATACCGACAATTCCAAATGTAGTTAGACTACACGGCGAAATTATAATAGTGACATGACTTCACTCGATAAACCACACAATTATCAAACGAGAACTTTAAGTTTTTTTAACAAATTGTTGCGTTATTTCAACATATAAAAAATTATTTACACAATTTTATTTTGTTTACACGTACATTATTTCATATGTAATTTGTAACATTAAGACAAATGTTAATTGTACTGGATGCACTAATGTCGTCTGTATTAAGAATTACAGGGGGGATTGCAATGATAAGGACGTTTCCGTATTTCCAACGTATGCCGGCCCCAGCAGACTGCTGGCAACAGTCCAGGTCGCTACTACAAACTTTAGATTATCTCTGAAAGATTAATGTTTGTTTACCTACTGCATGAGGGATTTAGATGCACGCGTGGCTATAAAGAAAACTTACTCCCATTTTGAAACATAAAGTAACGAAATCTTCATTGCAAAACATACTTTCTATTATTAAATAATTCATTTCTTCTTAGACACCATATAATTATATATATTAGCGAATACAAAAGATTGAATGTGAATCTTAAAGACACAATATTAACTATTAAAATTCCATTTATATTATTAATTTAGATAAATCAGTAAGCACTATTATTTATTAGTATGTTATTATAAAACCATTATTTTAAACAACACCCCCCACTTTCTATTTGTCTCCCACCTAATGAATCGCACACCGTATGCCGATATATACGACGCACTTCTGAATCAGGAGAATTAAATTCTAACGTCAAATTTCCCACAAGATTACTCACCAAATTTTCAAAAGTTTAATTATTGTTTTAATAATAGGACTACGGTAGTTACGGTGTGTAAGACAATACAAAATAATTTTTTGTTTGTTGTTAGTTTCAAATATGCATTCTGCCATCTAACCGATATTTGGAAACACTTTTTAACGTTGATTCTTTTGTTTAAATGATACGTCTTCGTATATAAATTAAAAACGATCTATAATAATAAACCACGTTAGACTGTATAACTCTGATAAGTTGTTTCATTACGTAGAAGATTAATTTGAATAAATTTATATAATAAATCTATAATGTAGTCAACAAATACTGTTGCATTGAATGACAGCTTACCTTAAATACATTATTCTAATCTGAATTTAAGTCTACGATTTGGGTACACATTTAGATATAATCAGTTTTTAATCTAAGAGTGTATACTGAGGATACTAACTTTATTTACTTCAGCAAAATGTGATGGTCGGCGTAGGTAAAAACTATTCAAAAAGTAATGTTGTGTGGGAATAAGGACCTCTGAACCTATGTTAAGACCAACCCACAATATAAGAAGAAAGTTTTGTGAAGACTGTCAGAGTACTAGTCCGGACTGGCTGCTAATGTAGAGTTATGAATTGGGGACGCAATAACAGATACACTGCTGTAAGTTATTGTACGGGGACATACAGAATCGGATGTAAGCGGGGAACCAGTTTGCGTACGTGACCAGCAAACTACAAATGCAGCGTTAAATGTAATAGGAACTAAATTAAACAGATCGAGAGATAGCTGTGGTCGGAAAATCCGCTGCTAGCTTAAGAACGTGTGGTGAGCAAGAAGCGTAATTAATACCAATTGTGTAATGGACGTACACGGAAGAATGTACATTCAATTAGATGTTCATTCAAGCTTTTCACTCAGCTGTTGTAGAGTATTCGCAGTCGTAACCGTATTCCAAGTCATCCCACCCCTCTAACGATATGTTTCCTCTAGCTGTGAGAATAGGGAGTCTCGTAAATTATATATCTGATGTATGCAGAAATCTACACGTTATGTTTTTATATGTAACGTGGGTGGTGCCAACTTAAACTAAACGGATAACAGACACATTAAAGCAATGGTCAGTTCTATCCATATCACACTTATGTTCCCTCTAATGAGAGTTTAGAGTTGATCTCTACAAATAAAACTGTTCTAACTGATCGACGTTTATACGAACAAGGCTAGCGATCGGCGTACGAGGCCAATACACATACTGTGTCATGTGAACACAGGAATCGTAAGTTGTTTTATTCCACAAATATATTTTATGTTTTTGAAATTTTTTACAAAAATTTCAAAAATCAAATTAATGTAAGTCTGTGCATACGATACAGTTAAGGCGAGCCGTGTTTTTGGTGACATAATAATCCATCTAAAATGTCCTGGCGATTTCTATAAAAATTTTTAGATTAAAAATATTATGTCACATAAAAATGTTATGTGAAAAATCGACGTAACTGTTTTAAAAATATAATAGTAATAGTCGTAGTATTGTAATACTACTGTTTTACGGAGGACGGAAAACAAATGCATAATGCACTATCAGGATACTATCGATTGGTCCCCCGGTGTGTAGGACTCACCCACTAAAAAAACCTGCTCTTATTAGGCAGGAAAACCCTCGCCAGGACTACTGTTCACACTACTTCAGGGTGGCACCTCGCATCTCGCCTACTCGACTCCTGCATCTTGGTGTTCTTCTTCACCCTGAGAGTTGATCTACTACCGGCTTCTTTATGTCATACAAAGGTCGTCACTTTGTCCCAGTCCTTTCTGCTCCTGAGCATGACACGTATGATGTTATCGAGCGCCGATCTATATCTCAAACCTTTTTCTCTCCCAATCCCACCGATCACACTCAAAGACATCGTCGAAGGCTGACTCATCAAAGACACCAATGACACACGATGGGTCTTCCGGCTTTCCCATCCTCTACAGGTACGCAGAGAACGATCCGAGCCCTCCAAGGAATTGGGCAAGAAATTAGTCCAAATCAGCGTGCTTTTGATCCACCCGCTCAGCACGGTACCTTACCAACCTCGCCTCCATCTGGCTCAGATCTCTTCATCCCACCTTAGTTGCCAGCACCGCTTGGAGTGTTCTCTGGTCAACCTTCTACGATCCCAACTTTTCCCTTGGCATAATACGTGCTCTCCCTCTCTTCAGTCACCAGATTACAATTATTGTGTCCATTCGTTAAACGAAACCCATAAAACCTTTTGCCACTAGAGATTAGTGTCGTCATCACGACAAAGTAGAATTTACTGAAGCTGTGTCAGAAGCAGCCGTAGGAGCTCAGCAAGAAACTAGAGTTTTAATGTCTGTATTTCTCTGGTCAGTTTATGTAGTCACTCCGTCGTTTCTCTTTTTATTTTCTTTTATTACTTTCATCGCCATAATAATATTTTATTTGTAGTAAACGTTTCACATGGAACATAATAAAATGCGTAGACTATATATAATTGTGAAATATTTTACTACTATAGTGTTATCGCACTGTTTTTGCTGAGACTGCTGCTGCAGGTAGCAAGCCGTTAAAACACAAAACATGTCTTCAGAAAGCTTGAGATTCTGGTAATTCTGAACATACAAAAATCCACGCTGAGAAGTAGTATACGTTTTTAACTGAAAATCTGACAAACGTCTAGTTTTATATACGGACAAAGTGTATCTACTTGATGGGACGGAACATACAGAGACTAGGACAACATAACGAGGCCGGAATAAAATTCTAAAGCACTTTTCTCTGCCATTTTTTACAGTGACTAATCCTGCCAGTGTACTCAGACCTATGTGTTACTATCCACTGTTACTCAACTCACACCCACACAACTGCAGATTTCGCTAAACTCTTGCTTTGAAACGATGCGAATTATAATTTAATTTCCCCTGATGCTGATGTACGGGCTTCTTCTGTCAAAAGTTAGTTTTGAATGAAAGCAATTCATTCAAGGTTTGCTGTTGTAGTATGTGTCGGAATTCAACGAATTCAAACACAATATAAAATTTCACATTCTAGTAAAAACTGACTCAAATAAGAATTACTAACTTGCTTACTATGGTTAGCTAAACAGATGTACAGTGGATATTTCGTGAAACTTGGCTAAAGCTTGTATGAAACTTGGCTTCAATGCATGAAACCTGGATGAAGATTTATGACTGTTATTGGTGTCATTTAATATTTAGATTTTAAAAGAAAGAAGAAATAACACTGTTGTACACCACTATAGAACATATTTTTCAGATTAGCGCTTTCAAGCTTCATAGCTCATCATCAGATCGGAAATATTTCCGATCTGATGACGAGCTGTGAAGCTTAAAAGCGCTAATCGGAAAGAAACAAAAATACTCTCTATAGTGGTGTGCAAAAGTGTTTTCTCTGTTTATGATTGTAACCACTGACACTACTTTATTAATTAAATATAAAAGGAGAAGTAAAACTCTGTTGACGCAGGACGTATGGTATTTCGTAAGTAACCTGATACAGTTAATCGCATTGTCATGTATTTTGGATTATTTGCAAAGTTCACATTCTAGTACAAAGCGACTCGAATAAGAATTACTAACTTGCTTATTGTGGTAGTTAAACAGATGTACGTACAACGGCAAATGTCTCTTTAGATATTTCAGCATAATTACCAGTAGCCGGTTTCCAAACGTTGAGAATTTCGAGTACTTATATGTCCAAATATGAAGTGCCTGGAACGAAATACCCTAACCGCATATGAAGTGCGTGGAACTTATTTGAATGTTTGTCACTCGTACTGGTGCCGTTTGATGTTCAGATTTTAAACAACAGAAGAAGTAAGAAATTTGTTAGCACAAGGCGTATGTAACCTCATACAGTTAATCGCATTGTCAAGTAGTTTAGATTATTCACAAACGTATATACACGAGAGCCACGTCTAAGAAAGTTTTTAAATAAAGGACTTTAATAGGTCTCGAAATACTTGAGCACCATTGCAGGGTATTTCACTAACATATTTAGTTAAATAAAAGACACAGTGAGCTCTACGTGAAAGCTTTTAATCAATCACCGTTAAGTTACGTAATTTAAATTAAGTAAATCTACAATTAAATCACTACTGACTCGGAACACAAAGTTTTTTTTATGGTCGAAAACGTAAAAGTTTTACCTTATAACCTGAACCAGTTTTAGCTTTTAAAAAGCTTCTTCAGAGGTTGCCGCTGGGAGCACTGTACGTCTTGTTCTTGAAGACGGTATCGACTTTTGAAGGATCGATGTTGTGTGCGTGGGGTGTTATATGTTCGAATAATGCGTGTGATTTGAATTGTGTCTGTTCGTTTAGGATGTCGTTTTTATGTGTTTCCGTGCGTTTGTATATTTCCATTGTTCAAGAGTGTCTAGTTTTCGGCCTTTTGTGTGTACGTGTAGAATATCCATGTTATTGTCGATGTTTTTGTATGTGTGGTTTGCTTCAATGAGGTGATTTGCAAAGGTGGATTAGGTAGTGGAGTGTTGTGCCTTTGTCTGTTCAATGTATCTTTGTTTGAAGCTACGTCCTGTCTGGCCTATGTAGAATGTATCGCAATCTGAGCAGTTTAGTTTGTAAGTACCAGGTAGATCGAATTTGTTTTGTGCTTTGTGTGTGTATTTTGATAGTGTACGTTCTGTTTTGTTTGTAGTTTTGTATGCGATTCTGTGTCCTGCTTTTTTTAAACAACAGCAGAACGGACGGACAGTGCTCCCAGCGGCAGCCTCTGAAGAAGCTTTATAAAAGCGAAAACTGGTTCAGGCTATAAGGTAAAACTTTTACGTTTTTACCAAAAGAATTTTGTGTTCCGAGTCAGTAGTGATTTAATTATAGATTTAGTTAGTTAACAGACACGTCATGGACAACTAAGTCAAGAATTTAAATTAAAGTTAAATAACACAAACAAACATTACCCAGTATTCATTTCGAATTGATAATGTCGTGCTCATTACTAAAACTTTGATTGATTTTAAAATTATGGATATTATGGATATTATTATGGATAGTTAATTATGGATCTACGGGATTTTTAGTAGTTTAAACGTACTTTTATCACTTTTATTAAACAATGTTGTTCCTTAATGATTTTATAAGAATAGTTTAACGAGTTTTCTCAAGTTCAGTACAATACGGTCTTATCGAGTTGACAAAGTACTAACGTTTAACAACATTTTAAAAACTTATTATATTGTTGTTAACCTACTATAACTTATTACGAGCACAGTAAGAGTAAAACTTTGAAGTTACTACAAACTTTTTTTTTAGTACTGGATAATGTGTCGTTAAAAGAAAAGTCTCTTTATATTCTCCTGTTAAATTGGCAAACTTATCACATTAATTGGGCGTATATGACAAGGTTATTATACAAGCTTGGGTGACATTTAATTCACACAGATTAGTAAGTCAGCAGTCACCTTTATTTTAAATACATGTAAGTTGGTAAGATAGAAATGCGACTATATTGTTTTCCTTATATACAAGATCCCCTAAAGAGAACATCGTGGGATGCCTTTTAGTTTAAGAAACGGTGAATTATACTTTAATTGTGTATCAATAATCAGGATTGTTATCTTGTAGGCTACCTACAGAATACATGACGTGTCTGAAAAAACTAATTTTGAGACGCAAGTCAACAAATTAATCTATGACAATTTTTGTCGTACAAAAATATACGTGTGTAACAAACGATATACATCCAAACTACCATAACAGAATAAAGTTCAGTTAAATGAATTAAATGAAATAAATGAATTAAAAGTAGGTAAATGAATTGAACGTGGAATTATTTAAATTCTTCGGAATCTGCAATGACTCACCTACTTCATTTCCAACCAGATCCTCAAGCATGGTCCGGTTCGAATTTCATGAAACTCACCAAACGTTCAACCGTCCAGTCAAAAGAAATTATTATTTTAGATCGAGGATTCATTTTCAAAATTGGTATCTTTTTCATTTTAAGGTCAGTTTCTTTTTTGTCTATGATCTTTCCGCCCTTCACACCATTGTTTTTTTGGAACTCTGTTAATCTTAAACCGAGTTTTACGGGATGCTACTTGGAGCCAACTACGTCCTGAATGTTCATTAGGCTTATTTTGAAACTTTCAGTTAACTTATTACTGAACTAATATTGACACCCTAGAGGTCTTTCTTCCCGTAGATCGTTATTATGTTGGGATATTTAGTTATCAAATTATCAATAATTCTTTATCCATTATCAATTACTGAATAGCCATCGTCTTTCTATCAATAAAGTTTATTTTTATTATCGTTCAGTAAGCATATCTAGATTGTTATATACCATTTTAATATACGTATTTATGAAATTGTTTATTTATAGACCAGAACAAAAAATGATTCATAGGGACTGAGGTATATAGCGAATTGTATCAGATATGTAAAGAAACCCCAGGTCTCACAGTTTGTAAGGATACAAAACGCTGGGCTCAGCACATCTTCAGGATAGAGGATGGCAGAACCCCTGAAAGTGCCTAATAGTACCTGAGAAGGGACAGGATCCAGAGGCAGACGACGACCAGATGGGAGGATAGCGCGCGAAGGATTCGTGGGCATAGTGGTAAGGAATGGAAGGGGGCGGCATAGAGAGAGTGTAATGGAGGCAGAGATTTGCAGAGGCTAGGCCTGATGTAGGCCATAGAACAGAAGAGAGAAGTACCTCTTGGCGTTTGTTGAATTATTTTTGTGTTATATACTATGTTATCAAATAACAAGTTGTTTCTTCAATTTATTTCTCTTATTTTTGTACTGTATTTGTACTACATAGTATAGGCCCTATACATAGTTAGGTATTGTACCATATACGTGGTACAACTTTAGTGAGGAAAGTAAGAGAAATATACTTTCAGAAGTAATGTTTTATTTGATAATATAAATTATGTTATTATCTAATCATGTAATATTAATACTCTTAATTATATCGATTGCCTTACTCCATCAATGTGTTTAGATAAGTGCGTTACTTGCATCTAAGCGGTAGCATTACGTTCATTTCAGTTAGTAAATATTGCAAATGCACATTTGTTTCAGTTCCAACATAACTTAGTTCAAATATTGTTACGTAATACGGGACGTTCTACAGGTATCTCGGGTATCGCAGCAGAGCCCAGCTGTAATGTGTGTGTGTATAGGCCCGCCAGTGATTCCTGAACAGTCATCGGCGCAGACCCAATGTATGAATTACCCCCACTCAAAAAGTACTCGAGAGAGGAGACTATGCGATAACAGCGTCTCTCTAACACGTACAGTCCCTTCAAAACAAAACTTGCACGCTTATGATGTTCTTGCCAGAAATCTATTTACATTTTAACTTTATCTATTTTGTTACTTAACATCACTGATGTTACTTAGTATGTATAACATAGTACTACATTTACTCATTACTTTGAAAACAGTCATTTACAGTTTTTGATATATTTGTTATTTGCATTGTTTTTAATGTACGTAACCAAATTTATTTTAAAATTATAAATTCCAGAACATTTTGAGTTATTCATATATAATTATTTGTTTAATATTATTAACAATAAATACAACTTTTCTTACAAGAATATATTTTTTGTATTTTTTTAATAAGGCACTGTTTTGATAGTATAAACTATCATCATCATAGTTTTGATTATGATAATTTATACTATCGAAATAGTGTTATATATTCAAAAAATACAAAAAAAATATTGTAAGAAAAGTTTTATTTATTAATAATAATAACAAATATAAACAAGAATAACTGAGCAAATATTAATTATTATATTTAATTAAATATAAAAATGTTTACTACATTTAAAAAATAATATTGGAGTTATTTAACTACAAAAACTATTGTACAGTACTTACGTTTGAAGGACGTTTTCAGTCGCTGTCAGGCAATACCTGTATTCCAGAGATATTACCATCTTCCTCTTCAGCAAAGTCGTCGGAACTGTCTGAACTACTCTCTCCTCCAAGATTAATTATGAAGCGGTCTACTGTTTCATCAACAATAGCTTCCTTTTCCAGATATTCTTTTTCAATGCTTTCTACATGTTTGCATCTTTTTTCCCAATCGTCAGCAGTCACAGTTGAAATTTTTTCTTCACATAAGTTTTTCACATCATTTAAATTAAACGTTACATTTTTTTCAGCAACACCCCGCTTAATTTCTGCCCACATCATCTCTATAGGATTTAGTTCAGGGTGGTAAGGGGGAAGCCTTAAAACTAAATGTCCTTTGCTTTGCAGAATTTGATCTATTAAGTATGTTTTAAAGTTTGATTTATACATTTTAACAACTTCATAAAGTTCTGCTTTAACCATATCAGGACGGAACGGTATTGCGTGTCGTGTTAGCCAGTCTTGCATATCACGTTTCGTAGAATTAGACGTAGGTGTTTTTTCTAGCTGTACATTATGATAGCTGGCATTGTCAATTACCAACACACTGTTGGCGGGCAAATTCGGGACCAATTTGTCTTCAATCCAACGTCTGTAGTTGTCGTGGTAATCTCCTGTCTTTTGGTTAGATTTAAAAATCAGCAGTGCGTTTGGAACAAACCCGTATTGACTGCCGGGGTGAACAATAATTAATCTTTGTCCTTTCGCAACTGGAACAGCGTAGCCACCAGGCTGAATCTGATCGTTCCAGGTGTACGGAAGTGTGTGGCTGCTATGAATGTATGTTTCGTCCTGATATACTACGGTTCTGCCTTCTTCTCTAAATTTTTTTATGTTTTGTAAATAATGTATTCTCATAGCTCTTATTTCGTGAATTTCTGTTAATACAGGTCGATTATTTTTAGTTTTTACCCACCTAAAGCCTATTTCCATCAAGATAATTTTTAGGCTGCTACTGCTGCCTTTAAAGTTGATAGATTCTTTTAATTTTTCTAACAGCTTTTTTACCGTTGGGAGACACTTTTCTTCAATGTAAAAATTCCGAACTGTTCTCCTAATTACACCTTTATCAAAATCGTCAAGCCCGGTTATAGGTTTACGAACGCGGTGTTTCTTTCCCGGTGTGCTAAATGACGTTCCCGCTTCTGCATCTGGACTGTGTAGCTGTTGACCTTCCTTTATTATTCTCCTCACGGAGCTATGAGAAATACCCGTCGCTTTTGCAACACGTTCTTGTACTTTATGGAAATCTAAGAGAGGTTTCCCACTTTCAGCCTCACTCTTCATGAAATTATACACATTCCACACTACCTCACGAGTCTGGCTATGCAGAGTTTTTGAACTCAATTTGGAACTTTTGGGGGACATATTAATGTACGTTTCACACTAATATTTAAAACATATACGCGCAATTATGAAATAGTTTATTATCACTTTTCTAAAATATAATAATACGTTCTCTAATAAAATGTAAATAGGTAGCCTACAACTAATTTCACTGATTAACACAAATAGTTTTGTCGTCACAGTATAATTTGTAAATGACTATACACCACGTTTGCAAAGCCCGATGTGCACATTCCGGAACACTGCACAAAACTATTCTGCGCATGGGCGAACTGAAAGAAAATTTTGTTAGCCTCGCAGCGAGGCGTTTGTCTATTGCGCATCGAGACCTTAGCGTTCAATTTTCACTATCCGGCCTGTACATATTGCTACTACTTTGTGATGAAAGTACGTGACACTTATCATGCGTGAACACTCGAGGCTATTACAGACCGCGCGGTGAGCGTACTGAGTTCAAGGACACTGTTTCTAATGGGTTCTAGACCGCCTGTGTTGCGTCTTAGATGCTCTCGAAGAATCTTAAGTTAATCTTAGAACGCTTATTGAGGTGCTGGTGTGAAATTAAATGATAAAGTGGACTGTATAAATTCTTGAGATAATAGTTTATTGAAAAATTTACAAGAAATAATTGAAAGTAATAATTGCTGGCGCGTGCAGTTTTAACGCGGCATAAATGCCGGAGAATTAATATAGAATGAAATATGGAAAACTCATAACCATGTGTGAGGCCGATATCGCCTAAGTAAATTTAGTGCATGATGATCATGCTAAATTATGAAATATTGAAACTTATGTAGCGCTGCGGCTAGCGAACCAGGCGTGTTGCCTGTACGGAGTCTTGCAAGGAACTAACTTAAATTTGTCTGCTGTCGGCCTGTCTGAAACCGGCAGCAGATAACAGATATAAAAATGACGTCACTACACGCACCTGCAATGCAACAATTCAAAGTACAAAGTTTTCATAGGTACAAAGTTTAACCAGCCTGTTTGTTTAATACGTCATCCAAAGTGACAGATTATTCTGGTATCTCAGCGGGGTATAAATATAAACATCCAGCGACAGTTATTTTAGTTGATGTGGGGCGATTTACACAGTGCGTTTCAAGTGGTGTATTAGTGAAAAGTGATTATAGTGCGGAATTCTGTGACACTATTGTTTATGTGGACAGATTAACTTGAATTATTGTACGAGTATAATCTTGTTGAATAACTTGTTGATTTCAAACTGTTAATTGAGATTAATTAAAGGTGGTGATTAGTGACTTAGTCGGTGTCCTGTATTTTGTTTCCACTGTACCATACGACGATCAGTGAGACCGTCATAACAACATCAAACTTACAGCATACTTTGAATCACGTTGTAGGAAACGCACCAATTATTCTCATAATTAACGACAATGGTTGGTCCACAAATGTTAAGCGGATGAAAGTTTTTGAAAAGCTAAAACAGTATTACCTAGTAAGCGTTTGATTAAACCAGAACAGTAAGCGTTTCTAACATAACGTCGGAACATTTCAATGTACTGTGCAGTCTCGAATTAGTATGACGATCGACTCTCTTTGTTCAAATGTTATGCACTCATTTGAAGTAGTGTCTTGATTTCTCATCACTTCACAAATCTTCATGAAACATTAACAATCACGGGTAAGTTAGAGTTCCATGCTTGTTAAATCTAATGGTGATAGCGTGAGTGTCGTCTGTGTACATTTATCTGTCTCATAAATAATATATAGTGTTACGTAACACGGAACGTTCTACAAGTATCTCGGTTATCCCAGCAGAGCCCAGATGTATGGTGTGTGTGTGCGTACATATTAATGCTACTTTGAGATGAAAGACAATTACGTGACACTTACCATGCGTTAACAATCGAGGCTATTCCAGACCGTACCGGTCGGCTCACTGTGTTGAAGGCAAAACAGTTTGCACGGTTTATAGTGAATTCTGTAATACACGCCATCCAGAAAGTGACCATTATTCTGGCATATTCTGGCACCGATTTCAGCGGGGTATAAACATAAGCATCCAGCGACGGTCAGTTTAGTTTACGACGGCGATTACTCAGTCAGTTTAAGTGGCGATTTATTCGAGTGAGGTTCGAAGTATTTTGCGGAAGTGTTATTGTGTTATAACTGTGCGGGACTCTATTGGTTGATATTATTGTTGCGTGTGGACAAAGTTTGCTCGGATTATTGTAGGCCTACAAGTTGATTATAAACTGTATTTGTGATTAATTAAAGCTGGTGATTAGTGACTTAATTGGTGTCTTTATTTTGTTTTCCACTGTAGCGTACGACGATCAGTGAGACCGTCGTAACAATATATATATATTTAGTGGGCACGCGAGAGTAAACGTGCAGCCACATAAACAAGCCGCAGCGGGCAGCGTTCGGCAATCTATTTCCTCAACAGTACACTAAATAACGCTTTCATTGATCCGAATGACCTATTTTATCCCTTTGTGTTCCTTACTTTAACAACGCTTTGTATACCACAGGTGTCCTACTATGCTCTGGCTGTAAACTTTTGCACTTTTTAACGATGAGATTCCCTTAGCTCTTCAAGTCTACGCCTATGTTAATCAAATATCTCCATATCTTATCACCTTTATATGTTACCTTTAAAAAATGTGTAACTACATATGAATGATTCTTACATACTCTCTCTCTCTCTCTCTCTCTCTTTCTTCCGTATGTATGCTACAGTATCTAGAATACGTCACACTAGAAGGTCAAGTCGAAACACTACGTAGATACTTTCTCAAGTCCGCATACACTTCAATTAAGTCAGTAAAATGTTTATAATAAACTTGAGTATGCGTATGCGTATGTGTGTGTGTGTGTGTGTGTGTGTGTGTGTGTGTGTGTGTGAATTATGCGTTACGACACAATGTTTCGTGTGCCATTCGACAAACGTTTATAAGATGGTGTTATTAGAAATAATTCTTGATTAGATTAAAGTTGCCTGCATTAAAAAGTATCATAGACCTACAGACACCCGTGTATTGTGATAGACACACGTGTGATTCACAGTTTTGTGTTTCTCGGGGATGTGTATGATGTATTACTTCTTTTGGACCAAGTCCTGTGTTTAATTCCGCTGGTTTTTCCCCGAAGGAGATTCTCCGACGTTTTGGGAGAACCATCTCTGCCGTCCTCAGCAGTCTCCTGCTTGATGTTCCAGGGCCGGAATAATATTTGGTTCGAACGGTCCGGCATGATACTGTCATGGAGTTAGAGTGGATTGTCACACACACACACAGAAATGTTTCTAATTTCTTTATACATGTAGATGCTTGTTTATTTTAGGGTATTAATACGTACTTTAGGGTACGTTTAGACTATCATATAAGTGACCTTTGATTCTATAATTCATTTTGTACTTAGCGGTTAGAGAATGAGAACAGTACGTTGCAGTGGCGTGGCGTGGGTACGTAACAGCCATTGCCGGTTGTCATAGGTCTAAAACTTACCCTAAAAATTAACTCATTTTTTTGCTAGTACCAAGTGTTCTTTTTATACCAAAATTATTTTTTTAAAGTATTTTCTATCTTTCGCTGGCAGTAGGAGACGGTCCCGGTTCAACGGGATCTGACTTCATTATACTTACACAGAATAAATCAGAACACAAATAATCGAATTAAAAATAATAAAGACAAACAGAGAAACAGATGACTAAACGAACAAAACACAAATAGTTAACGTAGTAACTGCTGCACGTTGAATGCGAAAACGACAGCTGCTAACTGAGAGTTTTGTCGGTTTATACAGCGGCAACAAATTGGATGGACGAATGTGTTCCCTCCCTCCCGTTTGTACAGTGACAAGTGCTACGAGGTCAATGACCACACGCAGTAAAACATTGCCGATGTCTGAGCCGGCAACACAAGACGGTGCAAGCCCCCAGCAGTTCGAAAGCAATGCTATGGTTTTCTTCAAGTTTCCCAACTAATATTGTTCGGATTTAAAATTATTCAGCAACTAAAGTAATTATTCTGCCATATAACTAATATTATTTTCTTTCATTTCCAGTACTGTTGCCGCCAGCAACAGCGGTTACATGGACGCCACGCTACTGGCACGTTGTGACTGAAGGATCTATTTATGGAAATTGCGTGATCAGACGCGCGGTCATTGTGACTGTTCGTTTTCACTAAAACACACGCATGAGTATATAAATTATTAATAAGCATCTACAGTATACTTGATAAAAAAAAATGCTTTTTAATATAACGGCATGTTATCAGGGAGCTGTGTTATCACTTCCCCTAGGGTGAGGAAGTAACCTGATGCAATTTCAATGTACGTTTTGTAATCGGACTCAGCAAACTGGAACATGCAATTCTCTGTAAACGTGTGTAATTTTAAATTGTCGGTAATACTGTTTGTAAAGAACAACCTCAAATTTTTAAGTTGTGACCGGTTCAGTATATCTTTCGTCACGATAATGAAAGCTACAAACACACGGGATGGCTAATTGCATTTGACCAAACCTAATATCTGTTGTTTAAGAAATTTCTAGTGAAAACAAAACAGCTAACAGACACAGAGAGTCGAACAATATACTTGGATAACGAAACATAGGGATATAAAGTCAAAGTTCGAGAAATTTATTCAGATCCACTTGAGAAGGTATTGTTACGATGGTCTACTTGATCGTCGTATGGTACAGTGGAAAACAAAATACAAGACACGAATTAAGTCACTAACCACCAGCTTTAATTATCACAATTAAACAGTTTGTAATCGACAAGATCGTCTCTTACAACAAATCAAATAAAAGTTGTTCACACGCAATAATAACGCCAATGAGTCTCGCACAATTATAAAACACATAACACTTCGCCACAATACTTCGAACCGCACTGGAATAAATTGCCACTCTAACTAAACTAACTGTTGCTGAATGCCTATATTTATACCCCGCTGATATTCCAGAATAATCCATACTACGCATCAGCGCTACTATAAAACAGTAGAGCGTAATTGCTTGCCGCCTTGAACACAGCGTGCGCGGACCGGTGAAGTCTGGAACAGTCTCGGCTACGGACGCGTGACAAGTGTCACGTAATTGTCCTTCACCTCAAAGTAGCAGCAATATGTACGCACACACACATTATAGCCGCGCTCCGCTGGAATAGCCGAGAAACACTTAGAATGTTCCATAATGCAGTAACAGTAGAAATGTTTTTCGATATCTTAATGATAATGACAAATCTCATAATATGTCGTGAGACGAATATTGCAAACATTTGGAAATAATTGAAGTAAGATGTACTTAGTGTTACAAGAAACTTATTACAGTCTGTTATTACACTTTGTTAGAGTTGTGAAAATATTACTCAAAGCATGAAACTTGCGTAGTAATGGTTTTAATGTAAAATAATTCATTTAAAAGCGTTCTGAGTGGAAACGTTTTTTAAAATACTTTTTAATAACAAAGATTATGATATTTATACTGACGCTCTAATATCTTTGAGCCTAACAAAATCGTTACAGACAAACTCTGAACCATTTTAACCATCCATTAAAATCGGAACCACTTACCTGTCATCCGGACTGGCCCTATATATAAAGTACAGAAAATCTTTTTAAAAATATTGTGTTAGAAATCTATTAATTGCCCACAGAAATGCAGAATGACATGGTTTCAGAGAATTATTAGCCTATTTTAGTTCACTATAATAAAAAAAATTAACTGGTAATTATATTAAACTCCAAGTGAAGTTTCAAATATTTTAATAAATTTCGTCTCCCGCAAAGCTGGACTTGAAGGTTATTATATGAAGTTTAGTTTAAAATGGCCTTAAATTGTAGAATTTGAAAAGAAAAGCAAAATTAAAGTGATATGACGAATATAATGGAAAGGATAATTAATAATACAGGTAATTAAACATAATTTCTACTCTTTTTTTTTAGTTTTTATAGCGAATTCTCAGAATAGTAAGTCTAGAGTAAATGAAAGGAATTTAAGGGCAATTAAAGTACTAAACCACAGCTAAAAAATGTAGAAAAAACTACAAAATTTCCTGAGTGCCTCACATAAGTCTGAAATTAACTGCTTAACTCATAACGTGATTTTAAAACTTGAAGTGCCAACTGAATTGAGAAAACTGAAAGTAATTTTAAAATAATAAGATTTTGTTGTACGCTGGTTAATAAAACTAAATAATTAAAACTCAGTCGTGTCACATTTGCAATGTAATGTTGCCTACTTTTTACAACGAATGTCTGAAGACGTGATAAATTTAAAGAAATTAAACTGCAAAAAAGAGCTTTAATTAAAAGTTAAAACGTCAGTTGAAGTTTTTTTTTAAACGCTAAAGTTTAACTGAATGACATGTGTCAGGCTTACCTGTGCGTTAATTGTATGAAACGGCAGAATGTCGAGCAGGGGAGAAACTATTAAGTGTCCTTGTAAACAGCCATGTCAGTTAGAACCGCTTCACTTCTCTCTCTCTCTCTCTCTCTCTCTCTCTCTCTCTCTCTCTCCCTCCGTGTACCATTTCATTCTTGGTAGTCGGTGTTGCAACGGCATCTCAGAAAGCGGAGGAAGCAGTGATATTTAATTAACACTAAATTTTTCCATTTTCTTACGAAGCGTGAACAATTTTTATTGACGTTATGATTGGAATGTTAATATCCCTTTAACTTTTAATTGATGTAAAATTATTATCTATTACTGTTGCTATTAATAATAAAGTAGTTATAATTAAAGACATTATAATTATGATTTCCACTGATGGTTTATCTTGTGTCCTATCCAACATGCATCATTTTCCTGATGGGCGTGTTTTGAAGTTTTGAAATTCGACAACCTTTTAAGGGCATCTTATTCCTTTGTCTGTAACTGCATTCGTAGATTTTAGAAATGATCAAAGAACACTACCTATGATCGTACGGTAGCTTATCTTCGACATACTGTCTTGTATTTATTCCTTTACTCCATAATACTCCACTCAGCTGTTGTATGATTCTTCTTCCTTGACTTACTATATTTTATATCTCTTTTACAGTTTGAAAGCTCGTGAAATATGTATCCAGGGTATTTAAAGTCTTCTTCCTTGACTTGTTCTATTTTATATATCTCGTGAAAGGTCATATTCTTTCACGAGCTTGAAAATCTATTTTACATATAAGTAACAACTTATATATTCTATTTTGAAAGCTCGTGAAATATGTATCCAGGGTATTTAAATTCTGTTTAGCTTTTGATAAAACTATGTTCTAAGTCCAGCACATCTCTTTCGGCTCCCACTACATGGTATTTAGTCTTCACGGATTTTGATCTCCAGGAAGTCCAAGAAAATAATCTTTCAATCAAGTAGCTGCAGAAATGGACTTCAAAGAATACAGGGATTTTAAATAAATAAATGGGCTATCCACATAATGGGTTGATGTCTTCAAAATATAGCAATATTTTTTGAAATCTGAAATTTTTTGAATACTCTTCTTTAGTAGGAAAGCAGCCACCGTCAGTTTTATCCACAGGTAGTTGGTATTGCCACCCGCCCACGTTCTGAATAATTCTTCAACTCGAGGTATGAAATCTTAGCTCCAATTTTATACCCTTATTTTGGATTCTGTCTTTTCTTGCAGGTCCTGCAACGCAATGAAGGAAACGTGAATCTTCTGCCTGTATTCCACTAATATCCTCCATATTTCATTACGTTTCATTCGTGTGTAATACCGTAGGTAAGAAAACGGTTTTATACACTTTCATCAATGTCTCCTTTCATGCCTTGTTTCTTTAATGATCTCCTACTTTCCCACACATTGTGTTATTGCTACACATCCCAGTTTTCCATTTAACATTTTCACTTTAAAAAAAGAAAATACAGGGACCACAAAATTCCAGATTATATACCTGCTGGATGATGTTGCCATCCAATAACTTACGTATATACACTAAAGGACGTAACAATGTGATTCCTCAGGCGATTGTAAATTATATTCCTTTAAACCGTGTTCAGCATAAACACTGCAAGCAAAAGGGTCTCTTCACTGCTTGACATTATCATTTAGTCATATTTTTTTACATTAAATTCTTCATAACATTAGCCAATTTATATGTCATCCACTAAACTCGTAATGTTCACGTTCCGTCATCGATGTATACTACATGGATCGCGTGCAGACAGGCAAAGTGAACGGCAGAAAACCTTCCGAAGCACGTACAGCTTCCCACACAGTCGGGGGAGGGGGGATAAAGCGTAGCGTTTGGCGCTAAGTTAACAAGTGTACTAAACAAGTCATTCAGTCAGTAATGCACTTGCTTTGACACCTTACAATTATTACATTTGAGACAGTTCTACTGAAAATTTGTGCTTATGAAAACTTTAAGGGAATTATGATTATGGTTAAAGATGTTAGGTCTTACTATAAGGATAACATTCTGTATTATCTGTGTGGGTTTATTGTAAAAACGTTATTTCAAAGTTAAGGTGTGAAGAGTGTATTCATTTACTGATAACAGATGACAATAACTTGAGCGCTTACACTCATTTCACTGACTTTGTGTCAAGCGGAAAATTAATTAAAGCGTCATCAGACGTTTTAAAGATTGTAAAATTTCTGTATAATTTATTGATTATACCTGACTGTAAAATTAATTTAAAAAAAATGATTATACCCAAAAAATTTGCCGGCACAGTATTTAGACAACGTATTTTAAATAATTATTTTTCTGAAGACAGCCTTGAAGTGAAAGTTATCAAATTAATAGGGACATTATTTTATAAAATCTTGTGCTATGATACTGCTAAGGAAAGAACAGCTGCAGCTTCCTTCTGTAAGCTTGATGTCCGCCAAAAGTTAAATAAATTTGTATTATTTAGTAATGTTTAATGTAAATAACTTTTATACAATTAAAATAAAAAAGTTTCATGTAAATTGTCATTGCTAACTGAACATTTTAACGACCATAGCGAGCGTATACGCCAGCTTCATTACCGCAATGAACATTTTAAAATTTACGGCTCAGGTTTTTATTCTTTGTTTCCTTATTTTTAATCTTTATTCGTCTGGCTTCAACATTAAATGTTCATAAATAATTATTTATGAACGCAACAGAACTTAGTGATAAACTGAAATAATTGTAACTGCTTTTCGCCGCGTTACAAATCCAGGGAGCCCCTCGTAATTAAACTCCGTTAATTAGATGGGCTGCCTACGTTGTAACAGAATTGATCACAAATAATTAATGTAACAAATTACTTACTAACTGTGTAAGGAAACAATGGCAAGGTATACAATTGATTTAAGCACTCATCATATGTGTGTAACAAGAAGACTTCTCTTTTATTTAACATTAAAAAACATATACTGACAGATCCCATGACTTTACTAATTCAATTATTAAGTTATTAGAAAGGTTTCGTTAAACTTTGAGATCAACTTGATTTTATATAGCTACACCACGGATCCGGGTAAACTTTCTGTATGTCTGCAATTAAACTTTTAATTGTACTCATTTCAGGGTATTAGCTTGCAAGACTTTCTTTTATTCAACCATTTGAAGAATGGTATTATTGCTTGAATTATAATGCTCTACATTAGCATATAAACTGTTACAACGTATGAAGTTAGAATAGATACATGAAATTCTTATATTTAATTTATAAGTCTTTACAAAGTTAATATTTTCTGAAAAGTCTCTTTCAAGAAGTGTTGTGTGACAAATATTAGTAACCCTCGATAGACAGGCTATCGAGTCACCTTTTAATTGGTATACTGAAGACTCGTCCTGGTGTATCCGTCTTGGGAAACAGGAACAGCTACGTCGTCATCTCGCTCTGGCCTTCCTCTGTAAAGGGCTCCAAAAGTTCGCAGGTTGAACAATATGCAGAGTAGATATCTCAGATGATCTTGTAGATTATCGGAAGTCCCGATCTGCATCTTCTGTCACGTGCAGTAGAATTTGTGGCTTCTGATGATTCACATCTCCGGGTATGACTTTGGAATTGTTGTTATTTGTTCAAGCACGATGTCATCTTGTGTTACACTCTTTGTTACGTTTCGATACTTTTTGTTTTACATTACTTTAAACTTATTGTCTATTCACATGACTACATTAATTAATACATCCAGATGTTTTAAACAACTACATCTGGTACACCATCTTAAGGTGAAGCAAAATATCGTTAACATATTTTAAGCGCACAGCTCCTACGTCTATACTGTACGGAGTCACCATTGCAAGAGAGAGAAATTCTGCTCCCTTCGCCTGGTACTGGGCAAAAGTTAGTGGGACAATTTCCGCGCGAGAATATAGTTCCTAACTATATTTAAGTTAACATTTTTATTTATACAAACTATCCCTAAACAAATATACATAATTTAAATCAGTTGTTTTAGCGACTATTTATGTCTTCAGATTTATTTATTATTAACATTAATTTTTTTATCTTATTCTAACTCACACAAGACTCTGAAAGCATGTCGAGTCTGGAATCAACAGGACAGCGCCTGCTTACAAGCAAAGGGTTAAATACGATATTAATAACTCTTTACAATTTATCTTTTTATTAGAGTATCTTATAACTAATTAATTACTGCTTCCTCTCATACTGAGTACATACAGGTATTTTATATTAATACAGTTAGATTTAAATGGCTTAAGAGCTCGCAACCTTAATTTTTAAATTTTTTATTTTCTTGATTATTGGTACAATTTAAATCGTCACAGACTCCACCGCTTAAATTGCACGCTACGGTTAAGCCTTTTGAGTCTAACTCACTATTGGGGCTTGGGGTACGATTAGTGTCAGTGTGTGAAGTTATTTATTATTAGTGCACAGTTTGTTTTTTTCTAATTCTCTTTAAATGACATTGTTCATTTAAATGATCGCCTTCGTGAAATTCCCTTTTTCTTACTTCTTAAGTACTAACTTACATTTTAATCTTAATACTAATTTCCAAACCTTAGATTGGAATGATCCCTACTTATCCGTAACTCACAACATCCCGGCCCGACTGACACCAGCTTACTCTAACTACGGAAGTTAGCTTTCAGCATTTATTAATGATCTTTGGCACATTTCTGCCCTATCATTACCCTTTCAGTCGGCGCCGTTGTGACCTGTTACGTTACATTTATAATCACTACTTGATTATATCTCATAAACTTATTTCTAATGTGATCTAAAGAGGATCCCATACTCCACTTTAGATCACTGGTTTGAGAGAAGCGGAATCTCACGAATATGATTCTCTTTTATCTCTTTTTACAATACTTAAACAAACTATGCGGGAGGGGAGACACTTTACACAAATGCATTGTCATACTCACTAGGGGTGGTTTTCAATTGTTCAGGCTAGCACCGGTTTATCACAATTGGAAGGGTGCGTTCGGGGCTGCTTAGTACAATTCCTACAATACTGAACACGCTTTTATTTTCTCTAACTGGCCACCACAGCGAAGTGTTTACAATGTGTAACTGAACTTTTTATTATTATTTTCTTTTGTTTTTACACTTCACACAATTTTAGTATAACTTAGGATTTATTTAGCTCTAGTATTTAAATCAATTATTATTATTCACTTTATTATTTATTTTTTATTAAACTACTTTGGGGATTTAAGAAACGCACCTAGAACTATCGTCTATTTAATCATCATATTTATTTAGCACACTTTATATTCACAGGTTGGTTCCGTTTTACTAGATGATGTTTAGCTAACATGTCCGCTAATTCTTGGCTGATTAAGCTTCTACTAGATCCTGAATCAATTAAGGCGATGGGGGATGTAACGCCTAAGTCGACTCGTATTAAGGGTAGTAGATTTTTTTTCATTTACATCTATTAATCGCATTACACTTTTCACGAAATTCTCGCACATAGGGGTCGATATCTTTCGCACCTTTTTTGTTTTTCACTTGGTTACAGAATAATTCATTCTTATTATTATTACTGGTTTCTTTTAGTTTACCCAATTTTGAGTAGCTGCGGAAGACACAGGTTTTCGGGTCTCCCTGCCTTACATGTTTTTTGAATTGGGGTTATTCCGTTCCAATGGCTTACTTTTGCACTCTCTTCTTATGTGCCCATATTTGCCACAATTATAACAGGTAGGTTTTCTGCGAGGTGGGTACTTGGTTTCCGCTTTATCTGGGTTTACAGTTAACTTACCAGCTTTGCGCACATGGTGAGGTCTACTAGAAACTTGTCTTTCATACGAGGTTGTTACATCAGGCAGTAGTGCTCGCAATTGATGTCTATTAGTTCCAGAGGTTTTCATTGCTTCTCTCTTTTGATCTGAGTACCATACATTTGAAGAATGGATACTGCACTGTTCTAGATCAACAATAGTATTGGGTCTATTCATCAATGATAGTCGAGATCTTTCTTCGGGTGACACTCCTATTAAAATGGTGTCCACCAGTTGTGTTTCATTCCAGCTTACACGTAGTAGTCGGGAGGACTCCCTAATATCGGAGATGTAGTGAGCTAATCTCTCCTGATGTCCTTGTACTCGGAGTACTGTCTTCCTTTTTATTTCCTCATAGATGCCGGTGGGAATAAAGTATTTTATTAAAGAACTATGTAGCTCTTCTACTGGGAAAGTAGACGTTAGGGCTTCTAGCACACGATTTTTTAACGGGGGTTTACACTTGGGTAACAGAACTTGTAAAATTTGCCAGTCATTCAGCTGCTGTAGATCCTTTATCTGAAGAAGATAACTAATAAATGTTAGTAACTTGGAAACATTTAAACCATCTGTATAAGGGATTTCGGTTAAAATCTTCTCCACAGGGTGAGTCATTTTTCCGTATAGATCTGCGTTATAGTTCATAGGGGTAATTCCTCGATGAGGGAGATTGGATTCATTGGGGGTGTTGGTCAATTCATTATTTCCGGGACGAAACTGAAAATGCTCGGGAGGAGGGACATTTACATCTGTATCAGTATTTTGTTCTGGGTTCGCTTGCACTTGCGATACGATAGGTGAGTTCCGATCCGAGATGGCGGAGGTAAACCAGTGGTGGGGGATTGTACTGGGGAGATGTGTAATTTCATTAATGATTTCTCTATTTCGTCCATCCTGAATGAGTCGGATTTTCGTCTTAAATCGTTGATAATTGAAGGTAAGCGGCGTAGAGCTTCGTCTGCTAGCTTTTGTACATCAACGGGTATTTCTGTGAGATTCGGCCAGATCGACAAATTTTTTATTCGCCTGGTTAAATCCTCTATTCTCTGGGTAGTCCGCAAAATTTTTGCCGGAGATTTCTCGTCTTGGAGTGTTTGAGACAATAAGTATAGTTCACTATACTTGGCATTACAAATTTCTTTCTTGCTTTCATAATCGAGTTGGCTTAGATTGTTTAATTGCACGGGCGCATCAAATCCACATTCGCGAATTGAACTTCGTAATTCCGCGACTGTTACATCAGCATGGGGTAGTCCACGCAAAAGGGCTTCGTAAGACAGCTCGTCTTTTAATAAGAAATCCGGGTTAAATTGGGCCATTTTGTTCTAACACATTAGCACGTACTTACAATTAATACTAGTATATTACACATATATTACATATACATATAATAAATTCATAAGTAATCAATTTACACAAATTAGAAAAGAACAACTTCTCTTCTAAGGGAGAGACAGAAATCACACACACATATCTTTCAATGTTAAATAGCCGATCAGCTGTTTACTGGAATGTAGGTCAGAGGGTGGCCTACATATTTAGTTAACAAGGAGGGTTGAGCGTGTCAGAGAGAGAGAGGGGGTTCTACTCTTATTGTTCTCCACAAAGTGACTGAATAACACAACTACTGTATACGTACTCTAAACCGGTATAAACACGAGAGAAGGGGAGCGCAATCTTATGCAACACATTTATTATTACTCCGCTTAGACAACACTTTGACTCCGTTCATTCATAAACTTTCTCAATTAAATAATTACTTATTTTGTTCACAATTTTTAAATCACGAACTTCTACTTAATTACCTTGGTCTACATTACATACTTTATTATTAACAAAGTTATTTTTAATTAATTTTTTTTTATAACATATACTAGTGTATGTAAGCTATATAGTTGGACATACACTGTGCAGAATGATTCAGGAGACAACAGGTCATAGATTGTCGTAAACAAACCTGTTACAGATTGTTCGGTTGACCAAAATTGTTATGCTTGGTCACAATTCATGTATGCAAGTACTTACATCGAATTACGCAGGAAGTGCCGGTAGGAACCTGCATATAGAATTTTACATTGTATGACGCTAATGACATTTTACTTATACATTCTACCATCTACGTAACTTAATACATATTACGTTATTTAATAGTGTATTAAATATGTTTTGAACATTACATTTATTAAAGTCACTTTCTGAGTGCATATATCAATATTATATATTTAGTTATTGATCATACAATTTATCCACGCATAGTGAATGCAATTTTGTTTGTGACACTATATACACAATTAAAACTCTTTCCTTTGTTTCCTTTATTTTTTTTTTGAATGACGCAATTTTGTTTGCTTAAAACACCTTTATAAAATTTTGCATAGTGGCGCACTTTTGTGACACTCTGTAAACAATTACCCTTTTATTTTTTTACAATTAAGCAGAGTGGCGCATTTCTGTAACTGCTTTTCGCCGCGTTACAAATCCAGGGAGCCCCTCGTAATTAAACTCCGTTAATTAGATGGGCTGCCTACGTTGTAACAGAATTGATCACAAATAATTAATGTAACAAATTACTTACTAACTGTGTAAGGAAACAATGGCAAGGTATACAATTGATTTAAGCACTCATCATATGTGTGTAACAAGAAGACTTCTCTTTTATTTAACATTAAAAAACATATACTGACAGATCCCATGACTTTACTAATTCAATTATTAAGTTATTAGAAAGGTTTCGTTAAACTTTGAGATCAACTTGATTTTATATAGCTACACCACGGATCCGGGTAAACTTTCTGTATGTCTGCAATTAAACTTTTAATTGTACTCATTTCAGGGTATTAGCTTGCAAGACTTTCTTTTATTCAACCATTTGAAGAATGGTATTATTGCTTGAATTATAATGCTCTACATTAGCATATAAACTGTTACAACGTATGAAGTTAGAATAGATACATGAAATTCTTATATTTAATTTATAAGTCTTTACAAAGTTAATATTTTCTGAAAAGTCTCTTTCAAGAAGTGTTGTGTGACAAATATTAGTAACCCTCGATAGACAGGCTATCGAGTCACCTTTTAATTGGTATACTGAAGACTCGTCCTGGTGTATCCGTCTTGGGAAACAGGAACAGCTACGTCGTCATCTCGCTCTGGCCTTCCTCTGTAAAGGGCTCCAAAAGTTCGCAGGTTGAACAATATGCAGAGTAGATATCTCAGATGATCTTGTAGATTATCGGAAGTCCCGATCTGCATCTTCTGTCACGTGCAGTAGAATTTGTGGCTTCTGATGATTCACATCTCCGGGTATGACTTTGGAATTGTTGTTATTTGTTCAAGCACGATGTCATCTTGTGTTACACTCTTTGTTACGTTTCGATACTTTTTGTTTTACATTACTTTAAACTTATTGTCTATTCACATGACTACATTAATTAATACATCCAGATGTTTTAAACAACTACATCTGGTACACCATCTTAAGGTGAAGCAAAATATCGTTAACATATTTTAAGCGCACAGCTCCTACGTCTATACTGTACGGAGTCACCATTGCAAGAGAGAGAAATTCTGCTCCCTTCGCCTGGTACTGGGCAAAAGTTAGTGGGACAATTTCCGCGCGAGAATATAGTTCCTAACTATATTTAAGTTAACATTTTTATTTATACAAACTATCCCTAAACAAATATACATAATTTAAATCAGTTGTTTTAGCGACTATTTATGTCTTCAGATTTATTTATTATTAACATTAATTTTTTTATCTTATTCTAACTCACACAAGACTCTGAAAGCATGTCGAGTCTGGAATCAACAGGACAGCGCCTGCTTACAAGCAAAGGGTTAAATACGATATTAATAACTCTTTACAATTTATCTTTTTATTAGAGTATCTTATAACTAATTAATTACTGCTTCCTCTCATACTGAGTACATACAGGTATTTTATATTAATACAGTTAGATTTAAATGGCTTAAGAGCTCGCAACCTTAATTTTTAAATTTTTTATTTTCTTGATTATTGGTACAATTTAAATCGTCACAGACTCCACCGCTTAAATTGCACGCTACGGTTAAGCCTTTTGAGTCTAACTCACTATTGGGGCTTGGGGTACGATTAGTGTCAGTGTGTGAAGTTATTTATTATTAGTGCACAGTTTGTTTTTTTCTAATTCTCTTTAAATGACATTGTTCATTTAAATGATCGCCTTCGTGAAATTCCCTTTTTCTTACTTCTTAAGTACTAACTTACATTTTAATCTTAATACTAATTTCCAAACCTTAGATTGGAATGATCCCTACTTATCCGTAACTCACAACATCCCGGCCCGACTGACACCAGCTTACTCTAACTACGGAAGTTAGCTTTCAGCATTTATTAATGATCTTTGGCACATTTCTGCCCTATCATTACCCTTTCAGTCGGCGCCGTTGTGACCTGTTACGTTACATTTATAATCACTACTTGATTATATCTCATAAACTTATTTCTAATGTGATCTAAAGAGGATCCCATACTCCACTTTAGATCACTGGTTTGAGAGAAGCGGAATCTCACGAATATGATTCTCTTTTATCTCTTTTTACAATACTTAAACAAACTATGCGGGAGGGGAGACACTTTACACAAATGCATTGTCATACTCACTAGGGGTGGTTTTCAATTGTTCAGGCTAGCACCGGTTTATCACAATTGGAAGGGTGCGTTCGGGGCTGCTTAGTACAATTCCTACAATACTGAACACGCTTTTATTTTCTCTAACTGGCCACCACAGCGAAGTGTTTACAATGTGTAACTGAACTTTTTATTATTATTTTCTTTTGTTTTTACACTTCACACAATTTTAGTATAACTTAGGATTTATTTAGCTCTAGTATTTAAATCAATTATTATTATTCACTTTATTATTTATTTTTTATTAAACTACTTTGGGGATTTAAGAAACGCACCTAGAACTATCGTCTATTTAATCATCATATTTATTTAGCACACTTTATATTCACAGGTTGGTTCCGTTTTACTAGATGATGTTTAGCTAACATGTCCGCTAATTCTTGGCTGATTAAGCTTCTACTAGATCCTGAATCAATTAAGGCGATGGGGGATGTAACGCCTAAGTCGACTCGTATTAAGGGTAGTAGATTTTTTTTCATTTACATCTATTAATCGCATTACACTTTTCACGAAATTCTCGCACATAGGGGTCGATATCTTTCGCACCTTTTTTGTTTTTCACTTGGTTACAGAATAATTCATTCTTATTATTATTACTGGTTTCTTTTAGTTTACCCAATTTTGAGTAGCTGCGGAAGACACAGGTTTTCGGGTCTCCCTGCCTTACATGTTTTTTGAATTGGGGTTATTCCGTTCCAATGGCTTACTTTTGCACTCTCTTCTTATGTGCCCATATTTGCCACAATTATAACAGGTAGGTTTTCTGCGAGGTGGGTACTTGGTTTCCGCTTTATCTGGGTTTACAGTTAACTTACCAGCTTTGCGCACATGGTGAGGTCTACTAGAAACTTGTCTTTCATACGAGGTTGTTACATCAGGCAGTAGTGCTCGCAATTGATGTCTATTAGTTCCAGAGGTTTTCATTGCTTCTCTCTTTTGATCTGAGTACCATACATTTGAAGAATGGATACTGCACTGTTCTAGATCAACAATAGTATTGGGTCTATTCATCAATGATAGTCGAGATCTTTCTTCGGGTGACACTCCTATTAAAATGGTGTCCACCAGTTGTGTTTCATTCCAGCTTACACGTAGTAGTCGGGAGGACTCCCTAATATCGGAGATGTAGTGAGCTAATCTCTCCTGATGTCCTTGTACTCGGAGTACTGTCTTCCTTTTTATTTCCTCATAGATGCCGGTGGGAATAAAGTATTTTATTAAAGAACTATGTAGCTCTTCTACTGGGAAAGTAGACGTTAGGGCTTCTAGCACACGATTTTTTAACGGGGGTTTACACTTGGGTAACAGAACTTGTAAAATTTGCCAGTCATTCAGCTGCTGTAGATCCTTTATCTGAAGAAGATAACTAATAAATGTTAGTAACTTGGAAACATTTAAACCATCTGTATAAGGGATTTCGGTTAAAATCTTCTCCACAGGGTGAGTCATTTTTCCGTATAGATCTGCGTTATAGTTCATAGGGGTAATTCCTCGATGAGGGAGATTGGATTCATTGGGGGTGTTGGTCAATTCATTATTTCCGGGACGAAACTGAAAATGCTCGGGAGGAGGGACATTTACATCTGTATCAGTATTTTGTTCTGGGTTCGCTTGCACTTGCGATACGATAGGTGAGTTCCGATCCGAGATGGCGGAGGTAAACCAGTGGTGGGGGATTGTACTGGGGAGATGTGTAATTTCATTAATGATTTCTCTATTTCGTCCATCCTGAATGAGTCGGATTTTCGTCTTAAATCGTTGATAATTGAAGGTAAGCGGCGTAGAGCTTCGTCTGCTAGCTTTTGTACATCAACGGGTATTTCTGTGAGATTCGGCCAGATCGACAAATTTTTTATTCGCCTGGTTAAATCCTCTATTCTCTGGGTAGTCCGCAAAATTTTTGCCGGAGATTTCTCGTCTTGGAGTGTTTGAGACAATAAGTATAGTTCACTATACTTGGCATTACAAATTTCTTTCTTGCTTTCATAATCGAGTTGGCTTAGATTGTTTAATTGCACGGGCGCATCAAATCCACATTCGCGAATTGAACTTCGTAATTCCGCGACTGTTACATCAGCATGGGGTAGTCCACGCAAAAGGGCTTCGTAAGACAGCTCGTCTTTTAATAAGAAATCCGGGTTAAATTGGGCCATTTTGTTCTAACACATTAGCACGTACTTACAATTAATACTAGTATATTACACATATATTACATATACATATAATAAATTCATAAGTAATCAATTTACACAAATTAGAAAAGAACAACTTCTCTTCTAAGGGAGAGACAGAAATCACACACACATATCTTTCAATGTTAAATAGCCGATCAGCTGTTTACTGGAATGTAGGTCAGAGGGTGGCCTACATATTTAGTTAACAAGGAGGGTTGAGCGTGTCAGAGAGAGAGAGGGGGTTCTACTCTTATTGTTCTCCACAAAGTGACTGAATAACACAACTACTGTATACGTACTCTAAACCGGTATAAACACGAGAGAAGGGGAGCGCAATCTTATGCAACACATTTATTATTACTCCGCTTAGACAACACTTTGACTCCGTTCATTCATAAACTTTCTCAATTAAATAATTACTTATTTTGTTCACAATTTTTAAATCACGAACTTCTACTTAATTACCTTGGTCTACATTACATACTTTATTATTAACAAAGTTATTTTTAATTAATTTTTTTTTATAACATATACTAGTGTATGTAAGCTATATAGTTGGACATACACTGTGCAGAATGATTCAGGAGACAACAGGTCATAGATTGTCGTAAACAAACCTGTTACAGATTGTTCGGTTGACCAAAATTGTTATGCTTGGTCACAATTCATGTATGCAAGTACTTACATCGAATTACGCAGGAAGTGCCGGTAGGAACCTGCATATAGAATTTTACATTGTATGACGCTAATGACATTTTACTTATACATTCTACCATCTACGTAACTTAATACATATTACGTTATTTAATAGTGTATTAAATATGTTTTGAACATTACATTTATTAAAGTCACTTTCTGAGTGCATATATCAATATTATATATTTAGTTATTGATCATACAATTTATCCACGCATAGTGAATGCAATTTTGTTTGTGACACTATATACACAATTAAAACTCTTTCCTTTGTTTCCTTTATTTTTTTTTTGAATGACGCAATTTTGTTTGCTTAAAACACCTTTATAAAATTTTGCATAGTGGCGCACTTTTGTGACACTCTGTAAACAATTACCCTTTTATTTTTTTACAATTAAGCAGAGTGGCGCATTTCTGTAACTGCTTTTCGCCGCGTTACAAATCCAGGGAGCCCCTCGTAATTAAACTCCGTTAATTAGATGGGCTGCCTACGTTGTAACAGAATTGATCACAAATAATTAATGTAACAAATTACTTACTAACTGTGTAAGGAAACAATGGCAAGGTATACAATTGATTTAAGCACTCATCATATGTGTGTAACAAGAAGACTTCTCTTTTATTTAACATTAAAAAACATATACTGACAGATCCCATGACTTTACTAATTCAATTATTAAGTTATTAGAAAGGTTTCGTTAAACTTTGAGATCAACTTGATTTTATATAGCTACACCACGGATCCGGGTAAACTTTCTGTATGTCTGCAATTAAACTTTTAATTGTACTCATTTCAGGGTATTAGCTTGCAAGACTTTCTTTTATTCAACCATTTGAAGAATGGTATTATTGCTTGAATTATAATGCTCTACATTAGCATATAAACTGTTACAACGTATGAAGTTAGAATAGATACATGAAATTCTTATATTTAATTTATAAGTCTTTACAAAGTTAATATTTTCTGAAAAGTCTCTTTCAAGAAGTGTTGTGTGACAAATATTAGTAACCCTCGATAGACAGGCTATCGAGTCACCTTTTAATTGGTATACTGAAGACTCGTCCTGGTGTATCCGTCTTGGGAAACAGGAACAGCTACGTCGTCATCTCGCTCTGGCCTTCCTCTGTAAAGGGCTCCAAAAGTTCGCAGGTTGAACAATATGCAGAGTAGATATCTCAGATGATCTTGTAGATTATCGGAAGTCCCGATCTGCATCTTCTGTCACGTGCAGTAGAATTTGTGGCTTCTGATGATTCACATCTCCGGGTATGACTTTGGAATTGTTGTTATTTGTTCAAGCACGATGTCATCTTGTGTTACACTCTTTGTTACGTTTCGATACTTTTTGTTTTACATTACTTTAAACTTATTGTCTATTCACATGACTACATTAATTAATACATCCAGATGTTTTAAACAACTACATCTGGTACACCATCTTAAGGTGAAGCAAAATATCGTTAACATATTTTAAGCGCACAGCTCCTACGTCTATACTGTACGGAGTCACCATTGCAAGAGAGAGAAATTCTGCTCCCTTCGCCTGGTACTGGGCAAAAGTTAGTGGGACAATTTCCGCGCGAGAATATAGTTCCTAACTATATTTAAGTTAACATTTTTATTTATACAAACTATCCCTAAACAAATATACATAATTTAAATCAGTTGTTTTAGCGACTATTTATGTCTTCAGATTTATTTATTATTAACATTAATTTTTTTATCTTATTCTAACTCACACAAGACTCTGAAAGCATGTCGAGTCTGGAATCAACAGGACAGCGCCTGCTTACAAGCAAAGGGTTAAATACGATATTAATAACTCTTTACAATTTATCTTTTTATTAGAGTATCTTATAACTAATTAATTACTGCTTCCTCTCATACTGAGTACATACAGGTATTTTATATTATACAGTGAGATTTAAATGGCTTAAGAGCTCGCAACTTTAATTTTTAAAATTTTTTATTTTCTTGATTATTGGTACAATTTAAATCGTCACATAATGTGTCAGAATTCTGAAACTTTACAGTGAAACATATGTGTTTATTTTGGAAAAGAACTTATTAAAAACCTCCCACTTTGGAATCATTAATTAATGTTAAAATATGACATAGCTATACAAATAACGCAAAATATGTTCCGCTAAAGCAACAAAAGCTATAACAAAGAAGAAAAGTCAGACTTTGTACAGGTACAGTGTACAGCATACGCAGTATTTTGCCCCCCATTGGTAAAAATTGTCGGACGGAATTTAGTGAATGTAGCACGCGATCCATATAGTAGGCCTATACATCGATACGTTTCGTAGAGACTGTTTCACTGACTATGCAGTTATCAAAGCGCTGCTGTGTGTATATTGCATATCTCCAGTTTAACAGAAGTGTCTGTATGGAAACGAATTCTATTCTTCAGGTAACAAAACTCAGGTCACTTGAACTTTCCGTTAATTATAATTAAACATACTCTACTAAACCTTGAATACACTAAACATTCTGTCAGTGGGACCAGAAAGAGCGGAGAGATCATAACGTAAACATGAGTTATAGAAAGAAAAAAATACAAATATTTGTGTGTGTGTGTGTGTGTGTGTGTGTGTGTGTTACGAAAACATTTTCTTGAGAATACAAATAAGTTTAAATATATTTTCAGATTTATTATCTCAGTTTACTTAGTTCATTAAATATATATAACAAAGATATGTAGACGTACAGTACATTTTAAAATATAGGCGTCACTATTACTATAATTTAGCATCACTCACTGTTACTAAATAGAATAAACAGGAAAATAGTAAAGTAAATTTTTTTGTAACTTGGAGTTAGAGGAAGAAGCATTTTGTCCATAACTACTCGTATTTATAAATTCCATCAAACGAAACATATTAATCAAAACCAGTCGAGTGAAAAAAGTACTATAAATTTAATCGAGGTCTAAAAATCTAAGATGTAATCAGTTTATGTGGTTTTGTATTATGGAAAATTAGTTTTAAATTGCTAGTTACAGAAAATTAATCGTTCCTTTTACAAGTGTTAAGAGAATGTTGAATTTTAACGTAGCTATAAGGTTGACAGAGGTGAACTAGATTGACATTATCTTATCACTAAGTAAACTAAACTTGATTTTATTTGGAAATGTACTTTAAATTAATAGTGAAACATGAGATTAGCAGGCAATTTACAGCGGTTCTAATCACACGCATAAATCTATTTCTGATAACCGTATATAGACTTCGGCGGACGATTTTGATACTGTAAAAAAACTCTAAATCATATTGTATAAGAAACGATAAACAAATGTTCACCGTAACTGAAATTTTTGATTCACTGTTGAACTGTCCTGTCAACTAATATATACTAGAAGGAGATTTGAGGTTTTTTGTCAAAATCTTAACTACATAATTAATATTCCTGCATACGTATTAGCGTATTAAATATATTAAAATTAAAAATATGATTAAAATATATTAAAAATTAGTTTATGTTATTGTTGTGTTTGTATTCTAAACTTGGGCTCTGTTTGTAATCCTACCGAAGTTGAGCTGTGATAATAACGTATAGTGGTTTAGATGGAAACCAAACCATTAGCCTTTATGAACTTGTATTGATGTCAATTGATTAAATTTTATAGAACCAAACATTTTAAATTTATTCCACTCCGTAGGATAAACTTTTATTACTTTTAGGTACCTTGGACAAGCTGTAGGGATATTTGTAGTATTTAAATTAAATTCCTCCGAATCAGCGTGTCAGATTCCCTCAGCAACCTCCGCAACCCACAAGTCTTCAAGTGGTTAAATTGCGGTCGCCACTCAGCAGCGTCTAAAACAATTACTTTAGAGTTTATTCAAACTACTATGCTGATATCTATTACAGAGCATTGTCTTTAAACCCGACATACAAACTGTGCAGAAAAATAAATAAATTTTTGTCGGTTGGTTTACAGTACCAAGAAGTGATCGATAGAGTAAGAAAAACACCCATCACGGAGTAAACACACACGGGGAAAAGTGGACATGCTTAGGTTCGCAGATTACATAGACTGCAGAGAACAACGAAGATCTACACAAGATTTTTGACACAATGGATCAACTAATGAAGAATGAATTCAATATGCAAATAAATGAACAAAAGACCAAAGTCCTAGCCTGTAGTCGGAAGGAAGAAGAACCAGTCAGAACAACTTTTAGAAATAATGTTCTCCAGGAAGTTAAAGAATATGACTATCTAGGAAGTAAAATCACAAGTGATGGACGTAGCGGTAAGGAAATTATAAGCAGAATTAACCAGACTAAAATTACTTGCAACAAACAGAAAAACTCTTCACTTCAAAAACTATCAGCCTAAAAATAAGGAAGAATCTAGTAAAGACATACGTGTGGAGTGTTGCCCTATACGGGAGTGAATCTTGGAGAATTGGAAAAGTAACAAGAAATGACTCCAAGCATTTAAGACTTGGTGCTACAGAAGAATATTCAAGATAAACTGGAGGGAGAAGATAACGAATGAGGAATTCTTAGGTGAGCTCAGGAGGAGAAGAGCTTTTTAGGAAATTTAAAAGGCAGAAGAGCTAAGTTACAATATACTACGACACAATGGGTTGGTTAAGAGAATAATAGAAGGACCAATTGAAGGGAAGAATCACATAGGACGGTCCCGTTTAGACTAAGTGAAACAGCTTATGGTCGATGTGAACTGCACATCATATTGTGAGTTGAAAGGAAAAGCAGAGAAGCGTGAAGAATGGCGAGCTGCTGCCAACCAGCCTATGGGCTGCTAACCTGGGAGGGAGTTTACAATACTTTGTATTTTCACTTGTGAATCAGCAGAAAGGTAGACGTAAGAATTTGATACAGCTCTTCAGGTAATGTATACTAAAATACACGCAGATTTGATGAGGTGATAAAGCTGACAAATACGAATTTTCCCCAACTATTTGACATCGAATTACAAAAGTACATACAAGTAAAGCAGTACAAAAGTACAAGCAAGTAAAACAGTACAAAAGTACTGCTTATAAACCTACAAGTAACGTGAAAGTCAGTTTTTTAAAAATAAATTTACCCGAAAAGTTTAATATGTATTACTAAAAATTAACATAAACTCTATCTCTATCTCTATCTCTATCTCACGGTGTTTAATAACACTATTTCGAACCCGCCTCTTATCGTACTGCAAACGAGAGCGTTATCCACTAAGCCACATAGAAGTTCACGTTTAAATAGTAATCAGCATAATTTAATGTACTTAAATACTTTACTTTTGCATCAAGAAAATATCCTAAAACAAGTATGATCGAAATTTTCTAAACATAATTATCACTCTATGGACAGAACTGTTATTTCCCTTCCAGGATCAAATGTTCTGTTTACTGCTACTGGTATTCATTTGGTTCTGCTTCTAGCAAATGTCTACCCTTTAGGCTGGCAGCGACAAGCAAGAA
Source organism: Magicicada septendecula (assembly GCA_034769895.1). Lineage (NCBI taxonomy): Eukaryota > Metazoa > Arthropoda > Insecta > Hemiptera > Cicadidae > Magicicada > Magicicada septendecula. Next base: position 806,194,466 of record CM068368.1, on the reverse strand, counting down.
TTTATACGTATAATACGCAAGATATGTCATGTGTATAGAATATGTTACTATTTTCCCTTGATAAATCAGTTACCAAACATAGCGGAGGAAGGCTAAGGTATCTATTCTTCCACAACGTATATCAGCACACGGGAAACGTAGCAAAAAGGACATGTCAAAAAAAAAGTTAGGTAGAGAAACCTCTAAAAAGAGGTATACAGGAGACACCACTTACTCAGAGTTGTAAAGTCAGATTTGCAAGACAGTGAATGCATTTAATAGGTGTATCGTATTTGTACCGAAAGAGAATAAAGGCATTTCTCTACTAAAGCGAAATAAACTTACTAAAACCTCTCTCTAGTTAAGAGTATAAAGCCAAATAAACAGACATGCTGTGTAATAAGGGCTTCAGGAGTCATGAGGAAATTACATGCGACATCTTCAGGCACCGGCACAGTGTAACTGCCGACAATAGCAGGGAAACTTAAATTAAACTTAAACTTATCATGTTCTTGCTTACTGCAAAATCTATTAACTTCTCACCATTTCTTTGAAAAATGTGGACGCTATACTTTCTTATTGTGCCCATGTATTCAGGTTCTACACTAAACAGACAATTTGTCATCTAGTAATGTTTCATCTTCACTTGGTTAAAAAAAAAGTATTTTTTTAAGTATGAGAAAGTCTAGTTATTCAAGTAACACAGTCTAACCATTAACACATAAATTCCTAATAGTTTACATATTTAAGCCTAGTCTTGACAACAAGTGTCTTCCAGACACATGAACTTACACACTTTAATTTTAATTGGTAATGGAATAGTCAAGCGTTTTAAATTTTCAGACCCCTATTGACGTATTAAGAATGATGTACGCTTATGGAATGACATCTGCTAATTTTGAAATACTTTCCTGGAGAAAATTATCTGTAGATGAGTTACAGTTGTACCTACCAAGCACAAATGTGTTCTTGAATGACACATTTAGTTTATGTATTTATTTTTATACGTCATCTTTTGTAGCATTACTCTTTTTTCAAAGAAACTATAAAAACACTAGCATAATTTATGCTGTATGTTTTTTGTGAAGCGTATGATATACTATATTTAGGTACACCTATACTGTAGACTGTCGTTGAAGGCGAATAGGCACCGGCGCAATGTAGCTGACGACGATAGCAGGGAAACTTGAATTAAAGACGGAAAACTTTGCGCCCCATGTTTTCTAATAATAGGAAAAGCTGGCAAACTTTTGGCGGAGTTCCAGAACAGTGAAGAAAAATTTAGTCTCTGGCTTGAGGTGATTAATGTTTACGTTTGCATCTCCACGTAACATGGCGTACGTATGTCACGTGCACGTTTGGGCGTAGACATTCACGACTCCCTCCTACCATTTTGAAGAAACATTTTTTATTAATTAAAAATAAACATGGCAATCTTAATTGCAGATATCTTAATCTTAATATCTGGAATTATAATATGGAATTCCAGATATTATGGAATTATAATAATATTGCTTTATATGGAATTACTTTATTTTATTTCTGTATCGGCCATCTAAGGACCACATGCCAATTTCAATTCTTTATTCTTTGTTCTTTTCTTTTTCTCCAATATTCTTTCATCTTTTCACTGTGTCTCTTCTTCCTGTCTTCAGTCCACTTTAAACCTGAGTTGTTTTTCTCTCTCCTATCCTGGACTCCTTCTATTTTTAATACTTTTGCCCGAAAAACGTCTCTTATAATTGCTTCTTGTGCGTTTATATTACTTTTTTCTAAATTCTTTTGGACTTCTTTAATCCAACTTGATGTTGAATTCTTCCCCCCCAGATATTTAAAGATGTGCTTTGTTAACCTATTCTCGTCCTTTCTATATAAATGTCCAAAAATAATAGTGTTCTTTTCTCATTGTTTCTTTTATACTTTCTATACTCTGATATATTGCATCCTTACTACTTAATTTTCAACCTTCTGAAGTTTTTCGTGGGCCTAATATTTTCCTAGTAATTTGTCTTTCCAATATTTCTAGTTTCTCTAAATTATAATTCAGTACTAGGTATTCACTTGCATATAGGCATTCTGGCTTCACTACTGTACTGTAATGCCTTATTTTCGCATTTTTAGATATGGACTTTTATTGTAAATATCTTTAGTTATACCATATGCTCTTTCCGTTTTATAAATACTTTCTTCAGTAGCACATTTTTCTAAAACCTTCTCTTGAATTATTTCCTCCAGATACTTCTAACCCTCTCTATCCGACCAATACGTGTTAGCAGGAATTTTGGCGCATTTTTAATTTTCGTGAGAAATTTGTTTTTTTTTCTGCAGAAATTCTTAAGCCTGTTCTACTGGCTATGTCCTCTAAAAAAATTAACTTGTGTTACTGCAGATGTCAATGCCATAAATAAATATGGCGTTATTTATTTATTTATATTTTTTTATCAACATGTGTCGGTTTTTTAACATCACCTACACATATTGCATCCCTTGCTTTGCCTTCAGTGAACGTTGTCATTCTGATTATTATCAACATTTGTCTATTATTTGATTATTTCTATTATTATTTTTATATTATATACCGTACTTCAAAAATTTGCATATTGTTCGATTTTTCATTGACGTGCTACCTTCGCTGTTTACCTGCATCATCTGTGTTATTGAGAATCAAAAACAGATTAACTAAGACAAGACGGCATTCCAAGACTGTCATTAGCGAAGGTGTAAGCTTGTACGTGAAGGCAAAATAATAGAAAGAGTCAATTTCTACAGATTTCTCGGTTGTGATATATCCTACAACAGCGAAGTTAAGTGTCGAGAAAAGAACAAAGAAATTCAATCTCATGTGCGGCACAAACAAATGGTGTCTTTAGGGTAAGAGGGTAAGTTTAGAAAGGACACTATTGTAGTGTATTTATTGTTCATAGCTTAAAGGTACCATACATACGATTCGCAATAAAATTTTAATTACTCACATTCTTAAACACGATCGATTTCGGTCATAGACCATTGTCAGGTCATATACTCGTACAGTGGACTTGCGGTCACAATATCGTAAAACAGCCACTATTTACAAAAACGAATTCGTAGACATTGATTAATGAACGTGATACCTACGTCGGTGACAAGGTTTCTCTTATTATCACAAAGGACACGATGATATAGCTCCATAAAGTCATGGCCGTGGCTTATGGTTTATATAAAAGGAGCGACTTAGAAACTATGAAATACTAATTCATACCGAGTCCAGTCGGCTACGGTGAGCTTTCTAAGGTCGGTTATGTGAATGGGTAACAAGAAAGGATAGACTTGGAACGTGGCTAACAGAAGAGCTTTCATATTTATAATATAAAAAGTATCTCAGGATCAAAGCATATAAAAAAGGTGAAAAGAAGATATGTTAAGAATTAATACAACGCCTTCCGAGAAAAATCTTTTTTTACTGAGTTAGAGGAACTCAGTTTACTGAGTTTATATGGTCAGCCCAAAAAAAGACGCCTCTATAAATGAGACGCGATGGACCAGATCGTCTAATACTTGCGCTAGAAAGGATGAAGACGAAAAAATTGTTTTAGCCATTTCACACGAACTATTTGACTTTAATAAAGGCTATACATTTTTGGCCATCGTAAAAGATTAGGAAAATTAAAAACTATATAAAAATTTAACTACATAATTATTTATGAACTCAGTCTTTTGAAAATAATTTTATCCAGTCCGTCTGTAGGTCTATCTTTTTTCACTTTTCTCTTCCTCTCTTCTTTCTGCACGTTGCTTACCACGCTTTTTATGTATCTCTTTACTTCGTCTTTAGACAGGAGTCAAAATTTTGAAGAGTTAATAATTAGGTAATTAAATTAGGTTTATAGGTAAGTATAATTAGGTAATAAGTATGTTGTATGTTGTTTTCCTGACACACGCGTCAAAACAATTTCCATTAACACCGCTGCACCTTTGTTACGATAGGTTATATCATAAAACTGTCACCAAATGAAACCAAATTTCACGCACAGAAATGTTGAAAGAAACGGACATCGATAGTGACAGATAGGGAACAATAAAACGTACCGGAAAGGGCAACAAAGATATTCAGTGGTGAATTTGCGTTTTCGCTCTGGGTTTAAATGTGCATTGTGTTCTACAGTTTTTTTTTTTTTGATATTTGTTAGCTTTCATATACTACTATTCTTCTATTCATATGATTATTATTTGGATCATAGTTCTATAAATAAAAGTTTATTAGAAAGCCCACAAATATTAAAAAAAAAAAAAAAAAAAAAAAAACTGTAAACACAATGGACATTTAAACCCAGAGCGAAAACGCAAATTCACCACTGAATATCTTTGTTGCCCTTTCCGCTACGTTTTATTGTTCCCCATCTCTCACTATCGATGTCCGTTACTTTCAACATTTCTGTGCGTGCAATTTTTTTCGTTTGGTGATAGTTTTATGATAGATCCTATCGTAACAAAGGTGCAGCAGTGTTAATGGAAATTGTTTTGACGCGTGTGTCGGGACAACAGCGTAATCGATACGGAGTAGCGCTTGACATGCGAGTCTCCCGCTTGACCCGACGACTCGGTAATCCGTCTGCTGCACCTAAATTCTTCTTTCAGCTGTGTACAGCGCACTAATACTTTTTTTAATTTTCACGGTGTATTTTTGCACAGTTACAAACCTTGTTTACATGCAAATGCCGCTGTCGCCGGCAAAGCCCGTGTCGCCTTTGGCCATTACCCCGTTCAACTTTCTTTGTTTGTATCGTTCAGATGTGTTTTAATCTGAATAAATTTGACGGCAGAATCTACTGCGCGAGAAAAAAAATCACGTTGAAAAAAAGAAGTTATTGGACAGACATGAAAACTGGAACGAAAATACTTGTATTCGTACGGTAGCTTTGTATCATTAATGAGAGTAGTTTACATTCATGAATTTTTTATGACGGGTCGTATTTTGGTGTACTCCGGCCAATTACTTCTCTCGGATATAATTTCTAAATAATCTTGTTTTGAAAAAAAAAAACGTTAAGTTAAAAACCTTAGTACGAGGTACAAGGCGTTTGCCTGTAGTGTTCGATTTTTCTGCTGATATATTTAGCACTCTTTGGTAAATAACAAGTAAATTAAATTTTGAATAATATTACCGCCCATCTGTAAAACACCTAAGTAGAAAGACTACATCCTACGTACTTTACATCTGAGATAAAATTTCTGTTTTTTTTTATGTATGGTTGCTCCATCTAAAGCTCAGAACCTTGATTTCCCTATATTTGATGTCATAGTCTTTGTCATAGGCTTCTTCCACGCACGTACGCAGGAATTCACCACGTTACAATATCAGTCATATTAGTTACGAGACTTTTAACTGGTACAGTCACCCAATCACACCCTGCTAACGCTAAACAGATGTACGACGAGAGAACCCTGTGATGTGCACTGTTGGACAGGTAAAAAACACAGATATGCAGAAATAATCAAATATACATCCTTCGGATGCAGTAACAAAATAAAATAAAATGTGACTGTAAAATTGCTTAAACTTCCACGGCCGTCGCCAACACTGTTGGGACTATTATGTGAAGGTTCTAACAGCGGGAACTGTTATGCCGTGGTTTACTGCTTGTGTGCAGGACAGACGTTTCGACCCCACCATCGTAGGCCATCTTCAATGTCAGAAGCAATTGGCACAGTGTGGTAAAGTTGGGTAAACTCGTGATAAAGTATATAAAATACCAATTGTGCCAACCAAAAATTTTTAATTCATTTTTCTGTTTTAATCTTTGGAAAGAACGGAATTTATAGGACTAAATTATTTTGGATAAAACAAGATATTATATTTATTTCAATTAAATTCTGAAACAATGTTCTTGCTTGGTAATCTCGTGATATTCCTGGTAATCTCGTGACAACACTCAGCTATACTCGTGACATCACGACTTTACCTGGATTGAGGAATCCAATCCATGAAATAAAAACTATCGAAAATTTTAGTAGAAAACAATTTAGAAGACTTATATTTAATGGAAGTCTTTTTCAGAAGTAAATGTCAAAAATTAAATAAATTTGTACATTCCTAGGAAGCGTCTTTACTTAGAAAACAAAACAAAACATTTAGGCTTAAGAAACTACGATCCGGAGATAAGGTGCTACAACGTGTACGCCGTCCATAACCTATCAAAATATGTGTCATCGTATTCATTTTGTAATGACCGACAATTTAAGACTAAATTTGATACTTAATATAGTGAATTGCAATTACAGTAGAATCAATATTCACGTCCTATTAACAGATACAGACATATAAGAAATAATCCTTACCTTTCACTTCAAAACGTTGCAAAACAATAAACACGTGTCGCATTGGCGCCTACAATGTCTCAAACCGAACATTCGTATGCGCTGCGCTCAACTGGAGAAACTAGGCCTTTCTGGGAGCATTGGTTAACCAGTGACAGGCTTCACAAAAAGTATCACGAGATTACCTCTATTACGAATTACCCGAGTTCACCTCCGTCAATTACCCCAGTGTTGAGGAAGGGACTATGTATATTCCCTGAGATGACCCACTTAAATAAACTTTCCTTGTACGTACAGAGAGAAGACAATCTAAAACCCCTATCTCTAACCTGAACGTTCTTCATAGGATTTTTGATTCTCTTCGTCACTTTTACTAGCAGATATGATGTCACAGTATCGTTGCGGAATACATTTCGTGATAATAGGAAAGTGTAGGCGTCGTTAGAAGAATAAAAAGTATTATTGCTTTATTAAAGCTTAAAACTTTACAACTGTTCATAAAATCTATAAAAAACAGAGGAAATAATTGTTTGATTCTATTAAATAAATAAAATGTCTGTATTCGACTTTTTCTTTCAATGACAATAAAACGAATACAATTAAACTTAAGCTGCACAAGATTTCCGTTTATGTCTAGACGTGTATCTATAAGATAATAGAACCGATGTCAACTGGCTGGCTGGTGACCTTCACACTCAAGTGTAACCAATTAATGGAAGTTAAAAATAAATTATTCGAATTCATGATATGGCAGCTTTGATGGAAAAAAGAATCCTATGTCATCATCATCATCATCTTCACGGATTAAACCAAGGATGGTTTGTTCCGGTCTCAAATAGGCAAAGATTACAGCTGGTCACTCCAGCGCTTCCTCGGACGTTCCACACCTCTCCGTCCCCTCGGCTTATAGTTCCATAGTTGTTTGGGGATGCGGCAGTCATCCATTCGGCAAAGATGTTCCAACCAATTCAGCCGATACTGGGCGATCTGTCGAGTATACTTATAATATTCAGTTCCTTTCGTATATCTGTGTTTCTTCTATGAAGAGCGTGCCCGCCACGTGACTGGGAAATCTCATTTCAGCCGCTTGGAATAAGAATCCTAGGTAGTGAAGTAATTTTATTAAAACTATAAAGTAACTGAGGTCGCTTTGGCCATGTTGGGTGACAACTGACATTAAACTACTCATAAGTAGGTCGCAGTAAAGTTAGCTTATATGACAAATAATTTATTTCAATCTTTCATTCAGTTCTTCCTTAGGCTAGTATCACAGCCTGCAGGCTTTTATGGACGTATATAATGTACTACGGTGAAACTTGGGACGAATTATTTTCTAGTCATTTTGTGGGAGGTATCGAAGGCCGGTCTTGTGTTACGAACAACTTCTCACTATGTATACCGCGCAATAGTCGATAATATAATCTGAACAACATTAACAGCAGGCTCTACCAACCATCGCCAGTAGTTTTTCAAAATTAGTATGTGGTAAACTTGGGTAAACTCGTGATAAACTATATAAAACACCAATTGTGACAACCAAGAATTTTTAGTTTTTTTTTCTGTTTTAATCTTTGGAAAGAATGTTTTCTAAGGACTTTATAGCACTAAACAAGTTTTGGATAAAACAGCATATTATATTTATTTTAATTACATTTTGAAACAATGTTCTTGCTTGGTAAACCCGTGATATTCCAGGTAATCTCGTGACAACACTCCGCTATACCGTGATATCACGACTTTACCTGGATTGAAGCAATCTCCTGATAAGACTGGATATAATCATAACCGGATCTGAAATTCATTTCGTTTAATATTCAGTTTTTTTGAAAGCTAAATCTTACGGTCAAGAAAACGTGAAAATTAAAGACTCCATTATTATTAAAATCGTTCAGAGAAATCCAAACCAGGAAATAAAAACTATCGACAATTTTAGTAGAAAACAATTTAGAAGATTTATATTTAATAGAACTCTTTACCAGAAGTAAATGTCAAACATTAAATAAATTTGTGCATCACTGGGATGCAGCTTTACTTGGAAAACAACAGAAAACATTTAAGAAACTACGATCCATTTAAGAGATAAGGTCCTACAACGTATACGCTGTCCATAACCTATCAAAATATGTACCACCGTATTCAGTATGTATTAACCAACAATTTAAGATTAAATTTGATGCTTAATATAGTATATTACAATTACGATATAATCAAAATGCACGTTCTATTAACAGATACAGACATATAAGAAATATTCCTTACCTTTAACTTCAAAAAGTTGCAAAACAATAAACACTTGTCGTACTGGCGCCTACAATATATCAAACTGAACGTTAGGATGCGCTGCGCTCAGCTGTAGAAACTAGACATTGTGGAAGTACTCGTTAACCCGTGACAAGCTTCACAAAAAGTATCACGAGATTACCTCTATCACGAGTATACCCGACTTCACATGCTTTGGAGATGACCTACTCCAGTCATAGTATACATTAATTTTAGAGAAGTAATGGTCATGTACAAAAATTAACAATTTTATGATAAACGCTTGTTTACATTATATATGTCTCAACAACTTTGCTCACTACTGGCTTCCCAAATTAATCATTTCAAACTTAACCCCTTAAAAAACTTAACTTCTACCAAACTTGTAAAAAAATTCTAAGTCTAAATAATAGTTTAATATCTGAAAGTTCTCAACCTTTCACGACCGGCTTCAATACTGTTGAAATTATTATCAGCCGGTCTGTTAGGCCGTGGCCTACAGTTGTCGTTATTTTCAAACGTTCGGCCCCACCATCGGTGAATTTGGCGGCCACCGCGCCCATCTAGACACTGATGGTGGCCTCCGGTTTTGGGGCATTGTAAAAATTTCAACACTTTAGTACCTATTTGTAATTTTTTAACTACACTTTGATTTTTAACTCGTGTGAAAATCAAACATCGCAGAACCCAAATTTTGAAGATATTTATTAAAAGAAATAATACATAAATTCAAACAATGCTCTGTCACACAATACAGTATTGTATACTCGTACCGTACTTCAAAGAAAATCCTGATGTTATACGTTACGGGCCACAGATGGGCTATGCGATTTCCATACACCATAACCTGTTTAAACAGATAATCAAAAATGGAAAAGATACCTAATAAGGATTTATTACACAATTCATAATCGAAAGCTATAGCTGAAAATGTTTAGTTAACCAGTTATTCTTAGTCTTCTTACTTCCCATTTCCTCTTCGATGCTTTCTGCTGCCTTTGAGGCACTAACGGCCCTCAGAATTCTCTAGCGGTGACACTGGAGGGCGATAGGACTCACTTTTGGAACGTATGCAAAATATAATAGGTTACGGGAATCAAGACAATTTGGTAGGTTAAATTCAATCAAAATCTCGATGGAACGTATCAAAAGCTACTACTTTACGGTACAAAATCGGGTTGTCGGTACTGGACAGGGCCGTGTACCTGCTCGTCTCCTTCACTTCAAGAAAGGTTATTTTTATGGCCACTAAAATGGTTCTTCTATTGTTAAGGGGGTTTTACAGTAGACTCGTTACCACGGCCCCGTCCAGAGGATTAAATGGCATTTTATTCCGTCGCATCCAACTTCAGTCGTTTCGAAAACATTTGTTTTACTTTTACATATAACAGTGCAACAATTATTATATTATGTAATATAACAATAATAATAATAACAATTATTAGTATTATTATTATGATTATTATTTGTTCATAGGCCTTAAAATATATTCTAACTATCATGATAGTTTACATTATCGAAACATAGTAAAATATTAAAAAATATATAATATATTCTCGTAAGAAAGGTACTATTTATTATTAATTATATATATATATATATTTGTTTATATATGTATATATTATCATCATAATAATCTTCACGGACTAAACCAAGGATGGTTTGTTCTGGTCTCAAATAGCAAAGATTACAGCTGACCACTCCAGCGATTCCTCGGACGTCCCACACCTCTCCGTCCCCTCGGCTTATAGTTCCATAGTTGTTTGGGGATGCAGCAGTCATCCATACGGCAAAGATGTTCCTACCTACAAACCTAATGGATCGAAACGTCCGAAAACACATATTATGCCTTTATTCTCTGAGAAAACTGAAAGCGCTGTAACTACGGTTGTAAGCATGTCATTCCAACCATTACATAACATTTTTACTATTTCTTTTATGAATTTGCTAACTGCTATAATTTTTTATTGTTCGACTAAGCTTTTCGTCATTACTGACATCTTCAGGTATTAAACAATACGAAGAACATTACATAACAGTATGTGTTTTGCCGTTTGCAAATTAAAATTAGTACCTGTCAGGCAGACTCCTCACGAACATCCTTAAGTAATAGAAAGTTTTTTTTTAGGTAAAACAAAAATATGTTTTCTTCTGAACAAAAACTCCTTTCACTCATTAATTTACAAACAAAGTGTTTTCCCAATCATTAATTTACTGCACGCGATGAAGCAAATATAATGACGACAATTTATTGCACATTACAATTAAAAGTAGTGATGAAGCTTCATATTGTTAGTCAAAATATTAACAAATACCACCACCGTGTGAGTCAATTACTTATAAAGGCTTTAAATCAAAAGATAAAAATTTTCGTCTTTGAAAACAAAGACTATGTTTTAGCCTACTTCTTAACAACAAAACAAGGTGAAATAAATTGGTTGCCAACAATTTGTTAATATCTTTAATTATTAGGCTGTTTTATTTTTTTCATCTGTGTACGCTAATATAGTAGTAACTTTTGATTAAATATACAAATAGGTTCATTACACAGCATAAGGGTATACGTTTAAAAATTAAAATAAAGGGAAACAAGTCTGTCCATAAGTATCTTTTCAGAATGTTTTAATAACACGTATATTTATTGTTTAATGGGACTGATTTCAAGAATAGTAGTTAGTCTCAAGTTGTTTTTAATTTTCTATAAAGCCCCGCAATCCTTGAACCACCAAAGCCAAATTCTAAATACGCCAGTGTGTGATCAGCACGTTTTCGTGACAGAAATCTCGTAAGAAATAGAATTTTTGCAAGAATGTATACAACTCTTCCTTCACTTTATAAATATAACCTTTCCATCAGAGATTACTGTTAAACCAAGATATTTCATTTGTTCATTTTGTCACCAAGCACTTATAGTCAAATTCTTTTTACATGATGATCCATAACAAACAACGTGAAAATTCAACCTTGTCTTTCAAAAAGAAAATCGTGTATTTTGTTTTTCACATAAAACCACAGTTTTTACCAAATCAATACTTTAATTTATCTAATTCGACAATAATTTAATATTGCTACAATTTTAAATTCTGTCTGGGAACTGGGAAATAAAGAAAAAATACAATCGTTATTTATTTTTAATTTAATGTTTTAATAAACATCACGATGATCATAATCATGGCTGACAACTCACTGAAAAGTGCTCGGCGGGAAAAGTTGCGACAGCACTACTTGCCCAAACTATAGTCTACTGTAAACGGAGTTTCATACATCTGTCGGAATAAATTGCGACATTATTTCGCCCATGCACTTGCTGATCACTTGCACTTCCTCTCGCGGTAAAAATTGTGTTTCAGTGTAAACACCTACTCGACACTGCTTGCGCATTTCCTGTCGCAATTTTATCGCCAGTGTAAACGTAGCTTTACAATAGGAACTTTAGGCCTCGGTGTACAGAATTGATGTAGTCCTATATGGTAGCACATTTTTCTTTAAGCGTTTTTACTGAGTTTCTGAAAGCCATGATACCTTTAATACACCTTATATAACTGGCAGAGACACACACACACTTGCCTCTGCTTTTGTTATATTACTATGCAAAATAAAAATAAACGGTGCTAGATAAAGAACATGCCATTTATTATTTAACAATGTGAAATTGTAGTACTTTTATACAATGCGTTTTATTTTTAGTATAAATTTAACATTTTTATGCGCATATATAATTGGCGGCACAGTAACAGTCACAGTCTCCAGAATAAACAACAGACAGGCAAAAAGCGGCTCGCGTGTAACCCTCTGCCTCTACACCACTACGCTAAATAACTCCTTCATTGATCCAAATGACCTATTTTCATCCCTTTGTGTTCCTCGTTTTTCAAGAGGCTTTGTATACCACAGGTGCCTTTTCTATGTACAGTTCTGTGTAAGCTCCGCAACTTTCTCGTCTCTGTTTATCTGAAATGTATTTTTTTTTTAACACACACTCATTTAATGTTTGTCTCAATCGCGCTCTTTAGAAGTGTGGTTTACCGCACTATGATTTGCACACCGTTTTATTTGAGCATATAAAGTGGGAGTTTTTAACAAAAATTGAAATAAATTTGGTTAAAATTCGCTTCACTTGAAGTCATTAATTATTTCTTAGATACATATCACTAACACAACAATAGTGATAATTTCTTAGCTAGACTAACACAACAATAATATGCCTGTTGAATATTTTTACGAGAATCGATTTGTTTAACTCTCGGTTTTATACGTGAAGTCAAACTTCACTCTTGGGGGAGCCCGAGAGCTACATTTGCCCCCCGTTGATTTTATACGTTCCATGAATTAATCAGCTTTGGACTTTGAAAAGACGGAAATGATTTATCGTGATACGTTTAAAGGACAGTGCGTTCACTTTTTGCGTTAAAAAAAAAAATACTGACAGACATTACACTTTAAGTGTTAGTATCCTCGATGGTTAGCGTGATCTCAACCGTGGGTTCATATCGGTGTCTGAAAGAACTTTTTTCTCTCTGCAAAACTTTTAACGATGAAAAACTGGTATAAACATTGTATATTATAACGTTGCAGAAATCAGACCCTATAGGGGATCCACAAATATTAGATAAATGATAAAGGGTAACATAATTTAATGAATAATAATAAAAAAATATCGGTATGGAGAACCATACATGACTTCCATATTCTAAGATTTATAATCTGAAATATGCTTGCCTGCCAAGCACGATATATTTTCTAATATATACATAAAAATATATTTACATTTTTACATTAAAATGAAAAAATTATAATTTTATTGCCTGGCAACAAAATTATTTTATTTTCAACAATTACCATTGTTTGAAAAAGTTTAAATGAATTTTCAAGTACTTTACTCTTGTTAAAACGTAAAAGGTTGCAGGTAAACTACCCCTTCCCCTTAACCGAGCTTCACCAAAATCTAGTGGTCTTGAGTCCTCTACAATTCACTGACGTATGCAAAACATTATTTGATTCTGTTTGAATTTGCGGCAGTTATCGTTTGCCATAGAAAATACGCTTGATAAAAAACGTTGCAGGTAAACTACCCCTTTCCCTCAACTGATCTTCACCAAAAACAATAGGTCTTGAGTACTCTACAAATCAGGGTTGTATGCAGAAAATTATTTGATTCTGTTTGAATTTGCGGCTGTTATCGTTTGCCATAGAAAATACCCTTGTTAAAAAAACGTTGTAGGTAAACTACCCCTTTCCCTTAACCGATCTTCACCAAAAACAATAGGTCTTGAGAACTCTACAATTTAGGGCTGTATGCAAATAATCTTTTGATTCTGTTTGCATTTGCGGCTGTTATCGTTTGCCATAGGAAATACCCTTGTTAAAACATAAAACGTTACAGGTAAACTACCCCTTTCCCTTGACCGATCTTCACCAAAAACAATATATCTTGAGAACTCTACAATTCAGGGCTGTATGCGAAACATTATTTGATTCTGTTTGAATTTGCGGCTGTTATCGTTTGCCAAAAAAAAAAAATTTCCCTTGATAAAAAAAACCGTTGCTGGTAAACTACCCCTTTCCCTCAACCGATCTTTACCAAAAACAATAGGTCGTGAGTACTCTACAAATCAGGGCTGTATGCAAAACATTATTTGATTCTGTTTGAATTTGCGGCAGTTATCGTTTGCCATAGAAAAATAAATCTACAGACACATAGACACACACACACACACACACACACACACACACACACACACACACACACACACACACACACACACACACACACACACACACACACACACACAGACAGACACACACACACACACAGACACTTTTCGGAAAACGAATTTTTTTCATGTTTTGAGTGTAGTAGAATCAGAATCTGCAATAATCTCGAACACGATTTTTTTTGCCATCAGTATACTTCCATTCCTTAAGGAATATGGAAGTAAAATATAAAATGGAATTAAGAAAGAAAAAAGGAGACTTGTAAACAAGAATAATAAATAAGTGAATAGACTAGACTGACAAACAAATGACTATGACCCAACCCCAGAGATTGGCCAGATAAAGACAATAAAATGAGAAAAGACAAATTAATAAAAAAAGGGCACAAACAATTAATAAATGTCTAGTAACAAGTATTAAAATAAAATAAAATAATCTCAGTTAAAGTACACTAACCAGAGTAATAGATATTATATGTTATTAATAACTCTATGATGATAAGTAAATCAAAACATAAAATTGTTAACAGACTAACTATCAATTGTGTAGAAAACAATAAAAAACCCAAAAGTGAGAGATAGGTAGGAAGTGAAAGTGATTAACAGTGTAAGAGTTAAAAGTGAGTAAAGGAAATAAATATTAGGGAATAACCACTATTAACACTAAAGTGCAGTAAAAAAGTACAAAGTGCAAGTTTAACCCAAAATAGAGGTAAACAACCAGAATTATAAATCAGAACTCATATAGAAGTGAGAGTGAACAAGCAAATATAAAACACAACATATAGGTAAAGACACCAAAACCAGTGATTAACACTATAGTTTAAGGGTGAAAGGTACCAACAAACTAAGAGTAACCAGAATATTGTTATTATAGTTAGAATTAATAGTAGATTAATAGTACAGTTGTATTCAGGATAAAGATCCCATAATGATATTAAGGATGTCATTGTTACAATGTTTAAATAGTAAAAATATATAGTAAATGTTAAAAGATGGATAGACAACCAATCTAATAGTGTTAAATAAGAGTAAACTAAATAATATGAGTGCAAAATAAATAAAACATCCTATATTAATAATAAAATTCAAGGGATGATTATCAAGATAGAATAAATGGTGTTATAATGTTATTCACCAAGATAGTTATTTGTTCAATTAAAAGAGTTAAGTTTATAAGAACGAATATGGCTGAAATCTAAACAGACCATAAACCTAATTTTTGTGTTATGTTTTATAAGTAATAATAAATGGCAAACAAGTTATAAGAAATGGCAATAGATATGAGTAAGGAGATAAAATTTTACAAACATAATAATAATCATTAGAGTAAAGACAGAAAAATAAATAAGAGAATAACAGACAAGCAATGATTTTGTATATTAAATAAGAACATTCAATTATTGTAAAACAGCCCAAATTAATTCAAAATGTAAACAAGTCATAAGTGACACCAAGCAAAACATATGTAAATGAAAAATAATCTTTAATTTGTGTAAAATAAGAAGATATAGCCAATTACTACTTAGGCCTATAAAATGCCTAACTGTAGAAATCCAAAATAGACAAATTGTAAGAAATTAATTATTGTATTAGAAAATTCAGGGCAAGTAACTCATTAAGTACAATTAGTGAACCATATTAAGACGTCAGAATTAGATTAAAAACATAAAATAAGAAAGAAATGTAATAACATAATATTAACATATTTGTCAAAACTTTAATACATGATCAAACCCAGCTTTGTGGAATGTCAAAATGATCTTTGAAAGAAAATAGAAAGAGTTGTGATAATATCTAATACATAGATAAGAAGACAGAAGAATAATAGCCATCAGAAAATATTTATTCATTTTGAATTAAAAATCAAATATTATAACAATAGACACAAATGTAATCAACCAATGAGAGTATAGACAGTTGCCATAACAACGGAACGTTATTTAATATAATTCCGTTATAAAACATTAGTCCATTATTGACGATCAAGAGATACAGAAGCCAAACCATATTCGATTCAATTTTCAATTAAAATAATAATAAATACTTCAAAATTTAACGAGATGAGGATGCAAGAAGTCTAATGAAGAATTAGTTAACCCAAAAGATATAATAAACCAGATTTTAATCTTCAAAATTAATTATTTTATCCAAATTATTTGAAAAAGAAGCCAGATGCAATCCAAAGTATAAATGATGGAAGATTGATGATCGTATAGACCCAACCTAACTAAGAACAAAGTGACTCTTCACCAGAATTCAACAAGATTTGTTAAGTATATCTGAACTACCCGAATTTACGAACCAAATTCTAATTAACGTTTCTCACAACACAAATAACTCTCACTCCGAACTTGGTAACTAAATTTCTTTCAAGGATTGATTGATAATAAAAACTAAACTTGTATGTAAACATAAAATAACCTATGTACAAATTACGAATTATTAACACACACTTTTTAACACTTAAAAAACGAATTGTATTTAACTCTAATAGTACATAAGTACCATTGATGTAAAGTAGTGTACTTTATTATCATCTTATTAATATTTTTTCGTAAAATCAAAAGACTCAACGATTGAACGAACTGTAGAAAATAAACATTGACGACGGCCATGTCGATTTAGGAACGTTTCAATCAACTTAGCCAACCTGAGAATAGTGTCTATTTATTGCCGGAACAACATTATTTAATAACAGTATATTTTTGTATTTAACTAATTAACTATTAACTATTTCACGTTAATGAACTAGTACTGAGTAGTAATAACCGTCCTTTATTTCAATATAAATTGTATTATAAAGTTTGTGTACTTTAGCGATGAGCAAAATTGTCTGCCAGCGTTAGACGTCGGCAGCACGACGAACTACAAGCGAGATTCAAATGCCCGCCAGTTGCGAGGGTAAATTGAATTAGTCATCACCTCATAGAACGACCGCTCAGTTTAACTTGCTTTAATTGTTTTCATAAACAATTTGGCGCCGCCCGGGAAAAAAATTTAAATACATCAAATAAGGACAGGTAAGGATATCGGTACTGGCCATTCGTGTGTTCGCGACGGACATCGTCAGCGTGAGATACGTTAAAAATTGACGACGACTTGGTAAGACGTTGAGAGTACGATATCGTTTAATTGCAAAAAGAAACGAGTGATAAGAACGGGAACGAGTATCATTATAATATTGAATTTGGTGATAGAGAGTACAACATTTTAATCACCAAGTAAATGAAATATTACAGCCGTCTCTTAATATATCATTAATCTCTTTAGAAAGCCAGTGTTTGCTGATGAAACATATAATGAATAGCCAATTATATTTGGATTAATTAGACATAAGAAATGTCTAATTAAATTACATTCATTGTAAGAATAATTTTAAGTGGCTTATAACTGAAAATGACTAAATAATTTGATAAATATAAGAGTATTTTTGATTTCGGTATAAAGGGCATGGACAAATTATTTTGAATACACCCATTCACGTACATATTGATTTCAATTTTGCCTCTTACCATATTAAGCCTAATAGTACCTAACATCTGGTCCCTTTATGAAAACGTTTGTCGACAGCTGGTCTATATGAATATAATATATTGTACTTGCCTCTAAATAAATATTCGAAACCTTACCAAGTACCGCTGGTAAAATTTCAGCCATATATTAAACAGTTATCAATTTCAGAAGCATTATTTAGGATCACTAAAGTTAATAGTTATCAACAACACGTAACTACTACCATCATAGTTAACACTTAGCACAAGAGATTAAAGCTATGAATATAATTAATAGCTCGTTATGCTACATTACTATAACGATTACGGGAAGTAATACAAACTGACAGAAGATATCAATCTTTGTATGTTAAGAAAAATTTACGTAACACACACACACACACACACAAAACACTCACACAGGCACAGAATTGGATTTACTAATGTGTTTACAGAATTATTAAAAACTGATCAACAAAAAAAAAGAAAAGTAACTTTGCACCAAAAATGAATCGCAAACGGTTATAATACTGTACGCACACCAGTTTTGCTGCCGAGTCGCCTGACGAGCGTCAGGGGGGTTTACTGAATAACAGTGCGTGCTTGTGTGGTGGGGTATTACTGGTTCTGAAAACATTGTTCAGAAGTTCAGCAGACGTATTTAGTTGTAATTTTGTGTGCGTATTATATTTAACGTTCGTATACAAACACGTTCGTATACTTATATGTAAGTATAGTTTATTGAATATTTTGTTAGTGTGTTTTTTTTATTCGGTACAAGAAATACCTTGTGAGAGAGAGACAGTCAAGTCACACCGAAACTGTGTTAAACGTATTTTAAATGTGTAGTACTACAGTGATGCGTGCAGTGGAATGCCATACGTTACCACATTCCTTGTTCAGTAGCAAAGGTGAACTGCTGATAGTGCTATAGCATGAATCATAATGTAAATACTGTTAAGAGTTTAGTAAATAAAGTGTAACAAAGAAAGATAATATAATACGGTATGTAGTTCAAATATATTGTGGAGAAAAAACACATTATTTAAACATAAATTTTAAAAATTATTAAATATTCACACTTCAAAGTGTCTGCAGAAAATGTAATTTAAAATGTTACAGTAAATTATCATAATATGATATTTTATTAGCTATGGTACAATACTAGCCTATAACAATTACGGAACTTATAAAAAACTATGACAGAAGATATCAGTCTTTGTATGTTACAAAAGAGGTATGTAATGTACACACAAGCTCGCGCAGGGAAGTGGTTTTTACAAAATGTTTTTACAGAATTATCAAAAACAGACCAATGTTTCAAAAAGAACCTAGTCTTGACAAAAACAAAAAACAAAAATAATCGCACATGGTGTAAATACTATAACTGGAATCACAATTTGAATACTGTTAAAAGTTTAAGGTAAATAAATTGTAACAAAAGGTTAAAAAATATAATAGAAAAGTGATTTAAAGATATTCAGATAAAAAGCACATGACTTAAACGAATTTAATTTTATAAAATTATTAAATATTCATACTTAAAATTGCCTGCAGAAAATGTAGTTCAAAAGTTTAAAGTTAAGTACCCTTATGTCCGTTTAGTAGAAAAGCATTAGAAACACGTTGTAACTAGAAACATGAGTATTTAGCTAACGGATTTATTAAGCGAACGAGCATTAAGCGTACTTTTACCTTTGTTACGGGGTAATTTAAGAATTCGCGTTACAAGTCCGCGTGGGTTGAACATAATGCTTTCGTGGTAATATAAAAGGGGAAGCACTAACGGATGCAGAACAGAACAGAATACTGTAAGCATCACTAATCTCTCTCGACCTGCGTAGGCGGCCGCGTTAATAGCGTAGTGCTAATCACAACTGCGAATTACGCATTGAACTAATTGGGAAGCGATTTTAAGTTGTGCTTTTACATTACTATACATTAAAATGCATTGGCTTTCTTCAGATTTACTTTAGAGTCAACGGAATATAAATCTTAATTACCGGAAGTTATTTTATTTGTATTTTTACGCTCGTCGGTTAATGTTTACTGCTTCAGCCGTATAGTAAACGCCACACAAGGTGACTCGTTCGACGTCTGACATAGACGGTGATAATACCGTTTATACACTGAGTCGTGTCGTTAAATACTCAATAAGCTGAGTGAAATTAACAAAATTCAGAAGTTACGCAATATTTTTATAACTTTGCAGAGATCAGAAATTTTATTAGGCCCACGTAGTTTAAAAAACTATTCGAATTTAAATAAAAATATTTTTTATAGATTAATGTATCTATTAATATTAATATTTATTAAGCAGCCGTCGATTTAGTATAGACTACAATGTTAATAAAACGAAGCTAATGATTGTATCTAAGAACAAGTTCACAAACTGCACCCTTAACATAAACCAAAGGTAGTTAGTTGAACATCTAACCCAATTTACATATATTGGCAATAGTCAATGAACAATGGGACCACTCTCAAGAAATAAAGAGCAGAATTGGAAAGGCAAGAGCAATGTACATTAGAATAAGCAGTTTATTAAAAAGTCACGATTTAACAATAAACACAAAGATGAGACTTCTACGCTGGTACGTATTCTCGGTCCTCTTCTAATTTTTCGTATTTTCTTTTTTGTAAGAGGATTACAGAGGATATTTAAATCCTATTAAAACTGTTGCTTGAAGTTGACTTATTTATAGCATCAAATTTATAACCATACAGAATCTAAAACCCATAATGAAATATTTTGGTTCCACAGAAATTCAACTCTCTCATTCAAAAATTTGGTACGATTTTATTAGGGCAATACGACTACTATTGTCATCATTATCATTATCATCTTCAAAGATTAAACCAAGGATGGTTTGTTCCGGTCTCAAATAGGCGCAAAGACGACGGGCTCGGACGTCCCACACCTCTCCGTCCTCTCGGCTTAGAGTTCCACAGTTGTTTGGGGATGCGGCAGTCATCCATCCGGCAAAGATGTTTCCACCAATTCAGCCGATACTGGGCGATCCTGTCAAGTATACTCATAATATTGAGTTCCTGCCGTATATCTGTGTTTCTTCTATGATCATGGAGAGTATACCCTGCCACGTGACTGAGGAATATCGTTTCAGCCCGCTTGGGTGGACTGGCCTGGCCTTTCGTTAACGTCCAATTCTCAGACGCATAAAGAAGTGTGGTAAGAGCCGTCACCTTGTAGAATTTTAGGCGTGTTCCTTTACTTGCTGACTTAAGGGTTCGCCTAATGGTCCCGCACAAAATGTTGAACTTATGCAACTTATTTACAATGTCGTCGCTTGCATTATAAGACACACTGCAGCCCAGGTATTCAAAATTGCTAACTTGTTCCAGGACAGTACCATCTATAACAATGTTTGGCCGTATGGGATCAGTTCCACAAAAAGCCACCACCTTGGTCTTAAGTGTGGATATTTGCAATCCAGAGTCTTTGCAGATTCGATTTAACAAATTTATACCCATTTGAAATTTGTTTTCAGAGTCCGACTACTATTGAATTAAACCAATCTGGACGTACTACAATTACTTATGCATTTTTTTAATAAAATAAATTTCCTTCAAGCGAACATCCAGTTTGTTGGATAAATAGCGATAAATATTAATAGATAATATTGTGCTGTATGGTTGTACCAAATGGCCCTTTACATGGCGTACTCAGTGATTTGTAACATTCCTTAGACAGAGGTTATTATAGGGGAAAAATTAAAAACATTACAAACAACGTCAGAATTGTCCTCATGGCCTGGTTTTCAACCTCACCGACGTTGAAAATATCCGAATCCGAAATATTCGAGATTATGACTTAGTAGCTTCAAACACTAACCTCTTGGAAAATATTATTATTAGACAGACTCCCTCTCACGACCTAGACGGCAACAAATTAACTTGTACAGCAATATACGTACGCTTTTTGTACACGTACCTTGTATGTGATAAGTTCCGATTGTTAATAAACATACACCTAAAACTCAATTTAAAAACATTTTGGTGGTTAGGAATGGACGCTGAAGTTCAGTTTACCAATCTAGACTTGTGCACGTAGCCGTTATGTGGGTGAGGATGATGAGGGATGCTCTTGTTTGACGAAGAATTAAATAAATGTATAGGGCATAGCCAGAAAAAACGAGGAATCATCATGATCATGGCTAACCTTTTATTGACTATGGCGGGAGTAACAGTTACAATTATTTTCCTCTATTATAGTTGCATTTCAATTAAAAATGTACATACGAAATTAGGTTAGTACGTATTTTCAACTCCTGAATGTAGATCATGTCTGATGTTGCCCCTCCCCACCCATCAGATAGACGAAGTCTAGCTCATGATGGTACTACAGTGTAATTTTTGAAATAGCGTATTAATTATATATAATTATAATCATTTCAAGTTGTACAACTAAATTGTGTATATCCGAAAGACAACGCTACAGTAGTTTTCCGTGTATTACAGTCGAAGCATCCCGATATAATTCCAACTCTGAATGTTTGCATCAACTCGACAGTAATACTCAAGACCGTGATGATGACAACAAACATTAACAGTGAATCTTGAATTACCGTTATAGAGGAAGACAACTGGATTACAAGGGAGAAAAATTACGAGTTTGATCCTGACATGCAAGGATATGAGAATCAGACCTACGGATTGCAAAAGCAACATACGTGGGTCATCTCAAAAGTAAGTTTCCCTATTTTCTCTTTTAAAGGGAAATAGCGCAAGCATTCTGACGAAGGTTAGAGAACTTTTATTTCTGTGTAGTGGCAGTATTGCCAAAACCTCATCCGTTCCGTAGCAACATAACAACAACACGAAATTTAAAATCATGTACGTTCCATTTATCAGCGTGTCCGATTGCAAAGTTCGTAGTGTGATTCGTTTTTTTGCTGAAAAAAAAGGATCAGCGGCTGACATTCATCGTCACTTAGTTTCTGTGTACGGACCTGAGTGCACGACCATTAAGATGGTCCGCTGGTCGGATACATTGTTCTCGAAAGGAAAAGGTTTGTTGAGCAACAAACTTCTTCTGCTCCATGACGACGAACGTCCTCTTCCTCGCGAGTCACGCAGAATTTGTTGGAGTCCTTTCAAAAGGAGATTTTCGACCATCCCTCACATTCACACGATTTGGCTCCGAGTGATTTCCATATGTCTCCCTATCTCAAAGAACATCTGGAAGGATAACGTTTTGAAACCGATACGGAAGTGAAAAAGGCGGTTGAAGCCTGGCTCCGAAACCTGGGCACGCAGTGGTTCAAAGAAGGAATTGAAAAACTGACTTTACGCTACAGAAAGTGTATTGACAAGGCTGGAGATTATATTGAAAAATAAGTACACGTTTTTGAATAAAAGAATAATTTTCGTTTTAATTTTTACATGTGTTTCTATTTTTCCTAAATCAGGGAAACTTACTTTTGAGATGACACTCGTATTTGAGTTTCATGAACAGAAAAAAAGAAGACCTAAGAGATTTTAATGAAATAAATAGAAATGAATGCAAAAAGTAGTTGAAAGGAGTTGCAAACATGAGAAATTACAATTATAATTGCTGGCAATGTGCATAGGCCTACAAGTTAATCACCGAAGAACGATTGTATACGTAATATACTAGTAGTAGTGAAAAAACGTAAAATTGTGTACCCGTATCGTTGGTAGCAGATGTGCAAGAACAATGGCTAAGCAATTCAGTTATAATAGTGTGTAGAATGGTAAAAATCATTACGACAAATAACTCAATGTAACTTAAATTTGATCAAATAAAATATTATTAATCCAAATCGTGAATTAAAATGGATGCACTTAAAAACATTTAAATATTTAACTCATGTTACATGGTTGCTAAACCAGACGTTTGGCATATTTAGCTTGTGGTCTGTATGTTAAAAGACGTTTGCAAACAAATGCAGCTCTCCTATTAATCAGTTACATTGCAGAAATGAGTGGTTGGAATCAGTCCTACGAAAGTAATGAGTGACTGAAGCGTATGCTGAACGCTTTCTTCCATAGTATTGGCTACATTCCTTTGATTTCTAACGTAGTAGTAGTAGTAGTAGTAGTAGTAGTAGTAGTAGTAGTAGTAGCAGCAGCAGCAGCAGCAGCAGTAGTAGTAGTAGTAGTAGTAGTAGTAGTAGTAGTAGTAGTAGTAGTAGTAGTAGTAGTAGTAGTAGCAGTAATAGTCGTAGCAGCAGCAGCAGCAGCAGCAGCAGCAGCAGCAGTAGTAGTAGTAGTAGTAGTAGCAGCAGTAGTAGTAGTAGTAGTAGTAGTAGTAGTAGTAGTAGTAGTAGTAGTAGTAATAGTAGTACTAGTAGTAGAAGCAGCAGCAGCAGTAGTAGTAGTAGTAGTAGTAGTAGTAGTAGTAGTAGTAGTAGCAGTAGTAGCAGTAATAGTCGTAGCAGCAGCAGCAGCAGCAGCAGCAGCAGTAGTAGTAGTAGTAGTAGTAGCAGCAGTAGTAGTAGTAGTAGTAGTAGTAGTAGTAGTAGTAGTAGTAGTAGTAGTAATAGTAGTACTAGTAGTAGAAGCAGCAGCAGCAGTAGTAGTAGTAGTAGTAGTAGTAGTAGTAGTAGTAGTAGTAGTAGTAGCAGTAGTTTTAGTAGTAGTAGTTAATAATAGTAAAAAAATGCTCTAAAATTAAACAACGTCCGTTTTCATGCAAATCGTTTCGGTGATAATGTTACTACATGAAAATTCATTGCTTGCATTTAAATTATATCCGATATTAAGTCCATTAAACAGTTGTTAGGTTTAGCTGTAAAATCTTCGAGTAATCCTATTAACGAGAGAGAAATCTACACAAACAGATCGATGTAAGCTGTCTCTTACATTTCAGAGCGCAGGATACTTCGATAGACAGATTAGAAGAGGAAAGTATAAAAAAAAGTAAAAAGTTTCTTATCTATGATTATTCATTGTCATTGAAACTGACTTTGACTGAAACATTAAACGTAAAATTCAATCTTACTTACTTAACGCTGAATAGAAATGAATGAAACAGCGTTTACTTACGGAAAAGGAAACGACGCGTTTTTGTCGACTATATTCTTAGAATTTTAAACACATTTAAAGCAAATAACAGTTATTAAAATATTACTGAATAAAAGCGAAGAACGTTTTAGACTTTTTCTTCATTCATAACTACACGAATCGTTATTTTTTATGTACAACGAAGTGGAATATAATTCATATTTTTACATAAACGAAATGCTAATTTTAAGAAAATATTTAATTTGTTTGAAGTTAAATAAATTTTATCTAAAACAATAATTTTCCTTGTTAAGAAGATCTAAATCGAGCTTAATATGGCGAACATTTTAAAAAAAGTAAGCAATTCTGTTATAGCCATTGCTGCTACAACGGATGCTTTAGTTCGAATCCCACTAACTTGAGGTTTATACTTAATATTAAGTTAAAGCTAAATAATAAGCAGTCTTTGCGTCTAGTTACAGGAGACTAATTGTTTCTATTATTTGAACAATTACCTGAACATTTAAATTATTCTGAAATGTTGGGAAGAATTTAAGTACTCACATTAATCCCAAGTAGTCTCGAGCTGAGCATAAGTTGCCTCTCAAACACGCTACGCACACACACACACACACACACACACACGCCCACACACAAACAAAATTATTTATAAATTTAAGCTTGAAAAGACGTATTCCCGTTTGTAAGAAGCTGTTTACAAAGGATAAAGATATTTTATACGCTTTGTAAATCACACATAAATAATATAAAACCAACAAACATAAATCACATACATAAACACAAATATGGAAAATGTTTCAGGTACTTGGGTATCTGAAATAAAATATCTTTATTTTATATTTAAATATTGCAAAGCACATGTAAATTACCATTAAAATATAAATTACATAGAAAGAAGTTTACTGTAGTATTTTAATTAAAAATAATATTTACTTCATTGCAGTAAACATCACTATTGTGCACCATTTTAAGTAAATACAGAAATCGTTATAAAACAAAAATATTAACAATATAGCTCAATGCATAATTGTTTAAATTTGTGTGTTTCCACTATGCACAATTACGTACATATTTGTTCACATTATTCTTACATATTTTATTATTAGTAATAATAAATACATTTTTTCTTCCAAGAATTAATTAATTACAGCAATAATAATATTTGCTTTAAAATTTCTGATTATGATAGTTTACAATATCGAAACAGTAACATTAAAAAAAAAAAATACAAAAAATATATTCTTGAAAGAAAAGTTTTTTTTATTATTAATAATTTCTTCTTCTTCTTCTTTTCATCTTCAAGGATTAGGTTACAGAAACCTGTTCCGGTACCCATCTCATCCTCGGAAGACCCACATCTCTTCTACCAATGGCTTTATAGTTCAGTGCCGCTTTCAGCCTAACCATATTTTTACGATCAGTTATTACAAACAATATACAACGTTTACGTTCATATTAAAATTACCAATGGCACATCGTTATCTGAAAACTAAAATAGAGAATCGTGAAAAAACTATTAATTAGTATAGGCCTACTTGTATTTCATGATATGAGTTCAAAGTTAGCAGATAAAGTGGACAGAAAAAACAAATAGTGTAAAAAGAAACAAAATTAAATCTGCCGACGAGTTTGTATTATCAACGAATATCCATTTCACACGGAACGTTTAGTGTAATTGAAAAACTTCAACAGCGCTAGAAAATAAAAAGATATAAAATTTAAACGGTATAGTCTACTATTGTAAATTTAATTAAAGCTTTTAGTTTAGTTTGTAACGAAATTTTAAATCACAATAATCACTTTTGCAGAAACACGAAGCAAATTCCCAAACTTTTTTATTTCAAACAACGCGCAATATGGAGTACGTAGTTATCAATTTAAGAACTGTTACAATTAAAGTTAGTTTAGATCCAAGATCAAGTGTAGGGATGTTACAATTAAAGTTAGTTTAGATCCAAGATCAAGTGTAGGGCTGTTACAATTAAAGTTAGTTTAAATCAAGAACAAGTTTAGAACTGTGACAGTGTGTGTTTAATACGAATATTGTAAACATGATTTTCTTATAGATAGGATGTAATAGTGTGCAGTGCTGCTGGAAGGCAGACGGAAGTGTGACAATACTACCGGGAAAACGGTCCGCTGTGATTCACGTCGTTGAATTCGTTCTTTGTTTTTTTAGTAATATCATTTTCATCGAATTAATTTGAATCTGCAAAGACTCTGGATTGCAGATATCCACACGAAAGACCAAGGTGATCGCTTTTCGTGGAACTGATCCCGTACGGGCAAAAATTGTTATAGGTGGTACTGTCCTGGAACAAGTTAGAAATTTTAAATACCTAGGCTACAGTATGTCTTATAATGCATGCAACAACGTTGTGAATAAGTTACATAAGTTCAACCTTATGTGCGGGACCAGTAGGCGAACCCTTAAGTCAGCCAGTAAAGGAACACGCCTAAAATTCTACAAGGTGATGGCTCTTCCCACACTTCTTTATGCGTCTGAGAATTGGAATTTAACGAAAAGCCAGGCCAGTCGCATCCAAGCGGCTGTAATGAGATTTCTCAGGCACGTGGCAGGGTATACTCTCCATGATCATAGAAGAAACGCAGATATACGGCATGAACTGAATGTTATGTGTATACTCGACAGGATTGCACAGTATCGGCTGAATTGGTGGGAAGATCTTTGCCGAATGGATGACTGCCGCATTCCCAAACAATTCTGGAACTATAAGCCGATGGGACTGAGAGGTGTGGGACGTCCGAATAAGCGCTGGAGTGACCAGCTCTAATCTTCGCCTTTTTGAGACCGGGACAAACCATCCTTGGTTTAATCCGTGAAGGTGATGGATGATGATGATGATTTTATCAAATTTTTGTGAATGCATAGAATATAATGTTTTCTACACAAAACTAATCTACTTACTAAATTTGTATCTGCTAATTTCAAGTGGAGTAAAGATTCAACGATTTCCATTTAGGAAAGTAGGAAATAATGGTTTTATTTTTGGCGTACGGAGGAGCTTAAGAGCTGACACGACACTGAAGTTGAAAGAACATTAAATTGTCTTCTATTAAACATCTGAATACATATATTTACATCGTAACATTTTAAATACAACATTTTAACACTGAATGAAGGCTGTTATTAGTTTACTTCGGGTAAATTTCTACTTATAATTTAAAATTTGACAATTACAGAATTAATGGCTTTGCATAGTACTGGACTTCAAATACCAAGCAGAGGATAAAGGCCGGCTTGTATTGACTACATAAAGGCAAATCCTGAAGGATTTTGGCCACACATCATGACAGGACTGAATTAAAATGCTGGTTGTTCAGGGAAATTTTTGTGGAAAGAGGAATAGAGGAAGATCGCCGGTACAGTTTATCTATCAAGTAAAAGCACTAAAAAATTTACCTCGGAGAATGTTATGAAAACAATAGGAAGTTAAGGAGTGTAGAGGAAGTTAAGCATTCAGTAGGTATAATGGATCAAGGCGTTAGGAAAGGGCAACAACGAAACGAGAATAGAAAAAGAATTACGTAATTTATAATGCGCCGTATTACAAATGTCTACGCATACAACACTTCCAATCACGAAAGCTGTCGATTATACTATCATAACGAGGAGCGACGTGGATCAGATTACAGATTTCTGCTTTCGAAAAACGGAACTAATTGGCTTGGACCCAGAAGAATTTATAACAGAATTAGTGTAAACTCGCAATACGAGAGTGGAGTAAAGATTCAACGGTTTTCATTTCGGAAAGTAGGAAATAATGGTTTTATTTTATGGCGTATGAAAAAGGAGCTTAACATGAACTCGTGGATTTATTTTTATTAGTGGTGAAGACGGCGAGCGTTGTCATCAAAACGACATTAAATTTTGTATTATCTAGCGTCGGTGAAATGCTGGAATTAGAAAGCAATAAACCGAGCCAGTGCAGTTAATCTCCGTCAAAGCGAAATGGAGTTTGTTATCTCTGAGCAGAGGCAGACGACGAAACCCGGTTTACAAGTAATCTGACGGCTGCCGGTAATTATGGGTTTTGTCTCGTCTGAATCACTTCATGTACACAATCGCAGCCCGTAAAAATACCCCACAGTGGACTGAAATGGTACAGTAAAAGTAATTTTCAAATTACAGAGAAACACAATGTGCGTACTCAATCAAAGTGTACGGCAAGTTTATACTACCATTTTACTGTAAAAGAAATATCCACTCCTGACTAATTAATACTTTCCAACAAGTAAAAATACCAATAATTTTTAGATATTGTTTTAAAACTCTTCTTGTTTGCATGTCGTGTCTAACATAGAATACTTATAATTTGATTTTAGTTGACATGTTATTGTTATCACCTCAACAAAGTAGTTCATGTCACTTAACATTCAAACTGTCTTGAGGCTGTTGTGCTGTTGTGTTGATGCAAACATTTAGAGTTGGAATTACGTCGGGATGCTTTGACTGTACATGGAAAAGTACTGTAGCGTTGTCTTCTGGATATACACAACTTAGTTGTACAACTTGAAACTATTATAATTATACATAATTAATACGCTGTTTCAAAAATTACACTGTAGTAATGAGCTAGACTTCGTCGATCTGATACGTGGGGAAGGGCAACATCAGACATGATCTTCATTCAGGAGTTGAAAATACGTACTAACCTAATTTCATATGTACATTTTTAATTGAACTGTAACAATAATACAGTAAAATACTTTTGTAACTGTTAGTCCGGCCATAGTCAATAAAAGGATAGCCATGCTCGTGAGGTTTCCTCGTTTTTTCTGGCTATGCCTAAACATTTGTTTATTCTTCGTCAAACTAGAGCATCGGTTATCATCCTCACCCACATAACGGCTACGTGCGGAAGTCTAGATTAGTAAACTGAACTTCAGCGTCCATCCCTAAATGGGATTTCAATTTTTTAAATTGAGATTAAGGTGTATGTTTATTAACAATCGGAACTTATCATATACAAGTTACGTGTACAACATGCGTACGTATGTTGTCATACGTATGCACGTGCATTGCTGGATCAGTTAATTTGTTGTCGTCTGGGTCGTCAGAGGGAGTCTGTCTAATAATAATGTTTTTCAAGAGGTTAGTGTAAATTACCTGATCGAGGGGCGTAGTGGGAGCGGAAGGCCCAGACAGGACTACATGGATGGTGTTAGGAAGGAAGAAGGTATGTGGTGGCCAAGAGGCTGTCCACGGAAACGAAGGAATTGCACTCCCACCAACCTCAAGGGTGAGGAGAAGAAGAAGAAGAAGAAGAAGAGAATATGAAGTATCTCTAGCGATGTCAGAAGTGATTATTTATAAAAATTTTATTCCACGATTTTCGGATTGTAAGGCGTTTTTAATTGAAGGATCGAAATGAGTTCTCAATTTTAACTCGACCTTTCGGAATTTTTCTGTCTATTTGTTTGCGGTATGTCTGATGATACGTTTTAAAAGCATTAACGCAAGTTTTGACGTGATTAAGTTTTGATTTTTGCAAAACGGTGCATGCGTGTTCATACTTTTAACCAACAGACCACTATCGGGTTTGAAGATTTGTCTTCCTATAAATGGATGGGCGGGAGGAAAAACTATGAGGGGTTTTCTTTGTGAGAAAGTCGCAAAAATCCTTGTGCGGTATCATGTTAAATGGAATTTTTAACCAAAGTATGAGTAAACTGGTACGTTTTAAAAATTTCAAAATTTTAGGCACCGAGACCTAAAAAAGTAATAAATATTTTTTATTGTAAAAATCCAGCAGTGTCAGCCTAAAAAAGTGTTAACCCAAATGTAAAGCCAACTTTAAGGTTGTTTTTTGAGTTTAGGGGCATTAACAACCAAAAATGGTCCTTACAATTTTAGTAAACTGCCGTCATCATTCTGCTGTCAATGTAGGCTATTGTGTGAGTGATACAGAAACATGACAACAACATGACGAACTGGGTAGAAATAAAAATTAATTAAGACTGATAAGATTTGATTCGATATGCAAGGTTAAATGTTTCAGCGAGACTTCTATGCACAGAAATCGTTTAGTGCAATACGCATCATTTACTTGTGACTTGCGAGTTATTACGTTTTTGCCGATATTAATACACAGTTTATTTTTTATTATTTGATTTATTTTTGATACCGTAAGATACAATAATTTTGTATTATTTCAGTTGGTATTTTGGTTTCATTAATAAGTTCGTTTGTGAGTAACCAAATTTATGTCTGCATTCACCTGTTACTCGAAATTCATTTTTAAAGAAAAAATTTAGATGAATATACCTCGTCGTATTAAAAACGAGGTTTTATTTTTGTTATATTTGAGGGAAAACCTAAAATACAAATGTTAGGCGCACATCAGCAAAATTTACGTCGAACAAATCTATCGTTTCGCCCTACTGGCAAGGCTTTAAAAACCTAACCAAAAAAATCACGAGGACACTGCATTCATATTTTTCTAATTGTTGCAAAAAGATACCCAGGTAAATAAGCCGAATTAATCAATATTATCACGTAACTAACTGAGATAACGTAATTATAAAAGAAAAAATTGTCTTTGAACAAATCACAATTTCGTTGCGCGATGTTGACGAAATGTATACGCTAAAAATGTGATGCGTACTAATCTATTAACAAGCCTACATTGTAAAAGCATTCGGCGCTTTCTCTCGTAAAGTATTGCAGAATTATATACATATTGTTACGACGGTGTACTGATCGTCGTATGGTACGGTGGAAAACAAAATACAAGACACCAATTACGTCACTAATCACCACTTTAATTATCACATTTAAACAGCTTGTAATCAACAAGATAGTCTCTTACAACAAATGACATAAAAATTGTTCGCACGCAATAATAGTGTCTACTAATAAGAGTCTTGCACAATTATAAAACACATAACACTTCGCCATAATACTTCAAACCGCACTAGAATAAATCGCAACTCAAACTTAAACTAAGCGCTGCTGAAGTCTTGTATTTATACCCCGCTGAGATTCCAGCATATTATGATACTAGAAAACACTAGACCGTAATTGATTGTGGCCTTGAAAATAGCGCGCGCGGATCGGTATTGTCTACAAAAGTCTCGTTGCAGACGCGTGATAATTGTCACGTAATGGTCCTTTATCTCAAAGTAGCAGCAATACATACGCGCGCGCGCGCGCACACACACACATTGCATTCGGATTCCACTGGAATAACCGTAATGTCGTAACAATATAATTGAAACGAAGACGAAACCAGAAGCTATTAACAACGCGTGTGTTTGTTTTAATGTGTCTAGTGTCTATTTATTTTCACTGCTCAAATATATTATACGTCATCAAGTGGTGTGATTAGTTATATTTACGTATTTTGCTAGACGCAGTTCTATGAACCGGTTAAACATGCAAGGGGACTTGACAGATATATTTTTGGTTCAAAAATACCTAACGTTCGTCAACAGTAGTGACAAGCGAATCGTATTTATCGCATTATTTATGTGCATACACGGACTAGCGTAATTTTGCTGCACAGATTCGGCAAGGACTTCCATTCATTATGCACTGTCTGGTCTGCAGAGAAAAAAATTTTAAATAAAATCACAGAATTACACTCTTCATAGATTAAATGGTTACCAATCTGTCATTATTTTTAATAAATTTTAATTAGATTTATAGGACGGTATAAATGTAAAATATTTGGAATTTTAAAACAGATTAGGCCTATATCTTTCTCTGACAACAGGCTGACGTAATCATCTGCGTATTAACGTAAATCGAGTATTGAAACGTAGAAGTAATATTAAAAAGTAATGATGTTAATCGTCACAGATCAGTCTTTCGATCTCTCTCTCTCTCTATCTCTCTCTCTGCTATGTTACATATGTTTCCTTTTGTTACAGTCTTTAATAGCTAATTAATAGTTATACCTATTAACTGTTTATATTGTAATGACTGTTACGAAACGTTCTCGAACAATGAAAAGTGTCATTCTACGCGTTTGATGCATAGCCGAGCATGTGGGTGTTTCTGCCAAGGCCGCACTCAAGTACCCTCTAGAGTTTTAGAGTGCTTGTCAAGGACGCATATTATGGAACATTAGTCTGAAACCCTGCAGGCCATATACAGGCGACAGCTGCCGCTTAGAAGTCAGTTTACAGTGAGCGATTTCTTTAGTGCGGATCGAGTTATTGTCGAAGTATTGTGAGAAGTGATTACTGTGTTATATTTAGTGGAAACTCTATTACTTGACATTGTTATTACGTGTGAACAAATTTAACTTGAGTTGTTGTAAGAGACTACCTTGTTGATTACAAATTGTTATTGGTGATTAATTAAAGCTGGTAATTAGTGATTTCATTTGTTTCCACAGTACCATACGACGATCAGTAAGACCGCCGTAACAATATTTACCTTGTATCCATAACTGCCTATGAAAATTAGGAATATGGATGCAGGCAACTGCAAACCTACATAGCACTAAAGCCACTTCTAAAAAGAAAAGTTTACTCTGCAATTCTTGGACTGTAAAAAATAACATATCTTGGATTTCGTTGTCCATGACGTGTCAGTTACTTAACTAAATATAATTATTTCACTACCGACTCGGAACAAAACATTTTTTACGGGTAAAAACGTAAAAGTTTTACCTCACAGCCTGAACCGGTTTTCGCTTTTAAAAAGCTTCTTCAGAGGCTGTCGCTGGGAGGACGGTCCTTCTTGTTGTTGGCGACGGTATCGACTTTCGAAAGATCGATGTTGTGTGTGTGGGGTGTGATATGTTCGAATAATGCGTGTGATATGAATTGTGTCTGTTCGTTTAGGATGTCGTTTTTATTTGTTTTCGTGTGTTTGTATATTTCCAATTGTTCAAGAGTGTCTAGTTTTCGGCCTTTTGTGTGTACGTGTAGAATGTCCATGTTATTGTCGATGGTTTTGTATGTGTAGTTTGCTTCAATGAGGTGGTTTACAAAGGTGGATTCTGTAGTGGAGTGGAGTGCCTTTGTGTGTTCAATGTATCTTAGTTTGAAGCTACGTCCTGTCTGGCCTATGTAGAATTTGTTGCAATCTGAGCAATTTAGTTTGTAAACACCAGGTAGATCGAATTTGTTTTGTGCTTCCTGTGTGTGTTCTGTTTTGTTAGTAATTTTGTAAGCGATTCTGTATCCTGCTTTTTTGAATTTGTGGGATATTTTTTCAGTTTTTGTTGATGTATGTTAGTGTTATGAATTTGTTGTTTTCTGTTTTTGTCTTTTGTTTGTTTTGTGTACGAGTTTATTGACTATTGTTCTGTCGTATCCGTTGGATTCTGCTAGATATTAAATCGTGTTTACTTCGTCTTAGTAGTCTTTTTCATCTAGGGGGATGTTGTTAACTCTATGTATCATGGTTCTGAAGGCAGCTAGTTTATGTTGTATTGGGTGATTCGAGGAGTTGTGTATTAGTGTGTCAGTTGTAGTCGGTTTTCTGCATATACTGAATTTGTGCCTGCGTACAAGTTTTGTGATGGAGAGGTCTAAGAAGTTTATGCTATTGTTGTGTTCGTATTCGGCAGTAAAGGTTATATTTCTTGAACAATTGGAAATATACAAACACACGAAAACAAATAAAAACGACATCCTAAGCGAACAGACACAATTAAAATCACACGCAATATTCGAACATATCACACCCCACACACACAATATAGATCTTTCGAAAGTCGATACCGTCGCCAACAACAAGACGGACAGTGCTCACAGCGGCAGCCTCCGAAGAAGCTATTTAAAAGCGAAAACCGGTTCAGGCTGTGAGGTAAAACTTTTACGTTCTTACCCATAAAAACTTTGTGTTCCGAGTCGGTAGTGAAATCATTATATTTAATAACATATCATTTCCTTACTTTAGGATAACTGGCATATTTATATTTGTTTTATTTATACGTGCGTCAAATATGTTATATTTCGCAACAAATATCAACGACGATACACTTAAAACTATATATTCAATCTATCCTTAAAAAACGTGACTATAATAGATCTAAGAAACATGCAAAATATTCAGATTCTCCGGACAATTTAAATTTGTATATATTTTTTTGTCGGAAACGTAATGCTTTTCATTTTAAAATAAACGGTTTCAGCATTTACTAGTACTACAATAGTTTTACCACTAAAAAATCCTTTAAAAATATGAAACCCCGATCACTGTACGTAAACGGTGTCTCTTGGACGTTGCTTGCCATCATTGGAAAAAAAATTACAGGCATTGCACAAATGCAATGCACAGACAAGGGCATTGAAAATGCTTCAATAAATATAAAAAATGTATATATTTATGTTCATTGACCAATCAATGAATTCATTCTTCATTCACTAATCAATGAATTCATTCTTCATTTACCGATGTACAGATTATAAGTTAAATGTAGTCGCATTCATAAGCGAAGTTTTATATGTGTACTACGTTATTGACAACAAAGAAGTAGTTTCTATGGAAACTCACCGGTTCCCATTTTCGATCACGCACCAGCGATCGGCCGCAAATGTGCGACACGTCCTTATAAACATTTTCAATGTTAAAATGTTAAACAAAGGTTCAGATGCAAAGTCCTTCATACCAATAAGTAAATCAAATAACACATAACTCTGTACTAAGCTGTCTACATAAAGTAACCGAAATTTGATCAAATCTTACAACTTTACAAGTGTTTTAAAGAAGTGGAAGCACTTTATATAGCTTCATCACTGGATCACTATGACTAGGGCCTAGTGCGGCAGAGACAAAGATAAGCACGTTGGAAAAAAGCTAAAAAGTAGATAATTTAATTGAAATGTTTCTTCTTTGATTTTGCTACTCTTTGCTTTTGGACTCTCCGTAACTTTCTCATTCCACAAACAAATTTGTTTGCATTTCTGCCTTGACGAATATCGTTTAAGGTAACGCACTGACATGTTACAGAAAATTTCGTTTGTGAATCTTTTTACTTTTAAACAATTGAAGGCGTTTAAAATTACTTTGCGTAATAAAATGCATAGTGTTGCCCTCCAGTGAAATTTCAGACCATTGAATTATCGCTTTAACGGAAATGCTTATTGCTTAAAAACTTGTACATTTTTTGAAATCAGTATAAAAAAAAAAGATTTCAAGACAAAATACAACAGGTGGAGTTGTTAAAATATCTTGGAACCTTGATAAGTGAACATATGTCCTGCACTCATGAAATTAGAGCAAGAATTGCTATATCGAAAGAGGCATTTAATGGAAGAAAAGACTGCTGTGTGGCAAAATTAAAAAGAATTTAAGAAAAAGGTTGGCATATGTTATGTGTGGAACGTTGCTTTATATGGCGCAGAGACATGGACACTGAGGAAGGAGGATGAGAAAAGATTAGAAGCATTTGAGATGTGGGTTTGACGAGCAATGGAAAAGGTGAGGTGGGTTGATAAAGTAAGGAACGATGAAGTCTTAAGAAGAATAGGGGAAGAGAGAAACACCCTGAAGGTAATAGAAAATAGGAAAAGGAATTGATTAGGTCATTGTTTAAGAAGAGATTGCTTGCTTACAACTGCCATGGAGGGTGTCATAAAAGGAGAAAAAAGAAGAGGGCCTAGAAGAATGAAGTTAATGGATAGCATTAAAATCAGAGAGTGTTACGAAGAAACGAAAAGACTTGCATGCGACAGGAGAGCTTGGAGAGCTTTTACCATTTTAAGACCTGCCTTAGGGCAGAACACAAAATAACAATAATAATTAGTTCTTTCGAGTCATTTATATGATTATAAAGGATACCTAACAGACGGTTTCTTCCACTTGCTAGTTAGTTAACGCCTAACTGATTGCTCAGGGTGTTACTTCTAATCAGCAATGGTTTTTCCCGAGGACTAACACGTCTAATAAGCTCGCCTTCCAATAGTAATTAACTGTATAGTATGATTCGTTTCAACGTATTTAAAATATGATTATTAAAGTGAGCAACGCAAAGACAAAATGTAGGAACCACATAGTAATACCCCTTCATGTTCTTACATTCAATAGTGTAAGTGGAAAAACTTATTTGTAACAAATATAATAATTTACAAAGGTAGCTGATTAAAATACAGCTCCAATATAATTAATATAAAGTTCAGGCTAATACGAATATTTTCAAAAGTATGTTTCAAAACAAACATACTTTGTAAGAGTGACAAACATGAAACACACTTTTGGAATAAATTCATAAGCATCTGAAATTAAAAGGTAAATATTCTTGAACACGCAGTCAATATAAACGAGAAATGGAAATTGTTATTTTTAGAATGTAAACGACGCCGACGTACGAAAACATAAAATAAGAATAAACAGAAATTAAATTTTCAGCCCTCCTCCCAAGGGAGACGAAAAGCTTAAAAATAAATGTCCCTGAACTGGGTTACTCACATACGAGCGTGTTATACAGTAGAACGACAAGTGTATCGGAAAGGGAAATTTCCTCAATTATCTGTGGGTAAATAATCCCTGGAAACATATGTACTCACACGCAGGCAAGCAGTATGGGTATTTTATGTCTGTAGGGAATATCTGGTTGCATGTTAGTAGCTGAATAATACACGGCAGAACATTGAAAATGTTGAAAAAGTTTACAATTCACAGCAAAAGAAAAGATAAATCAATGGTTAATGAACCAGTATCAATTAATGGTTTGAAATTAGTTTAATTAAATTCATTTCATTTTGTTTCATTTGGCTCCAAGTCACGTTTATTAAATAATTAGAATTAATATTAGGCATTACCTGTATTAACTTTCCGTCCCGTGACTTAACTGTTTTAATTTCTAAAACGACGCGTTTCGAGGATAAATCCTCATATTCAGGTTTTTAATATTACAAAAACATCAAATTCACCCGAACGGGGTCGTCAATTACTTAAAACACATAAAAACACCACACATAACTTCACATTGATACAGTCTCGGTATAGTCCGATGAGCATCGTCTCGTTGCCAACGATTAACTGTTGTACTTTATCCTGTATGACCGTTATCATTGCCCGTGGACACATCGATATCGATGGCTGTGTTGCACAGTAGATTAGATCGAAACGAAACTTTATCATTAAGTAGTTGGTCCGCTTGTAACTTAGAAGCCTTGTATATCTCATATTCCTCCACAGCGTTCATGTATGCACCTTTTTTGCAATTATGAAGCAGTTTAAAGTTTGTGCGGAAGTCTGAGTACTTATGATTATACAGCATTAAATGGTGAGCGTAACTAGATCTTGTTTTTGAGATATCATTTTTGGGTAGGCGTTCCTTAAAACGTTCTGCTGGTTGTCTGCCCGTTTGTCCCATATAAAATTTGTCGCAGTCATCGCATTCAAGCTTGTATACTCCAGTTTTCTCTTCATCCGGGATGTGAGTTCTTTGTCCCACACGGTTTTTTGATGTTATTTGTGGTTTTGAAAGCCACTGTTATTTTACGTTTCTTTAATTCATTCTTTACAATGACTGGTAGTACATTCGTGTACTCAGTTACCTTAAACTTAGTATCTTTTTTAGCTGGGTCGGTAATATTAAAAACCTGAAGATGAGGATTTATCCTCGAAACGCGTCGTTTTAGAAATTAAAACTGTTAAGTCACGGGACGGAAAGTTAATACAGGTACTGCCTAATATTAATTCTAATTAGTTAATTAAATTGCTTTTATGATTGCTATTACAATCGATTATAGTACATTCTTGATGACTGACAAGAGGCCAGGTGAAATAAATCTAAGAATTCATTATTATTAACAAAACTTTACTTTTGTCTTAATAAATATTGTGCTACTATACCAATAGTACTAGTGTTGATTAAAAATAAACAGTAATATTTTTAATTTGGGGGCCAGTAATATGTTTGGGGCCAGTCATTGGGAAGAACCTCTCTTGTACAACATCTGAACACCGGGGACGCAACGCCGGAACAATACTAATTATTTACATACGATATCATTTAATAATTAGTTTTTACTTTAAAGCATGTACAATAGGTTCTCTAGGTTCTCAGTTCCAGGGCATGCAGCACACATAATACAAAAGATTTACAAAGAAATAATTAGTAAAATTCGATTAATTTTTATGTTTATTTAAATTACTTAAAGCTAAACATTGTTTCCAGTTACAGCTTCATTGTGAATGTTTATTTTGTATGGGTTTAAGTTGTACTATTAGAAATGAACACTATTAATGTCGCTCAATAAAGTATACGGTTTAAGCGTTCAATTACATCACTTGTGATTCCTTGGTCAGGTCTATGTATGATTTTAATTTCTGTTTCCTACTAACTACTTACACATTTTATACGTTATGACTGAATTTATCCACTATTTCATACATTAATTTAGGTTATTGTTTTTCAGATGTTTGCATAAATTAGTTAATATTATATTATTATCTCATTTTAAATCAATTACTGTTCTTTCTAGTTACGCTACAAGTTGACTCTTCTTCCAAATCAATATGGATGAAACCCATCTCGACTTGCTGTCTAACCTTTGAATTTTTAATTACAAGGTTGTGCAATAGAACCGCGTTTAGAGGCTATAAAGCATTTTTTATTCAACGATTTTAAAAGAAGTCTTCATTACCATTAAGGCATGAGTCCCACTGTTGCACTAATCTGTAGATTCCCTGCTGGTAAAATTCTTGCGGCTGTGTGCAGAACCATTCACTAACAGGAAACTATACCTCAGCGTCTGATTTAAACCGCCGTTCTTTTAGTGATTTCTTTAGCGGGTCGAAAACATGATAATCGCACGGGGACAAGTCGGGACTGTAAGGTGGGTGTTGTAAGACTTCCCACACTTCATAAGACCAAGCAGATCTTGAATCGTCTGGGCTACATTGGGTCGAGCATTATCATGCAGAAGAATGACACCATTTGTTAGCTTCCCGAGACGATTACTCTTGATCCTGACTTTTTATATTGTCTGGATATCGCTCAGCGTTGATGTTGACACCAGGTTCTTTAAAATCTAAGAGCAGCATACCCTTATAATAAAAAAAGTCACCATTACTTTTCCTGCCGCAGGTTGAGACCGACATTTTTTCGCCTTCGGAGATTGTGCATGCTTCCACTGCATACGCTGACGTTACGATTCTGGTTCGTAGTGATAACACCCAGACTCATTAACGGCAACAATTTGGTGTAGAAAGGCATTACCTTGTTGTTGATAGCACATCAAATGCTGTAATGATAAGGCCGAACGCAAAGTTTTCTCTTCACCAGTAAGCAGTCGTGGAATCCACTGAGCAGCAATTTTGTGATAGCCAAGACTACGAATAATAAAATGAACAGTTCCCACGCTGATGCTCAACACTTGAGAAAGCTCTCTAACTTTGATGCGCCTATTTGTGCGTAAAGCAGTTTCCAGGTATCTCGCATTTTTATCTGATTGATGGTGCAACACGTTCAAATCCGGGACGGGCCAAATCTTTAGTGTATTCTCTTCCTTGTCAAAATTTATTACACCATTCAACCACTGCTGTATGAGAATAACTATAGTCACCATATACAGCTTTCATTCTCGTATAAATTTCTATTGGCTGACGCCCCTCAACTGCCAAAAACTGAATAACGGGACGCAGATTATCTTTGGACGGATTTTCTATCATAGATGCCATTTTTCAACCCAGTCACAATGCTTAAAAAAGAGCAAACTGCAAATATTTTTGACAAACACGTCACTAGTACTTAAGCAGACAATATAAACAAATGAATTCCGTTGCATGGTGACGAAGTCACGGCTGCGGAGATCAAACCTGTTTCTATTGAACAATCCTCATGCTATAAGAATTTACAGGAATACAATGTTTATACAATTCAGTGGATTCAGTTCTCAGTGGTTTGTTTACCTTCGATAAATAAACTTTGTCCAACATCTAGATATCCGGATCATAATTCTGTGCTGTATATACGCACGTGTCAAATATAGAGCTGTGGACATTTATTAAGGTTGCTTATTATACAGCTCTATGAATTTGATAACAGTAGATTTAAAACAACAGAGTTCAAAAGAATGAAACAAAACAAGAAATCATCCATTCAATAGCACATGTACGACGCTACACTTTAAGAAAATCTATTTGTCACAGTACAGGACGAAATTCCTTTGTAAGGAGCAGATTGAAAGTGTGTGGGCTAGACGACACAAAAGGACGAGGCAATACAAAGTGTTTCTCAAACGAGACACATGGCAGTATTATCGGCGCTTTTCTCCGCTTTAAAATAATTACAGTTAGGTGTCTGTCAGCTCGCAGCCCTTTGTTGTGCGTCTCAGATGTCAAGCGTCGCAGTACCAATAGGTGCTTACAAAGTAGAATTTTACAGGAGTCTGCGAGACAAGCACAAACAATGCCACACAATCCGAAACAGATATGAGCAGTTTATAAGGGGGTCGAAAAACCACACAACCCTGAATTTGAAAATTTACCTCTTGATAGCAGTCATGTGCAGGTAAATCCAATTTACCTTAACGTAATATATTTTTAACAATGCGTTGGAGTACTTAGAAAATACATTGTGTTCTATGAAGCTTGTCTTGTTTCAGAGATACATCCAAAAAATGTGTTTTTTTGCAAGAGCAAGTGTGTTTGTTTAGAACAGAATGTATTGTTAATATATTTTTTTAATGTGCGAATAAATACTTGGATATATTTAAACGCAAGAATTACTTGGGAACAGCTTTCTTGACCCCCTTATGTTGCATTAAATATATAATT
Source organism: Magicicada septendecula (assembly GCA_034769895.1). Lineage (NCBI taxonomy): Eukaryota > Metazoa > Arthropoda > Insecta > Hemiptera > Cicadidae > Magicicada > Magicicada septendecula. Next base: position 806,153,007 of record CM068368.1, on the reverse strand, counting down.
TTAAGACAAGTTTTTATAATAATTGCTGAAAATGTCCACCACCAACTTCCAGACAAGCTTTTCCACCATCAAGTAAATGACACATAAACCATTTCCTCTAGATTTGGTATTGTTGTTTTGGTACCTGCAAATAGGTACCGTTGCTTAGAAAAAGATGGTGCAACAGCAATATATATGTAGCGTGCGCCCCCCCCCCCAGATACCTTATTTTCACACGAGCAGATTTTTTCCTCGCTGTATGTATCAATAATACTGTGTACAATAATAATCCTGGAACACTGAAGAACCGAGGACCAATGTTAAAAATGAGTGAAACTGACTAAGTTACATACACTAGGCTATATCACGAACAGTGGCGTATTTACGGGGTGCGGGACGAACTAGACCGCACTCCTCCCCCCACAGAGACGAAAAAGTTGACGAATTTTGTTAACCACTTAATTTTTAAGCTGTTTTATTATTTCTTCAGTTATGTACGCTAACGTAGTGGTATTTCTCCTTTTTAACTTATAAAGACAGTTTTATTACACAGCATTGGCGTATACGTTTGAAATATGAAACATATGAAAACTAATTCAGTCAATAATTATCTTGTAAATAATATTTGAATAACGCATATTTTTATTGTGTTATTACCGTTTACTTTAATGGGACTGATTTCAGCCATTTTAAAGATAATATACTAAAACTAAAGGAAAAATGGTTATCCTGTGCTCTGTCACTAGAACACTGACAGAGCGGAGGCTAACAAAGGAAACACATCAGGCAAATTCTCGTAATCAGTCTTCACCGCAGACGAAGATATGACTCTCTGGCGTTGAAAGATGACAGGCGGCGTCAAAGCAACTGTTTTGACATAATTAATTTTATTATTTCGAATCAGTGTAGTTGCGTTGTTCACACGTTTATGTATATGAGTGGGTCTGTTCCACTGAAGGCGATAACCTGCGGTTGACGAAATGCTAATTGTGGTAACACAGCAACAACGTGGACAGAAAACATTAATCTCATCTTGCTAACGGCGCAACCTGATTGGTGCATAGAGACAGTTTCAGGAAGTATTGATCGATTAAAAACATGTTTTTACAACAAAGGCTTCTGAATGTTAATCTCGAGTCCGAGGCAGATCTACAGATTATGTGACGTACTGAATAGTAACGCAAAGGCGATTGCAAAAGTTTGCATAGAGATTACTTACTGTTTTGATTTTATGGAGAACTAATAAAATAAATATTTGTTATCCCAGTTAAAGGGACCAGGTTGTGAAGGCCTGTCCCATGTTAATTAGATGAAGTGTCGCTTATCAGTTAAGTACAATTATTTAAAAACTTATTCAAAATATCATTATGAAACTTTTTCACTGAAAGATTAATACATAGAGAATACAGCATATTCTCATTTACGAACCTAATTAAATACACATATTTCTAAAAGAGTAATTAGGGCCATTTTTCAAAGACAGTGTTTTAAAACATGCAAAATGTTTGCTTCTTTTTGAAAACATACTGTTACGAATATTCGAACCCCAGGTAGTCAGCACACCGGCATACTAATTGCCAGAAGTTTAGTAAAATCTGACGAAACCGGAAATGTACCTATTAGAGTGGCGAATATTTTGGATCAAGTTGTGACTTTACAAAGCAATACGCTCCTATGCAAATTGACTCCTGTGGCTTGGGTAGCCAGAATGACGCAACGAAGATGGACTACTACGGACACTTCCAAATTACCAGATGAACTGCAGGAATTATTGAATATATCCTCTAACGACCTCTCAAGTGGTGAGGTAAAAGAATTCAGATAGTTCTTACAGAAATTTAAAAATTCTTTGGAGTTCGGGGCCAGTCATTCCGAAGTCAACTCTTATACAACATCGCATCAATACCGGGCACACAACGCCGTAACAATACTAATTATTTAATACGATATCATACTAAATTTGAGGTTCAGTATAAGAAGTGTTATGAGACAAACACAATAAAAAAATTTAAGTCTCTAGCACTTTCCAGTACAAAGTTATATGTACCTAAACATGAAAAATATGGACATACAGAAAATCGCTTTTAAAGTTTGTAATGTTTTTATTCAAAACGCATCTGCACTATACGCTTCTTCTTCACTACTCGCATCTCTCTTCGTTGTTAGGTCTCTTTTCTACGTTGTTCTCCTTACTTCTTGCCAGAACACTCATATTTATTTTCTTCAACAGTCTTCATTTTATAGCTAATAATTTTATTATAAAATTTTGAAATGTTTTTGAAGGAGGTCAATGACATCGCATTTGGGTGACACCATATAAAATAAACATATGACATGAAAAAAATGTTTGGTATAACAATATATATGTGTGTGTGTGTGAGTGTGTGTAAATTATTATATAGGCCTACATGTAGTCAGTTAAACAGGAAGACAGAAAACAATTTTTAAACTATAAATTAAAAATTAAATTTTTTGAAATTTTTCACAACCTGGTCCCCTTAAATTTTATTATGTCGATGTTACTGTCAACGTAAAGTTGAGGCGTAAATTACGTACAATAAATTTTTTTCTATCTGCCTTGACAGATAAATACACAACTCACTCACGCAAAAACAAGTGTGTACATCGCTGTACAAATATAACATCTACATGTTTTTTAAAACGTATTTACTTAAATACACATCCTCAAGGAGATAATAATGTTTGCTGTTTGAATTTAACTCAAATATAAAAGGGCCGACACTTCGAGTTTTGCGTGGTTTTTGTTACCTGAATTTAATCTACTAGCTGTCTTACCTTCTTACGGAAAATATGGAAATTTGTAAACTTAAATACACATCCTCAAGGAGATAATAATGTTTGCTGTTTGAATTTAACTCAAATATAAAAGGGCCGACACTTCGAGTTTTGCGTGGTTTTTGTTACCTGAATTTAATCTACTAGCTGTCTTACCTTCTTACGGAAAATATGGAAATTTGTAATCGTCACTTCTGTAAGATAGTCTCATAAACCAAAATAATCTGAACGACTGGTTAAAATTCGATTATGTTTATACATTTCCATAAATTAGACATTTCAAACCGTCAGATTCATATTACTTTCTGAATCGCATATGTCTTCGACTCGTATAACCAACATGCAAGGACTTAAAAGTTTTTGTTCAAATTTTCTTGCTGAAGTATAACTTTCATATCCGTTTTCAACGGAATAAACTAGTGTTTTATCAGAAATTGAAAAAAAAAATTTCAACAATGTAACATTTTTAGAATTCTAATATGTAGATGAAATTACTGAATTTGAAATTTGTAATACCTGAGAGACGTTAATGATTTTTTTTTAATTTATTTATTTATAAGATCGCTGCAACGCCATCGGTCATTAGTGACGACAAAAATTATAAAAATTAATTTGTAAATCTTACAGAAATTCTCATACATATGCAGTAACATATATTAAACTAGAAGGTGCTTAGTGAAGACAATCATTGCAACAAAATACACAGGAACTGGTACAGTTTAAAAACTACATTAAATATTTGTTTAAGTACCAGATAATGCAAATAAATAAGATAAATATAAATAATTAACAAATAAAAACATTTGTTTAAATAATGCAAAATAAAATTAGAAATATTGCTCCAACGTTAGTGATTTATATGGTGTTGAATTGTACGTAACTATGGGCTATGCATGCTGCCTAATACAGCCTTGGACATTCCCTAACGAGTTGATATACATTACATAGATACGATACTGCCCACACTATTTAGTATTAATAACACAATAATATCAATTTAACATAAACAACAGTCGCGGTCACCACACCTCTTAATTTCAGACAATGGTCGGTTAAGGAAGAGATGTATAAGACATAACGAACTACCTATAAAAACTAGACAGTTTCTCGGTACAGATACGTCCGGAGGACGGGACCAAAACATATACTACGCTGCCCCCCTAGGGGGAAGAAAAAAGGAGAACGATTCGGGAGGATTTGAGGGGAGAGGATTTAACGTGGGAATGGATGAAACGGGAACACAAAAACCAATGTCTTGATAAAGATTCTGGAGATTATGTGTCGAAAGAAACAAAAGGATATTTAAACACAAACATACACACGCACACACGCACACACAATCAAATAACATCTGTACACAACTAGTACAGATACATATATATGCCTATGTATCTAGGCCTACAGATATTTCTACAAGTATATTTTTACGACGGTCTACTGATCGTCGTATGGTAGAGTGGAAAACAAAATACAAGACACCAATTATGTCACTAATCACCAGCTTTAATTATCACCATTAAACAGTTTGTAATCAAAAAGATATTCTCTTACAACAAATAAAATAAAAATTGTTCACACGCAATAAAAATTTCAACTAATAGAGTCCCGCAAAATTATAAAACACGTAACACTTCGCCACAATACTTCAAACCGCAGAGGAATAAATCGCCACAATACTCCAAACCGCAGAGGAATAAATCGCCACAATACTCCAAACCGCAGAGGAATAAATCGCCACAATACTCCAAACCGCAGAGGAATAAATCGCCACTTAAACTGAACTTACCGTACACCGCTGATATTCCGGAATAATCTATACTACGCGTCAACATCGCTACTAGAAAACACTAGAGCATAATTGCTTGTCGGCTTGTACACAGGGTGCGCGGACTGGTGAAATCTGGATCAGTTTCGGCTACGGACACGTGACAAGTGTCACGTAATTGTCCTTCATCTCAAAGTAGCAGCAATATGTACGCACACACACGTAATATCCGGGCTCCACTGGAATAGCCGAGAAACGCGTAGAATGTTGTTTAAAGGCGGAACAATATTTTGTCATTCCACCTTACACATGTAAGGCGCTTCACCGAATTATTCTGCATAACCTTAAATTTTTTAGATTTATTATAACGTTTGTTTATACAGTCAGCTGTAATTCATTGGGTTTTACATTAATCAATTTTTTACGTTTACTATATTTAAAAAAAAATTCCAACAGTCAAAATATTTAAATCGAAGTACAAATCAATTATTCGACAATATAGAAGGAGAATATAGAGAATAATAAAATATACTTGTTGAAGTAATGCTATTTTATTGCGTTAATATAGTATTACTGCAAGAAACTACGAGAGTTACCACAAGGAAACAGTAATACGCTGTTGAGTCATTAATTGGATGGATTTCTTCTGGAGACACTATACGTACTCTAATGATAACAGAACTACGCTATTATTTCAAGTTTTACTCATTTTTTAACCATAGCTTTAGAGTTTTTTATACTTGAGACAACGACCAAATAGTTTAGCCCTTGACACGCATCTCGTAGGTTAAGGTTGAAGGTGAGACGTTTGCATTCAATATCTGCGCATTGATAAACAGCGTACTTAATAAACTTTGCACTACTTCGGCTCTGGCAGGTCCTGCTGAATTCTAATTCGAGAATCGATCCGCACCTTTTAAAATGTGATTATTTTCCAAAGATTATTTAATTTTAATTTTAGGGTTTTTTCTTCTGTTGATGGCGTAGATATCAAAAACAAGTACAAGGTTATGATTTTGTGTGTGTGTAGACCAAGACTAGTTGGAAAACGAGTCGTTTCCCTTCTTCACGGTGTATCAATACTCAAACTATTCTACACGCGTTGCAACGTGCGTATAAGAACTAATCTTATTTTATTTACTTGGTAGTTTCTATTATTTTATTTTTCTCTATTATTCTACTATTATGTTATTTGTTTTTTATGTTTCCGCAGAAAATACTGAATAATAATAATAATAATGAGAACAACAACAACAACAATAACAATAACAGTAATAATTAGGTAGTAATGGCGGTGGTGGTACTGCGTCCATTGAGACAAAGCAAGCGTTTGATGCTGTCCTTGAGCTAACAATTTCCCTCTGCTCTCCCTGCGTTTCACGAGCCAACAACGGCATCATAATGACAGACTAGGAATACTTAGCAACATGACCTTCCGTTCCAGTCAGTGTTTCGTCTTTCTAAAAAAGAGGTTCCAGGAAATATCGCCACTGTAAACACACCTTGTCATTGTACTTGTGTTCATATAAACAAAATTAAACAAATCAAAAGTTTTATTAAATCGCACTAGTAAACACGAAAAGCGTTCGTATTGTTTAACAGAGCTCGTTCAATATTTTGGACGAAGTAAATTTATTATTGGATAAACTTTGATGTTAGATAATTTTTCAAATGTAATAAACATTACGAAAGTCCAGATTGCCCTACTGTTTTTTATTTAGTGAAGTAAAGTGAAGTTAATTATAATAATTCCCTAAAAATAATGTTAAACGTTAAAAATTTCAAACAACCGGATTCGTGTTAAAATTCCTTTTAGTCTGACATCCGCCTGATTTGTTACAAGTTTTTATTATGTGGATCGCATTTTCTGGACGCTGTGATAAAGAATTTGAAATTTTAAAAATATACATTATATTATGACTGGTTAAAATTCTGTTTCATTTGATATCTCAAGTGGATTTTGCCAAACTTTTGCTCCACTTTTTGTACCCTGTCGTCCTAAAATTTAAAATTTCCCAAAATAAACACTACATTTAGATTGTAGTTAAAATTCCCTTTAGCTTGGTACGCCACATGAATTATTGCGATTTCACAAAAATGTTCACCTACTTTTTGCCCCCTGACGTCCCCGAATTTGAAAGGTTATACCGAGACTTTGAAAATTCCCGGCGCGTTTAGAGTTGTTCAGTGCTACTAACGCAGTCGGCAGCAGTGCCTGTCAATGTCATTGTCAAAGGAGCGGCGACACGATTTAGTGAGCCGTCGCTGTGTCAGCTGTTGGCTGTGCTTTGTTCGCAATTAGGTTAGCCGAGGGCTTATTTTTTACAAATGGGACAGGTTTGTTTTATGCAGGCAGGTGCGACCAACAAACTCATCTGTTGACCTCATTTCTCTGCCAGCCTTCGATTCGGACAATCCCGCTGGTCTGACGGCCTAGGATGTGTGTTGGTTTTCTTTATATGCGGCTGTAATCTCTTAAAGATTATCAGGTGTGTGCACTTAATTATATGATTTTATTTTTACCTAATTATGGATTATGTGTTATGATTGTGTAAGCGCGTATGTGGCCAGGGTTTATTCGTTATTGTAAAACTTATGCTTTGTAAAATTTAATTTACTAGTTACTTCCTGTCTGAAAACCAATGTTTGCTTGTTAACTCTTATTTTGATAAAGCTAATTGAAATCAATTATAATAATTTAATGAAATTAAACACTTTGGATTAATTAAAGTGAATAAGGTGTTAATAAAAAGATTGTCAATGTGATTGCGGTGTTTGTGTTCCGAGGCGACAGAGTGTAATGTCTGGGTGTAATAACTGGCGGCTAATCCCCAAATAAAATGTTATAGGGTCCCTGCACCAGCCAGGAGAAAGGGAAAAGAGCGGTGGTCACACTACCACCGGTGCCTACCAGCAGAGCGGTTCCACAGTAAGCTCCCCGAAGCCGTCAGACCGAGGAGTGCTGAACGAACCTAATACACCGAAGGACCCAGAAAGCATAGGATAGAGTTCCAGTAAACATTCGCCGTAGTCCAGGGACAAATTTTGGAACTCCGCTCGTAGACTGTTCATCATGCTTCCACTTGAGTTCGTCTCCACACAATTACAGGTGGGAACGTTTCATTTATCACTCTTCAATCTACATCAACTCCATAGACTGGCTACCCTCGTGTTCAACATTGAATATCTGTTTAAATACAACATTAAATATCTGTATTAGGAACTGAAAATATCTCAAAGTCACAATAACTCAAGTTGTTAAAAGATTGTAACTGGCTACATTGTAACTTGTCTAACATACACCATGAGGGGGTAGTTAAATTTTTTTGCTAGGGCATGGTTTCCTTACTTAAACTATTTGGAGTCTGATCTGTATTACCATTATTTATTATAATTAGTGTGAAGGGTTATTCGTGTTTTTATTAAGTGGTGGGATTAACTTATTGTGGTCCGTTATTTCAACTGTATGGATGTTCGCGTTGTTCTCCCTCATGAGGCATGCTGGTCTGGAAATTTATATATGTATACCTTATGTCTATTTTCTTAAAACAATATAAATTAATGACTGTACGCGCCTGTCACTCTGTTAGGCTTCAACACACTTTTCGCTTCCTCTAAGTTCATTAGCCTAGTCTTAAATTTCACGTAGCGGTCCTTGCGACACCGCTACAAGGTTCAAAACAAAGCTATTTTCTTCGTATTGTTTAAATTAGCAGCCATCCTTACTTTTCTTTTATAAAATTGCTAAACTGCTATAATTGTTTTTATTATTTAGACAAAGCTTTTCGTCATTACTGACATCTTCAGGTCTTAAACAACCTAAGATGTTGTTGTTGTTTAAGACCTGAAGATGTCAGTAATGACGAAAAGCTTTGTCTAAATAATAAAAACAATTATAGCAGTTTAGCAATTTTATAAAAGAAAAGCTATTTTCATAGTTTTTTTAATATTCCTTTTACTGTGATACCCCAAATGAACTTTTATTACTTTTTAAAAATTTTGATCCTCTCATAAAATTGTATCCAGCCGTCTCCCCTCCAGAATTGGGCGGGGATCGGTCTCAAAAACAATAGGATTGTGAATGATAAAAGTACGTTTTACGAAAAGTTTTACGGAAATCGTTTAATACGTTCAAGCTACTATATCAACCCTACATAGATGGACATACAGCCAGATATGGCAAACGGTCGAGTAAACAATGAGAACTCTCTTCTTTTATTCAATTTTGTTTACTAATTTTACGATATACAAAAAATTGTCAATTACAGATAACAAAATAGCCTACAGCCATGTTTAGTCTGTGTTACACCGTCTTCTTGTCAATGTGCTCATATCGTGACCGGCAAAGAAAGAGGCAGTGTTATTGAAAAAGTTTAATGCTAACAGCATTACAGACCAATAAGTCTTTTTTTGTAAATTAAAGTGACTTAAAATTAATTTTGATTACGTGATCTAGACGCCTGAGTACAGTTATATAAGTAGGCTTTGTGGAATTCGAAGGAAGAATTTGTAAAGGAGGGCATAGCGTCCTAAAACATAATGAAGCTTAGCAACAAACTGTGACGTAATTTTTTTCAATTATTAAAATTAACACTTAATATTTTTTTCACTTTGAATTAAGAAAAATGCATTTTTAATTTAAATACGAGAAGAGTAAATATGAAAGTATTAGGCTAAATAATCATGGAACATTTACAGTCTATGACATCAGTTCCTCAATCCTGCCACGCACGCACACACACACACACACACACACATTTATCTTTTATTTGTTTACGTCACACAACCCGTGAGCGGGAATATTCAATCTCGATTGGTGCCCTCTATCTTTCTCTTCTCTTTTTTTCTCAATCCGCAGATTGGCGAGCCTGCAACTTCTTTCTTCCAGAGCTAATGTTTTTTATTTCTTATATTTTTCTAGTTTCTTGATCCTGTCTATACGCGTTTATCTTAGTCTTCCTCTAACGCTACGTACCTCCATAATTTCCTCAAGAAAAGTGATGAAATAGATTGTCTCAACAAATGATAAATAATATAAATTCTTCTTTCCACAATTAATTGTTTTGAATAGAGTCTTCTTTCGCTCACTTTTCACAAAACTTTCTTCATCACCTTCTGTAAGGATTAAACTAAACATTGTTTGTTTCGGTCTGAAGCAGATAAATTAGAGATGATCTGATATCTCTAAGCAGATAAACCATGTTAGGCCTAAGTAAAACGATCTGATACTTTAATAGGGTATACTGTCACGTGAACTACCTTACAGACAATAGAGACTACCTCAGAATTGAGTCACATTCAGTATCAGTTACTCTGACTGTTGAATTAAACTGAATAAAATGTGCGACTGAAGTAATAGCAAAAACCAAATACCACGAACACACGCCAAAATTCCTTTCAGTTTTTTTTCTCGGACGCAATCGGATAGTTATTCGATCAAAATAAGAATTTGTCATCGAACTAAGAAATAACAATTGCTACAAATGTCATCGATTATAACCAGTTTGGTGTAAGTAGTAAAGAAGAAACATCCAGCGCCATTCCAACACATAAAACATATTACCAAATGATCTTAGCTGACATAAGCGGCTCTGATTTTGATTTCTGCGACAACGTCCGAGAAAATCGAGTGCAGAAATTGATGCATGAAATAAAACAAACATTTCCCAATTATTTTCATCGGTAGTATATAAACGAGGTTTAGTAAATCTTTTTCGTCATTGTCTCTCTATCCTAAGAATTTAATAGAGATTATTAATTCAATCTTTTTCATATGCATCTCTGTACATGGACAGTTTACAGGTATGCGTTAATCTGTTCACAAAAATTAAGAACTGCATATCAGATGGATGAAGAATTGAATGAAGTAGACGAAAACAGTCCTCGTAAGTAGACTATTCAGCCTCGTAAAATACTCTGGAGTGAGTATCACAAATGGTTGAACCCTATGGTGTAGTATTACGCCATCCGAAACCGTTTGAGAAAGTAAATGGGCCCCAGACCACGAGTTCTGCATGTTATATGCCTTCTGAGGTAAGCTGTGAGTCCAAAAAGGAAGAAAATAATGTGTAGAAAAGAAAACAAAACAGCCTACTAAGTGCTTTACGAGGTCTATTCACAATGAAAAATGATGCTAAATCTGGTAAGAAATAAGAAATTGTACACAGGTAATTGTAAAAATATTGAGAAACGTTTGAATGAAGTGGTGGTATAGTTATGTCTATAGTTTCAGAGATAAGAGTAGACGTACAAAATGAAGGGAAAAAGTTTGTTAAAGTTTTACGGCATAGAGTTAGGCAACCAGCGTATTAGTGCTGTTATGTTACACGCATTATGTAGGTGGCTGGGCAATTAACGGGGGAATGTGCCGGATATGTGCCCCTTCATTGATACAATATGGACAATGTAGCAACCCACTGCAAGCGATTCAGTCGCGTACTGCGTGCTGCGTCTGTGTGAAGACGTGTCGTCAGTCAGTTGTTACTTGCGATTCAGTGTGCATTATCCGTGCTGTGCAAAGTGATTAAGTGCATACTTTTCATTGTGTAAGTAGTGACTTTCATTGTTTATTGTCACAGTCTGATTGAAGTGATATTTATCGTTTGTAACGTTAGAATTTGTAGGACAATTATTGTAAAATTTAAGTAATTGTTGTATACGTCACTTATTGTTGTTTTAAAACTGTAATTAAATTTGTAAGAAATGATTTCTCTGGTGTTCAATTATTTCATTTCTACTGTTTAAACACGAAATCAGTGCGACCGTCGTGAAAACATAATTATTATAATATGTAAATCCACATCTCATCTATTGCTCTAGTAAGAAAAAAATGTGTGACGATTATTTTCCGCTTTTCACACTTAGAGATGTTTATCGGAAACAGCTGCCGGTAATCGGTCTAAACTTTCTGGAAAAATTAATATATTTTTCGTCTCTGCAAATCAGCAGAAATTATGGTTCGCGAACTTCAAGTAGATGGGACAGTGTCCTACCATCAAAGCTCTTTGTGCAGTGTCATTCTCAAAGCTCTTATGGCATTACTTTTTACCTGTCCCATTGCGGCACCTTATTCTATTTTGTCCTGTATGATCTTTCTAACTGCGTCGTGTCGTAAAAGCTAAACTAAAAACTACGTAAAAACTATAAAACAAAATAACTATAGGCTATATGTACCGGACACCACACGGAGTGCTGCACATGAATTAAACAGATTAAGGACTTCAAAGAATTTCGCAGTTTAATTACAAAATAAAAATAAAAATACATATACTTATATTTGATAATTTAAAATTAAAAAGTAAAAAATGTTCCGAAGACATTTAAATTTTAATAAATATTTATAAATACATATTTATAAATAAAAAATATTATGTGACTATCAAAATATTTTTACAGGATCCCAAAACTAGAACTCCCTTACATCTTAAATAAAAATCAGTAGAAAACTGTTGTTAATGTAATTCATAGCGTTTTATTATGGTTGTCAATTATTTGACCATGTTATAGATTACTATACACTATCACTCTCAAGTAATTAAAAAAAAAGAAGAGGCTATATTCGTTTAAAAATTGTCAATTCCGTTTGAGTTTAATTTAATGGTTTGCTGTTTTACTGACTTCTTTCTTTCATTTGTGTGCACTTTAGATAAAAGAAAACTTATTTATTCTAATGAAAAACTGAACCATTCACTTTTATATTAAATAAAGTTATTTTCGTTGATTACAGAACGTTTTCACAAGAAACTGAGGTTGTTTGTACTCATCAGCTTGGAATTTTATTCACGGAATGTAAGTGTGGGCAGATGAACTGTAGGTGAAAATTATCAACGGGCGTAGGAGGGTTGTTCTTTGTACTCTATTCCTGACGTTATAAATCGGAAAATTCTGTTGGTTCGATAAGTTTGGAAACGATAAATCTCTCTCCGAATTTTTGTACTCTCATTCAACAAGCACTAAATATAATTTAACGTTTACATTAAACACAATTACAGAAAGTTCAAGGTACAACAGTGACCCTGAAATTATTCCTACTTGTTAATACCTACGTACTATTACGTGTAATTAGCTCGTATGTAAATACTTTATGTTCCCATAAAGAAGATGCTACGTTACGAGAAGAATTTTGCGTTTGATATTAGTGGGTATAAACGTTTGTATTCTTAGGAGAACAAAGCGTTAATGAATAATTTCTATCACACACCAGCGTTCTCGTTAATACGCGTTTAAGCTCACCACTCGTTCAGATACGTTTTTGCGTTGGTTAATAAGCGGAGTGAATTGAACTGAGACGTTATAAACATTTCTTTATTACAACTTGATTTATGAAACACAGATGGAGAGTTGACGGAAGTTCATAAAGTGGAAGCTCACAACTACTGGCTATTCCGAGAGAATGTCGTTAATGCGTAGGCGCATTGAAGTCATGTCTACTACTTACCGTAACCTATCAAGCGTTTCAGTATTTCCTTATCTTCTATATTACAATTCTAAACCTACAATTTTTGAACTAAAATTGCTTGATATAAAATGGACGTCTTCCGTACTGTATGCGAATGGCATAGAAAGATATATAGGCTTGTAGGTTACACCTCAAAACTTTCTACCTTTTGACATTTAGAGGAGCTTGTCAAGGTGATGAACGGCACATACTTTGGTCTCAACGGTACCATATACACAGTCCATAATACACTGTATTATCAAAGTAATAATTTAGTAATACAATTTACCTTATTACATTAGTGAAAGTAGTTAAAACCTAATCTCTGTCTGTCTCTGTCTATCTGTCTGTCTCCTCTCTCAATATCTCTCTTTCTCTCCGGTTTAGCAGCAGGCTCCGCAGGCTGGTTGGCATCAGGTCACCATTCCTCTAGCTTCTCTGCTTTCCTTTTCAGTCCGTAGTATTAGTTCATAACGTCCATAATCCGTTTCATGAAGTGTAAACGGAGTCTTCCTCTACGAATCCTCCCTTCCTACATTCCTCATCATTTATTCCTCTTCCTTTTTACTTCAATTGTCTTCTTCATTAGTTTATTGTGTAGGAGTATATGCAATACTAATTTATCTCTTCAACATTTTAAGTTTCCTAGCAAGTTCTGTCTTCATGTGCTCTTCAAAGGGAACTTCGTTCTCCAGTTTATATTTATCATTCATTAGTAGCACCAGGTCGCAAATTCTTTCAGTATTTGTATCCTATTCTTTTTCTCCTGTTGTATATGATTCTCTTCCGTAATGTGCAACTCTCTACACACAATGCTTTTACCATATCTTTCCTTACCTCTAAACTGATGTTGTTTGAGGTGGAGAGGTTTCATTTTTATCAAATGTAATTTTTTCCCTGACTAATTCTTCTCATAATTTCCTTACATTTTTCCTATCACTTGTAATTTTGCTTCTCAGATAACTGTATTCTTTCACTTCCGGAAGAAATAATGTTTCTAAAAAGTATTCTGATTTAATTCTTTACATATCGACGACACACTAGACCCTTGATTACTTGTTCATTACTCTTCACGTTAAATTCACTACTCGAACCATTGTGTTAAAAATCCTTTGCAGGTATTCTGTACTCTCTTACTCAATACTATGGCATCTATGAACCTACGAATATCAACTTTTCCTCGTGGATTTTACTCCAAGCTGGGTTTCTTAGATTTTGATCCTTTGCTGGACATAGAAGGTAAATAAACATGAACAGTACAAAAGTTACAATGCAACTAACAGCTCATTAATAAGCGAATACGCTGATAATTGAAGATCTTCAAAATTTTTAAAAAACAGGATGCGGTAATTTCCAAGAGTGTACTCATACATTCCAAAGGAATAAATCTCATCAAACACATAGAATACGGTTGCGTTAGATTAGATTAGATTAGGTTATATTTGCCTAACTGAAAGGCCAGGCAGTTTGCTGGTGGAACAAGTAACCCTTTAGTTCTTGCAATGGCAATAAAAAAGAATGTTAGCAACGTTAAAGTAGGTTTAACACAACCACTGTAACAGTTTAAGGCGTGAAAATGTAGAATTTAGACAATTATTACGATAAAGAATTATGTAAGTGTCTGTGAAAGTAGGAAAGTAGTTTATATATCAGATGGCTAAATGAATGTTTTTTTGTTTTGCATGTTAAGGATATCTATTGGAAGACGTATCTTCTGGAATGTCGTAACCAGAAAAATCTGAACATTTATCCAGCCAATGAGCGTACAGCCCGTAATCGCACGAATGATAGAGGACGTGCACAGAAAGCGTGAAGGCAAATTGCCTAAACAGATTCTGCATACACACGAAAAGAAAGGAGAAGTGCTGAAGACTGCTGAATTATCCATGGTGACAACGTGGCCACGTTACAAAAGATGGCAAGAATTTGGGAATCGGAAGAGACGACTTCACTTAAATCTTAAATAGAAAATAAGAAGATGATGAAAAAGGGGAAAAGGAAGAGGAGGAGGAGTACGTAGTGGAGAAGAAGAAGAAGAAGAAGAAGAAGAAGAAGAAGAAGAAGGTGATGATGATAGTAAAAGAGAAGAAGAAGAAGAAGAAGAAGAAGGACGAGGACGAGGACGAGGAGGAGGAGAAGGTAGACAAGAATAGGAAAAAAAGACCAAACTTGAAAAAGTAGAAAATAGACAACAAGGCAAAAGAAAATGTAACTTTCAGAATCAACAACAGAGTCGTTAATAACTTCTTGGAAATTGATCCACGTACTAAAGCAGTTACTTGGTTTTAATCAGAACTCTGTTGAACGTTACTAGTTGTCTTGTAACTGTTTAGAATTTAATTGCTTTAATCATCAGTTCTGAGGTCGCATACGGTGTGTTACAGATGTACGAAGTCTAATTGTAATTACATTATTCACTACGAGTATCTGTGCACAAAGCTTTATTAAGGGAAATATATCTTAGCACTTCGTGCAATGTTGCAAGTATGTGTGAAACATTTGTTAGTTATTACAAGTTATCAGATTTGTAAGCCAGTCTGTCAAACCATCGTTCTTTCTCAGTTTCCAAATTTTGCGGTATGATATCAGACCGTGTCACAGTGTATAATCACGGAAAAAGGTTTTTTGAAAGTTTGAATTTATTAATGATACAATACCCAGAACATACAGCGTAACGGAAAAATATAAGATGGACATCAACCAACTAAATTAATAAAATAAAATAAGTGTACGTGAGGCTGAATTAATATCAATTAATAAGCAGAATTCACTGTGATGTGAATAAGGAAATAGAAAACGTCAGTGAAAGTCATGTCAAAAATCTTATAAAGCAGCTAATTAAAAATCCCATGAATGCATGAGAAAACTGACTGCATGCAGAGACGAAAGTGGAACGTGGAAATGTTCTATCCAAGAACGAGGATATAGGAGCTGTAAAGAGTATTCTGAAAGTATTTTGGAGGACAAGGAATGCGCACAGGAAAGACAGGGAAGTCCGACGCTGAATTACTTACAAGTAGAAGGACTGCCTCGTGGAGGATATTTCATAAACTTGTGTGTGTACAATACGGAAGGAAGAACGAATGACCGAGAACTGGTCCTCGTACATCCCGAATTTAAGAAAACCGAAAAGATGGAATTTTCGAACAGAATATGAAACTACTATGTACAGCATAATTATAGGAAGTATCCTACAACTTTTTTCGTTTAAAACGTCGCAATTTATTTTAACTGTTTTCAGAATAAAGCATATTTTTTAATTATTTAACCAATTATTATATTAGATTTTAATGAATGCTGTAGCAAACAGTAACTATTTTCCTGTCTTAATAGTCAAATAGTGTATAAACTCCTATCAAATAAGTTATGTTTTGTTAATAAAACGGAGATTTCTAATATTTCAAGTAGTCTTTTTATAACTTTTTAACGTTTATTTATCCAATCTGTTAATAAATAACAAGCATGATTGTCGACAGAATACATGACGTGGAGAGGACTAGTCCATTAACTATTTCTCTGTACGAGTATTTAAGAGGACTGGTCACACTGCCTTCCTTATATGCCGTACGGCTCGCATAAGTCTGCCTACCCTGCCTGACTTCTAAGCTGCTTCGGTGGTACACATGGGAGCCATTATTATTATTATGAGTATTTATAAGTGTCATACTACGTACAAGGTATTTAGAGTCTTACAGACTACATAAGTCCAGCGGAAATGTTAATTTTATAAAATAAATATATTTTAAGTAATATATAATAAATGATTAGTAGTTTACAGTCTGCTTGAATAAAAAGTAGTAAGTTTGCTAATGTCTTGGGCACCATGGTCAGAATGTTGAGAATAACAACACTTTTTTTGGTTCATTACACGTCTTTTTATTATTTTTAATAATAAGTAATTGAGTAATAATATAATACAAAGTTGCGTGTTAACCGAAAACAGTGTTGTTATTATTAACGAAAACCACGAAATTTTACGATCAAAATATTAAGAACATTAAGTATAATAACCTTAATTAGAGTATTTCATTTTTATATAAACTCAGCTCAATCTTGGCTTCCTTTTGGTATGAATGTAAATATTCACCGCTCTTCTCCTGCCAGTGGACTCGGTGTAAGTAATTAACGTAAGAGGCAACGAATTCACCATTGTCATTGACAGCCACTAAAGAGGCCCTGATACAATTATAAAATTCTAATCAAAACATCTGGCTGAAGACCATGATCTAAAATTGATAACATAATAACGAAGCCAAGAACGACTTTAATTATAATTAGGAAACATTTTATAAACAATTGTAATATTGTGCACATATTCTAAAGAACGTGATTAATGTTATACAGTGCCCTCTGAACCAGTACCAGGACGCGTTTATAGGCTACTTCTTGTCTTATAAAAACAAAAAAGTGTAAACTACTATTTTATAAGCTAAACGAGTACAGATCCCGTCGCACGATCTCGACAAAAGTTTATCCCGTCCCACGATATCGACAAAAGTTTAAACATTTTTCCTTTTATTAAATACAATTCAGTCAGCCCTTCCTACAGTGTGTGAGACTCCGCAAATCATACATTTTCATGACATATTGGTCTGCCAATTAAGGACTCTCTTCTTCTTCTTCTTCTGATAGTTCCTATCTGTATCGGATGTTGTATATCATACAGGCTATTGTAACTTTCGGCACTGCTGTACGGAATAAGTCAGTTGTATTCATGTCAAACCAGGTCCTTAAATTACTCAGTTATGATATTTTCGGTCGCACAACTCCTCTCTTTTCAAGTATTTTCCCTGTCGTATGGACTGCAATAAGTAAAATCTCTGGTCACTTCTTATGAGATGTCCCAGATACTGAAGCTTTCTTATCTAAACAGTGTTAATAACTTCCCTTTCTTTCTTCATCTTTCTAAGAACGTCAACATTAGTTATATGCGCTGTCCATCAAATGCTCAGTATTCTACAGTAGAGCCACATTTCGGAAGATTCCAATTTCTTAGTTGTGGCTTCAGTCAAAGTCCAAGATTCTACACCGTAGAAGAGGACCGAGAATGCGTAGCAGCGTAGAAGTCTCATCTTTGTGTTTATTGTTAAATCGTGACTTTCGAATGAACTGCTCATTCTAGTGTGCACTGCTCTTGCCTTTTCAATTATGCTCTTTATTTCTTGAGAGTAGTCCCATCGTTCATTGACTATAGTACCAATATATGTAAATTTCCTTGCACGTTCAACTGGCCTTTGGTTTATATTAAAGGTGCAGTTTGTGAACTTGTTCTTAGATACAATCATTAGCTTCGTTTTATTAACATTGATGTCTAGACTCTATATCTACGGCTGCTTTATGTCACTCTATTCATTAGTTGTTGCAGCCCCTCTAAGCTATCTGCGAATATGCTATTTATTCTTTTACCGTTCAGAGAAATTCCCATATCACATTCACACAAGGACTCTACATTTATATAATTCATTCTCCTTCTCCTCCTATAACGCTACAGCCCGAAACACAGTTTTGGCCTCCTCTACCTTGACCCTCTGTCTTGCTCTATAATTAGCGAAAAACGTCCAACCCTATAGTCTCAGCGTCTCTGACGCGTCTGCGGTGACGATGACACTCTATCATCTTCTCCTTTGGTGGCCTTTGGTCTTTCGCTCTCAACGTTTCATATGATGGCTCTTTTGGTATTCTCCTTTGATCTATTCTCACAGCACGGCTATTGCAGTCTCTTCCGTTTTATGTGGATTTCCAATGTTGGTTCACTAAAGTACAAGTAAATATCCTCGTTATCTCGCGTCTTTCATTACCCATTAGAAATAGAAGACATGATACCTGTATAGAAATATATTGCAACAGTACAACCATTTACGGTACTGTGCATTGCCAAAATAATTTAAATAAATAATACAAATAAATAAATATGGATTAATAAACATGATTCAGATTGCAAGCTGGATCGTAGTTAAAAAGGGAACGCAGAATTCCTGCATGGACACGCATATCTGGCCCACCTGTCGCTAGCGTTGTGTACACGTGTATGTTGTTTGTGTGTGTGAAGCCTGTCCGTTCCTGAACTGTAACCAACTCTTTTCAAGTATTGATAAATTTTATGTTTTATTTTAATTATAAGAAAATATGTACGATATTGTAAAACGAAACACACCAGAGAGTGTAGAAAAAAGGTGAACAAAGGGTTAAAAAACCGTCCCAAAGTGACGGAAAGTCCAATTACTATAAGTAGAAAGTGAATAGCTCTTTTTGTAATTACAATAAAGAAGTGTAATTTACGTATAGTAAACATATAATAATTAGCGATCGATTGAGCATCGAGTAGTGTGAAACAGACTTCGTAATTCACGAAGATAGGCGAAATTCGTGAATTGAACCAGAGTGGGGGTAAAGACGCTTCGACAAACTCTGACAAGATGAAAATTGTTCAGACCTGAGCTTTTGCACGACCTAGCTATAAATACCAGGTCGCGCTAATAAAGTCCATTCTTCTATTTTCAACCGTTGCCGTAGAAGGCTATGTCAGTCGACGACGCTATTTTAAATCTACAGTGAGAGTTACGGGACGAACTGGAAGTCTAACCAGAACAGCAGAGCACCTACGAAGATCCATGAGAGGATACGAGACAACTAGTAAACAGCACTAGCAGTGGAATCGTGGAAGAGGACCAGAGGACCAGAAGAACGAGAAGGACACAGACCGAGGACCCGAGGAGGACACATTGATACTATCGCATCAAATGAGGTGATGAAAAACCATTCTTGTGAATTACAGACAATTGAAAGACTCTAATTAAAATAGAATGGAAAAACATTCGAACAGTTAATCAATCATAAAGAAATGTACATAAATGTAAAAGCAGATTGTAATACAGAATAATAATTCATGTATAGGAATTAGTAGTTGAATCAAACATAAATGCTAAGAGAGAAATATTTGAGTTTAAAGTTAAATCAATTAAAGTATTGAGAAAGGTTTGTTTGATATGATGTTAAATAAAAAGAAATGAGAGTAATTGGTAAAGTCTTTGTTTGATAAAGTAAAATGCATATGCAATAGTAAATAATGAAAGTCAAATAATATTAAATAAATTAAAAATAACAGTACATTCAGAATTACAGAAAATAATATGAGATTGCAAAGATAACCACACAATGAGTAAGCCGAGAGCAAAATATTTAATTAATTAAGCTTAGATGATAAGGTTTATGCATACATGTTATATATAATTTGTTTGCCATAAGTCATGTGCGAATGGTTCATACAAACTATTAATAATGAGTATTATTTCAGTATGCGAAATGAAAGAATTTTGTTTAATAAGAAAATAAATAATGGAAAATTTTTAAAACTTATATAACGCATCATCTTCTTATTACGATTACACCCATGAAATCAAATTTGTGTTGTTATGTTATATAATTTGGCGCTTCAAAAGCGTGGGGCTACCCAAATTAAATTACATTCAATGTATGTTGTTATAATATGGTGCTCAGACTCTGCCTTTCAAATTCAGACGTTTCAGTGTTTTTTGGGTTATTTCCGGGTTTCTTATCTATATAACTAGTAAGGACTCTGAGCTGCAGAACTCCCTCACGATTATTATTAACAGGTTTATTATTAAGTAAGATAAAATTAAATATCGGATAATTTTTTAAATTATCAAAAAAACACGAATCTTCGACTACTCTACTATTTTTCAGATGGAATAACAATTTTAAAGCAGACAGTAATACAATTAACACTAAACAAATGCATTGGTTGTTTTAGTTAAATTTATAACCATATTAGCTAAATAATGTAGAGCTAGCTTTTAGATTTATGCACAACCTAAAACAATATATAACAATATACAAAATTTGTTGTAAACATCGTCTACAAACGTTTCTGAATGCAATAAAACCTTTAAAAGGAACGTTAAGAGATATTAATTCTTTACTGATTTAATATTTACCTATTTATTCTTTACTGATATCAATATTTTACTGATACCGAATTTGTATTTTGAATAAAATTTCTCACAACGTGATCTCCTACAAAGATTTTTACAATTTTCTTAAAATTTTGACTTCCATTTTTGGAATGTGGCGCCTTTAAAGTAAAACAATTTTCGTATTGAAAGGTTCATTCGATTGTAAATTAAAATTTCTCCCTGGCTTAATTTAAATTTTTTCTAATTTTGGATTCATTTTTAGGGCTATGGTGTCTTAAAAATTTTGAAACTTTAAAAAGAGAACTCTGTATTCAGACTTTCGTTAAAATTACTTTGATTTGATACCTCACATGAATTTTTTTCTATGTTTCTACGGTCTTGGACCTTCACGTTTTTATCACTCCCTATTTTTGAGAGTGATCAATGTCCAAAAAAAAATAAGTCTCTGTAGGGTAAAAAGTATGGACACGCAAGTAAGTTTTACGAAAATCGGTTGTTACTTTCAAAAGTTATCGTGACACATAGGCCTATACCAAACAGACAGGTCAACAGAGAGGTAGACAGACAGACAGACAGACAAATACCAAACCGTCGAGTTAAAACTGAAAACTCCTCTCCCTTGTTCAGCTATTTGGATTTAACAGTGTTTTCCCCAAATATCCCTCATGGTCTCAGCACTAAAACTGAAAATTCAACTGTACAATCGTGATTGTAAGTTTATTCAGTTTGAACATCCATGTATTCAGTAATCTGAAATATTCAATTGACTTGCAAATGAAATTACCATCGTTTCCTTTAATACACGACTTAATTTCCTACTATG
This sequence comes from Magicicada septendecula, assembly GCA_034769895.1. Taxonomy (NCBI): domain Eukaryota; kingdom Metazoa; phylum Arthropoda; class Insecta; order Hemiptera; family Cicadidae; genus Magicicada; species Magicicada septendecula. Next base: position 806,131,273 of record CM068368.1, on the reverse strand, counting down.
CTTTAAGCTGTTTTATGACTATCAGTAAAATCTCTCGTTTAATTCAATCTTATTCTTTCACGTCAAGAGTTCACTACTCACTAAATCAATATGGCACTCGACCAGTTAATGTACTAAATCAGTATACTACTAAATCGTAGGAACACTAGATCGGTTACCTATAACTAAACTATTAATACATCGGTCCATAGCCTTTAACTGATTTACGAGTGCCTTGTTTTAACGAGAGAAATATTTTCATTTAAAAGCTAAAGGAAATTAGTTATACAAACGTTTTTAAAAATATATAAACACTTGGTACGTTTCACAGATTTTATTTAATTCTGAGAGCTGTTTCGACTTTTTAAGCCATTATCAAAGAGATGAGTGAAACCTAAACAGAGGATATAAGGGTGGTGGTGGACATCTATTTAGGGTGTGTATTGGAACATGTGTGAGGTGTGAAGATGGAGAGAGGGGGTTGCAGGGGCTAAGGGAAGATCAAGTGTATTTAAAAACTAAATATAATCTGAATGCAATAATGCAATTTTATTATACGCAAAAGTCGAAACAGCTGTCAGAGTTAAATAAAATCTGTGAAACGTACCAAGTGTTTATATATATTTAAAAACCTTTGTATTAATATGTTTCACCAAGTGCCCAACGAGTCATCAATTAATATCGTGGAATTTAGTAATGTATAATTTACATAGAAGAGCAATTAAAATGTCAACATAGAGAAAATGCAATATCCTTTTCTGTACTCTTACGTTATGTATTTTTTTTTTTTTTTTTTGTCCAAGTCCCCAGATTCCTGTGACTCTCCGATTTGTAATTACTTTTGTAGCTACTCATTACTCTACAGAAAATTTTAAACTCAGGAAAACTATGTATGAAATATAACCATGATTTTTTTCATAGAGATATAGTATCACAGGTGTAAGGTCGGTGATATAAAAAATTATGTGTGTGTGTGTGTAACAGGCGGCGAGATACTCAGGTAATGAAATTAATGTTACGCAAACATTAGTCAATGAAATTAATGTTTCATCATTGTAGTTAATGAAATTAACTACAATTACGAAACGGTCTAGAGCAGTCGAGAGCGTCGTTCTACCGTTTCTCGGCTATCCGTGCAGTGCGTGTCTCTATCAAGTCGTGTACTCAAATACCTTCTAGATTATTCGATTGCTTGTTAACTATGCAAATTATGCTGGCACGCCGCCAAAAGAATGGAACATTATTCTGGAACATGTGCAGGCTATATAAACAACAGCGGCCGACTTAGTGAGTGACAGTGAGCGATTTCTTGAGTGCGGATCGAGTTATTGTTGAAGATTAGTGGAAAGTGATTATTGTGATGTAATTAGTACAGAACTCTATTACTTGACATTATTTTTTCGTGTTGACAAATTCAACTCGAATTATTGTACGAGAGTACCCTGTTGATTACAAAATTGTTATTTGTGATTAATTAAAGCCGGTTGTTAGTGATTTCATTGGTGTCTGTAATCTCTTTTCACTGTAGCATACGACGATCCGTGACACCGTTATAAAAATAATTTATTTGTAAGTTAACATTTATAGAAAATAAATTTATTAAATTTTTTAAAAAACAATTATCAAAACTTTTAATTCTGTAAACAATTATTAAAATAATAATATGAGGACTCACACTTACATATGTAGAAGTGTATACCAGTTTAACTATATACAACTTGAAAACAAAATAATAATTGAAGAAGCGTGTAACCAAGATTTAAATATTTTGACACAAAAAGTTAGGTAGGCCTACTGTGTTTACCCACAGTACATGACACGCTGTGAGTCATGTTTTTATTACCGCTGTCTGTTAAGCAACATACTAGAGATATAAAGTGTACAGTGTGATATAATTAAATGTGTTAAATGCGCGACATGTGCAAACATTGTGTAGCCAAGGACATTTGAAATTTTACAACATTTACCTGATAACGGTGTCACAACAAATATTGACTGAGATAATCGGTATTTGCGGATCAGATTTATAATACCTCGTACAGGGAGAGATGTATTTCATTACGCAAAGATGTGTCACCACGGAGCATATAGGCCTACAGGTTACTCTAATAGTGGACAGCGGGGTAAACTTTACTTTTTTTGTATCGACCATCTATGGACCACATGCCAATTTCAATTCTTTACTCTTTGTTCTTTCCTTTTTTCCAATATTCTTTCATCTTTTCACTGTGTCTCTTCTTCCTGTCTTCAGTTCACTTTGAACCTGCGTTTTTCTCTCTCCTACCCTGGACTCTTCCATTTTTAACACTTTCGCCCGAAAAATTTGTCTTTTTATTGCTTCTTCTGCGTGAATATTATTTTTTTCTAAATTCTTTTGGACTTCTTTAAACCAACTTGATGTTGACTTCTCCCCCACAGATATTTGAAGATCTTTTTTAACCTATTCTCGTCCATTCTATATAAATGTCCAAAAAATAGTAGTCTTCTTTTTCTTATTGTTTCTGTTATATTATCTATTCTTTGATATATTTCATAATTACCTCTTAATTTCCAACCTTCTGAAGTTTTTCGTGGGCCGAATATTTTGCTAATAATTCGTCTTTCCAATATTTCTAGTTTGTCTAAATTATAATTCAATGCTAGACATTCGCTTGCACATAGGCATTCTGGCTTCACTACTGTACTGTAATGCCTTATTTTCGCATTTTTAGATATGCACTTTTTACTGTAAATATCTTTAGTTACACCATATGGCCTTTCCATATCTTGAATCCTTTCTTCTAAAGCCGATTTTTCTAAGCCATTCTCTGGAATTATTTCTCTTAGATACTTAAATTTTCGAATCATCATATTTCTTTATCATATCACCATTTTTACTTTACTCTTCTCTAGACATAATGTACCTCGAAAAATTGGAATTGTCAGTTATTGGTATAATTTATACTTAAAAGTTCGGAATTCATTATTGTTTTCATCATCCTCTTCTTTTCATTCTAGGGATTAGGCCCACTTCCCGTTGCACCTTGGGTAAGACCTCCTTTATCTTGGCAGTCGGACGCCTCGTTTTTCCAGTGACTAGTAATTCTTTATGATCTTCGGTAGTCTGTACGGATCCAAGGCTCCGTCGTGTTGTTTCCACCTTGCCTTATATTCATTAACACTATCACTGAAAATTTAAACACCAAGGGATGCTATTATTTGTCCATTCAATGTTCTATCCCGGAACCCTGAAAACTCTGCGTAAATTTCACATCACCTACTCGAATCCTTGAAATTCAATATTGCGACAATCAGTATTGGCATTAAAACAACAGGTGTACGATTGTATCGATTCCTTTACCACGTACAGGGTACAACTTCGTTTTGTTAGGTTAGGTTAAGTTAGGTTAGGTTATAGGTCATAGTCGGGCTGTTACGCCGTGGTCGACTGTTACTGTTTGTGACAGACGTTTCGGCCCCACCATCGGAGTACATCTTCAGTGCCGAAAGTGTTTGCATCTCTTCGCCAATTCACCCCAGTACTGACACTCTCTACCTCAGTACTAGGGTTTTGGCGAACAGCTGCCAAACACTTTTGACACTGAAGATGGTCTCCGACGGTGGAACCGAAACGTATGTCAAAACAATAACAGTCGACAGTCCGGTTATTAGTAGTAATCTCTCTCTCCTATGGCGCTACAGCCCAAGTCGGGCCCCGGCCTCCACCAATCTCCGCCTCCAATCCACCCTATCCACTGCAACCCTCCTCCAGTTTCTTATCCCCATGTCTCTCGCGTCCTCTGCAACGCCATCTTCCCACCTCTTCCTCGGTCTACCTCTAGGTCTCGTTCCCTCCCATGTACCCAGCAAAGCCCTCTTAGGGTTCCTGCCACCCTCCATTCTCATAACTTGTCCGGCCCAACGTAATCTTTGAATTCTTATAAATTTTGAGACTGGTATCTCTTTATATATTTGATACAGTTCGTTGTTGTATCTCACTCTCCATGAGCCATTTTCTTGTATTGGGCCTATAATGCGTCTGAGGATTTTCCTTTCAAAGGTGTCTACTCTGTCGACTGTTTTCTGTGTGATTGCCCATGCCTCACACCCGTAGCATAGCACCGGTCTGATGACAGTCCTATATATTTTCATTTTTGTTTCCCTGTGCACATCCCCAGACCTAAATGATGGCAGCAATGCGAAGTACGCCTTGTTAGCCATGGTGATCCGTCTTTGGATCTCCGGCTCCTCTGATCCAGTCTTTGCTAGATTCACTCCGAGATACGTGAAATTGTCCACCACCTCAATTGTGTCCTCCTCTATCTCGATGTTGTTATGAACCTGGTCCCTTCTTGTTTGGATAAGCATTTTTGTTTTATCCATATTTATGGCTAGCCCAACTTCCTTGGCTTTGTTTTTAAGCTCTATAAATATTTCTTTAGCTGCCGTGATCCGTCTTGACATGATGTTAATGTCATCTGCATATGCGGCTATCTGTACAGTTTTATTTGTTAACAGATTGGAGCTATTTATTGATAAGCCATTAGTAGTAATAATTTTAACAATTTTGACAAGGACCGTGAAAGCTTAAGAATGAACTTTTGTCTTCTTTCTTGTGTGTAAATTAACTGAAAAAATGTCCATTTCTGCCTTAAAAAGAGAAGTAAATTTTTATACTTACATGAACCTGCTCCTGACAGCTAATACTTCCCAGAGAGTCGAGATTAATCTATGGCTAGAAAGATTTGTCATCAACTAACTTGTCCAATCTGTGGAATACGTTGTTCACTCATTGTTTTAGAACAAAACTTGAAATTTCTGAAAAGTAATTGAAATACATCGAACATCATAAAATTAACGGGGATTCGTTGTAATTACAAGTTTAATGACACAATTATACAAGTTCCAATATGAAAAATAAATGAAGATGTAATAACGGTACTATTCACTTCTGCTGTTTAATTTTCTGAAGTTTTTATTTAAACAAGGAGTTGTATTAATTTAGTCTTAACAAAAGGAGAGTTTCGTTTAGGTTTCCGCCTGAATTGTTAAATGGAACGAGTGACTAAGAAACGTTGTATAATTGTGTGTTGAGACTGGCCTGAGGCGGTTTCTGGCGAATAGCAGAAATGACAACGATCGAGAAACGCGAAATAAGCTCTGCTTTCAGAGCAAAACACAAAATTGTACAATGAATGTTGAAGGGGTAACTTTACAATGCAAGCAGTATTCTTTCCCAAGTCGTAAAAGTGTAATAGAATTCGTTATCATACTCAATAAACCTAACAGCAGTGGTCGTTTTCTCTTTCGATTCGCATTGTCAAACACTCTCTCTCTCATACACACCCACAGCAAATTCATACACCCGCCCGCGCGCACACACACATACATTAGCTAATACAACTAAATCATATAAGAAGGAGTAGCGTAATAGTAGACTATGTTCGTAAGGCTTTCACACCGGCGCGGCGTCCACATAAGTGGAGACATTATTCGCCCGGCTGTTAGGCCGTGGTGTATTTTTTGTATTGACAGACAAATGCCGTAGTCTCTACCACATCAATGGGGTGAATTACCGGACACCGTGTTAATTGTTTCCGACACTGAGATGGTCACCGATGGTGGGGGCGAAACGTCTGCCAACACAAAAAATACGAGTAGACCACGGCCTAAACAGCCCGAAAAATAATGTCTCCAATTATGTAGCGTTATTATAATACGTATTATATACAGCAGTTGCGTATCCTAATCTGCTTCTGGCGGGGAATGACACTAGATTCTGGGAGGGGGTGAGACTATGTTGGAGGTTGGAGACCCCATTTTCCTTACAACAAATGAGATATGCAAGATTCTTCCCACATAATTATTTTTAAAATTATTTGTAAATCTTATTTGAACACACGCAACTGGATTTGACATAAACCTACGTTAAGTGTTATGAAGTTTCATTAAAATTTTTAGTACCTGTGGGGGTGATTGATTCCCGTGCCCCCTCCCACGGTTACGCCACTGATGTATACAATATTAAACAGTAGCGTGATGTTTGTCAGCACAGGAAGAACGAAATATACGAATGACAAGACATTATAAAATTTAAGACCAAGTGGAGTAAATTATATAATTATCTTTTATAATTTTTATGTATAAACAGTTTTGACACCCAAGTGCGCATGCACTTTTCTCGATGGGAATATATTAATTACAGAGGTACTTGAGAAAGTATTGTGTAGATGTTTTATTAATTAAAGGTCTTATTATATCTATTAAATTCGGGGTGAATAATAATTGTTGATAGACTTGTTTTCTAGGAGTACCCCTACCAGGAAAACTTTCATTATAACATTTCGGATTATAACTTCAGGACAACATTTCGGTCGTCACAAACACGCCGATGATTATATCACATCATCACATTATGTTGGTGATTTCAGACGCAGCGTTCTAATCGACAACATGTAAGGAAATTTAGATTTTCAGCCTTATTAATAGGCCATTATGAGGAGAGAAAGTTAAAAATAATCACAGCGTACGGATTAGTTGGCAGGTTTTGGTGGGTAGATAAACTGAGGAAGCTTCCGAAGAGGACCGAACGTTTCCCGCTGTTCAGTTTCTGTATTCACGTAGCATGATACTGTAGCCAGATAAATTCATACCCATAAGTTCAAGAACTGTTTTCTCACTCCTGATCAAATATTTGCCAATAATAATTTTTCCTTCTAAAAACCCTCTTGGCTTGTACTAGTTTCCTTTTGGTACCCATTTATTTCTTAATGTTACAATGTGCCTAGTGTTACTGCAATGCATTGGAGATTACTGTTACTGTAAATACCTAACAGAGACAGATGAATAATTCCACTTTCTCTGTGATATGCTTCCACGATATAATATTCAGTAGATCGATTTGATAATCGCTTAACGATCGACATAGCTATTATTAACGGAATTATACTATAACTTTGAATTTAACAAAGCACTTAGAATTGGTAAATAATACTACCCTAACGCGACACCATACACAACACTTTACTTACGAAATGTAAGTGTAGCCTTGGAATCATAAAAGGTATTAATCCCCTACAACGCTACTTTTTATCTAACACACTTATATAATATATTTAATGATAGATAAAAAGTTACTTACCCGTGATATTACTTTACCTGGGCGCCAGAACAAATGCCAGATATAAATGACACGGTTTCAGCTTAGCTCAGAGCATAGAGACACACTTTCTCAGGATTCGTTCAGTGAATGTGGAATTCAAGGGGAATCGTTACAAATAACACTTAAAATTTTTGTTGAAGTTTGTTTAATTACCGTTTTAATTATTTTGTTAACTTCTTGAAAAATTTTTAATTGTAGGACTTATTGCTACCCTAACTCATATAATTAATGAGTGTGCGTGAAAAGTGAAGAATAAAACGTCCAAACGACCTATTGCTCTTATCTGGTTTAATTTAGAAAATTTATATCTCCCAAACCAGTGCTAAAGAACAGGTCTGCAATAATTTGTACGTTCAATACTACACTTCACTTTCCATTCAACACTCCTATACTATGTTATAACTAATCTTACTAATTAAATACAAAGTGTGAAATTCTTAGTGTCTTTTATAATTGTTTATTATTTATTTATTATTTATTTCATTGACCAATGAATCTATTTCTTACTGTTTGATGCGTCGACCGTAGCTAGGAATCCGTAGAGATCCTCCTTTTGATGGATCAGCACGGTAGAAATGATATTGACCAATCCTGTTGAACGATGACCTGGGCAATTACAGATGCTGTAGCTCTGTTGCACCAGTCACTTCACAATTGATTATTAATTAATTAATTAATGTGGTGTTACACAGCGAGAGTTGTTGTCGAACTGTACTAGTTCCTCTGCAACTGCGGACTACTTCTCGAACTTTTTACTTAAATAAAACTTTGCGTGTTTGTGAAATTAAGCACGTAATTTACACACGTCTAGCGCATTGAAGATCCGAACGAAGAGTCTCGCTACCCTCCGTCAGAGTTGGCGTCTGTTCTAAATGCAGGATTCTGATTGGTTGTACAAATAAATCATGCGTTTTTCCAGTTGAAACAATATCGGACAGGTCGACTAAACGCCCCTTGACAGGTCTGAGACGGCACAGAATTACTGGCTAAAATCGTACTTCCTTTGTTTGCAAATCGTTTGATTACAGGTATTTGCAAACGTGTTTTCAAAGATCTGACCACAGAATATTGTTGCTTAGGTCTTTATCTGTGTGTGTGGGTAAAAACACCTAATTCTCGAGTTATTTCGCTTGGCGTTCTTCTTCTGTAAATGTTAATTATATTTGTTGATATTTTGGCTACTTATAGAGCTTTAATTGCTGAACAGTATGCTCTTTTCAGAATTGCCGTATATTTATTGGCTTTAAAGATATTGCAGTTTTAACACATAAATTCAATTGAGTAAAATTTCCTGTCTGTACCGGCATTTGTCGTAGCAGTGACGAGGTTAAACAGAGATGGCTGCGATTATACGCTCTCTCTCTTGCTTACGTCGTTATACTCGCTCCGTTTGACACTTTCATATAACGCTCAGATAGGACGACAATATGAATCGTTATACCCCTTATTAAATACTAGAGTATTAGATACGCCAGAGCAGCTAAACACATCGCTTCTAAAGTAACGCTTCAAAAAGAAATCAAGTATATAATCATCAGTCAATCTGCATTTACCTTAAATAAGTCCTATCCCATACTTTCATTTTTTTACTTTGGTATGTCATGGATCAGTACGTTGAGTACGCCGATTGTCAGGTTAATTTTTAGTCACAAAATAATGTACCATGTACACGTAACCCTGGAATCAATGAGATGAAACAAGCAATAACGTACGTTCGAATATCTGTATTTTAATAATGTAGGCCTAAATACCATTGATGGGGTCCAAAGGGGGTGTGACGCGAACACATGCTTTCATTGAAGAAAAATGCACCCGCCTCTCCACTCTGTAGGTGACACGTCGGTGGGCCCTGATACGCCGAGCAATCCACTTCATGGTTGTGGTAACCAATCCCTTCGGCGGAGTGAATCGGTAAGCAAACGAGAGATGGGGGTTCTGTCAAGGCAGTCTAGGGTTATTCTGAGTCTTGATCTGGCAGGATGGTGCACATCGGCAGCAGGATGTAGGATGTGCATCTATTGTGGAAGCGGAGGAGGCTACTGTAGCGCAACGGCTGCACACAGGGGTCATTGCTGCACACATTGCTGAGTCAGCAAGCCTACTGTGACCGGGCAGAGAGAGCTCGTCAGCTAGGGTGAAAGCAACTCTCTAGGGGAAGAGCACTCTGAAATCAAAGTTCATGGTCTTCCAGGTTGGGGGTCGGATCGGAGAATTCACATGTTCCATCTGTCAAACTCTTTTATGTGCAGAAACCTAAAAAAAGGAGGCCTTGACTCATTATTGGGTTGTTGCGCCGCTGAAGAAGAAGAAGAAGAAGAAGAAGAAGAAGAAGAAGAAGAAGAAGAAGAAGAAGAAGAAGAAATACTATTGTCACCACTACGTTCTTGTTTTTATAAATGCCTCATATTGGCCAAAAAAAATAATATATGTACCTTTCTTTCTGCATAAGTAGGCTTGATTACACGACAGGAAGTGCGATTCATGAAATTGCGTAGCCGTCAACTATGTTTGTCCCGAATTGTCCGCTGTGATCGGTTATTAAAATCAATGTCTCCGTTACGCACTGACATTCAGGTGGTAGCCGTCTTCAGAATAGGGACAATTCTTTAAAAATCTGTCCTAGCGCTGGAGAAGGCTCTCGTGACTCGTGCGAGCGGCTAAAGCTTCAGTAATCGATTTCTTAAGCGACCACATTCGACGGAGATTTCAGATGTGCCGAACTGGCTTCGACAACGTATTAGATTATTAGTATTTTAAAAACGAGCGCCGCTGACGTCACGCACTGCCACTCTGTTAAGATTGTTTGTTGCCGGTCAGTTATACACACAAAAGGTTGTGTGGCTACGCAATACTGCTGGCACTGCCGGCCAGCTGTGTGTCTGTACATTCCTGTTTGGAGGTTACTTGGCTGGAGCGAAACGTTGATTCGCTCTCATTTCTGTTTCATCCTCCAAGCTGTTCATCTGGTCTCGGCTGGCGGCGAACTTCTAACCAGGACTTCCGTACCTATCACTATGATAGGCTAGATAAAGCGTGCTCCAGGTACGTGCAAGTCTGTGGGTTCTGAAAATATTCTAACCCCAAATATATTTTGCGTTTCAGCTTTCATTATGAGTTATGCCTGTGTGTGTGTGCGTATAGAGCAGTTTTTTAATCTGGGCATTAACGCTGTTACAAAATCAAATTAAATTATATTTAATTAAATTATGAATGTGAGAGTCGTGGGTCAAGTTAATTTCAATAGAGAATATGTTAATGTATCTTGCACTCAGCTGTTTTGATGTAATTAATAACAACGATAGACACAGCAAATCAATTTGAATATCTCAATGAAACATTAAGAAAATAATTGCTAGACGAGCTTAGTACTGTTTAATCTGAATTAGTGGCGATGTGTGTATGCGCTGTAGCTGCTTAAAGTTAGTGTTGGTATTTAATGTGGACGGCCTAAGTGGCGTGAATTTCTTTATGACACCCTCTACAAGTATTGTATGTCCAGGTGCTCGACCAAGGACGAGATGGGTGTCAGGGGCGAACGAACATCTGTTCCCCCTAATAGCAGAGACGATCTTTAGCCACAATGCCGTCAGTCGAGGACTTTTCGATGCTAAGCTGAACCAAGAACTTTTCCAACGCTAAGCTGCACCAGGGACGGGTGATATGACTGTGACATCACTGATCCTCGCCTACACGGACTAAGTACACCGGACTATCCAGGTGGGAAAATTCTGTTTATCTATTTCTCTCTCTCTACGACATGTGAATGCACAGAAGCCGCCAGAAGCTCACTCGTGAAGTTCTGAAAATTAGACTCTAGCACAAACTCTCATGTTCAATTATGTGTGATCATCATGTTATTGCATGTGTGAACATTACCACAGTACACCTAATGAAGTATCTTATAACTGTATAATGTGTAAGAAGTTACACACATACACACACATCCGCAGTTTACTGTAAGATCTAACTTTCATCTAATTAAGACCATTAGGGAGTTAATTATCTCGTGCTATCAAGTCATCTGGTCATGGCAGAGTTTAATAACGTAGCTGGGGGTTGTCTGATGCTGTTGATGAGAAACGATTTTCTTTCACACACATACTTAATGCTTAATGATTAAGCTAAGGGTTCGTTTGGCTGTTTGAGTTTCGGGGCGGTAACTTACATTCTCTGGTGTGAACTATGCTTGTGAATATACTAGCAAATCTATGCTTAGGAGCTGTGATATTCCATTTTACGTTGTTATTTATATTTGTACCTAGCTATACATATTAGGCTTCATTTATTTACTGTAGTGGGAATCGGTTTATGTGGAGGTTAGTGTTGAAATGAGGGATGTTTTGTTATTCATGTCGTATATGTGTTTGTGTGTGTAATTTTACTATATATATACATAGATATATTTTTGGGGAATATGTAACTGATTTAAAACAAGAGTATCATAATAATATATATCAAATAACCATAAATGTGCTCGCTGAGACAACAGGCTAGCCTAATTGATATTATACAACACTGATAGATTAGTATTGCTTAATGAATGAGATTATTACCAACTTTGACTCATACATGATCAGGCAGAAATTTTGCAATTAGTAATATCAATTCATTTACTTGGTGACATTATGGATTAATGGAAATACATAGATATATATAAGTCTGCCTTTAATGGTGTGCTCACACAATTACAAACTTGTTATGTATGGAAGATCTTACAGGTTGAATAAAGCACACGCTTGTTGGTTAAAAGAGTTTTTCATTTGCAAGTCCTGTCATTCACCTGGGGGGACATGTCTGTAATTGTATTTGGGCCTTGCACACTTTTGCTTCCTCTAGGTTTCTCTTTACCTAGTTCTAAATATGATGTCTCTCCCCTTTTACAAAAAAAAAAAACTTAATAAAAATAAAATTAAATAAAATTCAAAAAAATTTACAAAACTTAGAAAAATAAAAGGGGGGTTTCACAGATATTTACACAGAGGTGCAATTCATTTATGTAAAATATAAGAGTGATATAAAATACTGTTTATTTTACTGTCACACACACACACACACACACAATTTTTTAAATGAAAGGACTATGGAAGAAAACGTAATAGGCTAGAAGACTCCTTCACCAACGTGAGCACAAAAGGCAACTGCACCTGTGTTTTACTGTGACGCGCTAAAAAACGTTTTCTAAGAAATAATAATATCGTTCTTTACGGTTAACAACAAATTCCAGGTATCCGGTTACCTTTGTCAGTTCCATTTCATAGTATTATATTATTTCAAATGCCTTGCTCTCTTAATCCTTTGTCTACGGATCGTATTAGACAATAAGATAAACGAACACTAGCACACGCACACACGCATGAACAAGTTTGTATCATTATGTAGATAACAGTATGAGTGTGAAATGGTTATGAATATGGTTCAACATTCATATTGCTAAGCTTAGGAATTAAATAGTAACGCATGAGTGACTACGTGACTTTTGTAACGCCACGGAGAGCGAGGCTGTTCCAGGAGTTTAAAGATTATTCTACGCTGCAGAAATACGTAATGCTCCTTCCAGACGTTACTCGACTTCAATAGCGGTATCGAGGCCCGTTATGTCACTATAATGCAAGGCAACGGTGGATAAGTAGTGGATTTAAAAGTGGAGCAGTTCAGTTTATACCTGGCGATATTAGAATGAGGAGTGTTAGTTATTGTGGCGGTTTCCTGCGAAGTGATCATTGCGTTAATTAGTGCAAAACTATAATGAGTTAACAGTTATTGTAGTTATTGGACAAATTTAAGCTCTATTATTGTACCCCCCGAGGGTGGGGGACTGGGGGCTGCAGCCCCTAGGGAGAAACATAGGGCAAGCCTATACCGCCATTTCCGGTGGCTCGGACCTTGCCCTTTTCCCTACCTGACAACCGCCGCCTCACTGTAGGCCCGGAGATGAACCGGCCAAATCAGCTGAATTGGGGCTGACCAAGGTTAGTGTCACTTTGCGAACGGCAACCAGGGTGTCGTCCCGTCCCTGGCCAGTAGCCGCACTAGGCAACCACTCCTGCCCCAGTTGACCTATATTACATCGTGTGGTGAAGCCTAGTAGGAGAGGTGGACACGCGACAAGCCCCTGCATGGTGGGATAGGGTCGTGCAGGGAAACACCGCGTTGCGGACCGAGCCCCGCCAGAGGGGCCCGGGCATAGTCCCGGGATGGATGTGGGTTGTGCCTTACCGCTGATTACCGGTGGCTCAACTCCTTCCGAGAACCCCACCCTGGCGTACGGTGCCTTGCGGGGCGCGGTGCTATCCCATTTTCGGCAGTATATGTGCTGATAATCGGAATAAAGCGTACGTCCAGCGTTAGGGGAGCGCCGGCTATGTGTCGGCGTGTGATCTACGCTGCGAAGAGCCTGTACCCGACTCGAGTGTAGTGGCTGGCCCCCATCGCCTCGTGTCATCGGGTACCGAACCGGCGCCTCCACGAAGCCCCCCTGGACAACGTTGCGTTTTGTATGGCCATTCGTGGTCCTATTCAACGTAATGGCCAAGACCGGTAGTCCCCTCGTTCGAGGAGAGGGCTCCAGTCCCACTCGCCGACGTGCCCAGCGGACGGAGAGTGGGGATTTTTCTGGGCTGCATTCCTGGATTGTGTGTTTCTTTGGTTACTTGGTAGATAAAAGTGGTTGAAATTCGTTATTTTTTCAGGCGAAGGACCCGTGGGCACTTTGGTGCCGGCTCTTAGGATCTGTATTATTGTATAAGAGTACCTTTTGTTGACTTCTGACTTTTGTATGTTTCTAAGTAAAGTTTGTAATTAGCGGATACATTGGTGTCAATTATTCTGTTTCCACTGCACAATACGGCGATCTGTGTGACAATTGTAACAGTGTTTTGTGTGGTACAGTATAACTTACTTTAAAAATTTAGTAAAATAAAATAATACATTTTCTAAAGACTATGTTAATTAGTGTAGTAACTAAAAAGAATGATCTCAACACCTTTTAACAGAAATTCAAACGGCACAAAAATATAAAAACACGTCGCATACTAACGTTTATAAATTGAAATAACTATAATGACTGTTTACCGCAGCATGTGTTTCCGTGTTTGATTACCGCAACATGTGCCATCTGGTACAGCTGTCAACTAGCGACTGCGTAACTGTCTGCACACGTCATGCGTCGCGACGCTTCGTACATAACGCATACATATAAAAATTGGTAGAGCCTAACTTCGGATATTGAATGCACACCACATAATAACATTAAATATTTAATCAACAATTAGTGTTACTATAAATTATTGAGCTTAAATGTTATATTATTAATAGAATTACGTGGATATCTAAACTCGGTTTTGTACAAGAAAGTCATCGCAGTAGAGCGCTTGTTAGCCGGGTCGCTGATTGTCCGGCATATTTCTTGGACGTTTATCCAAGATCTGAACTACTCAGGGAATCAAATGAAAGGTGATCCACGATCTAGTTTCCAGAAAATTATCAAATCGGTTTCGTAGAAAGATCGCAGTGTTTTATGAAATGTTCTGTGAAATTTCGTTCGATTTTCTGCGGAAATACGCAGGTGGCTTCCGCTCTCCTCGTGTCTTCTCCATGTTTGTGTGTGTCCTCGTGTGTGACTCCCGAATTCAAGTTGCGTTCAGTGCAATGTGAGACAGTGCCGTGTAAGTCGCCATATAAATTCATAAAAAAGTAAACATAGCCTATTATGAATACATCCATTTGTTCAAACAATGTAACCTTCCTACGTCAGCTACAAATGATTTATGTACAAATATATTACTCGGTAACAAGTTATTCGGTATTTGCTTTGCATGTTGATTCTTTTCTAAAAAATAGTACTTCTTTAATGTTGTTATTCCTTTATCCAGAAAATCTGCTTATCAACAATGTGGTGATATTGGTTATGTCGGAAAACTGACTTTCTACTGTCCTTTCTTACGTGCTCTTTCAATGTTGTCATTTAGCCGTTTTTCTCCACACAACGTTTCTTTGTTTGCAGCTATTAAGAGACCATAACAGGTTAACCAATAAACGTTCAGAGATCTGGCCATCTTCGTCTTAAGCTCTAAGTCTAAATCATCTTTTCATTATACCTTCCCTACCTAAAGTGCTTACGAGGCCGCTCAAACCGCATTAGGTTTTGGAACTCACTCATAACTCACGACCATCTTTGCAAAGCTTACGTTATGGACAAGTTGACATCGTTTCATTCCAACACCGAAGTCTTGATCTCCTGTCTTTTGTCCTTTCTGTTAAAACTAAATTAATACTGTCTGTAAACTATTATTAAACTAATTTTGTCTGTCTCTAAGCTGACGAAGGCGAACACTACGCCGAAACGCGTTCGACGAGAAAAGACAAGTAAGTTCACAAGTGAAAGTTTCATTATTATATAAAGTGTAGTGCTGTGAAAAGAGATGATGAACAATCAAGACAACTAAATTAATAGTTGATTTCAGGTATCTTATGGTTACTTCCCAGCTTTCCGCTTTTTACAAGGATTGCAATATCTGCATTGGTTGGACAGTTCTGTATGGTCATCATTTATTCTGACTATTTAATTACTTCGTATACTGATAAAAAAACTGCCTTCAAAATTTTGTTTCAAATGTCTTCAGGCCTTTTTGACCTCTTGCTCAATACTTATACTTCTGAACTATAGAACACAGCCGGTTGTTCGATACTTTCATGAAGTTCAACTTTCCGTAGTAACGAGTGATAATATATTATCGACTTCACACGACAAAAATGATTATTAGCTCCTGTAATTAACTATTACGTTCGTAGCCAGTTATGTGTTTAGGGCTCGTCGAGATGTAACAGTTCCGCGGTATCGATTCACATCACCGAGAGTAAGCACCAATCCCCGGGGGCTCTTTATTCCATTACCGCAAAAGCGTATCAATTGTGTGTAGTTGTCGTATATTAGACAGGTGTCGCAAAGAAATTTCGCTACTCTGTAATCACGTTACAAGCTCCAGCACTTACCGTATTCCCGTACTGGTTTCCCGTCCAAATTAGAGTTTGTTGCCGCGTAATGTGAAACAAATTATACAATTTTGCAAACACCGTTTTGAAATTTTCCGTAGGCCGCCTGTTAGTAAAATAATATTCCTATGTTATGTAATACTACAGCGGGTTTTGCGTCGTAGTTTCGCTGTAATTGCGGAAAGATAAGGGACTGGGAAAAGCTTTACACTGAATAACACTACAATCATGAACCTATTTGTATGACTGAACGTTTTAAAGGAACTTATGACAGTGTCTACCATATCATAAACGACCAATCAAACGTTTAGTCTGTACACAAGATACGATTTTGTCGTTCCTACCGTAACTCAACACAGTGTGCGTTATATTCCTATTTGTCTGCATCATTCAGTAGCACTTGATTAAGTGTTCATCATCATCATCGTCGTCGTCATCTCAAGGCCATGTTTTGTCGAGTTAGCCACGTTTCTCGACCATCATTGTCCTCTTTAAATCGCAGTACTATAGGAAGTTTATCTCCTTTCCCATGTCTTGAAGAACCCCGCTCTTGGTCGTCCTTTGGTTTTCCCCCCAACACCTTTCCTTCAAAAATGTTACTTGAAAATTGGTTGTGTCGTAATACGTGCAAGATAAATTTTGCCCGTCTTCTCCCAATCATTTTTAAAAGTGATCAATCTTCGTTCACTTCTGGAGAACTTGCTCATTGCTTTTCTCATCAGTCCGACTCGTCCTCGTCGTTCTCCTCCAGGCCTACATTTCCACTTCTTCCAGCTTCCTCCTTTCTATTTTCCCGAAAGGCAAAATCTCCACGCCTCACACCCATAAGATAAGACACTCAAAACAAATGTTTTTGCGAACCTTTTTCTTACCTCCATACTTAAGTGAGTAAGTGGGTATTTGTAAGGTATTACATTGTTATTTGTAAGTAGATTCGTTTTGTTCTGAAACGCCAGTTTTGATAGAGCTATTCTTCTCTTAATCTCTGTCCCATATCTATTTCCACAAGTCATGGTGCTCCCCAAGTAGCAAAATTTTTAGCCTATAACGTTAATTAAATTCAAAAAGTAGTAAACTTTTTTTGTTAAAAACATGCTTTGTGCCCAGACATTTTTCTGTAAAAATCTTCTTCTCCTTCGCACAAAGCCAAAGGCTGGTTGCATTCATTCGTCAGTGCTGTGCAACGTGTCCTTCTACCCTAATTTTGGAATCGCTTGGTTCCTAATCTCCGTTTCCTACTTTTTCGTGTGTTCAATGAGTAAGTGATTCTGTCCAATTGTTTATAGGTTAAATTTTTAATGTATTCTCAATTATAGCGCTCTTTTTATTATGTCTCAGCGACTTCTCACCTATTTTATTTGAACTCCTAATTTTTTAATTTTATGTATCTCTATAACTTTTGCAATATAGGTTTAGATTCATAACCATAAGTTAGTATTAGTTTTATGACTACTTTATATGATCGTGTTTCAGTTTTCTTTCTTAGATTTTTATTAGTCCATGTAACATTATTCCAAAAGTCGGTAATTCTGGTTTCTTCATTCACTTTTGTTTCAATGATTTGTTTCGTAATGCACATACTCATTTATATACACATGTGTATTTTAACGACGGAATAATGGAGAGCGTCATTCTACACGTTTCCCGTCTAGCCGAACAGCTGCCAAGGCCGCACTGAAGTATCCTCTAGAGTTTTCCAGTGCTTGTTAAGGACGCGTATTATGGAACATTAGTCTGGAACCCAGCAAACTATGTATAAGTGACAGCTGCCGCTTAGAAGTCAGTTATAAGTGGCGATCTATTCAAGTGCGGTTTGAAGTATTGTGGCGAAATGTTATTGTTTTATAATTAGTGTGGAACTCTATTAGTTGACATTATTATTGCGTGTGGACAAATTTAACTTGAATTATTGTACGAGTTGATTAGAAATTAATATTTGTGATTAATTAAAGCTGGTTATTAGTGACTTCATTGGTGTCCGTATTTGTTTCCACTGTACCATACGACGATTAGTGAGACCATCGTAACAATATTTACTTGTAAATATATATATTGAGTAAATATGAATGTATTCGTCACACACACACACACACACACACACACACACACACACACACACACACACACACACACACACACACACACACACACACACACAAATATATATGTATATATTTATTTAATTTTAAATTCCTGCTTTTCGGTATCCAGGCCACTTATATGTATATGAATAGAGTAAAATAATTTATCTCTTTTTTGTCCGTCTGTGGCTTTTTCTTTTTATACTTATGTCTCGAAACGCGTAGTAGGATAAAAAGAAAAAGCCACCAGACGGACAAAAAAGAGGTAAATTATTTTACTCTATTCATATTTATTTAATACATATTCATTTAGTACGCCTAAAGTTATTAAAATTTCAAAAATGTAGATTTCTTACTCATATAAATAATAAAATTATTTTTGAGACCGCTACAATACTCTCTTGAATATATTCAATAATATTTAAAAGTTACAGCACATAAATAAATGTAAATTAATGTGTATTATAACACTATATCTATAGGCCTATTCATTTCTCTTGCGAATTTACGTTATAATTGGGTTCGACAAATTAGCAGAACGTTTGCACAGAAGTGACGTTCCTTCAGGCTTTCTGTTCCAATGAGCGGAAATCTGCGCAGAAGAGCATATTCAGACACTGGGAAAGTGAGTTAAATTATGAGATGTTACAAGGAGGATTGCTAATTAAGTTAACAGTTGGTAATTACTTCTGTTCACCCTTTGCGTACCCTCGCTGAATCTAAATAATGTTTTAGTAAATGACTTTGCCCTCTACGGAAGTCGGCAAAAATTATTTGGTTCCAACTCGCAATTCGATGGAAAATCATATTACGGCTTTGTACTGAATGCAGATGTTCACAATTGTGCTTGCGTAGGTGTACTTCGATTCCACTGTGGGTAAGAGCTAATTAATGTAAAAAATTGATTAAATTAATGCGGGTATAAATTAAGGTAAAAATATTTATGTTTCCTAAGTTTAATAAAAAAAAATTATTCTGTTTTAATCAATTGAAACCATTTTCATTAATTCCATTCTGCCGTATTTCTTTTTCAGTCTGGGTCCAATGTTGTTTTCAGGCCATAAGATTTTCCGGCAAGCGATCTATGTGCCCGTATCATAACAGATGTTTTATTTTTTTGGTGTCACTTATTATTTAGATTCGTTTGGAAAACGTTCGATTCTGGACATCTCTCACAATCGCCTCCGATAACTGATTACCAATACTTGGAGTAGACGATAATTTCTTTGATTAAACGTCCTCGTTTTGAAACCACGAGTAGCTAGGACGGTATAGTATAAAACAATAAATTCTAAGAAACTAGAAAAGTACGTAAGAATTTTTGTTGTTTTTTTTTACGAGCTATGGTATTATTTTGTTTTGTTACTCTATGATACTTAATTTAATTGTCTCCTTACCGCCTTCTCTTGTCATATTTTTATTAACATTCTTAATACTTGTTCCCTGGCTGTGAATACTGCAACTAGCGGATGGCGACGCGTTGTACTAGCCATGCCACCGTCCCACTAAACACAAAAAGCCGTGTAGTATACCCTGGTCCTTTACGGACTGTTGAGCAGAGGTTTTTAATATTTGTTCCGCCTTATGTACAAGTCAATCCAAGATATTTGAAAACTTAATTTCCTTATTATGTGTGTGTACCTATTATTAATTTTAATTTCCCTCATTGCCATCACTTTTGTCTTAAAATATTGTTTCTCTCTCTCTTTTAGTGACCTGCCTAATCAGCCGCTGACGAATTCTATTTAAATTATATCTTTATTAAATCCTTAAACTCGTAATGACTGTCAATCAATGAATTTTTCGGTGAAGGGTTTGTGAGGATCGATCAATAATATAACACAAACTTTAACTTATTTGTGTCGGCGTTTCGACAATGTTTATTGTCATTATCAGGGAATGTGTATGAATACAAAAGAAATGTAAAACACAACAGAACAATTATTTAAGTGAAAGTCTTTGTGTATGTGAGTGTGCGTGCGTACGTATGTATCATTGTATATGTGAAGGAGTTGAAATAGTTTGTTTTATATCTTCAAATGTTTTCTTTAAAGACAACAAGAAAATTATATCATAGAACTTAATTTATACATTATTACAATTTAAATTACTCATAATGTAATGGTATTTTTTAATTAATTATAAAAGCAATAATCAACACTTAGATATTAGAATTGGTACAGAAAACGTTTATTCATATACCAGTCAACATATAGCATAGTAAAATATATTATAGCTAAATACAGATTAAGGGATGTTCAATTATGTAATTGTTAAAATTTATTTTTATCATGTTTCACTCACTACTGGTATTTAAAACACAGTCACTAATTTAGAAAATTCTAAATTACACAATAATTGTAGAGCTTTACGAACTTACATAAGAGAATTTAGGCTACATAATATTACAAACACATACACAAACATGTTCACTCAAATAATTGTTCTGTTGTGAGTCACATTTCTTTTGTACTTATACACAGGTCCTTATGATGACAATAAACATTGTCAAAACGTCGACACAAATAAGTTAAAATTTGTGTTATATTTTTTACCGATCCTCGCAAACCCTTCACCGAAAAATTTATATCTTTATATTTTTCTCGGTTTTCTGCAGAGCGCAATAGATCTTCAGCAGTTAGGCTATACCACTGTTGGTTGTTACGGAGCAAAGATAGGTTTTTCCTTCCAATCAATTTTTTTCCCTTCTATTTTCTCACTTAAAATGCGTCTTACAAGGGCATATGGGGTCCTCTTTGTACATGTCCCAAGGGTGAAAATGTTCTTCTTCTTTTGATAGTCGCAAGTAATTGGAGCTGAAGTCTCACTGTTAAGTACGGTGTTGTTTATAGTGTGACTTGCCCAATAAATTTTCAAAAGGCGTCTACAGAGCCATAGTTGTTTAGTTTTTCGAAATTATCGACGAGACACCAGCGTTTATTCTCTTGACAACGTTTCTGGAATATGTAGTTGAAATCCACTTCCACTAATCTAAATGCAACCTTATTGTCCGCGAATGGGCCTACAAGTGTGTAGGAACAGCTAATTTTTCACCACTGTTAGTTTGGTAAATAAATAGTCACTGTGAGAAATGTTTCTGGTGTTAAAAAGGGTGTAAGTTTCAATACAAAGCAATGAGTGGGTCGTATTTGACATGTTCATATATGACGCGTTAGCAGGTAGAATAATAGAAATTAAATACTAAACATGTGAATCAGTAAATTACTGCGAAGGCTTTAACGGCCGGTTTCAATGTTGTTAAATTATGATCCCGAGCTGTTTGGCCGTGGTCCGGTGCTGAAATCTCTAGCAAACGTTTTGACCTGTACTATTGACGACCATCATCAGTACAAACTATGTGCTTGCGCCAGTGGCGAAGCTAGTAGTTAATGAATGGGTAGGCAAAAATCTTACCTTAAATTTTTTTAAGGAGTCACTAAAAGAACGGTGGTTCAAATCGGACGCTGAGGTAGAGTTTTTCTGTCAGCGAATGGTTCCGAAAACCGCCGTAAGAATTTTACTCGCAGGGAATCTACAGATTAGTGCAACATTGGGATTCATGTCTTAATGTCAATGGAGACTTCTTTTAAAATCGTTCAATAAAAAATGCTTTACAGCTCCAAACGTGTTTTTATTGAACATCCCTTGTATAAACATACACAATAATACAACTGATTGAACTTCAAATTTTTAAACCTGATTAGTTTCTGTATATATGTTTAATGTTACAAATAATTCAAATAACAATCTTGATCATTTGTTAGTTCAGCGGAATAACAGGCACACTTTTAACAACCGCATAAAATAAACACACTTATGAACAACACAGCGCGCTTTAACTTAACTGTTTGGACCACAGAAGTGAGGCATGCCTCAACGCTCTATGTGTACAGCGCGGGACAATCCCCCCCTCCAAGCACTTCCCAGTCGCGCCAGCACATTGCTTACATACGATGTATACAAAAAACGCTGAGGCAAGTTCACGTTGCCTCATTCGCTTTAAACGAGCTATGCCGAATCTCACCTGTCATCATGTAGAGGTCACTCAGTAAAGCACGTTTCGGCTTAATAAATTCGATAGTCACAGTAACAATGTATAATCTTTACGTTACGTAGTTCATACGTATTTATAATTTTTATTCTACAGAATTTTTTAGGGTAGGCATTGCCTCAATTGCCTCGATGTAACTTCGCCACTGGCTTGTGCTAACGTAAGGTGACTCAGGTTAGTGACCACAGTACTGTTGTAACGTCAGCGATTACACAGTACTGTGGTCACTAACGTGTGGCACCTTACTTTAGCGAAAGCTTATAATTTGCACTGATGATGGTCGTCGATGGCAGGCCGAAACCTTTGCTAGAGATTTTAGCACTGCACCACGGCCAAACAGCCTGGGATCATAACTTAACAACATGAATCAGTAAGCTTATAAACTTACTGTGCGCAGTTCAACAGAAGCTTAACAAGAGTAAATCTCTCTTGTGTAAGTAATTTTTATAAAGCCAAATAAATTCCACGTTTCTCTAATTCTCTTAACAGATGGAAAGCTACAAATATCTAAACTTTTCAAACGAAATTATAACGGGTGTAAATGTTGTCTGCAAATAAATCTTATGGAAATTTTCTTGTCAACATATTGTTCGCTTCTATTTTAGTTACAGTTTGTGAATTCAAATGACGTTTTAAGTAAAGTTAATTAATTATGTTTGTATTGCCGCGTGAAGTGCGCTCAGCTGCCAGAGTTTGGTTTGCTGCCAGTTCTTTTAATTAGCAGAACAGAAATGAAAAGCCTACCGTTGTGGGAGGTGAAAGAAACTTCTCAGACATAAAGGAAAGCAGGTAGTAGAGACGAAACAAAGACCGAACACACAACTTTCATGAAGCAAATTGTGTTATCCACAGTGCTGGTAAATCACTTAGCCTATAGCAGAAAGCCCATAACTCGCAGAAAGTCGAAAACAATAAGCTAGCTCCCCCGTTCTGCTTTTGTTACTAAACAGATTTGTTGGTTGTTACGTTATGATGAACTGTTAATTTGTTTTTCATGTTTCTGATCTAACTGGCAGATCATTCTATCGTAAACACAAGATAACACATTCGCGTATATGGAACAGTCCAAACGAAAGCGAGAATTAGGACTACTTGTAATAAGTGTTTGCAAATGTCTTAATAAAGTGGAAATAGCCTGTAGCTTAGTTTGCTGATTCTTCGAGCTATCGCCTAACGCTTAATCGCATTTACCGCTACTGTTAGAATTTTCTAGTGGACTCTATTCAGAGCCTAAAAACGGTATTGGGCGCGTACAGTTTACAAAGATCTTTAGCACGTAGACCTAGTTCTCGCTTTAAATGAACCTATTAACTTTTTACAGAATTACGTAATTTTTCTGTATGGACGTGACTCTCTGATAAAGTTGCCATGGTTCCAGTATCGTCGCCGACGTTCCAACATGTCGATAAATATTCTTTGGCTGGTTATGGTAACGTAGGGGCAGGAGATATCGAAAAATTGCTTGACTCTCATGCGAAAGCACTTACTAACCACAAGATCCACAAGAAATCGCACAAACTACTGATGATGAGGAAGAATTTGATAGAGAAGAAATTGAGCCGAGGCGACGTTTAACAGTTGGAAATTGCATTTCAGGTTATTGAGTGAGGACTTCATATTCTTGGCGGTACAGGAAAAGAAAACATACGCAACAAAACAGTCAATCCTCCACTCTTTCTTTAAGACAGAGGCGAAGAACAGATGAACAGATGAACAGATGAATGTGGTGGTAGCGAATAGTCGGCTTCTGTTCCCGAGTACGACACGTCCGACTAGCGAAACGAACGGCGACAACTAAGCAGCCTCGACTAGTGAACAAAATTTTTCAATTTTGTTAAGGAAACTTGGGTTTTTCAATTATGTCCTTGAATTTTACGAATCTTATCCAATGACAAAGGAGGACTTACTGTAATCATCATTGAATTTAAAAGTATTTAGTCGATTAGTCCATTAAAGGATTAGACGAACAATAGATAAATGGATGAGGAATTTTACCTTTACTTAGCCTACCAACTCCTGTCTTTCTTTCCTATTGTCGGCAAAACCTTTTCTAGCCTATTGCTTTCATATGTTTGGTGCGTAGTAGGTATGTACACTTGGTCGGATTGTGAGCAGTGACCGTGGAGACAATCCAAAAACATGACTTTATTGTGATCACATTGATAACAACATACGTACTGCACAAATATTTATGGCCCCCTTTAGTATTCACATTCCGAAGATGATCGTTTCTTACATATATGATACATATTTGATTATGTATAATTTCTATTTCTGTAATACTTGATTACAAGTAGACATAATTTCTGTTTCCTCAACTCTGCTATCGTGTCTTTTGTCGTGGCCCAACATTTTGACCAATACATAAATGTCGGAACTTCGTTTATTTTAAACGTTTCTTTTCACATAGTGTTTTCTTAATGATGCGGAAGGCAAATTGAGATTTCGTAAGATGTATGCTTACAACGGCAATCTATTTTGTTTAGAAATTACAAAATTTAATTTTCCTTTTATGATCACATTCCTTTCTCTTTTTCCGAAAACGTTCAGTCCTTTTAAATAAAACACAAAACGCTAAGAGAAACTGCAAGCCCCATACGTTTCTCTGTTACACATTTTATGAGTCTGTTGTTGGTCATGCACTTTCGCCAGTAATAATGTGTCCTCTCAACTGTCAGAACAAAAGCACACGTTCAGTCTTGTTTGTTGTAGGCGTGTATGTTTGAACATAGAAAAAAACAGAGTAATTAGGTGAACACAAATTAGTCACGAAACAATCACATCGAAAGCTACTGACAGCTTGTCTGGAAACGTGGCAGCCATGCGGTAGTGTGTGTTTTCACATATGAGTTAGTGTGTTTATACATGTGGCCACGTTCCTCCGAGTGATTACGTACGCCTGTACATATACATAAGATGTGAGGCTCACTGTGTTCGTTTGAGGACGTGCTGTCTTACAGTTGTGTATATGTTGATAACACAAAGCTAACGGATGGTAGAGCAACAGTCCTTTAGTACTTTCTCGAAAGCACAGCAGCTCGTTCGCGTTTATCGTTATAGCCACCAGTTACCGTGACAGATAGACAGACAGGCACACACACACACACACACACACACACACACACACACACACACACACACACACACACACACACACACACACACAATTAAAATAAATAACATCACAAATTCACCGTCTGCCTCATTATTTCCGTACACATCGAAACATCGATTGAATCGATAACGCAGTATTGTCGCTACTTTTTCGGTTAACAAGAATTACAAGCTGTCACTACGGTTTCTTGATAAATGGCAGAAGACGTACACTGACCGGCAGCTACGAATCCGTACAAGACGGAATAATGTCCTCCTCGTCATACATTGCCGTTCAGGGAAGTGTAAACTTGATTCTGTTTTAAGAAAATTATTGGAATAATAGGGAGATAGATTCTACAATGACGACATTTGCAAAGAGTTGAACGTTTTTAATATCCAAGATCGTAAAGCAGAAAACAAAATGGTGGACTGCTCATCTGAATAGGACGCCAGATGGGAGGTTGCCTAAAGAAGTTTGACAATGCCTGTCGGGAAAAGAAGTTTAGGAAGACCTAGAAAGCGTTGGTACAGTAGATATATTCCTTTGGGACCAGGTCAGGCGATTTGCCTGTTTCTTGACGGAACAAGGAGAAGAAGAAATCATTGGAGAACCGATTTAGAAAGCACTCGCTCAACAGCCAACTGTTAAAAACGACGATTACGATAAAGACATGTGTGTGTTCTCATAAATTTCATTTGTACATTCGGTGTTATGATATTTCGGTTATAAGCGTGGTGTTTACGATTTCCATTGGTGTTATGAGCTTTGTCGTTTTCTTCAGGACTGTATCTAACGTTCCTAATGAAAACACTCGAACGGATGAAGGAACGTAAAAAAAAAATGGAGGAACGCAGTTAGGACGGGAAACTAACAAGAAAAACACACACACATACACACACATTATAGGGAGACATAGAGAAAAAGAGAGGAAAGAATCGAGAGAGAGAGAGAGAGAAAGTTTTCAATAAAGAAACAAGCTTTCTCGGCCGGGATTACATATACTCAATACTGTTTGTGAAAGTATTTCATATAAACTGTAGATAGTCGTCGGTTAAATCACGGTTTGACATTTATGTTTTTTTCTTACGGGTGTTCTGTATTCAATTCCAGACAGGAAGTTAAGATCAACGAAAGGAATTACCAATAAATTTCTTGCACCAACGACATACATAACTGTGGAAATAACTGTTTCTCGATAAAGAATTGCACTTCTACGCGGAAACAGTTATTAATAATGGAAATGTATGTATCGTAAATTGTTTGTCTGTATCGAACAACTGTGTTCGATATGTTTAAAGTGAATTCTGCGCGCAGTGTAGGCTATTCATACGTCTCTGTCTGCAAGCCACGTACGTAAATCTAATTTTCTGTAAATCATTCGCGCCAAGAAACTAACAGACCAATAAAGCCAATTAATTTTGTTTTGAGTTACAACTGTTGGGTATACACGAAAAAAGAGCATTTATCATAATGTTTGTAACTAACCAGTGAATAGTTTACATACAGTGGCGTGGCGTGTGTACGTAACACCTTTTGCCGGTTGGGACAGTCCTAAAACTTAAGCTAAAAATTTATTCGAATTTTTTCTAGTACCAAGCGTTCTCTTTAGAGCATTTTGTATCATTCGCTGGCAGAAGAAGAGGGTACCGTCTAGCTCGCCTATGGAGGTGTCAGCTCACATTGTATTTAACATTTTATTTATTGCGTTATGCCTTATCGCCAAATAGAGCAAAACGCATTTTCAGTCGTTTAGCAGTTTGTCCTTTCGCACTGTTTTGCCCCAACAGTGCAGACAATGCAAATTTACTATGTCAAATAGCCTGCATTTAATATAGTGATCGAATAAAAATTATACGATAGGTAACACGCATGGTAGCCGTGTAACGATTTTTACAAGATCGGCTAACGGCGCAGTATCTACCAGTTTTCTAACGGACCTCAAGGAAGTCGGGATATAGTAGACCAAGGAAGAGATGGCTTCAGTGAAGGCGGGACAGGCTGTAAGCCTATACCTTGACGTCGGGAAGAAGAAGAAGACCAGTTTTCTCGCTGCAACTTCGGCCGTCCGATTACTCTCCGCTCAACCGAACATTATAGAACTATCTTACACGCGTTTAAATAGGCAACTTTGGCTGAATATAAATAAGGATTTTCCTGACAGTTGCGTTTGTAATTCGGCGCGTGTTATCTGACAGCGGTATGTAATGTAAAGTGTTATTTGTTAATTTTTGCGTACGGACATTTGCAATTATACGACGTTCCTTATCTTTAATGTTATGTCGTTTGAAACACTTTAATGGCTCAGAAAACCGTCAGTACGTTGTTGTTTATTGAAATCTAAATAAACTGTGAGCAACGATCTCTCTGTATTTAGTAATAAACTGTGAGCAACGATCTCTCTGTATTTAGTAATAAACTGTGAGCAACGATCTCTCTGTATTTAGTAATAAACTGTGAGCAACGATCTCTCTGTATTTACTAATAAACTGTGAGCAACGATCTCTCTGTATTTACTAATAAACTGTGAGCAACGATCTCTCTGTATTTACTAATAAACTGTGAGCAACGATCTCTCTGTATTTACTAATAAACTGTGAGCAACGATCTCTCTGTATTTACTAATAAACTGTGAGCAACGATCTCTCTGTATTTACTAATAAACTGTGAGCAACGATCTCTCTGTATTTACTAATAAACTGTGAGCAACGATCTCTCTGTATTTAGTAATTAACTGTGAGCAACGATCTCTCTGTATTTAGCAATTAACTGTGAGCAACGATCTCTCTGTATTTAGTAATTAACTGTGAGCAACGATCTCTCTGTATTTAGCAATTAACTGTGAGCAACGATCTCTCTGTATTTAGTAATAAACTGTGAGCAACGATCTCTCTGTATTTAGCAATTAACTGTGAGCAACGATCTCTCCGTATTTAGTAATAAACTGTGAGCAACGATCTCTCTGTATTTAGTAATAAACTGTGAGCAACGATCTCTCTGTATTTACTAATAAACTGTGAGCAACGATCTCTCTGTATTTAGTAATTAACTGTGAGCAACGATCTCTCTGTATTTAGCAATTAACTGTGAGCAACGATCTCTCTGTATTTAGTAATTAACTGTGAGCAACGATCTCTCTGTATTTAGTAATTAACTGTGAGCAACGATCTCTCTGCATTTAGCAATTAACTGTGAGCAACGATCTCTCTGTATTTAGTAATTAACTGTGAGCAACGATCTCTCTGTATTTAGCAATTAACTGTGAGCAACGATATCTCTGTATTTAGTAATTAACTGTGAGCAACGATCTCTCTGTATTTAGTAATTAACTGTGAGCAACGATCTCTCTGTATTTAGTAATTAATTGCCCTGCCATAAGGTCTCGGTGCAGGCGATCGTCCAAACAATTTAAACGTTATTAAACATTCCGTCTTAAGAATTTTACGAATAAGAGTTAAAATACAAAGCAACCTGTTCCACCGTAAAAA
This sequence comes from Magicicada septendecula, assembly GCA_034769895.1. Classification (NCBI taxonomy): domain Eukaryota; kingdom Metazoa; phylum Arthropoda; class Insecta; order Hemiptera; family Cicadidae; genus Magicicada; species Magicicada septendecula. The sequence continues at coordinate 806,102,448 of CM068368.1, read as the reverse complement.
ACCTTGTTAATCAAAATTTGAGGAACACAGTTCTGAGAAACGATTGATTCGATTGATAATAACAGATGATGAAGCATTCAAATAATTTAACGAATTTCTCTTTCACGCGATTCAATGTAGTGTCTTTCAGCGTTTTTAATATAAACTGTTTTAATGTGGAAGTATGTTTAACATCTTTTACAAAAGCTATAGTTTTATAAAGTAAGATTGAATGAGCCAATCATTTTAAATATAATTAAGGTTTTCTTAAATAAATCTGTGAAGAGCGCACTTAATTTCGCCCCTTTACTAATCGGTGGCAATGCAATCCTTTTCAAATAAGTATAATAATTTTTCTCCAGAGATAAATCATGATTAGGGATCATACTCCAGGGATACTCCAGGGATCATACCAGACTAGATGTGATTGAAGTATTTGCTGTGAGGGGCGAACGGAATTGAACGGAGTGAGGGAGGGATATTCGATGGACTTTAGAATAGTTTATATCCCTCAGGTTGTACAGAGATAAACAGACAAAGCTGGAGAGTGCTTATGGGAATTTCTCAATAACTGTGCCTTCTTTAACAAGAACAGAAGCGGAGCTACGTATCTACAACAATACCTGCGGATCGTTAGTCTTCGTTTTGTTTCTTATACTCTGAGAAAACATAGGGAGCAAAAATTAATTTCGTAGAAAACTAGTTCCACCATGTTTGCTTTGAGTCGACTGACATTTAATTCATATTATTCAGAGTACTCTCTGAAAGCAGGTAAGGTTTTACTAAATAAATAAACAAGTAGGCCTATAATTCCCTCATTTAAAGCGTTACCCGTCGCCATCAAAGCAACTATTGTCAGACATAATTAATTTTTTTATCTGAAATCAGTGTAGTTATGTTGTTGATATGTTCCTGCACAATAAACAACGGATGCGCCGACAGCAGAATGACGACGACACGACGGGTCGATTCCATTAAAGGTGAAAAGTTGCGGTTGATGAATATTAATTGTAGCATCAACGTGGAATCATATGACTAACGGTGCAATCTGTCTGGCTCACAGGGACAATATCGGGAAGTGCAGTACTTTTAAGAACACATTATCACATGAAGCGCTCCGGATGGCAGCAGATTGTGAACGCGCGAGATTGAGTAGCAACAATTTACTAAACCTGGTGGTGTGCTATTGAACAACCCAATACATGTAGTGGTAAGCTTAGAACGGTCTTTAAAAAATAAACGCAAAGTGTACATGCATCGTATAAACGCTTCTGTAGCATTATTTTATGTAGATTATCATATGACTAAAGTTTTATTTTAACAATAAGAAACAAGTAATATTCATCCTTAAATAATTACTCGTTTTCTCAGTAACTGGGCAAATAAAATACGTGCGTGCGCGCGCGCGCGTGTGTATAGCAGCAAGTTTTTGGGTACATCCATGTATGAGATGTTTATACACGGATGTACCCAAAAACCTTCTACAACAGATATTCACCGTGAAAGCCTTTGCACAAGAATATATATTATATAACACTCCGGCTTATTATTAGTACTGTTTATTTTTATTTGTAGAATATATTCCTTTAATGTATACCAATAGTTTATATATTTTTATTCAGTAGGCAAATTTAATTATCTACTGAGTCAAGATATAGACTATTTGTTAAAATTTTCTTAATTTTTTAAAATCAAAAGGTGTATTTCTCGTAATGTTAAATAATTAGTAAGCGCGTCTGAAAGCTTATATTCATTGTGTATAAAAGGTTTACTGTGTTGGAATCTGCTGGAGAAAAGCGGACTACGACAGACGGAGGACAGTTAGTTATTGACCAAGACCGGACAACTGGTACGGGATGAGAAGGCAACTTTAATTGGCACAGTAAAGCCGAGATAACGGAAGAGACAATAAAAGCTTGAGAACTCGACTGTAGTAGTAACTGCATCTGATGTTAACGCTAACGGATATAATTTGCAGCTTTGCAAATCTGGAAATGTGCGTGTGAGTGAATCTTGCACGCTAACAGTTTTGCGCGTCAAAACGCCTTAATTTGCTCAAGAGATATAGCCGAAAAGGAGTTGTTTTTTAATTGAAAAAAGGAGAAGAATGTTCCATTTTCCGGGCTATAAGGTTGATGCCGATTGCTATTAGGTTGATGCCGATTGCTATTAGGTTGATGCCGATTGTTATTAGGTTGATGCCGATTGTTGATGCCGATTGCTATTAGGTTGATGCCGATTGCTATTAGGTTGATGCCGATTGCTTTTTGATGACATATTTTAATGTTTTAGACGTTCCAACCATACACCGGACGCCTTCTTCAGTAGTAAAAGTTTTAAGAAATTTCAACAAGGGACGGTAAACGGAACGTAACCCTGGCGAAAATTGAAATATATCATCACAAAGCAATCGAGAAAGGGTTAATAGCCACGGTTGTCACTTTTAATAGTGACTCCGACTATGACAGACTACCTACGGAATAGGTAACATTAAATTTTAGAATTTTTCCGGTGAAGGGTTTGTGGGGACCGGTCAAAAATATAACACAAATTGTAACTTACTTGTGTCGACGTTTCGACAGTGTTTATTGTCATAATCAGGACCTGTGTATGAATACAAAAGAAATGTCAAACACAACTTGACTGAACATATTTGTGAATGTGTGTGTACGCGCACGTGTGTGTGCGTATGTGTGTATCATTTTATATGTGAACTAGTTGAGATAGTTTGTTTTACATCATCAAATGTTTTCTTTAAAGACAACGAGAAAATTATTATATCACAGAACATAATTTTTAAAATATTACAATTTAAATTACTCATAATGTAATGGTATTTGTAATTAATTTTAAAAGCAGTAATCAACAATTAATTATTAGAATTGGTACAGAAAACGTTTTTACATTATACCAGTCAACATATAGCGTAGTAAAATATATTGTAGGTTAATACAGATTATAGGGATGTTCAATTATGTAATTATTAAAATTTATTTTTATCATGTTTCACTCACTACTGGTATTTAAAACACCGTCACTAATTTAGAAAATTCTAAATTACACAATAACTGTAGAGCTTTACGAACTTACATCAGAGAATTTACATAATATTACAAACACATACACAAACATGTTCACTCACATAATTGTTCTGTTGTGTTTCACATTTCTTTTGTATTCATACACAGGTCTTGATGATGACAATAAACATTGTCGAAACGTCGACACAAATAAGTTAATATTTATGTTATATTTTTGACCGATCCTCACAAACACTTCACTGGAAAAATTCATTGATTGACGGTCACTACGAATTTAAGAATTTAATTAAATTTTAGACGTTATTATTTAACTATAACATTACGTATAGGCCTAAGGGTATAACTGTGTATGTAGTTCCTTTTTACTGCTAGCGCTGTATTCAGTTCCTCCAATCGTCGTCTCTGCATACAATCATGCACTTCATTCCAGAGTGTTTACACTAGAAACCTTTTCGCATTTGCCTATCGCAATGCCACATTATTAATCCAGTCGCTGTATGTAAAAGTCGCACCAGTGAAAGAACGACTTTTACTCTTAACAGTCTTTTAATGTCAATTAAGTTTCTTGATTCGCTTTTATTACACAAACACACATGCACAGAATAAAATGCGCTAATTACCTGTTGTCCAAATATAATAAGCATGCTAATTTGAATGAGCCAAGTGAAGGTACTAGTGAAGAAATAGGGCCACTTACCTGAAAAAAAGAAAACAAATACACATAAGTTAACAGGCATTTACACGAACATAAGTTACATTACGTATGTCTGGGCAGTAAATACAGACACGAGTCTATATATATATATATATATATATATATTTTTTTCCATCATTTTCTATATAAGTAACTCGATGTTTCTTGCAGTAATTATACAATTTGTGATGTTTTCAATTTGTTTCTTGTGCAAGTAGATAATATTGTATATTCTTTTTAACACCTGACGCACGTTTCACTGAAAAATATCAGTATCATCAGAGGTTTCTAAGTGAATTAATAACAATCGAAATACTTGTTAATTTTATATTAATAGAATTATTTCGATTGTTATTAATTCACTTAGAAACCTCTGATGATACTGATATTTTTCAGTGGAAGGTGCGTCAGGTGTTAAAAAGAATATACAATATTATCTACTTCCAGAAGAAACAAATTGAAAACATCACAAATTATATATATATATATTTTTTTTTTCAATCACTTTCTGCTACAGTCCGTTTCTTGATGTATATAATACATTTAATATTTATAAATAAATTTACTTCAAGATTTACCTTTTTTTTCTTTTTTTTCCTTATTAGGAACATGTTTCGGGTACTATCTTGTACCCATCCTCAGCCTTCCGCTTTTTGTGTCTGGTGAAGTACATATGTGTTGTTGGCTGACTATTATTATTGTGGCTTCTGGTATTTCAAATTGGTTTTATTAAACACAGGACATGAATTCCCAGACATAACCAATGTAACACTAATAAAACATATACCACACAAAGGCACCATAATGAACATTTGGGAAAATTTACAAATATACAAACATAAAACAGAAAACAAACTAATACCTGAACAAATACAAATCAATACAAAATATGACACAATATTCAAAGCACTCAACATTGAAAATACACAAAAAACTAACACATACACCACAATCACACACAATAAAACCAATTTGAAATACCAGAAGCCAACAGGAAGGCTGAGGATGGGTACAAGATAGTACCCGAAACATGTTCCTAATAAGAAAAAAAAGGTAAATCTTGAAGTAAATTTATTTATAAATATTAAATGTAATATATATATATATATATTGTAACGTAATACGTAAAAGTGTTACACCATTACGGAACTTTCTACATGTATCTCGGCTGTCCCAGCAGAACCAGCTGTAATGTTGTGTGCGTACGTGAGTCTTAACAGGCGTTAACGAGATTGTTCCAGACTCACCGGTCTGCGCGCGCTGTGTTTAAGGCCGCAAGCAATTTACGTTCTAGTGTTGACGCGTATTATGGGTTATACTGGAATATCAGCGGGGTATAAATATAACCATTCAACAACGCTTAGTTTCAGTGTTAGTGGCGATTTATTCCAGTGCGGTTCGAAGTATAGTGGCGAAGTGTTGTGTGTTTTATAATTGTGCGAGACTCTGTTAGTTGATATAAAAATTGCGCGTGAACAATTTTTATTTGATTTGTCGTAAGAAACTATCTTGTTGATTACGAACTGTTTAATTGTGATAATTAAAACTGGTTGTTAGTGATTTCATTGGTGTGTCTTGTGTTTTGTTTTTCCACTGTACCATACGACGATCAAGGAGACCGTCGTAACAATGTATGTATATGTGTGTGCGCGCGGGTGCGTGTGTGTAGTGAACAGATAAGACTTGTATTATATAATAACAAAAAAGTGGTGTGTGTGTTGTGCGCATGTATTTGTTTAAAGAAAAATACTATACACACAGTAATTACTACATAATACATCGAGCATCAAACAACATTCTAAGGCAGAAACAACCTTCATTTTCAGAACAACTCTGTCGTTTATCCTATACAACTTTCGAAACCCTGACTGCCCCGAGGATGGCCTTTATCCCAAAGCTCTACTAATTACAAATCTTCAGATTTGTAAACTTAGTATATGATTTGAAAGCAGCTGAATACAGCGGAAACAATTACTAGAGAATTATTAAACTTTTTTAAATGTACGCTGTTTTTGTTTGTGCTTGTATTGTGCCGTCTCGTTATGAGACCAACGACGCTGTGAAAAACTTTGTTCCACAAAACGTTTGGTTTGATTTCAGATATTATTTTTGTTCCTTGTTGTTTTTGACCGACAGAATCTGGCTGATTCCTTAATCCGATTTTTATTTGTTGGGTAGCGTGGTGAGGGAGACAATAAAGCCTATGCGGGCAGATCAAGTTAAGCCTTCAACATTCCTCTCATTTCCTTGACTAACTCTTATTTTTCTTAATTTTTATCAATATCACCTCTATTGCTAACAAACAACAAACGATAGCGTATATTGTTTTGAATAGACAACGTGCAGGCTAAGTATGTTAGCAATTACATACCACATTATGTAATATCTTCAAATAAGTACACTGCAAGTAGGTATGTTTTCACCTGACGCACGTTTCACAGAAATTATTCTGTATCTTCAGAGGTTTGTTTGAATTGTAATTGAATGTTTCGCTTACAATATAGTTCTTCACCTGACGCACGTTTCACAGAAATTATTCTGTATCTTCAGAGGTTTGTTTGAATTGTAATTGAATGTTTCGCTTACAACAGGAACCGTATTGTAAGCGAGACATTAAAAAACAGTTCAAACAAACCTCTGAAATTACAAAATAATTTCTGTGAAACGTGCATCAGGCGAAAACAAACCTACTTGCAGTGCATTTATTTGAAGATATTACATGGGAGACCTTGCAGGAAACTCAAAGAGTTACTTACAAAGGAATAATAACACATTATGTACACAAAAACTCGAGGCGACTTCCAAACGGCACAACGTTAATGAGATGGTGAAACTGAAATGAATCGTAGTATATGTTGAGAAAAAATTTAGACGTAACTCTTTGTTATATTGAATAGAGGATCACAACTCGCAAAAAATAAATGTCTGCAATTATTCTTTCTTGTGTTCTTAAATAGCCTTACGTTAATGTAATGTAATATAAGAATTCTTCTGTATGTTTTTAAAATATATTTTAAAAAACCATAATGTAATATTGTGTTCACCCAGAAATCGTGGTGACGAATGTAGACTGACAACTTTGAAAAAAGTCGTCACCGATTTGAGTAAGCGCAGAGTGGAGAAGTTAGGCTCCTCCCTCTCCCCACTTTCTTGGTCTTACTGCGCCCTCCCTTCCGAATCAAAGGCACGATGTGTGAAAACCCCTTCACATACGGTGTACGGCGAGAAAATGACCCCTTCCACACAGTTGCCTTGCGTCACATGACTTTCTCCTTCAATTGTCCTATGTCTGTCATAAATGTTTGTTCTGCGCAGGTCGTTTTCAAAGTTTATACCTATAGTAAGCTCGATTGCGTAATGGAAAATTATTTCCAACAAAAGAAAAATATTTCTGAATAAAATGTTTCTCATGACATTATTTCCTAAGCTTCTGTAGTAATCGCTATCAACTCTGGTGGGGTCAGAGATTCGTGTATCAAATAGTTACCTTGATTACAAGACGTAAATATATCGGATACAGCGACACAGCATTCTAGTAATTGTCAAGGCCATCCCCTTTCATCTACAAGTCAGCGCGGTGTCGGACCTATCGTCCGATCACAACCCCCTACTTGTAACTGTCTTGCTGCCGTCGGTCTCACCCCGACTTCCCGATCATCCTGTTAGGAGAGTCAATTGGCGAGCCTACCATGATGATCTGGCCAGGCAGTTGCCATCTGTCCCTCCGGACCCACTCGTCTCTAGTGACGACGTGGATCTCCGGGTACATCAGCTACAGGACCTCGTCCAGTATGCAATGGACAAAAACACCTACACTGTTCCGGTGAGTAATAAACGCTCCGACCTTCCTGCGGAAGTTCTCCAAGCCATCCGATTACGGCGCAAGCTCCGCCGCAGATGGTACCATACCCGTGACCCTGCCGCTAGACGGCGCTTTCGAGCCCAGTCGGAACACGTCTCGCAGCTTCTGCTTGACGTAAACGCGAATCGATGGGACTCCTATTTGGAGTCCTTGGAAGTCGACCACGCCTCCGTATGGAGAGCCGCTGGTAGACTAAAAGGCGAAAAGAGGACTCGCCATCCCCTGAGTACCCCGGACGGCACTGTATACTCTGCAGAAGGCAAGGCGGAAGTCTTCGCCGACTGTATTGAGGAACAGTTCACCGTCCATAGAGGCATCTCTGACCCGGCTCATTTGGCCGTTGTCAGGGATTTCCTATCTGGATACTTTTCTGCTCCCCCCAATGATCCTCCTATTTCGGTCGACGAGGATGACCTTGCGTCTGTCCTAAGCCGACTGAAGAAGAGAAAGGCCCCTGGCCCCGATCGCATCGGCGCCGCTGCGTTGCAGAATCTCCCGCCTTCGGCAGTTGACGTTCTTCTTGAGCTGTTCAACTCCTGTCTCCGGCTGAGTTACTTCCCTCGCCTGTGGAAAACCGCAAACGTCATCATGATCCAGAAATCTGAAAAGCCGCCCACGCTACCTGGAAGCTACCGCCCGATATCACTATTGCCAGTAATCTCGAAGGTATTCGAGCGTCTTCTCCTGGCCCGTATTCGGCCCCTGGTGGATGGTTTCATCCGCGAGGAGCAGTTTGGGTTTAGGCCGAGGCACTCGACTACTCTTCAGCTAATACGGGTTGTCACCTGTCTAGCCGACGCCGCCAACAATCATCAGGCAACAGGCGCCGTCCTGTTGGATGTGAGCAAAGCCTTCGATAAAGTCTGGCACGAAGGCCTGCTCTACAAACTGGCGCATTCACCAATCCCGAATTCTATCGTCCACTTGCTCCGATCCTATCTGACGGATCGCACCTTCAGGATCAACGTAGATGGGGCGTTCTCTCAGGTTCGCCCTGTCGCCGCTGGCGTCCCACAAGGATCTGTCCTCGGCCCCGTTCTGTACGTACTGTACACGAACGATCTGCCTGTTCATCCCGGGGTCACGTTATCTCTATTTGCCGACGACGCGATGTTTCATTTTAGCTCGCTTTCGCCTTGGCGGACAAGCGTAATGTTACAACGCCAGTTGGCTATGCTTCCGAACTGGCTAAGGAAATGGCGGGTAGCGATCAATACGGAGATATCCGAGGCGATCTGCTTTACGCATAAGTCCATTTCCCGATGCCAATCCCTCTCCTTAGAGGGGAGACCCATCAACTGGACTGAGACGGTGAAGTACCTAGGTGTTCGGCTTGATCGGCACCTAAACTTTGTAACGTCACAGAACGTTCCATAAAAAGAAATCATTTATATAGTAAGTTAGCATAAGAGGAAAGTGAAGTGAACAGTATCGAACCCAAGTAGTCCCAAAAAATTGTGTAATTTTGTATAATAATTATTTCTATCAACTTGAAAAAACGACCAAACTATGACTTAGACAAAACCCCATATATATTATTCAAGTGAATAAGAGTGAAAAAACCATAAGACACTATAAGAGAGAGAAATAATGTCAGAATCTACCAGAATAAAGTCAATAATTATTAAGTTTTATAACTATGAATATAGTATTAAAAACTATTTTTTGTGAATAAATGGACATGATCCATCATTATATTATGTGATGTAAACAGAATAAATGTATTAAATGACTTAAATACATTATTAGAAAGAGTTTAAGTTAAAATAAAAATTGTATATTTGCAATGACAAAAAAATATTAATGTGTTGGATTTGAGACCATACACCAAGATTTCATGAAAAAATTAATTATTATCAGATTTAAATAAAAACTATATGTAATTATCAAGCAGACAATAGTGAACAATTTATCTTAAATAAATGAAGCTGTCAAATGAATAAAAAGCAGCCAAAATAGCCAAAAACAGTGTTAACTAAAAACATGTAATAGGCATCTAACATTGTATAATTTATGAATTTAATGTTGCCAAAATGCAACCAAACTGTATTAGAAAGCTGTAATATGATATAAAGCAACTATACTAATATACCTGACCAACTTTAACATTGTAATAGTCAAGTCAGCAAAATATTTACTTATACCATGTATGGCTGAAGCCAATTATCCAGTACAAAATAATCAGATCTGGCTAAAATACTTACATAATACTAACAAAAATGAGATAGAAAGGTACAATACATCAAAATACCTTAATAAGAAATAAACTCAGTTGAAAGTAAAGTCAATTCTAAAAGAATTTAACTAATTAGAGTGAGATTTGTCACACCATAAAAAAATGACATCTCAAGACAATCAATGATGCTATGTCATCTTGTGATAAATATAACATATGTACAAAGTAACCAGGTATCACAAAAGATAGACAAAATAATAAACTCTGTGTGTATAGTGGTGAAATAACACATATATTAAGGAAAAAGACTAATCATTGTATTAGAAAACTGGCAAGAATTTAGGCCATGAGCAGAGGCCATATAAAATTGTATTTATTTGTGTTTTATTGATGTTAAATTTGTTTATTTTGTTGTAGGAGAGTAGTAGTAGTAGATGTCCAGCTTGTGAAGGGAACTTTATAACTCCCCAACAATTTTTATTATAAATATTGTGTTTTTAATGACTACAACTCAAGGTGAGGGTTGTAAATTGTAATGTTTTTTTAGACTTAAGTTAATTAGATACCAATCATATTTAGTATCGCTAGATTCAGTAAAAAACAAGGAATCCAAATACATTAATGGCATACAAATTGTAAGTACTAATGTGAAACTGTTTGATAAATACCAGTGTAAATTTTGAAATATCCATTGTATGAAGAATAAGAAATTCGTTCTAAAAGCTTCTACGGAAGTGAAAATTGTTCTATGACATTCCATTTCGTTTATTCTCGAACAATCTAGAAAGAATTTTTACACAAATATACCGGAAGTCGACGAAAACAGTCATCCCGATTTAGTATAAAAGCGAGACAAAATTTGACCGAAAAACACTTGAAGATTGAACTCCAAAGCTGATGCATCTCACATAACACTGATCAACGCAGCTAAGGCGAAACCGAGAGGCGAAAAATCGACAAGACACGGCAGGAAGGCTTTTCCCGTACATAGACATAACCGACTGACTTAACCTCAACGAGAGTATACGCCAAAAAGTATCGCTGAAATAGAGCAGCGATACGGCAAATTCTAATAGAAATTACGCAGCCAGAACGTCGACGGCCCAGGAGGGTCCCAAACATTTAATAGAGAACGAATTCTGCTGTGTTCGCATTGACTGACTAACGTGACAAATAATTCCCCCGAACGTAAACAAAACAATACATCTGAGCCTTCCTCAAAACTGCATGGGAGTCAGCGCTGCGGTGGCAGATTTCTGAATCAACGCTAAACAGATGATTCGTAGTGGCGGCGTTTGAACGAGATTTTACTGCCAAACGTTTTGACAAAAAGTGCGGAAAAAGTAACGATCGAAAAAATTGACTTTAAATAGATTCAGTGTACACCCGAAGAGGCGAGATCGAGAAACTACCCGAAGGAAGTGTCCAGTGAGAGAATAAACGACCATTGGAACGTGAGTTACCAAAATTAAAGCCATTTGTTACCTGGTTACTTTTATCACACAGTTGTACTTTACACGCCACACATACACCTTCAAATCACTTAGTTTTTTTTTTCTTGTAAGGCATCTAATTGATATGTCTTGGTAGTTCAAAGGAGTCACGTCCTGAGATTAAAGTTTTTTCACATATTAAACTCATGCTTGTCAACTGAGTCAGAATCTGAAATACTAGCCGATACTTGATTGGATATATTGTCAATAATAATAACTTGTAAAATTTTTTCTCTGCAATTTTATAATTTTTATGAATGATAGTCCTTCAGACGATTTGTTTGTTGTTGTTAAAGAATTATTAAACTTAACTGATTTTTCAAAGCTAAACTGACTTGTTTAAATTTTTTCGTAGATTTAAAAATTTTATCAATCACATTTAATTTTTTCTTGGAACAAACGTTTCCAAGTGGCGCCCACAAAAAGCATAGTTTTAAGTTGTGTTACAGGACTACATCACTGCAGAGGATCCAGTCAACAGAGTAAGTAACAAAAGTGCGCGGAGGTAACGCCCGACACAGTTTACAACACAAACATTTTAAACAACACACCCACACCTTTTTCTTTTCGTTATAACTTCAACGCCCACGTGACCTCAGCCCTCAACTTGGCTCGTGGCGTCAGAGCCAAACTATCACCTATCCTTTCGCGGAACAGCCGCCTGGCTGTCCGTACAAAATTAACATTGTATCTACTGTTCCTCCGAACAGTACTCACTTATGCGGCACCCGCTTGGTGGCCCCTCCTGTCGGCCACCAACAGGCATAGGCTGACTACATTTCAGAACTGGACCCTACGCTCCCTCACGGGGTCCCCGTGGTATGTGCGAAATTCCGCCATACACCGGGGTCTCCGTGTTCCCACCTTAGAGGTCTTCGTCTGGTCCCTGGCAACGAATTTGTTCGCCAAGGCCGGCGAGTCCCCTTATCCGCACCTCCAAAGGCTTAACAGCATGGAGAATACACCGCCCCCTCGCCGCGTCAGGCGCCCTAGGGCGCTGTTAGACGACACCCCTAAGTTCATCACATGAACCCCCCAGAAACGAACCCCCCAACCTTCTGGAAATCTGAACCGATCACCATCAATCACTACCTGCGCCTGCCGAAACTGTAGTCAATCATGCTGCGGCAGATTGGAATGGATAGATTTATTGCCAGCATCGGCTTTGCCGATTCGGCAGGGCTTTGATCCGGGACACGGGCTCTCGCGAGGTTGTGCAAATGCCTTCCTTGCGAAAGCCGACTGCCCCGGTGACAAGTTCCGTCGACTCGGCCGCCGCCTTCGGGTGGACGAGCCTCTTGTCCTCGCCAGCGCGTCTCTACGTTTCCGTGGGCTATGTCCCGGAGACCAATGAGACGCGACCAGGCGTTGCGATTGGCTGAAGCCATGATCACGACCAAGATCCCCGTCAGCACCTGCTTTGCTGATTTGGCAGGGTAATGACCTGAGACACGGGCTCCCGCGAGGTTGTGCAAGAGCCTTCCTTGCGAAAGCTGGCTGTCTCGGAGTCATTACCTACCATTTCGGCCGACGCCCTAGGACGCTCGAGCTTCTTGTCCTCGCCAGTGCGTCAATACGTTCCCAAAGGCTAGCCTGAGGGGACCAAGGTGTCGCGCCTTGGCCGGACAATTGGCTGAAGCAAAAGCTTACGCTTGCCACCGTGGTGGCCATGTAATGTATCATGGACCCGCGGACTGCACCATAACATCCTTGAACAGAGCAAACGACCGCGCTGACCTGTTGGCACCTGGCGTTCATCAGGCTTAGGCCTGGACAACGCACACAAATTAGGGCGCAAGACGCCCGTGCATCATCCATCCATCCATCAGCATTCTAGTAAGTGTCCATTTGTTCTAACTGCGTTTTAGTATACTTTATAATCTTAGTTAAATCCTTAAATTCGTAGTGACCGTCAATCAATGAATTTTTCAGTGAAGGGTTAGTGAGGATCGTTCAAAAATAACACCAATTTTAACCCTTCACTGAAAATTTTATAATTTTAGGACTGTTTATTGTTTATCTGAATAATAAGTTTACAGTATATCCTTATGAGATTGTACGAGGTAGTAAAGGCGAAAATTCTTACGATTTTTTTTTAACGTTGTTCTACCATTAACAGCCAATACTTCAAAGATGTGTTTCAACCGCAATGCTGAAAAAACAATGTTTCAGCAGAAAATGTACTTTTCTGCTGAATGCCGGTTTTAGCTTGGGACCTGTAGGAGGGGAGGCCCTGCAGAAGTTCAAGTTTATTCTTATTACATTTTACAGTATTAACTGCTTGTCGTGAGTAACTGCAAGTTATGTGTGTGAGTATGTGTGTGTGTGTGTGTGTGTGTGTGTGTGTGTGTGTGTGTGTGTGTGTGTGTGTGTGTGTGTGTGTGTGTGTGTGTGTGTTTATATATTTTTTAAAATTAACCTTGTCATTTCTACCTACAGGAGCTTCAAAATTATGTTTATAATTTGATTTAGTATTGTTATTTCCACTACCTAAAACGGCCCCTCCCATTTTACAATTTTCAGAGCATCTACGGTTTCCGGCTAGCATTACATGAGCTACACATGAAGCCATTACAAAAGTTAATCCCTCTTACAAATGAATACAGATAACTGATCTATATTATTTTGAGTAAATGGAAACAATTATTTATTGCTGATGGTTAAGACACTGAATTAAAGAAGAATTAATATACACTTGTTTAGTAGAAGATGCTGTTCAATTTAAAATACAGTATGACTTTTATTATAATTATTGTCAGGCATACTGTCAAATGAACTACATGTTACAGACAAATTGCAGGGAAATTTTATAAAAATTTTTTGTTACCCTAATGTGAACCTGTGGTAAGTGAATTGCTATAAATACTTATATCTGTCCTTAGTGCAACGTTTTCTTATTTCACGAATAGTCAGAACAGTTTTCTGGAAATAATAAACAATGCATTTTATAAAGTACAATAGATTTTAAAACTACCAGTCAATTATATCATCAGACGAATAAACAATAAATGTTTGAAAAATCTTTTTATTATAAAAAAGTTTTCTTGGTATCGATAAATCTGTCTTTCGTTCGATACAAGGAAGCGAGAGTTAACAATTTTCAGAAATTTTTCGAAGGACAATTTTTCATTTCTTTTGTGATAAACATTAATTTATGGCTTTACAGGTGGATAGGTTTTCATACTGTGAATCCCAGAACAATCATGGGACTCTTAATCTTTTCATCATATCCGTTAACAAAAATTCCACGCCATAATTCTCTAAAGCTGACGTCAATATTTCTCTTCATAAATGAGGAGGAAACGTTACAATTAATATAAATCTTTTTCCTTAAGAAAATGACAATGTTGTTATTATTATTATTGTTGTTGTTATTATTATTATTGTTGTTATTTTTATTTTTATTATTACTATTTTGTAATTGTCTTATCATGTGAAAAATGTTACCATGACCTAATATTAGTTGATATAATGTTACTGGCAAATGTAAATATTAGTTGATCTAATATGTCACTTCAAACTAAAAATCTACAAATCAATAATAAGACCCATCCTAACCTACGGCTGCGAAACGTGTATCCTGTAAACTCCAAAGCATCAAACACTCTCGATATCTTTGAAAGAAAAATATTACGAAGAATTCTGGGACCAGTTAATGACGTACGCGGCTGGAGAATAAGATATAACTTTGAATTGTATCAAATGTATAAAGAACTACCACTAAAACAATACATAAAACTACCGCGTCTAAGGTGGGCTGGTCATGTAGCCAGGTTGGGGGAAGACAGAATACTACAAAAACTATTGAGTACCAGAATCCACGGAAAAAGACCGGTGGGAAGATCGAGGAGAAGACGGGTGGACGCGGTGGATCAGGATGCGAATGAAATACTGAAAGTGCGTTCCTGGAGGAGGATGGCTACCTACAGTAGGGAATGGGGGTAAAAATTGAAGGATGCCAGGGCCCAACAAGGGCTGTAGTGCCATAGGAGAGAGAGAGAGAGAGAGAGAGAGAGAGAGAGAGAGAGAGAGAGAGAGAGAGAGAGAGAGAGAGAGAGAGAGAGAGAGAATATGTCACGTCAGATGACTAACAATTGCTCCCCTAAGAAAATCTGTTAATCGCGTTACCAATAATACACGTTTTGTTTTTGCGATAATTCCTCATTGAATAGGCCTTCCTGGAAACGTTGTGTACGTTTTAGTTAGTAATAAATATAATATTCTTGAAACAGAATTAGCAGTTTGATAACAATATTAACTTCGGTTCACGACTGTTCGTTCGAAGAGCACGAGAAATCCACAGGCAGTCTGTCCAATATATCCAGTGACAATGAAGACGCAAATTACAACACAGTACAAACAAGATTTCAGAGTAAAATAAACGATAGTAAATTTTTAAGGTATTAAGTTAAAATAAGGCCATCTTTCTCGTTTGTTTAATTATTTAAATTTTTTTACTAAGAAATTATCGCTTTGATTATAATTATGGTAATGTCAGCATTATATAATGTTGATTTGGCTTGCAGTGGTAACAAATTCTAAATTTTGGCTAACCGATCTTTAATTTTAGTAACCTATAAGGAGTAATTTCTAAAGGGGAACGCTCTAGAGATTTTTTTATTGTAAAACACTCTAAATCTAATTTACTTACTTCTAGCATGTTTTCAGTTGACCGCCATCAGGTCATCTATTAAAACCTAAAATATATCGTTACGACGGTCTAGGGATCGTCGTATGGTACAGTGGAAAACAAAATACAAGACACCAATTAAGTCACTAATCACCAGCTTTAATTATCACAATTAAACAACAAATCAAACAATTAATTATCAACATCAGCAATCAACAATCGACACAATTAATTATCTCTTATAACAAATCAAATTAAAATTATTCACACGCAATAAAAATGTCAACTAATATAAAACACAATTGTATTACAATTGTCCCGCACAATTATAAAACCCATAACACTTCGCCACAATACTTCGAACCGCACGGTGTAAATCGCCCGACAATAGCTCAACTAAGCGTCGCTAAAGTCTTTTATTTATACCCCACTGAGACTCCAGAACATTCCGTACTACGCATCGGCGCTACACTAGAGCGTAATTGATTGCGGCCTTGACACAGTGCGCGCGGCTGGCGAAATCTATAAATGTCTCGCTAACGCATGTTAAGATCACGTACGCACCAACATTACAACCGGATTCCACTGGAACATCCGAGAAACACGTAGAATGTTTTGTAATTGTGTAAAACGTTTTCCGCATTACGTAACAATATATATAGATGTTCTGCTCGATCAGAAGAAAGCAAAGACGTTGTACAGTTAAAAGTTAAGTACGCCTACGGACGATCGTTGCTGAAAATGTTTACCAAATTCATGGACGTTAACAGTTTATTTCTTAGCGCTATGTAGTAAAAACAAAATACGAACACAAAATAAACTTATAAAAAAAAAATAGTATTCAAATTGCCACTGCGTTAAAATTATTCTCTTCTGAAAAGAAACTCTCCTAGCCAACAGGACTAGCACGCAACTGCAGATCCACCCTACGTATGTTACCATAAAATTTATGAAAATTTTATTTGGTTTCTTAGACCAAATAAAATTGTCCGTTTTTGTACAGCCAAAAAGAAGGCTAAGAAAGGGACACGAAAAAAGAAGAATGAGGAGAAACAGGTGGCAGGAAGAAAAACAGACAAGACAAATGTACAGATAAACAGGGAAATAGACAATGAAAGAGAGACAAACAGGCACAAACGCATATTCTAGTACAAATAACAAAATTTTATTTTAAAATCAGATTAAATTCGATTTTCTCTTAGTTTGTCCTAAAGATTTTGAAACTCTGTGTACTCCTCCAAGTCATCACATGTAGGGCTATAGTGCCGACGGATATATCACGATTCCATAAACACTGCTTATAAATTATATGATTTTGTTATTTTTTAAT
The DNA here is from genome assembly GCA_034769895.1 of Magicicada septendecula. Classification (NCBI taxonomy): domain Eukaryota; kingdom Metazoa; phylum Arthropoda; class Insecta; order Hemiptera; family Cicadidae; genus Magicicada; species Magicicada septendecula. The sequence goes on along the minus strand of CM068368.1, from coordinate 806,085,243 downwards.
GTTCAGAGTAGTATTCGTTTACACGTCCCTATGTGTGGGACATTAAAACTAGAACAAATAATCAATATAATTGCTCAATTAATGTAAACTGTTTATTCGAAAACCGTTTTGAAACACGACTTAATTTTGTATAATTAAAACCACACGTTTACTCGTGATATTACGGTAATCGACCTCGAAGTTAATACAAGGTTGTTAATGACTGAAACCCCAATAATTATCGATTAGCTGGCCGGGTCGGACGATTAGTTCCGACAGCGGAAGTGTGCGTAATCGCGCGCGCGTTGCTTATTCTATCTACATTATGAAATTAGAATAATAAGAGAGTGTAAAAACAAAAAATAATCAATAACGAGCGGTCGCCATTATTGATAATTGCACGTCGTCCGTTTGCCAGTCGGCCGCGACCGTAACTTGCTACCGAATATTTAATATATTTTACGGTTTTATAGATTTAAGGCAGATGAAATTACCTTACAATTGGAAAATAAGATAAAAATGTAGTAAAATTTGAGAAAAGAACTTTATATTTTCTACACAATAGAATTAATGGACTATACATATTCTGAAGACCTTTTACGTTAATGGGAAAGAAGTCCTTTTACGTTAAGAAAAATGAGTAATATTTTAGTTACTTTTCCAACATTCTTACCACATAAAATACATTAAAAAATTAAAAAATTCTATTTATAAATATTGGCAAAAACATAAATTGTAGCTTTTCCAAAAAAAGAGCCTGGAAGAATAAAGAAGATACATCGGAACATATAAAGAATTTTAAGTGTTGGTTTCTGTTCATTACATCGACTGTAGTAGAGACCTAGAAAACACTGTTGGACGTCTAATATTCTACGATATTGTTACGACGATATAACTGATCGTTGTATGGTATAGCGGAAACAAAATACAGACACCATTGAAATTACTAATTACCGGCTTCAATGAGTTACAAATGACAAATTAAAATCAACAAGACATTCCCATACAGTAATTCAAGTTAAATTTATCCGCACGCGGTAATAATGTCCACTATTAAGAGTTCCGCACTAATTATAACACAGTTATCACTTCGTCACAATATTTCGGTTCGCACTTGAACAAATCTGCCAACGTAACTAAATAACTAAGCGGCCGCTGTACTTACATATAGCCTGCAGATGTTCCAGACTAATGTTGCATAATTTAGGTCAATAAGCAATCGAAAATCTAGAGTACGGCCTTGACAGAGACATGCACAGACTCGGCTACCCGAGAAACGTGTAGAACGACACTCTCGACTGTTCGAGACCGTTCCGTCGTTACAATATGATTTTATACTGTATGTCAAAAAACACGGACTTATCCATGCATCTTTAAGACAGACACAGTCCCCAGCCAATGATAGTTGGTAATAAGACGCTTGTCAATGAATAAGTGTAAAACAAGGAGTTAATTTAAAGAGGTTATTTAAAGATACATAAGATGTATTTTATAAAGTCGTATAATACGTTGTAAAGTAGACATAGAACTTCAGACTTATAATTCTGATGGTAAAAGAATAAATAAAAAACGATAGAATTAAATTAACTATAAAATTAAATTTAAAAAACAATTAGTAAAGGCGAGAAATAGATCAAAGAAGAAATGGAAACCATCACAGAGAAAGACTGTGTGAGACATAAAGCAGTTGACAAGAAGAAAAAAGAAGAAGAACAAGAAGAACAAGAAGAACAAGAACAAGAATAAGAAGAAAATTCTGTAAAACGTCTGCTTTATAAAAATATCTGAATTCTTTGTGGCTGTAATTAGCCCACAATATAATGTGCATGTAAGGAGATAAACACTTTATAAACAAATCGCTCTGTTTCATGACGTTGACTAAAAGTGTCACCTATTTTTGTCGACTTTTTTTGGCTAATTTCGATACAGTTCTGTCGATTAATTTTACAAATTTTCATTAACATATATTAGTTACAGAGCTCTTATATTGAGAATGTGTACAATTACGATGGATCTCATATTTCGGTCTGGAAAATATTACACGTAACAACTAGATAACACTCTTGGGGAGCGTATTCACTAGTGTGAGACAAACGTATGGGCAGTGCGATAATCGAGACGGGTAATCGATTAGTTTGACGCAGTAACGAGCCGGCGACCGCGCAATTTCCGCATCAGTTTATTGTCAACCATAACACTTCCATTTTGCTCGTCTATTAAAACGTTTTCACACTTTGCAGACAGCCAATTTAATTGCGTACAGTAGCGCTGCACGGCGTTATCATCGACTAATAAACTTAAACGATTACAGTATGTTGGTTCATTAGAGCGGTGCAGGCAATAGCGTTCCGTATGAAACACCTGTCAACGTTTAACGAGAAACTCATCAGCAGACAAGTAAATCGATAAGTGCAGTAGGCTTGTGCAAACTGAATTATTAATATTTTTCTCGCTACTATCGAAATGACGTAAAAATTTAACATGTTAATGGAAATAGGAGAGAATTTATAATTAATAATTATAGTGCATCTGTAAAATTGGGAAAACCCTTTGGCATAAACCGACGTTATAGCTATTGACACACAAACGCATGTGCGCGTGCGGTCATAAGTCTCTTGTATTGTACACACCATTTTGACTAAACTTTACAGAAAAGGCTACATAATATATATATATATATATATATTACAACGTTATTTTTAGACACTTACTTTTACACATATGCTCTTACTCATTTGTGCGCACTTACCCACGTCTCGAAGGTATACTCTTCTTCTGCAGAAGTTATTAACATCATTTACCTTGATGTTCCCCGGCTGGGTCGCAGGCTTTGGTCGTTGATTGAGTGTGGATAAGCACGTGAATATCGTTATATAATTTTAATACAAGTAAAGAGTACAGAGGATTTAGTATTTGTTGTGAAATTAGTACGACTGTGTTAATAAAATCATATTCATTTGATTTATTATTTAAAAAATTCAAATTTCGTATTAATTATTATTTTGTGTGGGTTAATTACTCTTTGAACCCTTATATTCGATATGAATATAATGTAATTATAACGTGTTTAAAATCTTATCTCTTATATTCTAAGACATATTATACACAAATATAAAACATATATGACCTGAAATATTTACACGGACATATAATACATAACACATATATTAATATAATACGTTATTCACACGTCTGAAATTGACTATTTATCTTGTCTTTGCAAGTGTGGTTTTTATTATATACCACTTAATAAAACAATTTATTAATTAAACAATTATTAAAATTATTAATAGGGAACATTTTATTACTTTTATTAATTATCTTATTAATGTCTCAATTAATTAAAAATCTCAATTTAAAAAAACTCTCATACTTGAATTTTAATTCTCTAATAAAATATAAAATATAATAAAATATGGTTCTATATTGACCATTTAATTATGAGATTAATAAATTAACTTATATGCTCTGTTCAATTATTCTTTGAAATTATTTATTACTCATTCTAGAAAATAAAAATATACTAATGTTTTTTGTAAACTTGTATATGGAATCTAGAGCTTCTTTCGATAGACCTCAGGGTCATTTATAATATTAAATAAATGTCTGACTTCACCTGCATTTTTCTGCAACCATTTAACTTTGTCGTTGCCGTCATCTGGACTCTCGAGTTTGTTGATCCTCTTCGGTATCACCTTCTCTGTCTCTGCGTCGTTGAAATTCCTCTCACCGTCTACTGGATGGTGAGTTCTGACGTGGACCTCTGGCCGTGATGATGTACGGCTGGATGTAGCTGCATGTGGCTGTCCCTGCGACCTCTCGTATTCTGCTGTTTCCTCTCCTCTTCTTATCTTGTCCTTCGTAGATGTCTCGAAGTTCTATGCGTACTTCTTGAAGTTCATCAACGTTACAACTCTCGTAGAGATGATATTATAGTCTTTTAAAATAACTCGTGTTTCATTAATACTTGCACCGACGTACTGCCGGTTACATCGGCACTTCAAGTTATGTAATACTGTTTAAAAACATTACTTGACTTTGTAAATTTTGCGGTTGCGAGATGCGTGGATTTCACGTAGTTTATCTGAGTTCATCTGAGAAAGAGTGTGTCGCTCGCTGGGGTTTTATACTGCTGCCGTCGTCCCATTCCTGTTGGAAACTGTTTTGACAACATTGAACAGGTCCGCGCGTCGATTTAATTGCTAATTTCAACCGACGCGTCTTTCTATGAGGCGCACACTATTTTATAAATATTATTTCACCAATCGTTAGGTATATTATTAAACTTTGTTTATGCAAATTATGAATGTTAAGGTGTGTAAATTATGGCACTTATGGCAAAATTTCACACGGTGGCTGAACGGTTCCCACGATCATTGACCAATTAGTCTTCAATGATAGCGCCAGGCGCTAGCTATGTTTTTACATATGTCGCTGATTCGTGTGACTTCTGGTTTTCGTTCAGTATTTAAAAAACTGTGTAAAATTTTCCACGCTCGTTTGCATAATTCAACCTGTCTCTCATTTACACACGTACACTAGCACACACACGCAGACTGATACACAAGCGGCTGCCTGTCATTATGACGTCACCTTTGCCGGTCGGCGCGTGTCTCCGTCTCCCCTTCGTTGCGTTTAAAAACCAACTAAGCTTTTAATTCCATATGCAGGCTCACTTACAATATTTATTTATTTAAAATTAAATACTACGTTTATTTCTTTTATTATCTCTTATACCTAATGCTTAATTATTACATTATTTTTATTATTTACATCTTATACATCTCATACGTGCGTTCGTATGTTATCATACCTCAGTCAGGGGTTGATACATAGACTTATGCTACACGTATCGTTGCAATATATATCCTTCACTTCCTTGTTCTTCTCTCTGTAATTTCTGTAATCTTCTTCTTTTTACATAAGGGGTTCTTCTTCTTCTTAATATAATAAGGTTGCTACAGCTTGTGCCGTCTCCCTTCCTTCAACCTGGCTTTCCAATTCTCCCGATGTTCCCATTGTCCTTCCTCAAGTCCTATACGTTGCATATTCATCCACTTCGTCCCTCCAAGATCTTCTTGGTCTTCCACTTCTTCTCCTTTCTAATGGACTTCATTCCGTCACTTTGTTGATCCACCTATTTTGCGTTCTCCGGACATGACCGTATCACACCAATCTTTTTTCTTCGATGTAGTCAATTACACTTCTTTCCGCTTCCATTCTTCTTCTGATCTCCTCGTTTGTTATTCGGTCTGCTCTCGTTATTCCACAGCACCTCCTGCAATATTCCATCTCTGTTGCAAGAATCTTTCTTTCATTCTTTTTGTTAATTACCCATACTTCCGCTGCATACATCATGATGCTTTGGACTATGGTCTGATGTATCATTTTTTTGGTGCTTTTCCTAATCTTTTTGTCCCATATAACACTGTGTAATTGTCTAATCCCTGTTCTAGTCTGCCCTAATATACTTTTTATTTCCTATTCCGTTGTGCCTTGTTTACTCAGTGTGAATTCTAGGTACCTGAATTTATCTGTTCCTCTAATTTTAACATTTTCGTCTACTTCTAAATCCGTTGTTTCTTCATTTCTAATTGCCAAGTATTCAGTCTTTTTTATGTTTATTTCCAATCCCATCTTTGTGTATTCTTCATTCAGCTTTCTGACCATGTAGCTTAGATCTTCTTCATCCAGGGCTATAACTATCTGGTCATCGGCGAAGCATAGTGTGTACATGTGTTCATTTCGTATCGGTATTCCCATTCCATGGCATTTCTGTTTCCACATGGTTAATGCATATTCTAAAAATATTTTAAACAGCGTGGGCGATGTTGGGCAGCCTTTCAATAACCCTTTGGATGTTTTAAACCTACAGACAATTTTTTTACCTACTTTAATTTTTACGTTGTTGTTTTTATATAGATTTTTTACTGCTTGCGTCAGGAATTTTCGGTATTTCCAATTGTGATAGAGCTTTAAACATTTCTTGTCTGGGTACTGTATCATATGCTTTTCTACGGTCGATAAACGCTAGATGTACTTCCCTGTTCTTGGCTTTTTTCTTTTTAATGATCTGATGGATTGTATATATCTGGTCTACCCATGATCTCCCGGCTGTAAAACCTGCTTGTTCTTCTCCAATCTTTCCCTCTATATTTTCCTCGATTTTATTTCTTAGCACCCTACCATACAGCCTTCCCATTGTTGCTATGACACTTATGCCTCTATAGTTTTCACATTCTTTTCTATTGCCCTTTTTAAATATCTATGTAATTCCTGCCTCTTTCCATTCCGCCGGTAAATCTTCTCCATTTATAACCTTCTCTAACATTCTTCCTATCATTCTCACAAGTTTTTGGTTCCGTACTTTATTAGTTCCGCTACTAACCCTCCTGGGCCTGATGCTTTATTGTTTTTCATTGATTTTACTGCTTTCCTTATTTCTGCTGCCGTTATAGTAATTATATTTTCTGTTTCTGCCTCTATTTCTTCTTCATCGTTCTTCAGGTATTCTTGTCTACGCTCCGTAAGTAGGTTTTTATAGTGTGTCTCCCACTCATTGTCTTGTATGTATTGAATATAGGTTTTATCCTTCCTATTGATTCGTAATGATTTAATTACATTCCATGCTTCTGAACTCCTAGCTCCTCCTATGTATTGGTCTACATTTCTACACCTGTTTTCCCATGCTTCATTTTTCTCCTTCACTTCCTTGTTCTTCTCTCTCTAATTTCTGTAATCTTCTTTTTTCGTAGACATCCATTTATTATATAGTCTTTTCTTTGCTTTTATCTCTTCTATCGTCTCTTCCTTGATGTCCCATTTGTATGTATTATTTCCCTGTTCAGTCTCTCCTAGAGCTTCTAGTGCTGCTTGCAGCATAGCTTCTTTTATGTGTTCATATGTGACGTTTACTTCTACATCATATCTAAAATTTTTAATTTTGACTGTCATTAATAAGTAGTAACAAGTTGAGACAGCCGAGGCCCAATAATCAAGTCCCACTCAGGGCCTGATTAACCGTTAGGCTAAGTAGGCTGCAGCCTCGAGCGCAAGCTTTTAGGGGGCACAACAATTTAAGAGAATAAGAAAGTAACAAAACTCGTGTTGCATTATATATTTCTTTCATCATGCCGTCTTCAAAATCACGTCACTTAAACCGAAAATCATAGCTTTATTTTCTATTTGTAATTTAATTAATTTATTTAATTTGTACGTAGAATTAAAAAACACCCAACCTTCTGAGCCTACAAACATAAAACACAAAACAAACTAATACCCGAACAAATACAAATCAATACAAAACACGACAAAATTTTCAAAGCACTGAATATAGAAAATACAAAAATTACTAATATATACACCACAATCACACACAGTAATAATAATTTTAAAAACCAAAAACCAATGGGAAGCCACAACTACAGCCAACCAGCACACAGGTACTCGACAAGATTCAAAATTAGAAAGGCTGATGATGGGATCACTAAGGATCCCGAAACATGTTCCAAATAGGGAGAAAACATCTTGAGATAAAGTCATTATAAAATATATATTATTCTTATTAACAGAGCGTAATTTTATCAAAGAATCAATAATAAAATTGATACTTGATAAACATGGATAAAAGACAAATTTTTGTCCATTCAACCCATATGTTTCTAAATAATAATAAGGCACTGCCACCAAATAGGGCCACCTGTGGTTTCAGATTGTAACTGAAATAAATAATGTATAATTGTTTGTTTTGATTGAAACAGGATAAAATATTCAAAATTATGAAATGTTGAAAGAAGTTTGCAAAATTATCTACTTTATCTTTATAAAAACGATCAAAGGGCCTTATTTGGTGGAAGTACCTTATTTCAGTAAATTGTAGATAATACTAATTGTAAAAATGGTAATGGTAAGAACGGGGGGGGCGAAAAAATTATTTAGCCTAGGGGGCTAAAACCTTTTAATAGGTTTAAACCTTTCAGGTCTTGATACACAAAACTGGGCTAACGGGTGATTAGATTGGTTAGATTTTCTTGTGGATCCGTTTTCTATTGGTTTTACGCAAGAAAAATATTGTTTAACAAAGTTTTAGTTTGTTTTGTGAAATTATAAAATGTCTTGTAAAATACAATCCTGTAAACGAAACATTTATTTATAGTATTACACATAATTTTAAATTAATTAACTCAAATTATGTACGCATGAACGATTTATATATTCCTGGATAAAAATAGTAACACTTGTTTATTACTTTCTTTCAACTTTTTAAAATAGAGGTGAACCTAAAAAAAAAAAACATAAAAGAAGAGAAATAACAAGGGAAGGATGTGTCACCACTGATGGACGAGAACAATTTTACATACCTGTATTTACATCAGCTTGCATTCCTAACTGCTTTACATTTTAAACAAACTAAATTGTTAAGTCACTTAAAATTTTTTTAACTTGACCTTTAGCTGCAAACATATGTAGGGAAATTTTTTAATCCTCAAGACGTGTTCTCTAGAAATCGAATATTAATATCGGAAAAATATTCATTTACTTACTAATATAAAACAACCCAGGTAATTGTAAAATTGTGTATAAGAACACCCCAATAAATTAATCTGAGAAATAAACGCTGAAATAATACGAACCTTGTCGGAAATTCTTCCCGAACTGTTAACAGCTTCGTATATAGCGAAGCCTTTCGACGTGTCTACCATTCTTCTTCTTTGGCGTCACAGTTCAGAGTCGACACTTAGCCTCCATAATCACCCGGCTCCGTTTGTCCCTGTCTTTGGCGATCGATGTCCATCGTTTTATTATAAATAAAGTATCAGCATTTATCGCCACTAACTCTGCCAACGGTGTAACACCTCGTAAAAAACCTGGGTCCATCTGGCTCCGGATGGTAGCACCCTGTAAGGGCCCCTAGCCAGGGTTACGGTGAAGACCTCAAAGGCGGATGCGGCAGAGTAGGAAGCTTTCGGTATTGGGGGGAAGGCGGAAGAGGCATTCCGTTCTCTCTGGGGTAAATAGAGAGGATCGCTGCCTTGCGATGAAGAGGGATCTTCAAAGGCTAAGGGTGTAAACCCTGACAGAAGATCAGGGTAGACCAGGCTCTAAGCTGTAGTGAAAGCAGCTGGTCTAGGGTACGGAAACCCTGAATAAAATGACCCAGGCCCCAGGTGTGGGTTGGGCGAACAACCCCTCCACGTAAAACCAATATGTTCAGCAACCAAGAATCATGCCACGGAATATGGATGGGTGTCTACCATTATGATGTCTGAACCAACGACCTATTGTTATTAAGTCACAGACAACAAAAAAATGGTTGTTGTTTAGGACCTGATACTGGTGTAAACACCGAAATGCCACGTTTTGTACAAAGCAACTAACAGTTCAGCAAGAAGTTATGCCAAAGTTGTAATATCAAAAAATTACTAACAAAATTAACCCGACTGAGGGTAAAATAATATTATACAATTATATATTAAATAATTGTGTTTTACAAAACGAATAACTAAGTTTTACAATGTAATTTTTATATTATTTTTGTATAAAAATTTTGTACGATAAAATAAAAATCTACATGAATTAAATAAAAAAAAAATGTATAACTAGGCTGCAGCCGGCTTTAGGCCAAAATATTTTCTTTACTCTTAAACTAATTTCAGTGTGACAATAGTGTGATAAAATGTTTAAAACATATGACGTTTTTTATTGGAGACCTTTGTTTCGAACTAAAGTTCTTTTGAGGGGTTTGAGGAGACTAATTTTTTTTTGTTACTTTTTTAAGGGCTAACAAATTTTCGACGTTAGAACCCGTTTTTTTTAATGTAAAAAAGAAATGATTTGTTTTTTATAATTTCCACGTTATGATAAATTATATAAACATCAGCTGTGAAGTAGAGGTAGAAAAGTTTTTCTAATTATTCGCAGACTCTCCTCCGTTTGTGAGGTGACTCGCAACAGACAGTGAATTAGAAACCTCTAGTCTCACTCGTTTCCAATATTGTTCAACATACAACTTACAGGACAGGCTAAAATCAATCCTTGAGTGATTTTGAAAATTACCCGTTCTTTTCGAGGCTATTTAACCTGCTCTTTTTTAGATCGTTAAAGCTATTTTGCTTGCTTACGAACTAGTTGTTAAACTTCTCTTCAGGAGTGATGGGACTTCTTTAATATGAAGACCTCTTTTACCATATATATCAGATCTATTGACCAGTATTTCTTTTCAGTCTTCTGGTGTGACGTGCTTGCAAAAGTGGGTGGACGAGAGAATTGGGGTTTGTTTATTGGAACGGTTCTGAAGTCCAGATGTAGGATGTGGCTAGTTCATCTGTTTAGTGAGATGTCATCGGGGACTGGGTTTTGTACAAAGGTTTTTCGATTGTGCACGTTGAATTACGGCAATGCTAGATTTACTGGTGCAAACCCATCATTTTCTACCGTGTTCAGAAAGGCTTAATTATGTTATTGTATAAAAGGAGTTGTTTTCTAACTATAGTTTACATTTTCTATTAAGTAGTTAATATAATTCTTTGATCCTTAAGGGAATCCGCCAACTCTAAAATGGCAAATTTTTGAAATTTTTTTCTTTTTTCAAATTTGGTATTTTTTATTGCACATGTTGTTCTGAATGTGTGTCCATATTTAATATAATATATGACATTAGGTCATTTCGAGAATTTTTTCACATTTTTTTTTTACATATACTGTAATTAAAATGCTGTATTTAGCCATTTTCACCGTTTCCACGGAATCATCGAGGTTTTTGCCATAATTACATTTAATGTGAGGTAATGATTCATGTTTGTTTATTATAAGTTACAAACAGAGCCAATTTAGTAAACTTGGTTATAGTATACTATAGTGTTTAGTTTCACCTGATTTTTAGATACCCGTACCTCACGCGTAAGCGATGAGAATCCTTTTTTTAGAGTAAATACCCTAAAACCACTTTCACAGCAAAAAGAAAAGTTGAAACTAAAATTGTTGAAGTCATCTGTGTGTATAATGAAGGGTATTTATTCTCAATTACACTGTTGCAGGCAAACGTTGGAGCATCTCCAGGCGGCAACACTGCACATCATGCTGGGAAAAAGGATTCTCATCGCTTACGCGTGAAAAAACGAAGATCTACAGAAACATATAAGAAGTATAGAAAGCTACTAAAATCAAGTCAACTCAGAGAAGAAGAGTTAAAAAGGCCAATATAATTCGAGTAGCCAATATAATTCTTTGATCCTTAAGTCAGTCTCTTATACTTTTTTATAATATATTCACTCCGAATGAGTTTACTAATCAATCACTTTTAGAGATGTGATTATTATTTTGCAGATATTATAAGAAATTTAATTATTGATTCGTGTTAAGCTTTTTGTGAAGGAGGCATGGCAGATTTCAGCCAATCGGAAACGAAAACACTTCAAAAAAAATCCGTAATTAACACTCTACTTTAACGTTGTAGTGAAGAAAAAGGTCGAGTGGCTTTTGATTTGTGTGGGAATGTTTTTGTTCGCCGCACAATTTTATATTTTATTTAAGTCTGCAGAAAGCAGTCCTTTATTCTGACACAGCCAATCGCGTTCATAGTTAGAAGGGATGAAAGGAGACTCGTGTTTATTATTTATTGCCTGCTTTACGAAGAAAAACCCTGCCTAGCTAGCTGTGTTTGCTCTGTGTGTGTGTAAACAGTCCAGTTCAGTAGTGTTGTCACAACTAAGTGCCCGACGACGCTAGAAGTTGTAGCATTTTAATACCTCTGAAAACACACAGACACATGGCTATTCCTGCTGTCTCCGTTTCCTTCTTTGGGTCTCTCTCTCTCAATTTTTTTGAAATCGTTTTCTCTATCTCTCTTTCTTCTTCATACCTTTGGTGATCACCTGATTCCATTTCGTCATGTTCTACACACTTTCTGTGTGCAAACGTATGTATACGGTAGTACAGATTTATATATCCTCTAGCAGTAGTAATGCCCGTAGAACTGTTTGTTTAAAATGTAAATATTTAACCTAAAAACGATTCCAGTGGGATGGATATTATGCAGCATGTAAAATTCGGATTGAATTTACAGATTACAGTACTATAGAATTGTATTAATTTCACTAATTGTGTGAGATATAATTTTCTTGGGGTGCCGTAACTTACGACTAATGGTATCAGAGTTGCCATAACAAAATGACAGCTTACAAAGTATAACTGTAAAATAAAAATTATACCTTCATAAAAGGAGACACGTTCTTTATACAGCTGATAAAATGACAGGTGACAGACGAATTTGTTATCTGCACATCTCATTCTAACGAGAATTTACCGAAAATAAAGAATATCCTAATATAAGTGGCAGAGGTATAGACCACTCAAAAATTTGACAGAGAAGCAGCAGAAAACGGGAACATATATTTTTTTGGTTTTAGTCTTCAAACGACGACGACGATGGCAAAAATAATGGCCTATTCAGGTTGTTAATATTCTGGTTTGCCGGGCTATAAGTCCGCGGTCCGATGTTATTTGTTGCAAACGTTTCGGCCGTTCCTCCGACGGCCATCTTCAGTGACTGGGTGCAAAAGGACTGAGAAAACTCTGACAAATATCCCACAGTCAGTAACCACAATACTGTGGCCAAGGCTGAGTAAGTGTTTTTGCCGTCCTTTTCCACTGAAGATGGCCGTGGGAAGGAACGGCGGAAACATTTGCAACAACAAACATCGGACCATGCCATTATAGTATGGCAAATGAGAATATTAATGACCTTGACGCCGGCCGGGAAAGTCTTAGACAGCAATTAATGACCAATTCAGCTTTTCTTAAAACATTAATTCTGATTCCCCCCCCCCCCATTTCATTGGCGGTTACTAAATCATTATATTAGTATTCGTTGGTACACGTATGAATAATAACCTAATATAAAAAATGTGATATAAAGTGTCTTAAATGCGTAGAGAATACGCAACGTTTTAAAGATTTCATTTAGTTTATTCATATAGTAGCCAAAGGCAAATTTATATACTAAAATGTGGTCATTTATTGCGATTGTAGACAATTTAAATACGCTTAAATCCACAGTGACATCCAGCAAAGAAAAACACTTTACATATAGATTACAACGTCTAAATTTAACAGCGTCTAAAATAACACAGACTTGGTTGGATGATTAATGGGGGGGTGGATAGAATTACACAGTGGCCCACTGCTGTTCCCTTTGTTGGTAAATTATTATCATTACTGTTGCTATTATTTAGGAATTAGTGGCGGGCTCGGAGAACGACAGACGCGGTATACTAAACTCCATCAGTCAGCGGCGCAAACGAGACGCTTGTCGTTTCTCTCAAACTGTGCGTCGCCCCGTTGATTTAACGCCCAATGAGACCTTCACGCCGTTGTTGTCTGTAAATAAATATACACTGCTTTGGAACACGCCGCCAACTCGTCATTTGTGCACTACGAGATCTCGCGACATTCAAACACTATCTCGCCTAATCATTAATCCTTTCTGTAAATATATTGCTACTACGGTCTCACTGATCGTCGTATGGTACAGGGGAAAGTAAAATATAAGACACCAATGAAATCACTAATAACCAGCTTTAATTATCACAATTAATAATTTGAAATCGATAAGATAGTCTCTTACAACAATTCGAGTAAAAATTGTCCACACACAATAATAATGTCAATTATAAAGAATTCCCCACTAATTCTAACAGGATAACACTTCACACAATAGTTCGAAAAACACTCGATCCGCGCTAAGGAAAATCGCTCAACACAACTGAACTGACAAGCCTGCTGCTATGGCTTTTTTATAGGAACCGCACGCGTTCTAGAAATTTTCCATCCTCACTTCATGCCACTTAATGCGTATTGCTCAAGTGTTCTTGAATACACTGGACCATACTTGAGAGCGGCCTTAAATGGGGCAACACCTGCCACACTGGACGGGGGGAAGAGTGGAAAATGTTCTGGGCTGCTCGATGGGCTGCTCATTAAGTATCAATACAAAGCAACTGAGAAATTATAAGAAACAGACAAAGAAAATTAAACCTTAAATCTTAGATTTTTTTAGTAAAAACAATAGGCCTAATGAAAAATTGGATAAAATACAAAATATTATAACTAATTTAAGGACACCAGTAAATGAGAAGACCGTAAAACATAAAACTATTATATCTGATACGGTCATATAAAAGTGTACCTAAATATATTGTAGAAAACTAATTAATAGAAGAGTGTGCGTAGAAAATAAGCGGTCATGAGAGGGTGCAGGAGATAGTCGGAGAAAAATGTGACAAGAGAAGGCGCGATAAATGGGATTAAAGTGTAAAGATGAGGGAGGATTGCTTAGGTCAGGGATAAGTGGCAAGATATATGGAGAAGGCCGATGGCACACAACTAAATCCAGACGCTTGCCCCACTGATAAACGTGGTAGGTGTAAGGTTAGAGTAAGTAAACGTGTCGTGATTAAGAAAATATTCTTCGCATTCGGTAATTTCATTTAGTACAAACTATGTGTAAAAACATTTGAAAAACCGAGTGTGCGCGCGCGCGATTTAATAATATTTGTGGCTCATTTACTACAGCCATCGTTGTAATAAACGGAATACGGAAATCTTGAAATTTTACTGCCAAAAGATTTTTATAAAAAGATCAGTGTTACAAAACAAAATATTGGTATAGAGAACCATACATGACTTCCATGTTCTAAGATTTACATTTAAAATCATTTTCGAAATGAAATATTTACATAGGAACTACTTCTTTCTACTTCTTGCTTCAGCCTTAACCAGAGTACTGTGGTCACTAATTTATACCACCTTACATTAGGGCAATCGATTTTCACTGATGATGGCAGTCGATAGCGCAGCCGAAACGTCTGGTTTTGCAGAAAACATAGGACCACGGCCAAACAGCCCGGGAAGGAATTTTAACAACAAACTACTTCTTTGTTGCCGATAACGTTGTACACATAGGCCTATACAAAAATTATCCCCTACCCCTTCAACTATCATTTTCGTTTATATAAAATTACCTCTTCAACTACCCTTTTCATTTATAGATATGTCATCTACTTTTCTACAGTGGATTATTATGACCTCCTTTTCAGGATATATTTATTTATCAAAATTAAGTACGTTACTCTTTGTTAAAACATAAAACGTTGCAGTTAAACTACCCCTTCCCTTGACCGATCTTCACCAAAATCAAGAGGCCTTGAGTCCTCTACAACTCAGGCATGTAAGCAGAAAATTATTTGATTCTGTTTGAATTTGCGGTAGTTGTCGTTCGCCATAGAAAACATTCTACACGCAGACACTTTTCGGAAAATGACTTTTCTTCATGTTTTGAGGGTAGTACAATCCGAATCAGCCCTTATCTCGAACACGATTTTTTTTCGCCATCACCATACTTCCATTTTCTTATGGAAAATGGAAGTAAAAACTCCTAAGGCAGGCGATTCTCCTTTTCTCGCCAGTATTGAATTATATTAACCTGAATCGTTTGTAGCACATTTATAAATCGTCTAATGTTTAAACGTGAATGTCAGTGGATGATTATCATAAATTCACAGATGTGAAAGCGCAGTCGAAATTCTGTGTGTTGGAAGAAGATACCAACCGCACGAACTTACTACAAACCTACACCTTTATCTGGTTGTATATGGAGTCAGACAGGTGGATATGCGTGTGTGTTGGTAAATTGTAAAGTACAGAAATAAGAGAGATATAGACAGCTGTATAGAGAGACACGCTGACAGTCAGAGAGGAATGAATCAAATACAGTGTATAGATTGGGTAGGTAGGTAGACAGATCAGCAATCAGAGCGTTCCGCAATTGAATAAAAGAAAGAACCGCGACAGGGGTAAGTAATAGCCAGGAGCATTATTGTGTTATTTGCTTACATTACGTGGTATAAATCACCGAACACAAGCAGTAGTATCAGGTGAGAAAGTAATCAGTTTCAGCTGTCAGGAAAATCAATCTACATGCGGGCGTCAGGGATCGTTTGCATTCGTTTCTTTCTAACCCCCCTCCACTTCGTTTTGATCAAACGTACACGGCAGGCGTTTCTCTCTCTGTCACGCACAAACACGTGAGGACAGAAATCTGTATCGGTTACCACCAACGCCTCGTGACGCCTGGCCGATGATAGAATTATGCAAAACCCGTAACGTCTTCACTGTGGATTGGACAAACGTAGGGAAATATTATCAAGATTCACCCGAAATTTCTAACTAGATTTTTACTTCCAAAAATCCTGTTCGAGATAAAGGCTGATTCGGATTGTACTATCCTCAAAACATGAAGAAAAGTCATTTTCTGAAAAGTGTTTGTGTGTAGTATTGTTTATATGGCGAACGGTAAATGCCGCAAATTCAAACAAAATCAAACAATTTTTTGCATATGTGCCTGAGTTGTAGAGGACTCAAGACCTCTTGATTTTGGTGAAGATAGGTTAAGGGAAAGGGATAGTTTACCTGCAACATTTTTTGTTTTAACAAGAGTAAAGTACTCAATTTTCATAAATAAAGTATCCTGAAAAGAAGGTCATAATAATCCACTGTGGAAGGGTAGATGAAATGTCTATAAATAAAAAGGGTAGTTGAAGGGGGAGGGGGTAATTTTCTATAAATGAAAATGTTAGTTGAAGGGGGAGGGGATAATTTTTCATATGTGTACTACGTTATCGGCAACAAAGAAGTAGTTTGTTGTTAAAACTCCTTCCCGGGCTGTTTGGCCGTGGTCCAATGTTTTCTGCAAAACCAGACGTTTCGGCAGTGCCATCGATGCCATCATCAGTGATATCGAGTGTGCTAACATGAGATGGTATACGTTAGTGACCACAGTACTTCTGAAGAAAGAAGTGGTTTCAATGGAAATATATTTCATTTAGAAAATAATTTAAATTCAAAACTTAGAACATGGAAGTCATGTATGGTTCTCCATTCCGATATGTTAGATTGGTGACACAAGTAAATTATATTTCAGACCGAAACAGTGACTACACTGTGATAAAAAATATCTATATAAGAAAGACGACATATAAAAGATGTCTGCATTTTAAATTTCGTAGAAAGCTCCTGAGCTCTTCTAAAGACTTCCTCGTTCGTTATCTTCTCCCTCCAGCTGATCATGAATATTCTTTTGTAGCACCAGGTCTACATAACTTGGTGTTAGCACCAGGTCTTCTGTAGCACTTGGCGTATATAATGTATAAATATAATAATTCATACATAATGAAGTTTAAATAAAAGAAAATATTTTTTACAAACTTAAGTCCAGTACTTTAAATTTTGTTTTATCAAAACATTACTCATTGCATTAACACTTTGCAAGATGTGTGTAACTTAAACTTGTTTTTTAAACCAGTCACATTTTTCACTTTGTATTCACCTTTTCAATATGTCCTTTTTTTTTTTTTTTTTTTTTTTTTTTTTTTTTTTTTTTTTTTTTTTTTTCAAAAATGCATTACAACGAAATCTGAAATTTACTTTACACAGCATCAACGCACGCACTGTTGACTCCTGCATTAAAACTATGTCATCTGCCCAAGCGTTGTTCATCAATGAAAACACTCTCTCGCCCAGTATTTTTTCTAGGAACCAAATGCACCACCCGGACATTTTGGCAATTGGGACTGCACTCTGCACTACGTCCCGGGTCAAACCGGGACGTACGGCAAGCCTACTCATAAGGACTCAATCCGTTTAGTATGGGCGACGATTTTGGGGTCAACGTAGGTAATACTACATTCCTTTTTAACAAATTTTCTTTGTAAATAACGACAAATATAAGGACAAATATATTAAGAAATACGATCGTATTTGGAAACACCCATAAGAAACTCTGTCCTGCTGTAATATGTGATAAAGTATCTTAAACTTTTACATTGGGGATTTTGCTCTTCCCGCTGGTGTGACAGATGATTAAGTAAGTTGCGTTTACAAAAACCCATGGAAAAACATAGGTTTCATCGGTGTCTTGCTCACGGATGTTTAATGTTCTTCTGAATTCTGTGTGGCAATTTAACTGACGAAAAGCTGATATAATTAACAACATTTTGTGATTAGGTCGGATTGCTGTAGATTTTCGGTGGGACCTGCCAATTGGCAGGACACCATATTATTAGAATGATAATGTCGCGCGCGCGTGCGCGTGTGTAAGCCAGGATGTCGAGTTTTTCCCGAATTTTTATATAACATTGTATAATTTAAAAAGGAAATACGTTAAAATTTACTCCTTCGCTGGTCAAATGCTCGTTACGCCCAAATGTGACACTATACCCTAAGTAATACATCTTTCCAACCTGTACCAGAACATTATCATACAAAATTATTTCCATTATCATAACTGGATGTTTCCCACGGAAAACCATAATTTTTTATTTTGTAACTGGTAACTCTGAAAAAGAAGACTAGAAAGCATAAGAATTTAAAATTAAAAGACGATGGCTGTTCCAGCATTATTATATGGGTGCGGATCTCGAACAATGAAAATACTTAAAGCAGCGAAAATTAAATACTTAAGAACAGTAAAGGGATGTACAATAGCAGACCATATAAGAAATGAGGATGTAAGAAAGTGTTTGAATATATTTTTATTTAGAGAAAAGATGGTGTTGTATAGAGAAAAACTGAAAAGCATTTTCCAACGAATGGGTAATACCCCCATCCCACGATTACCCTATAATTATAATTACCAGCAACATCGAAGAAGAGACGCTGGGTGACGGTGGCGAGAAACATGAGGCCGGAACAGGAGCATGCTCCTAAGCCTTGAACGGTTGATGATGATGATGATGATGATAACACTATATCATTTTAAACAGTTACATCCATTGTGGCGAGAAACATGAGGCCGGAACAGGAGCATGCTCCTAAGCCTTGAACGGTTGATGATGATGATGATAACATTGTATCATTTTAAACAGTTACATCCATTTCCAAATTCTTCAACTACACTACACGTGAAATTAAATTTGATTTCTCTTTCCCGTGTCTTTGCCTATTACAGCGCGTGGACGACAGACCTCTGTAATTAAAAACAGTCCTCTGGTGAAGGTTTCAAACACGCTTTGACGTTGTCACCACGTGCCGTTACACTTTTAATTTCCGTTTCACTAAATATTTCACGCCCCAGTGTTGTAACTTGAAAACCGTGATACTTGGCCCTGTATCCGACCAACCGGGGAAGATCTGCCGACAGTGAAGCAAACGAATTATTTAATCGTACCTCACCCTCAACTGTTGCTTTGTATAAAATTGAATACACGCTCCAACACTGTCTCACTTTCAATCTCAATTTGTATCTTTTTGAAAAGAATTAATTACTCGTGAATATAATATCAGTTTGACGAATCGAGGCACTTAAACACAATAAATGTGACAAATGAGAATTACCGAACTGTTAAATTGTTGATGTAAGCGAGGAGACGATTAATATAGCTTGAAATCAATTACTAAGAAAATTGATTGAATTTTAAAGCTTTTATAAAACAAGTGGCACTTCCTTTTTATATTTCTTTACTATTATTTCTCGATAGAAGTGCTCCATTGTTTCACGTATAAAGTTTGGTCAAAAAGTTATGCATTTTTATGTTTTCCGCATTAAAAAATTGTTTTTACGACTAAAAAATTGTAATTGTGTGATTTTGGTACACATATCTGTGACAATCGTTTACATTTTCAGCAACACTGGACGCATAGATTAGGATCTGATTAATCTATGCTAGTTTAGAATAGATTAGATTAGTTAATTGGAAAAGTTTTGTTTTACATAAGGCGATAATTTAAGTACTTGGATTTTGTTGTCCATGACGTGTGTCCGTTGATTAACTAAACATAAGTATATCACTACCGACTCGGTGATTTATACAAACACATAAAAACGATATCCTAAACGAACAGGCGCAATTCAAATCAAATATATTATTCGAAAATACGCACACACATCGGTCCTTCAAAAGCCGACGCCGTCGCCAAGAACAAGACGGACAGCACTCCCAGTGGCACCCTCTGACGAAGCCTATAATAAGGGAAAACTGGTTCAGGCTATAAGGTAAAACTTTTACGATTTCACCAATAAAAATTTTGTGTTTCGGAGTCGGTAATGATATATTTAGATAATTGAACGTTTTGCTAGACAAAACCATGGAACTTGCATTACAGTTTGTGGAAACAATAATGAGATAAACGTTTTCTAACGTGGTGTGCAGAAGGCTTTTGGTGTATCTAGTATGAATGAATGGACATCTTACAAATGGTTCAAGTACTTTAGAGACGGTCAAGAATGAGTTGGACACGATGATAACAAGATAACTATCTCGGTATTGTGTTCCACGAGTTATTACGATTAATAAACAGTAGGTTATTTAGTACACTTTGTGCTAAAGAGTAATAGTTTTTATAAAGAGCAGTAGCGTATAATTTTGTCTGGGCACTTCACTTCGCTTTAAATTTAGGAAAGGCGGCTTGTGGATGTTGTATCAATACAATGCACCAGGCCGCACGCTATGAATATTCTAGACATTTTGGCCAGTATTCTAGACATTCCTCAACCATCGTATTCACCACGTGTTGATCGTGTACGACTTTTCGCATTCCTAAGGATTAGATAATATGAAAGGTCAAAGCTTCGCGGCTGACGAAAACATAAATTAGATCATGCTTGTATCAGAAACTTCATTCCAGAAATATTTTGAGGTAAGAAACAGCGTTAGCATAAGTGTATTATATCCGACATAGATTATTTTGGAAGCGGAAATTTAAGTATGCATGAATAAAAATGTAACTTCTTAATTTAAAAAATTACCTGAATTTTTTATCAAACATCGTACTTAAAGTGTTTCAAATGCAGATTTAAACAGGCTTGTTTACATACAATGCCACAGTCAATGAACAATGGGACCACTCTCAAGAAATAAAGAGCAGAATTGAAAAGGCAAGAGCAGGGTATACTAGAATGAGCAGTTTATTCAAAAGTCACGATTTAACAATAAACACAAAGATGAGACTTTTACGCTGCTACCGTCCTCTTCGGTCCTCATCTACGGTGTAGAATCTTGGACTTTAACTGAAGCCACAAATAAAAAATTAGAATCTTTGGAAATGTTGTTTTACCGTAGAATACTGAGTATTTCATGGACAGCACATATAACTAACGGTGAAGTTCTTAGAAAGATGAAGCAAGAAAGGGAAGTTATTAATACAGTGAAGATAAGAAAGCTTCAGTATCTGGGACATCTAATGAGAAATGAACAGAGATTTTACTTATTGCAGTCCATACTACATGGAAAAGTACTTGGAAAGAGAGGAGTTGAGCGACCGAGAATCTCATGGCTGAAAATTTTGAGAACCTGGTTTGGCATGAATACAAATGACTTATTCCGTGCAGAAAGTGAAAATAGTCTGTATACCCAACATCCGAAACGGATAGGAACTATCAGAAGAAGATATAAAATTCCGTTTCTTCCGCGTTGTTGTTACTGGTGAAAATGATTAATTCTTAACACTTCTTCATGTTCTTGTGTGTGCCTTATCAGATCGCTCTAGCGCTGTTTATCAGTCTGACCTTTTTCTCTCTGTTTTCTGCAACGCGAAACAATCTTTCGACGGAGTGGATACCTCAACCCAGCCTTAAATATACCCCAACTAGGATGCTCGCCTTCTTCCCAAACCTCTGACCTTCAGTTTTTTCATGCAAGAAAAGTTTCAACAACTCGTACTAGTTACCTCTGCGTACGTGTGTCAGATATGCAGACTACTACCTTCTCGCCCAAACTTGGCTCTTCTCAAAACTTCATCACTGGATTTCTGTGCTGTCCATATAATGCGAAACATTCTCCTCTTAAGCCATATTTCAAATGCTTCTGTTCGGCTAATGGTCGCTACTTTTAGTGTCGAGATTAAGCCGAAGGAACTTCACTTAAATATGCTACCTTTGACATTTGAAACAGCAGCACTGAGCAAATGTCAAATGTAAGCTTTAAGCTTCAAATTAAGATTGTTATTACAAAACAAAGATATCGTCAAACGTTTTGCTGCTTCTAGTTTTTGTTTAATTTCTTTATCAGGATCTAGTAAGCAATCCAGATATTTAAAAGAATCAATTCTTTCTACCTTAGTTTGTCTTTCTCACCTTATATTTAAGAAATATAAAAGACACAGCGGTGAAAATTAAATACAAAGATTTATTTTCAACGGTGCCTTTCACTTATGTTTTTCAAAATGCTTAAGATTTATGATTTTCTTTAAACTCTTACTTTTTATGTGCATGTTATTTATTAGATTTTATTAACTTCAGTAGATTTTGTTAAGTTGTAATTATACACATATACAAAATATTCACCAAAGTCTCAAAAACTGTTTAATTTGATTACTGTTACACGTGTTTCAGAACCACGGACACTGCGAAAGAAGTCTGAGATGTTTAGAGTTCTTGTACTGTGGTGAAAAGTAAAAATATTTATTGGTTGTATGGAGTCATAAACGAGAAGTAAATAAATATAAAAGGTAGGAACTTTCTAAACAATGTTAGAAAAATAATTGGATTGACCAACTTCTGTGGGGCAAACTGTGTGTAGAAATTAATAACTGAATGAAAACTGAAATGTCGGGAGAAGAAGGTAAAGAACGCTGACGGCTCTGAGAGAACGAACTTGCTATCTAAAGCTAAAGAGGTAGCAAAGAGAGGCCACTAAGGTGGTGCGTGCTTGCGCGGGTATATAAAATTAAGCCAGAAAAACCGTTCCCGAAATTCTGTTTAATATTGTATAATTTTAGACAGTTGCATTAATTCTGAAATTCATCAACTACTCTACACGTGAAATTAAATTTGATTTCTGTTTCCCGTGTCCTTCCCTATTACAGCGCGTGGACGACGTCTGTAATTAAAACAGTTCACTGTTGAAGGTTTCAAACACGCTTTGACGCTGTCACCACGTGCCGTTACATTTTTAATTTCCGTTTCACTAAATATTTCACGCCCCAGTGTTGTACCTTGAAAACCATAATACTTAGTCCCGTATTCGAAAACAGGGGAAGATCTGCCGAATCTCGTTAGGAAAATTCGGTGATGAGAATGCCAAACCGTCTGACTTCAGTTTACTCATTTCATTCAGACCAAAACTTGACACAATAATTAATTTGTAGCTTTCAACAAGGACAATTATTAATATATTATAAATTGCCGTTAATACCAAATAAATTACGTGCTTTAAGCAGAAACGAACTGAGGACCAAAACAGCTATGGAATATTATTAGTGTACAGTTTTATTAACTTACGACCAAGCTGTTGTTCCAGTTTGTCACGGATTTATGGGTAACAAAAATATATATAGTTAAATATATAGTATCTGTACTGTTTATGTGTATAAATCTTTCTTCACTTGTGCGTGACGTTATATAGCGAGGAAGAAACACTCACACACGCGCACCCACGCGGGCGCACACTTAGATTAACACCCACTCATCGCAGGAAGAAGCCTTAACGAGTAGTCTGTGTCCTTGTTGTTAAGTATTTTTAGCTTGCGAATAACAAGTGTTATCCTTGAAGCAATACGAGTAGTCCAGAACAAATAACATTTCACAGAACACTAGTGTGTATACCGCTATTACGCGGCAATAATTTTATTTTTGTATTTTGAGAACTGCTGTGCGTGGGTTTGTAGGTGATCGCGTGTGGGTAATATCATGTTTAGTTGGAAACAAAGTCAATTTGATGTCCACCCCGGTACACTGCTAACAGTACATTTGTTTCGTATGTGAGCAACATTTAGTAGATCAGGAAGTACTCGTGTTTTTAAAGGATCAATAGGCTTATATCAATTTATTTTACGAGGGGTAACCAAAAAATAAGGTCTCCATATTTTTGAAAATAGAAAAAAAAACATTTATTTTCAAAACTTTTTACATGGTTGTGAAGCATAACAACACACTATTTTTTAACACAATCGCCGTTACGTTCGATGCATTTTTCTATCCGCTGTGGCAGTTTTAGTATGCCAGTGTCATAGAAGTTCGCCTCCAATTCATTGAGATAGCGTTTGGCCTCTTCTTTTACCTCGTCATCGTCGTCGAATCGCATTCCACCCATATTCCACTAATTCCACTTATCACTCTTTATTTAAACCGTTACCTGTCGGAATCGAAGCAATTAATTGTTACTAAACGTAAATAATTCGCATCAGGGATATACATTGCTGACATGTTTCTGCACATCATTAAACAACGGTTATACCGTTAAAGCAGAGTGATGAAAACACGACGGGTCGGTTCCATTGAAGATGACAAACTGAGATTGGTAAGTACTAATTTTGGCAACGCCTTGGCAACGTTGGTTCAAAACGGTAATCTCATCTTACTAACGGTGCGATCTGATTGGTGTATTTACAGGAAGTACCGCTCTTTTAAAAACACATTATTACATTCAAAGCTTCCGACTGTCATTCTTTTGGCCACGGCAGTATTACCATATGAAACTAAGGCCATTATGTATATGTTTCTTCTAACTAAGAAGTTAGAACTCTTCTTCTTCATTCATTCCAAGATTAGGCGACATCACGTGTTCCGGACTCTATTTCAAGCCAACCTTTGCGTGCTTTTCCACGTCTCTTTTCCCTTTAGGCGCATATTGTAAAACTTGTCGAGGTAGCTTTTTTGCTTCCACTCTACCTATATGTTCAATCCATCTCAGCTTACATTCCTCGATTCTTCCATCTACAAATTTACAAAGAATGTACCCAATTCATGTCTTACTACATCGTTTCTAATTCTATCGTTTTGTGTACAACCCTTTACGTATCTCAATAAATTCACCACTGCAGCTTGTATATGACTTGTATCTTTTACATAATACCTATATTTCAGAACCGTATAAAAGAGTGGGGACTGCATAACCTTATAGAACTTCATTTGAGTCTCCTTTCTTTTTTTCCCCTAAGGTTTTTCTAATAGTGCCACAAATTGCCTAAAATCTGTTTATCTTTCTCCCGATGTTCTCGTCAAATTGATATGTAGTGTCGCATCCTAGGTATTTAAAGTGGGATATTTCCTTTAGAAATAATAATCATTTTGCCAACTGCGAGTTCAGTTTGGCTACTACACTGCCTACCAAACGCTCGACAGTCATAAGTCTTTGACGTAACAGTGTGCTCTCAAAACAATGGCACACCTCATCAGATTGTCGCTTTAGTAAACGACATCATAATAATCAGTCCACGTGAACGCGCAGTACTCCATTCAAAATTCATCGATTACAATTTATCAATTAATGCAACAAATTCAATGACGGTTCCCGTCGTGTCGTTGTTATTTCGCTGAGGGAGTAGGCCTTTATATATGTGATATGCAGAAACTTGTTAACAACTTGACTGCAAAGGCGGAGTTAAAAAATCAATTACGTCTGATAACGCTTGCTTAGATTATTGACGTTAACGTTATAGCGAGACAGTAACGGACCTATGCGTTCGGCGTTTCTCGCATCATGACCGGCATTAATTTCGCCTTCTACTCGTTTTTTTTTTAATTTACGGCTCTGCAACTATTCCTTTGCTTCACCTTTCTACAAAAAAATTAGTCGAAATCCGCTATACCAGTTCCAAACCAGGGTCCGGTTTGCTAGTGGTGCAAAAGGTTGGAGGAGAAAATAACCAGTTCGTAAAACAAGTGGGTCCATCTGACCTGTACCACAGCACTCTTTGAAAGGCCCCGTCAAGACTTTCAGACAAAAGAAAGAGATAAGAGATAAGGTGTAAACACTCGTAGTTTCTAAAAGGGAAAATCTTTTGAAACTGAAAACTGATTACCGAAAAAAAAAATTAGGGGAAGAAATCAACGATTAAAGAAAAACAAAAACTCAGTCTTCCAGGATAGGGTGTGGGAGCTGGGACAAGTAGTTTTCGTCATCAACGTTGCTGAAAATAGTACAAAAATGTGGTAAAAACCATCGTAAATATTTAGGAAAAGACCATTACTGTAAAGTCCATTAACTGTCAGTAAAAAAAGTAAAAAATAAATAAAAATGACGCATTTTGCAGACCGGCCTAATGAGAATAGTGCTTATTTAAACAAATACCGGAGGCTGAGCCACTTAGTTGTATGTGTAGGCAGCTGGAAAAAGAGACTCTCTTCGTTCTACTAAGGACTTAAAAGGCAAGCGGAAATGAAACGATAATGCTGACATGTATTAAAAAAATTTAGCATTGAAACGGTAATGCTGACTTTATTAAAAAAAATTTGCCTGTGCCTGTGTATTTCACGACGTGTGTTTTGTTGGTTCCTCATGTGACCGCCTGCACGTGCGTGTTTTGTGAGGACAGGCAAACGTGTGTATGCATTCTTAATACATATCTGAGTAATTTTTTTTAGAATACTGCAGAAATGCTGTTATGCAACCGTATTGTTTTTATGTGCTGCAATAAAAATTAATGAAGAATGTGGACGATCAGTGGATGCGCGTGCCGGTATGTGTGTGAGTACGCGGATACAATGGCATGCAATAGACAGTAAAGCTGTATAATAAGGGAGTCGCTATTTCCCATCCCAATTTGTTTTGGCAGAATGCTGGCTGCTGCAGTTAGACAGTTGCAGAACAAGCAATTCGCCGTTTGGCTACAGTTCAGCTGTTTTCGCTGCGCAACTTTCATTGCGGTCATTTCTAGTTTATGCGTCTGTCCCATGACGTTTACTTTTGCGCAAAGCTCTGCATAATTCAAACGATCGTGTGCGTAATAACTGCAGTATATACGTGTACGTAGGTGTCTGGACGAATAACAATTGATTACCGAACGGTTTCCAACGCATCATAAACTCGGCTGGATCGTTCGTTACCTCCAGTAACCAAGTTTCTCTTCTCGCAGATAGTATAAACCTTACTGATGTAAAGAAAGCTTTGTGTACAATCAACAACTTGCACTACACATGAAACTGTCAGATCTGGCGTGGTATTAAAAAGTTAATTAAATCGTCAAAAAAATGTATATCTGGTCTAAGGCTTTCACGGCCGGTGTCAGTTGTATAAGTAAAGTTTTCCGGGTTGTTTGGCCGTGGTCTATGGTTTATTGACAAATCAAACGTTTCAACAGCACCATTGGCTGCCATCATCAGTGGAATTAATTAGTAAATAATTAGTAAGATAGCATCGCGGGAAATCATTAGCCTCCACCACAGTCAATTATAACTTCGGAGAGGCGTATTACCGCTGGTGTCCCTCAGGGAAGTGTTCTTGGGCCTGTCCAGTTCTCGCTGTTTATTAACGACACGCCCCGTGTTCCTGGAGTAAAATTGTCAAAATTGTCGCTGTTCGCGGACGACACTGCGGCATTTGCCTCAGAGCCGAACGTAAGTTATGCGGCAATCAAGCTCCGGCGCCACCTCGACGCGTATGTCAGGTGGACCGATGACTGGAGAGTTGCCGTTAACGCTTCCAAGAGTGCCGTGGTAATATTCTCGCGAAAACGCAAGCGGCCTCGGCCGCTTAAAGTAGGCCCCGCCGAGGTACCCTGGACCAATAGCGTCAAGTACCTCGGGCTCCACGTGGACTCCCGACTCACCTGGCGAACCCATACACAGTACATCCGACAACGCGCTTCGGCGCAACTCAGTAGACTCTGGCCCGTGCTATCTAATCCGGCAATGACCCCCCGGCTAGGTAAGCTCATAGTCAACTCGTACGTGTTGCCCGTGATTACCTACGCCTGTCCTGTTTGGGGATACCTTGCTCGTGGTCACAGGTCAGCGCTCCAGCGCGTTCTCGACCGGGGACTGAAGCTTGCGTGTAAAGTCCCCCGGAGGTACTCTTCTCGTCTTCTGAGGAGAAGACTTGGTGTCCGCTCTTTTGATGACACCGTGAGACGCTTGGCGCGTAGATTCTATGTCGTTCCGAAAGAGTAACCCACAATTCCCTCATTGCCGGACTTGGTAAATACACCCCGCGACCAGGTGAGTCCTGGAAGCGACCTCGTTTAATAGCCCAGGTGGTATAATCCACCAACCGCGGGTCGCTTCAAACCCCCCATAAATAGATAAAAACATATAAAAAGAACTCAAACTGACCCAGTGACAGGAGTCCTATCTGAGACTCGGGACACTGCACAACTCGCGGGCCGTGCAACCCCCAGTCGTATGTGGATATATTCGAGGTAGCTCGGAACTCAGTTGCCGAGCGGTTCGTCTCTGCGACGCACAGCCCAGAGCGTCGTCGTCGGGATATCTTCAGCCTTTACCACAGTACTGTGGGCCTGACGCGAACAACCTACGTTCAGGAGGCCTTGGATTTCTTTTAATTCCACTGATGATGGCAGCCAATGGTGCTGTTGAAACGTTTGGTTTGTCATTGAACCATAGACCACTGCCAAACAGCCCGGAAAACATTACTTATATCCTGGCTGTTTGGCCGTGGTTGATTGCTTTATTCTGGCATTGTCTAAACGTTTCGGCCACCCATCGTAGGCCTTCTTCAGTAGAATAAATTTAAAGTGTTCGACAAAAGGGTGGAGAGCCGAACGTACCTCTAACCGAGGTAAAAGTAACTAAACGTTTGGACAATGACAGAACGAAGCAATCGACCACGGCCAAACATCCCGGATATAAATTCTTTTATCAATGACTCCGTCCGGATAGCCTAGTTGTTTAAATTTTGGTTTCCCGTCGTCATTACTGTTTGCCATATTTTTGCTTATTAAACTTATTTATGAATTTAAAATTATTAAATTTTTTTTATATTAAATAGGTCTGTTGGCTACATAAACTGTGCTAAATCGGTAACCAGCTTCCTGGCGTATACGACAAACACCATCAACACATCATTGTTTCTCTTATTCACTGTTGAACGTCTTGAATGGAAACATTACTGCACAACACTTTCGTAAGAATAATGTAAGAATAATGTCTTTACTTCATCAGATTTGCGAACAATGCAATACAGAAATCTCCAATAGTTAATGGTATTTCGAGGCAAGGAAGAAAAAATAATTATTTAACGATTACATTGAAGAACAGGTGAGCCACTTTAACTGTTTGGGAAATGATATTGCCTATAATAGGAATTATGATATTGATGTTAAATTAGGTACGTTTCAGACGATCTGTGGGACAATAAACCGTATTTCAGAAACAAGGAACGTCGACATTCAAAATCAAAGTTTTACAAAGTTATAGCGATCGCTGTACTGTCCTAATGGTGTGAACTATGGACAACAACCAAGAAACAAGAAAGTAAAATACAGACCTTAAAAATGGCGTCCTTGAAATGAAATCAAATGTGTTCTAAGCTTGACCGCATAAAAAATGAGACCATAAGAGAAGAATTAGAGGTTTTTAAGGAAAGGCTAAATATTAAAAACAACGGTGGAAGGAACACTTAGAGAGAATGTCAGATTCAAGACTAGCCAAACAATCTAGTCTTGAATACCAAACTAGGGTTGGTAATATATCCGTATACAACACAGATGTGTAGGTAAACCCAGGAAGAGATGGCTGGAGGATCTTTGAAGGCGGAACTGGGGCAGCGCCTTGGCTATGCCGAAATGAAGATGACGATTTTACTGAAAGTAGTAGTGGTGGCCCTAAAGTTAATGTTTGGTGCGTCCTGGTTGATGATCGTGTGGTTGGCTCGTTTTCCACACGGATCCACGCGACCGCCCTGGAAGTATAGTATTTACGATAGGTTGCAGTTTTCTGCAAGTTAGGAATGGGTGTTTTCGCACGTGCGGAAGGTGGACACTTTACCATAAAGTCATTTAAGTTCTCAGAAATTACAGTAACTAGCCGCCCGATAATTTGAACATTAATGGTATTTAGAAAAATATACTCCTATGGAAGATCTGGGCATGCTTAGGCTGAGACATTCCGATAGTCGTGAATGCTACGTGAATGCTACGATAGTCTTGGGTATGGGTGGATGAAAGCCATGACTTCCACGCTCTCCAGACTTAACACCCATAAAGTTTTGTTCCTGTGGTTTTGTAAAACAAGTGTTATACTAAATCAATACCTAGAATTCAACTCTTGAAACAGCGAGTTAAGGGAACAGTAAAGTCTATTGCTCTTGCAGATCTCTTTCGTGTCTGACAGGAAATTAATTAGACTATCGTCCTCGTGGTCCGTCATTATGAATCTGTTAACCTGCGTCATGCTTAACATCCGCCCAAAATCTTTTTCATACTTCTTTATTTAATGCTTTCTTTCGCCTGCCTCAATTGTGTTATCGAGGAATGTCGTACTTGGACTCTCTATTTTAAGTTCGTCGAATGACCAGTTCGTTCCTCTTTGGATACGAAATAGTACGCTGACCTGAAATAGCCAAAGACGCAGTAAGTAGCCTAACCATTCCATATTCGAGAGTTTCTCTAAGATTTGATTGAGACAAAGATGCAGTAAGTAGACCTAACCATTCCGTGTTCAAGAGTTTCTATAAGATTTGACTGAGGCAGAGATGTAGTAAGTAGACCTAACCATTCCGTGTTCAAGAGTTTCTATAAGATTTGATAGACAAAGATGCAGTAAGTAGACCTAATCATTCCGTATTCGAGAGTTCCTCTAAGATTTGATTGAGATTTGTTAAGGAGTCCACTTCCACGTCTACAGTCATAGGCTATTCGACCCGTGTGTTACAGACTGTTTGTATTATAAGGGTCTGGTGGATATTGCATTAAGAAACTATGTGGGTAAGCTATCAGTGCAATAGCTGTACAGTGACAGCAGCAGGTATAGAGCATCTGTAAACGCGGGGCAAATGTTAATGTTGAAAATCTTAATCGCCACCGGACTCATGGCTAAGTGACCATCAAATCAGATCCTGTGTACTCTAATCAGTATCCGGCAAGCCTTGTGTAGACGCTTTATCTCGTTTCCTTTCTCTGAAACACATACTCTCTCTCTCTCTCTCTCTCTCTCTCTCTCTCTCTCTCTCTCTCTCTCTCTCTCACTCTCTCTCTCGCTCTCTCTCTATCTCTCTCTCTCCTCCTCTCTCACTCTCTCTCACTCACTCTCACTGTCACTATTTTTATGTTCACGCAACACAGTGTTTCCACCACCACCACCACCACTACCATCATCATCATCATCATCATCTTCAAGGATTAAACCAAGGATGGTTTTTTCCGGTCTCAAATAGGCAAAGATTAGAGTTGGCCACTCCAGCGCTTCCTCGGACCTCCCACACCCCTACGTCCCATCGGCTTATATTTCCATGGTTGTTTGGGGATGCGGCAGTCATCCATTCGGCAAAGATGTCACCACCAATTCAGCCGATACTGGGCGATCGTCTCTAGTATACTCATAATATTCAGTTCCTGCCGAATATCTGTGTTTCTTCTATGATCATGGAGAGTATACCCTGCCACGTGCCTGAGAAATCTCATTTCAGCCGCTTGGATGCGACTGACCTGGCCTTTCGTTAACGTCCAATTCTCAGACCCATAAAGAAGTGTTGGAAGAGCCATCACCTTGCAGAATTTTAGAAGTGTTCCTTTACTTGCTGACTTAAGGGTTCGCCTAATGGTACCGCACATAAGTTTGAACTTAGCTTATATACAACGTCGTTGCATGCATTATAAGACACACTGTAGCCCAGGTATTCAAAATTGCTAAGTTATTCCAGGACAGTGTTTACAACTAAAATAATCAGTTTATTTATTTTATTAAATAATCCGACGGCCTTGTGTGTCTGTGTGTGTGAAAGCGCGCTTGCGCGCCAAGTGCATGCGCACTTTGCTTTCCATATGGCTGTGATAGTACGAAGCGTTATTGTGACATTATCTCCGCTAGTATCCGGTCTACTATTGTGCTGTTCAGCTGATAGCTGTTATCATAACAGCCGTATGGACGGTCGACAGACTGCCTGGTGTGTTTCATCAAGGACGATTTCTGAGACCTTCACGGCGTTTCAAAACATTATTATTCTGAAATAATATCAGTTCAGTTCCACAGGTCGACCGACAGTACGGTAGGCCTATAACACGAGGTTAAACTGACACAACATTGTGGATGATACTATATGTAAATAAGCAGCTACACAATACGAATTTGTTCACTTACAATTTCTATTTTGAGATCTACAATAGAATTTTGGCTTTTCGTGGAACTGATCCCGTACGGGCAAAAATTGTTACAGATGGTACTGTCCTGGAACAAGTTAGCAATTTTGAATACCTGGGCTACAGTGTGTCTTATAATGCATGCAACGACGCTGTGAATAAGTTGCATAAGTTCAACCTTTAGGCGAACCCTTAAGTCAGCAAGTAAAGGAACACGCCTAAAATACTACAAGGTGATGGCTGTTCCCACACTCCTTTATGGGTCTGAGAATTGGACGTTAACGAAAGGCCAGGTCAGTCGCATCCAAGCGGCTGAAATGAGATTTCTCAGGCACGTGGTCGGGTATACTCTCCATGATCATAGGAGAAACACAGATATACGGCAGGAAGTGAATATTATGAGTATACTCGAGAGGATCGCCCAGTATCGGCTGAATTGGTGGTGACATCTTGGCCGAATGGATGACTGCCGCATCCCCAAACAACTCTGGAATTATAAGCCGAGAAGACGGAGACGTGTCGGACGTTCGAGGAAGCGCTGGAGAGACCAGCTCTAATCTTTGCCTATTTGAGACCGGAACAAACCATCCTTGGTTTAATCCGTGAATTTGGTGGTGATGATGACAATAGAATTTTGGAAAGCGTTTATCACTAAAGTATATAGTAAAGCAAGAATACACTTAAAAGAATCTATATCCGGGCTGTTGTGACGTGGTCGATTGTCTTGTTCCGTCACTTTCTAAACGTTGCAGCCACTCACCCTTTTACCTCGGTTAGGCGTACGTTCGGCTTTCCACCCTTTTGTCTAACACTTTTAACTTTATCTGCAGAAGAGGGCCTCCAATGTGTGGCCGAAACATTTAGACAATGACAGAACAAAGCAATCGACCACGGACAAACCGGCTCACTCGATCTGCGCCTCAACAGAGACGGTGAGCCAGGTACTGAGCACAAAGTGCGCCTCGAACCCAAAAGAATCCCGCGAGGGACAGCATGATGTGCGCCTCAACCGGTTTGCCTCGGGGTTTTCATTTATCTCTAACCGTAGGACTTTTGACGGTCGTTTTCGTCTATACTGTGAACCTTCTTTTAATGGAATTAGATATGGCTTCTCTGTTAATTACACTCACCGGCAAAGGATCATGATTATGCTTCTTAACTCGTTTTGAAATAATCTTGCCATCTTCCAAAGTATACAGTCTTGCCTTGCACTCCTTGTTTGTACACCTCTAGCAGTCTTCCTCGCTTCCTATCACTGTAAACACTTTTTTAATTTGAAATTTTCAGGAACTACTAGATTATTTCCTTGCTGACTTAACATAGTTTTCATCGAAGAAGACATCGTTCACTACACAAACTTGATACTCATTGGCCGAATGTCAACTCAACAGTGACTGATAAAATTCTAAACTTTCTCTTAAATATCAGGTATATAACCAGTTTTGTGGGTCTACCCGGTCGCAACTAATTCTTCAAATGGGAATTACAAGGGGGTGCATAGTCGTGAAACAAGAAGGTTTTTGAACTCCCCCGATGGTCAAAAACAAATATTTCAGCTACCTGCTATGTAGGAGGCGCAGCTAATGTTAAGGATTATTAGACCCTTTTTCGAACTTTTCGCCGGCCATAAAAATGAGGCGGAAATCGAGCCTGGTCGGCAAAACAGCCCGGATATAAATTCTTTTATCAATCACTCCGGGCGTGATAAGTAATGAACCAATATACACTTATTTCCATTATATTCTGTGAACGTCGCAGGAGCAACAACTGCTAATCGTAATGATTTCTAATGCACTCGTATTAATATTGTAACGTGACCTACGGTAGCACAAGGTTTACAAGTATATATAATTGAAGAAAAGCTGTATAATAAACAATTATTAAATAGGAAATGATAGAACAACACCACTAACTGATTTTGACAGACAAGGACAATGACGATGACGAGACCCAATAGATTGGAAAAGGTGATCCAGAGAAAATAGTTACAGTCACAATATAATAATACCCAAGTGTTAATAAGAATCATAGATATAAAAGTACAAAATTAAGTAAGAAAATTAATAGTATGTAAACAGTAGGAAATAAAAAAAGAAAATGAAATGTGTAGCGTGACAGAAAATCCACCTTGTTATAATTAAAAAAAAAATAACCATGTATAGAATAAAAATAAAATGGCTTCAAGGAAAATTACTATAAAAATTAATCAAGGACCACAGTAAAGTGAAATCATGGTTCCGAAGAAATAAAGTGAATTAAAATCAACCTTCCAATATATAATAAATTATAGGAAAATAGTGATAATCCAATGTATACAGTAATAATTATACCCAGGTAGAATAGGAGCATGTAAGGAAATACCACGGATAAACAAACCTCCATAATAGAAGGATAATTGTTGGAAAAAACAACCACATAATTATAAAAATAGAAACCCCCAAAAAATATGAAATGTCCATAAGAAAAGTACAATACAATAAAATAAGAATAAATGTAAAGTAGATGTAAGTAAAGTTCTAGACATATGATTAACAGTGGACCAGTGGAATTTATTTTTATGGTGACAAGCAAATCTTGATGATCCCATGTAAGTGGTATTCTTTATCTTACAAGACCCGATAAAATGAATAGAAATAAGATAAGAGAATGCAGTAAATAGTGAAGTGAACAAGGGTAAATCCCTAAACTAAAACCAAAACAGCAAAAGACTGCATAACAATTAATTTTAATAAACCATTTAAATAAAAAAACAGATGTGTTTTGTTAATGTTAACAGTTCATTGAACTCAAGGCTTGGATGCTTGAGATTGAGTGTATTTTTTTTTAATATAATATCTTTATTGTGTTTTAATGATATCAATTTATAATAAACATTATTGTAATTAAGTAAGGGCAATTTAGTTAAGGTTTTATAAGAATTGTATGTCAGAAAGGGTATTAGCAAGCTGAAATAATAATAAGCATTGTAATTGAACTAACATAAAATATAGGCCAAATGGTAAATATCACCAACCTTATAATTAGTAAATAAGTTAATGAAATTAATTAAATTGATGAAAATTGTTTAATGTAAATCAATCACTATGTATAATAACTGTAACAACACTTTGTGAAGGTATTGAAGGAATGTATAAAATATTATTAGAAAAAATGCAAGTGTAATAACACTGGAATCTAAGGAAAAGCCTAAATTAAAGATAATATTCAAATTAGTTAACCAAATCATAAAATTACTTAGAATTAAAGAAAACGAACCATTTTAATTTAATCAATGATCTTGTTCAATGATAATTAGAATCTAACAGAAATTGTAAACCATTTAATGTGGCAGGAAGTAAAGTAGCTAAAGCCTACAACCAGATATACTGTAAATATGACCTTTTAAGTTAAAAAAATACTATAAAGTATATCATGTGTGGTATTAAATAACGCAGAATTAAATAAGAAAATTGATGATGTAATTAGTATTTAATAAGAATAAATAATAAGCAAAATGTAATTCATCATATAATGTAAAAGTCAATTATTTAGTTCAACATATAATTGAAGCTGAAGTGTCAGCTGATTAAAACAATGTGAATTTAATATTAAATCAGCCAGGACCTTTTGTATGAAGAAGAAAGAAAGATAGTTGATTGCTAAACGTTGAGATGAACACATCGGAACAATCTCACACAAATTAAAAAAATTAAAAAAGATAGAAGATACAATTTTGGATACGAACTCACCTTATAAAAATAAAAAGATAAATCTAAAAAATATGAGTCATCAACACTGAATTCTAATGAAATAAATCAAATTAGCCTATTTATGAAGATTGGAAGGCGTAACCCAATTATTAGAACAATATAAACGTTAATTCAGAATCATATCGATACGAAATTTGCCATTGTAAAACCTTAAGAACTATTGGAACCAAAACACATTTGAACACTGATTGCCGAGCCGAACAACTGATCACTAATCCAGGATAATTACACTGTTATGAAGAGAAATTAATCACTACTGCTTGGATGAGGAACACATAAAGAATCAACATTTATTTGAAGGAATTTCGTCGTGCAGACTTCTCTTACATACGCAGCACGGGAGCGGCCATCTTTGTTTGTAGCGAACCAGACCAGCCAGCTGTGGTGACGTCAGAACATCGTCCAGATTCGTTGGTTCGAGAAATCTAATTTATTAACATTTTTATATTAAATATTATTCCTATTTTTGAATTAAGAACTTTTTTATTGTAAGTGTTGTACTTTTCAGCATTGCCCTTTCTCTGACTATTTAAATAACAGCTAAAAGAACCTGTGATTCAATATTAATAATTTATATAACGAAACCAATTTGCCCTAAGATATGAGTTTGCAAGCTGTGGATTAGCAGATTGATTCAAAGTCGATTAATTGCGATAACTTTAATAAATTCATTGAATATTATAATTTTGAGTTTTATTTCTTGGTAAAGATATATACTGTATATAGAAGAATTTCAGGTAGTATTTGAAACCTGGACTCCCAGAAAAGAAGAGAAAAACATTGTGAAGGAGTATAATCACTGAATAACTGAACACCACTAATCGATTATTACATTTTATAATCTATTTAACGCTGGAAAACAATTATGGTAACTCTAACATAATAAATCAAATAAATTAATAGTTAAAGGAATTAAGGACAAATAAATAAATAAATAATAAATAAATTAATAAATAAATAAATAAAACATATTTTCAAAAAAATTGTTTTACCAAGTTATATTATAATTTTTGTAACCCCGAAACTCAGACACGAAAAAGTTGTTTTGTTACAAAATTGGCGTTTCCAACGTGGAGCTTAGTTAAACATTAATCAGCGATTTTGTTATATTACAAATGTAAGAACAAATATACTGATAATATATAGAAAGAGTGGTAATAAGTAAACTATCAAAAGACAATATTATAAAATAAAATTAAATAGCAATAATTAAGTAGAAAAGTGTTGGTAATTAATGAACCTTGATAGGACCCAGTGATCATAAATACATGAAATAAAATACAATGTTAGAAGGTGAACAAAAAAGTGATAAGTAAGTAAGAAAGATAATAATAAGTAAAGAACCATGATAGGATCCAGTGTTAATCAATGAACTACAAAAACACTAGGTAATAAAGTGAAGTGTAGTCAGGAATAAAGAAATAACTTAAAATAATACCCTATAAGTAATAACTGGACCCAAATATAATAAATAAACAGTATAAATTATAAGGGACAGTTATAAGTAGTCATGGGCATAGTTTAATGAAATAAGAAAATGTTTGTGTATCTGATATAACAATGTTTGTTGGAAGCAAACCACTAATAAGTGTTTTCCATTATGTTAAGGAAGTTTTTTTAGTATAGAATAAGGATGATAAGGGATCCATTGTTTTATTGTTAATGAATAAAGTTTATAAATTTATATTAACCACTGTTAAAAAATAAGGATAAAAGACTAATATATCACGTTAAATACAGGTAAAAGGAGTTAGACACTATATTCTATAAGTGAGATTATAAGGGAATACTAGTACACATCTAATATTCATATTTATTATATTTCGTTTTGGTTGTAATTAACCCAAATGTTATTATGTTGAATATTATGTTTAACAGAACCGTTTAAAAACATGTAAAACTTTAGATACAGGCATGGGCCTAAAAGATTTATTAAGTAATTATGTTATGTTATATGATGATTAAAAATAGTCAAATGTTATGAGTTAGTTTAGGTTATTACAGTAATTATGTTTAGAAGCATATAAAATTAACAAAAATGACAATTAACAGTTGTAATGAGTATAGGGGAGGTGAATTATGAACTCTAGGCATTAGGCCTATAACTGGTAACCAGAAATTTGTGAAATTGAAGACAAAACAATAACCATTAATAAAATAAAGTATATAATCTGTTTAGGTTTCATAATAATAGTGTAGGACACAAAACTGGATAGAAAATAATTAGTTTAAAGGTAATTTACAAAACAAAACCAAATAAAAATCTATGGATCCGTTATAATTTGAAAAAAGTTAACCTTGTGAGATATCAAAATAATTTGTAAACAAAAAGCAAACTAATGGTGTTATTATATTTAAGATTACAGGTAGTATAAGGGAGTTATAATAGTTTAAGGATTTTTAGTAATTTTGTATAGAAAAATGTTAGTTTTATATAACAATGTTGTAAATTATCAACCAATGGGAGTTAGTGTTTGGAAGGGAGAAACCAGATTAACTAATAAATAAATTCCATTATTCCATTATTAGATCTTGATGAGGGCAGACGTATTAAACCGCATTGAGTAAAGAAAATAATTAATTAAACAAAATTTATCAAAATCAATTATCAAAATAGTAAACTAAATTACAGAAGTAATATGAACACTAACCTGAATTAAAAAATTACCAGAAGAAATAAAATTATCCATGAGGAATTGCTGAGGAATCCCAAGTGACGGAATACGAACCATTGGAAGGAAGAAAATATCTCAAACCCAAAAATGAATGACGGAATCTTCAGAAACAAGGATGACTGATGAAACATAAACACCTTAACCAAATAATTAAGAAAAAAGAAGAATTGAATTAACAGAAACACACAAGAAAGGACAATCAGCAATATTCGTGAGAAATATTACCCGGATAGCAGAGACAGAGGATTGTTAAGTATATTTTAAAATACGACTTCACAGTAAAACACACCAGGAAACCAAACAATAAGTGAAACTACACTTTCAACTTCATTTATAACTTTTTAACAAACACTTGAACTTTCTTTTATTTAATGAACACCTCAAATTGAAGAACTATATCAATCTAACATTGATTCCGTAAGTGAATATTGTTTAAAACGTAAAATTTACTAAAATCAAATAACCTCCAAACGCTAAATCCAGTAGCTATAGTTTACCACTGTAATTATAAGTTTATCACATGTTGTTATTTATATGGTATTTGTAAAATTTTGTTCTTTTATTAATCCATTTAACAACATTTTCTGTAGTCACAAGAACTTCGACCTGAGATTATAAATAAACGAAAAAATCAACTCCATAACGCTAGTCTCTATACACGGCTGGATAGAATAGCCAACCGCTAATAATTAAACATGCCGGCGCAAAATAAGATTTATAATTTGGAAGAAATTGTAATAAGAAAAACCTATTGATAATTGTTAATAAACATAATAGAAGCATTAAACTGTATGTTTGATTTTATTTAACTAATCTTTAAAATTTGATTATTCACTTATAAAAAAAATTAAACTTTACAATTTTGATTTACTAAGAAGAGTTGGCCAACCTGAATGTAAGGCAGAAAATACGAATTTGAACGCCGAAACTGGTGAGTAGACACACTCTCCATTCGTAAGTATTTAAAAGAGCAAGAGCACGGGTGGTTATAAATTGACGCCAACAACGTGTGGCTTCATAAACATAAGATTGACAGGTTATAGAATTGACGCCAACAACGTAGGGCGTTACAACCATCAGATCGTGGAGTTATAAATTGGCCAACAACGTATAGTTATAATATGTAAACGATTTATTGTTTACATTCTAAACTGATCGTTAATTAATTTCTGTTTACCAACAGCAACCTACACACACGCCATTATTGCTGAGCGCGCGCGCGCGGACACACACGACACGCGCGTGAGCGGACGTTCAAACATTACGTCTGCTGAACAAGCGTCAAAGCAAAGCGTTTAACGAGCCGTTATTGACAAGGACGTCAAACTGACACGAAGTCGTAAAGCGACGAAGAATTCCAGCATTACACTCTTTGTACTGTTTTTTGTTGGTTCAGCGCTAATTTAATGCTCACTGCTGCGTTAAATGATGTGTAAACATTTAAGTAATTCAGCGAGCTTTATCGAGCGGTTCGGCGGTATAGAGACCCAAAGTAATACGAGAGTTGCGAATCGGTTTAAATTCTTTATATCTGCCAGGAGCACAGTCAGGATTTCCTTCTGGTGGAGGAGTACACACTTTTGTACATAAAACCAAGTATCTGTACGGAGAACCATACATGTCTTCCATGTTCTAAGATTTATATTTAAAATCATTTTCGAAATGAAATATTTCCATAGAAACTACTTCTTTCTGTAGCCTAAATCACAGTACTGTTGCCACTAACATATACCACCTCACGTTAGCGCACACGATTTTCACTGATGATGGCAGTCGATGGCACTGCCGAAACGTCTGGTTTTGCAGAAAACATTGGACCACGACCAAACAGCCCGGGAAGGAATTTTAACAACAAACTACTTCCTTGTTGCCGATAACTTAGTACACATATAAAAAATTATCTCCTCTCCCTTCAACTATCATTTTCATTTACAGAGAATATCAGTTTCCCTTCATCTACCCTTTTCATTTATTGATATTTCATCTATCTTTCTACAGTGGATTATTATAACTTTCTTTTCAGGATACTTTAGTTATCAAAATTAAGTAATTTATTCTTGTTAAAACAAAAAGTGTTTCAAGTAAAGTACCCCTTCCCCTTAACCGATCTCCACCAAAATCAATAGGCCTTGAGTCCTCTCTAACTCATATACATATGCAAAAAATTATTTGATTCTGTTAGAATTTTCGATAGTCATCGTTTGCCATAGAAAACATTATACACATAGGCACACAGATAGACACATAGACACACGCAGAGACTGTTTTCGGAAAATGACTTCTTCATGTTTTGAGGGTAGTACAATCACAATCAACCCTTAACTCGAAAACGATTTTTTCGCCATCACCATACTTCCATTTGCTTGGAACATGGAAGTAAAATTAGCAGAAAAATATATGGTTAATTCATAATTATTTTGTTGTAATCAAGAATATAAGTGTGGGGATATAAGAATTACATTAGTATATACAGACAAAGCAAAGTCATGAAACAGTAAAGGTGGCTCATTACATTAAAATATGTATACGATAAACGATGCCAGACAACTGGCAAAATAACTCTCCCATCCTCTACAGATGCTGATTCGCTAAACACTTTATATGAACTTCGCCAAAGTGAGAGCACGTCTGTAACATTGCAGCAAACGGAATTAAATTAGTCTACTCGTTCTGTACAAGGAAGAATCAAAGATTTTAATACAATATTAGGACATGATGCATCGGCACTTTTGTAGGGAACAAAATCAACATTCAAGAAACTATTTGTTTATACAATTCTATAGTATAGTATAGGCCTCTGTATAATTTTGTATGCATTGTAATATGTGTTGGAAAAACACTAATGTTTTAATAAAATAAATAATTTAGTAAATGAATACAATTTGTGTTGATTCATTTTAATTTTAACCGTACTTTGATTATAAAGTATAGCACACCACTATAATTTATAGTTATTACTTTTTCGTATTTGATACGAACTTTACATATTTTCTATGAAAATACAAGGAGATTAAAAATTTTCAGAAGTTTAATGAAGAAAGTTGTGTTAGTGGTTATAATCACAAACAGAATATTACTGTTGCACAACAGTATAGAAAAATTTTTCTGATTAGCGCTTTCAAGCTTCTCAGCTCATCGGAATTAATTAAGTTTAATTCCGATCTGACGATGAGCTGAGAAGCTTGAAAGCGCTAATCGGAATAATTCTTCTATAGTGGTGTGCAACAGTAATATTTCTGTTTCAAAAATTTTCCCTATATTATAAACGACAATCGGGGTATGTTAAGTGTCTGTTTTTAAATTAATGAAATTGAAGTCACAGAATATGAAAGATCTTTTTCTTAAAAATATATTTGTTTACATATTTACATACTTACTGCACGCATGTATTGTATAGTCTCGTCTGTATATGATACTCACCGTTATCATACTGTAGATTAGGCTGTAGTTGGAAACGGTTAATAACAAAGCCCATGGAAATCTATATTGAACATGATATCGTCCCGTGAAAAAGTTGCCTTGACCGTCATCCTAGTTAATAACAGTTGGATGCTATAAATTTGGACTTGTGGAATATGAAACTCTAGCGCGATGTTTCCACGGTAGTGTCTAGTACATAGAATGTGAATAGTAGCGGGGCTTGCCGTGTGGTCTACCCAACTATACTCTGGATAATATAGGCGGCTGAACTGTACTGCTTACTACGCTACTACAAACCTGACGATAGAAATTGAACAGTGGCTTAGAGATGCGCAGTGTACAAAGATCTTGTTGCGAGGCTAACAAAACTTTCATTTATTTCGCACATGCGCACAAACAGTTTTGTACAGTATTTCACAGTGTGAACATCGTCTGCTACAAGAATGGCGAGAACAATGGAAACATGCGTGTGACAGAGAGGTACTTGTATTATGCTTGTTACAAGGATACTTGTAAATTGGGGAAAATTCATTAGCTGGGTCGGCGCAGCTCAGCGTCCAAGGAAGACTGTCACGTTTCTACCTTAATGCCGCAGTGCTTGCACAGGCAGTAGGCCTATGCACCACTCTACGCGTAACATATGTAATGGTGTGAAAAAGAATTAATCATTACAATAATGAACGGAACGGAAAATAAGGAACCGAATGATTGATTTGACGGCTAAAGAAATTTAGACGCATCTATGGAACGATTCATAGGTACCTGTAAAATAGAACACGGAAGGATACTCGAACGAAATTTTACAAAATTGTGGCTGCCCCCACATTCCTGTGTGCTAGTGAGACATGGACGTTTGGTAAAAGTTACGTAAAAAGGATTTAGGTAGCCGAAATGAAATTTCTAAGAGGGACGCAAGGTCGTTCTCTCCCGGATCGGAAAAGAAACGAGGATATTAGACGCGAATTAAACATTGTATCGTTGCACCAGAAGATTGAAGACCACAGAAGGAGATGGTGTGAACACTTGAACCGCATGCCTGATATCCGTCTACCCGTGGCTGCCTTGGGTTATCACCCTACTGGGAAGAGAGATGTCGGTAGACCGAGGAAGAGATGGGTCCGGAACAAGTTAACGATGATGATGAACGGAACCCACTTCTTGGTTCGGAAAACACAAGTTGTTCCTTAACCGTTACTAGAATCATCGCACCTTGTACTAATTTTGAGTCAGCTGTTTTAATATAGTTTTCACTTATTTTTTAATTTTTAAACATTTTCCTCAATTTGTAAGATTAATCTTCAACAGGGTTTACGTGGTTAAACTAATCCTAAACAAAGAGGCTGAGAGAATCACTACGTATGATTACATGAAAACTCGTTTAGTGATGAAGCTAGGCGCAACAGTAGAAGCTAGGCGCAACAAAGCGACAATAAGGAGTGAGTGAGCATGGCAGACGGGATAAGGCGTAAACATGGATCTAGTGAGAATACGACCATGGTTACTTGACGTAAAACAGCCATTGTTACGTACAACTGTATGTTAAACTAATAAATTCTTTGTCTTCTTTTCATTTGCAATTTACTTAAATAACTAACTAACTTAGTTTTAGTTTTTTAAATAAACGCCACACAATATGCATATAGTTGAAAATGCATAGAAGAAAATGTCTTTTTTATTGTCTCGGTATAATTTTTTTTTTTAGTTTAAATAAGGTCGACACGACATTCAAACACTTTGGGGTAGAAATATAATAGAACAAAGGGTGAAGTTCCTAGTTGTTTGTATAATAACAAGAGGGTAGAATACAATAGCCACAAATAGGCAGTCGCCGCTGCTTCTTCATTAGCAGGTGAGTAATTAACTGAATGAAATTATTTATTTTTTTTTTTCTCACAAGGGAATGAAAATACATGTTTTTTAACCAAGTTCAATTTCATTATACTTCAAACACAAGTTTCATGCGACCTTAGAAACTGTGTCTATCATATAGCAAGCTATCTTCTATAAGTGAATACAGTAGAGCATCGATTATCCGTACATCCATTAACCGTACGATCTATTATCCGAACTTAATAAAAAGTACAACTATGTAGTGTACTGTACAGTAATGTATTGGACACGTGAAGGCGTATTGGATATTTATTGAACATAGAAAATTGGACACTATAAAGTATTACAGTACTGTACAGTAATATATAAACGCTGTAGCTATACAGTCTGACAGCCTATGAAGACGGCGAGAATGCTACTAATACAAAACCGGCAGCAAAAGCCTTTGACGCACTTGAGACTATTCTAAAGTGGGCCGAAACAGAAGACAAGATAGACTGTATTCAGCTTATAAATCTTAAACGACTTCAGTCTTTAGCAGCGAGAAAACGGAGTATCGGTTTGAAACAGACAGTGATAGAACAATTCTTGAAAAAAGTGTAAATCCATGGTATACTGTATGTTTTGTATTGTTTTTTAATTTCTAATTAATTTTATAGTACAGTGTTTGTCATTAAACTCTAATTTTGTTTAAATTAACTTTTGGTTTTTATTAATTACACTCAGTTTTAATTCAGTGATTTTTAGCCTTAGTAATTCATTACAGTACAGTATACAGGTTTCTGTAATTATATAACAATATGTTAGAAATGATTTTGTACAACATCTTTGTTTTTGTAAATATAAATAATGTCTTAAATTTTGAATCTATTATCCGAACAGGCCCTCGTCCCGAAAGGTTCAGATCATCGATGTTCTAATGCTCTACTGTATATTTCATCATAAGCTAGTGAGCGTGTCTAAAAACCGAAGAGTAAAAGAATACAGACCAAATAAAAATTATGAACAGATTTATAAAACAATGTGCTGCATTATTTTCGTTCTACTGGTAATACTACTGATGTTCTATTTTGAGGAATACAGTTTGTA
This sequence comes from Magicicada septendecula, assembly GCA_034769895.1. Lineage (NCBI taxonomy): Eukaryota > Metazoa > Arthropoda > Insecta > Hemiptera > Cicadidae > Magicicada > Magicicada septendecula. The sequence continues at coordinate 806,040,476 of CM068368.1, read as the reverse complement.
GGGACTCGTACGTACTCGTACGTACTCGTACGTATCGTATCGTACATACGCACGTAACGCGAATACGTATGTACTCGTACGTATCGTATTCACGTTAAAGACAGTTATTAACGTCTATAGCATTTTCAGTAATGACTGTTAACAAACACTAAACTTGTCCTATATAACGAAAGATACCTGAAGAGCAACACACAGCGCGTTCAATTTCAGAGCTTTTGTTCGAGGTGACATGACTGTATCTGAAAAATCGAATCCGCTAAAGAGCCAAAACAAATTTTAAACCAAAAAATTTATATTGTGCATGAAGCGTCTCCACAGTTTTTTAAATAAAACTTTCTACTGCTTTTATTTTCCAACCATAATTTTTAATTCTCACCTTTTATTCTTAAACACAACCAAATAATTCTATTTACGGTTTGGCGTTAAGTGAAACATGAATATTTTGTCTGTTGTTCCACAAAAAGCGGCGTCTAATTAGTAAAGTGATTAGATGTTTGAGTTGATTATTAGAAAATATACAGCACATAATCACCGGCTGAGAACGTTATGTACTCCCTAGTTATACACTAACAAAAGTGCCAGATAAGTACATGGGATAGGGAAGTTGTGACGAGACGTTTCTGAAGATTTATTATGAACGTACGACTCTGAACATCGTTAACACTAAACAAAGGGTACCACAATAAAGCAAGCACATTCACAATTAACTACTACAAGTAGCTGTACTTGAAAATGTTAAGACATAACAGTGAACGGATTCTTCCAACAAACCACTGGAATATAATACTTCCAATATAATTCCAGTAATACTCGTTTGCCAACCAATAAAAAGGGAAGTAATAATTTGGGAACTATTTGCATTCTTCGTCTTCTTCATCAGTTCAGAACTGATCCAGTTCCGACTTTTCGAGTCATCTTTTACGTGGTCTTACTAAATCTCATCTTATATTCGGTTCGTCTAATTATGTATTGTAAAAATTAATTCAACATCTTATACATGCATTGAATTAACTGGTGGATAACATTTATAATTTTGACAGATTGTCCACTTTAAATTTCGACTTTATGCCTACGTGTACTAACATATTAAACCTTTAATATACGTTTTGAAGTACACAAAAACAATGTTTGCATTAATTATAATGCTCATTACGGTGACTTACATGCCGTCCTCTAACAAGCTGAGCTGCGTATGATGCGATAACAAAATATGTCATGAAAATAAGTACAAGGACTTTGTGTGTACTCCTCATCATTAACATAACCAAGGACAAAAGTTAATGAGCACGTATCAGTTCAACTGTTGGAATCGGTTATGCAATACACTATTGAGGGACAAACTGGGTGCAGAGAATATTTTGGGGATCTACAGATTTGTCATTCTGTAACTCATTACATACCTTGAAAACTAATTACGTTTTTCGTAAAAACGTGGTCTTTTACTTTGATTTTGAAAACGTGTACAAATTAGAATTTAGGCCATCACACGTCGTAAAACGCGTTGAATTATAACGAATACTTCAGACTTATATAGACACATTTTGTATTCGGTTTCTTCATTTATCTTATATCTCTATTAATTTGTATAATACAAAAGTATACGTGTTTGTTGACAGATAAAGCAGTTCTGTGTTTTACTACTTACTAACTATTGATTACAGTGTCCGGGATTGCAGACGCACTCGCACACAAACGTTGGAAATTTAGTTACCACAGTTATATATAGGCAACACTGGTGTGTACTAAAACAGGTTTGGTTAAATTAAGTCGCATTTTTGCTAATTACCATGAAGCAGTGGCGGCCCGTGTTTATGTTGCACGGTTGTACAACCCCCATTAAATCCCGAAATGTATTTTAAATTATAGAATTATGAATCGAACAATAATATAATAATAGTTATTATGATCAGTGATTATGATTAGTTTAATCATTGTAATTAATCAATCTAAATCATCGTAATTAATCATTTGCCGATTGAAAAGCGCAGAGGAATACTAAAAACCGTACACTCTCTTGGCGCGGTGTATGCACCAACTGTGACGTGCTTTGTGTATGGGGAAGTAGTGCTCTGGCTGGCTAGACTCGGGTGTTCCTATTACAAAGATATAGCTTCGCTTGGTGTGATTAGGGACTGCAAACCCCGTTTGTACGTCAAGGCGCCACCAGTCTGTTTGTTGGTAATTTTGAATTTCTTGTGAAGTTCGTTGTTAGTGTCAGTGCAATTCATCGTTAAGTGTAAAAAATAGTACATATAAAGGATTAAGGTGTCATAATGTAAGATATTTATTATATTTAACTGGTAGGACGGAATGAATTCTGTAGAAAACTTAACGAAAACGCCGCTCAGTTTACGTCCGATTGAGGGAACAAATTGAAATTAAGAGAGTAGGTAGGCCTACACAAGACCTTTCAAATGTTAAACAAAGTGTAAAATCAAGTAACAGAATATTTAATTGTAAATTTTAAAAAAGATTTATACAATAAATATTCGTGGTTACGTGTCTGTGGGTGTGACACTAGAATTGCAGTATTTTGCTTTCCTTGTGTATTGTATGGAGGGGAGGAGACTTGGGCATTTTTTATTCAGAGAATAAAGCAATTTAATTCCATCCAACCTAACTGGAACCCCCAAACTTTTCAACCACCAACCCCCACTGCCATGAAGTAATGGCCTGATAAGAACAAGATGAGGAGACAAGATGGGATATATGATTATATACGATGAGGTTGATAAAACTATGCAGTATGTATTGGGAGGTATCGACAGGAATACTCTACAATTATCATCATCATCATTACCAATGGTGACACTGTTCGAAGACAGAGGTCAGCTGTACTGTTCCCTCCACTGTGTCCACTTAAGGGGATTGTCTTCGGAAAAGTAGGCAGAGAGTATTATAAAGAAGAGTAAAGTGTCTTGCTTGTCCCTTTGGGTGGACTGTCTTCGGAAAGGTATGCAAGCAATATTATAAAGAAGAATAAATATCCTTGCTGTCCCTACGGATGGATTTTTATCGGAAAGATAGACAGGCAGTAGGGATATTATGAAAGATAAAGTACCTTGTTGCCCTCTTGGGAGGATAGTTTCCGGAAAGATAGGCAGAAAATACTGTAAAGAAAAATAATCCCCTTTTGTGTTCGAATAGGAAAGTTTTGTTCTTGAGTATTTTCTGCAACCACGAAATCTGACCCTCTTTGGGTGACGTATGGGTGACGCTGACACAATAAAGTAAACAAAGTCCAAATAACATGCGTAACACCAACGTTGTTTCTACTTATTGCCACACTGCTAAATACTTCGTTCTTGACGAGACCTTTCAGTGTCTCCACCATCTTCAGGTGGACCATCTTCGTCAAGAATGAAGTATTTAACAGTGTGGCAATAAATAGTGACAAAGTTGGTGTTAAGATGGCTGCTAATAAAACCAACAAAACTTGAACATACATAAGTTTAATAGGGTAAAAAATAATAGTGAACATATTATATAGCCACTACAATATAGGAAGCGAAATGAACCAATGAATTTTAGTAGATAGAAGAAAGGTTTGTCGAATCGTGTAGAATGTCCAATTTTGTTTTTGTGTTGCAGCTGGAGAGGTGTTATTGCAAAAATGGGATTACGTATCGATTACTAGAGCATTCCTAAGTTGTCAGCAGACTATCGGCCGTTTTTATTTAAATTTATTGCCCAAGTAAAAAACAGAAAATATCTGAAAGTACCACTGGTGTTGTGTTGGCTCAAGTGTATAATAATGTCGACGTGACTTCAGTAGAAAAAGAGTTCATTCGCATCACCTGATCAGTTCACTTGTGCTGTCAACTGCAAATTGTTATTGTATTGTAAGACTGCAACAACAAGAGTTGGATGACTTTATATTAATTGATTAGTTGTTCCTCATAATATTATCTTCAGTTTTCAATTCAGTATTTTGTGATTACCCATTTTTCTGTTTATCAGTCTTTTAATTTTTTTTTATTCTCGCCAGGGCCGTCTGATTTAGATACGACCCGTTCCCTCTTGCAAGGCAATGGCAAACCAGCGAGAGGTATCCTGCATAGTATAAATCCTCCCCAACTATGCCGTTCGGATCCGGCGTTAAACTAAAGGTCCCATGTAACTGTGAGAGACTCCGTAACATACGCACCACAGGTATATGCGGTAAGGGTACAAACCGGTCGAAAGACTGACGGACCCAATAATAATAATGTTTTTTTAGGACGTGTTTGGACGGGAAGTACCAACACGTCGACGTGGAAAATGCGTTTTTAAGTGTGTATCCGCTTGTTACCCTTGTTTTACCTAATATGTCACGTATGTGATACCCTTCCACACAGCCAGCACTTAGTCATCAATAAATAATATAAAGTATGCAAGAAGTGATCGACGATTTTTAACTCTACATTATTACATTTATTCATGTACAGGGTGGGGCGTGGGAACTTCCTTTTTTGACAATGGCGCGGTGAAGTTATGTGGGGGTCACAGAGTGGTGGGGAGGTCTCAATTGAAGAGGCATGGTGGGAGGTTTGTGTCCCCACCCGTTTCAGTCGCAACAATGCTTTGGTCGAGGCAGCATCGCGCTTTTGCCTTAGAGGCGTATTTTTCTAACAGCCGCTCGGTCATCGCGGTGCAACGTGCCTTTCGTCGTCACTTCGAAATTCCCCCACGAGGCCATGTTCCTGATCGAAAAACGATTTTATTGTGGGTGGACGCCTTCAGGGAAACGGGAAATGTGTCCAAAAGAGAGGACCTCCGAGGAACGTTACAACACCTGAAAATGTCGAACGAGTTCGTTTGGCTATGCTGCGGTCTCCTAAGCGCTCTGCACGTAAACATGCAGTTGCCCTTGGCGTGTCGGCACGTTCTATTCGTCGAATTCTTCACGGTGACCTCCATTTGCACCCATACAAAATGGCTGTGACGCAACAACTGACAGAACGTGATTAAGCAAACCGACAAACATCATGTGAGCAGCTGGTTGACACCTTACCCAACGACGCACTTGTGTTCTTCTCTGACGAGGCACATTTCCACCTTAGTGGCTGTGCGAAACAAATCCCAGGAAACTTCATGAGAGGCCCCTTCATTCGGATCGTGTCACGGTATGGTGTGCAATTTCAAGAGTAGGGATCATTGGCCCTTACTTTTTTCAAGAAAACGGTGGTGCTGTTTCCGTGAATTCAGACCGTTATTTGACAATGATCCAAGAGTTTTTTTTTTCCTGCTCTCGAAGCAATGGAACTGGATAATGTGTGGTTTCAGCAAGATGGGGCCACAGCCCACACAGCCAGGGTTTCAATGGATTGTTTGAGAGAAGCCTTCCCCGGGCGGCTGATCTCCCTGAGAGGGGACGTAAACTGGCCTGCACTTTCGCCTGATTTAGCCTCCTGTGATTATTTCCTGTGGGGTTATCTCAAATTCCTGGTTTATAACGATCGTCCACATACCCTGGAACACTTACAGAAGAACATCCGAGCCGAAATTGCCAATATACCGGTCCACATGCTTGAAAGAGTGGACCGAAACTTCCGAATTCGACTGAATCCGTGTATTGACAATGGAAGGCGACAATTACAAGACATTCTTTTTAAAACAGTGTAAAATCAAATCTCTCATGTTGTGTGACAGGTGAAAAATAAGAATAAAGAGTTTTGAAACGTGTACAGTTTTTTATTTCATTTTCAAAAAAGGAAGTTCCCACGCCCCACCCGTACTTACATTTACGCTTTTCACAACAAGAAATCTGAAATAAAATGATAGATCAAAAGTAGTTCTTCCTTAATCAGTTAGTAAAAACGTTTACTGGGTCAAAGCAGAACTACTGGTTAAAAATGGGTTTAAGCACAAAAGTATAACTGCTCAAAGTGTTTTAATTTCTTATTTTGTTCTGTTGGCCGTGACTTAGATCTTTCACTTGATACCCATTACAGTGGACATTATATTACTAGGAAACGCGTTTCTTTCTCGGACTGTAAATTGTGAGATCTGTTTCTTGCACTCTGACAATCCCTCTCCCTAGATGTTTTATATGATAAAGATATTATCTATGCAGATAAGACCAGCAGAAAAGCCGCTTTGCTCTTCATTTAATACAATCTCGTGTTCTTTCATCCTTTATATAATACGTACATACGGTCTCCCTGCGCTGACGACACGCTGATTTCCCTAACACCTACTTCTCTCCCTGACGGATGGATACTTTTAAAATCCGTTTTGATAATTTTAACTCCTTTTCTTTGGCGCCACCTTCTGAAAGATTTTTTTAGTTCTTTCAAGATTTCCACTGTGGCGCACTTAATGATATAACCAGTGATGCTTCAGGACTTTTTTTTTCCACTCTTTTTTTGTATGGGGTATCTAAGGACCACATGCCAATTTCAATTCTTTATTCTCTGTTCTTTCCTTTTCACCAATATTTTTTCATCTTTTTACTGTGTCCCTTCTTTCTCTCTTCAGTCCACTTTGAACGTGCGTTTTTCTCTCTCCTACCCTGGAGTCCTTCCATTTTTAACACTTATGCCTGATAAGCTTCTCTTTCAAATGCTTCTTCTTCGTTTATATTATTTTTTCTAAATCCTTTTGGACTTCTTTCATCCAACTTAATGTTGACTTCTTTCCACACAGATATTTGAAGATCTGCTTTGTTAACCTATTGTCGTTCATTCTATATAAATGTCCAAAAATAATAGTCTTCTTTTCTCATTGTTTCTGTTATATTTTCTATACTTTGATATATTTCATCATTACTTCTTAATTTCCAACCGTCTGAAGTTTTCCGTGGGACTAATATTTTCCTAATAATTCATCTTTCCAATATTTCTAGTTTGTCTAAATTATAATTCAATGCTAGAAATTCACTTGCATATAGGCATTCCGGCTTCACTACTGTACTGTAATGCCTTATTTTTGGATTTTTAGATATACACTTTTTATTGTAAATGTCTTTATTTATACCATATGCCCTTTCCATCTTATGAATCCTTTCTTCTATAGCAGATTTTTCCAAGCCATTCTCTTGAATTATCTCTCCTAGATACTTAAATTTTCGAACCCTCTCTATTCGACAAATATCTGTTACCAGGAATTTTAGCGCGTTTTTAATGTTTGTGAGAAATTTGTTTTTTCTGCAGAAATTCTTAAGCCTGTTCTACTGGCTTAAGGACTTTTGTTAGGACTTTGTTAAGGACTACTGGCTTAGGACTTTTACTTTTTATATATTTTACCATTTGTTTAACTTCGTAGTTTCCTTTCTACCACCTTTATGTGATTTCTTACTTTCCATTCATCAGCCTGCTGCGTTGCTATCTGACTTTTTTAATTAGCATTTATCTATCACATCAAACGAAAAAGTAAGAAGTAATAACAAATATTTTTTTCAACCCCCTTCCAATAATAGTGTAACGAAAACCGTATCGAACAGCCTAGAGCATTCTCCACCCGTCCCTCCTAAGTCAAGCAGGTGTACTTCAGTCAAGGCTGCGCTCAAGCTCGTTCCAGAGTCATCTGGTATGGAGAACATTTGAAATACGCATGAGCTGAAAAATACGCCACATTGAGAATAAAAAATTTCTAAAAAACGTGTGCTACCTATAAAAAGCTATAGCAGCCGCCTTGTTAGTTAGTTGTGTTGAGCGATTTTTCCTAGTGCGGATCCAGTAGTGGTTGAAGTATTGAGGCGAAGTGTTACTGTGTTATAGTTAGTGTGGAATTCTAATAGTTGGCATTATTATTGCGTGTATACACAATTAACTTGAACTAATGTACGAGACTAATCTTGTTGAAAAACTTGTTGATTACAAATTATTAATTGTGATAATTACAGCTGATGATTAGTGACTCCATTGGTGTCTTGTAATTTGTTTTCCACTGTACCATACGACGATCAGTAACGACTGTTGTAACAATAATTTAACCGTACTTCAAATACTTTATTATTGGCTGTTAAACTGTATAAGTATTCCATAACACAGTCTAATTATGAATAAAAATATAAATACAATTCTAATGGAAAAACATCACTATTATTATAATTGGCATAAACATTAATTTAATAAATATATTTTTCAGGTGAAGGGTTTGTGAGGATCAGTCAAAAATATAACACAAATTTTAACTCATTTGTGTCGACGTTTCGATAATGTTTATTATCATTATCAGGACCTATTTATGAATACAAAAGAAATGTCAAACACAACAGAACAATTATTTGAGTGAACGTGTTTGTGTATGTGAGTGTGTGTGGGTGTGTGCGTGCGCATGTATGTATCGTATATATGAACGAGTTAAGATAGTTTGATTTACATCATCCAATGTTTTCTTTAAACACAACGAGAAAATTATAATATCACAGAACTTAATTTATACAATTTTACAATTTAAATTATTCATAATGTAATGGTATTTATAATTAATTATAGAAGCAATTATCAAGAATTAAATATTAGAATTGGTACAAAAAACGTTTATACATATACCAGCCAACATATAGCATACCGTAGTAAAATATATTATAGCTAAATACAGATTATAGGGATGTTCAATTATGTAATCATTAAAAGTTATTTTTATCATGTTTCACTAATTACTGGTATTAAAAACACCGTCATTCATTTAGAGAATTCTAAATTACACAATAACTGTAGAACATTATGAACTTACATCAGAGAATTTACATAATATTACAAACACAAGTTTATGGTAAACCTATCGATGAATAATACTTATAATCATATTGTTGTAAAATTTATTTCATATTGTTGCCCAATTTAATTCCCAGTCCGAAACGATTACTCTTATTTTTTCAAACCAGAAAAAAGTTTTCTCGTTGTCTTTAAAGAAAACACTGGATGATGTAAAACAAACTATCTCAACTCGTTCACATATACAACTATACACACATGCGCGCACACACACACACACACACACCCAAACACACAATCCCATACACAAACACGCTCACTCAAATAATTGTTCTGTTGTGTTTGACATTTTTTTGTATTCATACACAGATCCTGATGATGGCAATAAACATTGTCGAAACGTCGACAGAAATAAGTTAAAATTTGTGTTATATTTTTGACGGATCCTCACAAACCCTTCACCTGAAAAATTCATTGACTGACGGTCACTACGAATTTAAGGATTTAACAAATGCACAACATTGATAAGATAAAATTTAGAAATTGTAGTTAGTTGCTCGTAAAATAGACTACAAGTATATTTACGTAGATTACAATAATTTTATGCTTGTAATTGGTCCAAGCTTAATGTTTGCGACAATTATTAATAACCCAGTAAACATTGTGACAATTAAAGTATGGAAATGGACTGCACTGTTGAAAATAACAGTGTTCACGTATTGACATATCAAACATTATTAACTCCTACTCCCACAGCAACCGCCAATCACATGGAATGGGACTATGCAAACTAACCTACTGTCATGTTTGTGTTTGACTACACTAAACGCAAATGAGTTTTCAGTATAGTCAACGTCCCGGCCCGGCTTTACTAACTTGTATGATTACACCACACATTGGCTAACCGCGTGGTTGTCTACGTAGCTTAGAATTCGATATGAGTAATATTATGAACGTTTTAGTTATTTCACCTTTTTTTTTATATGTAAAAATTACACTAAATTCTATAAATTGCAGTCTAGTATTGATTTGTTGAGCAATAATACGTTAGCATTGGCTTTCGTTGATAAAGAATGGCTTGCATAAACTTGCTCACAGATTTACTGATATGCACACACATCGTTAAAGTGCTAAGTGTTACTGTCCTGAGTTGCATAGTTAATTATAATAAGTAATTTTAACATACTCTAACGAGTATGGTATCGAACCGCGTAGAACAGCTGAGAACATTCTCCACTCCCCTCCGTCCAGTGTGGTAGCTGTTGCCTCATTCAAGTAGGTGTTCTAGTGTGTTCAAGGACACTTGAGATACGCATTAAGCCGCCGGCATGCAGTAAGGAGGGAAACCTGTACTGGACCCCTACGCGGCATATATAAAGCCGTAGTCAGCTGAGTTACGTGAGCGATTTTCGCTAGCGCGGATCGAGTGTTTGTCGAAGGGAAGAATTATTGTGTTAATAATTTTGTGGAAGTCTATTAATTTACATTGTTATTGCGTGTGGACAAATCTAACTGGAATTATATTGTAGGAGTAGATTATAAGCTGCTGTTTGTAGGGTTTTTAGTGATTTAATTTGTGTCTTGTATTTTGTTTTCCACTGTACCATACGGCGATAAGTAGACGTTCGTAACAATATGTAACAAGACTTAAGTAAACAAATTTGATGTAGTCCTGTGTGTTAGGTAGCTTTCGTACCCAATGTAATTCCCAGTCCAAAACGATTACCCTTATTTTTTCAAACCAAAAAAGGGGTTCCTGTCCTCCATTATCAAGGAACAAACAAGAGAATAAGATACTATTTTCAGACTTCAACTTCAAGCACGAGTAAATATTCGGTGAAATTTTCTAGATAACGTACGGTCAAGACGATTTTAAATTTGGTTTTAAGTCAAGTTAGAGTATGAAGCTGCTAGAACCGCACACACCAACTGAAGAAGTAACACGACACATACCTACTTTGCAAATTCTAGATAATTAGTTTAATATCTAGAGTAGACTTTTCTTTAATAGGGGTTAAGACTTTGTGAATAGCTTTGTTCAAGGGTAGACTGCATTTTGTAAATATACTCGACTATAGTTCAAACGGAGTAGTAAGAATTATAAACGAGTCGGAGAGAGTGCTCAGTAACGCAGCACAGTTTTCCAGATGCTGTTCAAACCACTGAAAAAGTCTAGTACAAAGGGCTAGGTAACTTGCAAAGCTTTATACTAAGTATTTCGGATCATATTGCACCCCAGCGTATGTGTATTAAAGCGAAGGAAGTCCATCAGACCAATTGACTGAATTCGAGCAAGTAGCAAGTAAAGCCTTATGTTATAAAAGTATCTCTCAGCCAAGAGTTTCATTTCTGAAAATCGGAAAATCTCAAAGTGTGAGCCGAGGAAGACTCGAGTAAAAGAAAAATTCAGGAAACTGCAGGAGAGCAGATCACTGTCGTAAACCCAGGGAAAAGAATCGAATTGTCCGATAATGTAATCTTATTGTCCGGTAATATAAGTTATCATAATTGTTATGCCGAAAACGGAAAAATGTAGCAACAGATGATGGTTCGTATACGTAGTTGAAATTCTATGATGAAGTAATTAAGAATTTTACTCGATCTTTGAAAGAAGTAGACTTGAATAACACGTGTACTTTAAAAAATGTTATTTATCAATACTGAATTACACATTAGTTACTTTAGACTCTAAACGTTGTAGGGCTTACATCTAAACATTGTAAGTACATCTTGGATATATACTAAGTACATGTTATACTTCCTATAACTGTGATATTTATGTAAAACAAGTATCCGTTAACTCAAAAACGTTAGGTTCTTTATTTTAAATGTTACTGTGTTATAAGTATTGTACATACACATTAAACGTTATGTTTTCCTCAACCATGGCTTTTATTTATTTCAGCAGTAAACAAAAAAACAAAAACCGTTGTCACCTAACCTCACAAATGGAAACAACACGTATTTTTGTTTTGCATGAGGAAATAGGTCAATTTACAATTACTACATTTCTTCTTTTCCGCATCGTAATATAGCGATACAATCGCAGACTGCAAACATCGAAAAAGTACGGTACTGCAGGAATGGATAAAGGTACAGTTCCGATGCCGCTTAATAGCGTTTGTTTATTTAATTGTTACTATTGCTACGACAGCATAGAACAATATACGCGTTTATCGAATGCGCCAGAAAGATCTCGACGTAAGCGTGTGGTGTACGTGCTACTACACGCATTTTGCGAGAATTTTCTCGCATGTGCCAGGCTTCGCTCGGGCGCTCGGACTGTGTCAAGGCCGTAGCAATTTACGTAGTTCGCGAGAGATAAGACGCAGTTTGGAAGCTTCTGGTGTGTGAGCGTAACTATAAATACATCGCGTCGCGGCCTTAGTTTTCAGTTCAATGCGAGATTTTTGACTGTGCGGTTCGAGAGTATTAGTGCGATATATTTACAGAGCGGTTCGAGTTATTACGGTGTACGTTCAAGTAGTTATTAGTGAAGTGTTGCGTTTATATTCAGAGGGTATAATTGTAATACAGTTAATATTAGTGGACATTTTATTGCGTATGAACAATTTCATTTGATTTGTTGTAGACACTGTGTTGTTAATTACGAACTGTTTTACTATAACAATTAAAGGTGTGATTAGTGACTTAATTGGTGTCTTGTACTTATTTTGTTTCCACTGTACCTACGACGATCGAGTAGACCGTCGTAACAGTGGTGTCAGAACTGGGATAGAACGGTTAACAGTGGAAACAGTGGACGCTTTGTACAAGACGAGTGTGATTCACTCAATGATCGATAAACAATGGATACCAGTCAGATGATAGAAGCATTCCGAGCAATGCTACAGCAAAGTCAGAAACAAGAAAAAGAAGAACGAAGACAGGAAAGGGAAGAAGCAGAAAAACGACAAGACGAAAAACGTAATCGTGAAAATGAAATACCAGAGGGACGAAAAAAAGAATTTAGCCGTCAAGCAGACGAAGTTAAGACGTTCGTACAAGAGGATACCACTGCAAAATTTGTCCTGTTACAAGGTGAGCTGAACAAACAAGTTGACAGAATATCTGAAATAGAAAAATCTGTGTCAACTATGAAAACAAGTATGTCAAGCTTAGAAGATTCAAACTATCAGAGAAATCAAAGAACGCTATTAACTGAAGTAGGGTCAGTTTTTGCAAAGGCACCGTCGTTTAATGAAAGCACCCACTGGGCAACTTATTATCGCCAATTTGAAGCTGCCGCTCGCTTAAATAACTGGACGGAAGAAGAGAAAGGCCTCTCACTCGTTCTTGCGTTAAAAGGACCTGCCGCAGAGGTAATACACAAAGTGTCATCTAACAGTCAGAACGTCTATGCCGAATTAACTAAAGCTCTGGAATTACGGTACGGTGACCAGCATTTGTGCGAAGTGTACCGTGAACAACTTAAAGCGAGGCGACAGCGTTCAGGGGAGAGCCTTCAAGAGTTTGAAGCGAATATCGACCGACTGACGAGATTGGCTTATCCCGAAGAATCGGAGGACTTCCGGAAGTGGATTTCTCTCATTATGTTTATTGACGGTATCAGAGATCGTCAGTTACAACAAGTGTTAAGAATGGCTCGGCATGATAATAAATCAGACGCTCTTGTTCATGCTCTCCGTTTTGAAGCTGCCAAGTCGGCGACCTACATTAATCAAAATATGCCATCACGTTGTAGCCAAACGGATCCAATACCACAGTATCGTCATAGCGGACGGCATAAAGAGACGATTCAGAAACAACAGTTTAAGAAGTCAACAAGTCTGGACAAGAGGAAACCTCCCTGTTGCAAGCGGAAATGGAGGAAGAACTAGCAGAGGAAGTACAAATAAGTATAACGACAAAAGAAGTGATTGGAGAGCCAACTATGGGTGTCGAGATAAAACTCTTGCTTGTTCCTGAGCTGATAGAAGCGCCCGAGGGTAAGTGGCTGAAGATGAGGTTACACAAGAGGTTGCTGACGAGAACCAAACAAACTTGGATCAGCCAGTGGTATTTAGGTCATTAGTACATCACGCAACGAGAGTGATTCCAGCGAAGCTAGTGGTTACGCGAAAGATTCGCATTCCTGGGAACGTGATGTTCGGATCACACGAGACTGAATTCGAAGAACGGGAAAATTATCCTTCGCAAGGACGGCCACCTAGATCGCCTGGTCGAGTATTACTTCGAAGACGCTTTGCCAGTTCGGGACGAACAGGCTTAAGGAGGGGGAAGTGCTACGACAGCATAGAACAATCTACGCGTTTATCGAATGCGCCAGAAAGATCTCGACGTAAGCGTGTGGTGTACGTGCTACTACACGCATTTTGCGAGAATTTTCTCGCATGTGCCAGGCTTCGCTCGGGCGCTCGGACTGTGTCAAGGCCGTAGCAATTTACGTAGTTCGCGAGAGATAAGACGCAGTTTGGAAGCTTCTGGTGTGTGAGCGTAACTATAAATACATCGCGTCGCGGCCTTAGTTTTCAGTTCAATGCGAGATTTTTGACTGTGCGGTTCGAGAGTATTAGTGCGATATATTTACAGAGCGGTTCGAGTTATTACGGTGTACGTTCAAGTAGTTATTAGTGAAGTGTTGCGTTTATATTCAGAGGGTATAATTGTAATACAGTTGAGTTTTAATATTAGTGGACATTTTATTGCGTATGAACAATTTCATTTGATTTGTTGTAGACACTGTGTTGTTAATTACGAACTGTTTTACTATAACAATTAAAGGTGTGATTAGTGACTTAATTGGTGTCTTGTACTTATTTTGTTTCCACTGTACCTACGACGATCGAGTAGACCGTCGTAACACTATGGTAATTAATTCTGGTCTCCATGGTGTTGTTGACATCTTTATACACGTCAGCAAAAGGGCATAATTAAAAGAGCCTAAATCGTGTGAATGGGGCAGAATATCAAATCCAAGTTAAACAGTGTTTTCGTCTTGTGTCAAAGTTACCTGTGCAAAATTTGGTGGCAATCAGTGTAATGGTGTGGATTTGTATTCAATACAAATAAATCGTCAGACTTTGAATTTTGTATATATAGATAAGCCGATCTTTAATAATATTCATCTTTCAAAGGGATTGATTTGTTTTACCTTCTGTAATTTTACTGTTTTCAAACAGCAGTTCAAGAGCACAAACTCAGACAATGAAATAAACCACCACTAAGAAAACAATGTAGTCGTCGTCACACATATTTGTCTTGAAATGTATTTACCTAATTACGTATACGAAAATTCAAAGACTGACGTTGTGTCTGTCAGCAGCTAAAACGTTTTCTCATTTAAAGATCGTAAACAAGGACAAAAATTAATATACACTATATACTGTTGTGAATGTAATTTTGGTTTGGAATTGCAAATCAGTAGCAAGTACATATAACATCATTCAGTTCCACGTTTTGGATGCAATTAATAGTAGATAAACCGTTAATTGAATTTTTAGTGTAAATGGCATACATTGATTAGTTTGCACAAGTACAGCCAAACAAGAATAAAGGTAATAATCCTGAAGCTAAAAATGCTAACGGACCTCTGTGAAGACCAACGGACGGAATGGTGGAAGAGATCTCAATGATACAACAGCAGGACGTGCGAAAGAGTCTTAGAGGAGAAGACCTCTTCAAAAACCTGGGTTCATCTGGCTCCGGATGATAGCACCCAGTAAGGGTTACAGGTGAAACCCGGTCAATGGCCTCAAAGGCAGATGAGGCATCTCAGTTCCCAACGGTAGAGAGAGCGGAAGAACCTAGTGGAGTAAACCACGGAAAAACGATCATTTCGGGCCAACAATACGTTCTTATCTAGGAATTTAATTTCTACTTTTGCACTCTGTACAATTTCAATTGCGATATGGAAAGTCCCCTAAAGACTATTATTTTTTTGACATTAATATAGAATGGACGAAAATAGGTTAACAAAGCAGTTCTTCAAATATCTGTGGGGGAAAAGTCAACATCAAGTTAGATTAAAGAAGTCCAAAAGGATTAAAAAAATAATAATATACACGCAGAAGTAGCAATTGGAAGAGACGTTTTTCGGGCAAAAGTGTTAAAACTGGAAGGAGCCCAGGGTAGGAGAGAGAAAAACGCAAGTTCAAAGTGGACTGAAGACAGGAAGAAGAGACACAGTGAAAAGATGAAAGAATACTGGAGAAAAAGAAAAGAACAAAGAATAAAGAATTGAAATTGGCATGTGGTCCTTAGATGTTCGATACAAAAAAAGGTAATAATCCCGATAAAAATAATAATAGAAATATTACTAATTAGAAGACGATAACGATAATGATGATAACAAAACAATAAAAAAATACCATCGCGGTAATAATAATAAAATAATACATTATTATTATTATTGCAGACAAAATACAGTCGTAATTACAATAATGGATGCTTTACAATAAACTATAATTAAATTAGACTGAGTCTGAGTGAGCAAGCCGCTGTATAGGTAAGTAAGGAGACAGACGGTAAACATGTCACGTGTGGCGCGGAGTTGGCGCTGGGCACTGTCATCTGTCAGCACTGTCATGTCGCAAGCTGTCGTCAAGGCAAATTACACTGCTCATTCACTCCGCTCACAGACCAGGCATTTACCGTACAACAACGGCGTATTTAAATTTGGCCAAAACGTGTCCGTTAAAAAAGTCTGGGTACTCGAGTTTAGACATCCACAAAATATGAACGAATAAATCAATTTGTATGAACGATATATCAAACGTACACGCTTCCTTCGGAGTTGCGCGTTTGCTACTGCTCTTTTAATATATTTTATAGAATTATTTCTACATTTTATCATTTCTGAAGCAAAATTACCCAATTTTCTCTTTTCTTTTTTTTTTTTTTTTGTTAGAAACATCAAATTTAAAATTCTTAATTTTTTCCAATTACAGTAGAGCATCGACTATCCGAACATCCATTAACGGAACGATCTATAATCCGTACTCAATAAAAAGTACAATTATGTACTGTACTGTACAGTACCGTATTGGACACGTGTAGGCGTATTGGATATTTATTGAACATACATTTTTTTTATATTTTTAATTAATTTTATAGTACAGTGTGTCTTTAAACTTTAATTTTGTTTAAAGTATCTTTTGGTTTTTATTAATTACACTCAGTTTTATTTCAATGATGTTTACCCTTAGTAATACATTACAGTATACAGATTGCTGTAATTATATAACAGTATGTTAGAAATGATCTTGTAATAAAAACGTTTGTTTTTGCAAAGAGAAATAATGTTTCCAATTTACGATCTATTATCCGAACGATATATCGAAATATCGATTATTCGAACGGGCCCTTATCCCCAGAGGTTCGGATAATCGATGATCTACTGTATTAAACAATTTTTATCAGTGATTACTCTGCGTGCGTCAAGTATGCGCTTCAAGTTACTACAAGTTCTGTTTTGATTACAAAGTTGTTATCGCACTATAACGCGTATATAACGCACACTTTTTACCTTAGAGTTTGTTTCAAAATATTTAGGTACGTGTTTTGCACGAAAAATGAAATTTTCTTCCGAAATATACACAGTATGCAGTATGTCTTCATTAAATGTATAGTACGCACAACGTTCTGTTTAATACACCACGAAACTTTCAATCAGTTATATCATCATCATCATCGTCGTCGTCGTCGTCGTCGCCATCGTCATCATAATCAACTTCAACTTCAAGGATTAGTCTGATTCTGAACCTGTCCCGGGACCCACTTGGCTCTCGGCCGACCTACTTCTCGATTCCCCCACTGGTCCACATTCCATTGCTAGCACTGGAATCCTGTCACCCGCCATTCTTCCCAAATGTTTATACCAACTTCTTTTGTTGCTCCTTAGCTGTTCCAACAGTGGGTCAACCCCTAGTTCCGTCCTTACATCCACATATATCCATATGGCTTCTTTCTGTCGAGAATGGTCCAGCCCAGAGTACTCCTCATAAACTTCATCTCCGCTGCCTGAATCTTTCCTTTGTCTCTTTCTGCCATAACTTCATCTCCATAAATCAAAACTGGTACAGCTATAGTGCTAAAAACCTTATCCTTGTTTCCTTATTTGCATTATTTTTAAGTTATCTGTGAATTTTTGCACAGATATTCCTAAGTTTGTTTAATTTTTCATGCAGATCAATTTCTGTCCCATATGTCTGAACATCCCAAATAACTGAATTGCTGGACTTGTTCCATAATATTTCTATCTATAACTATTTTAGTTCTTACCGGTTTCTTCCCTCTCAATGCCATTGTTTTAGTCTTGTCCGCTGATATTTGAAAGCCATATTCATCTGTTATTCGATTTAGTATGTACATTGATATTTGTTGTTTAACCTTGCTGTCCTGAATTATTACCATATCGTCTGCGTTCAAAATGGAGTTTAAAAACATTCCTTTCAGAATATAAGATTCCCTGGGTTAACATAAGATTTCCATATTTTAAACATGTCGTCTGTGTGTGTGTGTTTGTATTAGTAAATGATCATATTTGTGTGTATATATATTTATTATTATTATTATTATTATTATTAATAATAACAAACGTTTGTATAAGAATATATTTTTATTATTTTGTGAAATTTTCGATAGTATTCAACTACCATTGTAATTTACAAAATAATAAAAATATATTTTTGTAAAAACCTTTGTTGTTATTAATAATAATTATATATATATATATATATATATATATAATTAGTAAAACACACACTGTAATTCGCAGAGCGCAGCTGGTAAACTGGCGATGTAAGGCGTTAATACAAACATGCGGTGTCACCTCTTAAGTAATGTTGTCTGCGAGAAAGTTCCAGGTACCGAGAGACGATCGGGCAGCGTCTCGGAAGGCACAACAGTAGCCAGAACCGCCAGAATGTCATCCAGCCGACACCGTACCGTGGAACAATAGAGTACACGCATATTGCCTAATCGCAATGTGGTAACGGTGCAACGGGGGCTATTTATTATCAGCAATAGTTATATTTACATTATCGTTTGGTCACATGCCGTAAATATGTATAAGACTATAGTAAAATGAATGCTATGAATATGAGTTTATTAATTAGTCTATTAATAAAAAAATAATCTGTATATCAGAAAGGTAGTCTAATTATTTAAACTAAACCACTGGTGTGAAAACTGAAACCCTTTAATTGATAGATTTGTTTGAATTAACATTTGAATGTATGGATACACATTCATACGAGCGCTTAAAAGTGTGGTCTGGAAATGGTCTAAAACTATCGTATTCTTGTTTTTATTTACTATAATGTTATATTGACCTGTAGAGTTACCATTTCTCGTCATCGTTGGTTTGTCTTTCAACATAGTTTATTATTTCTGATTTGTGAAAATGTGGACTATTTTCTTTATATTCATAACGTGTGTACGCCTCTCCCTTCTTATATCGGAAAGTGTATTCATCATCATCATTATCATCATCTGCAAGGATGAAACCAAAGATGGTTTGTTCCTGAATCAAACAGTCAAAGAGTCTAAAGCTGGTCACTTCAGCGCTTCCTCGAACTCCGGAGCACACCTCTCCGTCCCTTCGGCTTATAGGTCCATAGTTGTTTGGGGATGCGGCAGTCATCCATTTACCATTTTTTTAAAAATAAGCGTATATTAACAGTACGATACAAAACCAAAAGGGATACACAACATTGGTAGCTGTATATAGCCCAGAGAAGACTCAGAAGAATTTTACTGGATCTTACAGAAAGTTGTCAATAATATAAACATGAATGATAATGTGATAATAGCAGGGAATTTCATTGTGGGTGTCGGAAACTCCCCTAAAAGAAATATAATGGGCGTAAATCTCATATTTTGAAAACTCGTGTGAAAAATCTGTTGTAAATATTTAAACAAATTGTAATGGTTTCTTTTTGGTTTTAAAATAAATAAGCATGGCCAGTACACTGCTTTAACTTATTTTTTTAATTAAACATGTCTGTACACAGTCTATTTATTATTTAAAAATATAAATTTATCTACATTTCTACTGAGTGCTTTCAACTTCTAATCTTTGTATTTTATTTATACCTTATAAATGTTTATCTATAATTGTTTTTATGTGAAATTATCAGGCAAAACGGGGTTACGCATTGTACGCGCAAAAATACGGTGGCTGGAAACAAACTGTTTCCCGCCACGCGGTATTCGGATACAGTAAACCTTGACAACGTTGTAATTGTCTTCAAATTTTTATAAACAAATACTGATATACGAAGTTTATAAAAATTGATATCTGATAGTCAAATTATGGGCGCCAATGGATGAAAAGCGCGTGCGGCGAGAGGACAGCTTAATTTTCGCCGCATCTGAACACGACACAAAGTATCGTAAGCAGCAATCCAAACAGCGGCAGCGAAATGATTGCTCTCTTCATTCAGCATAGAAGGCTAAACAGAATGAGTCGGCTGATTTTGGAGGCGTTAGCGGCATTTCTAGCGGAATAAAGTGCTACTTTCGAATGAAGTTTATGTCTGGCCACATACAAACATGTGTATATATTTCACAGGGAAAATAACTAAATGAATATTACAATTTATTAGTTATAAAGAGGATTTTATATCCTAGCACCGTCTAAATTTTATTTTAAAACAGAAGATTGATTGTGTGTGTGTGTGTGTGTGTGTGTGTGTGTGTGTGTGTGTGTGTGTGTGTGTGTGTGTGTGTGTGTGTGTGTGTGTGTGTGTGTGTGTGTGTGTGTGTGTGTGTGTGTGTGTGTGTGTGTGTGTGTGTGTAGAGGGGGAGAGGGAGATTATATATTCCACGAATCCAAACTGTTCCCGGAAAGCGATTTTGGCAGACGTAGAAATAAAAAGAGTTAACAAGCATTCTGTAAATCTGAATGAATTAGAGATTATAGATGTACAATCACAATAGACTGGGTCCGTTAATGTTTACGGAGATCAAATTGAAGACACAAATAACTTTTTTGAAATCTGAGTAATTATGACCTTCACTTTTAGAATATTTATACGTCCTGTACAGAATAATTACTGATGAAAATTCTGAGGCGTATATGCAAAAGGAGATTGTTATCGCAATTTCAAAACCGAGGAATAGTATACTTTAATCGATGGAGAAATGTAACAAAAGGGTTATGCACAAAACACTATGTCGTGCTGCTTATCAGTTCACAAACTAAGTACTACTGTAGAGAACCAGACTACTATCAAATAATGACAATAATAAAGTGTTGGAATTCAACAGAGTACTGACAGTGTCTCATTACGAGTAGTAACAAAGCGAGGAATAGATAATCACCGATCATAAAATATTTACACATTAAAAGTAATTCACTACAAATATAAGTCTTTTTAAATTTACCTATCAGCCGTGTAGAAATGGACACTAACCTTTCATTAATCGCGTGGATTATGTCATTTGATAATAAATAACCTTTCCACATGGAGGCCTACTAGATATAATTCCCCCAGTTAGTTACTTACACATCTTTATTTTTTAGTTTCCCTTCTTAAGTTTTCTTACTATTCTCTTCTGGTCTTTGTTTTCCTACAAGTTCTATTATCTACTGGCCTACTGTTATGAAGATGTCAGTTGTTTTCAAAATCATTCATTTTTTATCAACATGTATACGGTAAGACGTATCAACCCTATGGTAAGACGTATTCAGAAAGGGGATCGATTGCTGTAAGCCCAGACGGTTTAAGAGAAAAAGCATATTGTTACGACACAA
The DNA here is from genome assembly GCA_034769895.1 of Magicicada septendecula. Classification (NCBI taxonomy): domain Eukaryota; kingdom Metazoa; phylum Arthropoda; class Insecta; order Hemiptera; family Cicadidae; genus Magicicada; species Magicicada septendecula. Next base: position 806,019,113 of record CM068368.1, on the reverse strand, counting down.
TGTCATAATTAAACAGTTTGTCATCAACTCGTACAATAATTCCAGTTAGATTTGTCCACACGGAATAACAATGTCTTTTAATAGAGTTCCACACAATTATTAACACAATAATTCTTCACTTCGACAAACACTCGATCCGCGCTAGCGAAAATCGCTCACGTAACTCAACTGACAACCCGGCTGCTATGGCTTTGTAAAGGTCGCGCAGTGGCCCAGTACAGTTTTCCCTACTTACTGAACGCCGCTGGTTTAATGCGTATCTCAAGTTTTCTTGGAACACATTAGAACACCTACTTGAATGACGCAACACCTGCCACACTAGACGGGGGCAGTGGAGCTCCCCCCCACTCAGCTGTTCTACGCGGTTCGATACCATTCTATTAACACTATGTACTTGTTTACCACCTTGTGAAAATTATATTACACGAACTTTTCTTAATTAAGAAAATCCGATCATTTGATTTGTATGTTAATGCAGTCCACAAAAGCAAATAACGCAAACGTTTATTATCAATACGTTATTAAAAATTACACAAACATATACAACATAAAATGATACTGTGTAAAGTTTGAAATGTTTCTCATTACGCTGAAGTAAATTTTATAAAATTTGCATTGATTTTGTTTTGCAAATTTTATGTTATTCTGACAGCATGTTTTGCTTCTCTTTGGACTTACACAGAAATTACGGAATTCAATCAGTCAGGAGACCCCGTAGGTTTATATTTAGCCAATCAAATTTCATATATTCCACTCGGTGTCAATCAGACTGACGATCAATAAACTCATTTGTTTATGGATTTTGATGAAAAATTTAGAGTCCAGGCAGAAAGAATGTTTAGAAACTGTTCATTGTTTACCGTGACAGATGATAAAATAGCGTGATTGGACGATATTAACGCTGCAAAAGTTTTTAATCCACACGTTTCAACCGGCCGTTTCAGTTTGTAAATAATTTATCCACCAACGATTCACCAGTTTCGTTTGTACAATTTTAAATTCTGTTCCCGATAATGTATAATTTATTACTCATTTCGTCATTAGTATTGTTGTGTTTTCGAAGATAATTTGTTAATGCAAATGTAGACTAAAATTTTGCTCGGCATCTATCAGAAAATTCTACATATTTATAACTTCTCTCTGTTAGTTCTTGATACCAATAACAAGCTTTCAATTAAACATTATTTTTATAAGAAACTTTTGTAGACTGAGAGGAAATGAGAATGATTAAATAAACCTAAAAATAGAAACTTGACTTCAAAAATTAAAAGTTTGTTTGGCATAAAATATTTAAAAGAAAAGAGAAGAGGTTTGAATAGGTTTTGAGCATTTGATATGTGTATGTATTTTGTTCATAACAATACAGCAATATTGTAAACACCTAATGGGACTGAAGATCCTGGAGCAGAAACCATCAGTTGTGGAGTGATAAATGCATCTCGAAGAACATTTTGTACTTGATATTTTTTTTATTTAACACACTTTTATTTGTTGCCAATCTGGTAATTATCATTAACTGTGAGGGTAACTTACAAATTTTTGTGCGTTTATTCAATAACATGTCATAGATTTACGGTCTATTAGTGTCCACAGAAAAGGCCAAAGCTATTGGAACAAGATTTTAATGGTACGTATCCGATTTAGACCGGTATCCTTGCGGATAATAAAATTATAGATCAGATCCGATGTTCCAACAATCAGCCATATGACATAGCGGCACTGACATAACAAGATAACAAGACATACAGACGCTGTACCAAATAAACAAGTTTAATCAGGTGTCGATATATTTAAAGACACGGAGAATGAGACAAGGGTAGGTTTTATAAAGTTATAATCTTCTTCACCATGGTTTTAGATCTCTGTGTTCCTTTACTCCACCGAGGAAGCACCACGCAAAGTGGATTGAGACTGCTGAAACAAGAATCCTAAGGACTGTGTACGGATATAGTCTTACTGATTTTATAAGAAGCAAAGGCACTCGTATGACTTCTGACGACAAGAGTTTAGATATTATTGACCGCATGAGTTGGCTTGAGCAGTAGTGAAGAATACACGTGTACTTGTATTCTGAAACCTTATCAAACCCAGGCCCAAGTAATGAAATAGCGACGTTCCAAGAAGCAATGTAGTGATGAGTTTGTGGCCCACCAACAAGGGATCGGAAAAAATCTTGTTGATTTTTCCTTATGCTGATCATGATGAAGATAGAAGAAGCGTTTGGACATAAGTAGAGCAAAATGTTTGTTGAAAGACAGAAACCCATCTCTGTTTACGTAAAATAAAATTCTGCTCTGCCAGAAGTTATTAAAATTGTATTCCAATTTGCGAAGCCTGATAAAGCACAATAAAGACTTACGCAAAAAGCATGCTAATGTTTCCAGAATAACATACTGCGGAACATTGTTAAAACACCATGGATGATCAGAAATCTGGGAGTGGAAGAAGAGAGTAAGATGATTAGGCGGTCTTTCGCAAGCAAAAGTAGCCTATACACTTTGCGTTAGAAATAAATTAGCGTGAAGGTAGTAAACACTACACTACAAAGGTAGCAAAGGTAGACAGGAAACACTATACCAGTTCCAAAATAAAAAATAAATATTTGTATAGCTTAAAAATTAAACTTATCGAAATAAAATAAAGAAAACTATCGAGTATAAACACGCCAGTGTGTATTGTCGACAGTATTGTTCAAAGATGTGTAACTCTGAGGAACTTTTAATAGTAGAACATGGACAGTAAGTAAAATCGGCATGGAAACCTAGAAAACTTTGAAATTTATTACTGAAGAAGAATTAAAAATTTTAAATGGTCAGACAAGGTGAAGAGGCCCTACGAAAACGGCCAGATCAATCGTGAATACATTTGGTCGCAGAAAAGCAAACTGGACCGGACACATGTTGAGAAGAAATTGCCTGCTGCGTGATGTCATGAAGAGAAAGAGGAGGCTCCAGGGTTTGGAAGAAGACGGACTCAGCTGTTGATGTTGTTGACTTAGGTGAGAAGAGGAAATACTATAAAGGAATTGAACTAAAGGGGGAAGCCAACTATAGGACAAATTGGGAAGCGAAGTTTACGGATCACATCAGGGAAGTTGCCATAAGAATACTTTTTTGTTTTTGTTTACAAGGGCAGTGGAAAAATCTGCTGTGCAAATGTCCGGAAGGGTGCACACTGCATAGGTCTATGGGCTTGGGTATTATACCCGACCCACTAATAAACTATCTCCCTTTCCTTTTCTAGGACTCTAACATGGAACTGTCTGACACATTACTTCGAGCTAGACCTATTGTTCTTGAGGTCTAGGGCTCACATCTGACTTGTTATTCTTCTATAATATAGTATTGTCCAAATCTATCTTCTTCGCCCCAAGAATTTCTTTTGAGAAACGTGCCACATAGTTCCAGGTGACCTCCCCTTGAACCATCGCTTCAACGATGATCATAATAATAATAATAATAATAATAATAATAATAATAATTTTGTTTAATAGGGGGAAAATGCTTTATGCACCGTCAGAGGAGGCTTGTGCTTCCTGTGGTGTGTGGGACTCTCACCCACTAAAAAATCCACCTCTAATTCAGGCATTCATATCTATCCTGGACCTACTTAGCGCATTACGTCAGGATGGAGCCTATTGCGCCCTTATCGGGCTCCTTCTAGATGTTCCTGTCTTCTACTGCCCGTTGGGTGCAAGTTGGCCCTGTCTTTTTTTTCTAGTAGGACCCACTGAATGAATAATGCATTGATGCGGTCTCATTCCGCCTTACCAAGAAGCATAAGCACAAATACGCTCTCGGGCGTGAACTCCCCGAGCTCCATTTCCAGTACCATTCTCTGTCTTTCGAATCTGCAGCACTTGAAAAACCTGTGCGATGCATCTTCATGGGGAGAGTCTCCGTATTGGCATGCTGGACTTTGCACCTTTCCCATTCTACATAATAAAAATAATAATAATATACATTTTAAGTTCAGATAGGCAGAAAAGAAACGATGGTATAATTAACTCTACTTATTAACCGATTTCACATATTTCCACATTTCGGATTTTATTTGTCAACACAACGCAATAGTTTTTGCTAATAATCTGATTTCAGATATTCAAGTTACTTTTTCATAACAGCATTTTCCAATTGTCTACCTGGAATTTCCGTTCTGTCAGCTTCTGCCACCCCTCGGTAGTTTTTATATTTTTATTCAAATAATTTTCCCTCCTTGTCCCATAGTTTATTGTGCCTTCTCCGGTTGCTTTGTTTGGTAACAACTCTTTCATTACACCTAACAAAAAAAAATTTTTAAACATAAACTGATTACGTGTCAATGTGGATGTATAGAAATGCAGTGACATCTGCACTACTGAACAAAGACACAGTACGGTCTCATTGTATCGTTAAAAAAGATTGCAAACGGTGATTAAAAACAGATGTCCTGTAATGTATTAATCATAGGACAGTAAACGTTAAATAAATTATATAAAATTACAGACACTGTAAATATATTAGTATACGAGGGTTAGTTGAAAAGTTCGCGGAGCGCCATCTATAACGTGTAGCAGTAGAACTAATATTTTTAGTGTGTTATAAGATTCATATTTCATGCAAACAGCTGTGAATTTCCAAATCTATAAGGCAATGTATTCATTGTTTATAAGCTGTTTTAAATTTAAATGTCACGCGTGTTTTGAAAAATGGAAAAAATTAAACATCGTGCTGTGATTGAATTGTTCGTAAAAAAAAGTCTAGCGCCAATGGAAATTTACAACGAAATGGCAAATGTGTTAGGAGATGCCGCGTTTTGAAAAGAAAAACAATGATTTGTAAGTGGGCACTTGAGTTTAAACGGGGTCGTATGAGCATTGAAGATGATTCCTGCAGTGGACGCCCAAAAAGTGCAACAACGTCGGATATCGTTAAAAAAATTTCCTACACAGATTTGGAAGACCGGCGATTGAGAGTGAATGACATTGCCGAGATCGTAGAAATTCCACACGAGCGTGTATATAACATTTTAACTAAGGAACTTGGTATGAAAATCATTTGTGCAAGGTGGGTGCCGCATTTGTTATCAAGTGATCAAAAGGCAATGAAAACGAAAGTTTCTGAGAAATGTTTAAAGCATTTTACGAAGAATAGGAGTGACTTTGTTAGTAGATTTGTTACTGTGGATGAGACGTGGGTCCACCACTACACTTCAGTCAAAACAGTGGTCAAAACGAGAGACTCAAACTGGCGAAAGTGCTCCAAAGAAAGCAAATGTGGTTCCATCAGCAGAAAAGATCATGGCATCAAAAAGAAAATGGGATGCAAAAGGCATTTTGCTAATTGATTGTCTTGAGGAAAGGCCAGTCAGTAACAGGAGAATATTATTTAAATCTTCTGGAACAACTAAATAAAATAGTTTGTAAGATAAGTTCCGGTTTAGCAAAGGAAAAAGTTATTTTTCATCAGGACAATGCCCCTGCGCCAAAAGTGTTTTTGGCGATGAGTAAACTGGGAGATTTGAAGTACGAATTATTAGAACATCCACCGTATTCACCAAATCTAGCACCCTCCGATTTCTATCTATTTCCAACCGTAAAAAATTTGTGGCTGGAAAGCGTTTTTTATCAAATGAAGAGATGACAGCAGCTGTAGAGGGGTATTTTATGGATCTTCTAGAATCTTATTTCAAGACAGGGATCGAAGAGAAGCGTTGGACCAAGTGTATTGAAGTTGGGGGAGATTACATAGAAAAAAGTCATTTTTGTAACAGTTAAAACGTTTTTTCATTTCCATTTTGCGAACTTTTCAAATATTCCTTGTGATGGAAATTGAAATTTTCAGATGATTAATAAATAGGCATCCAGTGAATATGAATCTACTCCTATGTGTGCATATAATTAACATAAAAACTAAAATTGAAAAATCAGGAATAAACTGTGATACATTGTTGCCCATCACTGCATAAGTATAAAATTACTTTGTTTTGGATGTATTCATTTGCAGTTTTTCGGATTAGGTAAAACAAACACCAAAAAAGATCAAGAGGTCAGAAGGAAACGTAAGACTAATAGAGTAAACCTGCATTTGTTGATACTGTCCCTTTAGATGGAGACAAATCAACCCAAACAAATTAACAAAGTTTTGGTTTCTGGTTTCAAGTTACAGTGAGATCTATCTTTATTCCACTTATCTTGTTTATATGCTGATCTTTTTTCATAACAGAAGAATGTCTGATAGCTTTGTGATATAAACGTACACTTTTTTCAAAGAGTTAATGGCTTATGTTATTGACTCTAGTTTGTAGCCACCTAGGTATGTAGTACTGTTGACTCCGGCAATTAACCATTGTCCCCGACAGCATAATGAGCCACATGCTGCCGTTCAGTTTCCGTTTCAGTCGGCGACACAGCGTGGTAGGTGGCTTCAATAATGTCAAACAGACGCCTCGGCACGTGTATTGCCCTCTGCCGATACGATCAATGACCTACAAAATTACAGCTGCACACTATACCACACTATACAAATGCTATGCTGCGTAATGAATCAGAAACCATACAAAACGTCTATTCTACGCACAAAAGTCATGCCGACTACAGGTAATGAGCAAATTTCCGGCAGCGTAGGCCTATATTGACGTCATATAGGGAGTGTACGTAGGAATGTTGCCGTACTTCCGGTAATGACGGGTGTCGAAACTGTTGCCGTGATATTGGTAGGAGTGGTGACCCGATGTTATCGTGGTACCGAATGATTCCATTATGGGTATCGGAATATCTCGGAAAATTCTCCTTATTAAATATATACAAATGACCAACGATATTTTTGTTCAAGTTTGCTTTCATGTTAAGAGAGATTCACAATAGTTGTAACAAAATAAAATTATCGTTTAATAATATTTAAGGTCGGTATCGACTGTCATACTGAATTAGGACCATTTCCATGTCAAGAATATGGACACCACGTAAAAATAGAAGGGCTACGGCTTACAGCATATTTAGAGGGATAATATACAAGATATAAAAAATACTAAAAACTTCAAGTATTTGGGTGTAACAATGACATCGGATGGTGACAGTAATCAAAGACAAGCTAAGTAAGAATAGGAGAAGCTAAGACAGTAACAAAACAATTAAACAGTCTGATTTGGAGTCCACGAATAACAGAAAAGAATACAATCAGAATATATAAAACTATAGTCGAAAGTATAGGCCTATGTGGAGCAGAACTGTGATTAATTAATAAAAGAAATAAATCCAAAATAAGAACTATGGAGATAACTATGGAGATGGATTACTGGCTGAGGTGCTGTAGACTAACAAGACTAGATAGAGTGAGAAATAAATGTAGAGATAAGACAAGCGATGTGAATCAGCCTTGACGTTATAGAAACAATAGAAGCAAGAAGACTGAATTGGTTCGGACACCCACAAAGAATGTCGGATGAGAGAGAGATGGCCAAGGAAGGTCTGGGAAACATTCATGGAAAATGGAAGATGCAATTAATGCAAGAGGACTTACAGAATAGGACTGTTTAGACCGGCGCCAGTGGAAGCTAGGATGCGAGAGGCGACGCCAGCCGTAATTAAATCGCTAAAAATAAATGTACAATATCGTGTTGTACAAAGCAAAGAGAGGTGGCTCGCTTACCTGGATACGATACCAGATGTCAGAACAAAGAGAGGTGGCTGGCTTACCTGGATAGGATACCAGATGTCAGAACAAAGAGAGGTGGCTCGCTTATCTGGATAGGATACCAGATGTCAGTTTGCCTCAGGAAGTAATCTTATGTTAGCTTCACCTGAAGTATACGCAGTCAACATAAAAGGGTAGTGTATTTATATTATTTACGTATTAGTATTTACGTTATATTATTTACGTAATTATAGAACACATATTTAAAAGAAAGGCTCTATTACCTCAGTAAAGACTTTATAGCTTAAATAAGACAGAAAAACCTTTATAAATATCAATTTATTTCATTGTACGCAAAGTAAATGTCAGTTTGTGTTACGAAGGTCAACAGACACAATTTAATTAATTTGTATAAACTGTATTACAGAGCAGTATATTGTCAGAAAATAATAGCATCCTTAAAAAATCCAATTCATTCCAATAACATTTATCCGGACTTCTATGCGATCTTTATACATTGCAGTATACATTCTTATATTCACCAATAGTGGGTTTCTAAACTTTTAAGTATGATTCCATGTAGAATATCAGTTTCACTGTTCCCTCTTATTTACTAAGCCTGTAGCTATTATACCAGCAACAACTATAATAATAATTGTACTACTACTACTACTACTACTACTACTACTACTACACTACTACTACTACTGCTGCTGCTGCTGCTGCTGCTGCTAATAATAATATATAGGCCTAATAATATTATTATTATTAGGAAATACGAATTATTAGGAAAATACTAGGGCCACGGAAAACTTCAGAAGGTTGGAAATTAAGAAGTAATGATGAAATGTATCAAAATACAGAAAATATAAAAGAAACAATAAGAAAAAGAAGACTATTATTTTTGGACATTTATATAGAACGAACGACAATAGGTTAACAAAGCAGATCTTCAAATATCTGTGGGGGAAGAAGCCAACATCAAGTTGTATTAAAGAAGTCCAAAAGGATTTAGAAAAAAATAATATACACGGAGAAGAAGCAATTGAAAGAGAAGTTTTTCGGGCAAAAGTGTTAAAAATGGAAGGAGTCCAGGGTAGGAGAGAGAAAAACGCAGGTTCAAAGTGGACTGAAGACAGGAAGAAGAGACACAGTGAAAGAATGAAACAATATTGAAGAAAAAGAAAAGAACAAAGAATAAAGAATTGAAATTGGCATGTTGTCCTTAGATGGCCGATAAAAAAAAGTAATAATAATGATAAGAATAATAGTAACAATAATAATGATAACAAGAAGAAGAAGAAGAAGAAGAAGAATTAAGTAACTTAAAAGCTTCAGCTTTTTAAAAATATCTCTACTCTTCTAGAGTATATATTGTTATAATCTATTGGTGTTATTTGTAATTGTTCCTGTGGAAGCATACAAATAAATTCGCGCCATAGAGAATACCAAACAATGTACAAGATTAATTAATGCTCCTGTTTTACAGGATTAGGTCATTGTTATGTACTGTAATCTGCTGTACAGATGGCACTACAAACTATAACCGGTATACAACAGAAAACTTTCAGCCAAAAGAAACAGTTTTAATATATCGGAATTACGTACACTTGTACGCGAATAATTTACTGGTGTGGTTCCGCGCGCGCACACACACTGCCAGTTGGCCCCGGAACGTAATCCCTGCGCGCTCCACTAATCCCGGTAACTGTAATCTAATTTGTATCCCATCACAGTCGTATACAGGCACGGATAATTCGTTTTATCACACACACACACACACACACACACACACACACACACACACACACACACACACACACACACACACACACACACACACACACACACACACACACACACACACACACGTGTATGTACAATTGTTTCGTTGTAAAATAATTTTTTAAATAAACATTATATATAGTTTAGAACCACTGTAAATATATTTTTTAATCAATACGTATTACGGTGGTCTGACGTAATAATAATCAGAATCATGCATTAAAAATATCGGTATGGAGAACCATACATGACTTCCATTGTCCCAAGATTTATATTTAAAATCATTTTCCAAATGAAATATTTTCATAGAAACTACTTCTTTCTACTTCTTGTTTCAGTCTTAACCACAGTACTGTGATCACTAACGTATACCACCTCACGTTAGCGGACTCGATTTTCACTGATGATCGCAGTCGATGGCACTGCCGAAACGTCTGGTTTTGCACAAAACATTGGGCCACGGCCAAGCAGCCTGGGTAGGCATTTTAAAAAACAAACTACTTCTTTGTTGCCGATAACGTAGTACACATATAAAAATTATCTCCTCCCGTATCAAAGATATTTCATCTACTTTCTACAGTGGATTATTATGACCTTCTTTTCAGGATACTTTACTTATGTTATGTTATGCTACTTATATTAAGTACTTTACTCTTGTTAAAACATAAAACGTTGCAGGTAAACTACCACTTCCCCTTAACCGATCTTCACCAAAATCAATAGGCCTCTACAACTCGAGCACATATCCAAAAAATTATTTGTTTCTGTTTCAATCTGCGGCAGTTATCGTTCGCCATATAAAAAAATTCTACACACAGACACTTTTCGAAAACTGACATTTCTTCATGTTTTGAGGGTAGTACAATCAGAATCAGTCCTTATCTGGAACAGGATTTTTTTCGCCATCAAGATACTTCCATTTCCTTATGAAACATGGAAGTAAAACGACTGTGACTTAACGTTTCGTTTGTAATAATAATAATAATAATAATAATAATAAGAAGAAGAAGAAGAAGAAGAAGAAGAAGAAGAAATTTTTACACGATCAAAGTAGTTATTAGTTCTCTCTGATTTATAATTTTTCTGTAGATTATTGAGGAAAAAGCTGTTGAGGCATAGCTGTTGCGATGTTGGCAAAATGAGTGGATCCGGCATAATGCTTGTCACTTTTCGCGTAATCGGTTGGAAGACGTAATTCTGAATACTCTGATTAGCGCTGCGCCTTCCGCGACGCTGCCCGTGTGGAAGCTTTTATTTTGGAGATGTAATTACGGCTGGCGCCGCCTCCGATAATGTATCAGAAGTTCGAGAAATTGAACTCAGCTCTGCTATCAAACCCTACTCTCACGTCCTCGATCCTCGAAGAATTTAGTCGCATGGCTCCTGGGTACACGGCATGCAATGGTGTATGTTATGTAGCAGACGAGAGAGGATGAAGGGCGAGTTTCCAAGCGCCCTTTAATTAACTGGAACAGACCAGCTAAGGTATGATAACCCTAAAAGAAGAGTTCCCGGTCCTACAGGATGGGGGTTGATGACAGGATAGGGTCAGCTCCTCTATCCTCAGAAAACAAGTCAAATTGCTAAAAATCCTAGAAAGATACAGCCGGACGGATGAAATGGAAGCTTATTAATAGGTCTAATGCTATTACGCTACAGACGGTCTGGCTTGCTTATGTAAAGGCCACGGGTGTCCAGTTCGGTCTGTTGATTGTGCCAAGAGTTGGATCGAGAGTTCCGGTAACTATAATTCAAATTCTTGCTTGGTTAATTACGGGGCGCTCATTCATCGTGAAGGTCAGACAGCGATATTCAATTAAAAGCACAGATGTTTGCTTTTGTTACAAACTAGTGAAAAGTAGGCCTATGTAATTTTGGTATGTACAGTACACTAAAATAGTTTATTGTTTGTGTTTAGTATACACCAAATATTGATTGAACAATTTAGGATACAGCACTTTCGTAACGCAAGTATTGATTATGAAAAGCGCTACCAAAATGTGGCAGTATCGTTTTCTCCGGCGCTCAATAATTTATTTTACTACTATAAGATCACGATCCATGCGACCGTCGTGTGATAATATGCAGAGTTCACAGTTAAGAAGAGAGTTATGGCTACTGTACAAGAATGAAGACAATTTCACGGAATGAAAGAGTGAGCAAGATGAAAAGTTTACGAATATATTTAAGATAAGGCGTGTATTTATAAGTATGTATAAATGGTAAGGGGTAAGCTTTTCGATAGAAATATCAAAGGTCGGTCTCTTTAGCTACAACAGGTACAGAGGGACAGATTAGACAACTTTAGCCGGGACACAATAGACAAAACCTCTAGACGACTACAGAATAATGACTCCTTACTCCTACGGCAAGACTCTCCTGCCGCGTGGAAGTGACGCTTTGGCGTATAATCTATCCTCCGACATTTTCTTCAGATAGCGACAAAATTTTCTTTTACTTCCTTTTCATTATTCAATGAAGGGTGACTCATCTTTTTCTTACATCCTCGTTCCTTACCCTAACTTGAAGTGTATCTTAGGATATGGCTTAGACATCTTAACTCAGATAACTGTATCTTCTGCTCGTCTCACTTTGCTGCAGGCCAAGTCACACTGGAGTAAGTAACTACTAGAATTGCCACCCCTTTTTACAGTTGGCCTATTCTAATACACCTTTACGTCCACATTCTATTCTTAATTATTTATTTTTTGGCCACCGATGCTTCTAGATTTTCAAAATTTGTTGAATACGTTATGATCGCAAGTACGAGGTATAATGTATACGAGATGTAAAGATATTGCACACCAAATAATTAAAATTGCTGACTTCTCCAAGTAAATTATTTCCTAATACTTTTGTCTAGGAGAAAATAACTCTGAAATTAAATCACTTATCTTGCTGATGTGAATTTTATATCTGCCTTGTAACCAGTTTATATTAAAACAAATTTGCTTGCGTCTCTTAAAGAGGCCTTACAAATGGGATGGGACAGATGGAATTTGAATAATCATAAAAGGCTGTAGTCGCAGGTGAATGGAGCGGTGAATAAGAATAATTTACGCATAGCTTAAGGTTACGAGACATGTTTTCTGGGTTATTAGGCCACCCACGGCGGTCATTTTGAGTGGAGCGGGATGTGTTACAGCCCGCTATAACACATTATAGGCCTATATATATATATATATATATATATATATATATATATATACATATTATATATTTTATAATGACTTTACCTCAAGATGTTTTCTTCCTATTTGGAACATGTTTCGGGAAGCCTTGTTTTCCCCTCTTCAGCCTTCCTGTTTTTGAGCCTTGTGAGGTATTTGTGTGTTGGCTGGTTGTTGCTTTAGTTTTCTGTTGGTCTCTGGTGCTTTAAATTGGTATTACTGTGTGTGATTGTGGTGTATATTTTAGTTTTTTGTGTATTTTCTATGTTGAGTGCTTTGAAAATTGTGTCATGTTTTGTATTGATTTGTATTTGTTTAGGTATTAGTTTGTTTTTGTGTTTTATGTTTGTATATTTGTAAATTTTCTCAGATGTACAAATATACAAACATAAAACACAAAACAAACTAATACCTGAACAAATAAAAATCAATACAAAACGTGACACAATTTTCAAAGCACTTAACATAGAAAATACACAAAATACTAAAATATACACCACAATTACACACAATAATACCAATTTAAAGCACCAGAGACCAACAGAAAACCAAAGCAATAACCAGCCAACACACAAATACCTCACAAGGCTTAAAAACAGGAAGGCTGAAAATGGGGACACAAGGCTTCCCGAAACATGTTCGAAATAGGAAGAAAAATCTTAAGGTAAAGTCATTATAAAATATTTATGTTATATACATCAAGAAACGGACTGTAGCAGAAAGTGTTTGAATATATATATTTATATAGTCCTTATATACACATATATATATAAAACGCGCGCGCGCGTGTGTGTGTGTGTAACAATCAGTTCTTATGTTTTTACCCGACTATAACATTTGTTTCCCGCTCACTGAAGATGGCCGCCATGGGCGCGGCCGAAACGTCTGGTCCACGGCTTAATAACCTGAAAACCGTGTCTCTTAACCTTGACAACTACGGCAGTGAGAGTTTGCGTGCACTAAAATCGGGTAGCTTGTTACAACGTTAAGTGAAGAGGCACTAAAGAAGTCAAGTATCTGAGAATTAAAAATATATATATATATATAAGTTTTAAACAGAAGCCTTCCAGAATATCATGACGTCTTCGGGACATGGTCATCTACTAATATCATCTATCAATCGCATTGAAGTTGCAAGAAGGAAAAGAAAACGCTTAAGGAAACCGTCAACATCGGCACAGCTACCCACGTATAACGTAACGATGCATTGTGACGCTCTTCTTTTTCATTTCCTTCTGCCTTCAAGTATCGCCTTTACAAACTTCCGACATTACGTCCTATCATGGGCGAGGCGTTCAACTTCTAACAAAGTTGTTACCTTATAGCATTAGCTTCTAAATGTAATCAATCCATTTTAATCTCAATTTTTCTCTTCCTATCCCTCCATCTTGAGGGGTTGCCATGATAAGCTTCACAATCTTTCTTTTATTCTCATTTAGTCACCAAAGCATTGAAATTCATCAGAAACATTCTCTCTTATTTCTTGCAGCCGGTGAATGCTGTCAACCAATAAACAAAGTTAGCGACTACGAAAACAAAACATGCTTATTTTCGCGTGTACAGTGGACTGAAAGATTCTAAGAAATTTCAAAACTCCCGAATGTGCGTTCATTACGTTGTCAATAAAAGGTTAACAACAATGTTAATTTACGAAGCCCGATTAACTACCACGTCACTGAATTTGCCGGTGTGTCAGCGTTTATTTAAATTAGTCAAACACCTGTGAAACAGCTGTTCAACTGTTCACCTTTACAGACTCACGGTTTCCTGAACAACGATAGAGGCACGACCGTCACACACACAACAGTTTGCGACGACACGTGTGTGGAAGCCTATGGCTTCTAAAGCGTTAAGGTTTGTACACGCAGTGCGACTAATAGGCTTGCCGTATATGCTTTGGAATGTTACGTTATTGTTACATCCGGTTTTGTTTCCTGTTTTGTGTGACCGAGTTCTTAGGTACATTACAATACAACAATGCATACATGCTGGTCACACCCTACCAATAAACTGCAACAGTTTTAAAAATTCGTGTCACTCCTTTGAAAATTGGATGTTATCAACTCCTTTTATAGTTGTGTCATACTCCTTGACTGAGTGTATAGCTGCATATTTCTGATACGCATATTTCGTTAACTCACATAACTAAATATAAAGTGTTTATAGTAGACCGAATACTGTACACAGACTATCATTTTATAAAATAATCCGTTTCGAAGTAAGTGAGACTAACTCACGTAAAGACGCATTTGAATATGAGTAGTTTAGACATGAAACGGGAAAATATTCGTCATAGAACATGGAAATGTGCCCCATGTATATGGTGTCCCAAGGAAGTCACACTTCTTTGTCACTTCAGTTAAATTTTTACTTCCCAAGGAAGTCACGTCTGTACCAAAAATTTGTATGTTATCTAAAAAAAATAATTAAAATTTTAAATATGCTAATTTATTTTTGCTCTTTGTCTTAATCTACGAAGTTTTCGAATCATTTTTCCTTCCATATAAAATTGCTTCACGACTTGCTTTGAAATACGGAGGAAGGTAAAGTATTAAAAATTACACCGATTTGAGCTAGTTTGTTTCTCTTTGCTTTATATAACTTGTTTTCGTAACATACCTTTCTATGCACTGTTTGATATTCCTTTGGTTAGAAAGATACTATTCTCTATTGGGCCCAATAGCGACAGAGATTACATACCCATTTAGTGAATGCCTGTTTCACGACGCATCAAGTAAAGACCAGCTTAGGTAGAATTTTAAATGTTTATATTGATCTTTTATCGATATAAATTATCTCTAAATTTCATCTAAAATTAGAAATCTATCATGCTGGAAATATATTTTCATCCCTAGCTTATATTGGCCTATACGTTTCAACTTGAATTGTCATCAGAGGTCAAAGTTTTTTACGTTTGGTATAAATTAACATTCCAAACATGTATCTCATATAATTATAGATGTTGCTATAATTACAAAACCAACATACTTGTGGCAAAACAACACAAGCAGTCATTTAGTTATGTGCAGAGATGTTGAGTTTATTTATGAACTTATAAATAAATTTGTGTATATAGAATATATATATTAAAAATTTTCTAAAATACTGAACAATAACCTACATATACACAACAAACCTTAATGCTGAGATTAGATTAAATTAGTGACCGGAAATAGGTCGTAATTTCTTACATCATAGGAAGTAGCAAAGTTCCGTCTCCGATACCCGCTCCGACTTGCTTTTAGTACAGATATTACCCACTTCATTTTGACTTGCATATTTTGATAAAAGCAATCGACTTAATTCTGTACGTTCTGTACGTATGGAATTAACTGTAACGAATACGTCAAATATCGTCGTTGCCATGAAGCAGCTATTTGGCCTGCAGAAAGTCTTTGAGCCAACGAATTCGGTAGCAGGTCCGTAGTCTTGGACACCACTCTTGCTAATTGACTCTCCCAACCACGGAGATACGGCTGCATACTGAATCTAACTTACAAAGTTTAAATTATGCACACAACGTTAAATACCTTATCATAAAAGATCTATGTTTTCAATTAAACTCCTCGGTATAAGATTATACACTTTTCAAGGATGACCTTGAAAGTAAAAATTTGTCAGCGTTTTACGAAATAAAATTTTTCTGAAATAGTTTTCAAAGCTTATTATTCTTTATAATTATTGTAGACTAATTTTGCGCTAAATGTCGTGTGAGACAACTGCTAATTAAACTTGTAACTCTAACTTGCAAAAACATAAGTCCACTTATACAAATTATCCCGTAAAAACAAATGCTTAAACAGACAATAAAAATTAACAAAAAAATTACAATGAAAATAAAACAAACCGATTACTTATCAGTTTATTGTATATTCCATTTAATCAACCAGATTTATTTTTATTTCGTTTATGTAGTTTTTAGTCCTTTCTTTAATTTTGGTTTTATAATTTGTTTTGACGCTATTTAGGCCAATTTGTAGCATTGCACATGTAAAAGCTTGTACAGAAATTAGCGTACGTTTTAATCACTTGAAAGCAAAATAGATTAAATAGACTGTTCGTGATGCAAATATTGGTGACATAAACCTTTATGGTTATTGCACAACAAGACACATAGTGTAACCTGGCATCCAAAGTGTAACTCTGAAACCTTCCTTAATAACATAACGTGTTATTTTTCAAATCCAAAAACTGCTCACAAGGAGAAAGCTATGCTTTCAATTATATTATTAAACCACTCAAACTATCTTAGGCTTCACACGTTATTTGAGCATTTCCATTTCAAAGGTATTGAAATCTATAATATAACGCGCTAGGTAGTGTGTCCGTGATCGGTATGTTACCATAGTAACAAGTAAATAAACAAATGATATTTACCGGCATCGAATATAATCTCAGAATCTACTGAACCGATTTCAATGAAACTTTGCACGCTGATAGCAGGTACCCAACGGAAGGTTTTCCACTTTATCTGATAACGATAGCTTAAAAAGAACCAAAGTTATTGCAAAAAAACGCATTTTTTTAAACCCGCGGCTTCGATCGCGAATAACGATAGGTTAAAAAGAACCGAAGTTATTGCAAAAAAACGCATTTTTTTAAACCCGCGGCTTCGATCGCGAATAACGATAGGTTAAAAAGAACCGAAGTTATAGCAAAAAAAAACTCATTTTTTTAAATCCGCGGCTTCGACGCGAATATTTGTATATATGATTGTTGTGGTAACTGTCGAGTTGGTAAATTGCTAATGGTACATCTGTATTAATAATATTCTTATGGAATTCTTATCAGCATATGGAATTCGTATAAACAAAACAATAATTCATTGTTTGATTATATTGTAACATTGATTATATAGTACACGTTGATTCTGACAAACCATACTCTTCGACATTTGAATATTCGGTAGGCCTATGTGCAGTAGGAATAATTAATTGTCGAGATTATACTTAACCTACTTCATCGAGAATTATGCGATGAGCGTCAGTGATGTAGTATCAGTGCCTTTTTTCGTTAATTTTATGTCATCGGTAAGTAATATGTGCAATATGTATTGTATTGTATAAATTATTAATTGCCCCCTACAGATTTATTAGTATAGATCAAATAAATAAATTTCCCTTTTTTTAGCTTTGCAATGCCAAAAAGACGATCATGTTTAGGAAGATCTATTGCTGCTGCGGAAAGAAAGAGGCGTCTTAGAGCATCTGAAAATGACGTCGAAGGAGTCGAAATGCAATCAGCTCCTGGAAACTCTTCAGAAAGATCTGGATTAGAAGAAGTCTCACGGGTTGAAAGTCCTACGATTCGTGAAAATAGATTAGCGGCACAAAGACGCAGGCAAGCGACTCTCAGATCACGAGGTCCTACTTTACGATGGAATGCAAAATTAAATAGTGGTTTCAATTATAATCCAGTTATTAACTACGCGAATGAAACAGATATCGGGTTACCGAGTATGGTTTGCCCTCATTGCAAAGCTTTAAAGTGGAAAAATGAATCACATGGATTATGTTGCTCTGCAGGAAAAATGCGATTAGATCCCATACTTCCTCCTCCAGAACCGTTAAAATCATTATTAAATGGAGAACATCTTTTATCGAACAAAATTTTGAATGCATTAAGATCGTACAATTCAGCTTTTCAATTTACATCATTCGGAGTCAATGAAATAGTCGACGGGAGCTTCATGCCTACTTTCAAACTTCAAGGGCAAGTATATCACCTCATGGGATCATTATGCTACTCCCCACACAAAACGAAGTAACAAAATTTCTACAGGTGTATTTCATAGCTGATTATTTACAGCAATCTGAAACAAGAATGGATCATATTCGCTTGGATAAGCCATTAGTAACAGAACTTCAAAATTTGCTTCACGCAATCAACCCATATGTTAGTGAACTGAAAAATGCGTTTGAATTTGTAACATCTGCGAATAATAATCAGTACAATATTGTGATTTATGCTGATCGAACAGAAAATAATGAAGAGCACAGGGGTCGCTACAATGCACCGACAACTAATGAGGTGGCAGTAGTTTTAGTTAACCAGGAATGCGATAAACTCGATATAATAATCAGTGCGAAGGATCATAAGCTACATCGAATTGCAGAAACGCATCGAGCTTATGATGCTTTACAGTACCCTTTAATGTTTTGCAGAGGAGAAGATGGTTATCATTTTACATTAAAATTAGTCGATCCTCAGATTGGGTTACAAACGACTAACTCGACAGTTACCACAACAATCATATACAAATATTCGCGTGCGAAGCCGCGGGTACCTGCTAGTATTCTATGTCACAAACAAAAATGTATTGTGGATCACACGTATTCAGCGTAAAAGTTACCTAATTGCTTATATTAATTGTCAGCACATGACATACAAATTAATTCATGGAATGTAGTATGATATTTGATATTATGAACCTTGTGGACTTTATAAAAAACGATAACGAAGTGAATTGTTTGATATTTATTGCAACCGGTAAACTATAAGGCACTTCAGAGAACCGTTTGCAACATTTGTTGACGTACGCTTAAATACAAAAGCTCTAAATTGGTATCATTGTTCTACTAATAGATGTTACAATGACGCGTTACATTGAACTTCATAAACATAAGCACATTAATTTACAGGTGTTGTACGTGGATGACTGCTTGTAAATATTTATCAACGAATACTAGCAATTGATCAGTCAACACAATATACATATTTAGATGTTTTTGGATCACAACTTTACTTCTTCAATTCCATCCAAAATGTTTTTATTTTAATTGAAATACCCCTCTCTCTCCCTCTTTCTCTGTCTCTCTCTCTCTCGCGCTCTCTCTCTCTCTCTCTCTCTCTCTCTCTCTCTCTCTCTCTCTCTCTCTCTCTCTCTCTCTCTCTCTCTCTCTCTGTGTTTCCTCCCTTACGTAAGCCTAATGTAATTTTATAAAAATAATTATATATATTTTAATTACATAGAGTATTTAGAGAATAATAACAAGTAATTGTAAGTATAGCAATGTGTCTTGTAAACGATTACTAACTTCACAAATTCAAGGACAGAAAATTAGAGATGCACTGGAAATTAAAAACACAAATTTTATAAAAAAAACATGATGGCAATCCTAGCAAGCTACCTACATTAACACAATGTCTGATGTGCACAAGACACCGGGCGTCAAACAAAACAAACAGGCTAAACAAAGCAGAAGTGTCTAACTTAAAGAGAAAATGTGACCGAGGATCAAACGCAGGAAATATAGAGTCACACAATACTCCTGAAAAGTAGATTACAGGAATGACAAAACCATAAGTTCGAAAAATATTTTCCTGAAAACAAATCAAAAATAAACTGAGTCAAATATGAAAGACCAAGAACTTATTATACATTGTTACTAGGATCACGTGTGTCGTGGTCTTGAAAAACAGTGGAATAAATTGTCTAACGCCAGAAAAAGCATTAGTTACTCGTCTTACTGAAACTTCTGTAAAGAAACAACAAGAGTCATATTACAACACTTCTCTTAGTTATGCAGATATCCGAATATTACTCATTATCACAAAGCACACACACACATTTATATATTCGTTAAGTAGCCTATTAGCCTATAATATTCACTCTCTCCCTCTGTCCTTTGTATATGTTTATTAATAAGTAAATTAACCTTTTTTTTTACAAGAGAAGAGTTTATACAAATCCTTTATTTTACTCTTCATATGTAATTCAAAAGTAATTTTAATTACATGTGTATGAAGAGAAAAATGAACGTGTTTTATTATTCTAAATATTTAATATAAAAGGAATTAAAAGTAATGAAACAAATTACAGGTTTTTCGTTACGCACACGAAAACTACCTTATTGTTTGTTTGGCACGTTTCCTAGCACTGCACTGGCTTCATATTCATCGTTTGATTGGCTGGCGGACTGTTTTCAGATGTTTTTAATGTTTTTGTCCCTTATACTATCGTTTGTTATTTTTCTTTGTATACTGTACTTGATATTTTTATTCTATTATTTCTTTTTTATATTATTCCCTTGGATCTAGTAAACATTAAACTGTGGTATTCAGTTATTGTGTTTGAGCTTTAATAAGCGTTTTATGTGTTCTGTGTGAAAATTACATTGTCACACACACGTTTATCTTAGTCATTTTTATTGACTAGATTTGATTAATTTCATATTGCAATTTTATCGTTACATTGCATTATTTTATATGGCATCATCGTTATTGCTTATGACATGTAGTGATTACACTTCTTTATATTACGTTTCATAAATACGTTTCTATTTTCATTGAAGGTTTGTGTAAAGTTTTAAATATGAAAATGTCTTCCTAGTATACGACGTATAATTTCCAAAATTCAATAACAAGTAAACAAGACACACGGGTAGAAAACTTTCATGGTGATAGTAGCAGGTGACATGCATATTTTTAAACTTATTGTGACCTAATTTAAGAATAAAGTAGCAAAATAATTTGTCATTGTAAGAATATATTTAATAATTATAATAAAACCTTTCTGACGTATATGGACATTAGTTTGGAATTTATTTTGTTTATTAGGAATTTCAAAAAATTTAAATATATTTTCAGTCTTGTAATCAATATTTCCAGTTTTTTACTTCCGGTTTCAAATTGTCTCTTCAAAAGTGTCATAACGGTCTAAGCATTGAAGCGTCAGAGTAAAACTTTATGAGAACATGAGAGTATGTAACTATTTTTGTTCAAAAGTTTGTATCTAGTTACATGAATTTCCGCGACGTGTGACTAACTGTTATGGAAGTTAACACAGATGCTATTTAAGTGGTATCCAGACTACCCCTGGTTATTAATTCGTAATTGCTTACGATTTCTAGTAGTGTCTTTTAGTTCCCATGTATTTCTATTTGTGAGTTATGTGAGGGAGCGACTGGGGTGTAGTGAGTAGGGCGTTGGTCGTGAACCGTGATGCTTCGCTTCGACTCGCGATACGAGGACAATGACTGTTACTGCCCAAGGCGTTGGGAAATCAGTCCTCGGTGTCCGCACACAGCAAAACGCCTCTGTTTAGCAGCAGGTCGGAGCCACCGTTATACGTAAACGTCAGAAAGTTCCTTAACACTCCCAGAAAGGGTAATGCGTAGAAGCAGCCTATTTTGGATTCGAGTATGGTATTTATGTAAATGGATCATCATCATTGTCATCACCACCACTCAATGAACTAGCCCCTAGACATGTTCCGGAACCCATCTCCTTCTCGGTCTACCGACATCTGTCTTCCCAGTAGGGTGATAAACCAAGGCAGCCACTGGTAGACGGATACCACGTACGCATGTATTTCAAATGTTCACAATATCTCCTTTTGTGGTCTTCGAGTACTATTAAACGTTCAATAGAATCAACGTAGTGTATTTGAAATGGCATAAAGGGCACTGTTTTTAGTACTGTGTTGTCTGAGCGTAGCAATTCAACATCACGAAAATTATTTTTACTAAAGCGTTGAATAAGTGGTCAGTGGCTTGCAACTGGATCATCCCTAAAAATCATCTTTAAAAGACTCGTCCTGTTGCGAGAATAACCGACACCGCCTGGTTGATCCCTATGACTTAGTTGTTGATATTGTTACGACGGTCTACTCGATCGTCGTAGGTACAGTGGAAACAAAATAAGTACAAGACACCAATTAAGTCACTAATCACCAGCTTTAATTTTTACAGTTAAACAGTTCGTAATTAACAACACAGTCTACTACAACAAATCAAATAAAAATTGTTCACACGCAATAAAATGTCCCTAATATTAAACACAATTGTATTACAATTATACCACCCGATTACAAAACGAAACACTTCACTAATAACCACTTGAACGTACACAGTAATCTCGCCGATAGTAACTCGAACCGCACTGAAAATATATCCCAGCTATACTGAAATGAGCGTCCCTGAGTAATTGTATTTATAGCCGCCGAAAATCTAGACGATTCCACATACTACGTATTACCTTTAAACTACGACGTAGCCTAATTGCTTGCGGCCGTGATACAGTGAGAGCGGTCGTGTGAATTCTCGCACCATCTAGCAAATGCGTCAACAAGCTCGTACGCCACACGCTTACATTCTGGATCTCTCGGGAACGTTCGATAAACACGTAGATTGTTCTGTGATGTCGTAACAATATATTGCAGTGTATTTCTTCTTCTTCTTCTTCTTCTTCTTCTTCTTCTTCTTCTTCTTCTTCTTCTTCTTCTTCTTCTTCTTCTTCTTCTCCTCTTCAAGGATTAGGTTATATAAACCTTTTCTGGCACCCATCTCATCCTCGGACGACCAACGTCTCTTCTGCTGCAACGATACAGTGTTTAGTTCGCGTCTAATATGTAGACGGGTAAGATATAGGCCTATATTTCTACATTTCCAATACGCTTTGCAGTACCTTCTGCATCAAATGATCAATGACAAAAATAATGATGTCTCCGTAAATGAAGCTTGAATACTGAAACTTTGTGAACAGCACTTGAATGTATACTAGGCCAAACGTACATATAATGTTATTCAGTTAAATTAGGCTCGCTTCGCTGGTTAAGGCTGCACC
Organism: Magicicada septendecula; assembly: GCA_034769895.1. Lineage (NCBI taxonomy): Eukaryota > Metazoa > Arthropoda > Insecta > Hemiptera > Cicadidae > Magicicada > Magicicada septendecula. Next base: position 805,995,979 of record CM068368.1, on the reverse strand, counting down.
TACACTGGACACAGAACCGTCAATGTCCGATTAGGCGCGGTTGGCTGAGCGGGCTTTCAACAAAACAAACTGCTTTGTTCCATAGCATGTGCCTACACTGGACGCGTCGGTCCGTTTCGGCAACTCCCGTTGACATCCGATACCGGGCCAGAACAACTTGGTTTGTTTCCAATCCGGCAGCCTGTTCCGTGACTTGCTGAGTAAACAAAAAATGGCATTTGAAAATACAAGCAAACCTGCAGTTGTCAACAGAGACTTTCTAATTCTCTACATCAAAAGGAAAAAGTGAAGGAATTTGGTGTTAATTTTTCGTATTATTAAAATTTTAAGCTTGAATTTTAATTATCTGTTGTTTATTTAACACCATATAATAATAATAATATTGAGTTATTATTGTCTCAATATCCGTGGACATACAAAACACATGAAATTTAAGTAAATGAATAAGGCAAGCGTAACTTGGGGGGGAGCATTAGCCCTGTTATAAAAATTGAACAAAGAGTTTTTTGTTCAAAAATAAAAACGAACAAATACAGGAGACCGTTTATTATACTACAGTAAATAATGCTATAATAAATATATCTTGCAAGAGTAGTTTCCAATGAAGAATAGTTACACATTTATAGTAATAATATTTTTCCTACATACTTCAGTAATATTTTTTAGTTGATTAGGAGAGAACACTTCTGTTTGTTTGTAATATCTGTCAGAATACTAATAAAGTGATGAGTGTCTATTTCCCCAAGTGATGAGTGTGAATATCCTTAATATATTGTCCATTTTTATTTAGCATAAAATTATCAAACAAAAATCTTTTATCTTTCCAGAATATACAACTGAAAATGAGTACTTCTCTTAAAACCAGTATATGTCAGGATAATAAAACTAAAACCTGGCAATATTATAGTAATTTAAAATTTTTTTAAAATATTACACTCAAGCTCATTAGTGTATGATCCGTTCTTTTAAGACAGATATTAGTTTAAGTGACAAGTTGTTGACAAATTTTCGTCACACAAAAGTGTATTGTTCACGGTTCATAATTAGCACGTATAGGATTTAGAGTCTAGCAGGAGAAAAATTTCCAAATCTTCCTCCGAGTCATTCATGACGTACGAAAGAGAACTTCGTTGAATCACTGACAAGTGGTGGCAGCAAACTGCCGGGAAACGTCCGCCATCAATGTAGGCACACTTGCCGGGAGAAATATGGCCAGACAACCGTGGCTGATCGGATCGGAAGACTTCTGCGTCCAGTGTAGGTCTAGCCTAAGTAGGGTTCTCGGCCGGGTTCCTGTAACTCCAGGAAACGTAAACTTCACTGCGCGGCTATTAACGAATTAAGGCAAACCCAGAATGCCTGTTGCCTCTTTTGTGATTAAGTTAGCAAAACAACAACAACAACAACAACAACAACAACGATAATTAAGAGTTAGCTGAAGACGTCTAAACCCAGTGAACTCGTCCAAACTTTATTTTATTTTGTAAACTTTTTGTGTCGAGAAAGGTAAACACTTCAGTGCCTACACGTAGGCCTGTTGAGCTGTTGAATTACTAACCTCAATTACTGCGTTGCATTTATTAACATTTATTTCGCTGATAAAATAAAACGCAATATAATAAATAATGTTTAATTTTTCTTAGTACATACTGATTTTGCTGATTCTATTTTGAAAAATGTTCATGCAGAATTCTGTTCAGCTTTATGGGCAAAAAATCGATTGTTTTTATTCGTCTGTGATGACACTTCGCGAAAAACCTTTACTAAAATTTATGTGTATATTCGTGAAGAAAGAATTTACAATTCTTTTTCAAAATTTGGTTTTCAGCGTAACACAAAAATTGGGTTTGCTCTGAACAGAAAAAAAGTTGACGGTCTACTTGTTTTGTTCAATAACAATTGTACCTCTTATATTCCTCGTTTAAACATTTTTACGAGTCGAATAAACCGTTTTGAAAAAGGTAATCCGTTAGTTACTAATGGTAAACCTACAAGTTAGTTGGCAGCGAAATTTATCCTATACTTGACCGTCAGAATATTTTAGTTACGATTTTCAAAAACAAATAAAAACTTTCAAATTTTAATTACACTTTAATACAATTTTAACATTCTTAGTGTACATAATTTGTTATAAATATTATACAAAGTCTTCAAAAGAACTACCTGTATTATGTAACTTGTATTGGTTTTACATATTCATTACTGCTTACGCGTACAACCTCGAGCCCCCTGTTTTCTTTAGATTGAAACACCTCTCTGTTAGTTTCTACGTCTGCCTTTAATGGTGCTACTCATGTGTGTTTCGGAGGAAAGGGGAGAAAACTTAAAGTCAGCGACTGTTATTCCGTAAAGTAGTGACATGGCTGCATGGCTGTAGGCCTACAAGACATCTCAGAAATCCTCGCGCTCAAAGGTAGACTGTGTCTAGTTTAAGCGGTAGGCTAAATGTTTTATAAGAACGCCTGAACATTAACTTGTGTTTGGTTTAAAACCAACAAATTATCTTCATGCGATTCTTAAAATTATTACTAATCGATGGCGCAATGTAGCCTACTCATTACAAATTATAAGGTTTCGGTCATTAGCCATCGTAAGTTAAAATTAAGAAACACGACGTTTTGACCTCTATAGAATCAGAGGTCGTAAGCGGTTGTTTACGTTGCAACCACAGGAGGAATCCTTCTTTGCTGGAATGGTGAATACTCTTTTATTATTATTATTATTATTATTTAGCACTATATTTGTTTAACTATGGTTTGGAGTTTTGGCGATATCTATGTGTTAGTGATAGATTTGTCTTTGTATTCATTTTTTTCGCCTGAAGACGACCTCTGATTCTTTAGAGGTCGAAATGTCGTGTTTCTTAATTTTACCTTACGATGGCTAATGTTCAAAACCTTATAATTTGTAATTATCTTCAATTTGTTATAATTGTATTATTGTTTAACATGAACAAAAGAGAATAGTTACCTATTTTTATACTACGCCAGAAGCCTTCCCAATATTCATCACGTGGAGTTAATTCTGTTCTATTATCTAGAATACTCCCACCATAGCTCTGGAGTAATTAAACGTTAATGCTTATTGTACGTTCTGTGCAGTCGATATAAACAACGCGGTCACATTGTGTCCTTCAGTTATCGTTCCAGTACGTTTCACAACTGATAAGGGCAGCTGCGCAAGGACAACCGTCATTCTCGTTGCCACTTGTGTGTCCTCCACTGATACGACAAATGACATATAAAGTAATGAGTGACCTAGGATAAATATTGTAATTAATTCCGTAGGCTTTTACTGACCGAGTCGCCGATGTGTTTTACTAAATCTTTCGGGTTGCCGAAGGCCAGGCGGAGTTTTAGAATTCATTCAGCCTGAGTTGATCCCGGCTGTTTTTGATATCCCGCCCTGGCTACGTGACCAACTAAAGGCATGTACAAAAATTCCTGGTTCACTGACCAAAGGACAAGACTTGCCAGCACTTCTAAGGGAAGTCTCAATCACATTGATTCAGGAAAAATATCGTGGATTCGCCAAAATATACACTGACGGTTCTGTTGACAAAGTCAACAATAAAGGAGGAGCTGCTTATTATTGCCCAGAAACAGGTGACTCTTTTTCATTGCCCTGCGACGCATCCTCAAGTATGAACGCTGAATTATTGGCCCTGAATGCTGCACTGGAGTTTTGCAAAGCCATCGATGCGCGTGACATCTGCATTCTCACGGACTCCATGTCTTCTATACCGGCCTTACAAGCGCAGAACACCACAGATTATTACTTTCGAACATCGGAAATGCTGCAACAACTTAATAGTTTAAAAGGTAAGAATGTTGTTTTTCAATGGATTCCAAGTCACTGCGGGATTCATGGAAATGAAGTAGCAGATACTCTTGCCAGTAAAGCTTGCTGCATGGGCCCTGTACAGGCGCAGCGTTATTCTCTGACACAGTGTAATGAAGCAGCCAGGAAGTTCTTCATTGACTCCTGGAAACGGAGGTGGGACAATTGTAGCACCGGACGAGAGTACTTCGCCATCCAAAGCTCCCCAAACCGCCCAAAAATCTATAAAGGGATACCTCGATCTGTGGCGTCATTTGCGGCAAGAGCACGAATGGGTCACATCGTGACGAACAGGTACCTGCATAGGTTTCACCTAAAAGACAGTCCTCTTTGTGGAATGTGCAAGGAGCAGGACGAAACCCTAAATCACATTCTCTTGGATTGCTCGGCAACGCTACCAGCGAGAGAAAATCTTAAACGCAAAATGGCCGGAGAAAAAACTCTGGATAAAATACTATCCGAGAGTTGTTGGTGGCCGCTAGCAGCAGACACTTACAGGAGACATCGAGCCATCAAAGCAGCCAGCCTCGGATGCTCGTATTAAGAAGTAAGAAGTAAGTTTCGGGTTGCCGGTCGTGGTCGGTTATTAAAAATGATCTCTGCACTAAATACTAAAGTTTGGATATATGGGCGGATCCAAGAAGCAATTTGGAGGGGGAGAACCATTAATTTGCGGGGGGTTATGGAAAGCTGGACCGCTCTTTAAAGGTCTAAAATGCAAATAATAGGAATTAGTGAAGATACAAAATTTAATACAGTTTTTTATTCTAAACACAATAATTTTATTGGCGCACAAGTATGGAATCACATGTTTGTTAATCAGTTAATAATATTCACTTACAGTTTAAAATACTACGTCCTACTCGTTTATGGAATGTATCAAAGAAAAAATAACATTCTGGTAAGGTGCAGTTACAGCTTAAAGTAATTTTAGACTAACGTTAATACATAATACATAACGTTCTATGAATTGTTTATCATATTCACAGTCACGTTTCGTCTGCAGTGACCATTTGGGAGGATTCCCCCCTCCCCGTGGATCCGTGCCTGTTTAGACACATAGAAAGATGTTAACCATGTCCCGAAGGCTTTGTTACCAATCTTTCTATTTGTATTCAATATAGCCTGATGATGACCACTCAAGCCGATGAAACGGTAATATGCAGAGACGAGACTATTTATACTGATTGACTGAGTGCCCGACAAACCTAAGAGTTTATCAAACTAAATCTTTTGTCTTACAATGTGGCATTAGCTTTTTCGGGTATACGCGAAAAACGTGTAGGCCTAAATCCTACGTTTTAGCCCTCAATAACGATAACGGGTACTATTAAACTTTCAACAGAATCAATGTAGTGCATTCCGAATAGCATAAAGGGCTCTGTTTTTGGTACCGTGTCGTCTGAAAGAAACAATTCAACATCACGAAAATTACTTTCACTAAAGTGTTGAATAAGTGGTCAGTGGCTCGTAACCGGATCACCCCCCCCCCCAAATCTTCTTTAAATACTCGGGCTGTTACGAAAACACCCGACCCCGCCTGGTTGATTCCTACTTCTTAGTTGTTGATACATTGCAGTGTATTCAATACGCGAATTAAATAAATTGTTACCATAGACATTTAATCAATATTGAATACATTATATATTCTGTTACGGAGGAGGCTATCACGGCCAGAATGAATATTAAATGTTTGTGGCTTCTGGGCTATTGGCCGTGGTCAGTTGCTTAATCGTGTTGTCATATTTCTCAATAAACATTTCAGGTACCGAACGGAGGCCTTCTTCAGTAGTAACATAATTCAACGCGGGTTGGTTGGCCGAACATCATTATTTTACTACTGAAGAAGGCCTCCAGTGGGTGGCCGAAACGTTTAGCGAGAAATATGATAACACGATTAAGTAATCGACAGGGCCCATTAGCCCTGATGTTAAATACTCTTTTAATAAATTCTAAATTTTCTTGCAGCTTCAATCTGGCGCTTAGGGACAGCCATTTTCTGTAATTGTCAGGTCAGGTTAGGTTAGGTTAGGATAAGTTGGACAAATACTGTTAACCAGCCACTTTTTAAAATTCCTATATCCTTTCAAACTTATTTAGGCTGCGAATTGTTTTAAAACGTGTGTGTTAGCCTCTGTGACTCAGCGTTACAGTAGTCATATGCCACATCATACAACTGGTGAAACGTTGTGTTAATAACAACAATAACAAAACGCGGTTTTTAAAAAATTGTGTTGTTACTCTGAAAGTTCCAATTTTTAGTAAGAATAAGAAACATTACTATTCAAGACAGAACCTCTGAGGAGATGCAGGACATGGGGTAAAGAGGAAAACATTTATATTCCTTACTTCACTCCAAGAAGACTGGGCTGAACACTAAGGTAATGTTATAAGAGAGGGAATTATTCTATATGAATCAGAGACCTAGCAGGTCACCGAAGTGAACCGAAAAATGCAAGAAGCCAAAGCCACGGACTCTCTGAAGCAAACTTCTAGAGTTTTGCCCTTGCAACATATGATGAATGAGGAAATGAGAGAACTAAGGAACAGAAAGGTATAGAATTTAAGTCAAAGTAAGAAAACAGAATCTTTTGTGGTACGAATGTGCAACGAAAGTGGAAGACAAGTGAATGGCTAACAAATACGTAAGAGAGTGTTTGACTATAAAAACACAACCAACTGAAGTCAAAGTGGTAGAACGCGACTAGAATAAATCTAAAGAGCAGAAAGAAATATAATAGCAAGAGTTCGGAACAGGAAGATACCCACAACAGCCTAGTCTGAAAACTTGAAATGCTGTGAGCACTGCACTGCACTCAATATGATATGGTGACTAAAGTTCAACCACGGAGGTCCGCTTGGAAATATAATGTGTTAGCTCGCTAGCTGTGTCTGACAAGAATAAGTAGAAGTAGCTTTAAGCACAAATTACTTTACCCCAAGTTAAATTTTCTCATAAAGTCCCATCCCCGACTGTATGTACATAGACGAAACACCTAAATTAAAACATCAGAGTGTATAATGCTTGTGTGTATGTGCACGTTTGTATCTTCATTTTTAACAAAACATTATTATTATTATTATTATTATCACGTTATAATTGTGTCTACAAGACAGTGTTGTGAATTATTGTTATATATAACCAAAAATAAGAGCAGGAATAGAAAAATCTAAACGGAAGGATATCGGGAAACTATAAAAAAATTTACAGCCATTGCACAAATGCAATGCACAGAGAAGGGTTTCAATAAATCTAAAAAATATATATATTTATGTTCATTCACGAATCAATGAATTCATTCTTCATTTACCAATGTACAGATTATAAGTTAAATGTAGTCGCATTCATAAGCGAAGTTTTATATGTGTACTACGTTATTGACAACAAAGAAGTAGTTTCTATGGAAACTCACCGGTTTCCATTTTCGATCACGCACCAGCGGTCGTTTTCAAATGTGCGACACGTCCTTATAAACATTTTCAATGTTAAAATGAATGATACTGGACAGTAGATTGTAACTAGAACACATTATGACGTAGAATAACACAGCTCGAGTAACGGAAGAATTTATGTGCTGCGGTAACGGAAGTTACGGCTGAAGCGACGAGACAACCATCGAAATAAAATCACAGCAGACATGCCGTTTTGTTTTATTTCGCGAAAATATAGAAATATTTATACTGCAGACGAGACACTTAAATTGGCTGTCATTCAGGTTTCAGCAGTCAACGATCGTTTTATTGCCAGTATAAAACACAAACGAGCGAGTTCGCGCGGCGCACACTACGCTCATACAAGTCGTCGTGCGCATGTACAGTCCAGCTTACTCGGCTTCTAGGTTTACGTATCTAGGATTTTTGTAATCCCCATGTTTCGGTATCTTCTTGTCAATCTTGAGACAGGATCGGAAACCACCAGTGGAGGAGACAAAAATCGTAACAGTCAAATCCGTAATACCTGCTCAAATATGTATTACGAATGATTTAAATATACGGTATCATAGTCATGTTGATCCCGTGTCCTAACTATGGCTGTTTTAGTCGTTGAATATCGTTCCAGACATTGACATTAATGGGGCTTAGTTAGTTGTGTTGTGATTGGGTACACATTGTATATATATTGTGATACTATTCAATATAGTTTCTTCTGCAAGTTGTGTATTGCGTTTTAGTTGTTTCAACACATGACGCACGTTTCACTGAAAAATATCAGTTTGTAAGTAATTCAGTAACAATTGAAATAATTTTATGTTAATATAGAAGCTAACGAATATTCGAATTTGTTTCGATTTTAATGTAAAATAACTGATAATTGATTTAAGTTGATTAGTTTAAAATAAGATGCCAAGGATTAAACATAAGGTTTATTTTTTATAATACACAAACTAGCACTGGTTCACTTTACACTTTTTGATGCTATTTCTAAATGGTTGTTTATTCTTATTAACATCAATACATTGGTTTGTGGGTTACAATGAAGATTTGTTCTTTGGGTAGTATATTATTGTTTCACCTTGGTCCACTAGCAACTCTTACTCTATACACTTATTATTCTTAATTTTATTGTACATATGGTTTCTTTTCATGACTATTTCGTTATACTTTTTATTATTGTTGTTTTTATTTATTTTGGGATATGGGGATATGGGTGTTTTTTATAAGAGCATTCCTTCTTCTTCTTTCTTCAATGGTGTCTTCTTTTCTTCTGGCTTCTTTGAATTGTATGTTCTTCATCTTCTTCTGGTTTCTTGAAATACATCACCTTTTATGGTGGATCTTGCCTTATTCAGGGTTTCTTTTTCATTTATTTATCCTCGTTGTGGGTTTAGTAATATTCTGTGTTGCTTCTTTATATACTCCTTACCTTCCTGGGTTATATTTTTAAAACCTTGGGTTATTACACTGGTTTTGATGATTCATCACTAGTAACATTGCTTTTATTCGAAATTATACTTTTACTTTTAGTGTTTATTTTCTTATTCAGCTATTTTGTCGGTTATATTGGAAACATTTAATGTTTATATTTTATTTATTTCATTAAATTTATAATTTTAAATAGATCACCTTGTTTTGTTTTTATTTGAGTTTGTTCTGTAATTAATAAATTATTGTTATTGTGTTTGCAAATATTAAGATTTTTCCAAATATTTAGTTTTTGATCTTTTTGTACGTTTTTAATTAATTTTATATTTTCAATGCCTGGAAATTTGTGGTTATTATTTAGACAATGTGTGGGTAAATTAGATTTATAAATATTTAGTTTTAAAAATACATTACGGTGTTGAAAGAATCTATCGAGTTGTTTGTTCTTTGTCTGGCCTACGTAAAATTTATTGCAATCTAGAAATTCTATTTTGTATATTCCATTTTTATTGTGAATATTGGATTTAGTTTTAGGTTTTATTTGATTAAAATTATATCATCTGTATTTCAAGATATTTTCAAATATGTATCTTTAAATATTTTATTTAGTTTTGAGTTATATTTCAAACGTCAAAAATTGTACTGTGTTTTGTATTGATGTGAGTATGTATGAATGGGTGAAACTCAATTACACATGTGGCAACATTTGAAAATAATTAAAATTAGAAAACCTTCTTACATTTATCAGACGCGTCCCTAAGAAAGCAATCTTAACTAAAATAAATGGTAACCGTGTAAGCTACAACTAAAATAACCTAGTAATGTAACTAACTGCCTAATGAATATTAGAAAAACCTGCTTAGTAACTACTGCTGCGTTACTTCCCGAAATATTTGCAAACCACAATTTTTGAATTTAAATTTATGAGTGAGCCTTAAAAATGTCATAAAAATAAATACACGCAATACCACAATAGGGTCAAACTCTACTACACTGATATGTGTTGAGAAACACTGAAATTATAATTATTATTTAAGGATGCTAAGAGCTCATTAAATTTTGGATCTACTCACTGACGCTACTGTTAAATTTTAGCTTTTATAAAAATTCAGGAGTGAAATCTGGAGAGTATATCACAATAAGTTTTGTGATTTCAGTAGGCCTACTGCAAGTATCTATAATTATTTTGCCAAAGATGTGTATCCAAACTGCTACACTAACAGTCAGTCAGAGTTGGTTGGTTGTACATGCTGCTGAAGATAACATTGAAAACGATGCAAATATTAATCCTCCTGCAACAAACTGTCTTGCATATTAAAAGCAACGAACGCATTATTATAAAAAATAACCGGAGTCCGACAAAGGTAGGAAGAAGTCAAGATGATTCTGGAAATCGTACAATGCAGTAAATTCTGAAAACACCGGCAGGTATGCAACTACATCGGTTAATGTGAGAAGAGTAAACGTTTGAATACTAATTAAAAAACGAAGTGGCTGAAGTGAAACGGAAACTACGTATAAAACTGTGAAATTCATTTGGTTCAGTGCAAGACAGTACCTACTACAGTATAGAACAACAAATGCGCTTTATCTGTAGTAACATAAGAGCAGTTAAAACTACCGCTAGCCAACCCAAGCTCTACTGTATTATTTAATTAATCGACCCCAGCCGTATGGTAAGGTTGTTACTCCAAACTTGTTTAGTAATAACAACAACTCTCGTGTATTGTGTACTGTTGATCTAGCGTAAAATTATATATCCTCCAACGTTGTACGTATGTCCTGCGTAAATCCTGCAAATTTGCAGTTTCTTGTTGTTGTTGTTGTTGTTGTCGTCGTCGTCGTCGTCGTCGTTCTTCTTCTTCTTCTTCTTCTTCTTCTTCTTCTTCTTCTTCTTCTACTCCTTATTATTTTTTTTCTTATTCGCCACTGTGGACTACATTTGGTTCAACTGGCACCCTTCTTCTCCTCTCTTTTGCTCCTCTCCCATATCTCGTTCATTCATGATCAATGTCTCTCCCTCCTTTCGTCAGTCCAGATGGCACCTGTCCTCTTCTTGGGGTTTTCCTGAAAACCTTGGGGAATTTTTTATTTCTTTTTGAGCGGCAAGTATTCTTTACTGTCTTCTTGAGTAATCTGGAGTTCTTTTATGTCTTTTTCTGTTTCATTGAACCAGGTATTTAACTTTTTGAGCTTTTCTGAAATAGTTAAAAAGCTTTCATGTTATATTATTATTATTATTACTATTAGATGCAATACACATCTGTTAAGATACCTATCTTCTTCTCGGTCTACTCACATTGCTTCTCCTCTCCACATTTATAATTCAGCACTCCGTTCTCTGTACCAACGTGTTATTTCTGCCCCTTGTGTCTTCCTTAATTCTTCCATTGATGCTTAATACATTTAGCTCATATCTCATTCCTCGTTTCTCCATCCGCCGAGTCGTGCGCTTCCTTTTACTTTTCTGAATAATTTAATTTTCTGTCAGTGTATCCCTTGCTTAGTTTCTTTAGTTTCTGTCAATACTTGAGTCGCGGTCTGTGAGTGTTGGAACGGAACCGCTGTACGTTTATGGAAATTCAATGAATTGTCTCTTTATTTGTTTTGCTTTAAGAGGTTTACTTAATATTCTACATAAACTTACTAAAATTCTATTCGATACCGTTGTCCTGATTCTACGATACCTTACACTGTAAACAGACAAACCTGCCGACTTGATTAAGTGTCCTATTATTTCTACTGTTTTCAAACGTCTTGGGTACACTCGTAAAAAGCCACAGTTCTTTCTGTTGAAATCCTCGTGTCTACGTTTTACAGTTTTCTTGTATGTAGAGTCCCCTCTGTAGAGTTGTAAATACTAGTAAATCGGAAATCAGTGATAAGGGAAACAGCCGATTATGTTGAACAGCACAGACGTTGTTAGAAACACGCGATGGTAAACTCGTAGCTCGTGCGTATACACAGACGCTAGCACAAACACGTAGCTCGTGCGTAGACACAGACGCTAGCACAAACTCGTAGCTCGTGGGTAGACACAGACGCTAGCACAAACTCGTAGCTCGTGCGTAGACGCAGACGCTAGCACAAACTTACTGAAATACTGATTTATCGAGGTGACTAATGTGATTGTGTTTTGTGTGTGTGTGTACAAATCTCAGGACTAAGTTGGTTCCATATTTTGCATCTGGAATCACTGTTTCAGTACTGTATAATTTCAGGATAGACGTATTGTATGTAGTGTACTCATTGTTCAAAACCCAAAGAAACCATACAGATGATTTGCAATGAAGTTTTAATTACTCACATTCTTAAATTCGATCTCGAGAAACTTTGGACACCAACGTACGTTTCACGTTCATTAATCAATGTCTACGAATTCGTTTCTGTAAATAGTGGCTGTTTTACGATATTGTGACCGCAAGTGCACAATGTATATGCCCTGACGATGGTCTATGACCGAAATCGATCGAATTTAATAATGTGAGTAATTGAAACTTTATTGCAAATCATTGTATGGTACCTTTAGGCTATGAACAATAAATACACTACAATAGAAAATTAAGATTATAGGTACCATTAGTAAACAATAAGTGTGTGTATATCACAAATACATCACACATTTATCGTACCTAGTCTCTCTCTCTCTCTCTCTCCCTCCCTCCATATCTCTATCTATCTATCTCTTAAACACACACATACAACCTCGCGCGTCGAAAAAGAAATGGTAAAGGCATATTGGTGTCTCCCTCTTCCAGTCTGTGTTTGTTAACGAGTGAGAGGGAATTCGAACAGTAGGAAGCAATTATCTCAAGTACTAAAATTACTCTTGTCACGTTCAATAGCGTGCGCGTAATTTTACTAGTGTATAATGTGACATTATGAAGACAACAACCCTTAGTTAAGGGGTCTATCGTGTGTAGGGATAAAATAATGTAAGCTCACACCAAAAGTGTGAACTGACGAACTGATGAAATTACATCATGCGAGGTCAGTGGCGTATCTATAATTTGGCCTGTGGGGGAGGGGCTCCGGTATCGGGTCGACTTCATAAAAAAGAAAAAAAGCAAGTTGCGACTAATCAACATCACTCTCTTCAAAGTGGTTGAAATCAGTCTATTTAAGTAAACGGTAATAATACAATAAAAAAGTACTCGTTATTGAACAATGATTACAAGATACTTATTGATTGCATTGATTTTCCTATATTTCGTATTACAAACGTATACGCTAATGTTGTGTAATAAACCTGTTTGTATATTTAAAAAAGAGTTAAGAAATACTACTATATTAGCGTAAACAGCTGAAAAAATAATAAAACAGCGTAACAATTAAGAGATTACCAAGAATCGTCGACTGTTTCGACCCTCTGGGGGGGGGGGGGTCCCGTTCGCCTCCCCTGTAAATACGCCCCTGTGCGTTGTATCAGTTTGGCATGACATCAGGTAGGAGTCATGTGTGTAGGCATGATCGTGTGTAGAAGTAAGTCCGTTCAGTCCTGAATACCTAGCTTTCCGCACATGCGGCGCATGGTTAGTTGTGGGCGTTTAAGTTGTTTTTGCACAACAAAAACCAACTGTTCGTTAAAAAAAACCAACTGTTCGTTAAAAAAAATTTTTCAAAACGGTTGGAAATAAAATGTTGAAATAATAAATTGTTGCTACTATTAATTAATATCGCGAGGGTCAGTTGAGACGTTTTAGGAGCGACATCTATAACTTAGCGGTAGAACTAAATATTTTTGTGTACTGTAAGATTCATATTTCTTTGTACACCTGTTAATTTCCAAATCTATTTGTCAATTTATTCATTGTTTACAGGCTGTTTGAAATTTACGTGTCATGCGTGTTTTGAAAACCGGACAAAATCACGAATTCTTTGATAAAAACGGTCTAGCGCCAATGGGAATTCACAACGAAATGACACATGTGTTCGGAAATGCTGCACCTTCAAAAGCAATAATTGTTCGTATGTGGACTCTTCGAGTTTAAACGTGGTCATACAAAAGATGATCCCTGCATGGACACCCCAAAAGTACAACAACTCCAAATGTACAAAGGTTTTTCGTACCAAGTCCTTGACTTAAACTATGATACACACGCTAGTGTGAAATGCTTGTGATTTCAGCAATGTCATCTACTCCTAATCGCCTGTCTTCCGATACTGTGCAGGCATACGACTTTTTTTTTAACAATACCTGGATATGATGCACTTATTGTTTGTCCACCCCGGGGATCATCGTCAGTGCTCGTACGACCATGTTTAAACTCGAGAATCCACTGACAAATATTGTTTCTGAAGATGCAGCATCTCTTAACACATTTACCTTCTCGGTTGTGAATATTCATTGGCGCACGATTGGTTGTGAATTCAATCACAGCACGACGTTTGATTTTGCCTATTTTTTAAAACATGTGTACACGTAAATTTCGAACATAAGCAATGAATAAACTGATAGATAGATTTGGAAATCAACACGTGATTATAAGAAATATGAATCTTGCAACACACGAAAAATTTTAGTTCTACCGCTAAGCTACAATGTTGCTCAGCGAACTTTTCAACTGACCCTCGAAAAATGACTGATTTTACCATTATATTGTTAAAGGATTATGGAACTGGGGGCTATATCTTGTAAAATTGGGGGTGTAGGGCAAACTGTCGAAGTTGATGAAAGTGCATTCGGTAGACGGAAATACAATCGGCCGCGATTAAGTAAGATTCGTTGGGTGGTCGGTGGAGTAGACAGACAAAATAAAAAGTGTTTCTCTAAAGTAGTAAATAAAAGAGATTCAGAAATGTTATTATCAGTTTTAAATGAAATTGCATAAAACCGTTACCACTCATTAAATTTTTTGTGCCCAAATGATCGCAATAAACACACACACAATTGAAAGTCTCTGGGCGAATATTAAACATGACATGCGGCAAACAATAGGCTTAAAGACCGTAAGTACATTCGAAAGTTATCTCGTGGAATATGTCTATAGGAGTACATTGACTTACAAATAACGAATTATTTGAGGATTTTCTTTGTGCAATAAATTATTTTTATCCGCAGTAGAAAACTTATTAAAACAATTCAACAATAAACCGATTACTGTATATATTCAACATAACACTAAAACTAAAAAATTAAAATAAAACAAAACCTAAAAAATTGAAAATCTAAAAACAAAAAATAATCTAATACCATATAACCAAAAAAATAAAATAAAAATTGCATTACTGTATACATTTTGAAATATTATATTATCGCTAATTATATTTGTCATCTAGACAGAAGACAAGGCCTTCTCAGGTTAACAAAAATATATGGTAAGTACTAAAAGACATTAGACTTATTTTGTTAGGACAAACAGAATAATTACTGTTCAATCCGAGTACGCTTGTTGTATTTTAAAGTGTACCTCAAACAATTTCATGGGGCCATCCTCGGTTTATGTGTTATATCTACAGTCATTGTATTGTGGAACAATAAGCAACCCTTTTAAGATCGTGAATGGGGTCGTTTACGACTAGAACAGGTAGTCTGATACGATGGTCCCGTCAGGTTTCCATAACCCTTGTTAAAACATCTTCTTTTGAGCATTTAAAAGTAACTGTTAATTTTAGTTTTACTATTTTTTGTAAATGGATCGTTATGTAACGTAAACAATAACATAAGTCAATATTTCTCTTAATTTACCTATATCTTAAGGCATTTTTGAGATGCAGTCGTGCAGTCGACTGACGGCACACCGATGTGATCGTGTGTAGGCAACGTATCATTTCAGTCCGATGTGACACACAAAAATGACCGTATGTAGACGACAGCTTAAAAAGTCAAACCGATAAATTTATACGTTAATCTTTGTTTGATGAGGTAGCGTATGCGTCTGACGCGGAGTATAGGCTACTGTGCGCGCGTCTGTATCGTTGCAGCAATGCACGTTTCGTCAGACTTGTCAAATGTTACGCTGCCTTTATGTTTGGCAAGCGTTCAAGCTCTTCACTGCGGAATTTCTGGGACATTGTTAAAGTCGTATAGCGACCCTGTAACCTCGATTGAATAAAATTGATACTGACGATGATGCAGATTTTCAAAGTAGACCGCTCATAGATCGCTAATTAAATTAAAATTGTAAAATAGCGTGAGACGATAATTTGTTTACCATTTATGGCACCCTAACACGAAGTGTTATATATTATATTTATTACTGCCGAAATTGGCTGTATCTGAACCAAATATTCGCCACGCACGATCTCACACTTAGCCGTAGATTTACCCTTACAAACTTCCTATATTCACTGTAATTCTGTAGAATTAATCGTCCCTTAAACATATGCTACGATAAATATGTAACGGTCTCGAAAGTCGTCAGGGGCAGTGACGTAAGAGTTCTACACGTTTCTCGGCTAGCCGACCAGGTGCAGTGCCTCCGTCAAGGCCGTGCACTTAAGTACTGCCAGACTGTTCGAGCACTCTTAAGTATACAAATTATGCCGCCGCGCTGACGAATTAATGGAAAATCATTCTGGAACTTCTGCGCGGTGTATATAAGGGCCTACGGTCGGCTTAGAAGTTAGTGTAGATTGCGGATCAAGTGGTTGTTGCAGATTAGTGGAAAGTGATTATTGTGTTATAATTAGTGCGGAACTCTAATAGTTGACAATTATTACTGCGTGTGGACAAATTTAACTTGATTTTTCTGTATGAGAGTACCTTGTTCATTACAAACTGTTATTTGTGACAAACTAAATTTGGTAATTACCGACTTCATTTGTGTATGTATTTTGTTTACGCTGTACAATACGACGATCCATAAGACCGTCGTGACAATATAATAGTTTCGCCGAATTAAAATATATTAGTAAATGTGCTTTTCTGTGTACGTGCTCGAGGCTGAGTATGTGTTATGTACGTGTAATATTAGATCACCATATTTCTGCATCACGAAATCGGGATACCACAAGTCGAAGTCATGAAATAGGAAACCAGTTACCCTAGGCACCTAGATACATAAAACCTAGCATACATAACAACATAGCACTGCACTCAAACTATAGTTACTGGTATTTTTGTAATAAATCAATAATCCTTAAGATATCCTTTTCCTCACATCATTATTTTATAAAAATCTATACACATGTCGTAGAGCTGCTGACACTAGGGATATCTGAAACAGATTTTTAATGCAGTGGTTTCCCCTTGTCTTCTGCATCCTATGCCGTTGACGTATACCCGCTCCTCCGCCTTTAGAAGTGATTTCTCACCCCTAGGACAATAGGGTGCCCTGTCCTCTATCCGCTCATCTGTCCTCCAAGGAGGGCATTGGCACTTGATAGAGGGGATCACCTTATCCCGGGTGATATTCGGTCCCTGTGTTCGTTAGCCGCTTGGTATACAAACGTTGCCCCCTCTCTACCACGAGGAGGTGGTAGAGATAGGCTGGAGGGAGAAGATAACGAATGAGGAAGCATTTAGAAGAGCAGAGTAGGAGAAGAGCTTTCTACGAAATTTAAAAGGCAGAAGAGTTCAGTTATAGGGCATAACTTAAGAGAATAATAGAAGGAACAATTGAAGGGAAGAATCACAGCGGACGAACCCGCTGAGACTACATGAAACAGCTTATGGTCGATATGAACTGCACATCATATTGGGAGCTGAAAAGAAAAGCAGAGAAGCGTGAAGAATAACGAGCTGTTGCCAACCAACCTATGGGCTGCTAACCTAGAAGAGAGTTACACATGTATCCAAATTTCCTTATCGATGAAGATTGCTTTAAGGCAGAAGAACTGAATACCTCAGTAGAGCGTAAGTATATTATATACATTTTAGTTACCTTTTCATAGCTGTTGCCAACCAATCTAGAAGAGAGGCTGCTAACCTAGAAGAGAGTTACACATGTATCAAAATTTCCTTATCGATGAAGATTGCTTTAAGGCAGAAGAACTGAATACCTCAGTAGAGGGTAAATATATTATATACATTTTAGTTACCTTTTCATAAAATTATTAAAGAGAGAAAACACTCGATTCAGCAGATATCTAGGAAATAATTGTAGACCACGACTGCGATGGTGGAATGGATGACCAATGAACGCGTGCGGGTATTGTTACTGTTACTAGTACACAAGGTACGTAGTGCCATAAGTTCTGGTAAAAACGACTGTTTACACAATAATAAAACAACACAGCGTTCTGTTAGAATACCGCGGAGAGTGTGTCATGGCAAGCGTGTCGTGTTCGAGTTACGTGACCGGACGATTTGCGTGTGTCTGTGCAGTAAACGCAACCATCTCGCTCCGTTCGAGAATAAAATATTGAAAAAGTTATG
Organism: Magicicada septendecula; assembly: GCA_034769895.1. NCBI lineage: Eukaryota > Metazoa > Arthropoda > Insecta > Hemiptera > Cicadidae > Magicicada > Magicicada septendecula. The sequence goes on along the minus strand of CM068368.1, from coordinate 805,977,957 downwards.
CAATTTGCCTACACGGCAGTTACGGAGGGTAATAAAAAATATTACACATAACGCTAGTAAGAATGCTATCTTTTTTTGCTGTTGCAAGGAAATTCGCAAGACACATTCATTTCGCAAACTTTGAGCACATTTTCCCACGTGGCGCGCACTTGTAAGTACGATAACGCGAACTCTTGTTGCCGCTATCGGTTGTCTAGTATCCGGTCTGCTGATAGTGTTAACGTTCCCTGTACCGTAAGTGTTACGCGGGCGTGGTAGCGTTGTTCCCAGGAGGGTAACAACTATTTTCATTTGCTTACCGATAGTAAATCGTGGTTTATTTGCACCTCGTAGTATCTACAGGCGGAAGCAATAAACATCGTTTCCAAACTCACGTATATGACTCACATAGGAATGAAACGCTTTCTTATCTTTGTAAATTCTTATAACTAAACATAGCGAAGGTACAAAGGTTTAAAAAATATATATATAAACACTTGGTACATTTCACAGATTTTATTTAACTCTGATAGCTGTTTAGACTTCTTAAGACATTGTCAAAGAGATGAATGAAAACCTAAACGCAGGATGTAAGTGAGGGTAGTGGTGGCCATCTGTTTAGGGCGTGTATTGGAAAATCTGTGAGGTGTGAAGATGGAGAAGGTTTTTTTTAAATCTTTGTATTAATATGTTTCACCAAGTGCCCAACAAGTCATCAATTAATATAGCGAAGGTATCCTGTTGCCTGAGTATGCCTATCTGAAAATATCGGAAACAGGGAATTTTCTGAGAAAAATTTTAATTGTTAACGTATTCTAGAAACCGACCCAGATGTTGTATAATAGTTCATGTTCTGGACGTATTTTTGTAGTTTTTTAAGACTATTTTTATTTATTTTTTTGCCGTAGTTTTTAAATATGCCTCGTTCTAAGTATCGGATTGAAAGAAAGAAGGAATCGTTTTCCGTTGACCCTTTTTTCACAAATATCTGCAAACTGGAACACTCGATAGCGCGTACAGAACCTAAAAATATATAATATATAATGATACGATAATATATTTTGAAATAAATAATGTTCATGAACTAAAGTGTTATTAATACATAACATGACCTCATAATGTCATGAATGTTATAAACCATAAAAGTAACACCGAAGACAAAAAAAATCTCTAAAACCTGTTACAACTCAAAATATAATGAATGGATGTGCATTTCTAATAGAAAAAATTTCACAAAGAAAAGTTATAACTAAAGTTATATAACTACAAGAAATCTTACAGTTGGATAAACATAATTATCCGAATACTTGGTACCATAGGTTTCCTCAAGTTAAAACACTAAACTCAGCTGCTTGAGGAATATGTAGAAATATGTTCTATTTGATTCATAAATGTAATTCGCTTTCTGAACACCGTCCAACATTTTTATTTAAATAATATCCACGAAATCGATACTTGTGAAGTGCAGTTGACTGTCTACACTTACTGAAGACAAAATTAATCAGTTTTTACTCTAAACATAAAACTTTATTAGTTTTCTTCTTCGTTGTCTCCTTCTTCCCTCTCCTCCACCCACCTCCTGTTAATCCTCTGGGTTCACTATTTTTATTCTCGAAAACTCAGAACTAATCCTTTCCTATTCCTTTCCATGTTTATGATACTTTTTTTGTGTACCACGCATTGCACGCTCCCCCTCCATCTTTCCTTTTACGATATTTCTATTTTACTCTTGTACTACTAAAATTTGTCTAATATCATTTTTTTTTTTGACGACTGTTTGCGGCTAAATGAAAGTCGTCTCTTATGATTTCATTTCTCCAAAAACCTTTCTTTGGGGCCCATGATTCTCATCTGCGCGTAAATCTTGAAGTAACACGTCTTTCCATATTTCATTACAGCAGTCATATTTAATGCTATTTCCCATCTACAATTTGTTAATAATTCCACTATTTTAGCAAAGAATTATTTTTTATTAGTCTATATGTAATACAAGTATGTGTAATAATAAATGTATATGTAATTTAATGTTTATTAAATGAAATTTTTGCTTATTGCGAAATGTATTTGTCAGTAGTTTACGATTAATAACGTTTAAATCATATACGCACTTCTCAAACGCAAATACGCAATTACATATTGAAATAGCACACGCACATTAATGTATGCAGACAGTTACAAACACAAAGTATACACAACATAAAACGCTAATGGTTAGCCTCATTATCGTACTATTTTTAGCATTCCCAACAGTTCCACTATAAATTATATTACAATAGAAAATTAAAACCGACATACGCAAGAAGAAATTGTTATATCGGAATTACATTATTACATTCATGTTCATGATTGGTTTAGTGCACATACATTGTCGGCAGGCTGCGGATAGAGTAATCCTTTTCGCTCCACTAATCCTTGCAATAGTAATCTCATTTGTGTTCCGTGACGAAGGTGAAGGAAACCGTCACTGTATTACACATCCACGCGCACTCACAAACACACAATTATTATAGTTACATGTGTTCAATTCTAACTCAGAAATGTATCTACTCTGTCAACGATAAACAAAAAAATAAAAATTTAATAATAACATTAATGTCCGGTATTACTCTGGACTTTCATAATCCATATTTAATTTTGTTAAAACAAAAATACTGTGTGACCTTGTGACCGAACAGCTATTTCTAATTTGCCTCTGTTTCCTTTTCGGAATGTGAAGTTCGAATTCTAAGACCGACCTGTACTGACTCGCGTGAAACATCTACTGGTATTTCAGGTATGTCACAAAATTGGTTTGAAAAACCTCAAATTGTCTTCAACTTTTATAGTTTCTTCCATAACTTTTGGATATGCTCCACAATAAAATTAGTTCCCATGAAACTACATTTAAACTCTGCTAAAACGATCAGGTTTTTAAGAACAGCTAATGAACGCACTCGACAAAACATGATGAAAAATAAACTGTTAATAAGAAAAGAGCTTCAAAACGTCAGTCCTTAATCGGGTAGTAAAAAGCAAACCACGTGGAATAGCGTGAACATGTGTAGAGGAACAAAAGATTAAATTGCAACTAGAGTCGAAAACGCACGTGTAAAGCGAACAAAAGATAAAGCTGAGGTAGATCGAGGAAAAATTGGAACCGTAGCAAACGATGGTGCTGCTGATGGTGGTGGTGGTGGTGATGACGATGACGACGACGATGATGATGATGATGGCGACGGCGGCGCGGGTGTTGTTGTTGTTGGTGGTGGTGGTGATGATGATGATGATGATGGTGGTGGTGGTGGTGGTGTTGGTGGTGGGCGGTGTTGAAGAAGAAGAAGAAGAAGAAGAAGAAGAAGAAGAAGAAGAAGAAGAAGAAGAAGAAGAAGAAGAAGAAGAAGAAGAAGAAGAAGGTGGTGGTGGCGGCGGTGATTATGATGATGATGATGATGATGATGACGATGACGATGCTGTGTGTGGTATTTCATAATAATCACAAAACGAAGCGTTGTTTTGAGATATTGAGTACAGTCGCTGCAGAAGTATTGAAAAGTCTTCCGTGTTATGACCAACATTAATGGTTGGAATCGAATTTGAACTAAGTGTCCAACGGGCAGGGGACAGCGACAGTATTCTATTAACATTCGTCCAAGGTTTATGAATTTTTATAATTTCATCATCATTTTTCTTAAGAACATTAGGGATATGCCTTGTAGCGCCCTCTAGCCAGCTGCAACTTGGACTACAACTCCGCCATACAGTAATGGGCCTGAATGTCCACGCGCAGTGACGAATGCATGGCTGAGTTGTGTTTGTTGACGTGTAAGTATAGCGTTTCTACTGACCGAGGTCCGCCGATATCACCCTGAATGCTCACGTGCAGTGACGAACGGCGTGGTTGAGAGGGATGTAGTTGTAGACGTATTAATATACAAAATATACTAATATTAGTATACAAAATACACATATTTTGTTGACGTGTAAATATCGCGTTGCAACTGACTGAGATCTGCTGGTATCACCCTGAATCCCTACGTGCAGTGACGAACTGCATAGTTGAGAGGGGTGTAGTTATGCCATGGGCCGATCCTATAACACAGTGGTTCCAAACCTTCCCGGACAGGCGTGCCACTTTGGTCTCCCGCGTTCATTTCAAGTAACACCGGGGCTTAAAGAAAGTTTATTGGGGTTTCCTCAATAAAAAAACTTGATAAAACATGAATAGTATATCTTACTATTCCTAGTTATGTATAATTATTTAAACCTAATACATAGATTTAAATTATTTTTAAGGTAAATTTTTATTTTTATTTTTTTTAAGTAAATACTTTTATCCTAGTGGTCTTCTTGGATCCCTCCGCTTACCATTGCGTACGCGTACCGCCGGTTGGGAACTGCTGCCACAGCACGCCATGACGGTTGAATGCCGAGCAGACGTACTAGATTACACTCGGCCGACAATTTTATAATTTTAGAAACAAAATTAACAAGCTACTTGTGCAAAACGAACGCAGCACTCTTGTATAATTGCGAATACCTTGAAAACCGGCTTAATATTATTGTAACGAAATACATAATTGGCCTATTTGCTTGTGTTTTCGCTTGGAATTTGACGAAACACTTCAAATTAATTTCATCTATAACAAAATGTGTTTCAATTAATTTAATTAATTTTATATTTAATTAATCTCCGAAACATTACCAAGTACTTTGTCTGAGTTGACATTTAGTTTGAAATATGCGCGTGGGAATCTACACGTTCCTGGTATATTATGTGTATTACCCTGCCGGGAACCGTGTTCAGATTTGTTTACAAAATAACTCGCTACATAACGACGTCGGTGAAAAGTAGTGACAAAATCAGCGCAGACAAGGGAGTAGAGTGTTGTAAGAAGTAAGCAAGTTAATACAAGGCAAGTTACAATACATAAACTTGTATAATAACTCTAAAAAATTATATTTTCTGAAAAACACTACGACTGCTTATTTTCGTCCTTAAAGTAATCCATAATTTAGTTGAATTTATCGAAATGAAAATTAATTTAAAATTCTTCCAACAGTTTTCTAAAATAACGAATGACACTTTCGCGGGGATGTCTTAGTACTTCAATAGAACGTGGTTTCTTTCGCCCTTTGTTACGTTTTGCGACCTTCTTTTGGTCCTGTTTACCGGTTAATGCGGCGTTGTATCAACTACTATACCATACTTTGTGACAGGGAAACTCTCTGATAAAAAACAAGTGGATTGTTACAGTAAGGCTAAGAAATGCTCAAGCTTATATATAAAAAATATTTAATTATAAATATTATTCCTTTGTAAGTAAGTCGTTTAGTTTCCTGCAGGTGTCCCATATAATATCTTCAAATAAATACACTGCAAGTAGGTCTATTTTCACCTGACGTACGTTTCACAGAAATTATTCTGTATCTTCAGAGATTTGTTTGAATTGTAATTGAATGTTTCGCTTACAATACAGCTAACGGATAATCTAATAGAATGTCCAAAATAGAATGTCCAAATGTTTACAAAACAGAATATCCAGATTGCAATAAATGTTACGTAGGCCAGGCTAAGAAAAAACGCTGCGAAAGATATAGGCCTATTCAGCATAGCAATGCGGATCTAAAACCTACTATTTACAAATCTAATTTAGCCACACACTGTTTGAACAATAAACATAAATTTCCAGACATTCAAAATGTATATATTAATTCGCATATAATATATTTATCCACAATACCTATAAACGTTAAAAGTTTTGTTTTTATGTAAGCGAATATTTGCAATTTTCTTTTGTAGACTTTGAATAGAGTTCGATAAGATTCTTGTGAAAACTTCTATCATCCAGTGAACGCAACGGTAATGTTCACAGTGCACACTGTACTTGCAGATTTTACTTTGTTGTAAAATCTGAAAATTTGTTAGTAATAAATTCCTGTACTAATGTCGACGTGAAGGTCGACTTGCACTTTTACTGACGACCTCCACCTTTCCACCTTCTAATTTCTCAAAAAATGTGTAATACGCACGATTTACTCGTACCTTATAGGCTATTGAGTATGGTGATTGGCAGAGGAGAAAAAAGGGCAAACATAAAGATAGGGTAAGACAAAATACAACAGTTGGAGTTTTGAAAGCTTGATAAGTGGAGATATGTCCTGCACTCGTGAAATTAGAGCAAGAATTGCTGTAGCGAAAGTGGGATTTTATGGGAAAAAAACTGCTGTATGGCACAATTAATGAGTTTAAGAAAAAGGTTGGCCAAATGTTATGTGTGGAGCGTTGCTTTATATGGTGCAGAGACATGGATACTGAGGAAAGAGGATGAGAAAAGATTAGAAGCTTTTGAGATGTGGGTTTGCCGAGCAATGGAAAAAGCGAGGTGGGTTGATAAAGTAACGAATGATGAAGTTTTAAGAAGAGTAGGGGAAAAGAGAAGAATCCTGAAGGTGATAGAAAATAGGAAAAGGAATTGGTTAATCATTGTTTAAGAAGAGAGTGCTTGCTTGCAACTGCCATGGAGGGTGTCATAGAAGGAGAAAAAAGAAGAAGGCTTAGAAGAATGAAGTTAGTAGATAGCATTAAAGTCAGAGGGTGTTACGAAGAAACAAAACGACTGGTGCGATAGGACAGCTTGGACAGCTCTTACCATTTGAAGACCTGCCTTAGGGCAGAACACCAAATAATACGAGGCTGTTTGTTTTAAATATAGGTTATTTATTATTTAATAACATTTTTGAAATTATTTTTGTTTCAATTTTAATCACTTACATTTAGTTATTACAATAGCATGAGCACGTTGACAAATTATAAGTAGCGATAATGTTACGAAAGTCCCATATTTTATTTTACGTTTTCACAAAGTAAATCAAAGCGCTGAGAACAAAAGTTGTTTTAAATAATTTTCATCTCAATTAGGAATTCTTGTTTACTCAAAATCTAAACGTTAAACTAAACATTATTCGTTAAAAGAAACGCTTTGTAGAAAATCATTTTCATTTAATAAAAGTCCCAGTAATTTTATTTATTATTGGCTAAGGTAGCCCTTAAATAATTTTTCAACCATTTTAGGATTGGCTGACCTATAATTTGTGACTGCCATGCTCAAAACAATTCCTAAGACTATTTCAAAATGTGGGAATACCGATTCCACGCTACACGATTTTAAGAATTTTAAGAATCTACAAAGATCATTGTTGCGTTTGAACCTGCTGTCCCCTTGCGTAGCTTGGGGTAACGGCTGTTCACACTTTAAACCATAAGCTGGGTTTAATAAAATATAAAACGATAAAGTGGACTGTATAAAACGGTTTATTATCAAGAACAGATTAAATTTTACTTATGCGATTCTGCGAATCCGCGCGTGCCCGTAAGATTGCATATCTATTAATTTAAGCCAACTGAAATTGAATTGATTAAATCGTTAACATATTGACGGCCGTAAAGTAAATTTGACCACATGGAGGTAGTAGCTGAGACATAAACCTTGAAGAATACACCTTGTTATAATTTTTTTTCGATGTAATGACCATTGGGAAATTAAAAAACCCAATATCGGTATGGAGAACCATACAGGACTTCCATGTTCTAAGATTTATATTTAAAATCATATTCGAAATGAAATATTTCCATAGAGACTACTTCTTTCTACTTATTGCTTCAGCCTTAAACCACAGTACTGTGGTCACTAACGTATACCACCTCACGTTTTCGCACTTGATTTTCACTGAGATGGAAGTCGATGGCACTGCCGAAAAGTCTGGTTTTGCAGAAAACATTGGACTACGGCTAAACAGTCCGGGAAGGAATTTTAACAAAGAACTACTTCTTTGTTGCCGATAACATAGTACACATACAACATTCTCCCCTCCCCCTTCAACTATAATTTTCATTTATAGAAAACTACCCCCACCCCGTTCACCTAACCTCTTCATTTATAGATATCTACGTTTCTACAGTGGATTATTATGAGCTTCTTATCAAGATACTTTATTTATCAAAATTAAGTACTTTACTCTTGTTAAAACATAAAACGTTGCAGGTAAACTACCCGTTTCTCTAAACCGATCTTCACCAAAATCAATAGACCTTCAGTCCTCTACAATGCAGGGATGCATGCAAAAAAATATTTGATTCTGTTTCAATTTGCGGCAGTTGTCGTTCGTCATGAAAACATTTCTATTGTTACAACATAACATGTTTCAGGTAAACTAACCCTTTCCCTTTACCGAACTTCACCAAAATCAAAAGGCATTGAGCTCTCTACATTTTAGGAAGGTATGCATAAAAATATTTGATTTTCTTTGAATTTACGGCAGTCATCGTTCGTCATAGAAAAAATTACCCTTGTTAAAACATAAAACGTTGCCGGTAAACTACCCCTTTCTCTAAACCGATCTTCACCAAAATCAATAGACCTTCAGTCCTCTACAATGCAGGGCTGTATGCAAAACATTATTTGATTCTGTTTGAATTTGCGGCTCTTACCCTTTGAATTTGCCATACTAAATACCCTTGTTAAAATATAAAACGTTGCAGGTAAACTACCCCTTTCCCTTAACCGATCTTCAACAAAATCAACAGACCTTGAGGTCTTTATATCTCAAAAAGGTATGCAAAAGAGTAGTTGATTCTGTTTGAATTTACGGCAGTTATCGTTCGTCATAGAAAACATTACCATTGTTAAAACATAAAAGGTTGCAAGTAAACTACCCCATTCCCTTAACCGATCTTCAACAAAATCAACACACCTTGAGTTCGGTATAATTAAAAAAGGTATGAAAAAGACTAGTTGATTCTGTTTGAATTTGCGGCTGTTATCGTTTGCCATAGGAAAAAATTACCATTGATTAAAAAAAAACCGATGCAGGTAAACTACCCCTTTCCCTTAACCGATCTTCACCAAAAACAATAGGTCTTGAGTACTCTACAAATCAGAGCTGTATGCAAACAATTATTTGATTCTGTTTGAATTTGCGGCTGTTATCGTTTGCCATAAGAAAAGTCTATAGACACACAGACAGACACACAGACACACAGACAGACAGACACACACACAGACACTTTTCGAAAAATGACTTTTTTTATGTTTTGAGTGTAGTACAATCAGAATCTGCAATAATCTCGAACACGATTTTTTTGCCATCACCATACTTCCATTTCCTTAACGAAAGATATTTAATTTTGCAACTAATTTTGCACTTATTTGTTGTTATTAAACAAATAAACAATTAGCACCCTTTTTAAAGAGGACGCATTTTTAATTAACACTATTTAGAAGCGAATGCAAAAGGTTTCATAAAAAAATATGGATCGCGGGATTATTCCGAAGTTTAGGCCTTATTTTGTCTAATATGACTCCCCTGCAGAAACCGCGTAGACGTGTGTGTGTGTTTGTGTACGTGTACGTGTACGTGTTTCTTTACCGTGTAATCTGCACACGCCAGTTATCACAGGATGCAAACTTCAACAGCGAACAGGAGATTTGAAGTTGGTGACAGGAAACTGTTCATGTCACAAAGTACACAGACTCAGCTACCGTATGTTGGAATAGTCTTGTTACTTAGCAAGAAACGAGTAGGAAATTAATAATTTATCTCGAACTCGCTTCAAATCTTACGTACTAGCGAAAACGTCCTGATACCATGTACTTAGCGTCAGCTAAACAACATTATTCCGCGTGGTTTTCTCTAGTGTAAATTAGTTCTAGTTTGTCTAACGATATACGACTCCGATAACACACGCGCGCGCGCGCGTGTGCGTGCATACAATTGTTTTTTAAAACAGCTTTTTTTATTACACGTTTTACATTATTATCTAACATACTTCCAAATAAAGCTTGCCCTGCATATTTGGAGTCTTAGATTTTTATTGAGGAGTTGAATTTCAATTTAAACAATGTCGATTGTTAAAATGTCGCTTATAAAAACGGCTGGTTTGATGAATATTTCGGAAAGCTTTACCTGTAAATGTTGTCATTCAGGGTAATCTTGTTATCAGCCTTCCAATTTGTCGTTAGTAGTTTCAGAACTGCTAACTGCTTCGTGCCGGACCACTTACAATTGTGCATAATAAGCTATGAAAATTGGCAAATAAATTTTAAATAAACAGTCTCATGTAGTTCTTATCGTCATTTCGCTATTTGTGTTGTTTGTTGTTTTTATTCTGGTAACTAAGTGGTCGAAAATAAAAATGTATTTTTTTCATACAATAATTTTGTGACCTTTTTGAATTTTTGTAATTACTTTAACGTTCTGTATTGTAGGCCTGGTATTGACGTGCATTTATTTGGAGTGTGTTTAGGTAAATGTCACTATGTAGCGCTTGTAGATATACAGCCTCAAATGAACAACTCTACATAGAACAAACCTATCATGTATACAGCCTCAAATGAACAACTCTACATAGAACAAACCTATCATGTTTTATAGTTGCATGCATAGGCTACATCTCTAACTAGTGACTTGCAATATTTATTACGACAGCGTTTATTAGGTCATATTTATCGTTTGTTGCGTTAGCATATGTAAGTGTGTCCGTGTGTGTTTGTGCCCCCCCCACACACACACACACACACACATATATATATATATATATATATATATACATATGTTGACCAATCGTATAGTTGAAAAATTACTGTTCACATGTGTGTTTTGGTTAATTAAGCTGTTATCAAAGTTATTAACCATTTCACCGGTGTTCACTCAATTTTTGCCACTGTCGTAGCAGTATCGTTTAACACCAAGATCTGTCGTAACAGTATTACTCTACGTATCTTAGCTTATTGTTAAATTTATTCTCAGTTTTTCCCCGCCATTCTTTATACTCAGTTCTTACCTGACTCGTCTCATTCTGTGTATGCCCACAAGAATCTTTGCAAGAGTTAAAATGTAACAGTAACAAAACACACACATACACACACATATAGTAAATGTGGTAGGTGACTTAAAAGGGGGAATACAGATTGTCTACTTCATGTCTCCATTTTCCGTAAAGTGATACTACACATGTGTTGTAGCCAGAATGGCACGAAGCGTAAAGACGGAGAAAAAATGTGTAAAAAACGTAATAGTTCACGATACGCAAATATCTGTGAAAAGGAGGAAAGGGGTAGTAATATAAGGGGAAGAGAGTTTGAGTTTTTGTGCGTGATTTCTGACAGTGATACGACGGGGTTTGAGTGGGCGCGTCTGACAGTAACGATCTATTTGCAGCAACAGACAAGATGAGTGAAACGGATTGACTGAATATTTCTTTTTTTCTTTTTATTGTAATTTGGCAGAAAGTTAGAATATCGTGCTGCAGCGAGTTGGCGACCGTTCAGATTTTGCCAGTATAGAGACCCTACGTCTGCAAGTCTCGGTGTGTGTGTGTGTGTGTGTGTGTGTGTGTGTGTGTGTGTGTGTGTGTGTGTGTGTGTGTGTGTGTGTGTGTGTGTGTGTGTGTGTGTGTGTGTGTGTGTGTGTCTGAACGAATGAAATGAGAATGACTTTATTCTGAAAACATTTTTGATTGACTGTAATTGTCTGTCTAGATTATATAGCACCAGCAGAAAGCAATTTAGCAAGGTAAATGCAATCCTTTTAGTGATATAAAAATGTCTTTTCATTTTGTCATTAAAGAAACATAATTTTTTAAACTTTGAACTGAACAAATGATTATCTTATACAGTTAATTCTGACAACAAAATTTATATTATTCGAACACCATTGTTAATAATGTAATAATAAAATCATTTTGACTACTAATAATCTGTGGTCTCGTTCAGAGGGGAAGATAATACTGTTATGAGAAGCCTACTGAACAACCCAAAACATTCTCTACTCTTCCCCCGTCCAGTGTGGCAGATGTTGCCCAGTCAAGGTTCAAGTTTGTTCTAGACTCGTCAAGAGGCCACTTGAGATACGCATTAGCGTCAGCATTAAGTGGCGTGCAAATTAAGGATGAAACGTTAATTCTAGAACTCTCCGCGACCTATAAAAGCAGAGCGTCTGGCGTTGACAGTCCAGTTACGTGAGCGATTTTCCTTAGCGCGGATCGAGTGTTAGTAAAGTGAAGTGTTATTAATTGTGTGGAACTCTATTATTTGGCATTACTATTGCGTGTGGACAAATCTAACTGGAATTATTGTACGAGTTGATTATAAACTGTTATTTGTGGTAATTAAAGGTGGTTTTTAGTGACTTCATTGTTGTCTTGTATTTTGTTTTCCACTGTACATTTCGACGATCAGTTAGACCGTCGTAGCAATACAATTAAATTAAACAGTAGAATTATTTATTTTTCCAAAACCACTATATCATTGACCATAATTCTTAATGCTCAAAACATGTTCCAAGAAAGGAAGAAATATCGTAATGTATACTGGGGCAGTATTAATTAATATAAATAAAAAGAAATGAACTGTAGCATCAAGTGTTTGGATCTAGGCATGTGTGTGTGCGCGTGTGTGTACATATATAATTCAATATATTTTAATAATGTAACTTAATTTAATTATTTTATTATTTCGTGACTTGGCATTTGATTTTATTAACTTACATACTTTGCTCAATATCTTGGTTTCTTTGCGTTAGCTTAGGTCGTTTTGCAGTATTTCCCATCCGATTTCCGAGACTTGTATGAGATCTGTCAGTTCATATATTCACTTAAGCAGGTTACTGGCCTGCTGCAAAAACCCTAACCTGGAGGACCAGGAACTTTGATTTGGGGTTGATCTTCCCTTACAGAATATAAATATCTTACATGGAACTGATATTGATTGGGATAGTAAACTAACAATATTTAGACGCATCTGTGGAACGATTCATAGATACCTGAAAAATAAAACACGAAAGGATACGCGAATGAAATTTTATAAAACTGTGGCTTTGCCCACATTCCTGTGTGCTAGTGAGACATGGACTTTTGGTAAAATGGACGTGCAGAGGATTCAGGCAGCCGAAATGAAATTTCTAGAGGGACGCAAGGTTGTTCTCTCTTTGATCGGAGAAGGAACGAGTATGTTAGAGGCGATTTAAACATTGTATCATTGCACCATTAGATAAAAGACCACAGAAGGAGATGGTGTGAACACTTGAGTCGCATGCCTGATATATGTCTACCTGTGGCTGACTTGGATTATCACCCTATTGGGAAGGGAGATGTCGGTAGACCGAGTATGAGATGGGTTTCGGAACAGGTCTAAGGCCTAGTCCTTGGAGTGGTGATGATGATGATGATGATCTTGGTTTCTTGATGAATAGTTTGTTCCACTACTGTATTTCATTTAATTTTATTAGTTCAGTTGAAGACGACCACATAATATTTGTGGTCTGAACGTTATAGTTGTTAAATTACTAACAACGGCGGGTGTCCAAAGCAATATAGCCAGTAATAATTTTACTCCATCTTACGTTTTACATATCCAATTAAATTTTAAATTACTTATTTGGTTTGCAGGTTCCACGAGATTTAGACGTTTTTTACTACTACTTAGAGTCTGCAGGTTGTAAAGAAAGTTCGATGTCCACACGACAGCTTTTTACCGGCAACAGTATTGTAAAATTCACTTAATTTTATTAAACTGTATAGTTATAACCAGAGCGATTTACTCTTCGTGTCGGTTAAATAATCAAAGCTGTTACTGTTTTTTACTTCCATGTCCCATAAGGAAATGGAAGTATGGTTATATCTATAAGTATGATCATTTCTATAAATGAAAATGATAGTTGAAGGGGGGATAATATTTTATATGTGTACTGTGTTATCGGCAAAAAAGAAGTAGTTTGTTGATAAAATTCCTTCCCGGGCTGTTTGGCCGTAGTCCAGACAAACCACGCAGCAAAACTGGCTGTTTTCTGCAAAACCAGACGTTTCAGCAGTGCCATCGAGTGCCATCATCAGTGAAATCGAGTGCGCTAACGTGAGGTGGTATACGTTAGTGACCGCAGTACTATGGTTAAGGCCGAAGAAAGAAGTAGTTTCTATGGAAATACTTCATTTCGAAAATGATTTTAAATATAAATCTTAGAACATGGAAGTCGTATATGGTTCCACATACCGATTTTCCAAGTTCCTATTAAATGTGCTATTGAATAATATCACCTTTCGTGGGTTTACTATGAATACGCTACAAATTCAGGGATATGAGTAATATGGGAATAATGAATGTGAACATTATAAAACTGTGTTACGGAAATGACGTTGTAATGTCAAAACAAAAACTATGTCACTATAATGGAACAGCTGCTATGTTGGATTCGTAATTAGTTGGTTGAATAATTGTATCATTTTTTAAATCGTGTTCTCTTCCTGTGAATTCCAAGCACGATGTCATCAGTTTTGTGATAATCGCCTCATTATTTGCAACCATAAAGTAACGTACTGAAACGTGAAAGAAGCGTAAAACGAGGAAGAAAAATGTTTGAATTTACTGTACCTGCACGTGAAAAATTAAGCGATAAAATTAAATTATCTCACTGAAACTCCTTCAGTGCTTTCATATTACGTATTGTAAATTTAGTTTTGTTTCGTTCTTCGCATAAACGTTTTACCAATTAATTACCAATCTTTTTCTTTTACGCGTGTTGTTCCAATACTTCTAAATATTGTAATGCGACATAAATAGAGCCCCACATAACTAAGATTATAATACAAATAATCAAAGAAATTATTTAAACAAACCCAAAATGAGTAGGAAAATAAACTGATAAAATGATAAAGAAGTACAACACAGTCAGGTGTTATAAATAAAGCCCTGTACTGTAGTAAGTAAGAATTAAACTTTGTAGAAGTGCTAATTGTAACAAGTGACAAACAGTGCCAGTCATTAAGCGACAGAGAGGACTGTGTGACTTAATGATTTCCCCATACCTAAAACAATAAACTACTATAAATGAATTCCCTATGACATTCACTGATGATGAATGCCATAAATTAAAGTGACAATTACAGAAATCAGTAGTGTGTGATACCATTAAAAAAACTAAAGGATAGGCATTGGTGTTAGTATTAAGTAAAAGACTCATGATTGAATTAGTAATAAGACCTATTTTATTGTTCAGTAATAAGCCTATAGTCAATTCTGTGTTACCACTTAATAATACAGCGGTACACCAAATATTTTGTTATTGTTTGATAGATTGTAAGCATAATCCTAGCCACGAAGGCAATATTATGATTTAGGATGTTAACATGTTGTATTAGTATTTTTATTAATGTTTAAGGCAATTTAAGATGTCAAAACATTTGTAACAATATTGTAATCAGGCTAAAGGGTTCAAAGGAGGTATTCGATTAATTAATAATATCATTTAAAACATAATGACAATTTAAGGCATAGGCCAGATAGGTAATATAAAGGAAAGTAAAGTCAGAAATGAATAAATAACGAGTTAACATTGGCAAACAAATAAAAAAGTACCAAAATTTAAGTAAGACACAAGTTTTAGAATAATTGTGAACCAAATTAAATTAGTCCGACAAAATTAAATATTGTATAATAAAAGTTAGGGCAGTACTATGGTCCAGATTTAGAATTCTTGTAAAGGTGTAAAAACGCCTATTATAAAGTCAACACATATAAAATTATGTAGCAAAATGTAGATCTTTGTAACAGGAACAAAACTATGTAAATTAATTTTAACTTAAACAAAAGGTAACAAAGGAGTATTTTTTGACACGAAGGGCAAGGATATGATTTTCAGTACTATATGCCGTTTGATCTCAAGTTCGTGCAAACTAACCAATCACAAGCGAGAGTTTACTGGTCAAAAAACCGTTACTAAGACGAGAAGAATTATTATTGTATTGTTGAACGCAAGACAGAAAGGGTCAAAACCGTATAGCCTAAAGAGTGAAGATAAAAAATCAAACTTAAATTAAATTAATGACTTAAAACAAAACCACAGAAGAGGAGAACATACTAAAAAACTAATAGATAAAATAAACCAACTACCACTGACCGATGGAAGCTTAAATCTACACCAATATCGAAAATCCGAGAGATCTGGCTTGCTGCATTATACGACAAGTGACGTAAATATATTTCCGGAGTAATTTCGTTACAACACTACACATAGATCAACTTCACTACACTATATAAACTACCTACAGTGATAATAAGGATAACCACTGAACATTAATACGGTGGTTAACAATAATAACATTTTATTTCAACAAAAAACGGGGGAAGCACATGTCTTTTAGTTAACTGACCACGGCGGCCATCTTGTTGAGCAGCCATTTTCCAGTGCAGACAAAGTCTGTCGTTGACGCAGTTAGTTAAAAACATAACTTTTATATTTGTTAACATTAGTAATAAAGATTTCTTATTTTTATATATTTGTAATGTGTTGCACGCCTTTTTAAAACAAGTCTGACTTCTTAACAGCCCAAAGAACTCAAGCCCTGAGATTATTAATTTGCATTATAATTATTTGAAACTTGTTTAAGGTCGGATTCAAGTAACGAATCGATACGAATCTGTCAAGGTCGACCCAAGACCGAACCATTTACATTTTTTTGAACCAATAAGCAGAAAATAAAAATCAATAATTACCTATAAAGGAGTTATTATTTAATACTTGCAAATAGGCTAACAGTGTGTTTACAGGTATTAGTGGGAGCGAGCAGGTACAGAGGCGAATATAGCCTTGCCGACGATGAGAAGAGAAAATAACCTACAACTGTCAGAGTACGGTTAGAGCTGATCGCTCATTAACCAGAAGTGTGGGAATATTCAAACCAGCGATAATCTCTCCTCCTCTCTCTACACAAAAATACCAAAAAGATCAATTACACTAGACGCAGAACAACTACGGTTCAAAAACAAGAAGACTAACACATCATTAATAGTTAATATCATTAATAAACCACGATACAGCACTAATACATTATAGTATTAGTAGCGGTAGATACACGTACTGGTTACAAAATATCAATCAGCTGGTATGTTATCGTCCGAATTGTCTTAGTGATAAGATAATTTATCATTAATAATTTTGTTCTCTAAAATATTCGGCACTGTTAACAATGCAATAATTTGTAATCCGTCAAATTTATTTCTACCGTGAGCCATGTTTACAAAAGCAAAACAAAATATCGGTCACTTTACTAAAAATGAACTTTATCTTGTGAAAAACTTACTTTTTTCGTCGGACGCGTTTCGGCTTAAGTATCCGCCTTCTTCAGCTTTTAGTCAGACTGCCATCATTTCGTAACGGTTTTTGTGTGGAAGGTGTAGTGGGGGTGGTGTGTGGAGGAAGGGGATTGGTGCAGGGATTCAACTTGGTGTTTGTTTTTTGTAAAATTGTGTCAAAAAGTGTATGTGATTTATATTGTAATTGATCGTTGAGTATGTTGTTTGGTTGTGTTGTGTGGTGTTTATATATTTCGTATTGTTCAGTTGTGTTGAGTTTTCGGCCTTTAGGTAAGTAATGTAAAATTTCGAGATTGGTGTCTATGTTGGTGTAACTGTGGTTTTCTGTGTGTATGTGTGTGGCAAATGCGGAGTGTATATTGTTGTTGGTTAGAGCTTTTAAATGTTCAGAATAACGGGATGAAAAAGATCTTCCTGTCTGGCCGATGTAGAAACTATTGCAGTCATTACATTTTAATTTGTAAACACCTGTTTTGTTATATTTGTCTATGTCTGTGTTTGTATTATTGATGTGTTTTGTAATGGTATTGGTTGTTCTGTATGCTATTTTGTATTTGTGTTTTCTGAATGTGTTGGCGATTTTGTGTGTGTAGGAGTTGTGGTATGTGAGTGTGATGTATTTATTGTGTTGTGTGCTGATGGTATTTTGTGTTTTGTTGTTTTTGTTTTTGATGCGTTTGTGTAGTGTGTTTATTAAATTAGGGTTGTAACCGTTTTTGATTGCTATGTATTTTATTGTGTTGAGTTCGTCGGTGTAATCTTATTTATTTAAGGGTATTTTAGTTAGTCTATGGAGCATATGGTTGAAGGCCGCATGTTTATGTTGTGCTGGGTGGTTTGATGTGTTGTGTATAACCATGTCAGTTGTGGTTGGTTTCCTGTATATTTTGTATGTGTGTGTGTTGTTAGTTTTGTTAATTGTTAGGTCTAGAAAATTTATACTATTGTTTTGTTCAATTTCCAGTGTAAATTTTAATTTGTGGTGTATAGTGTTTATGTATTTGTGGAAGTTTTCAACTTGTCTTGTGTTGCCTTTGAATAAAAGTAATATATCATCTACATTCCTGTGCCAATATATAATTTTGTTAGTGTATTTGTTGTTGTTTATTATGTGGTTCTGTTCTATGTTGTGTAATATATATTTCTGCTAGTATTCCTGATATGGGGGAGCCCATTGGGAGACCTTCTGTTTGTGTGTATATCTTGTTATTGTATGTAAAGTAATTTTGTTCAGTTATTAGTTTGGTCAGTGTGATGATTTCTTGTATGTGTGTTTCAGGTGTGTTGTTTTGTCTGAGTAGTTGTTCTAGTGTTTGGATGGTTTCTTTGATGGGGACATTAGTGTATAAATTGGTTATATTTATAATATATAATATAACCAATTTATACACTAATGTCCCCATCAAAGAAACCATCCAAACACTAGAACAACTACTCAGACAAAACAACACACCTGAAACACACATACAAGAAATCATCACACTGACCAAACTAATAACTGAACAAAATTACTTTACATACAATAACAAGATATACACACAAACAGAAGGTCTCCCAATGGGCTCCCCCATGTCAGGAATACTAGCAGAAATATATATACACAACATAGAACAGAACCACATAATAAACAACAACAAATACACTAACAAAATTATATATTGGCACAGGAATGTAGATGATATATTACTTTTATTCAAAGGCAACACAAGACAAGTTGAAAACTTCCACAAATACATAAACACTATACACCACAAATTAAAATTTACACTGGAAATTGAACAAAACAATAGTATAAATTTTCTAGACCTAACAATTAACAAAACTAACAACACACACACATACAAAATATACAGGAAACCAACCACAACTGACATGGTTATACACAACACATCAAACCACCCAGCACAACATAAACATGCGGCCTTCAACCATATGCTCCATAGACTAACTAAAATACCCTTAAATAAATAAGATTACACCGACGAACTCAACACAATAAAATACATAGCAATCAAAAACGGTTACAACCCTAATTTAATAAACACACTACACAAACGCATCAAAAACAAAAACAACAAAACACAAAATACCATCAGCACACAACACAATAAATACATCACACTCACATACCACAACTCCTACACACACAAAATCGCCAACACATTCAGAAAACACAAATACAAAATAGCATACAGAACAACCAATACCATTACAAAACACATCAATAATACAAACACAGACATAGACAAATATAACAAAACAGGTGTTTACAAATTAAAATGTAATGACTGCAATAGTTTCTACATCGGCCAGACAGGAAGATCTTTTTCATCCCGTTATTCTGAACATTTAAAAGCTCTAACCAACAACAATATACACTCCGCATTTGCCACACACATACACACAGAAAACCACAGTTACACCAACATAGACACCAATCTCGAAATTTTACATTACTTACCTAAAGGCCGAAAACTCAACACAACTGAACAATACGAAATATATAAACACCACACAACACAACCAAACAACATACTCAACGATCAATTACAATATAAATCACATACACTTTTTGACACAATTTTACAAAAAACAAACACCAAGTTGAATCCCTGCACCAATCCCCTTCCTCCACACACCACCCCCACTACACCTTCCACACAAAAACCGTTACGAAATGATGGCAGTCTGACTAAAAGCTGAAGAAGGCGGATACTTAAGCCGAAACGCGTCCGACGAAAAAAGTAAGTTTTTCACAAGATAAAGTTCATTTTAAGTAAAGTGATAGTGCTGTGAAAGAAGAGATGAACAATCAAGACAACTAAAATATCGGTGTGGAGAACCATACATGACTTCCTTGTTCAAAGATTTATTTTTAAAATCATCTTCGAAATGAAATATTTCCATGAGAACTACTTCTTTCCACTTCTTGCTTCAGCCTTAACCACAACACTGTGGTCGCTAACGTATACCACCGCACGTTAGCGCACATGATTTTCACTGATGATGGCAGTCGATGGCATTGCCGAAACGTCTGGTTTTTCAGAAAACATTGGACCACGACCAAACAGCCCGGGAAGGAATTTTAACAACAAACTACTTCTTTGTTGCCGATAACGTAGTAAACATATAAAAAATTATCCCCTCCCCCTTCCACTATCATTTTCATTTATAGAAAATTACCCCTTTCCGATTCAACTACCCTTTTCATTTATAGATATTGCGTCTACCTTTCAACAGTGGATTATCATGACCTTCCTTTCAGGATACTTTATTTATCAAAATTAAGTACTTTACTCTCGTTAAAACATAAAACGTTGCCGGTAAACTACCCCTTCCCCTTAACCGATCTTCACCCACACACACACGCGCGCGCCCGCGCGTTTTTATATGTTTGCATGCCTTTATATTTATCAATAGGCCTTGAGTCATCTACGACTCAGGCACATATACAAAAATGTATTTGTTTCTGTTTGAATTTACGGCAGTTATCGTTCGTCATAGAAAAAATTATCTTGTTAAAACATAAAACGTTTCAAGTAAACAACTGATCTTTACCGAAATCAATAGGCTTTGAATACTCTACAATTCAGGCATGTATGCGAAAAAGTTGATTCTGTTTGAATCTGCGGCAGTTATTGTTTGCCATATAAAAAAGTCTACACCGAGACACCCAGACAGATAGATAGAAGACAGACGCTTTTCGAAAAATGACTTTTATTCAGGTTTTGAGAGTAGTACAATCAGAATCTCGAAAACGATTTTTTTTTCGCCATCACCATACTTCCATTTCCTTATAGAACATGGAAGTAAAAACCCATGTTTGACATCTGTGCGAATCTCAACACTCTTTGCTTACTTGTTAGTAGCGTGGAAAAACAGTAAGGTTCTGCATAGTCGTACTTCTCTGAATCTGTTCACGTGCGAACTATACAATGTTATGCATATTTCTACACACCTGCTCGTGCGTATACATAAGTGTGCATATTAAATACATGGATTTTTGTTTGTGTATCCTTCCAAGGTGCGTGTGGTTGTTAGATCAATACATATTTACATAAACGTGTACGGTGTTTGTAGGAACTACGCATTTAAATAGAGTGTAAGAATTATTTCACTAACGGTTTCTGACCTTTGCTGCAAAAAGGATATTAAAATTAATTTTTAAATGTAATTTTAATTCGTATATCTTCAGATCGTTCAGTACAATATTATTATTGCACGGCGTAGAGGGGTCGCGAGAGACGGCTGTATAAGCACATCACAAATTACCTCCCGCTCTACTTCTGACGTACTTAAGGAGTGTATATCTATGTAATTGGATTGCCGTCAACCGCTGCTGCCACGCGGAACTGTCTGGCTGAAATGCACTTTATATAAGCTAGAAACAGTTGAGACGTCTCATTTAATTTAATAATAAAAACTACACCCATTTATCTGTAGGTAAACACACGTGAGTAATTTGTTATCCGTGCAATATGTGAATCTATTGTTAGGCAATTACAGAACGTTTTCCAACAATGGAATGTGTCGTTCTACGCGTTTCTCGGCTAGCCCAGCAGATGCGTGTTTCTGGCAAGACCGCACTCAAGTAACCTCTAGAGTTTTCGAGTGCTTGTTACGGACGCATACAATGGAACCCTGCGGGCTATAAATAGGCAACAGCTGCCGCTTAATTTCAGTTTCGTCGGGCGACTTACTTAGTGCGTCCCAAGTGGTTATTAGTGAAAATTTATTATTGTGCGGGACTCTATTAGTTGAGATTATTCTTGCGTGTGGACAAATTTAATTTGAATCATTGTACGAATATAATCTTGTCGAATAACTTGTTGATTGCAAACTGTTATTTGTGATTAACTGAAGCTGGTACTTAATGACTTCATTGGTGTCTGTATTTTTTTCCACTGTACCATTCAACGATCAGTGAGACCGTCGTAACACTGTTTTATTCTCAAGAAAAAAGATTTAAGGGGACAAACTTTTGAACAAATTAGAAAAATTCGTTTTGGGTGTCAAATTGAAGAGAATTTTAACCAACGTTTGAATATTTTCTTCAGATTTGGAAGTTTCAAAATTTTAATACTTCGTATCATAAAAATTGTATCACAGATTTGAAAAAAAGTAAAATCCATGCCGGTAATGTTTCCTCTAAAAAGTTGTTTCTATAAGGGCATCACGGGCTAAAAATGGAAGTCAATAATATTCAATAATTATTATTTCTACGACCTCTATTCTGAGGCAAAGACACATCCCCTGAGAATTTCCTGTTATATATATATATATATATATATATCATATTTTATTCCTTAATCAAGCACTTCTCAAAAACATTTAACAATTGCTGTGCGGCTAATGCTACGAAAAAGCATAATTATTCTCAATCATACACTTCTCAAAAATTAAAATACATATAGTTTCATTAAGTAAATGACGAATCAATGTTCTGTCATTTAATTGTAATTTATAGAAATATTTGTACGGGATATGAGTCCCTATGTTAATCAGTAAAATGATTGTATAGTCTTATTCGTTTACTTGTGATTCGGGTGATATAGGAACGCCTCTTGTAATTGTTCTGAATCAGATCGTACGTTATGTCAAAAGCTCGACACAATTATTTTTTCATAGTAAACACAGGAAATTGATTGGACTCTGTTAAATCTTTTGACACTTGTTTAACTTAGTTTTTGTTATTTTTTGTGGAAGGTTCTTGTAATTAAAGTTAGTCTCTAAAACTTTGTGTTTGATACAGTTAAGTAGTAGTGAACGATTTATGGAAGGTTAGGGCAGTAAACCAATCACATTTATAAATATACTTACATTTGCATATTAACTTCACAAAAATTATTTACAGACTAAGTTCGGAAATAGCAATATCGCGTATAATTATTTGCCCTACATTGTTATTAAACACGGAATGTAAACTCTACACCGTAATAACGGCAAGAAAAACGTTGCTGGTAAATTGATTCCGTAATATGATGTGAGAAAATGAGCTTTACTGATTTATTTACTTTGCGTTTATTGGGTAGGTCTGTTACAGCCCGTCATTACTCTTTATTACCCACTCTCCGGCTACGCTCACGCTCACTCTTCCCTTGAAAACGCCGTCACTGGCATTTTATTATTTTACAAAATTCATTTACTCCCGTAACCGACCTCGTTTTTGCGTGAATAGTTCCAATTTCCGATCAATGTCAACGATCTTTAACTGTTTTAACTGTGAAAGTGACTGGGTGAGTAACAGCGAATTACATACGTAAGCGTGTCTATACTGAGTGGCGAATTTATTGTAATTCGAGAAAGTTCCTTTAATACTGCTTCGGCCAAATCGGTGACAGTGTGAAACCTTTGTAACAATGTGTTTTTAAAAATTGGACTGTCCCTACAGTGACACACCTATAGCAAATCAGAATGTGCTCCTTTGACTCTGTGTGTGTGTGTGATTCATAGTCGTCCAGTATTTCAATGTAAATGTTTCAACACTTTGACTAAAATTTTAAATCTGAAGAGTAATTTTAGTTTTAGATCGGTGAAAAAAAAGATGGATTTCGCCGAGGTTTGATGGGTTTGAAGCAATAACAGTCGAGACTGCCTAAACCAAGGAAAATATAAAGGAAAAGAAGGAGGAAAATGTACTGCTGCTGATGGTGATGAACAAGAATAAAAGAATCAGAAGGAGAAGACCTAAAGGAAAGAAGAGAAGTAAAAGAAAAGGATGATAATGATTACGCTATGAGTAGTGTTATGATAATCGTATATCAATAGCATTACTCAAAGTTTTTGTTAGATGGGAATTTTCATTGCACTACTTGTATCTGATTTAGTTTAGTGATTATTCATTAATTTTTCGAGTGTTTCAATTTATTGCTCTTCTGAAGCGTCAAAAAATATTTTCACGCAAAAATATCTCCGTCCAAAACTGTATTTTTTTATTTACTTGATAATGTACATCTTATTTTGTTTCGACAACAAGGAACTATACTCATTCATGTCCAGATAAAAGAAATGTTGCTAACGAAAACAGTGTTTGCCTAAAGCTCACTTGGGGCGGAACCATATGAGAGGGCTGACAGAGAATGTGCCTATTAAAAGTACATGGAAGACTAGAATAAAGTTATATAGACGACCAGGAGAAATTTTGAATGGTATGATAACAAGGTTAATAGTGAGTATGGAAATATAATGTAAGAATAAAAAATAGAATGTAACAAGAGAAAGAAATGGCAACGTTGGTACTGTCCTATGTTTTTATGTCCAAAAGTTTTCTTCTTTTAAAACATTTTAAATTGAACTTGATTTTTAATTCGCTTTTTTGATTGTATTCTTCCATAGTTACTAAACCAGTGGCGTATCTAGAATTTGGCATTGGGAGGGAGTCCGGGGTCGGGTCGGCTTCATACAAAAGAAGAAAAAAACAAGTCGAGACTGATCAACAAAACTATCTTTAAAGTGCTGAAATCAGTCCCATTAAAGTAAAAGGTAAAAACACAATAAAAATGCGCGGTGTTGTATCATTGTTTACAAGATACATACTGACTGAATTGATTTTCCTATATTTCATATGTCAAATGTATACGCTAATACTGTGTAATAAACCTGTTTTTATACTTAAAAAGAGTTATTACAACGTTAGTGTACACAGCTGAAAAATAATAAAACAGCCTAAAAATTAAGAGCTTGACAAAATTCGACATCTTATTCGACTCTCTAGGGGCGGGGGGGGGGGTCCGGTTCCGTTCGTCCCCTCGTAAATACGTTCCTGTACTGAATAGGCTAGTGTACAAGGTAAGGAATGGTTTATTTTTTTGAAGCGTCGTAAAATGTATTTCAAAAAGTAACCGTACAATGTTCATTTTAATCCCCAATCCGACACCGAAGAGAAAATTATTGTATTTTGGACAATAATTATACTGTAAATAAACTGTATCTACAGTCATATGTAGATGAATAGGACAACAGTAAACCTTTTAGCCTGGCTGATTGAGAAGTTGTTTGTATTGGTAACGGCTTACGCGTCAGTGGAACGGAGCAGTCTTGTTGTGTGGAGTATTGTACATAACTAGTTGCAACGTTGCTCATCTGTGTGCTTGCACTGTGCGTTGGCGTCTGCTACAAACATATGTTCTCTCGCTACACGCTACATCACAGCGTTCCATCACATCATGTGTCCCGCTCATCTACTGTACTGTCAACGTAAGCTCCGCTTCAACTGTGTTGACATATTGTAGATAGTAGGGCCGACTTCACGTCGTATCGTACAGGACATAGCCCTACTGTTACAAACGTGAACAGCTGACTACACGTTTCAGCTAAGTGGAAATAAGGTTAACTGATTGAATTCTTCTTCTTCTTCTTCTTCTTCTTCTTCTTCTTCTTCTTCTTCTTCTTCTTCTTCTTCTTCTTCTTCTTCAGGCATTGAACTGACCGCCCGTTTTAGCACTCATTCAATTTAGACTATCAGTAGTACTGTGAGTTTCACCGAAAACACTCCAATCAGTATCTTTTCGAAAGATCTGTTTCAACTTATTTATCACCCCAAAGATCTTCGGAGTGTTATTCCTTTTTCACTTCTGGTAACATTGTCTAAGATAATTTATCCTGTATTCTTGTACCATAACTAAACAAATTATGAACATGTGAGCATTAGCGTGTGAGTGGGGAACATTCTTGTTGTTGTTGTTGTTGTTGTTGTTCTTCTTCTTCTTCTTCTTCTTCTTCTTCTTCTTCTTCTTCTTCTTCTTCTTCAGGCCTTGAGTTTTACACTCCGTCCAACACTTATTGACCTGACCAAATTTTTTTCGTCACACAATGTTGCGGTTTCCCCTGGGAAAATAAAACATCGATTGCTTTGGTAGACTTTAACTTACAACGTTGGGCACATGGTCCGCCCAATCCTGCCTTTATTGCTTCATCCTGTCCTTCAGGTTGTAAATTTCGAGGACGTTCCTTATGCCATCATTCCTTATTGGGTCTCACAGGGATACTCCAATTACGGATCTTAAAAACCTCATCTCACTAGCGTGTGTCCATGTCCCACTACCAAAAAGGCCACATTGTACTCAAATCATTTTATAAAATTTTAACAGAGCGTCTCGTATGACCTTCTCCTTTAACTGATTGAATCATTTTTTTCAATCGTTTTCGTTATAAAACATAATTCTTGAATACATGTTTTACACATGGACATAATACGTTCGACGATTTTTAATTCGGCTAGTTATAAAATTAAAGTATTAAAAACATTAGTGTCTGTGAACATATATAGGTAATTAATTAAATGAAGTTCCTTAGAAACAGGCAAAAATAAAACTAAGTATGTCAGTGGATGAGTAAAGAAAGATTACCTTTAAAATGGGAACAAGAAACAAATTTTAAATATTTGTACTGTGTATACAAATTTCCAAGTGATCAAATAACCGTCACTTGGACCAAGTGGAATAAGGTTTTTGGCGTATACACTTCGGCTGGAAATATAAATGAGGGAAGGGCACATAATAGACTCTAGACCTTGAAAACAAAAACATTTTTGAATTCTCATAATCCTTGAGTAAATGAGGAGGAAGATTAAGGAAAAGAGGAGAAATGGAAGGAGAAGAAGAAGAAGAAAAAGAAGAGGAACGACAACAACAACAATAACATGAACAACAAGTCTACGAACAAGAAAATTAATATAACATGTAGGAAAATATTGCAGAAACCACTGAACAATAAGCAGGCCTACCACACATATCGTCAATAAAAGAAATTAAAGATTTTGTAATGCAGTTAGAACGAAAAAGCAGTAGTAAGGAAGCGAGTGAGGTAGGGTTGTCATTTGTCCCCTATAAGTTTTAATATTTTTACTGTAGGTGCACTAGTTAAAGTGAGGAGAGAAGTGGATATCATAGTAAAGGCACAAGAGTAAAAGATGGTATGATTGGGTTCGCTGATAACGTATACTGGAAAGTGAAAACGAGTGGGATCTTAGGGACACGACACAAAGTACGGGCGAAGTAAAATGGCAATGGGATATAAAACGGAGATTCTAATCAAGCTAAAAATAATGTTGCGTGATGTAGGAAAAACTGAATAGGTAAGATAATGATGAATGAAAAAACCCATTAGAATGAAACAAACATAAAGAATGGGAAAGAGTGAAGCGAATCAGGAGTCTAATCATTCAAGGGAATATAAAAGTTTTAAAAGCAAATGCTTTTCCATTTCAAAGAGTATCAGCTGGCTGACAAGGAAAAGATTGTTTGTAGTGCAGATCTGTGTGTGGGATGATAATGAATAAAAAAGAGGACCGTAAAATGGTATTGCAGAAGAAGTTAAACCTCAGGTAAAGAGAAAAACTAAGTATTAGAAAAGTCTGTCAAAACTGTTGAGCACAACGTTATGCGTGGTTGTATACAAATGGGATAATACGTTTATCAGATTTTAATTCTACGTCATGACAGATCGGTCGAGATGTTACTGGAAAAAATGACCGAGGTGAGGAGAGGAGAAGAGAAGGTTGAAAGGGAGGCTCTGTTCCAAGTTAATACAATCGTTAACAGAATATGTTAACGGAACTGTAGAGGAGAGCCGCGCTTTGGAGCGGTAAATTTGAGCTAACTGGAGGACTGTCGCCAACTAATGCACGGATTGAGCACTAAAGAAATAGATAACAAACACTGACAATGTTTCACACATATTGAAAATACATTTTTGTCTCCCAACATTATTGAATATTTTTGTTATAACTATTACTTGAAACTAAGAAAAAAATTTTGTACTCTTCAATTAACGCTTCAAATTTTGAACTTGTTTTAGTAGAATTTACCATTATTCAAGGAAGAGTCGTAGTAATTAATTGTACTTGTACGTGCGGTGGGCATGTAAATTATCAAACTAAAATTAGCTCTAGTTACGCGAAAAGACTCTAAGTAGTATGACACAGTTGTCTTAGATGTTTATTCCAGCTATCCCTTGCATAATTCTCGTATAATTTAGTACGGTGTTTTGGCATCATAAGAAGCTTTCATAATATTTTATCTTTCGTTTGACAACCAGTCTGTTAATTAGAGAAAGTAGGCTATACGATTCTTGTAAGAATCTCAAGGGAGCGCCAGCCTAATAATAATGGTTGTACACTGACGGAAAATATTTAAGCAGACAAAATGTTTTACTACCCTCTTATCTACGGAAGTAAATGTTCAATAATTCACCGCTTATCGCAATTCTGAAAGTGGACTAGTAGGGACGATAAAAACAAGGAAAAGGTTAAGATAAAAGTGAAATAGTATTGTTACGACGATCTCACTGATCGTCGTATGGAACAGTGGAAAACAAAATACAAGACACCAATTAAATCACTAATCACCAGCTTTAATTATCAAAATTAAACAGTTTGTAATCAACAAGATAGTCTCATACAACAAATCAAATAAAAATTTTCACACGCAATAAAAATGTCAACTAATATAAAACACAATTGTACTACAATTCTCCCGCACAATTATAAAACGTATAACACTTCGCCACAATACTTCGAACCGCACTGTGTAAATCGCTCGACAATAACTGAACTAAGCGCCGCAGTTATGGGCTATTTATAGTCTCCAGGGTTCCATAATATGCGTCTTTAACAAACACGTGAAAATTCTAGAGAATACTTCAGCGCGCCCATAGCAGAAACACACACCGTTGGGCTAGTCAAGAGGCTTCTAGAACTACACTATCGAAGGCATAGACGTTCTGCATTACGTAATATTGCCTCGCATGTCAAGCGTCACGCACGGATTACAGCTGCGGGAATAGCCGAGAAAAGAGTAGAACAACGTTCTCCAATGTACCAGAACGTTCCGTAAATTTAATTACATTTATGTGAATTGAATACTGAAAAATGTAAATCTTAAGACACCAATAATTATCTATAATATACTCCATTCATGTAAATATGTATTTATATTTATTTATTCATGTTCAAAATAATTCTACTTTTACTTTATGTTAAATAAATAATTACCTTCTGAAATCTGCTTTAAGAATTCAAGTCTGAAAGTAGTTAGTTTTCTAAGTATTTAAAACGAATACTGTATACTATTAAATTACATTTTGTTTAAAAGTTGAGATAAAACGAAAAGATTACTAAGTACACTGAACAACTGATTTTTATCCTGAACCGTGTGTAATTAAAATGAGAATGAGTTTTAAAATCATGTTTCTGAGATATTCGATACCAAAAAATCATGGAAAAAAGCTAATTAACCGTTTTAATAATATGTAAACTTTATCCGTAATAAAAGTATGACACGATAACAGTTGAAATTTGAATTTTGTAGGAGTAATTGAACTTTTCCTAAAGTTGCTGTAACAAACGTTGAAAACCTTTTCCAAATTGGCAGCCAAATTGTTCACTTACTAATATCAGATGTTTACACCTCAAGTACGGAATAATTAGGAATGTATTTGCGTTTTTCTTTAATTTTTAATTAGATCAATTTAATTCAGTTCGTTTCGTAATGATTGAGGATAGAGTTCCAAGGGATAGAAGCTGTTGAGAGCAAAATATCTTGTACGCAACTGATTGTAATTACCAAACATTAGACTTAACTAAACGTACGGTGACTTTCAATCACGGTGTCAAATAAGAAGCCATTAACACGAAAATTATTTACTAATTTTATTCCATTGATATTACAAAATTTTTTAATACAGCCTCTCTGGATAATTCACCATCCAAAATGGACAAACTAAAAATTTAGAGTTTCTAAAAGTAAGAGAAAATTGTATAACATTAAATAAAAATTAGTATTATTGCTTACGACTCTTTAGTTTTGAAAATATAAAATTTCATTTCATAAAAACTTAACAGTTTGTTTAAAAATAAAGACGATAAACTATGCAATAAAAGTGATATGTTGAACTTTAAACACAAAATTTATCAACTGAATGTCACATTGGACGGTTGCTGATCTGTTTATCGTCAGTAATACAACGACATTTGCAAACATTTTGATAAGAAAAAGTGATGTTCCACGTTGAGTTCGAAGTTTTATAAACAGTATAAAATGTTTAACCGTAAGAAATCTTTGCAGTTTGCTTTCTTTTCGTTAGTAACATCATAATTAAATAAATAAAATATTATAAAATAAATATTATATATTTCAACAAATTTGGAATCGCTGTTAAAGTAAAATTTTTAAAGTGAAGTGCAATGTCCATCCAGTAAATATATTAAATTGGAATATAAAAAAACAAATATAGCATTTTGGTAATTCGGAAAAATACATAATCTCAAGAAATATAAGTCTCGAAGTGGAAGCATTTAATATTATGTAAAGCATAATATTAACGTGGAGCTGATGAAGTGGCTGATAAAGTAATTCACAAGAGATAAAACGTTGTATGATGCTGAAACCTGGAGACTGAGAATTTGAGAAGATTGGATACACTGAAAATGTGAAATTGGCGGAGCATGGAGGAGACGAGACGGGAGAATAAGGTAAGGCGCTAAGACGCTCTAAAAATGTTGGAGTGGGAAGAGATGCTCACGAGGTTAAGGAAAAGGAAGAAAGACGAATTGGTTAGGGCGGCGGATAAGGGCGAGACTGTATGCTGAAGACGGTACTTAAGGGAATGGTGAGTGATGTAAGAAAGAAAGGGTGGAGAAGGTGAAAGGTTTGATTAATGCTGGAGGTGAATATGAATATTTTAAAAGACTGGCGAAGAATAGGGAAGCCTGTCATTGCCAGAAAAGGGCAGTAAATAATTGACTATCGTAGAACGTGTCCGTGAATCGTGAACCTTGAGAAATAAGACTAAGGCACTTTTGAAACGTGGCGCTGGAAAAGAAGGAATAGAGCGGATGAAGTACTTAAGAAAATACATAAAAATATAAAATAGAATTAACATCAGGAAGCGTCGACAGACGGGTCAACTAATTAGGCACATTTAGTAAATGACATTAGACAAATAAGTTGGTAAGAGAGGCCAAGAAATAAATTTTCAGTGAAACGTGGGAAAGAGTCGATTTCGTGGATTAAAAAGGAGCAGTAAGCCAAAATAGGGTCAACAGTAGCCAAAATGATTCCATACTATAGCCGCACACCTTTCCTCGCATTTAGACTCCAGAACACTATTGATATACATGTGAAATTGAATGCGTTAAATAATTATAGCCTACGATATGCAGTTAGCCTATATATAATTCTCCAATGTGATTGTAAACGTTTTGCATTTTTGCGCAGTTAACACTCAATCTGCACTGTGAGTTTCCGTGCAATACTTAGCGTAATATTACAAAAATATTAGGCTTTTGAAACACACAACTATTCTAGTAATTTTCACAAGCAGAATGATCACTGTTGCACACCACTATGTAAAAAATTATCCCGATTAGATAAGCGCTTTCAAGCTTCACAGCTCATCGTCAGATCGGAACAGACAGAAATTATGTGAAAACAAACCCTTCACCCCTCTCACCCCACCCTGCTCACACACATAATTTCTGTCTGTTCCGATCTGACGATGAGCTGTGAAGCTTGAAAGCGCTAATCGGGATAATTTTTATATAGCGGTGTGCAACAGTGATCATTCTGCTTGTGATTTCAACCACTAACACAAATTTCTTCATTAAACGTCTACTAATTTTCAACGACATATAATCGTAATCATTTCTATTTTCATAATCGTCTTTACATCACGGCATAGGCGAGGTGCCCGGTCTTCAAATATCCTCCAGCCAATTCTTTCTTCGCCTACGCACACACCTGTGTCCTGTAGGCTTATATTTCCAGACTTGTTTGGATAGTCTTGGATCTGGCATTCTTTCTAAGTGCTTTTCCATCGTTGTTTATAAACTTTTAATCTTTCAATCGAGTTAAAAACTTGTAATTCTTCTCTTAGGCGCTCACTCTTTATACAATCAAGTTCAGAATACCATTTAACTCGTCTTAAGAACGACATTTATGACGCGTGTATTTTACATTCTTGTTTCTTGGTTACCGTCCATAATTCACACCCATAAGACAATAGGCCTAAACAGCACATCCATGTTTTTTCAATTGTTTATTTCAAAGCAATAATAATGACTCCCATGTGTACCACCAAAGCAGCTTAGGAGTAGGCAGGGAAGGCTGACTTATGTGAGCCGTACGGCATACAAGGAAGGCAGTGTGGCCGGCACTACGATTCAGCCGCCCATTATTATCGCCAGGATGTTATCCCAGGTAATCATTTTCAACCGGCTGAGTCGACCTGGGGGCTATTTGTACTTTTACTTCCTCAAAAATAAGGTAAAACCGCCAGGTAATTATGGGAAAAAACTTAAGAACAAATATAAATTTCCATTGTAAGGCATGTATAGGAGCTAAACTGGGGTGAGATAGCTGGAGTTTGATTTCGGGAGCTAAATGGCGTCGAATGGTTCTGAGCCGTCGAATGCTCTTTGAGATGCCGTTAATGCTATCGAATGCACGAGATCTTCTTATCAGGGCTTCATTGTTCGCGAATGTTTAAAGTGTGAATAAATCCAAGCTAAACGCAGAGAAGGCGCAAGAAAATCAGATTACTTGAAATTAAGAAAAAAATTTGATTCTCTTCAATTAACGCTTACAATTTTGAACGTGTTTCAGTAGAATTTACCATTAGTCAAGGAGGAATCGTATTAATTAATTGTATTGTACTTGTACAGCTAAATGCTTGAACTGTCATAGCTATAGTTACAACTAAACGCTTGTTTACATTTGTAAACAAATTGTTTACATTTTAGTTGTTTAAAATTCTCTTTCATTGGATGTGTATCTACAATAAAGCTACCATAATACAGAAAACTTAAACGTTAATCCAGAAACAAATGCTATTACGATAATGACGATCCTTATCGTAAACTATAAAACTGACACCACAGCCAAATCAACACAGACTCCTATACACATCTTATGATTCAACCAGCTAGGTTTGAATAGTGTGATAAACCTATTTTAAAATAATAGCAAGACGCAAAAGTGGGTAGATAAGAACGAGAACGAATGATATGGAACATAGCACGTGGTAGATGCTTATTAAACGTTTATGAAAACGACAGCAGACGTCCTATGAGGCCTGGATTATGTGCTTAGCATTGAAATGTGCTTATCCTTGTGTATGAAACATTTATCACCATGGTAAATCATCATGAAAGCAGGCCCTCAGTCAGCCGCTTTTCATTACCATTTACGTATAACTGTGTAGTAATAATTTTGTCACCAGACTGTTTCAAAATTGTCTGTAAATTATATTCATGAAAATCTATTCAGATTTGGTGGGTGGCCATATTCTGAAGTCAACGGATCACTCTGTCGTTTGCTCTTTGTTTAGAATTTCTGTATGCCTTCAAACCCATTTGTTCAGTAAGTTGATCAGAACATACGAAGCCTATCTGAGCGTTTATCCGATCCGTATTTGTTTGTACCACCATAATCAAGAATCTCCTGTGTTAATTAAGTACAAGATCATGGATATTTCCTTTTTATGGCGTTTTTTCTACTCTTATTCTTATTCTTCCACGAAAACCTCTGAATTTCTCCTCCAGCACCAAGTATATTATTATTGGGTCATACAGTCTTTGTACCCTCCCCGCATATACCCGTGGTTCGTGTGTTACGGATTCTCTCACAAGTATATTGGGAGCTACAGTTTAACGCCGGATCCGAACGCCATAGTTGGGGAGGGTTTATAGTAGGGAGGATACCTCTCGCTGGTTTGCGTCGTATCTAAATCAGTTGGCCCCGGCGGGAATCAAACCCGCGCCGACAGCGTAGCAGCGCCACACGGTAGCCACTACGCACCAAGTATAAACGTCTCTAATTGTACTTTTTCCATATTCCGAATTATCTACGATTCCAATTCATAGAAAGCCAAATACGTACCAAATACAAAAAGAATTATTAGTTACGTCTTTTAAATCCTATAGATCGAGTAAACATTATTGTCATGTTCTAAGACAGAGGACGGTATCTCATTAACGCTTTGTTTTCTGGAATGGGTAGTCCAGCGGAGAACAAGTTTACTTTGGTGTTCAGTTAAAAAACAATCAATATTAAAGATGAAGAATACAAAACATTCTATAATTATATAAAACACAAAATTTTTTAATTTTATGGACCATTTAATAAGAATACTATCATAAGCTGCTTGTATACGCTAATTTTAACTTATTATATTCGATGTCATAATTAACGACATTATAAACAATTTAATCATCTTATATAAGAATTTGAAACGTAAAAATTCTTTATAAATCCAAAAGCAATTAAATTCTTTTATAATATTTAATGTATTGAAATAACGGACAGAGAGAATCTTAATAAAATCCACACGAGCGCAATGTATATCGAAGTTACGTATTGGTGCAAAATTGAGTAGTAAAAAATTCCATCTAATATAGTAGTGTAGTGTGAAAGTATTGACAGCCTTGTAGGCACGTTCACTATACCTTAATTAGCGCGCAGCTTTAAACACGACCCTGAAGCGAGTTTTATTTTTATTGTGTACGATAAATTTATAAAATATTTGTATGTGTGTGTGTGTGTGTGTGTTTGACACGAGCTGAATTAACATATAACAAGGAAAACAAGTAAAAGCGCTGCGTCACATATTAGGCCTACGGTTATTTTCGCGTCAACGAAATTGTCGTCAGTCGTTGAATTTTGATATGGCATCGATTCATATTATTAAGCTTTAAATAGTTAAGGACGCTTTTTTTTTTTTAAAAAAAAGAAGGTAAGTAATTACGTTACATTTGAGATTGTTGTTTACTAGCAACTGAGTCTGTTAGGAAAATTCATACATTAATTTGAATGTGTTGCTGAGTGAAATTTGGAGTCCTGTAGTTAAACGGTTAGCTATTTTATTGCCCCAATTGGAGTCTTCCAATTCGCGTCGGTTACACCTTAAATACTCAATGTTTGCTTTGTTTTATTTTATTTGGAGATAAATTTGGTTTTAATTTTCATGTTAGTTTAATTACATCTATTCAAAATATTCAGTTACTGCACAAAATACACAAAATAACCTAATCAGTTAATACAATAATCTATTGCATTAAAATACCATTTCGCGCGTGTGTGTATGTTATTTACTCACAGGATATATATATATATATATATATATATATTACAACATTACAACCTTGCAAAAGTTGCATAATATTATATGGTATGTGTACAAATTTTTGTACGTAAATTTAGGCATCTCATGCCTCACGTCCAGGGCGACAAATTTATATAACGTGACAATTTGGCAAATTTAATTTAATTTAAATTTGTGGAGTCCTTCGATCTTGGAGCACCAAATTTAAACAACGTTACGTTACATAAATAGGTGTGAACGGTCTCACGTTCAAGATTGACAAATTCTTTAAACATATAACATTTAAGAAGGGGGTCAGGTGTATCTGCAATAAGAACTCTACGGAACTTGAAACAGTAATTAAAATTTATTTGATACTATAAAAAAAAATATGTGCACATGGCACTGACTTCGATTTAAAAAACATTAGTTATTATTTGTTACAATGCCGTAAGGCTTAAGATATATACATCCTTACTAACTAAACATTCTATGCTACTAAATAGTATATAAAAGAAAAATCTCATTTTTAGACTACTCAGTCTATTAATATGTTTCAAAATCAATTTTTAAATCTTTTTTCTATATATGGTACGTACTCAAAAGATTAATAGTTATTACTTCTCAGTACTGTTTTCTCAAATACTAATTGTTTTTATTTATATTCTTTGTAATCATTTTATATCATATTAATTTGATACTTGTTACGTTAATAGTATTTCTAAACATCTATGATTTTTAACTCTACTATACAAGAAATCTTACTATTATTTTTAAATAAAATATTAATGTCTTTAACTGTCTTTGTATACTGTGTATGATTAAGATATGAATAAGTTGTCTATCACTTTATTGTCGTCAATCATACTCGATCATTTTTGTTCCATCGGTGTTCATCTTCGTCTCGCCTCCAGCGTCGGCTGTCTCTCTTCTCCTCTTGTCCAGCGTCGGCTGTCTCTCACTCTCTCGTCCTCTCCTCTTGTCCAGCGTCGTATCGCTATGGAACTGCTTCTCTTGTCCAGCGTCGTATCGCTATAGAACTTCTTCTCTTGTCCAGCGTCGTATCGCTATGGAACTTCTTCTCTTGTCCAGCGTCGTATCGCTATGGAACTTCTTCTCTTGTCCAGCGACGTATCGCTATGGAACTTCTTCAGTAATGCTGTTATTAATTACAATGATTGTCTTATAGCTTGGTTACGTATTTGTACATAACTGGAAATTTAAACTGTTTATAAAAATATTAATAAATATGCCGTGCTGACGGGCATAAGCTCCCGCTGCATCGTGGATGATTCAAGAAAGAGAACCACTGAAGCTTGCGTGTCCTATTTATACCCATGTCTTGGTCGACACCCTTCAGTGATACAAAATCGACATGTTAGAAACTGTCTTTGGCGTCAGTTCCCCCACTCTTTGTCAAATTCACTATTTTTTATATTTCTGCGAATTGCAGAGTCCTGTAAGTATTTTTTTATACTTATCTTATAACTAATTTTACAACACATGTTCATTGTAATTTTGGACATTGCAACTTAACCCTTTTGATTTGTACACAGTTATTTCACTATTGCACTTGTACGGCGTGTCACTTTCGCGTGGTTTTCGCACACAGTATTTATTAAATTTATTTACATTTTATGGTGCTTTTGGATTTTAATTCTTAATTCTAGTTTATGAATAATTACGGAAAAACAGTCATTGTGCAATTATTCATACTGGGGTGGCAAACTTGCCTGCAGAGACCTGCGTTCACACACACTAGCAAAATACTGGTGTACACACTTTCAGTTACATTTGTGTGTGTGTGCACGTTGATTCAGGTCGAAACACCTGTTCATATTTTTGTCTGAGTCAAGCTTGAAATCCATAACATGCTTATTTCTAATATATTATTAATTATTTACAGTTTATTAAGTAAATTTAAATTTTTATATTTCATGCTCAGTACATCACTTATTTGTACTGTCGCAATATATATATATATACATATATATATGTATTCAATTACATACACAAAATAATCTATTTAGTTACTATAGTAGTATTGTAGGGTAAGTATTGTATTAAAATACCATTTAATACATTTTACACACATGAATTCGTATTGGTGTATGTTTACTATTATTATTAAATATCACTTTTCTTACAAGAATATATTATATATTTTTTAATTATTTTATATTAATATGAAACTTTCTGTACAAGAATACATTTTTTTATTATATTGTTACAATGTTTCAATAGTGTTTAACTACCATCATCAGATGTACGATATATACGGCGTATAAAATTTTCTACCTTACATCTTTTCTAGCTTGTTTCTAACTTGTGTATAACTTCCAGTTTTATAGTGGTGGTAGCCGTGTAGTTGTAGTACACAGTATACAGCAAGGAGTAAGTAAATGCTATAATTAGGACATTGAAACGCGAGCAAACCTCACACAACAAACCTCTGACACCAGAACAAGCATAATCAATGCTTAATTACTGAAAGTAGATGAAGATGAAGATGATGATGGTTGTATTAAACCTAGGTTGTTTCAGTCTTTATAGTAAATTTAGTCCTGCCATAGTTTATCCATTGTAAACGCACACCGTGTGGTTAGTTCTACTATTATGTTAGCCGTAGTTAAAACAACGAATCACGTGTTTATGTGTCAGTCAGTATGCAACCGTCGGAGAATGAATGATGTTGATATTACCTCAGGCATACAGGCCAATGTTTAGGCGCGTGTCCGCTGAAACGGACGCACGTCTGTGTGCGCTGTCCGTGTTGTAACAATGATTACCAAAATATTAAACATTCCGTGTACTACAATCTTTAGTTGTGCGTGAATTAGTAATCAATTTATCTGCAGAAACAACGTCGCTGATGTGTGCGTTACGTAATGCGGAAACAGTGTTACACCATTACAGATGTTTCTGCGTGTTTCTGGGCTATTCCAATGGAATCCGGCTGTAACGTTGTGTGTGTGTGTGCGCGCGCGTGTGTGTGATGTCAACATGCGTTAGTCGGACTGTTCGAGACTTCGCCGGCCGCGCGCACTGTGTCAAAGCCGCAAGCAATTACGCTCTAGTGTAGCGCTGACGCGCAGTACAGAATATTCTGGAATTTAAGCGGGGTATAAATATAGGCATTCGGCGGAGCTTAGTTTATTTTTAGTGGCGATTTATTCCAGTGCGTTTCGGAGTATTACGGCGAAGTGTTATGTGCTTTATAATTGTGCGAGACTCTATTAATTGACATTATTGTTGCGTGTGAACAATTTTTATTTGATTTTTTCTAAGAGACTATCTTGCTGATTACAAACTGTTTAATTGTGATAATTAAAGCTGGCGATTAGTGACTTAATTGGTGTCTTGTGTTTTGTTTTCCACTGTACCGTACGACGATCAGTGAGACCGTCGTAACAATATGTTAATCACCATTTATAGTAATTTGACATTATATAAAAATATTTACGTACTTGAATAAGATAATTAATTTCTATTCTGTTCAGCATCGCTATCGTAGTGTCGTTATTGCCAAACCATTACAGTGGCTATTATCATCTTGGCAAGCGTACACTATTCAACTATTCCTACACAGCGTTAGTGCATACCTAACTGAGCATACCAGTGAGTTGGTCTCCTCGAAACGTTGATAAAAACTACAAAAATATACTTCGCTCTTGATAGTTTCATCTACAAAAACGAAAAATATAACGTTCAATCAATGGCATTATCTGTTCGATTTCTTTACATCCACTGTGTCGTCTCTGTAAATACACTCTGTACAACTTACAAGAGCTTATCGCCGAGTTTATAGATTCTGAGAAACACATAAGATTTCAGGCTCCAAACAGAATGTAACAACTTTGTTGAAGTGTACACCTCATTGCTGTTATCTAATTTCAAATATTAGTATACTTTATTTTTTGTTATTTTGAGGAACCTAATACGTTTTGTTTAGACAAAGCTGATAATTTTGTACGACCACACTCTGTTTTTACCGGCGTTCGTGCTTCATGTAACATAGGCTACATGGTTATAGGTATATACAACGTTGAAAACTACCTACTCAGAACAAACGCTTTTGACACACTTGGGACACTTATACGAGAAAGTCACGTGACGCAAGGCAACTGTGTGGAAGGGATCATTCACTCGACGAACGCCGTATGAGAACTATACAGCGTGATGTTGATTAGGAAGGGGGGGGCAGTGAAAGACAGAGAAAGTGCGAGAGGGAGGAGGCTTACTTCTCTACTCTGCACGTACTAAAATCGGTGAGGACTTTTTCGAAGTTGTCTACATCTTTATTTAGAGTGATTACCTATATTCTGAGTGCTATCGGATGCATATTTATCGCCTTTTTTGTTCCGCTGTCACTTTTGTAATTTCAACACTTGTTGCTTTTTAAGTCCTGTTTAATGTAAGTTACTTCGAGTACTATGTACGAAAGTTGTTAAAGACATCCTAAAGTCTGTACAGTGTTTGAAATCTAAGACTGGAGTTTCGTATGGGTCACCAAAACGTTTTAACTACGCGAATTTCTATTAGATTTCCTTTTTTGTTGTAACTGATTACATTGATATTGTTATGTAACACTGTAGTCTACACGATTCTCTGTCAAGGCTCTGAAGTAAAGTAGCACTCTGCACTGTTCTAGTACTTTTAAATATGCAAATTATGCTGGCACGCCACCAAAAGAATGGAAAATTATTCTGAAACATCTGCAGGCTATATTAAGCAACAGCGGCCGGTTGGTTAGTTAGTCATTTATACCTGGCGAGTTTGTATAGTGCGAATCAAGTGATTGTGGGAAGTGATTATTGCGTCATAATTAGTGCGGAACTCTAGTAGTTGACAATTATTATTGCGTGTGCATAAATTTAACTTGAGTTATTATATGAGAGCACATTGTTGATTGCAAATTGTTATTTCTGACTAATTAAAATTGGTAATTAGCGAATTCAATGGTGTCTGTGTTTTGCTTCCACTGTACAATACGACGCTCCTTGAGACCGTCGTAACAATATATTTTGTCCAATCGCTGTTTGGGTAGAGCCACGCACAGTCAATAATTATGGTAATACAACTAGTGAGAAACATTGTAAGAACAACTAATGAGCTGCTGATTGTACCGATTTTAGTTACTGTTCAATGTTAAACACTGACTCCCTCACTATTTACGCGTTAATAGTCTGACATGAAAAGGCCACTGTTGTATTTAAGGAAACCATAAGTAATATATAATTGAAGACATGAGTGTAACATTTTCTTTAATTTTGATTTGTTTACATGAATGAAGGTGTTATGTCCATATATGCATTCTGTCCCATTACGTCTTCGCAAAACTACCTTATCTAGAGATTAGATCTCATAACTAAACTAAGAACTAAATATTTTAAAAAGAATCATAGAAACTTTGGAGTTCGTTTCTGTAAAATTATGAATTACCGACATACCACCTTCATCCACACATGTCTTCAATTATTTTCGTACTCAGATTGTACTATGTACTAAATATTTCATATTCGGATTGCACGAATTTGTTTTTGCCTGCCGTTTACTTCATTACGAATAACCGCCCAACGTTAAGATATTCGTTTTATAATAATTGCATGCGTAAACAATACAGTATGGTCCGTCTTTAATTTGTTAAAAGACGCTTGAGAGAATACACGGCCGAGCATAACCATAAACTTATTATATGCTCTTACAACTATGCGAAGCAGTTGTTACTATTATACGTATGTGACTGTGCTAGTGTTTATTTTGCTACGCGTATGTAATACATTTTTATTACTTAGCGCTGTATTAGTCGAATACTACTAAAATCCTAAGGCTTTCACGGCCAGCTCCAATATGGTCGAAATCGCTTTCTGTCGGGCCATTAGGCCCTGGTCTACTACTGTGTTATTAACAGGCGTTTCGGCCTCACCGTTGGAGGCCATCTTCAGTGTCAGAAAGATCGAACAATTGACACGGTGTTTGCCGATTCACCCCAGTACTGAGGTACAGGCTATGAGTAACAGCGGTAGACCACGCCTTAATAGCCCTGGAGAAAGCAATTGGAAATATTCGATTCCTTCTGAAGACAAATAAAACAACGTGTTTCGTAAAATTAAATAAATAAATAATGTAGTTATAACTTTTATTTGTAATAAATATACGCCTACAGGTCTGAACTTGTCTAAGCTGAGATCGCTGTCATCAGATGGTATTTTATAAGATTATTTATGATTTACTTTTATTCCAGTGCACCATAAGTATTGTTACGTAATGCGGAAAAAGTGTTGTGTAATACGGAACGTTCTACAAGTTTATCGAATGTTCCAGTGGAATCCAGCTGTAATGTGTGTGTGCGTACATAATGCTGCTACTTTGCGGTGAAAGACAATAATTACGCGTCAACTATCGGGTCTATACCAGACCGTACCGGTCCGAGCGTGCTGTTTTCAAGGCCGCAGTGAATTACGTTCTAGTGTTTTCTAGTAGACGCCTATCAGCGAATATTCTGGAATCTCAGCGGGGTATAAATACAAATACTCAGGGAAGCTCAGTCAGTTATTGTCGGGCGATTACATTGTGATTACACAGTGCGTTTAAGTGTCGATTTACGCAGTGCGGTTTGACGTATTGTGGCGAAGTATTACGTGTTTTATAATTGTGCGGTACGATTGTAATACAATTGTGTTTTATATCAGTTGACATTTTTATTGCGAGTGAACAATTTTTATTTGATTTTTTTGTAACAGACTCAATCACAAACTCTTTAATTTTGATAATTAAAGCTGGTGATTAGTTACATAATTGGTGTCTTGTATTTTGTTTTTTCCACTGTACCATACGACAATCAGTAGACCGCCGTAACAGCATGTTAACGCATCATTGCTATTCTCATCTTACAACATCGCTCTAGACTTACTTATGGCAAAAAAAGAAAAAGTGACTCACATAGCAGAGGAAGCTCTCCGTCGCTGTAACGAGGCTAAGTTGAGGTCTCTGGCGGCGATCGTGGCTGGATCGAATCCCGGACGCAGCAGAGACGCAAGCCGCTCGACACAAAGGGATCTGGATCGATCGCGCCCCACCACGGGTCCCACCGCTGGCGGCTGTTTCTCTTCGTCTATCCTGCGTGACTTGTCTCCGCGTAGTCTCGACACCAACTTTATAATATAATACAGCACATCATCACCACACAACAAACATAACAGCACCAACATTGCAGTCGTCATTGCGTATTCCACGAAATATACACACGTGTACATGCGGTTTCGTTGAACGTTGAAAGCAGAGTAAAATGAAACAGAAAAATACAAATAACTAAATGTGATGTTGAAGGCATACTAATTATTTACAATAGTTTTACATTCTATTAATGCTAAGTAATCAAAATTTTCTAAGTAAGCCTGCGACATGTGTACTCTACAGGCCTAAATTCATCATGCATCATATCTTTATATCTGTGCTGATTATATTTTCAGGAATTTACTGTAACGTGAAATGAGGCACTGTTCCCACTAACTAGTTAACTCAGCTAATTCTTTTTACTGCAATAGTAATGAAGGAGATGTAAGTCCTAAGTGTCTAAAACCACGGTCTACAAATGTGTAAGGGATATATTTACGGATACATTTATCAAAATATGAAGTGATAGTCGAGTTTACCCTACACTATTTTCGTTTAACGGCGTTGGGCAACAAGTATTTTTGATTTTAAACGAAATGTGTTAAAGTAACTCCGCCACTACCGGTGACAAGCCAGGGACTCATCTCGCAAGTGATGGAGGAGGATGAGTCGGAGGATTAACAACCTCGTTAAAAAAACCTGTGTCCGTCTGGTCTGGCTCCGGATGGCAGTACCCAGTAAGGGCCCTCTGCCTGGGGTTACAGGTGAAAACCGTCCGACGATCACAAAGATGGAAGAGAATTATCTCAACATCTGAGACAGCGGTAGAGCCTAGGGGAGAAAACCCTGAATAATAATCATGCAAGTTCAGAGGCATTAAGGTGGCAGTCCCACAACTGAAGTGTCCCTGCACAGCACCCGTAACACAGCCAGGGGAGATTTTATTACTGGCAGTAACCAGAATGGCTTTGGAGTTAGTACAGAGTTTAACGGTAATGGACTGGACTGTCATAAAGGCGAGAATTACAAATGTTTAATTTACAGGCTAGAATTGCGGAATACAAGGCCAAATGGTGTAAACATTTTGGAAGAATACAACAAGATCCTCTTCCCAAACTTGTCACAAGGTAACCCACAGGGCATTGTAGTGTGGGGCATCCGAAGACGAGATGGTTTCCGGAACAGGCAGTGTAGCCTAATCTGTGAAGTAAATAATCGTCTGATGATGATGATGATGATGATGTATGTGTTAACTCAACTTTGTATTTACGCTATAATTCAGATATCATCATGCGTTATTAATACGTATTAAATGGAAATTAGAACTAACAAATTTATTTCATAATACGAAATAGAAAAATGTCGTTACTGACGCAGAAAATGAGTGCCGTTCAATTTTTGTTATTTCATTCGTAAACTTGAAAACGTTATAAAGTAATCTACAGTTAGGAATTTATAAAACCCTCGGTTCTACCACCTGAAAAGGGACTGTGAAGATATAAAACAGTATTCTGAAAATGAACAACATAAAATTTGGTGAAAATCTAAGCCGGTGACTATCTTTAAAAATAATTTTATCAGTTGTTAAGTATTAAACTGTAATCAGTTGTTATGCAATGCATATGTTTGTAATATTATCACCACCGTTATCATCATCATTTACTTTGCTCAAGCATTTGGCTCCGCTCTGTACAACTTACACTACAACACCAGTGTGATACCACTGCTACTTGTCAGAGTAAAGCCAGTGTGAATTTAACTAGATGCAGTGACGATCTGCACAGTAAGGAAAAATGTTGCGTGCAACCATATTGTCGATACCGCGTTGTTACTGACTGTATTCCGTTCGTAGTAGCAGCTCTGTGGTATTGCCCCAACAGCAAGCAGATGGGTTTAGATTGGCTCGAGTGACAAAGCGGACTCTCTTCCACTGAGCTATCCCGCCGTCGTTTGAAATACTTCGTTTATATTTTCTGTCAGACTAAGTGACACGACTGCTACACGTATACTTTTGATTTTAGGATATAATTTGGAGACTGGAGCGAGTGTAATCCTCCAGCTGAGGCTACCGGTTGTAATTTCACTTCCCTCTTTGTCAGACTGTCGCGAGCGTGTTTACTTCAATAAACAGTGTGTCGATGATACCTGAAACGAATCTTTCAAGGTAACTGGTATATCACGGCTTGATAATGTAATAGTAACTTAATGAGGAACGGTTCTGGAATTGATTATCATTACAAATGTTACGGCACATGAGATGTTTCATGTAGCTCGTATTGAATATCCATGATGCCGGATCAATGAATTGTTAGAAGGAGCTACAAAAACTAGTTCGAGAAGCTACGGCAGAGGTGCTGGAGACCTACGCCTC
The DNA here is from genome assembly GCA_034769895.1 of Magicicada septendecula. Classification (NCBI taxonomy): domain Eukaryota; kingdom Metazoa; phylum Arthropoda; class Insecta; order Hemiptera; family Cicadidae; genus Magicicada; species Magicicada septendecula. The sequence continues at coordinate 805,933,290 of CM068368.1, read as the reverse complement.
ATATGAAAGAACAAATATACTTAAGCTGGAAGAATTTCAACTACGAAACATAATTTTTACGAAATAGTACAAGTTTTGGAAAGACTGAAAATACTTTAGTATTTTGTAAATTATTAAAATTTACTGAGCAAAATAGGTTATGGTTGTAGGTGACATAATTACAAATTTTAATTTAATGGGCCTGCATGTTGTGATGGAATGTGCACACTTCAGGAGAGGGAACGGTCAATAAGCATATGAAATTACCATTACGTGTAGCGGGTAGATTAATTAAATAATGTGTCCATTATCAAAAACCCACCAGGGACGATTCGCGACACAGTTTTGAGCTATTCTGTAAATTGGGCTAACAAGGTTAAGGTGATTACTGCGCATGTCAAACGAGTCTAAACAAAGTTTTGTGGCCACCGTGGCACTAACGGATTAAGCGACGACCGAACGGAAACAAGAGATGAGAAAAAATAACATTATGATATTAAAAAAAAAAATTGCTTATAACGTGTGAAGTCAGTTTGTACTAGAATCCGAGAAAATGGGATCCATGTCTACTTAACACGGGACGTTGGTGTGAAAGATTAAACTTGCAGGAATGGGAGAAAGACGCTTTAGCTACAGTTTGACAAGGTCAAAATTTTTTAAAAATCTAATAAGCACTCATTTATCATTAAAAATCTGTCGTTAATTAGTCAAAATTATTTGCATCATAATATCCTAAAACCAATTAATGTAAAATAGTGTCCGAAAACGAAAAGGTAAAATTAAACATTGTAAAATTAGACAAATGTTCATAATTAGAACAAGAAAAAAAATAGACAGATATTTCTATTTCCAAAAAAATTTGTATTCTTTGTTCAGAACATGAACTGAAAATTAAACCTCCATTTATCTACTCCTATAAATAATTCTATGAATATATATAAATTGTATAACTACGTAACTAATAAATTATTATTCCCATATTTTATATAAATGTTTCTATAATTTTATTTCATATTCACTGAAAACAGGGGTACGATAATGTATAGTTTTACCGTAATATCGTTAGAAAGCTGAATTAGCAAATCAAGTGTAGAAGAAAAGATCAAATCGTCACATCAACGCTGTCACATTTTTTTCGTAATTACTGTCACAAGCGAACGAGACGCGTTGAACTAATTTCATAAATGTAATTACAAAGTTTATAACGTTTGTAAGAAATTATTAATTGACGCTTTGAAAGGTAAAGACTATTTCTGCGCTGCGTAAAGTAATGATAATGTGGATTTAGTGAAGGTGACATATAATTCACACTCGTCCTCACAGCCGACCGCGCATAAACTTCTTTGAATATCCACACGTACATGGACATTTGTTTTCCCTCGTTCCAGTGCTGACACATATAATTTACTTATTTAGAAACGAGAATATTAGTAAACTAATAGAGAATTTAGAGAATAGAGAATTTAATAGAAGAATTTAGTAGTTTACTGGATTTGACAGTTCAATGATGACATTGCCGAATGCAAACAGGAAGATGTTTCCTGTGCGTTTGGTTCTCGTTAGTGTGTTTCAGCACTCTGTCATAGTGTTTCTGTTCGACCGCTTATTTTGTGTATACAAGCTGCGCCGTTTTGTCAATATTTCTAATGTTGAGTGACACTAATGGCTGAAAAATTCTAGCTTATTTACGCCGATACCTTTACATTTGCAAATCGAATTTACCTTCACAAACGACAAACAAATTTAGATTAGTTTCCACGAAGTTTCCATAACCGTGTTTCGCTGTATGTAACATATGTTGTTTCGCTTTACAAAATAACAAATGCAGCTCAAACCGCCAAAATAGGATTATTAAAAAATTTTAAATTTAGAAAGGAAGGAAAATATAAATGGAAAAGTGGTCCTGTCGAAATGAAGTTATAAAAATTAAAGTAGGCCCTATGCGCATTTGGAGTAAATTGTTCCGGTGGCATATTGACGTTCACAAATAGTGTAAAGCACTCTGATTGCGTAATAAACTTATTTTAGTATAAGGGAAACGTTGTGTGTCTGAACAAACAAATGTCTGATCAAAATAAGACATGTTATTGGCAGCCACGTGTTCAGGCTCAGAGAACTTTGACAAAATTCTGTAAAACAGATAACGGTATAAGGTATTATTTGTGAAATACATTCACGTTGTAAATCGGTTAAGAGATTTTCGACACTAAAATTGTTCCAACACTGTGGCGATTACTGAAGAATAAAACGCGGAGGGAGACACAGCTAAAATTCTATAAGGTCGTGCCTGTGCCGACTTTAATGTACGGATGTGAAACATGGACTCTCCTGCAAAAAGGTATTTCAAAAACACAGGCCTCGGAAATGAAATTTTTAAGAGAAGTTAAGGGATGCAGTTTGGGAGATCATCTACGAAACGACGACATAAGGAAAGACCTGAAGTTACAGTCGGTTCTGGATAGAATAAAGGAGTGCAGGCAGAGTTGGAAGTCCCATGTGAACGCATGGTAGACACGCGTATTCCTAAACAAGCGTTTGAATATATTCCAATTGGAACGAAAGATCGTGGAAGACCTTGGAAAAATGGTCAGAGACTCTGTGAAGTCGGAACGGGCTATATCCCAAACCATGTAGTGAAGAAGACGAAGAAGAAGAAAAAGATTCTACACTCACACGATGATGCTCATATGTTCATAATTTGTTTAGTTATGGTGCGAGAATGAAGAATAAATTATCATAGACAATATTGCCAGAAGTAAAATCTCGCTCCCAAGATCTTTGGCGAGACAAAAAAGTTGAAACGGATCATTCGAAAAGATTTGTTGGTGTGATATGAAGAGCATTTTTGGTGAAACTGATAGTACTGCTGATGGTCTGAATTGGAAGAGTGCTAAAACGGGATGAGTACCAGCAACAAGAGTTAATTGGAAAATAATGTATAGGCTATGCATACTTAAATACATGAAAACATTCTCTCTTCCCCCCTCTATCACACACACACACACACACACACACACACACACACACACACACACACACACACACACACACACACACACACACACACACACACACACACACACACACACACACACACACACACACACACACACACACACACACACACACACACACACACACACACACACACACACACACACACAAATGAAGTTAAATTGTAACTTCTAATTTAGTTGGTATTTTTACAATTTTAACACTTGAATTCGGGAATAAGTTTTATTTTTTGTATACAAATTAAATCTAAATATTATAACATTACATAATTTCAACACATGTATTACACATATTTATATATTTAAATTGTACTGTGTATACGTTATACGCAGTATAGGTACAACTGCCGAGTAAAACCTTTTGGATCCGTACATAGCGCTCTTACGTTTCATATCCGAGTGTTACCAATTTTGTTATATCATGTTTCGTGTTTTTTTTTTTTAGTAATTTTTCCAGTTTTTTTATCTGTTGTCTCCAGTTAGTAATTCACGAGGTGTGTCTGCATAAAATGGTAGCATAGCAGAAATTTATCTTTGGTATGCTGTTCACTGAAAGTTGAATGGCGAGCGGTAGTAAGGTAATTATTTATGTGGATGAGATTAGAGGTATTGTAAAAGTTGAGGGTCACAGAGCGAACGTCAGGTTTACTGTCGATTTTATGCCTTCTGTAATGTTTTCAGCAATATTATTATGAAATTTTAATACAGGAAAATGCATGAATTGCTATTAAATTTCTGCTCTGTTTTATTACTGTCTGATACTTCGACATTTCGCATTTCATAAAGCAAACTAAAGCTTTAATAATTGTGTACGTCAGCATGGAAATCACCGTTCAAACGAAATGTTGAAATAAAATTTATTAACAGGTCGTCAATTTGAAATCACTTCTATGAAAATTAAATAACTTGCAATAAAAATTCATAACTTAAAACGGGTCCGAAAGTCTCGTCTGTCAACCGGTAAATGAAATGACTTGAACATGGATTCACGTTACGGCGAATTCCGATGTTTTTGTATATGAAATCTATTTATATAGTAACAATTATTTCAGTAGGCTATTGAATTGCATGCTGTCTGCAAAGAGTAAAAACTGAGTCCCTTTTAAGGTCTGAACGTGGGTTAGAGCTCTCGGTGTAGGCGTATCTGAGAAACATGTACACGGCCGAAGTTAGCGAGACCAGAAACCCGTGTTTCCCTGATCGTATTTCATACGCTAAATAAGCCACGAGCCGCGTCTCTAATTATACAGGTACTGTGAACAACCCCTGTCCACCACAACACCAGACGCTGACCATGAGACTAAGGATAAAAGTTGATTACATGATTTTCTGGTTAACTTCGAAACAGCTTCCATATTTAGCCTATGCCGAAACTGACATCGCCGGATTTAAAAAGTTTTTCAGTTTTGAGTGGAAACTTTACGGCACAAACATGAACACACGCACGCTGTTATATGTATACATCGTGTGCATATAACGGAATAATGGCAAAATAATTATCATTTTGTGATACATATTATTATTGGTATCCAAGTCAATTTGTTATTTATAAATTAATAAATTACCTGAGACCCGTCGTGTGACTTCGTTTTATATTTAGAATTACGCGTTTCGGAGCCATATGTTCCATCATCAGATTACTTCACTCGGTTGAGATCGTCAAATGTTAAAATCACATACTCAATTGTTAAAAACACACGTCATATGGGTGCGCACCCTATGAAGGCTGACCGGATACTCAACCCTTGTATCCGGTCAGCCTTCACAGGGTGCGCACCCATACTGACGTGTATTTTTATCAATTGAGTATGTGATTTTAACATTTGACGATCTCAACCGAGTGAAGTATTCTGACAACAGAACATATGTTCCGAAGCGCGTAATTCTAAATATAAAACAAAGTCACACGATGGATCTAAGGAAATTTATTAATTTATATCATTTTGTAATAAGAAAAGGCAAAAATTAGGTTATTTGCTTCATACGTTAACACTATAGGTTAAGTATTGAAAATAAAACGATCTAAAATGAGGCCATTATTCTTAATCTACGTCATAGCAATAATTCAATCAATTTCAATCGTGTAGCAGGTTATAAAGTAATAAACTAATTTGTGCACTTAGATCCACTGAGAACTGATAATGTTGTCTACACTGAAGGAGATATAAGAAAGCACGTTTTGAGCAGAATCACAACAAACAAACTGATGAAAATTTCGAAAGACACTCAATTTAAGTCAAAGAAAAAATAATGGTAAGTATTAATCTGGCCGACTTTGAATATTACGCATCAACACACGTAGCCTGATGGGACGAGAAGTAGAACGAGTGCTTCACTGTTACAAAAATAGCGGACAAAAAGCGGGATTACTAAAACGGGCGAATGCTACAGAATGTTACCGGCGACCTCAAAGAACTACTTTATACAAGAGCTCGCAAGTGACAGACCTCGTCGACGTCTGGAAAGAAACGGTCTCTCGGTCTAATTAAAGAGTATAATTCTTCTGTATCGTGCCTCCTTCACGAGACCTTCATCAGCACATTTACTTAATAATCTTTAACCAAAGTAATTTATAAATTCCTAATTAAAAAAAAAGTGATCACTCAGGCTGACCCAAGTTACTTTCGAATTCATTCAGCAAAAGTAGACAATCTTGTTGCGAAACGTAAAAAAAGTTATAGACCGGAGATACACGTAGGAAAGTTTAAAACAATAGATTCGATGTAAAAACATATTTAGCATATTGTAGTGAGTTATAGAAAATAAAATAAATAACTTATATTACAGTTCAATTTTCATTTGAGAGTAAAAGGACAGAGAGTGCAGATGTTTTAGATTATAGTTTTACCGGAATAACTATTACGTTACAATGAACATTAATCCTACTACCCTAGAGGAACCTGGAAAGTAATAGGGGAAGATAAGCGGTTAACACAAACACCGGTTATAAAGTGTGTAAGCAAGTGAAGGTTATCGTAGAAGATCAGAAGATAATTAAGCTGATAGTAGGCTTTAAAGCGATTGGAAGAAGACCTGCTGTGGGTACACCGTTGTAGAGGTGGTTGAAAAGTGAAGACGAGACAGGCTGAAAGCGCATATCGTGAATGAAGACGACAATGACAAACTAACATTACACTCATATTGCAGACGAATTTGAATCGTTATGTTACCCGTTGAATTACTGACTTCTTGACTTGAAGTTTTCTGATATTTTAAATCTAATAAGTAATGTACGTATACCCCCCCCCCACTCCCGAAAAGTAATTTGAGAGCTATAAAACTTAAGCTTGTTTGAATGGAGCTCAGAGCATAACGATAACAGTTGAAACGTTCTCTATAGCTTCACCGTACAGTAGCCTGGAAATTCTTCATTCGAATGAGTCTAGGCAGTGACATCGTAATAATTTCACATGAAAAAACAACAAAATTCTAGTATACGGTAGTATGGCTACAAAGTGTAATGAATCATACGTTTAATAAAAATGTTTGTTGTGTATTCTGCCTGTAATCACTTATTAAATTGTGAAATATGAGCTGTTAACACAGTAGATTGGAAGAATTTATTCATATCTCTGGAAAGGATCAAACGTGCGTTACTAAATACTACACAGCGAAAAACAAAAAGTTAAGAAATAAGAGCCAGTTTTTCGGTTTAATTTCCTTCTTGGTTAGGTATATATATATATATATATATACATATATATATATATATATATATATATATATATATATATATATATATACTCAAACCTACCATGTCCATAGCAGAGAAAAGTAAACAGTTCACTAAAAGTATAATTTACAGTTGATGAAAATGTTTGGTCGTACCACTTTCTTGTAAAAAAACGTTGACAGTGGAACAAGATAAGAACTGAAAGGAGATAAGGAACCAGAGAAAGGGAGTAAGTTCTTACGAGTTGGTCGATCGATGTGTTTCGAATACCAATAGCCCAACGTACGGCATGGAAGAGGGGGGGTTGGTAAAGACTAGATACAAACGAACCCATACAAAAACTTTTATTATTAAAAGTTATATTCAAGTAAAATTGAGAAACGGAAAACATTTTATCCGAATTTTCATTGAAACGAAAAGTAATAGGAAAAGTAATAGACTGCTTTTATGTAACCAGGACCTATTCCTGTAACGTTCCTTCATTCGTTGGCAAAACATATCATTTGTATTTATTTTATTAAGAAACTTGATAAAGGCAGATATTTGGAAAATATGCATAAATATAATCAGTTTCTGAAACATTTCACTCTATTGGCGTAGAACAATGGTGTCAACACAAAACTATTTGTCACAGGGACGTGTGTGTGTTGTGTAATCTGTACACAATTGTGTCAGTTTACAACAGTAACGGTAAACAACACAATGTTTTACCGACACCATTGTTAGCGCTCCATTGTGACACGCCTCTCTCCACACTCTCCTTATCGATTTACATTTATTTGGTTACTTTTGAAATATTTATAGTCTGTAATGCTTTCCATATACATGTGGAGATTTACCACAATTGCATTTCTACCACAACCATTCTCTCTCCCAACACACATATACACCGCGCGCACGCACGTATACGATCATTTTTTGTCGCTGAGTAAATGTAGCCTATATCTTCCAACTCGTTCACTTGTAATGCTTTCTACGCGTTTTATGAAGTGAAACACTTGTATTTCTGCGAGATATACTACAATATTAAGCTGAAGTATTACTGGAACGACTTCAAATGGATTTCAGAATTATGTTTCTGGCCAGGTCCCATCTTCAGTGTGTGTGTGTGTGTGTGTGTGTGTGTGTGTGTGTGTGTGTGTGTGTGTGTGTTGTGTGAAATTGCTCGCTCTTTACCCAGATGTACTTCATAATGTTTCAGAGAGATTTGAAGGTAATAGCAATCGAAATAGATTAAAATATTTTTAATTGTAAAAAATAAATAATGATGCGTACAGACACACACATAGTATCGATTATACGTACGCTGAAAGGATTAGACATTCGTATAAAATAAGTGTTTGTTCCGGTAAATGATACTTGAGTGACAATTATATAAACACAGAAGTTACGCGTTATAATGTAATTATATTTAAGAGAGAGGGAGAGGCGGATTTACCAGTTTCTGAAATGAAAACAGTGCCGAAACCGAACAAGCGAAATTCAGTACGAGAGTCTATACGTAAAGAACACACATGTATACTCGTACGTGTGTATACCTATGTGTTCTCTTTTATGTGTGTGTGTTTATTACATGATGTTCTCTTTTGAAAATCATGATTTATTATCTTTATAATTTTTTTTCTGCAAGTATTAATTACAACTTGTTGCTTATGTAGACTTTGTAAAGGGTTTTTTGCCGTTAACATTAAAAAAATGTGTAGCAGCAAAAAAGGCCTTTCCAAATGTTTATAAGCAGTATATAGAAACTAAGTAAATAAACAACTGGAAATAATTAAGCAAACCATTTAAACATTTTGTACGCACACACGCACGCGCGTCATCATGCACAAGTGTGGAGAGATGCAAACTAATTTGAAAATTATGAAACTACCTTAATTCGAAACCATAATTAAATTACCTTAATTAAACTACCGTAATTGAAAAAGATGAAACTACCTTTGAAAACACTTAAGGAGAACTGAAAGTAAACCTCAACGTTAATGTGAATGATTATTTAATTTCACAATATCGATACACTGCACGTTTTTGGTATATTGCATCGACTATTTAAGAATATTTCTCAAAGTACTGCAGAATTTATAATTCTTGAATCAGATTCTGAAAGGTCGGATTTCTATATTTTCGAAGTGGTGAATATTATCGAAGAGATATGTGTGTCTCTAGTTCACAGACAATTTAAAAACATTTTCTATAGTGTAACTGTATTAACTAAGATAAAGAATATTAATTATTCATGAATGTCTACCTTACAAACATAAATGGAAAATCGGTCTAGCGATTTGATTTTGAACAGTTTACTTAAACTGTAAAAACAATAATAGTTTACCTAAGACTATAATAAGACTGTAATAGTTTTCCTATTACCATACAAAAGTCATATAGATGCGCTTGTTTTAGATATAAATGGTTAAAGTCATTGTAAAATTTATGATAGTAGAACGGCCTATCAAACAGTAAGTGAATTTACACGGATTCGGGACGGTCAGCTGTTTCTCAAGGTCGCGCGTGTTTCGTAAATGTCGTGCCGATTCACTTTACTCATTCACAGATCGGGTTTGTTTTTACATACGTTAAAAACAAAATAAAAATGTCAGCAGCGTATATGATAAATAAAAAAATCCTACTGTAGATTTCTCAAATATGAAGTACTTTTAACGTGTTCGGTTTTGCAAACGCCACATGTTACAAACATCTGAACTTCAATATGCTGTTACGTACCTGACAACTTTAAAATTTTCGTTATTAAATTACCCTACTTTTGATAGTAACGGGTTTGTTATTTTAAGCAAAGTTGTATAAAATACGTTTAACAATTTCTACATTAAAAACTGATTATTTATTTTTCACATTTAATAACTAGTTATTAATATTATAACCTAATTACGTTCTTTAGAGAACAAATTTTAAAATTATAAGGTATGATAATTATATAATTGTTAAAATGTAGTTAGTCACTTAAGCAACAAACAACAATAATAAAATTTTATTTCCGATCTGACGAGGAGCTGTGAAGCTTGAAAACGCTAATCGGAATAACTTTTCTATAGTGGTGTGCAATAGTGATAATTCTGTTTAAAATTTTATCGTTTGCAAGACAAAATTAAATTAATGTGTTTTTTGTACGGTCTGCATTAATAATTATTTAAAATTTCCAGCTGATATTCTGATTCCGCGAACTCTCTCGTTATTTATCAAATAGAAGTAGTACTTTAAAAGAATCGATATTTACAGTGGAAATTATAACAAGACGATGACGTGTGCTTCTCGGTTAATGCGGTCCGTCGTGTGATATAAACGTGACGTTTTGCGACACATGCGACATTTGTGCAAATGTTGATATAAATTCATCATTTATGTAGATTAATTAATTTAAAGTGCAATACTAACGAGATGCGGTACAACGGCAACGAGGCTATTAACTCGGTGCCCACGTTTGTTTAATTTTAATTAGTTTATGGAAATTTTACTATTTAAAAACGTTCTCTCTTCCAGATCACATATGCATGGTGTGTGTGTATGTGTGTGTGCGTGTTTGTTTATTTCATTACCGAACAACGTGTGTCGTATGTTTATGTGTGGTAGTGCGTAATTAAACAGCGCAAACAGTACCAGCCTTTAATTATTCTGTGTCATCATTTGGAAGTAGTACAGTCGTGATAGTTGATTCCAACAGAGATCGAACAGTTGGTTAATGAACATAAATGTGCTGAACTGAAATTAATATAAATGGGGTTGTTCCCCGTGACCATAAAAACAAAAAAGATCGGTATGGAGAACCGTGCATGACTTCCAAGTTGTAAGATTTATATTTAAAATCATTTACTTGAATTCGGTTCGATAATTTATTTTAAAAATCCCCCATCTTGTAAATCGAGTTTTATGTTTGACAAATTGAATGAAATATTTCCATAGAAACTACTTCTTTGTTGCCTATAACGTAGTACACATGTAAATAACATATAAATAAAAAAATTTTCTCCTCCCCCTTCAAGTATCACTTTCATTTATAAAAAGTACCCCCTTTCCTTTCTTTCAACTACGCTTTTCATTTATAGGTATTTCTTTTACCTTTCTATAGTGGATTATTATGACCTTCTTTTTAGGATACTTTATTTGTCAATATTAAGTACTTTACTCTTGTTAAAACGTAAAACGTTACAGGTAAACTACCCCTTCCCCTTAACCGATCTTCACCAAAATCAATAGGCCGTGAGACCTCTACAACTTAGGCAGGCATGCAATAATTATTTGATTCTGTTTGAATTTGTGGCAGTTATCGTTTGCCATAGAAAATATTCTACACACACACACACACACACACACACACACACACACACACACACACACACAACACTTTTCGAAAAATGACTTTTATTCATGTTTAAGGGTAGTACAATTAGAATCAGCTCTTATCTCGAACACGATTTTTCGCCATCACCATACTTCCATTTCCTTATGGTACATGGAAGTAATAAATGTTTGAAATATGAAACTAACACGACCAGTAACCAACAGATTAAGGGACTATTATTTACGAAGGTACGACCCACACTACACGATTAACAGAAGTTACACGAGTATAGAAACCGCATGTTGTAGGCCTATTCCACTATTTTCAATACTTTCGTCAAGCGTTTTCGAGCCTTTCAGCTTCAGTTTCTAAACTGAACATGAGCTGAAAGGCTCGGAATCGCTTATCGTAAGTATTGAAAATAGTATTGTGGCAACAAGACGCGCTATGTACGCGAATACTAGAAGTTATCGGGAAGAACCAAAATAGTCGAGAACTCTAAAGGAAAATCCAAAGAAAAGATGAGGCTGGACGTCAGCGTGTTGGTGGTGTCAACGATTGCCAGACTTCCGTGAACACAGCATTGTCTCGTACTAACACAGATTTTTCGGAACGCTCAGGTGTCTCGTATTGTGTCAAAACTGCTGTAAAATATATTAATACTTAAGTAGAAGTAATTTTAAATAAATGAATAGCTGTAAGAATTCTAATTACGTTCGAAGACGTGCTACCAGTCAAAGCAGAAGAGATTCCCTCCGAGATGCAAAGATTTTATAGACACGATTTCGATTAATTTGGACCTGGATAGGCACCCTGAATAAATACATCATATTTACGTGAATGAAGGTTAGTTAATAGCTCACTAACATGACAACAACTGGAATAGATTCGTGTAATTTTAACACATGAGAATATATATATATATATATATATATATATATATATATATATATATATATTGAAGATAGAGAATTGATAGCAGTCTTCATGGATTTGTTATTAGCAAAAAATATAGAAAACTGTATTGGAATTTTCTAATTGGCAAAAAAGAGTTTGATACCAACGTGGCTATTAGTTTAAAGGACAGGAGTCTATTCTATAAACAGATGTTGACATCTATACAGGTAGACTTTCAATATCTCTGTACATGGTGTGAAAAGGAATTTTTCAATTGTTTTTGGACGTAAGGGAGCAACCGCTTATAAATATCTATCTACAGCTGAAGCCGGTTTGGAGATATCAGCCAACGGCACGAAGTCACACGTACTGAATTCTACAGCAACGTTTTGGAAGATTAAAACTTTGTAAAAAAAAGTTCTACTAAATATTAAGGTAACAAGATATAAAAAAAATAAATTAACCATACATGGGTTATGCATACTGCATAATTAAGGATTCACGCTAATGTAGAGTAATGTAGACTGGTATGAGCCTATGTAAACATCTTGAGATACTCAACTGACTTAGTGTTACTTAAGTGAGATCCACGTGACTGAACGCGAAGAAAGGTTTTGTGTTTCTATATACATGACTACGCAATGAAACGAACAGTCTCTTGTAACGGCTTCAGTCAGCGGTAACTGAGGGAATATTTTCGCCGATACTTAAGCACAATTTGTGTGTATTTATGCACAAGCGTTGTAGGCGTAAGCTTGTCTGTGTTTACTGTTTACTCGGAGACGATACATTGGGGTTAATGTTGACAGTGAAAACGACACGCTTGTGACATGTTTGGCGATAAAAAGATGTTATCAGCGTTCGGAAATGAGCTGCCACGCTGAGTGATAAGGGCGTAGTGACAGCCTGCAGCAAAGAAGCTGGAAACAAGGATTACTAAAGGTCACTGTCCTGTACTGTATGTGCGCGGTTTTCATTAATATATTTGCGTCTGTGGAAGTCCCCACTTTTACCTTCGTATACAGCTATACATATTGCAAAAAGTATTAACGACGTCTGTTTCTATGAGGGTGTAAAAAGGTAATCACTAATTTTTTAATTTGTATGCACCGATTGCTGCGGATTATTAACCCCAATTTGAAATCTTAGATTAATTGTCTATAAAATACAAAAGCTTCAGTTACCTTGTACAGAATGATATAGACTAACAGAGCCGGTAGGCTAAAACCGAAAGAAGGCCTACGTAAAGCTTTGCCTACGTTTACAGTGTTTGCGTAAGGAAAAGACCTATACAACCATACTTAAGTTCTTTTCTGGCTACTGTGAACACAGTTTTACAGGAAGCTATTCTCACATGGTTGAATGATATGCCGGAAACCAATACATATTTATGAATTGTGATAACTTAGAACCATATGGAAGGAAGCTAAAGGTTTCTTAAAATCCGAAACCATGCGACTGAAATATAGGCCTATCAGATTGAATAATATTTTGTTACCACGCGTGCTAACTGACGATCAACGAATACACAGGTCACAGGCGAATGGGAGCAGATATACATCAATTTAATATCTATTAAGCATATATTAAACAAATCACTTTCATTGAGTCAAAACCGTTTAGGCCTAACTTTTGTGTATTATAAATTGGCTAATTCGTTTATGCGATCGTATGTTTTGTTACATTACATTACAAGCTAAAACGGTTTTTGATTTACGATTACTATGTTAAAACTGTATTGGTATTTATAAAAAATTGCTTATTAAAAAAATAAATCAAAGAAATATAATTAAGGGAAAAACGAACACTGTTGTTTTTGAACATGTATTGCAGTAATGAATGAAGTGAAACCGTAAATGACTGGTATGTAGTTTATGTCTACGTATTTCTAAACTAAAATACGTTTTAATCGCAACTAATAAAAACTAAGTAAAATTAAATAATTTCAACATACAAACATAATGATTTCCCTTGTATAGTGTTGTAATAACAGATTTTAAGAATATCTTTAATTATGTTGTTTAAAAATCACCAACACAAATAATAATCGTAAATAATATTTTGTGTTTTCATTTTTTTTTTCTGTGTGTTAATCGAATCGAGTAGGTACAGAATAATTTAAAGTAAAACACATGACAAATAAATCACTTATAGAACGGCGGCGCACATATAACGCGAGCGACGGTTTATCTCACCTTGGGCGACAGTATAGCTTGCATGTCTAACACGTACGGTACGGAACGGATTATTGCGACGACGGAGGCGGCGTCAGACCTTGACAACGGTACAGCGGAGAACTGCCAAACCCAGCGAGCACATGGCCAAAGTTTACTAGTCAGTCAGTCATGCGGGGCGCATGTTCCCGCGCCTGCGCCCGCCACACACCCATTCATTACGTTCAGCTGTGCTGTACACACTACTGAACGCATTGGCCACGCTATTTAGCACCATTTAATAAAAACAGTTTAATGTGAATCGGCGCTTACGAACAATCTGGAGTAAGTTTCATGGAAGTATAATCTTTGAGGGTCCTTTCTGGTTAGATACAATTCCCTTAATAAATTTTTATACACATTCATTAAAATATCGGTATGTAGAATCATACAAGATTTCTATTTCTAAGATTTATACTTAAAGTCGTTTTCGAAATGAAATATTTCCATAGAAACTACCACAGTACTGTGGTCAGTAACGTATACCACCTCACGTTAGCGCACTCGATTTTCACTGATGATGCCAGTCGATGGCACTGCCAAAACGTCTGGTTTTGCAGAAAACATTGGGCCACGGTTAAACAACCCGGGAAGGAATTTTAACAACAAACTGCTTCTTTGTTCCCGATAACGTAGTGCAGATATAAAAATGTATCCCCTACCCCAACAACTATAATTTTCATTTAAAGATAATTACCCCCTCCTCCTTCAACTACCCTTTTCATTTATAGATATTTCATCTACCTTTCTACAGTGGATTATTACGACCGTCATTTCACGATATTTTATTTATCAAAATTAAGTATTTTACACTTGTTGAAACATAAAATGTTGCTGGTAAACTACCCCTTCCCCTTAACCGATCTTCACCAAAATCAACAAGCCTCGAGTCCTCTACAACTCAGTCACATATGCAAAACATTATATGATTCTGTTTGAATTTGCGGCAGTTATCGTTCGCCATAGAAAAAATTCTAGACATGGACACACAGACACTTTTCGGAAAAAGACTTTTCTTCATGTTTGATGGTAGTACAATCAGAATCAGCCCTTATCTCGAACACGATTTTTTTCGTCATCACCATAGTTCCTTATGGAACATGGAAGTAAAACAATCGGAGCAGTGGAGTGGCGTGGGTACACAACAGCTGTTGCCGGTTGTGATAGGCCTTAAACTTAGCCTAAAAATTAATTCGAATTTTTTCTCTTGCCAAGAGTTCTTTTTAGAGGCAAAGTATTTTTTAAGAGTATTTTCTACCATTCGCTGGCAGAAGAAGAAGGTCCCGGTTCAACGGGATCTGGCTCCATTGTGCGTACACAGAATAAATCAGGACACAAATAATCGAATTAAAAATAATAAAGACAAACAGAGAAACACGTGACCAAACGAACAAAACACAAATAGGTACGTAGTAGCTGATGCACGTCGGTTCCGAAAACGAACATAGCTGCTAACTGAGCGTTTTGCCTGTTTATAAAGCGGCAACGCATTGGGTGGACGTTGACTACGAGGTCAGTGATCACACGCAGTAAAATTTTGCCGATGTCCGAGCCGGCAGCACGAAACGGTGCAAGTGCCCAGCGGTTCTAAAGCAATGCTATGCTTTTCTTCAAGTTTCCCTCCTTATATTGTTCGGATTTAAAATTATTCAATAACCAAAGTAATCATTCTGTGATATAATTAATATTATTTACTCTTATTTCCAGTACTGTTGCCGCCGGCAACAGCGGTTACATGGACGCCACGCTACTGATCGGAGCGACATAATTTAACAACTCCGAACATATATCCTATGTGTGGGTCATAATGAGAATATACTGACACGGCCGGTATATCATATTTTATATCATAAGCTGACACGGCCGGTGTCAATATTATTAAGTTGAGAATAAACCGGCCTGTTAGGACACGGCAAGCCGCTACAAGTGCGGCGGGTCTTGGCCGATCTTAGTTGCTCTTACCCGAAAGAAGTTGTCGGGATCGTTCGACCAAGATCCGCCGCACTTGTTCGTTCAGTGTTCTGTCGCTTTGCGGCCTGACGATGATCCCCGAGGGTGGGATTAAAACGTAGCTAACGGCGTCGCCAGTAAAGTAACAGCAACCGACCACGGTTTGTTCTCAGTTTATTACTTTTTTAAAATAATTTTTATTGGTGAAAGGTTTTGTCAGGTACTGCCATATACTGCACACAGGTTTAAAACTCTTGTCTCGACGGTTGGACAAAAAATTATTCTAAAAGATAATGCACAAATAATTAATATAAATTCAATGAATCTCATAGGATCGCATCTGTAAGGATTTCGGTTTACAGATCTCAGCATTGAAGGCCGAGGCGATGGGTTTTCTTGGAGCTACTCTTATAAGAGCAAAACATATTGTAAATGATACTGTTTTGGAGCAGTTCAGCAATTTCAAATATCTAGGCTATAGTGTGTCTTACACAAAATACCTTATGTTGTGAAGAACCTGCAGTTGCTCAACCATATGTGAGGAACCGTCAAGAGAACTCAAAAATCAAAGAGCAACACGTGAAACACGGGTGTATACAAGTTGATAGCCCTCGCCACACTTCTCTATGTCTCAGAATTGGACTTTTAACGAAATCCCAGACCAAAGTCATATTCAAGCTGCCGAAATGAGATTCTAAGGAACACTGCAGCATGTGCCCTTCAAGATCGCAAGAAATTTCAACGTACTGGCAAGAACTGAATACTATGAGTATACTTGATTGGATTGGTCGGAACATCTTAACCCAATGGATGACTGCCGCATCTCCAAGCAACTATTGAATTATAAGCCAAAAGGACGGAGAGGTTCGGGGCGTCCGAAGAACCGTTGGAGTGATCAGCTTTAATATATCTGCTTGAGAAACAAACTATTTTTGGTTTAGTCCTTGCTGCTGCTGATGATGATGTTGATGATGAAATTTTTTGCTAAAAATACATTATGATTGTGCTCTTGAGACTTAGCTGAGCCAGCCACTGGCACAACCTTGAGGGCAAAGAGGGCTACTACGGCAGTTACTTCCTTCTTCCACTCAACACTGAGCGAAGCGGAAGTTCTGACTTGCTGAAAATGTTAGTAACATTCCCTTTTTCGGTCCACTCTTTGCTCCTGTTATTGACGAACAGACTGGTTATCTCGGTTTAATTTACAAAAAAGTGCAGTTATTCCTTTTTCAACACACCGGTTTAATTTACAAACGACGCCAACTCTATTAACGGAATAGAAAGGAAACAGCTACAACTGTACGGATATCTACCATGGAGGTCCATACTTCTGTCTGTGTTTACTGATTTCATAATATTTGTGGACAGTACAATTAAATGTTGTTAATATAACAGCAGAAGGACATACTGCTTTTATACCACAGCCTACGTAACAAGATTGTACGTAATACTTAAGGTAAGTAGGGTAAGTAGGTAGTTACGTAAGTAGAGTAAAAAGTTCCAGTACAGAATAAACAAACAGCACTTTCGGAAATTAATTTGAATTTATTTTAAAACATAATATTCAACTAACTTAATACAGTTTTCCCAACAATGTTCTAGACCGGTTATGCGAAATGATGAACCGATTTGTCAAGGTCCATAAAATAGTCGTTTACAGCATCGCTGACTTGACTGTCGTCAAGACATTTTCAATCGAGCCATTTTTTATTTTATTTTTAAGATTAGGGAGGAGACAGAAATCTGTTAGGATTAAATCTGGAGAGTATGTGCTTGAGGAAGCAATTGAAATTATAATTCTTTGATTTTAGCCATCACAACAATTCATTGTGTAATCCGGTGCATTGTCTTGTTGAATGAACACTTTGTTCTGTAATAAATGTAGCCGTATTTTCTTGATTCTTGGTTTAAATGTTACAATAAGGTCGTGGATCGTACTCGCCACTAATTGTTTTCCCTTTTCAAAGCAGCCGATGAAGATTATTCCACACGCTAAAAATTTGGTTGGGTTGTTCTTATAGAGTGCCTGTTCACACACACACACACACACACACACACACACACACACACACACACACACACACACACACACACACACACACACACACACACACACACACACACACACACACACACACACACACACACACACATTTGAATAATAATAAAACTTTTCACAAGAATATATATTTTTATTATGTTGTAATAAATCGATATATAAATTGATATTTAAATTTTCAATTATTAAATTGGTAATAAATAAATTTATAACTGATGATGATAGTTGGATTACTGTCCAAACATTTTACAAAATAAAAAAATATATTCTATAACTTGTAAAACTTTTTTTATCATTAAAATATAAAAAAATATAAACACAAGAGAAATATAAGCATACATGAAAAAAAAATATATATATATGTATAGAGGCCTATATTCACTATATCCTGAATGTGTAAAACTACTGAATAACAAATACTGTAGCGAGTTATCCATCTTCTATTTCCATGGTATACTACGCATGGAGCAAGAAAAGTACACGAACATAAATTGTATAGTACGCATGTATTTGAATTGTACGCAAAATGAAGAAGATCAAATATATGAACTAGACGTCCAGAAAAAAGGGAGATAACGCCAGAGGTCTGGTGAATATTAGAGGCAAGAACGTGATAAAAGTGAGGAAAATGGCAAGGCAGAGAAATGTTTAGGAAGATAGATAGAGAACCCAACATCCCACGGTGTAAATAGAATAATATAAAAGTAGTGGAAGAAGCAAAAGGCGGAGAAGAAGAAGGTGTCGAATAAAGCGAGAAGAGAAAGAAGAAGAAGAAGAAGAAGAAGAAGGAGGAGGAGGAGTAGGCGGTAGAGGGAAGTTTTTAATAAAGCTCGGTATCAATTAATATACCACAAAGAAAATACAAGAAAATTCAAGAGAAACTTTAAAAGAAAACTTTCATTAAACTTTCGTGCCCAGAAATAGCGAAGTCAATAGTTTCATTATTGACTGATACACATCCGACCCTCTCATTAATGATAGTGAACGTTACTTAACCGCCTACAGCATGGAAATGGCGTTGTTTAGTATAGGCGCTAACCTACCCACGTTACAACTATATCCGTAAATATATTTCTATATTCGTAAACGTTCCTTTCATAGCAGCAATGTAAGAATACTCGTTTCAGTGGATGTAAGTATTCAAGTGATATTTAAATACAGTACAGTACATAGTTGTTTTCACGTGCTATTCAATCATGCCTTCCGTTTTGCTTTACTTGGGTTTTATTAATATAATATTGAAAACTGGCAGAGATTCAATATTATAAAGCTTATCAGATTAATATGCGAGTAAATTATATGTAATATTTTATCCAGTTATCCAACTAGCCTAAATTCTATTGCATTCCAAAGTATCACAATTAAAAGTCATATTATTCCCGTGTGTTTATTTACCAAACGTTTAAACAATTATTAACAGATATGAACAATTTCTTTTTGAAATCCAGAAGAAATTATAATGTTTGAAATTACGTCTTCGACTCTTATATTTAAACGAAGTTTATAATATACTTATAATATGTACCCAAATATATAAACTATTAACATTTCAAATACGAATCTTTCTAAATGTTTTTGAAAGGTTATTAGAAAAGTTAGATACTCACATTGAAGAAATATGCAGAACAATTAGTTTTAATTTTATTAAAAGTGCATTTACGTAATGTGTTTAAAAATTTGTTTAATTCTATATCTAAGGGGGTTTCAAAATTTGAAAGAGACAGGAAATAGATCCAAGAGGCAGGGCACTTCTAAATGTATCTAATGCCGCAACAGCAGGAAAACAGTTAACCTAAATCTCTAAACGAATACTCCAGACATATTATTATTATTTGGTGTTCTGCCCTAAGGGAGGTCTTAAATGGTAAAAGATCTCCAAGCTGTCCTATCGCAAGCCAGTCCTTTCGTTTCTTCGTGACACCCTCTGATTTTAATGCTATCTATTAACTTCATTCTTCCACGCCCTCTTCTTTTTTTCTCCTTCTATGACAACCTCCAGGGCAGTTGTAAGCAAGCAGTCTCTTCTTAAACAATGACCTAACCAATTCCTTTTCTTATTTTCTATTACCTTCAGGATTCTTCTCTCTTCCTCTATTCAACTAAAAACTTCATCATTCCTTACTTTGTCAACCCACCTCACTTTTTCCATTGTTCAACACCTAAGCTTACCATCTTTCTTCTTTTCAACACTTCTTAGTTTTGTGTTATCTCTACTTCCTTTGGTATTTTTCCTCGATGCATTCCCCTCCCGGAAATCCGACTCCGGAAGGATATATTTTACCTCCGGAACATGAATGTTACAAAATATTACATAATATTGCATTTTGTAACATTATGTGGGCCAAACGGGCCGTGGTTTCCTCAAAAGATTTAACGAACACAAACCACCCACTATCTGTCGCAACTATGATACCATCAAATCAAAATTCGCCAAACATCTTATTAATGAAAATCATAATTATACCGATTTCGAAACCAATTTAAAACCCCTCCACTTTTGCAGTAGGGGACGTTATATGAACGCACTCGAGGAATTTGAGGTGTACAAAGCGTTCAGGGACACTAGTACCAAGCTACACATTTTGAACGACCAGTTATTATTCAAATATAATATACTGTACGACACCGCGTTGAGATACTAAGATAACAATAATCAATTGTGGTTAATGCACGGTGGGTCGCTGCGCAGTGTACATTGTTTGCCCGATGTGCATATTCATGTTACAAAAAATAATATAGTTCGTTGTGTTAAAATGTGCTATTTTTGGTCCTCATAACGCATGGATTTTAACGTTTGACAAGTATATCAGTGAATGATATGTGCTACAAATTTTATGCTTTGAAAATGGGACAAGTGTCCCGAAACATGTCGCAATAGGAAAGGACATCATATACGAGAAGTCACAGACGGTTAGTACAATATATTTTTCATATATGTATGTTATTTATCCTGTCCCAGTCACTACTCCCTGTTCTGATCTGCTATAGGGGGATCCAATAACGTTTCCGTTGCCCTTCAGTTGTCCTTACCACAGTCTAATACAAGTCCATATTCTGTGTAAATGAAACTCATTTATATGTTATAAGAACTGCAATTAATTAAATAAGTAGACAATGAAAATGCAACAAAACTTTGAAAAATTAGGTACGTAAGTTAACTAAATGCTTAATGCATAAAATAAATATATATAGCAGATAGTCGATGTGTTTGATAATAAAATCTATTTTGTTTCTCTAAATAAGGTATAACTTACGTAAAATAGAAATTAAAAATGTAATTAGAAAAGATGATTAAAATAATTCGTGTGAAATGTAATTATAAAACGGGGTTTCCCATAAGTGTTATCGGAGTTTGGAGTTTGTTACATCGTGTATGCCAGATGGCACATTGTTTGATTACTGTGTTTCACATCTGTCATGTGTTAATCGTCACAGTTATAATCGTGGCTCGATATACAATACAACAGCAAGTCCCTGTCTTTAAAACGTGTCAGGGAAATTAATGTTCTCTAACATTTTTTCCTAAAATTTCGTAATTTTTGCGGTATGTATAATCAGGAAATTTGCGGTAGAGTTCATAAATTCAAGAAAACCGGGTCTGTAAAAGATCCAAAAAGACTTGGCACAGCTGGTTCATCCCGTTCTGCTACAAGCGTTAGCGCGATACACTGTACATGTTTCCTGTAGATCAAATGTCAGTTCCATCCCGCTCAGTAATCGGTTAACGGCGAAATCCATCACACAATGATGAACGATTAATTTTGGCCAGAATCGATTCATATCGATTTGGTCAATATATAGACAAAATTTTGTAACATTGGCTTGACGAAACGCTGTGAACAAAATTTGGAGGCAGAATTTTTACAGGAAACCGTGATATGGTTGTTACAAACCCGGGAATTGTCGCCAAGATCGTGCGATTTGACACCGAAGTTTCTTTGGGCATATGTAAATTTTAAGTTTTACGCTAACAATGTCGTCAGCTGAAAGACGAGATTTTATGTATAATTCAATGTAATGAGCTAAAATTGTGCCCATATAATACTTATAATTTAATTCTAAACGCGATTATCTGTGAAATTAGCCGCTGTGTCGATTTTCCTGATATTATTTTTTATAGACATTTGCAGTCGGTTGTAGCATTAGTTTAAACAATGATATTTAAAGCGTTATGAATTAAAGTATGTTTTGATAACTTCGGCTTGCCAGGTTTCGCAGTTTGTGACTACGTAAGACAGAATTTAACCACAGTTCAGTGGTCACTGATCGCGAAACCGGAGTCAGTGTGTTGCACCCTTCTGCACTGAAGATGGCCATCGAAGGCACGGTCGAAACGTTTGCACCGAACAGACTTGGACCAAGGCCTTACAGGCCGGCAAGCCGAAGTTATCATAAAATTGAAGCCGCCCGTGAAAGCATCAGACAATAAAGTATGTTTTATTTTTAGAAACATATTACAGATCTTTTTAGAACTTTATCTTGAAGAATAATAATATGTATTTGATCTGTAACAATCATTTATAAGCCTAAGGAAGCAATGCTTTTTGTTTGGCGTTTGAAGCAAACGAGTTACCCTCTGATATCGCCATTCTGTAGTATTCAGACACAGGTTTTACCAAACGTGTTTCGAACTATCTGTATCTTTTCTTGTTGCATGTTGGACTGTATTAAAATGTAAGATCTTTATTTTTGGACTTTATCGGAATGCCAGGCCAGTCGCATCCAAGCGGCTGAAATGAGATTTCTCAGTCACGAGGCAGGGTATACGCTCCATGATCATAGAAGAAACACAGATATACGGCAGGAATTGAATATTATGAGTATACTCGACAGGATCACCCAGTATCGGCTGGGAATTGGTGGGAACATCTTTGCCGAATGGATGACTGCCGAATCCCCAAACAACTATGGAACTATAAGCCGAGGGGACGGGGAGGTGTGGGACGTCCGAGGAAGCGCTGGAGTGACCAGCTCTAATCTTTGCCTGTTTGAGACCGGAACAAACCATCCTTGGTTTAATCCCTGAAGATGATGATGATGAAGATGATGATGAAGTCTTTATTTACCCATAATGACACAAAAATCTTATGAAGATGGTTTTCTTGATATAATAAAGGCGAATAATGAGAAACAACCAACTTTCTACTTCAGTAACACTAATTGCGTTTTACTATATATTTTAAAAATATGCTTGGTGTACTTGAATACTCATCACTTACAAATTTGATATAGAGTTATTCTTAGTCATTCTTAGTAATTATGAGTTATTCTTATCCAGTTAAACTTTATAAAGTTTATTTACACAACATTTTGTTATTCCAGCTTAATTACATGCTACATTTTAATACTCACAATCGGATACACCTCTGCTGTTCAACAGAATATCGGATGGCACGAGGGAAAATTTAAATTAAATGCTAAAGTAACTGACGGCTTTTCTCAGACACTGCTGTTAGAGAAGTTGTTTTAAAAATATCAATTCTGCTATAATAAATAGAATCAGGGCATTCGAATAATTCATCAACCGATTATGCTTTGTTTTATTTTAAATTTAATTGTATTATATTTAAATTGAAGTTATATTCAATGTAATTTAAATATTTTGTAAATAGTAATTGAATTTAAATAACATATTTTTAATTACTGAAACTCGTTATTATTGTTGATGAAGACCACTGGTTAAAATGTAAATATTTTAATGTTTGTTACAGTGTAAAATAAAATTGATATTTTCCAATATTAATTATAAAAGTAAAATAGAAATTTTTAGTTTTTTGAAACGAAATTTTTCCATCACTTATTAGATTTTTTAAATATAAAATTTATGCAGTTCTGTTCTGTTTTGTTGGTGTAAAGACTTTACACTGTGTTGAGTACGCCTGACCGATGTTGATGCCGTTCCTCTAATAGATCAAACAACTTACATAGGGGCCACCTTCATGTTCATAATTGCTCGTTGCTGACAGTACTTTTAAAGGTAAAAAACTATTATTTTTTTACAATAGTATTAAAAATTATAAATAATATGATGTAGTAATATTGTTTAAAATAATGATATTTATATAGTTGAATCTTCACTTTTTTTGAAGATATAATACAGTTACACTAAATAACTAGTACTTTGGAAGACAGGGTATTGCTGTCGTCAAAGTTTGGCGACATATTGATTTTACCGGTTTCAGTTCATTTACTGTAGATAACTGTAGAGCTGTAGAGGTTAGTATAATTTTTACATGTCTTAAAGTTTCGTCTACAGCATGTTGATCAGGCAGAGTCTGTATCAGCTTACAACCTAATTTTCCGAGGTTGAAATACACAAATATTAATATTGTTGACATTACAGAACAATCTCCGTGTTTCTCGGCTATTCCAGTGGAATCCGGCTGTAATCTGTGTATGCCTACGTATTTCTGCTGCTTTGAGATGAAGGACAATTACGTGACACTTATCACGCGTCCGAGACTGAACCAGATTTTACCAGTACGGGCGCGTTGTGTGCAAGGGCGCAATCAATTACGTTCTGGTGTTGTCTAGTAGCGTTCTTGACGCATAGTACGGAATATTCTGGTATTTCAGCGGGGTATAAATACAGGCTGTCACCGGCGCTTAGTTTAGTTATTGTGGGACGATTTACACAGTGCGGTTCGAAGTATTGTGGCGAAGTGTTATGCGTTTGATAATTGTGCGGGACAATTGTAATACAATTGTGTTTTATATTAGTTGACATTATTATTGCGTGTGAACAATTTTTATTTGATTTGTTGTAAGAGACTATCTTGTTGATTACAAACTGTTTAATTGTGATAATTACAGCTGGTGATTAGTGACTTAATTGGTGTCTGGTATTTGTTTTCCACTGTACCATACGACGATCAGTAGACCGTCGTAACAATATGTTTTACAGAACATGTTGATACATACCATTACTCGAGAATGTCATGAAATTTGTGAAACTTTTATTTCCACTTTTAGCACGCTGAAATAATGTGTCCTAAGAAAATGAACAATCATAGAGAAATGTGAACAAAACTGAAAATATATATTATTATTTTACTGTCGGCCAGCCGCAAAAATACGTAAAACTTTACAGCCTGTTAAATTGTGCACCATTGTATATCTTATTTCACAATTCGTAATACACAGTCGTCCGTATTATTATTATTACGAACAAGTAATTGACTTCAGGACTTTTATAAAATAAACTGGTGAGTTAACGATGATTATAATATAAATAATTTTCTTCTTGCTCACGTCTCTAAACGCAGTACAGACACATACTCCATTATGCACAATATATGTGAATGTAGTATTTATTTCTGAATTTTTGCTAAATTTTGAAGCAGAAATTTAGTTTTTAAGACAAGACAATCTTTTGGTTTAGCAATTCAATTAAAATCAATAACACTATGGTACGAATGATCAAGGGAAATAAAGCGAACCGGAAAACTACTGTAATTAGTAAAGTTAATTTATGATAAACGTAATTCCGTGTCGTACGTGGTCACAATAAACCAAATATCCTGTCAAGCGATATTTCCTTTCTCTTGTATCGTTCTAATCCCAAAACAATAAGAAATGTAATATACTGTACATGTCTGCAGTTATTATTCTGGGCCTGCAGAGTTATGACTCGATACTACTACGTCTGCGATACGTTTGAAACGGTTCCAAGGCTGTACTGAAACTGTAACTATTTATTTATATTACGCTCAGACTGAGACCATCTCGTTATTGACATATACTGGTATGCTTTCACTGCGGACCGCAATCACTATGCACATTCACAAGTACGGTAGTATGGTAATACTTAACAGATTTTAGTGACTGAATAGCGCGCATTCGTATTTATGTTAATTGTCCTAATCATGTTGGCGTTGTAAGGGTAAAAGTTAATTTTTACACTTCGAATTTGTTATTTCTATATATCCTTTGTGTTAATTAACATTGCACTAAAGCAATGGGTTTAGTATGGTGATAGGCAGTACTATAAAATATACAATTGTGTGTTACGAAAAATAATATTTGACTGTTTCACTGTAGAAAAATAACATTTCAGTGTTTATTATGAAATTATAAACATCAAGTGGAATATTAAATTTTTTGGGGTAATACAAACGTAATCCCAATGCAGAGGAAGTGGATGTTACACGGAATACCATTTAATTTTTAATAAATACTACATTATATTTATATCAAATTTCTTTGAATTTTCATTTTTTAACATTTTAAACTATATATTTCATATACTTTTACTAAACTAATTGCTATGTTACAGCACTATTTATGGAAACTGCAAATACACGATTGGTGAGAAATTAAAATTCTGTTCGTCAATACGGCTACACGTCAATATGTGTTCCTGTTCTTTCGCATATATTTCAGTCCTATGTATGTATATATATGTATGTAATTTGTATCTATTTTTACTTTGTTCACTACCTATATTTGTGCTCCAGTTATCTTCTATTTTTTAGCACAATTTGTAAGCAATGATTCAATGATTAAAGCACTTAGTAAATATTATAAAAGCAAATATTTCTAATATTTTTCTAACATTTTTTTAATATATCAATTGAACAATTAATATTTTTGACTAATCACTGTCTCGTCAGATTTTCAGAAAATAATTTACAATGTAAGGTAATAATTGCCTTGTGTACGTACACGCAAATATTTTTATACCCTGCTCACGTAGGAGAAGACATTCCGAAACTGAATTTTAATTGATGGCTTTCAAAGCATTTTACTTTATACCGTTTGCCGTTTGTTTTGACCTGTTAGTGGTTTTTAATATTTAAGAATTTCATACATATTCTGCTGTAAAACGAAAGCTTTCTTAAATTTTAACAAATATTGTATAAAATGGTTTGCTACCCTCGCTGCGACTTTCTGAATGTTAGTTTATTGCTTATAGATCGTCTGTCTCGTTGCAACTGTTACTAAATACAACTGCTTAGGTAACTTTGGACTCCCAGGTTTGTAACTAACTCATTTTTTTGCCGATGGAGTCGGCCAGTTACCATATAAATTATAGGACTCGTTGTTTATAGGGTACTATAAAATACATCTATATCTAATTATTACAGTCAATGTAAAATTAATTCAGAATTTAAAATTAATATAAATTACGATAATTATGTTTGGAAACAGTAATTAATGATACTGTTTTATTTTTGAGTTTGGAGGCTTGGCACCTACTGTAAGATATTTATCCCATCAACGATGACCAGGTGTAATACTAATTGGCATTACCGATTCTCATCTACTTACTGCCTTATCAGTGAAAATAAAACTTTCAACACTCACCGATGTGAATCAGTCCGGTCAGAGCCGATTCAGTAAATCTGCTGCTTTTAGGGAGAACAGAAGCCTGTCCCTCGGGAACAGTTCGTTTCCCAGGTCTTCTTTCTGGTTACCTTTTACTTGTGTCATCGACTGAGTTCGGCAATAGTAGCCTACTACAGTCCTCAATTGTATGTTTGATTACAGGACAAAATATTAAAAAAAAATGTCCACACCAAAATGTTCATTAGAAAATGTCCAATTCATATAAAGTCCAAAATAATAAAAGTCCAAAACACTAATGTCCAAAAATAATTTTTATTTGAAAAGACAATTTTAGGTTACAAATATAGGTAACGTCCAATCGTTTTAATGTAAGCGAATTCGTTGCCTTCGTCTGAAAATTCTTGATATTTACTGACAATGTCGAAAATTCGATTTTACTGTAAGTGCTCTACCATATGTGCGTACGAGTTGTGTTTTTCCTCGTAGGAGGTACGAAGACGTAAGGTTGGCAAGCTGGTGGTGCAAAATGTTCACGGCGACTGTGATCAACCGTGATTTGTCATTTAAGAACTCACATAATATTTGTTGTGCAACAGATTAAACAGACATTGCCACACATTCATATTGGTATTGTGCAAGTTACCTTTGCGTTTTCGGATCGAACGGCAGTTGCATCTACTTTCTGGGCAAATCAGTTGCACCTAATTGCATCTACTTATAAGTGGTGAATGTATAATGTAAAAGAAGTGATACAATTTTTATTGTGAAGTGATGATGGTTTAAGTGATGATTTAAACACTGGTTATGATGAATAACGAGTAGACCTGAAAGTTATAAAGTAGCGTCCATTATAATTTATTTAGTAATTGCACTAAACACTAATTATTTAGTAAGCCACATATATTATAAAATAGCAAATTATATAAAAATATTATACATGTTTATAGTATACAGTATATGGTATATAGTATACAGTATATAGTACATAGCATAAAAATATAGTAATAGCATAAAAATATAGTATATAGTATATATAGTAATATTTACACTATTATTTATGGTAAAATATTATACATAACTCTTATGTAAGAAGATAAAATGTAATACTAAAGTGTAATATAATTTACTTGTGTGATATTATAATGTTTGAAACAACAGTTTAAGATTTTATTGCAAACTTTTTATCTCAAAAATTTTATTTTGTAAAACTTCTATTTGTTACCAAAATTGGCGTGCTTATGATACTAGAGAATACACTAAGTAGTTTAATCATTAAATTTTGAGAGAACTGGAATACCTACGCCATAACAAATTTTTGTGTTTAACACACTTAGTTTGATTTACACATTTTTTCCTTTTCACAATGAGGCGACTAGTTAATGCCTGGACTCGCACAGAATGGTAATGTCTGGCTCTACTCTATTTGTGACTAACCTCTGCTCACGATTTATCATATAAGGCCAGTAATAAACTCCACAAAATTCTTGCTAACAGTTTGAAAACAAATAATTTTCGCCGAAGAATATATTTCATTTTAAAAAACAAAAAGACAAACGGAAGTTATAATTACATACAACGTGAGACCTTATCGGGTACATATAAGTGTACTTTGTAAAGCTTCTAAATTCTTCTCTACTACTTAATACTTACTACGTAATAGCAATTTCTGTACTACAGACAAAAATTAAGGTTGTCACAAAAGTATTACTAATTTATAATTTTTTAATGAATCTTTACTCTTGTTTATTCTGTTTGGATCTCGTTTTATTTATTTCGATAACCATTAAATAGATACCATTTTTGTTAAACTCAACAGTACAGCTAAAAATAATATATTAATTTACTTCTATTTATTGTTATCCTCTGAGTAAGAAAATAATGAAAACACCTGTTTAACGAACCAGAAGGGATACGATATTTTCTTATATTTATATTAAAACTGATAAAAATTATCGCTAACAAAAAGAACACACTCTTCTTTGCACACATACAGAATTTGTGTGTAAAGCATTGTTTTATCGTAAAGTATTTCAGATTATTCTAACTTATAAATACAGGTTAAGTAGTTAATTAAAAAAGGTTTTACAGTCGTAATAATCAAAACGTGTAGTTAAGGTAAAGTACATATAGTGAAGTGAAACTAACATTATTTCAGACATTTTTTAAATGACTATCAGAAACAAATATTGACTGAAGTCTTTATATTCCTAGGTGTAATATAGGGCATCGACGAAATTTCTCCGTGTTCTGTCCATTGACAGGGCTTTAACCTCCCTCCATGTCTTGTTGACACCAGCCAGCTCCCTTTCCATAGTCCTCTTCCAGGTGTTCCTCGGTCTTCCACGTCTGCGGCTACCTTGCACATTCCAGTGCAGTGCCTGTCTATCGATATTTTCTAGTGGTCTTCTCAGGGTGTGACCGATCCACCTCCATTTACTTCTCTTTATCTGTAGTTGGATGGGACTCTGACTTGTGGCCTCCCATAGATCTCTGTTCGAGATAGTCTTGGGCCACTAAATTCTCATTATGTACCTCAGACAACGGTTTATGAAAGTCTATAACCTTGTGGTGACGTCCTGTGTCACTTTCCAGGTCTCACATCCATACAGCAACACCGATTTGACATTTGAGTCAAATATTCTTAGTTTTGTCTTCCAGTGATCTCCATACTGGTCGTAACTGTGCAAAAGCTCCTTTTGCTTTATTTATATGACTTATTACATCCCTAAGAGCACCTCCATGCTACCCAGACAGCAAAATTTCCCTACCCTTTCTATAACTCTTTAGTCTAGTGTCAAACCAGAATTATTTCTATGGTTAATACGCATTTCCTTGGTCTTTTTGTTATTTGCCTTTAACAAGTACGTAATAACAAATATTTTCTAATACTTTGAAACAAATGTTAGTGAGTAAAATTAACGGAGACGATGAAAAAATACGATATACCATATTATTGAAAGGAAAAGCATACTGGTATTACACAAAAGGCGACAGAATCATTGCCCTGATCAGAAATAATAACAGAAAATGTAGAATGGAAACAAAACAGCACAGACTTATAAAGCAGAGCAAAAAGTAACAGAATCACGGAGTAGAATCAGACTTATGGAAGGATAAATTTCTAGAGACTACAGAAAAAGAACAGACTAATGGTGTTTATTTGTAAGTGATACCGACAAGCAAAAGGGGCTTAAAGCAACATCAGAAGTACCGTTTAGCCAGCGGATGCGGGCGCTTGGAGAATGTTTATGTAGGCCTATATGTTCCAAACGTACATGGCAGTTAAACACGAACTACAAACATTAAAACAAGTGTTTTAATTTGTATGGGATCGACGTTGCAAGGATATACTTGATGAAAGGAAAGATTATTTCATGGTATACAAAGTTATAGTTTAACAAACGCAACTCAACGGGCACAATATTATAAAAGCAAGCCGTACAAGACAACAGCTGCGAGAGGTTGGCGAAGGAGCTTAGAAAAATAGTAAAAACACAGGAAATCTACAACAGGTTCCGACAAAGTAACGATTAAACAATTAAAGGACGGTAGTTTACTATTAGCGTCTACGTGTGGGTTTTCCTAACTGATGAGAAGCAGCACAATAGTGGGGGGGAGTCTAACAACTACGTCAACAGTAAGATATTTCTGTAAACTTAACCTATAACCCGTAACTTATTTTCGGTTTGTTTAGCTGTGTGCGATGTTCCTACGAGTGTCCTCTCGTTTTTATTAACAATTTAAGTATATGATTATAAATATTTTATTTAATCGTAAAAGACTGAGTAACAGCATTCTCAATTATCTTAGGAATTTTGTGACACCCAGCATCGTGCATAACAGCAATTCAAAATAATTGTTAGAAAATGAAATTATTTAGCAATCGATTCTGCTTTTGGCGGAAAACTTAAGTGAACTATAAAAACAATGATAAATAACCAAACTGTTTATTAGAACTACTCGTTTTTTTATTCGTTTTCTTGCATTAGTTACCGCGATATTATTAGTATTAGTTGTAACTTTTTCATTAATGTGCATTACAGTTATTTGGTACCCAGCATAGCTTTTCATAGTAGGATACATACAGTAATTGTGAGTCGTAAAGGAACATAATTTAATTGTCATAAATCAAATATAAATATTGTAAACTGGAATTAAGATTATATATTGTACACACGGTTACCATTTCTGCCATCACCACCGAAAGAGATATATATGGCTTATTTAAAATTGTCATTTATCATCTGTGAAAAATGTCTTAATTTCATTTTCAGGTTGGCCGATACAGACTTTTTTATAATCCAGTTATATGACCAGCAACCAGTTCCCCATAGAAACAGGCTATTCATCTTTTATAGAATTTACTAAACCAAGTTATAACTGTTTATGTATTTATATTTATTACTTAACTAGACATTAGTAAGAGTTAATTTACTTCAATTTCCATTGTTAAGTCAGCAGAAAGGAATCGATTTATACACTATTCGGAATTTTCACAGATGGCCATGCGTCTTTCACAGATTGAACATTCGATATCTCTTATTTTGTACAACAAAAATTGCGCTTTAAATAAATTTAACGAATTAACATATAATAAAAAAGGCAACCTATTCTCACTTTATCTTGAATTGGTAATATTTCGGATGGACACCCTTGTCTGAAAAAGCCACGAAACCTAAAAAAAAACGGGTTTTTTGTGTTTATACGTAAACTACAGGTCAAGCCTAGGTGCGGAAACGAAAAACTCGAATTTTTATTTGCAAGTTGCGCAAAAAAAAAGGCAAACTTACTTATAGCAATACAACACTGAAACACAATACCTTACCTAGTACCTTACATAGTGTATTCTGTTATGATTATTAGGTGCAGAAAACGTTACAATTAACAAATATTTACTCTCGTAGTCTTCATGCTGTTTGTAAATGCAAGTACCACATGAAAACTCTGTTGTGCAGAACATCACATCAAATTTTCTGTTACTTACTGAGGTAGTAAAAATACTGACTCAAGCACAGTTATGCCTTCATTTGCTAGTGCGCAGAGATTAGATGTTAGACAAATGATATATGTAACGTATGAATATACTGTAGGTAGG
Organism: Magicicada septendecula; assembly: GCA_034769895.1. Lineage (NCBI taxonomy): Eukaryota > Metazoa > Arthropoda > Insecta > Hemiptera > Cicadidae > Magicicada > Magicicada septendecula. The sequence goes on along the minus strand of CM068368.1, from coordinate 805,900,828 downwards.
CTATATATACCACTTGGAGTCGTAGAGTTATTAATGACTTGAGAATTGTGTAATAAGGTCTGAGGGGCGAAGCCCCGAAGACGGGCGGTCTAGGCATTGTCTATTCACGCGCGCTTCGGGCCGCGGGACTCTGTTGCCGCCGACGGGCCGAGCGGCACCGGAGGTGCCGTTGGACATTACAGCATTGAGTTCTGTTTCAAAAACGGTGATGTATAATTTCGTTTATACGTAGTTTCATGTAAAATACGAAATAACGCATTTTTACGTTATTTAGGCCCCAAAATAAATTTTTGCGAATTTTTTGCAAACTTTTTTTTTTGCGAATTATTAGCTTCCGCACCCATTTTTGGTCTGTAGTTTACGTAAAACCTCCAAAAACCTCGGTTTTTGCAGGTTTCGTGGCTTTTCCAGACAAGGGTGTCAATCGGAACTATTACCCTTGAATTATTAGAATTTAAAACTTCTCTAAAGTTAATAAATATATAACCTATTTGAACTTAACAGCACGGTGCCCTTACAACAGTAGTGTATAGCAAAACGAAACTGACATGAAGGCGCGCCAAAACGGCGCTAGCGTTAGAAGATACAGTCACGGTGTTGCTCCCCCCCTTTGTGCTGCTTCTCATCAGTTAGGAAAACGCACACTTAGACGCTAGTTGGTTAACTCACAAAATTATGACTCCTGTGATTATAACTGAAAATTATATTGGCCTTTACAACGATTGTAAAACCTCTTTTCCGTGTAGATCAAGGAAACATAATGCATAATGCAGTAAACGTGTTCTCTCATTAAACATTTAGACAGTAGATCTACTGATTGTACTGGTGATTTATCCATGGCCAGTCTAGTGCGTGTCAAGTTCGAACAGTTAACAGAGTTTATCATTTCGCGATTAAACTCAATTGATTTTCTATGTTATCACTTATCGCCTATCAGAATTTCAGGAATTACGTTAATTAACGTTAGTATTTGATAGGAAATTTTCTGATAACGTGTCGTGTACCACAACATTGCATTTACACAGTTGATTTGTATATTAGTTTTTACGGTTTCGTAACAAATGACTCCGATCCGCACTCAGTTTAACTTGATTTTATTTTCTTACAGAGATTAGGAGTGGAGAAAGGAACTTAAACTCGTGTCTGGGCCTTAAAACTGTTACGTTTTGAAGGGGAACGTGTTCATATGTTTTATAAAATTGTGTTGAAAATGTAAGCTAATAAATTTTAAAGTACGCTAAACGATTGGTTAACAGTTAGACCAATGTGTTCAATCCATCTCAGCTTACATTCGTCGATTCTTGGATTTACAGAGAATATACCCAATTCGTGTCTTATCACATACCCTTTCTAATTCTATCGTTTCGTGTACATGCCTGTGCGTATCTAAGAAATTCATCTCTGCAGCTTGTACATGACTTGTATCTGTTTTTAGATGAAACTCGTGTTAAGAACCATGTAAAAGAGTGGTGACTGCCTTAACCCTGTAGACCTTCATTTAAGTTTCCTTTTTTTTACAATTTCATGGTCACAAATTTTAAATTTATACAGTGGGTCACTTTCATTAGTGATGACGATGAATTACAATATACATATTGTAACAAGAACCGTATCGAACCGCCTAGAATAGCCGAGAGCGTCCTTCCACTCGTCCCCCCACACTGGTGCTACAGGTGTTGCCTCAGTCAAGGCCGCGTTCAAATATGTTCCAGGTTCTTCAAGAGCACATTTGAAATACGCATTAGCGTCGGCAAATTAAGTAAGGATGGAAAGATTCTTGAACACGTGCGCTACGTATGTAAAGCCATAACAGCCGGCTTTTCAGTTCGGTTGCGTTGAGCGATCTTCCTTAGCGCCGATCGAATGGCAATTTACACAAGTGCGGCAAAGTGTTCTTGTGTTATAATTAGTGCGGAATCCTTTATAGTTGACATTATTATTGCGTGTGGACATATTTACTTGAATTGTTGTAAGAAACTATTTTGTTGATTACAAATTATTAATCGTGATAACTAAAGCTGGATATTAGTGACTTCATTGGTGTCTTGTATTTTGTTTTCCACTGTACCAGTGAGACCGTCGTAAGAATATAGTGATCCAGTAGGTCACCTAATGTCCGTCTTACTACAGCGTTTGCGGAGTCCAAATACAAAACTCCAATAGTATTCACAGTAAACTGTGATAATCACTAAAATGTTAAAGTTTGTTTATTAAGTCGAACTGAAAAATAAATAAAAGCCATGCTTAGCACAACGTTCACAATGCTGCAACCACAGTACTACAATCGACACTCGCTGCATTTCTTTCCTGGTGAACATGCAACGGCAAAAATGCAAATCGAGGAGGAGCAAATGCTAAAGCCAAACGCCTATTATTTACTTCATTAACAAACAGAAATATTAAAAATAATAAGTAACAATTAAAAAAGATTTAAAAAATTAAAAATACCGTTTGAAAGTATACCGAGGAGTCAGCATTCTTAATACTTCATATAAACTATATATATATTAAGAACATGGCTGAATGAAATGACGGAGACCATGCTTTTAGAAACCTAGAGCTGTTTCAGGAAGGGGACACGATGTTTAGATTGTATAGTTACAATAGCCCAGCTCATTGAAAAGAGTAGAGAGTATCAGCCGCCCACATACATAGCTTTCATCGACTTCGAGAGGGCGTCTGACATAGTGAATCTGAGCAAACTATAGGCAATAATTGTAAGAAAAGGGATCCCACAACATTTGATTAGAGCTATACAGAGTCTTTATGAGGAGAATAAAATCTTAATTGAAGCAGGGAAACCGAGAACAGCTCCTAGAGTTAGCCTGATCAATTGTGGAGTACGACAAGGGTGTCCATTATCACCTACTCTTTTTAATTTATATATTGACGATGCCATACAAAACTGGCAGATGTGTCTTCCAGAGCATTTTATGAGTGCTCTACAATTAACCCACTCTACAATTAACACTTTGTTGTTTGCGGACGATCAGGCTATTCTGTCGGTTTCGGAAAACAGGTTGCAATTGGGTATACATTTGTTAAATCGATACTGCAAAGAGTCTGGATTGCAGATATCCACACTTAAGACCAAGGTGATGGCTTTTCGTTGAACTGATCCCGTACGGGCAAAAATTGTTATAGATAGTACTGTCCTGGAACAAGTTAGCAATTTGAATACCTGGGTTACAGTGTGTCTTATAATGCAAGCAGCGACGTTGTGAATAAATTTCATACACTCTACCTTACGTGAGGGACCATTAGGCGAACTTTTAAGTCAGCAAGTAAAGGAACACGCCTAAAATTCTACAAGGTGATGGCCCTTCCCACACTTCTTTATAGGTCTGAGAATTGGACTTTAACGAAAGGCAAGGTCAGTCGAATCCAAGGGGCTGTAATGAGATTTACCAGGCACGTTGCAGGGTATACTCTCCATGATCAGAGAAGAAACTCAGATATACGGCAGGAACTGAATATTATGAGTATACTCGACAGGATTGCCCAGCATCGGCTAAATTGGTGGGAACATTTTTGCCGAATGGATGACCACCGCATCCGCAAACAGCTATGGAACTATAAGCCGAGAGGAGGGAGAGGTGTTGGACGTCCGAGGAAGCGCTGGAGTGACCGGCTCTAATCTTTGCCTATTTGAGACCGGAACAAACCATCCTTGGTTTAATCCTCGAAGATGATGATGATCGTGAACAACACACACGTCTGTTTAACTTAGCTGTTCGTTAAATCTGTGTTTTTAAACTTAACGTCATATATATATATATATATATATATATATATATTTATTGAAATGTCATGTCAGTGACAACAGTGGAATCTATAGCAGGAAGAACTATTGCAGTAAAATTATATGTATTCACAATAAATAATGGATTAAGATTATCAGAGCATACACACACAAAAATAATTTTTGCAGAAAGTTTATTAAATATTAGATACTATCGTTTTGCCAAAATTACGTTTATCACATACAGTTCGTAATATGTGAATTAACACAGCGTGAAATAACAAATGAAAATGGTGCAAATATTTTACAAGAGACGACGCGAACAGAACTGAAAATATTATGATAAATAATGTACCGAGAAGGTGTGTCAAAATAGAGTGCGTGTGTGAAAAAGAATGATCGATGTAATTTCTGCGACAAAAAGAAATGAGTGTATCTCGAAGAAACAGGAGTTGTTTACGCAAAAAGAGCAAGCGGAGAACTGTTTCGGCTGAGCCGTAAAAAATTATAATTCCGCAACACTTTTGATACAAATGGAGCGTCGTTCGTCATATAAAGTGGCAAATTTATGGAACGCAAAAACATTCGCAGCGGCGGTAACATTACGCCGAGGACAGATATGGTAATATATTTCTTTGTTACTAGGGAGAAGGGGTACAAGACATCCGACGAATCGTACTACTATTGAGCACGATAGGGTTTGGTGATTGATAAAGTGTTTCCCACACACAATGGAAGAGTGATTAAGGAATGATGAGAGCGTGAAGTTCAAACCAGTGAGGTAGAAGTTTTAAAGCACCATTGTTACTGCCACCCTCGCTTTGAACCCGTACTGAATTAATATCTGCCTTTGTCGCTTTCTCTATAATAGGTTTCTAAGGAGAAGAAGAAGATGAAGAAAATGATGCGCACACGCAGGCACACTCAAATTACAGCAGAATTTCTGTGCTCACACTGAATGTCTATTCTCCCTTCGCAGTCTATATCAATCATCAATCTTAATTCACGGAATGAACAGCTGTATAGAGGGTAATATATTAGTGTCAGTCATTTTTAAAATGTTATAAATACCGAAGTGTGGGGAGAAGGTAATTCTAATTACATTTGATATTAAAGGCTAGGAAACCCACGCAGTATCTCCTCCCTCTCTCTATCTCTTTATATCATGGGCGTAGGCAAAGGGGAGATTTTTGTAGTTGAACGCCCCTTCCGAAAATTTCCTCAGAAAACTGTAATATAGTCTCGTTTTGTGAGTACAGTTGCAAACAGAAATTCGTTTAACAAACGGACGTTTGAAATTTAATAAAAATTTCCTTTGGCTCATATTTACTTAATAAAGGTTTCTGATAGACCGTGTTTATGCGAGATGTGTCACTTTTTTGCTTTACATAGTATTAAATGTTATGCTCACCTGCTCTAAAGGACGAAACGTTGAGTGCGAAAGTCACATATTAAGCGACCCAATTTTCCCCAATATAAGAGAGTCTCTACAAATGTTCACAGCACTAAAAGTTTCTCAGCTACCACTTGAAGATTATTTTCTGTACTTAAACGAGTAAATATTTATTACTTAGGAAAGACTCCCAGTTGGAGGTGACTGATTCAGCTCTTTCTTTGTGCAACGAAATCCTTTTTCGAATATAGACGATGTGGTGTGAAGAGGTTTCTTAAGATACACTTCGATTTCCTTTTAAGACAGGTCTTAAATAATTCAATTATTTATATTGAATTAACAATTCATTCTGTACACCTACAGAAATGCTGTTAGAAGATGGGTGACGTACTATTTATTTTCTAATTATTGATTCCCAACCTATCACAATGAATTTTTGTCTTCTTAGTTCTAGTTTTCCATTGTCCTCCCTTTAACTACCTTTCCCACCGAGCTCCATGACACCTGCCTCGACGCTAACCTCTAACTATAGCGTACTCTACTTTTTGTCGCCACGGCTGTTACACAAACATCTACGCCATTCCCATCATAACATGTTTGCACACTCCTACCACCGGGTTTCAAATATCGGCCTTTATTTCATACGGCATTATAACTACTTTTGTGGCTCCACAGTTATCAGCATTCGGTCCGCATTTACTTTCGTTCCTTCTTCATTGTCTTTATCCTCTGGTTGAAAGGTTCTGACCCCCACAAAAGGCGGACTCGTAACCGGACATATCTCAGATTTCAAAAAACCATGTCCATTTACCTGTGTACCTTTTTTTCTCTGACGCCATCAAACACCATCATACGTTTTCCCATGCAAAGAGTTACTAAAAGACAGAAAGGGAGATGATTCCGGAGCTGATGCAGTAGGGGCCTAACCCTTGGAGTGAAGATGATAATGAATATGAATATGATGATGATGATGACTACGACGACGACGATGACTTTTGTGTAGGTTGTGTACAATTCCCATTAAGTAGGAAAGCTGTAAACCTGCTCCCATACGAATGTAGTTGTCTGATATAAATTTAAATAAAATTTGCGTGTATCAATTAAACTGGCTTTCAATAATTTATTCTACTAATTAAGATCACTATCCATGCAACTTCTCCTAACAATAAATAGTTTCAAGATGCTGAATATTTTTCTCTTTCTCTTTCACGAAGCAGTTACACTTTCTCATCCCCTTTCTTTCTCCCTCCCACTTCCTTCTTTTGCTTGCACCAATAACTAAAAGAAACTGTCCTGAAAAATTCTAAATTTTTCTCCACCTTAATTATGGCCTTACCTGTAAGATAACTAACATAGTTAGTCAGAAAACAAAAAACTAACATTTTTGGTGAAAAATATAAAAGATATTGATTGGTCCTCGTAGGTAAAAGAATGTTTCGGGTAACCACTTCTCCATACAAAGGACAGTTTTTAAGCGGAGTTCAAACAGACTCATATTTTAAAAAAAATACAGTATAAGACAAAAAAATAGAATATTTAAAACATTAAGTTTAATTAAATTAAATACTATGGAACTTAAATAGTGTTTGCAGAAGACAAAGGAGAATATGATGGCCGAGTATTGGCTTGTGTAGAAAGTTCCATTTTTTAAGAAGCTCATACGCATAAATTTATACTGGAAAATCTTTTGTTTTCATTTTGAATAAAATAGTTTTCAATTTCCAGACTACTTTCTTAGGTTGCCACAATGCTACAAAAGAGAATGCCACATATGCACAAGTTCCGTAACAAAGCAAGTGTATGTGCGCGCGCGCGCGCGCGCACGTTTCCCTTCCCTCTGACGATTTATCCACCTCACCCGTCACACTCGCACGTCTCTCTCTCCCTCGTACGTTCTCTCTCTATCTGTCTATGCCTTCTCTCTCACTCCCGCCACTTTTCTATTTCTACACTTCCCTTCTTTTTCTCCCTCTTTGTAAAAAAAACATCAGTATTGCATGTGTGCACTAGAATTTAATTGATTACTTAACTAAACAAATAGACTCCCAATAAATGTACGAAGTTAATAAGACTTTTAAAGAATCGTAATGGAAGTTATAAGGTGTGAGGCGCGAAAATTGTTTATCATGTTTTTCAAGTGCTTACATTTAAGTAAACACCTAAATTTAAGTAAACATAGTTTGTGCATTAGACGCGCCACATATCAATTTGTTTGCTTGTACGATTTCCTCTGATTATTATATGCGTGAAGTGTTTTCTATAGTACGCCAATTTCCGCCATTTCTAAAAGTAACATGAAAGTGTCTAACTCGACAGGTTTTATAGTCAGAATTACGTGTACTAGAGAGAAGATTCGTTCTTTGTATTTATTTTGTAACTCTGTTCTGGAAAGCGAGTTGGATCCTGTTGACAAATAAGCCAATTATTTAAATTCGTATGCCTATAACAATGGTCTTAAAGTTTATTATCTCGGACAAAATGATTGAAAATCCCCTATGTATTCTTATCTGAAAAGCCCTCTCAAACTAAACAGTCCATCGCAGTGCGATGCTGTAATTGTAGGAAACAACGACCATTTTTTATTCGTGCTTCGTTGTATAAACGGTGTATAGGCTACAACGAGTTCGGTACGTTGGGTGTTGCGAAATACCATGCAATTAAACTGTATGCCCTTGCAACAATCCTTATGATGCAAGTCTTTGAGTAAAAATAGTTAAGCATCAGTGCGCACCACATTAATAGGCAAAAGCAGAGAGGTTCCTTTCTCTCCTAACTCCGCTGTGACGCAACAAGAAGACAATAAATTAACACTTAAAGTTGTCATTTTAGTCAGGTCGTTATATTATAGTTAGTATATTTCTTGTCTTTCTATATGTCTATATTGTTAAAACCTTCCCCCTTTTTTTCTATATGCAACGCAAACAATAACTTAGGTAAGCACCCTTTTGGTCCCTTCCTATCACCGCCTATGGGGGCGGTCACTCACCCTTATTTAAAAAACATTCCATAAATCCAATATATTCGCATTCCAAAACTGTGCCGGAAAAGAACTTGCAGTTAAACGTGTGAATAAGAAAGGTTTTAAAACATTAGATATTGCACACACACACACACACACACACACACACACACACACACACACACACACACACACACACACACACACACACACACACACACACACACACACACACACACACACACACACACACACACACACACACACACACACACACACACACACACACACACACACACACACACACACACACACACACACACACACACACACACACACACACACACACACACACACACACACACACACACACACACACACACACACACACACACACACACACACACACACACACACACACGCACGCACGCACGCACACGCACGCACGCACACACACACACAGAATGTACAAGAAAGCTATAAAAGTACCGACATGGTGACTAAACTTTCTAGTTAATAATAGCCAGAAATGACATTTAACTTATATATAACCTGTTTACGAAAAATGTGTACGGGCAGTAGGGCAAGTGGAGTTTAAGATAAAGAAGTAGTCTGTCCTAATATAGCTATTTCCGATCTGATGATGAGCTGTGAAGCTTGAAAGCGCTAATCGGAATAATTTTTCTATAGTGGTGTGCAACAGTGTTAATTCTGTTTGTGATTATAACCACTAACACAACTTTCTTAATTATATTTATTCTTTGTCTCTCTGGTCCGTTCGTATATCACTATCTGTACGTCTGTCTCTCTGATTTGTCTGTCTGTTTAACTAAGTGACTGACCATTTGTCTTTATTTCCATCTGTTTGTTGTCTTCTTGTCTATCCGTCTACTTCTAATTTTAATTCCTGTATCACCAAAAACCTTCTATATGGAAGCTTATCTCGAGACCTAAACTTTTGTCACTTTCATCAAATGTTACTTATCAACTTAGAGAAGAACATAAACATAAAACATTACGTACAATAAATAATGTATACAGGTAACCTGAATTTTTCGATAGCTTTCCACGTAACTGTGGGTGCAGTGATAACTGCCTGGTGTTTGTGAGTACACTGTGGAGTGACGTCTGCAGAAGGACTGATAGCTAAATAAAGCGTTGTATGTGTGTGTGTGTGTTTTGTCGTGTATACCGTTAGTGACTGCAGCTTATCTCGTAGACCCAGACAGACCGGTTGCTGCCGTGGAAAGGGTCCGCTATAATATGTCTCCAGTATCGGGAACGTTAAGTGTTCGCTCAACTTGTGTAACACATCATTAGTCTTCTGCGTTCAGCGGAATTAATACGCCACTAAATTCGCGTTTCTCGTCAATTTCGCTGGATGCAATTACGTTAAGTGTGTTCACTTTGTCAGTGAGCACAGAAGTTCACTCTTGCATTCCGTATAGAAACGTTGCTACGACGAAAACTTTATAACATGTGCTCAAATGTTATAAATTTGATGATACAAACAACTGCATAGCAATCAATTTTGTGTATGTGTGCGTGCGTGCCCGCGCGTGCATAAAATTATTTGCATATAAGTAAGGTACTTCACAACTCCCTACTAGTCTATAGTTGTTTCTTATATATAATTCCGTTTTTTAAAATAATTATAATTATTAAGCATCGTTAAGCGTATTAAGCATTATATATCATCAACCGTGGCTCTACAACCCTTGGCGGGTCTTGGCCTGCTACAAGAGTCGATTCCATTCCTCCCTATTGCATGCCTTGGCATTCCAGTTTCTTATGTTCAGCTTTCCGAGGTCCTCCTCTTTCTGGTCTTTGAATCTACTTCGGGGTCTTCCCCTTTTTCTACTACCCATTGGTTTCTGGTAGAAAATATATTTCGTAGGCTGTCCTTCCTCCATTAAATCTGTGTCCAACCCACCTTACCCTGTGTATTTTGATTATCCTGACAATGTCCGGCTCTTTGTAAAGATGGTATAGTTTATAATTATATCGCCTGCGCCACATTCCACTTTCTTGTACTCCTCTAAATATTGTTCTTAGAATAACGCAAACAAAAAACAACCTAGAAGTCTCTCGCTATTATTTTGTCACTATCCAGGTTTCTGAAGCATATGTCACAACTGGCCTGATAAGTGTTTTGCAAATTTTGCATTTCGTGCTTCTTGAGATGAAGATGAAGCTAAATGTCAGAAGCATTACATAAACCTGAATATATTTGGTCCAATAATTGACAGACCAATAACAAAAAATGCGGCGTATTAATTATGTATTTATGGTGAAGTGGCGTCTATTCGTGGTGATTTTGAGCCCGTTAATGCCATGTGAAGATTATATTAAGATTTTATATATTTACTTTTGGCCATTAATGAGGTTTTTAAATTCTCTCCTGACTGTGTTGCTTCCAACTCCTGCTCTATTTCGTATTTAAAAGTACCGAGTAAAAACATTTTGCCATAAGTACGAAGTACTGTACTGTTAGATTTCTACCAATCCATAGGCTTTTTTAAGAATACCCATTCACCTGGCAAAGGCAAGAATATATAGCCTACACATAAACGCGTAAGAATTTGCAAACAAGAAATTGCAAAATACTTCCGCTTTGAACTACACTTATTTACAGTACAGTATACCTCGTATAGCCTACGGTTTGAATCCATTACGTCAGTCACGTAATTACCGAATTTTTACCGTGTATGTATTTCGACAGTGACATTTCAGTTCAGTAAGGTACTGTTTTCTGTGCAACTTGTTAGACAATAGCTAAAAATTGTTTACCTTATGGAATACACTATACATTATGTATTTAACAAATCGTATTTCCGAGCCTGTTTTTTTCGATCGGAAAAACTGTATTTTCTGAGCTCACAAATTACGTTTTGGTAAGAGAATCGAAGCATAGTTACGAGTATTTCATCTTGGCAACAGTAGAAAGAAGTTTAGTAAGTTTAGTAATCAACAGTCTGCTTACTGCTAGTGAAGGGCATATTACGCAGCTCCACCACTAACAGACTTCTCCTTCGTTGGGAAGTAAGACAATGAGAGCCCTAGCTCATTACGGTCAGCGGGGGCTATCCGCTACTTAGTGTCCAGCTGCAATTTTTACTACAACTCACTAGGTCTGGATTTTATCAATATGCAGACGTATTGATATCAAATGCAGAGTTTAAAAATATTGTTACGTGATGCGGAAAAGTGCTACGCCATTACGAAACGTTCTGGTACACTGGAGAACGTTGTTCTACTCTTTTCTCGGCTATTCCCGCAGCTGTAATGCGTACGTGACGCTTAACATGCGAGGCAGTATTAGGTAATGCGGAACGTCTCGTGCGTTCGATGGTGTCGTTCTAGAAGCTTCTTGACAGTGTGTGTGTTTCTGCCATGGCCGCGCTCAAATATTCTCTAGAATTTTCACGTGTTTGTTAAAGATACATTATGGAACCCTGCGGACTATAAATAGCCCATACCTGACGCTTAGAGTTCAGTGTTGTGTCGCGCGATTTACACAGTGTGTCGCAAGTGGTGTATTAGTGAACAGTGATTAGCCTATAGCGCGGAATTCTTTATATTTGATATTATTATTGCGTGTGGACAAATCTAACTGGAATTACTGTACGAGTTGATTATAAACTGTTATTTGTGATAATTAAAGCTGGTTTTAAGTGAATCATTGGTGTCTTGTATTTTGTTTTCCACTGTACCATACGACGATCAAGGGGACAGTCGTAACAATATGTATAATCGAAATGATGCTTGTACGTATTATAAAACAGGCATCGGCCGGTTTGTGAAGTCTATCAGTCTTTCCTAACATGAACGATAATTATCACAGTTGAAAGGTGTGGTAGCTGCTGTCAGATACTTTTCAGTGTAATGTAAAAATAAAAATGTTAACAATTTAAACGAGTAATGAAACAACGTATTCGGCCTTCTTAGTGTATAAATCAAACTTTACTAATGGAGGGATGGAAGGATAGTCGTTTAATGTTTCGTATAGTGACTACTGTTTTCGTCATATTAAAAATTCTGCTTAGCCATTTATAAACGTTTTTTCACAATCTAAAAAAAAAACATACTATTATTCAGGGATTTACGTTTTTCTGGAAGGGTATAAAATATATTGTATGTTAAAACAAAATATATTAAGATACTAGTGGAATTACAGAATGATACCCTTGTCAGCTTCCTTTATCAAATTAACAGCCTCTTAGTGATTTCACTTAGGCATCAGGTAAGGTCAGCCCACTTTCCCAGTGGTTAAGTAGTTTTTACTGAACACATCATTCATTTTACATCTACAGCACGTATATCCATTATTATTGCCGTGGAGGAGATGGAAGACCACTTGGAGGAAGATCACGGTTGTCTTACACGAGACAGAGAAGGTTATGCAAATTTACGAAACTCGAGTTTTGTTGACGTAAAGTCATTTAACGGAAAATATGACTGGACAATTGCAATCTCAATTAGTCTGAAGACTGATGTCTAGAACAGAAATGTCGCGGACAGTCGGTTCCTTGTGCCAAAATCGTTTTATCTGTCCGCTTCTACTGCCGTTTTAAGTTTCAGATGATCACTCCAGCAATTCGTTTCTCGATTTGTTCTAGAACATTTGTGCTGTAGCCTTCCATTACTTTTATTTTTAGCTTCACGGAGTTATTGAACTCCAATACTGATTGGTACTCAGATTACTACAAACTTTATTGAGACTCTCACTTTTAATTCTGATCCATAAAAATTTCAGCAACAAATTTATTATTTTTTTTAAATTTCCTTTTCCAGTATCCAAACCAAAATTGATTTAATTATTATATTACCTTATTTAATTTCCGTATTGTGACGTCAAGTACCTATGTGACGCGTTTTGGAACGATCGTTCCATCACCAGACACACACGCGTATATCCCTACAAGTGGGGCCGTGCGGGTCGAAGGGCATGCCCGTCGCCCGGTCGTGTGCTGCGTTCCGAGCTTCAAATAGATCTCTTGCCGCAGGGACACAGATGATCTGGATGTTAAGGATGTGGCCTGCTACCGGCCGTAGGTTTCCAATTATTTATCTAGTTGAGGGTGAGTGTACGCCGAGGCTGGGTCCAAGATTCTCCTTGCACAGATGGGTAGCGACCGAGGGCGTTAATAAGATGATTGCCCTGGAAGAGGACGTTGCGGGGATAGAATTTAAGGGACAGTGTCCGTATAGTGGCGTCCAGGGAACGAACACGCAGGGATTCTGGGATAATTTTGTTTGATGTCAGGTAGTGGGCTTTGCACGCCCAGCGCAATCCTCGGTCCAGGAAAGACTGAAGCTTTCGCTTATGGGTCTTGGCCAAGTAGGTACCTACTTGAACCGCGTAGGTAACCATCGGCACCACATAGGTGGTGACGATAACTTTCCCTAGGCGGTGGGTCATAGAGTTGCTACAAAGCAGGGTACGGAGTTGATATAAACGATGGGCGGTCTTGCGGGCTACTTGCTCGGAGTGTGTCCGCCAGGTAAGACGACGATCCAGGTCGAGCCCGAGGTACTTAACCTCTCAAGACCAGGGCAGAGGAGTATCGCTCACGTACAGTCTGTCAGGGAGTCGTCTACATCTGGAGAAGACTACGGCTGTGCTCTTGGCCGCGTTGATGGCAACCCTCCGTTTCTCTGCCCACTAAGCTTATTCGTCAACGTGTTTCTGGAGCCAGATAACTGCTGTTTCATCTCAATGATCGACGGTATACACCGCTGTGTCGTCAGCAAATATGGACAATCTGGCTCCCGGCAACTTAGGCACGTCATTAACGTACACAGGGAAAAGCAGGAAGCCCAAAAACGCGTACATCCCTCTTCTAAGAACATTAATTTATTCTTAATAAATGTTTGTTGTACTTGGTTATAAATGTACATATACATGGTTTTAATGTATGTAAACTATTAAAATTTATTACTTAAAGTCAAACACATATCAACAATAAAAACAGATTTGCGTACACGCTATTTGAATGGTGTAAGTTACATAATGTGCGGACGAACACTCAACACGTCCGTGTACAAATTTTTTTGAATTGAGTTTTTCTTCATATTTAATATTGCCATAAAATTAGACAAATTTTCTTATACTCAACATAAAATAGTTTGATAATATATCACGCAATTATAGACTGGCACTAATCGTTAATTATTCTTTATATTTCTTTTTTATAACGTTGGAGTTCTTTCAATCGTATCGTTCGTCAGCTTTCACTCACAGTGAATACGACTGCCTAACGATTTGAGAAAATTAAGTGATTTAAACAATATTTAGTGTCTCTTAATTATAATTAAGAGATTATAATTATAATTATAATTCTTTTAGTCTGGAGCCTAAAAGTTCGACAGACTCTTTGGGTAATGCTAAGTCTCTCACTAGATCATTTAATTCTGACTGAGTGAACAGCTGAATAGACTTATCATCCTCTTAACATTTAAATTCCTGATCCTTGTTCTGTTCTTTAGCATTCAAATCAAAGTCGTCTGATGGAATATCTGATGTTTCTGGAGGCACAGGACTGGAATCTGTCCACTCTGAGGAACGAGCCGAATAACTGATGGAAGGTTTGGGTATAAAATAACCTTCTTATTCTTTGAGTTACAGCCTATATCATAAGAGCAAAAATGATTTTTAGGCTCCCTCCAAATTAAGCCACGTGTTTAATAGTTTAGCCAAAGTTTAACAAATGTTGAGTGCAAACCCTGAGTAACCTCTTGTTAGATGAAAATACAAAAATGCATTTTTTGAGAAAACCATACGTGTTGAGAAAATTCTGTGCCAAAAAATACATTAAGGGAAGACAAAATTATGAAAATATTTTTCTCATCACAGGCCTGTGTTATTTAATAATGTTTAATATCTAAAGATCATAAAAGTGTTTGATCATTGTTTAGTTTAACGCAAACGTTTTAGTCTGGGACTACGTCTATGCCAACGTTGGATGTATTGGAAAACTGGGGGGTAGGCCTACGTCGGGAAACTTACCGTGAGTGTAGGTCGCTTCATAACTTGTCGATACATAGTCTTCTCAATCTATATACATTTACATCTTTGCTGTACCGTGTGTGTGTGTGTGTGTGTGTGTGTGTGTGTGTGTGTGTGTGTGTGTGTGTGTGTGTGTGTGTGTGTGTGTGTGTGTGTGTGTGTGTGTGTGTGTGTGTGTGTGTGTGTGTGTGTGTGTGTGTGTGTGTGTGTGTGTGTGTGTGTGTGTGTGTGTGTGTGTGTGTGTGTGTGTGTGTGTGTGTGTGTGTGTGTGTGTAAGTGGGTGTGAACATATGAAAACTGCTGGACAAACAGACGGGTCAGAAAACCTATATAGTATTGAATAACGTGTGTCTGTAAGAGCAGACAATTCCGTCTCACAAAGGTTCGTGTGCATACATCCCTTGAACGATACAGCTTCGTCAAGACGTAACAGAATGTGTTTGCAGATGAGAAGACAAACTCTCATATGTTTTCATATTCTCTAGGCTTAGGCCTAATTCTAATTTTCGAATTTTAATTTATGCACTTACAAGTTTTTCTCTGAGGAACACAATGAATATGTTTATATTTATATTTATATTTATCCATGTGTTTTTATTAATATGTTCAAATTAGAAAATTGTATTTTTATTTCTGTGCAGTTCTATTACAGAATTTTATTAACCAAACTTAACTCTTATATCTTTGTCAAATTTATGATACATCTGAGTTGATTACATAGTTCATGTTGCATCCATAAAAAAAAAACATAAATATAATATGTATAACAAAAAGGTTGCATAAATTGTTTAGTACATCGTTATATCAAAAACAAATATTACTTAAAGTAGTCCTATACACAATCTTGTTAGACCCTCTGAGAGCTCTATATTTGTAATCACGGCTTCACATAAACCCTCTTACGTTTTTAAAAATGATTCAAAAGATCTGAAACAAATTAACATTAGAAAAACACCTTTTCCTTTATCAATGAGTCTTTTAAATGTTTAATCCGTTTCCTTTTGAGAACGAGAAAAGCTCTTCGAACGAGAAAAATTTTATTTCGTTTCTCATTTGATAGGTAACACAATAAGAAAATTGTTTTCTTTTCGCGTGCACAGCTCTAACAAAATGTTTAAGTAAACTGAGGTAAAAAATTCATGTCAAAATATATTAGAAACTTTTCACCGAGAAAAGTGTATAAAATTGATGTCATTATCTCGCTCTGCGTACTTACAAACCAAACATCTGCTTTTGCTCGTTTATATACATAATTTATGTTTCCAATTAAAGTTTTAGTTATTTCACGGTTTGTTTGAACAATTAGGAAGAAGATAAAACTAATGTGGCGCTGGTGAACAAATTTTTTCAAAGAAACCTACGTAAGTAAGAAATAAAACAAATACTTCTTCTTTACAAATAAAAAAAAAACCTACGTGTTATTATTATTTATTATATGCATTATTAAATTATTTTATTATATGCGTGTAGATGTGTATGGGTGGGTGTGCGTGTATGTGCTTGAATTTGCATATGTGTACACTACATATGTATGTACCAATTTCAGAATGCATCATCATTGTCAAGATAACATGTCTGAAGATAAGCATACAAGCATCCACGCTGATATGTTTACTCGGAAAATTTTATTCCGTCTCCTGTACCGCAATGTTTAACCAGATCATCCCTCCGTCTTGCAAAAAGCCGTTGTCGCGGCGTCTTCATGTCTCTTGAAAGCAACAACCTTCTTAACCGTGGAAAAGATGTCTCGGTTCTTTAAAACGGTTTTAGTAAATAGAAAATAAACTCTTAAATCAGTGTCCGACACTGATCAGTGTGTTTATAAGGAAGTCTGACATAAGTGGTCCCACTTTAGTGGTGATCAAGAATAAAGGTAAACATTAAACGTAATGGACAAATCGCATTATGATAATCAAGGAACAGGTAGTAGTAGATAAAAGTGAAATAATTGTGTAAATAAAGTGAAACAAAGTCGTGAACATTAGAATTGGAAAAAATATTACATTAACAGAGCAATTACTTTTCAAATGTTAATATTGTATTATACATTTCACTAAATACTTGAAAACGAGACTAGGAAGAATACACGATTACAATTTTAAAAGACGAAGGCGGTTAGTTGTCTCAACGTCCGACAGTGTAGGTTGGGTGCTGTCGAAGAAACTACAGAGTAAGGTAACTTCGACGGAGACGAGATTTTTACCGGCTGCGAATTTTTCCTTTCCTTATTCCAGTAAGAAACGAGTACATACACACAATATTTATATGTTTAATCTTCAGAGGAGATAATAAAAATTTACACATTCAATTAATTTAGGCCTTTGGACAGGATAGGTAATGAAAGACCGGTTAGTGCTGCCAGAGAATGTATGCCAATTGGATATAGGGGTATCTGTAAATCACGTAAGAGATGGTTTCCAGAACTGGTAGGTCTGCTTATCCAAGGGAGTGTAGAAGGAGGAGAATACGTAGAAGAGAAAGAGGAAAAAAACGCATAAGCAGAAGCAGAAGAAGAAGGAGAAGAAGAAGAAGAAGAAGAAGAAGTAGAAGGAGGAGGAGGAGTGGGAGGAGGAGGAGGAGAAGAAGAAGAAGAAGAAGAAGAAGAAGAAGAAGAAGAAGAAGAAGAAGAAGAAATTGTTGGGATTTGACAGTTACCTAAGAAGAAGAAGACGAAGAAGAAGAAGAAATTGTTGGAATTTAACAGTTGCTTTAATTTACTTTTATTTTACGTATCGTCCATGTAGTGTAGTTTTTCCTACTATGCCACTAACATAAAACACATAATACTGTGTCTTCAATACAGCCTGAGAATTCAGTAAGCATCAATACTGACCTAAATACGGAATTTTAATTCTGTTTACTTAGTAAGTTACTTCCCTAATAGCGATGCTGCTTACTTGAAGTGCTATTCTGTAGCGTGAATACAAATTCTAATTAGGATATTCCAAAATAATGTTTTTTAGAGGGAAAATCAGTTTCATTTTATTTTTAAGAAGAAATATGTTCTGTGGAAAACGTTATCTGCGATGAAGAAATGTAGTTTTGCAATTCTCCACTCCGAGCGCAAGAAGAGGTGAGTGCGATCTAGTAGCAATACTTGTAAGCTGTAATTCAACGCAGTACTCCTGCTGCTATCTGTACGCAAAACTAAAAATATGTTGTTACAGCAGAATTTTATACACCGTGCATTCTGTGTAGGCTCTACATGTGTGCGGATATACACCCGTATTCATTAAAAAAACAAACGTTTTTATATTATACAGCTTGGACATTGAAACCATGACCTTCAATGATGTACATTTTACTGAAATATACATTTTATTGAAACCAGGCGATCTTATTTAAAATTTATTCTTTGTTACGATACTTGTCTTAACTAAATACTGTTTTAGGTCTTTTCATAAGTTAATAATTCCATTTAAACACGTATTTGCGCGCATACACACAGAGAAATATATTTTAGTAACCTTAAAAAGTAATATTAAATCGGTATTAAAATTATTATTAAATACTTTCTCTCGCAAAAACTTCTTAACGTATTTTAACTTCGTAAAAGAACAGTCAACACCGTAAAACAAGTAAGTAAAATAAAGACATCTCCTGTTGTAATTTAACAATATTCTTTACGTCATTACATATTTTTCTTGTTTTCCTATTTACTACATTATTTTCTTCCTTCTGTGAGAAGTGTATTTGCTGCTTTGCTGCTAATTACATTCTGTTTATATGATTTCCTGTTTACAGGAAAACGCATACTGTCATATGCTAACTCGGAATTCTCATACATTTCTTCTAATTAAAATTTTCATTCTAGTAAACAAGGTGACATCACTACTCGTAACTTATGAAGTGCGATAAAACAGTACCATCAGTCTACACGACGAATAAACACAGAGTATAAGATTAATTTTTATTTATATATGCATAAACCAATGGATTACTACAAACAATACGGGTTCAAGACGTGCAGATGTTTTTATTTAAATCAAACACAGATGCGATCCACACGTTCGTAGTCCAAACACTGGTGAAACAGCAATTTTCCATTGTAAGACTTCAATAAGCGTCCTGTTTGAACTTGCATAGTGAATTAGAAAACTCATGGTGTACCATGTTTAGTTGTAAACTACACGAAGTGAACCGAATCAACTTTAGGGGCACAGTCGTCCTTGGCCAACACGCGACTCTTGACTTTACAGCTGGAATCATGTTACTACACGACTATCCATAAACTACATCAAAATATCCTAAATTCCATCGGTAAAAACATAAAAAGGTGAAGAAATAAGGAAGGCTTGAACTTAATATCATGGTAGCATGCGAAAGAACAAGCAATAGAAAAATGAACGGTTCGTGATAGAGAATGCGAAGAGGCGGAGAGAGTGAGGGAGAGAAAGAGCTATATAGAGAATTGAAGGTGGGAGGGAAAGAAAGGGTGGCAGAGAGGGGAAGAAAAAGAGAGATGATGATGAGGAAGGAAAACGGTATCAGTATAAAAATCCATACGTTGATTATGGTAAAGATGACGATGACGAACACCATTAATTCCACAGTTATCTCATTTATACATCTGTGCTAATTGATATCCTATATTACCCTATCCTATTCTATCTTTTGTGACTTTATTAGATCCTGTTAAAGAATAGCTGCTCCAGTAGACTCCTGAGCAGGATCTATACGACGTGTATTCGACCTATCCTGACATATGCACAAACCGGTCCTGCTGACAACAAACTCAGCTAAACTAAAACCTTACAAGAGCACAGAACGGTGTGCTTTACGCTTAATATACCGCCGACCTCTCCGCACCAGAACCTCCAAAACGGCTTTATATGCCCTAAATACTACACTCCCAGACTTAGACACCTTTCTACACAAAATACACTGGAAATACGCCAAAAAAACCAAAACCCGTACAGCAATAAAATCTATCACCACTCCCATCAATAGACCAGTCCGAAATACCCGGCGCCTCCACTTCCTTATCAACCGCATCCTGGCTCTTGTGGATGGGCCTCCACCCAGACATCAACGTAGAAGAACTCGCATTAGGAGGGTCCCCGGACCCGACTAATCAGCGAAAGCGGCTTCGCTACGCTGAATAAAATAAAATAAAATAAATTATGTTAAACTATTCTCAACTCGTCCCCCTCGCCCACAAACATTATCTACTCCAGTCACGAAATAATAAAATAAAATTACTAATTCTCGAATATCATAAACGCCGAATTAAATAGGTACAATCCTGTCCCACGTAGATCCCTTGACGCCATTACAACGCTTCCCACCATCTTTAGCGTCACATGCTGTTCGTCTTTGGGCGTCTATGTCTATAAGTTTGGCACTAAAACTCACCCTTTCCTAGAGGCTACCCACCTTAATTAACACAGACACAATCTCTCTACTTTCTGGTACCACCACCTTTTCATCGCCCGGGCTGCGTTGGCGTGCGAACCCATCCAACCAATCCTACCCACATGGCTGACGGGGGCTTGCCCCAGAACAGCTTGAGCCTGGCCCTAATCAGGACCAGTCTTGGACAACTCGAAAAAAAAGTTAAAAAAAACCGTAGGCAGAAATGTGCGGAGCTCTTGCAATTGTTCACACGCACAATTGTGGTGAGAGTGTGGTACAAACCTCTCTAACTGATTATTATTGATAGTGATACTTCCTGACATGGTCAAAAATTTTAGACTACTACAAATAAATGTAATACCAAACAATAAAGATTAGACGTTTATCTTTATATGGTTAAAATCATCACTTGTGTCAGAAATTTTGATTTCGTATATGAAATCTAGAAGTCTTTTAAGATTCACGGTTGTATTTCTTTATTTACAGAACGACAAAGATGGTAAAAATGATATTTTTATTTAAACAAGAAGCAAGTAGACCTACTGCTGAACAGTCTCGCGTAACACAAGATATAAGCGTGTTATTACGAAGTCTGTTATTAATAAAACCTTTTATGTTGTGCTCCTTCAAAGGATTTCCACATGCTCTTGACAGGTAATTTCCCCTCTACTACATCTGTCCCTGTTGTATTACGATATATTGCGTAATGAAAGCTTTTAGCATTACAACCGCTGTTTACAGAGTTTAAAAATTTGTAATCACTGTATAGGAATTAATCAATCTAGTACAGAATACACCCGTCTCATACTCTCACAATAAAATCCCTTACACGCACGTGGGACGTGCATCGTTTATGTTTAGGATTGTATTACAACAATGCGCACTAGTTTCGAGCTTTGCTTTCTGTGTAATGAGGGAAGCTGAAACTAACTGAGAACACGCCGCTCATCGTGTTAAGTATTGGCCTATACGTTGATGATATTATTACAGTCTGTGCAAGCCTTAGAAAAAAGAGTTATGGTTATGGACTACAATGTTGACAAACGTAATGGCATTATTGTATTGTGGTTGAGACTCACAGACACCCCCTATTGCCCACTCTTCACGCACGCGCGCGCGCGCGCGCGCACACACACACACACACACACCATTTCAAAAAGCAATGAGAAGTATTTGTCAGTAAGTTAAACGTGCGCGCGTGCGTGAATAAACGAAATCGAAATCATTTTGTTTTTAAATCGGTGAAAAATTGACGTCAACTATCAAAGCGGGTCTTATCAACTTTAATGACTCTTTTATCCCTGCATTGTTGACACAGTCTTGTAGAAACGTGACGATAGAAATTAAACAGTGGCATACAGATGCGCAGTGTACAATCACCTCGTTGCGAGGCTAACAAAATTTTCATTCACTTCGCACATGCGCACAACGGTCTTGTACAGTATTTTGTAGTGTGAACATCGGCTGCAACAAGACAGGCGAGAACAGTGAAAGCATGTGTGTGACAGAGAGGGAGGTAATATGGAAGTGAGACAGTGAACTGTTATCGCGTCGTCTCCTCTCTTTTCTCTCTAGATAACTTAAGTATACTTGTAAATGGGGGTAATTCATGTATTGGGTCGGCGCAGATGACTGTTCAGGGAAGATCGTTCAGTGTGATACAGGTTGTTCGGAACTAAGGTAAAATATTTGTTGGCGGCATTCAATTGCTAAACTTAAGGAATCCATCCAGCGAGAAATTGCAACAATAACACAACAGATGACCTAAAGAACGAAAACTTATACCAAAATCTGAGACCTGATGCGTAGAAATGTATACGAATGTGTTTTAAACAGACAAAAAGGATTAGAGCATCAGTCGACTTATTAATAAACAGGATTAGATTTTGAACAAAGTATTGTATAGACTGTAACAGAAAACTTTAATTCTCATCCGCATGTAGGCCAAGAAATTGCCTGTAATCAACAGATGAAGGAATGAGTAACGGGGACAGCGTAAACGTAAGTATCCTAAACTACAGACGGTGCGTGCTAATTGTATAATTGATTTAATTATCTGAATTATAGAGAGACGATATAAACGGTGTTTGGCAGGCGCACTGTGTGAGACTCAGTAACAGGTCATTCGAGAACACTAACTTCCGTTGCCGCACACAAACACAATCATTTTAATTGTTCGATACATGATTACTACGGTAACTGTTGTACACTCTATGATGAAGAAGTAGTTCATTCGGATTATGTACGTCTCTCATTTACTAAATAAAAAACACACGTTATTTATAAAAAGGGAAGCTGACAAAAGAATGTTTTAAACAGTATTCTAGTGACGAACCGGATACTTGTTCCATAAGAATGAACTCTGAATACATATGGTATTTAATAAAATGCCGTTTGTTGTTACTGATGTACGTTTTCAAATATCAAGGTAAATACATCAGATAAGACATTTTTAAACTACAAATTGTATGGTTTGAACATTTTAATAATATTCAAATTTAATAAATACACTTTTGGTTTGGTTCTATAGATATTTATTTTAGTCCCGACAATCGTTTCACCATTTACGTCAGCTTCAGAGGTTAGATTTGAACTGAAGGAATGGTGTTGTATGGAACAACAGTACGTTAGTAGGGGAAGGTATGACAAAGAGGACAATTTGGAAAAATCCAGGTAAATGGTTAGTCAACAAAGATGGAGGCTATCTTCTTACAGTGTAAAACAAAACTCAGTAAAGTTACGTAGCTAATCCTAAACAACTTATATTTATTAATACATAGTTTAATACTATACGTAATTATATAGCCCTGTACTGTACATTATGTTGTAAATTACACATAGTTTTGCTTGTAAACTGCTTACTATAAATAGGCTTAGGCATTAAAGTTTTCTGTAAAAGTATTAATTATTCTTTTTCAAACATTTTACCCTCATAGTAAAATCATGAGTACAGAATTATGTTCTGTGAGGGGAAAAATCTGTACTCGTGATTTTAATACGAGAGTAAACATAAATTAAAAATAATAAGCAATTCTTTTATTACAACGCGCGCGTGTGTGAGTGTGTGCGTTTGCGCATGTGTAAGGTTTTATAATAATATTGTTTAAATTCTTGTTTCATGTTAGTTTAGGCATTTGGTGATAATTATGCGTATATTTTTATAGTTCAAAATGAAACATTACTTTCTTTCTACATACGTTTACATTAAACAATGACAATTTTCTAAAGGCGCTAAATAATAATCGTAAATACGCTTATGTTGTATAGAAGCAATGTATGCGTAGATTATAATTTTGTGTACATAAACGTAATCAGTACACAAAACAAAAACCATACGGATACAAAGCTATTATCCGTGTCAGACTTAAAGCCGGAAAGCAAATACCGCAGTTACGGATACTAAGTGTACACTAGACCATGTGTGACAAGACGTATGCCCGCTGAATAGAATACATGTATATTGTAGCTACTACTGGAACAGAATTATTGCACTGTCAAGTGATTGGACAGCTGTTAAGTTTGAGGGATCTTTATGATGAACAAATCGAAAACTGAAAGAGTTAAAAACAAGCTTTAGTTTCTTAATAATCCTATACTTAAGTAAGCGGTTCTCCACACAAACAGTAGTTCGATTTGCTTATCTTTCTGCTTCTAAAGGCTAAGTCTAGTCATTGCAACCAAGTAGTCCTGTTCTCCATTTTATTTAGCGCACCATACGTTCCAGCACCTCTTGTCTTTTCCAGCAATTGTCTTTAAGAATGTTCTGACAAAAATGCTAAATTAGTCAATATGTACCTGACCCAGGCAAAACTTATTATAGAAGCCGACGGCATGGAATCAGTCACGTGCTTCATATGTTACCTGAGAGTAACAACACCAGCGGATGAGAACAAAGAGGCAGAGTTAAGAAGAATAACTCTGGCCAACAATGCGTATTTTCCACTTATCACTACTTTTAGAAGTAGGGAAAAATACGCATATACTGTACGACTCATCCTATGTTGTGGCGCAGTGAAAGCTGGGTACTAACGCAAAGAATACTGGAACTCCTAAAGATATGTGAGACGAAGCCTCTCAGGCGTATCCTGGATTGCACATATAGAAATAGTGAGTGCAAGATGGTTTTACAGATCACAGATTCTGTTCACTTATTTGATTATGGATTTACGTTAGTAGCTACGTTTATATTGTCTTGTAAGATCTGAATTTAAAATATAATAACGATGAGGGCTCTTACAGTGCCTTACAGGAGCCATTCGGCAAGCGAGGAAGGAATTATGACCAGGACTACGCTTTGCTTGCCCGCTATTTTCCATGATTTTATCATGTAGTAAGTTCCATAGCTTGAGTCGACCCAGAAACTGAAAAGTGTACCTTGTTTCTATGATGCTATTGGAAATTGACCCCAGAGCCTCTAGATTAGTAGCCATACGTCATACATTCTGGTCTACTAACTCACTTTTACAATCTAATCTAGTATGATCTGATTGCTTTTTTATTTGAAATTGTTTGTTTTTCCACGGTGGACACGTCACCTTAAAATGTATTATGGGCGAAGGGTGTGGATTTGAAAACTACACTTTCCGCGGCAAGACGATAGCAATGTATGTATTACAGTGTTATTAATAGCTTACTGCTTTGTTTCTACGGAAACAGATTATTGAGGTCATTAAATATATAATCACTAAAAATAACAGTAGGCCTACGATCTAACTTTAATTAATTTAAAATACTTGAATGAATCGTTATACTCGTATATACATTGAACACGGCAAATTATAAATTTGCTTGCAATAACAAATTTACTCAATTTACGTTGTAATATCGAATGTTCCATACTGTCACGACATTACAGAAAAATCTACGTGTTTCTCGAATGTTCCAGTGGAATCGGCTGTAATGTTGTGTGTGTACGTATTTCTCAAATGCGTTAGCCAGATTCGCTGGCCTCGAGCACTGCGTCAACGTCGCAAACAATTACGTTCTCGTGTTTTCTAGTAGCGTTCTTGATGCGTAATATGGATGTTTCTCGAATTTCGGCGGGGGATAACTAAAAGTACTCAGCGACGCTCGGTTTCAGTTTTATTGGCGATATATTTCAGTGCGGTTCGAAGTATTGTGCCGATGTGTTATGCGTTTTATGTTTGTGCGGGACAATTGCAATAAAATTGTGTTTTATACTCGTTGACATTATTATTGCGTGTGAACAATTTTATTTGATTTGTTGTGAGAGACTATCTTGTTGATTACAAACTGTTTAATTGTGATAATTAAAGCTGGTGATTAGTGACTTAATTGGTGTCTTGTTCTCCACTGTACCATACGACGATCACTAGACCGTCGTAACAATAATTTATAGCTTCCAAGAATTAATACTGTTATTAGAAGACTGCCTATTTGTATACAATTTTTGCTCTACCTTTTTAACCGACTTCAAAAATGATAAGGTTCTATATTCTTCCCTATGTTTTTGTTTCGCTGATTGCTCAAAAACGACTGGACCGATTTTAATAAATCTTTTTTATTTGCAAGGGCGTGTTCCTGCGGTGATTCCATAGTATTCACTATTGGCATTGGATTACTACTAATGCAGAACCAGCAGAATACTGTATTTAGTAGACTGGGATTCCTGTGTCACTAGGGTTACGTTTGTATCATTAGCTTTTGTTATTCTCAGATTATGGTGTAAAACTGCAGTTCTCCAATACGCGTACAGTACGATACAGCTCTGGAAGTTGCTCTGTGACCCTTTGGCCCTCTAACATGTCAACATGTGAATAAAGCAACCAATAGTATTCGACATCTTTCTGTTCTATAGGCTACATGCCGTAGGTACTGAAAAAAAATTAGCTGTAAGAATCCCGTACTTGTTATTTTCGAAAAAAAAACCGATCGACCATCTTTCAAATTTGCAAAACCTTAGTTACTCTGATCTTTATCAATGTGACCATCAGTGGTATATCATAACGGACAATCAAATTAAACCAACGAGTAACTGAAGATCCGTCATCGCTAAATATTCACCTCAAAAAGTAACGTGGACTTCAGAAAGTGTGTTTGGATAAAGTTATGTGAAAGATTGTTTTTTCAACCATGTCGCATAAGATAATAACTATATAAATTGTAAATAAATGTTGACGTGCTTACATTTTTAACAAAATATCATAATTTTCACTGAATTATGTACAAAATTATACGAAATTGCATAGCACTGAATGTAAAATTTATTTTTCAGTTTTTAGAGCGTTTTATAAAATAATTTGAGGTGTGTTAAAATACTTTTCTCCTTATTGAAGTTGATTTAATTTTTTTCAAAAAAGTAGCGTCCCCCAAATTACTGTAGAGGATGAGTGCTGCCCTATG
The DNA here is from genome assembly GCA_034769895.1 of Magicicada septendecula. Classification (NCBI taxonomy): domain Eukaryota; kingdom Metazoa; phylum Arthropoda; class Insecta; order Hemiptera; family Cicadidae; genus Magicicada; species Magicicada septendecula. Next base: position 805,874,007 of record CM068368.1, on the reverse strand, counting down.
GTCTCATTCATTGATGAAGGGAAATGTCCAGCCGGACCTCCAAGTGGTGGGGGATGCGCAACACTTACAGGTGACTAACGCGCTCTGGAGACCGAGTGACAGCCGGTATAAGCTGTCCCTCCTCCACTTGTCATTGTCAAGTAGAGGTTAGGGCACCATCTTGCCCTTGGGATTATAAATTGCCTTTAAAGACGGATGGCCTTCCATTGGTCAACGACGTAGAATGTAGGAGGCAAGGAGAAACCACCACATTAAAGATCCTTAAATATATCTCAACAGGGAAAACTGGTCTCATTAGTCTGGTAAGACAGCCAGTTTATGGGAGAACACCCAGACAGAAAATCGGGCTGGGGGTTAAGCCTGAAGATGACAGACCCCGTCTTATCCTGCGATATGCTAGTATCATATCCAGGGGACAAACTCAATACTAAAATGTCTCAAATAAGGACTAGCCGGACGGATACTATAAGCCGAAGAGACGGAGATGTGTGGGACGTCCGAGAAAGCGCTGGAGTGACCAGCTCTAGACTTTGCCTATTTGAGACCGGAACAAACCATCGTGGTTTAATCCTTACAGATAATGATGATGATGACGATAATGCATATTAGGTGACGGCTAGTACGTACAGTGGCCTCTCTCTTATCCGACTTGGATGGGACCGGGTAATGGTCGGATAATGGAAAAATCGGTTAACAGAACGGTAGCTCATTTATGACCGTCGAGAACAAAGAATTGAATCTATATTTGAAGTACATGTACGTTGTAACCAGACGCTGTTCCACGCTGTTACAACTAAATATTTCTTCGTATTGTACAAAGAAAAAAAAATTAAAAAAAAAAAAATTTTCCAAAAAAAAAATTTTATGTTTGTTTGTTATTGTAATAATTTAGAAATAATCCTGGTTCTGCGTTTTGGTTAAAATTTTAAAATTCTGTGAGTTTATTTTGGTTAATGTTTCCACTTCTGGTTGACCTTAAATGAATCTGGAGTTAATCAGATTGTCTTCTTACAATAATCGATTTGTGATTTTCAGTTCTACTCCAGTATATCACTTTCCGTTGATATTTGTCGTCTTCCGGTAAGTCCTTTAATTAACTAAAACTCTTATTCTAATATGTGAAATAATTTTAAATACTGTTAGTTGAATGAATTAAATTTATTGATAATATTTATAAAAGATCGATTTAAAATCGATGTTGAGCAAATGTTCGACTCTTTCACAGGGCTTGGTCGATATTACAATTACAGGTTATTTTTATATAAATATCAGAAAGGTTCTTGTAACGATTATAATTATATAGTCAGAGAAGGGGGCAAGCATAGAAAGTATAACATGTACAAAAATAATTCTTAAAGTAATAAATGACAATTTGTTAATAATATATAATGTTTGTAATATACAATTTATACCCAATGGTTACTGGACGAATTCGTTGCTGGTGGATACTTTGCATCATGGGAAGTTCAAAATGGCGGCACGTCTCGTTGTAGCATATTACTGTGAACTGATGGTTGGAAATTCTGATAATAAAATTACCTTCACAACTGTTTTATTGGTCTCCGTAATAGTGTATATTGTCTATTGTGTTGTTCTGGTATCCTGGATAAGTGTTCAGTGTTCACTGGTGTTAATTGTCTTATGTTAGATGTGTTCAATGTTTCCTGGTTATGGCTAAGAATCGAGAAGTTGTTACGATGTGAATTATTAATGTTGGGTTGTTTGACTGGTTTAATTCACTTGTATTGTGTTGCGTATCGTTTGTTTTCACTGTTGTGGTAGTATATTTCACTGATTTTAAGTTAAAAATTGTCAATTTAGGTAACTCTCGTTTTCACTGATTTTCAACTTTGTACGCCATTACAATTCGTTATACCGTTTTTTAACCGCGATCTAATATCAACTGTTCTCGTTGAATGTTAATTAAGAACTGTTTTACTTCCTTCGTCTTAGGAAATATCTTGCCAAGTTAATATTGGAAAAGTATTGTTTAAATAATCTTCACTTCCTATTTACATAAATACAAAATACATTATATATAGAATATTTTTAGTTTATTGATTGCTTTCATGAACTATTAACCACATAATTGGTTTATTTACCTCAGTCTGTTTAATTTGATATGTCATAGTCTATATTTGTATAGATTTTTGTTAAAATTGCCATATTTCTGTCTTTTTGGAAATCTAGGCCCAAAATCCGGTTTCCTGCTCTTGTACACAATTACTGCCATTTTAGGTGTTATTAATATAATTATAATAAATTTCAGATGGTCACAAATCTTTTCCTTGTAAATTTAACATTTGAACTGTCTTTTAGTGATAAATCATGAATTTACTATTCCTCCTTTAAAATATTTAGTTATTACATTTCGAAAATTTTTAATAATTTAAGACATCCTTCTATATTACTCTTTTAAAGTATAGGATCATTTATAGTAGTTGGTTATCGATCCTCCTTACATAAATCTTATTAGTTTACATGGTTCATTGGTTAATTAACTAGTTTATATTAATTTTTTGGGAATTCATTATTTGGCCTAGAAGTTAGTATTTTACATATATGGTTTTTTCAAATAAAGTTATTTTTGCACCTCCTCTGACTTTTTAAAGTTAACATCACATTAAATAAAATTTCTTACATAACTATTGATACCTGTAGCATATAATTCATGCTACTAATACAAAAAATAATATTTAATATTAACTAGCAGTCTTCAAAGTTAGACATGTTTGTTGGAACTAATTTTTACATACATTTTAAACATTTTATAAACTGATGCAGCATCCATACATAAACATTTTAATCTGTATGCATACTGTTATGTAACTAAAACATCTTACTCTAAATATTAATCTTATCCTATTAGAACTCTTTAAAAAGTGGAGTTCATAGGCTCTAAACATTATTAGCCATTTCACATTTATTAGTTTTTATCAAACTTAAGTAAATCACAGTTTTTTCTGTTTATACTGTATCCCCAAATTAATTCACAGTTACTGTATTTATTCCCCCACATACTTTCTTTATTATTGGCATTACTATGAATGTTTGAAAATAAAAAAGTGACCTCAGTTATGAAACATTAGAAATATTTTTCATTTCAATATTTCATCACTTGTTAATTATAAAATATAAAAGTTATTTAATAGTACTTTGTTTAAGTAATAGTTACACATTAACTTGAAGTTTATTATATTTAAAATCACTTCCACTGTACACATTCACTGTTGGTTCTGACTTATATTTGAGTTTTATTATATTCTCAGACCAAACCTTTAGTCATAATGGACTGTGAAGATTTGTTTATTTTACCATACAATAACTTTAGTTGGTACTTCTTATCATACTACTAGATACTTTTGTCTATAATTAAGTTACAATTTTATGAGGTGTTGGGGTGTTATACTTTCTTTTGTGGTATTAACATTTGGTTTGGGGTTCATAGTCGTTAATAATAGGTTTATTAATAGGTATTTATTGTGGTTCTTTCATCCTATATCTTCTTTTCTTCTCTTCTTGTGTTTACCAAGGTACTTAGTTTTATTTTGTCCGTTGGTTGGTTCGGGGTATCTTCTTTATCATTTGCTTCTAAACTTCCTCTTCCTTCTTGGTTTCGGGGTATCTTCTTTATCACCTGCTCCTAAACTTACTCTTCTTTCTTGGGTTTGGAGTATCTTCTTTATTACATGCTCCTAATCTCCTGATTTTTTATATGAGTTTCTTTTAATTTATTTTCTTGAGTTTTAATGTTGCATTTTTATTATGTAATTACTTTTTTCCTTTTATTGTGGTGTTTTTCTTTGAAGTTTAATTCATTTTCATTTGAAATTCTTCGAGTTATATTGTAATTTAATTGTTTTTATGATCTTAATGGAATTAATTTTTAGTGGATTATCTGTCATGCTACAACGTACAACCCACTTTGTACTATGTGTATAAATGAAATGTGTACGATACAATCGGATAAACGATTTAAATAATTAAATAATGATTAAATAATTATAATTTTGTTAATTATCTGTGAGTACAGTTAGTAGAACAGTACATAAAATACATAAGGTAGTGTACGTGAATAACTTACCTTAATTATGAAAACAAAAAAGAAATTACGTACTGCTTTCTTTTGTCTCATGTCGGTTCTAATTAATAAAGAAACGAAGATTTTGGGTGTTAAGTAAACTATGTAGGCAGAAAATTAAAGTTGTACCACGAAAACGTGTTACGTATATTTTACTGTACAATTAACCTACGTAAAAACAAACACTTTAATGCATAGTGTACACTTAAAAGTTTAGAACCCTCGGATTTATGAGGAAAAGTCGGTCTTTTTCTTTTGTTTTATGTTACTCTGACGTCTGTCAGCTGCATAATTTCTTCACTTTTTCAGATCCAGTACTTCGACTGGCGTTGAAGTAGCCTGTTGTTCAACATATCGAAGGGCTATTTCTAGAGCGTCTTTCCCAGTCGTGTGAGAAATTTTTCTTTCTTGATACTCGTCGGATTCATTCTCACTTTCATGATACTCATTATGTAGGATTAATAACTTATTAATAGCGTACGTATGTATAGTTAATTTTTTTCACCCTCTATAGTGAAACAGTCGGTTAATGGAATGGTCGGTTAAGAGATTGTCGGTTACGAGAGAAGCCACTGTAATAATTTGCGGAATGCGTTGATATTTGAGGAAACGAGTGGTTTGTGTTGATACAGAACTGTGATAACCGTAGGAGTAATTTCCATTACGGCGTATGGTTAAACCGTGTAAACCTAGGGACTAAGCAAAACTGTCAACGAACTTAATAAGCTACAGTACTGGGAATGCCTGTGTGATTGCGTGGTTCTCTAATGGCTGTGTATGTATTGGACAAGTTTCGTTTGTGTATAACACAAGTTGTAGTCATTAATTTCAGAAGAGTATTGTTCTGTATGCATACATACCTAGGAACACAACTTTGATATAAAACAAAATATAAACACTAAATGTTAAAAACTAGATGTTTCGTTTATACACGAGGTGCCCTTGGGCAAATTGTCTCTACACGGCTATTAGGCCTATATATTTCCATCATTCCTGCGTAGTAATAAACATGTTATTTATTTTTAATTTTTACTTTTCACGTAATTACAATTTTTATTTAAAAGGAAAACCAATTTTTAATATAACAACACTAACAACAGCAGTAGTAATATAATAATAATAATAATAATAATAATAATAATAATAATAACCATCATCGTCATGTAGCTTACCTTTGTAATTGGGTGTACAAATAACGATCAAAGCTGATGTGACCAGCAAAGCTCTCACTCCCAATTTCTCACTTCTTATCTCTCTCTCTCTCTCTCTCTCTCATTTTCAGTATTCTCTTTGCCTTTTAATTTCTTTAGACGGTTAAAGAATTGTTTAACAACAAAATGGCTTTCTCCATCCTTCAGGTGTCTCTGTTTTGAGCAGTATCTATGGAATCATCACGGTAATCCATAACGATTGCCATATTCGCTTAATGTGTTCACCCCCCCCATCGCACTACAATAATTCTAATCTCAGCACGAAATCTATAATGATACTTAAGGTTTTTCACCAAGACATCCACTTTCTTGCTACACGATAGTTTTCCTATTGATATACGTAGCTTATACACAGCTGGATCAAACGCACAGTTCCAGCGTACGTTAGTGTAATATTTTATCACCAATAAATAACCGTATAAAATTCATTATTACCCTGTGGATATAACCTCTGGTAGTAAATTACCAAAGAGCACGTTAGAATTTATTATTTCTTAAAAATTGTTATCATTACCTTCCAAAGTAAATATGTACTTACGCATAAAACCAAAGTATTAAACTGACAAGAAAAGACAAGTAAGTTCACAAGTGAAAGTTTCATTATTATATAAGTGTAGTGCTGTGAAAAAAAATGATGAACAATCAAGACAACTATTAAACTGAGTTTAAAATACAAATAAACTCAATGATAGAACGTACAAGGCCGTAACGTCCACATTTGAGGACAACAATTGACGGGCTTAAAGAGACCTTTACTTCCTGCTACGAGGACCTTAAATTTTAAAGGGTGAAAAGTGCTGAAATAACGCGTAAGTTGGTACAATTATGACCATTATAAGGCAGGGTGCTCGCGTTTTCTTTTCGCTACATATTTTGGCGTTCGTAACACCGACAATGGATGCAGTGGTGCGCATTATGGCAGCTATTATGATATAACTAAGTGTTTTATTATTTGTTATAATAATCACAACAAAGACGCCATCATTTCTGGTACCGAAAATATTACGCTTCAACTCAAGTACTGTGAGAAAGTGTGTCCTGCCGGAAGTATAGTTTCTACGTTTGTCATAAGAATATATTCTCACGTAGGTTTCCGCGGCCGGTGTCCGTTATGTTTTTGAAGTCTTCTTCCGGTATGGACCGCGTCAAAAATGTCGTGAATGACAACGTTTCACTCACAGAAGTGACGCAATCACTTATCGAACCACCCACCGCCACTTCTACACTATATAACTGAGTTCGCTTGCCGGCGTTCTTGTCACTTAGATCTGAGGATACTCATTGTAATATGAGTGAAACGTTGTCATACAAAACATTTTTGACGCGGTCCATCCCGGAAGAAGACTTCAAAAACATAATCGTCATAAGAAAGTCACGGCCTACTGGAAGGACAGAAGACTTCGTACAAACTGCCGGCAGGGCGACTGCCTGCACCGGTTCATGTTAAGAACCCTAACATCTGTTATCTCCCTAACATAGTAAAACAAAAGTCTAAAAGGATTTGGGTATGTAGGATACAGTAATACAGATGCTACAATTTAGAAGATAAATGTACATTTAGCCTACATATCTTTAACTCGAATGGCCTACGTATATAATGCACGACAGTGTATTTAGCACTCTCGTGTTTTGAAATAGTACTATAATTGAATAAAATATATAATTCAAAACGGTTATTCACCGTTGTTATTTTTTTAAGTATAATAAACATTAAGTCACTCTAATTCACAAGTAATAGTAAAAACATATAAATATCAACTTCAATCTCGGGTTAACATTCATCTGCCGGCAATTTTCAATCGTTTCAATCGTCAGAAGTATGCCTTCTCCTCAATTAAATCTGCAGTCCTACATTATTATGGTAAATAAAATTTAATTATTCGTTTAGATTAAATACTTTCGTTTGGTAATATCAACCTTACAACTTTTTAAACAAACACTCATAATTCTCCTTTCGCTTTTCCAAAAATAAAAGGGTTTATCAATTGTATAGGCTATGATAGGTATGATGACATTGATGTTAAATTAGGTAAGTTGCAGACGATCTGTGGGACGATCAACCGTGTAATTAGAAACAAGACACGTCGAGATACAAAATTAAAGTTCTACAAAGTTATGGCAGTCGCTGTACTGTCCTATGGGTGTGATTTATGGACAACAACCAAGAAACAAGGCAGTAAAATACATTCCTCAAAAATGGAGTTCTTAAACAAAGTTAAAAGTTGTTCTAAACTTGATCGTAGAAAGAATGAGCTCATAAGAGAAGACGTACGAGTTTTTAACGTGAATGAAAGAGTAAAAGATTACAAACAACGGTGGGAAAACGCTTAGAAGGAATGTCAGATTCCAGACTGGCCAAATAAGTCTGGACATACAAACCTATTGGATACAGGTGTGCGGGTAGACTCAGAAAGAGATGGCTGGAGGATCTTTGAAGGCAGAACAGGCTATACCGTGTTGTGAAGATGAAGATGATGATGATGATGAAGACCGTACTGCCTGTCAGTACCCTTGACAAAAAAACCCTGCCTATTTTTCTTTGACAAAAGAAAAATCCGAACCAAAGGCTACCAAAGATTATAATAAGCTACACGAGATGACGGACAGCGAAGAACACGTGGTCTTGACGAATACGGTATTCCCAGTGCCTGAAGTGAAAATAAGAAGAATTTTGCATTTTTTTCACTACAAATGACTATCCCTAAGAATGATCTACTTACATCTGCATATGATGTATTTAGCTTAGCTCTCTGATATAGCCATACAGAAGATGAAACAAAAAACCTAAACATATTATCCGGTTGGTTTCTGTCCATAAAGAATGCATGAGCCGGAAGAGCTTATTTCGACATCCACACGTGGGCAACGAAATTAATTAGTTTCGGCTGTTCTGTAAACGAATATGTGGTTGAGTAATTTAAAAAAAAAGTATATATATATATATATATATATATATATATATGGGGAACAGAGAAAGGTAATGGGAACGTTAAATGATGATGAAGAGAAGCGAGAGGGTTATGATATGCAACAGAGCGTGGACACTGCAGACCGCCTCGATATAGAAATAATTAACGAGAAGACTGAGCGGCGAGGTGATGGACAGTTTTTGCCGATTAATAATTGAAGGAATATCATTTGTGACTTATCAACTTGGAACGTTCAAGTTAAATAGACTGTAAATATGATAACTCACGGTTCAGTCACTTATTATGATGAATTGTCACCATCATGCTGTTTATTAATTCCAATAATACTCTTCACTGGTCTTTTCTTGTTGTCTTATTTTAAGCGTGTAAAGGCAGTTCATTTGCAACATCGCGCTATCATTGGCCATACATATTATATTTTGGAGTTGGTGTAAAGATATTTTTCTTGATAGATGTTAATAAACACTAAACATGTTTTAATCCTTCTTTCACCTCTGTGCCTCACTGATCGTGATCGGCGTCTATCAAGAACGTTCGATAAAATATATTTTACATAATAAGATTTCTAAAATATAGTTTCTTGGGATTCAATTCATGGTTTGTACGTTCACGCGTGCGTAATACAGCTCAATGTTACATACTGCGCAGATAATCTTGCGCATATTTAATTCGCATACAAACCGTCTCACCTCAGAGAACAGAGAACGTTGTTAACTTTGCCTTAATCTTGTTTAATACTGTACCTATTTGCTTTGTTTAAGTGGAAACCGGAAACCGGGAATTGTAATGGATTAATCTGCACTTGGCTAATATAGTCAGCAGATGAGTTTGGGGGCGGCTCAACTACAAAACCCGTTTGTTTTGGTATTTGTTTCATTGTAGAAGTGCACGTGAAACTGTTTAATACATGTGGGCAGTAACAGTGTACTACATAAACTTTATAGAGAGCGTAAAGACCGACAAGAACGGAGTAACAATATAGGCCTACATTTACGGTTCGTTTTCTAGCACCAAGACAAAATGAGTACTCAGTACAATTGGGGGTCCGGGATCCGGTCGAGTCGGCTCATACAAAAGAAAAAACAAGTTAAGACTAATCAACATTACTGTCTTTAAAGTGGCTGCACAACGTGTGAAACGTCCTGAAATCAGTTTCATTAAAGTAAACGGTAGTAACACGCATTAAAAAACTCATTATTGAAACATTGTTTAGAACAGGAGTTCCAAACCGATGGTACGCAAGAAGACCATCGGCTTCTTCCTACTTTTTAAGTAGGAAAAAGTATTTACTTAAAAAAAAATTAAATAAAAAATTATGTTCGAAACAACAATAAATTTTCATCGAACAAGATTTAAAACTATTAATATAGTTATATAGTGATGGCTGACTCAGAAAAGGATATGACCCGAATGTTAGGTACGCCTAACAAAATTCTTCACGCTTGGAGATTGAGGATAAATGTTAAGAAAACTAAAATAATGGTTGTAAGTAAAAAAAGAGAAGACATTAAATCACCCATTATGTTGAACAACACAATATTGGAGCACGTTACTGAATTTTGTTACCTGAGTAGCATAGTTACAAGTGGGAATAAGTGTCTGGCAGAGATTAAGAGGAGAGTAGCTCTGGCAAAACAAGCATTCGAGAGCAAAAGGAACTTATTAACAAACAACCATATTAGTATTGAAACAAGGAAAATGTTTGTTAAGGTATTTGTATGGAGTGCTTTAACTTACGGGTGTGAATCGTGGACCTTAGGGAAGGTGGAGAGTGACAGACTTCAGGCAATGGAGATGTGGATTTGGCGGAGAATGACAAAAACTAGTTGGACAGATAGGAAGACGAATGAACAGATCTTAGAGGAAATAAATGAGAATAGAACACTGCTTAGGAGTATAGAGGTGAGGAAGATTAAGTTGATAGGGCATGTGATCAGACATAGTGCTTTTTTAACTAACATCTTTGAGGGCAAAGTAGTGGGGAAGAAGCCCAAAGGAAGACCAAGAACTGCATACTTCCGCAGCACAATGAGTGTCGTGAATAGTGGGTCCTATGGAGAAATGAAGAATATCGCAAGGGATAGAGTGACGTGGCTACAGCGACAAGGCATTGCGTTTAGGAGATGATGATGAATATTAAAAAACGCAACCTAAGCACTTTATCTTAGCACAGAACCAACCTGAAATTATTTTTAAAAATCAGTCCCCGTTTTGTTAATTCTATGTACTAGATTTAAATAATCATACATAACTAGGAATTGTATCAAGTCTTTTATTGAGAAAACCCCAATAACCTTTCTTTACTCTCCGGTGGTGCTCGAAATGAACGCGGAATACCAAAGTGGTACTTTGTTCGAAAAGGTTGGGAACCGTTGGCTTAGAAGATAATAACTGTATTGATATTCCTATATTTTATATGTAAAACTTATACGTAAATGCTGTGTAAAATACTTGTTTGTATATTTAAAAAACACAGCTTTTATATGTTTTATTTTAAAAACGCAGCTGACAAAATAATAAAATAGTCTAAGACCAGTAGGTCTTAGTAACTCGGAGTATACCACGTACATTAATGCTGTATGCTTAGCATGCTTTCTCTGAACTATCTACGACGGTACAACACGAAATAAATTATTATTTCTGTACGCAACTTTATTTTTCAAATGAGTATAATGGGGTAAAACAAAGAATATATTTAAAAAAAATTTATTCTGTCTCCGTTGCTGCTAGCTTTCTCAGAAACACGTTACATTACTCTATACCGAAAACACTGCCAAGCTCGTATAACACAAACACACATACACACACTGTTCAGCTGTTGCGGCCTTTCGTCCCTCTTCCATTTGCTCTACTTATCTCTGTTCTTCCGGTCCCCACCCGATTTCCTTTCTATCGCCTCACCTACTTCGTTTCTCCTAATCTTTTATGTCTTTCTCTGTTCTTCTGCAACTTTACAACATATCCTCGATAAGTACAGTGTGTTGCCTTAAGTATGTGTATATTCTGATGACAACTGAAACGACCAGACTTTCTTAAGCGGCAAGCGAGTTTGCAAGTAAGTTAGTGTTACCCAAAAATGTCCGTTCCTCATGTCATAACACTACGCACGAAAATTCTCATCCTAATTTCATCTGTTTTAGAATATTAAACATCTGATAATTACTAGCATTTCATCTCGTATAACAAATGCTCTCGCTTGTTAGCAAAAAAAATATATATATATAATATATTTAAACAAATTATATGGTTACAATTTTCGACTAGTGAGACGCATAGTGTCCGACAAAATTGCAATGTATTGTGTTTCCAGTTTCAGAAAAGCTGGTGCTGAGTTGAGTCGTTGTTGTTGTTGGTTACTGTTTACTCGAGCGTTACATTTTTCAATAATTACAATCCATTAAGTCACTTACCTTTATCTGATATACACACATGTAGGAATTTTAAAAAGTTCAGAGCTGTCCCGTACGTACCTGGAACAAAAACAAAACATACAGATCACACGCATTCGATTCAAAGACTTTAACACAACAGATATGGTTTATAAATTACGTTCACGACTAGTTTCAGTACAAAATAAATACGACGGTTAGTGCAGACTGTTCCAAAAATAGTATGGGCTATGTAAAATGAAAACAAACTTCATTCATAATAAAACATGCACTACACTTATTTCCTAATTTTGGTTTCTGAAACAAATAATGAGAGATCCTTACAAAAAATTTGACATGTATAATGTTTTCTAATTTCTTATCTTGATCGAAAATAGAATATAAATTTAATAAGGGGAGGAGGCCAGATAAAAAAAAGCGTGAAACGTTTGGTGTCAATTTTTTTATTAAAGCATGGTTGTCAACCGACAAGTAAGGTTGTGGTGATTACAAGCACGGACGTCAGTCATCGGATGCAATAAGCTAACTAGAATATCTTTGACTGTAGTTTAATCAAAATTTACCTAGTGTCTTACTTCTACTCCGTCTTTCTTCACGTTAGGTCAAGTACCGATAAGATGCACCACATTTCCAGAACATTTGCAGACTTGGATTAAATCGGTATTCACATTATTGTGTGAGTTGTACAAAGAGATAATTGCTCAAACATGTTGTAACTAGTGGAACACGTATATGAAAAACTAGTGTGATTCTAAATCACTCAGAAAACGGCTGCATTTGTTAACCATTGCAAACCAGTACGTTCTCTCTCCCTGGTGTTCCTTAAAGTGTGTCATTACACTTAAGAGGTGCAAGTACTAACAACGAGAAATATAAATAAGTATCAATATAAATAAATAAATACGTATATTACGTATTCAATATCGAAATGTTAGATATTTAAATTTATAAGTGAGGAATGAAAATAATTTACGGGAGAATGCTACGACATGTATAGAATAGGGTGTGTCTGTTTACAATTTAACATTAACGCTCAAACATTTAAAATAACATAGCCTATTTGTGATAACAAAAAGAGGTTTGCCTAGTACATTTTTGTAAAAAAATGAATGATGATTTGTAAAGTTATTTTTTACTAGAAATATTTATCGTTCAAATACATTTTAAACATTTTTTACGTAAATAGATAGAATTTCAGTGGTGCGATGTAATATCGATCACGTGTCAGTTTATAGATTTACATAAAGAAAGAAATATTAAAGTCTGTTTCGCTGGAATATCTTTTACATAATTTAACAGCTGCTTCCTTACGACAACTTATTAAATTTCCACACCTTCAGTAAGAGCACTCATTAAGTGTGCTACCAGTGATGCGAACAAAACTAGTCTACAAAGAACTGGTAACGTTAGTAATTCAACAAAACACTGTTCTCACAGTTCCTGCAACATAAGAGTAATGCTTGTACACTTATAACAGTGTATTTGTATTTTCGTTTTGTATAATGAAATATCGGTATGGAGAACCATACATGACTTCCATATTCTAATATTTATATTTAAATCTTAATATCGCCTGCCAAGCGCGATTTATTTTCTCTTATACATGATTTACATTAAAATGAAAAAATTTTAATTTTATTGCCTGGCAACAAAATTATTTTATTTTTAACAATTACCATTGTTTGAAAAAGTTTAAATAAATTTTCAAGTACTTTACTCTTGTTAAAACGTAAAAGGTTGCTGGTAAACTACCCCTTCCCCTTAACCGATCTTCACCAAAAACAATAGGTATTGAGTACTCTACAAATCAGGGCTGTATGCAAATAATCTTTTGATTCTGTTTGAATTTGCGGCTTTTATCGTTTGCCATAGGAAATACCCTTGTTGAGACATAAAACGTTACAGGTAAACTACCCCTTTCCCTTAACCGATCTTCACCAAAAACAATAGGTCTTGAGAACTCTACAATTCAGGGCTGTATACGAAACATTATTTAATTCTGTTTGAATTTGCGGCTGTTATCGTTTGCCAAAAAAAAACAAGTACTTTACTCTTGTTAAAACGTAAAAGGTTGCAGGTAAACTACCCCTTCCCCTTAACCGATCTTCACCAAAATCGAAAGTCCTTGAGACCTCTACAATTCAGGGACGTATGCAAAAAATTATTTGATTCTGTTTGAATTTGCGGCAGTTATCGTTTGCCATAGAAAATACGCTTGATAAAAAAACGTTGCAGGTAACTAGACCTTTCCCTTAACCGATCTTCACCAAAAACAAAAGGTCTTGAGTACTCTACAAATCAGGGCTGTATGCGAAACATTTGATTCTGTTTGAATTTGCGGCTGTTATCGTTTGCCATAGAAAATACCCTTGTTAAAAAAACGTTGCAGGTAAACTACCCCTTTCCCTCAACCGATCTTTACCAAAAACAACAGGTCTTGAGAACTCTACAATATAGGGCCGTATGCAAATAATCTTTTGATTCTGTTTGAATTTGCGGCTGTTATCGTTTGCCAAAAAAAGAAAAAATTCCCTTGATAAAAAAAAACCGTTGCAGGTAAACTACCCCTTGCCCTCAACCGATCTTCACCAAAAACAATAGGTCACGAGTACTCTACAAACCAGGGCTGTATGCAAAAAAATATTTGATTCTGTTTGAATTTGCGGCAGTTATCGTTTGCCATAGAAAAAATATCGGTATGCAGAACCATACATGACTTCCATATTCTAAGATTTATATTTAAAATCATTTTCAGCCAAACAGCCAGGCTGTGTCTTACCTGCCTTTTTATTGCTGTATTAAATGAAAAATATTATATTACATTAAAATGAAAAAATTATAATTTTATTGCCTGGCAACAAAATTATTTTATTTTTAACAATTACCATTGTTTCAAAAAGTTTAAATAAATTTTCAAGTACTTTACTCTTGTTAAAACGTAAAAGGTTGCAGGTAAACTACCCCTTCCCCTTAACCGATCTTTACCAAAATCGAAAGTCATTGAGACCTCTACAATTCAGGGACGTATGCAAAAAATTATTTGATTCTGTTTGAATTTGCGGCTGTTATCGTTTGCCATAGAAAATACGCTTGATAAAAAACGTTGCCGGTAAACTACCCCTTCCCCTTAACCGATCTTCACCAATAACAATAGGTCTTGAGTACTCTACAAATCAGGGCTGTATGCAAAACATTATTTGATTCTGTTTGAATTTGCGGCTGTTATCGTTTGCCATAGAAAATACCCTTGTTAAAAAAACGTTGCTGGTAAACTACCCCTTTCCCTCAACCGATCTTCACCAAAAACAGCAGGTCTTGAGAACTCTATAATTTAGGGCTGTATGCAAATAATCTTTTGATTCTGTTTGAATTTGCGGCTGTTATCGTTTGCCATAGGAAATACCCTTGTTAAAACATAAAACGTTACAGGTAAACTACCCCTTTCCCTTAACCGATCTTCACCAAAATCAACAGGTCTTGAGAACTCTACAATTCAGGGCTGTATACGAAACATTATTTGATTCTGTTTGAATTTGCGGCTGTTATCGTTTGCCAAACAAACAAAATTACCCTTGCTAAAAAAAAACCGTTAATGGTAAACTACCCCTTTCCCTCAACCGATCTCCACCAAAAACAATAGGTCGCGAGTACTATGCAAATCAGGGCTGTATGCAAAATATTGTTTGATTCTGTTTGAATTTGCGGCAGTTATCGTTTGCCATAGAAAAAAAATCTACAGACACACAGACACACAGACACACAGACAGACAGACAGACAAACACACACACAGACACTTTTCGGAAAACGACTTTTTTTCATGTTTTGAGTGTAGTAGAATCAGAATCTGCAATAATCTCGAACACAATTTTTTTTGCCATCACCATACTTCCATTCCTTAAGGAATATGGAAGTAAAATACGCTTGATAAAAAATGTTGCAGGTAAACTACCCCTTCCCCTCAACCGATCTTCACCAAAAACAATAGGTCTTGAGTACTCTACAAATCAGGGCTGTATGCAGAAAATTATTTGATTCTGTTTGAATTTGCGGCTGTTATCGTTTGCCATAGAAAATACCCTTGTTAAAAAATATCGTTTGCCAAAAAAAAAATCTACAGACACACAGACACACAGACAGACACACACACAGACACTTTTCGGAAAACGACTTTTTTTCATGTTTTGAGTGTAGTAGAATCAGAATCTGCAATAATCTCGAACACGATTTTTTTTGCCATCACCATACTTCCATTCCTTAAGGAATATGGAAGTAAAAAACGTTCAAAGGAACTGAGAATATTTTCATTTTATCTTTTTGTAACTAAAGTTACGGCGACGCAAAAAACTGCACAGTATCACGATCTCAGTCTGACAATGGAGGTGCTGTTTATATAAAGAAGTTTAATTATTTCACTGCTTTCATTTGACTCCGTAAAATATTTAATAACGATGCACTTATGAAATTGCTGCAGCTATATTTCTCTTGGTCGTTTTTCCCTTCTGTTTCCTATTAATTATTATACGAACTGTCTCATAGGTGTTGGTTACGTTTCTTTAAAATTGTTTTAAAAAGCTTATGTAAGTGTGTATGTAGCTGCATGTAAATCGTAAACGTGTCTATTCGTAATAAGACGTAGTGTCAGTGTAAATTCGTTTTCATTGTTATTTGGGCTAATAAGTTTATTTCTTCCTGGGCAAACCAGGAAGAAATTTATAAAGAGTTTCATTTAGAGCGTGTGCACATATGGCTAGGAAACCTAGACTTTGAGGAAATTGAAGAGATTGACAAGCTTTTGAGATGTTGTGCTGGAGAAGTGACTTAAGAATACTGTGGACCGAAATGATGTGAGGTTCTGAGGAGAGTGGGTGAATAGAGGTTGTTGATTGGATTCATTGCAGAAAGGAGGAGTAATACTGTTGTCACCTGTTACGCTGCTCGCCCGTTACCCTGATTGTGGGGCGAGTGGGAAGGGAAGGCCGAGGGAAGAGTACATGGATGGAGTTAAGAAGGAAGAAAGTATGTGGTGATCAACGAAAGGAAGAAACTGAAAGTCCACCTACTTTTTGGTTGAGGAGGCCAAGAAGAAGAAGAAGAAGAAGAAGAAGAAGAAGAAGAAGAAGAAGATGATGATGATGATGATGATGATGATGATGATGATGAGAAATGAAGTTTAGAGGGAAAAGGCAAACATTCTGTAGGGTGTTTAGAATGTCTTTATCGCAATTAAACTGGTCATTACTTGTCAACATAAGTTGTCTTTAGTATGCTTGTCTCTAGTCTATAAATTACGAGGTTGTTCAATAGAAACACGTTTATGGGCTGTACATAATTTTTTATTCAACGATTTTGAAAGACATCTCCAATAATATTAACTCTCCACTGTTGCACTAATCTGGAGATTCCCTGCTGGTAAAATTCTTGCGGCTGTTTGCGGAACCATACACTAACAGAAAACTCTACTTCAGCGTCTGATTTGAACCGCCGTCCTTTTAGTGATTTCTTTAATGGGCCAAAGACACGATAATCGCACCGGGACAAGTCGGGACTGTAAGGTGGATGTTGTAAGACTTCCCACTTCATACGACCAACAGATCTTGAATCGCCTGGGCTACACGGGGTCGAGCATTATCATGAAGAAGAATGACACCATTTTTGGGCTTCCCGAGACGGTTATTCTTGATGCTGACCCGTAAGCGTTTTAAGCTGTCTGCATATCGCTCAGCACTGATGTTGACACCAGGTTCTTTAAAATCTAAGAGCAGAATACTCTGATAATAAAAAAATACGGTCACAATTACTTTTCCTGCCGAAGATTGCAACCGACATTTTTTCGCCTTCGGAGATTGTGCATGCTTCCACTACATACTCTGGCGTTTGGATTCTGGTTCGTAGTGATATCACCAAGTCTTATCACTGGCAACAATTTGGTGTAGAAAGGCATTACCTTGTTGTTGGTAGCGCATAAAACGCTAATGATAAAGCCGAACGCAAATTTTTCTGTTCAAGCAGTCGTGGAATCCACTGTGCAGCAACTTTGTAATAGCCAAGACTATGAATGATGGAACGAACAGTTTCCACACTGATGCTCAACATTTAAGAAAGTTCTCTAACTTTGATGCGCCTATTTGCGCGTAAAGCAGTTTTCAGCTGTCTCAAATTTTCATCTGATGCTGCAACACGTGCAGGTCTGGGACGGGCCCAATCTTTAGTGGAGTCTCTTCCTTGTAGAAATTTATTGGCACGCTTCAAACACTGCCGTATGAGAATAACTATAGTTACCATATACAGCTTTCATTCTTCTATAAATTTCCATTGGCTGACGCCCCTCAGCGACCAAAAACTGAATAACGGCACGCAGATTATCTTTGGACGGATTTTATATTATAGATGCCATTTTCAACCCAGTCATAACGCTTAGAAAAGAGCAAACTGCAAATATTTTTGACAGACGGGTCACAAGTACTTAAACAGACAATATAAACACATGAATTCCTTTGCCATGGCGATGAAGTACGGCTGCACAGATCAAACGTATTTCTATTGAACAATCCTCGTGACTATCAGTAGGCTATCATGAGAATCCGTCTAAGCTTTCAGTAGACAAATGCGTTGTTCACAACGCAACGTAACGTAGGGTTTTGCTTTGGTCAATCGATTGGTATTGAAGCCTATTTCTAATAAAAACATACACTTAAAATGTATCATTAACAAAATCAATTTATATTCTTATATACAATACATATTCATCTTTACAATATACTGTATGTTCTTATATTTTCAGTCGAATCATATTTTATACTGACTTCATGTTATTCTAGCTTTTCATTGCATTTTTCTTCTTCTGCGCCGGGGACGCTTTAATAACCTATAAACAATACGCGGCCAACATCCTGAAGTCGTCATGATTTATATGTTTACTAAATGTGTGAGTGTGAGCATGTGTAGAGAGATAGTTGGAGAGAGGGGCGGGAGAGAGAGAGAGAGAGAGAGAGAGAGAGAGAGAGAGAGAGAGAGAGAGAGAGAGAGAGAGAGAGAGAGAGAATCAGAAAATATAAATAGCACTTTCAAAAAATACCTTTCAGTAAATAAATATGTACTCTTAACGGAAAGCATTTTAAAGATAATAAAGTAATATTATTATTATTTCCTGTGACTCTTAAAACTGTACTGTATATGAATGATAGCATTATATGACAGTCAACTCTATCCTTTGTTGATTGCAAACATAAATAACACTATGGCACGCCACTATAAACAAATTTTCAGATTAGCGCTTTCAAGCTTCACAGCTCATCATCAGATCGGGAATATACATAAAGATATTCCCAATCTGATGATGAGCTGTGAAGCTTGAAAGCCCTATCGGAAAAATTTTATATAGTGGTGTGCAACAGTGTTATTTCTGTTTTTAATTATTGCCGCTCACATAACTTTATTAATTAAAAACGTTTCTATTTGGTCATGTATGTTTTTCAAAAGTTTCACTGACCATAATTAGCTAAAGATACAACAATGTACATTACTCACGTATTGCGCGTCTTATAGCAAGCAGGTGGCGGACGTTATCGTGTTACCAAGTAATTATTTTAATTATTTTAAAATAATTGATTTAAACCAAAACAATGTAATTTTTCCTATGAAGTCGATAATAGTGATGTGCAATATTATTGCATTTATGACGAAATGAATCGCCCAAGATACGAAACTAAAAAGTAAACACTTCACCTATTTTGTTGTACTCCATCTATTAGACTGTTAAATGATAATGGTAATTTTAGCAAAAGGTTAGCAGTTAAGTTTGTTAAAATAATAATAAATTTTAATGGAAGCAATTAGATGGGTTTATAAGACTGTGGAGCTTGCTTATATGAAATACTTCTTTTTGGCAATAGCTGATGGGATAGGTCACGTCAATGGTACAAAGGAAATAAATCATTGATCAATATAAATCAAGTTATGAAATTGTACAATAAACATTCTTACCATAAAAACAAACCTATCTAACTAGAACTACTTGAATCATGATAAATGATAAGAACCAGGGCTACATTGAACAAAATATTTTTCCAGATAGCAGAAAGATATGTCTGTTTCCGATAAGGCTCAAGGCCTCGAATTTATTAGAGGACGTACTGCAACAAAAAGATAAGAATCACGTTAAATAATTCAAGAACTTTACTCGTTAAATAATTTCATTATATCGTAGAGGAATTAAAGTTAAAATTTGGAACAAGTGTTCAGCGTTTCATCTCTGTTCGCAGATAACAACTATCTGAAAGAACTAGAAGCTAGGTATCTCGGCTTTGATAAAAATTTAGAAAAGTAACTGATTCAGTTTATAACTAATTTTGTTCAGTATATCGACGAAACACGATGCTTATTGTATATGTATTGCGTTGCTAGATTAAAGGGTATTTATACTTTAAACCGTTTCTATTGAAGGAAATGGCTTGTATAAATCAAGTTATGAAATTGTACAATAAATATTCTTACCATTTTTTTCGGTGAAGCGTTTGTGAGGATCGGTCAAAAATGTAACACAAATTTTAACTTATTTGTGTCGACGTTTTGACAATGATTATTTTCATCATCAGGACAATGGGTGAAAAGAAATTAACAAAAGTGATTGCTCAAGTGGTTGTGTTCCTATTTGAATCCACCCCAATTCTGACGCCGTGACTGTAAGGTTTGTACCCTCGTAACATTATTTTGATATATTAAAGTAAAAGAAAACCAGCATTGGACATTGCCTAATAAATGTTTTAAAATCTTTTACCAATCCCTTTCTACATGCTTGTAGACTAATTAATGTAAACAATATAAAGGTTCCAGTGTCCTTCAACAGTAAACTCGAAGATGTTGTTTTTTCAGTAATTGTATGCAACTGACCCAAATTATTTTAGGTCAAGCTGGAGTCTAGTTACCGCGAATGCTTAAAACAGTCGTAACGCATTGGTTTCCGAATCTACCGTAGGAACTGTTAGTTCCTGTGTACACTGTCAACTGCTGTAATCATTAAAGTCTATTTTGCTTAACTTTGCGCCCCGTGTCCAAGGTGATAAGGACACATGTATATTCATGATGATTACTTGGGCCTGACTAACTCTTGGGCCTGTCTTTGATCCTTGGAAACTGGAGGTGTGCGTGATGATTAAAGCTAACCGCACGCTAACGCAGATAATTAAGTCACAGTAGTATGAATATAAATTATTATTAAATAAAAGTAGTATTTTTATGAGAAAAATCTTATTTAAAGTGACATTCTGTAAAAAAAAAAACAGCGTTTAAAAATGTTTTATTCTGTAAAAAACGTTTATTCTTGCAAAAATCTTAATTCTATAATAGTAAATGTTTACATTTGACGCCATAATTTTAGTGTTTGTAATGCTTAAATATGGCGCAAACTTTTGGTGTGTTTATAAAGAATGTGATAAGATACTGTGAACAATGATGACTAAATGCAATTGAATGTAATCTTAACAGGCAGTGTAACACAGTTATGCCCTGCTTGAATCGTTTTATTATATAATTCACAAAACCGAACCCTTCTATGATAAAGAGGCACATTATAATTTTGAATCTATTAGACCACATAATTTTAGACCGGACTTTCGTTGTAAAGTTTTTAAAATAGTAAACTTACCGCACATCGTAGGACAACTGAGATTCTCAGGAAACGTGCTAGTATCAACCTACACAGGTCACACAGCCTGTCAGCTGGTTAGTGTATTTGGAAACCTGCTTGGCACACTTCTGTTCTTTGTCACCTTAGTTTTTGTTTATCTGTGGATTATTATTTTACTCTGTAAGCTAGTGAAATATTCTGACATTTACAGTTACTACAGTACGATAATGGCAAATGGTAAAACTCGTGGCTGTGTGAACCACTCAGCTAACTTTTGTTATGTGCGTGGAAAGTTAATTCCAAAAGCACAATGAAAGCCTATTACTGATTTAGTTAAGAAGCAAATTAACTGTACTTTGATTGCGCTTCCGGTGATCAGGACAAAAGCTCCACACCGCATGTTGATAGATGTGCAATATACCACATCTTGATGAACCTGCACAACCACTCTAATATAATGGATGAAAGTAAAGTGTCGTACCATGCTGTTTACTGTCCCAGTAATTTGGTTTGAGTCAAAAGATCATACGGTCTGTTATTTTTGGCTCACAAATATCGCAGGGAATTCCAGTAAAACCAAGCATAAAATAAAATAATATGATGTGTCTTTAATGCATAAACCTGTGCCTCATGGGGAAGGCTTGCCTGTTTCTATCTGCAACTTCCAATTCACTGCATCAGATCCATCTGAGAAAAATGAATCAGAAGATGCAGGACCTACAGAAAATTACAGCTCTGAATCTCATGACAGATCAAGGATCATCTCATTTTATAGAACAGGAAGAACTGAGCGACGTAGTCCGTGATTTAAAATTTACTAAACAGTAAAATGAACTGTTAGGATTAACATTAGGGCAATGGAACCTTCAAGCTCCAGGAAAAAAGATTTTGAGTTTTAGATAAAAAAAATAGCCATTTTGAAATTAAGAATTCATTGTGTGTATGGATGGAGATGAATGGTTTGATGATGGAGTTGGGTGTCCATCATAAACCCACAGGAGATGCGACTATTTATTGATTATAGTATAGACCTAACTAGCTTAAAAGATGTGATATTGTACAGTGGCAATAAACTCCCACCATTGCCTTTGGCTTATGTATACTCCTTACGTTTTCGGAAGGCACCTAAGAGATTAGGAGACCCTCGCCCACCAACGCGCACTCACACACACACACGCGTGACCAGTTTGACCTGCCTCTAATGGCGCTTCGATGAGTCACCTACTAGGCATTGAACGACAAAACTATGAAAATTTGTATTCTAGATTTTACATAAGTTATGATACTTTTTTGGATTCTGTATTCAATTTCCTTCAAAATGGGTCCAAACACGAAATAATTACGACATTTATGAGCTTTAAAAAGACGCCAAACACTATTCTACGTGTTAGCTTTTTGGCGTCCTCATAAATGTCGTAATTATTTCGTGTTTGGACCCATTTTGAAGGAAATTGAATATAGAATCAAAAAAATGTATCATAATTTATGTAAAATCTAGAATACAAATTTTCATAGTTTTCTCGTTCAATGCCTAGTAGGTGACTCATCGAAGCGCCATTAGAGGCAGGTCAAACTGGTCGCGCGTGTGTGTGTGTGTGAGTGCGCGTTGGTGGGCGAGGGTCTCCTAATCTCTTAAGTGCCTTCCGAAAACGTAAGGAGTATAGTGGAATGAGAGAAATGAATGAAAGCTTCGCTTTGCTGCTAGAGGAAACCAAGTGTAAAGGTCATGAGTGGCAGATATGCGGTCATATAAACGTTGTCTCGCTACTTGTAGGTTTTCAATGAGGGTTTAAAAATGCTGCTGTTTTGTGCTTCTGGAACAGCCGAGACACCAAGAATCACTACAAAGCCAAGGCCTGTTAGGAACTCATACTTTTCTGAAGAAGAGAATGTGAAGTTTGTTCAATTAGTCGAGTCGAGTAAAGTAATTCTGCCTGCTCTTCATATTAAGCTGGGTTTGATGAACTTCGTAAAAGCTCTTGATAAAGGAGGTCAGGCCTTTAATTGTTTGAAAGGAAAGCTTCCCACACTGAGTGAAGCGAAAGACGGCATGATGGACCACAGATAAGGAAATTTTTGAAAAATCTAACGTTTGATGCTAACCTTATAAGTCTGGAGTTAGCTGCTTGGTCCTCTTTCAAAGCGATTGTGCATGGCTTCTTGGGCAGCAGAAAAGACGATGACTATGTTTACATTATGAGTGATATATCGGAGAACTATAAGAACTCTGGGTGTAGAATGTCACTGAAAATTCACTTTTTATATTCACCTTTATTTTTAAAGCTTTACTCAGGTGTAGTAAGTAACGAGCAGGGTGAACATTTCACCACTATATCCTCTATGTCAGGAACGCTGGAATCTTTCAGTCACTCAGGAGTATTGCTGGTTTCTTCTTGGTGCTTTTGTTGGCCTCATACGTACATTACCAGATGAGTTCTGAGTCTGTATTTTACTTCTTGTCTGTATTTTAAATGGTGAATATTGGATAATATTTTATTATTATATTTGTATTACTGCTGTCTATCTGGGAAATGTGATGTGCTATAGAAAATTTGACTTTTCCCATGCATTTAGCACCATAAAATTAGGTAAATCCACTCATTTACAAAAGTTTCATTTGTTGAGTAGCGGAATTATTTGGATTAGACTGTGATAATTTTGATGATTTAATCTACAATAATCAAAATTTAAGTGAATATAAGTTGTGAATTCTATGAAACACGAAACACATTTAAACTTTTAGATATTATATTACAAAATAATTTTTGGTTATTTTAAATAAAGTAAACAGTTTTTGTAATAAAAACGTGTATACAAATGCACACTTTGGAATAAAGTTTTGGATTATTGTGGATTAAAGATTTAATATGGTAAATGTTATTATTGAGGAACTTAAATTTTATGATTAGAAAAGTTTACACTACCTAGTAGAAAAAATCTTTTGAATGTTAAAACTTTTGTAAATTATTTGATGTAAATATGTTGATGAATGTGATCGAACACTTAACTGACTAGAAACCAGAACTTTAACCAAGTTCTAGAACCTGTAGAAACCAGAACTTGAGATAGCCAGTTACGACAGGAGAATATCATTGTGTGTACGTTAAACAGACAACATAAATTCTTTCAGCCAATCATAAAAATATATCAACATTGACACTAATAAGTGTTAGAAATCAGTAGACTTTCGATTTACGTATGTGCCCTGAATTTATGGATTCACAATTTCTATACGAGGGTCAGTTGAAAAGTACGCGGATCAACGTCTACAGCTTAGCGGTAGGACTATAATTTTTCGTCTGATGTAAGATAGAGAGTTCTTATAAATGGCTGTAAATTTTCAAATCTATCTGTCAATTTATTCATTGCTTAACAGCTGTTATCTGGCCGCTTTGTTGCAATTTTTGGGCGTCTATTGTGAGGATCACCTTCAGTGCTCGTACGACCACGTTTAAACTGGAGTGCCCGCTTAGAAATCATTTCTTTGAACGGATAGTACGTTCTAACGTATTTACGGTTTATTTATAAATTTCTATTGACGCTAGACTTGTTTTAATGAACAATTTAATCAGATCACGACGTTCGGGTTTATCCATTTTGAAAACACGCGTGACACGTAAATTTCGAACAACTGATAATCAATTAATATATCGGCAGATAGGTTTGGAAATTAGTAGGTGTTTATAAGAAATATGAATTTTACAACAAACGAAAATTTTAATTTTACCGCTGAGCTATAAATGACCCTTCGACAACCTTTAACTCGACAGTCGTAGTTATTATGTAAATCGTAGGTTTTCTTATTAAAAGATAAACACAATTTGGTGGTTAAGTCTAATTTTTAGTAAACTTGTATTTCAACCACTAACACGCAATTATACTTTCCATAAGCGCTTTCAGGCCTCTCGTTTCATCTTTAGATGGAACACAACAATCAACCTAGAAACCTTCCCCCTTTTGTATATTTTATCTACACGCCAGAAGCGTGAACATGACATAAACAAACATAGCAGGTAACCACCCTTATTACGCCTTAGCTAGCAAACAATCAGTCACCACCCCTTGACAGAGTACTTTTCCATTGCTGTCTGGTCATCATTAATTAATTCAAAGGTGAAATTTGGTAATAAAGATATGTTTTACCACATATTAAAGAAGAGAGAAATGTACAACATAAAAGTTGGTAGCAGTCTTAGTTAAACTAAGACTAAGTCTTGGTTAAACTTAGTTACCGGGTGGCAATGAAAAAGTACTGGGACGAGGGGTGGTGATTCGGCTTGACACGCAGTCAGTGGTTGCAATACAAGTTTAGTCAAAATTTTTGTTTTCTGTTTTTTCCAGTCTGTTCTGTCCGAAACAATAGCATAAAACTGCAACAATGTTTTAAATGTTTTAAAACCTTAACTACATTAAACTACTTAAAAATAACTAAATTATTTAAAATTACAAAGGAAGGTATTTACTACATTGCATTAGTAAATATTTACCATATTGTTTCTCAATTGGATCTTGTCTATACCACACATGCGTGCGATCTTTGTGGATATTTTCAACAAACAATTGGTTTGTCCGTGCACAGACAGGGTACGGTTTGTTTCACTCTGTACCACTAAAATGTTTGTGCTTGTCTGCTCTGTACACAAAGACTGTCTACGGTTAGACATAAATTGTAACAACGTCTTACCACACGAGCTGCTGTATCTGTGGTCAGTATTTTGTCTCAGACATCGTTTAAAACGTTCGAATGTATAATCGAATATTACAGATTATAAGCATATGTTTTATTGTAAGTCTGTGGTAATTGTAAGGGAAAACGTTATATAATACTCCAGCTACAGCTACGCGCTAGACAATTAATGAGCAAACGATGAGTATTAATTTATTAAATCTGAACTTTTATTTTCAGTAGTTTCTGAAGCTTCTATAAAAATAAAAGTGTTTCGAAGGCGTCTTTGCGTAATTAAGTGACTTCTCTACTTTGAAAGAAATTGTTTGTCTCTAACTCAACGTTAAATCTTCTTGTCTGAGAGGAAACTAATTATTTCAGATTAGTGTAAAACGCTATTTGATAAGGACATACATTCTCTCTCTCTCTCTCTCCCTCCCCCCCCCCCCCTCTCTCTCTCTCTCTCTCTCTCTCTCTCTCTCTCTCTTTCTGGCTGTAGTTTGTTTCTCACTCTGTCTCTCCCATAGAGGCAAACAGTAGTACACACCTGGATTAGGGGAGATTATACAGTTCTTTGACTAAAATATTTTTCACACTAAATTTTAATGATGTCTGGACATTTTCTTCGAAAAGGATCATATTTTCTAGTGGGAAAGCCTTCCATTGAGAATAAGCGCGTAGGTGTAGAAACGAGAGACGTGACACAGAAATTATAATAATACATATTTTGTCAGAGTTTCTGCTATCACCTGTTTCACATTCCCGTAGTTTTATAGTCGGGATACACCAAGCTATATAAGAATTTTGTTAACATAATAGCCTGTATACATATTTGTATACACTGTTCACGATTCACGAATTCACGGTTTAAAAAAGTGTCATTAGATTATTTTATTAATAAATTTACAATTTTCACCTTTTTACTATTTAAGTACACACAGGCACTCGCGCGCGCGCGCGCGCGCGATAAGTATAGTTTTTGCTTGACTTTATGTATATTGTGATTTACTGCTGAGGTTACATTTATCCCGCAGCTTTATCTGGATTAGTTGTTGGCTAGAATTTTTAGATAGGTAAATAACAAATTAAAAGAAACGTTTATTAACTCTAAAACAATACTAATTTTATACAGTCATCTTATATAGGCTTAAGCAATGTCAATTATGGGCTGAGCAAGTAATTAAACCACAAAAACGACGTTTTTACAACAAAAACACAAATTTGTGATTACAAGTCTTTCAATTTAAATATTTTTATAATTATTACTTTGTATTCAAAGAAACCTGGAAATATATATAATTATATTAATGTTGAAGTAGAAGGAGTTAAATTAATTAATACTAAATAAATTATATTAATATAAAATTAATACTAAATTAATATTAATTCTCTTAGGAGCTAAGAGACATCATGGGTGTTGTAGGCAATCAGGTAGAATATTGTTTTGCAGTGAAAGTATCATTTTTTTTTTAGTGAAATTTTTTGTGTTGTAAGAAAATGTTTGAATTTTTAAACATTTTGTTTATCTGACAAATTTTTAGTTTCTAATTCAGATATTAAAATAATATTTTTTTAAGAGCGTTCATAACGAGAATCGTATTACCTATGTGTAAGTCATCAACAAGCAGTATAAATTTTGCTGTAAGGTAGTTATTATGTGATGTACTTAAAATATTATATAATGTAGTGGACTGCATACAAAAAACAAACAAAAGAAAGAAACTGATTTAAATTTGTATATTTCCTGATACCACAGCACATTGAAAATCAGCACACAATCATCAATTCACACGCGCAGTTCTATACACACACTGGCCCTGCACTTTAAACTCTCACGAGAAAGCCAGTCACTCTCCCCAGTATTTTACCTCTCCTCGCTCTCTCTCTCTCTCTCTCTCTCTCTCTCTCTCTCTCTCTCTCTCTCTCTCTCTCTCTCTCTCTCTCTCTCTCTCTCTCTCTCTCTCTCAGACACACACACAAAAGACCTAAGGTAGTGGATCATCAAAATAGATTATTTTTTGTGTTAAAAAATATGATTTTTCCAATTTGCCAATTTGCAAATCGGATAAAAAGTCTAAGAATCTGAGGATTTTTTGAATGGATTGTATTCATTTGAATTTCGTTTTAGCCAATAGTGTGGCATCATTACTGTAATCGAAACTCACTGATTTCAATATTTTCTTTCCAAAAGGAACACCTGTTTATATCTTGCGTCTTTGCGTATGGAAGGCAACCGTGTGTATGCTGTTTAGCCACCGAATTTAGGTCTAAAGTGATTCTAAGTTTAGATTTATTTCCTAGTTCCTGGCTTTTAGTGGAACTGATCTCGTACAGGGAAAAGTTATAGATGGTACTGTCGTGGAACAAGTTAGCAATATTTTGAATAACTTGGGTACAGTGGGCCTTATAATGAAAGCAACGACGATGTGAGAAAGTTGCACACGTTTAACCTTATGTGCGGTACCATTAGGCGAACCTTTAAGTCAGCAAGTAAAGGAACAAGCCTAAAATTCTACAAGGTGATGACCCTTCCCACACTTCTTTACGGGACTGAGAATTGGACTTTAATAAATGGTCAGGTCAGTCGTATCCAAGTGGCTGAAATGAGATTTCTCAGGCAGGTAGCAGGGTATACTCTCCATCATCATAGAAGAAACACAAATATACGGTTGGAACTGAATATTATAAATGTACTCGACAGGATTGTCCAGTATTAGCTGAATTGGTGGGAACATCTTTGCCGAATGGATGACTGCCGCATCCCCAAACAACTATGGAAGTATAAGCCGAGGGGACGGAGGGGTGTGGGACGTCCGAGGAAGCGCTGGAGTGACCAGCTCTAATCTTTGCCTGTTTGAGACCGGAACAAATCATCCTTGGTTTAATCCTTGAAGAAGATGATGATGATGATGATTTCCTAACTAAAAATTGTAATGGTTTTTATTTTTCACAGATTCAAAAGGTTAGTATTATATGAGTCGTTTACTTGCAAAACCAGATACATGCCAAAAAATGAAAATTTTCAGAACTAAAAAACTTTATTGCAGGAGATTTCAACTCTAATTTCAATAAGGATGTATCTGTTTCAGAAAATTGTGCAGTAGATAGGGACATGTAAAATGTAATAAAGTATAGGAAAATGCAGGAAAATAAAGTACTGTAGGCTATAGGAAAGTGCAAAAAAATGAGAATGTGAAAATAGTGGATGTATTTGGTTTTGAAACTAGACAACCTATATTATTGTAATAACTCACGGTTACGGGTGTATAAAACAACCGTGATTCGTCACATGCTTTGAAGTTTCCTTTTAAGTATACTTTATATGTCTCATGCCCGAAAAAGAAATCTTTCCGGATGACTGCACGGCGACTTGCTGGATGTATACTTCTACGCTCGAAAATTTAGGCGGAGGGTAGAGATTTGATAATAACAATAAATTGTTATAGAAAAAATTACAATCTAATTAATTTTGTACATAAATTACAAAATTTAGTTTTGCTTTAAGCACTTAACTAAAATATCTGGAGGCACATTTACATAACTGTATAGTTATGTAATTTTTACAAGGCTAAAACTAGTTATGTACGTTCGTCTGAATTCATTGACGTAATCATTACACCTGTACAGCACAGATGCAGTGCAGTGCAGAATGTAATATTTTAAATAAAAAAAGACATTGCGAGATGTTTTTACGCGAATACGTTCTTAAAATCGGTACTGGGTACCTCGCATCTTGGAAAACTCGAGCTTCACTAAATCAGTTACAATTTGTTTCGGTAAAATTTCCAAGATGTTATCGTCTGATTCGGAGCCATTTGATACCATTGGATAAAAAAAGGATGGACGTTTTTGAAACTCGGTTGAAGGGACCACACTCTTCCGCACTTCTCCTTAGGGGTCGCTAGGTAGTTTAAGGTCGAAAACGAAACGTGGCAGTCAATTTAGAGCATATGCGTGGTCCC
This sequence comes from Magicicada septendecula, assembly GCA_034769895.1. NCBI lineage: Eukaryota > Metazoa > Arthropoda > Insecta > Hemiptera > Cicadidae > Magicicada > Magicicada septendecula. Next base: position 805,844,142 of record CM068368.1, on the reverse strand, counting down.
GTCGTGCTGATCTGACGTCGATTGTTCAAAATCTCTTATACAACACACTTATAGAATAAAATATCAAATCTGTCTTATTTGTGCAAAATGTGTAGGAGTTTAAAAAAAATTGACAAAACGTCGAAATTCCACTCTATTTGTAGAGAAAGTGCAAACAAAAACAGAAGAAACGGCACGACAGCTCGGACTGTGAAGTGTCCAGAAAGATGTGAGACTCAGCCCAGGTGAAAGAGTCAAGGCTTATAGGGAACGAAAGGGATTCGAATGTGTAGCGAGGAACAATAATCGACAGCGCGGAAAACGGACTTTGGACGTTGTCGCTATACCACAAGATGCAAAGTACCAGTGAGTGTCTTGTCACGCTTTCTCGACCCATCCGCCTAACAGATGACTTGGACGGCGACTTCTGCATGGTCAACTTAACTGTGAACAAAGATACGAAATTTATACTGGGAGTAGATTAGATCAATCCCAACATGCCCCAAGAATCAATAGGTTATTTCGTGTTTCAAATGCTTGGCGCTTATTCAGAAGCCATTACACTAATCTTTCCAACAATGAATTCCGACACCAAGACTCCGATTCTACTGTACGGAGCCTTCAACGTGGACATTATGCAAAACAAATCATTTCTTAAATTATATGAAATCCAAACTGAATGTGGACTGCATTAGTCCAGCGGCTACTATGGGCTATACCTGCTTAAATCTAACATTTCTGTACAGACTTTACGTACTTCTCTTATTATGTACTTGTGCTCATTGGACTGATATCAAGTAACGGAAAATATGTGCCTTTGTAAATATAGTGTCTTATGGAATAAATGTGTTCATAATTTCTTAAATCGATTTCCTTAGATCAAAGACGTATCCCTCCGGAAAAAGACTACCGGCCAGACACGGTACAGCCTGCCAATTCTTTTTCAATTTTACGTTTACACATAACACATTTTAAAAATTGTGGACACCGAAAGAACGTAATGTAGTCTAAATAGTCATTTACAGTAAATAAATTATACGTTTTTGCATATATTATCCAATATTATATAACCATTAACATATGCAATATGTTAATAATACGCATATGCAGTTTGATACGAAACTGCAAAGAAGGCATATACCTGTTGTAAATTATGCTTTTTTTAGTATCCAACTAATGTTGTTATATACTTGTAGAAACTAATTGTTCACACATTTCGAAATAACATGATAATAAAATGATAACGACTTTGAGGTATGTTTGCACTTTAAAGCGATAAATTAAAAATTGAATCCAGTAAATATTATTGTTTCCATCATTTTTAATTCCATGTTCCTAAGGAAATTAAAGTATGGTGATCGTGAAAAAAATCGTGTTCGAGATAAGGGCTGATTCTGATTGCACTACCCTCAGAACATGAAGAAAAGACATTTTCTGAAAAGTGTCTGTGTGTTGAAAATTATTCTATGGCGAACGATAACTGCCGCAAATTCAAACAGAATCAAATACTTTTGCGTATGTGCCCAAGTTGTAGAGGACTCATAGCCTATTGATTTTGGTGAAGATCCGCAGGTTGTTCGTTTTGTAAACTTGCGTCAGTATGCTGGTGCTTCCAGCAAACTTAGAGGGTAAATAACGGTTCTTTTTATATAGTTTTCCTGTACTTGTATTTAGCTTTGTAGAAGATGGTTGTTTTTTCTTTTTTGCGGTCCACGCTTGTTAGTGAACGAATCTCGAGTAGACTCGAGTTTGTATTTAGTGTACTAATTTATATTACACTTTGAAGACGATTACAGATTGTTTAGTATAATGAAGAAAGTTGTGTTAGTGGTTGAAATCACAAGCATAATGGTTGCACACCACTATATAAAATTATCCCGATTAGCGCTTTCAAGCTTCACAGCTCATCGTCAGATCGGAATTGAAACAAATCACCTGAAAAGAAACCTTTCACTCCCATCTCACCCCACCCTACTCACACACAACAAGCTATAATTCAAATGTCCCTTCCCCACCCCCTGAGCCCTGTCACTCCATCTGGACAGTTACATATTTTTCTAGCAAATTCCTTGTGTTTCAGTGTGTGTGTGTGTGTGTGTGTGTGTGTGTGTGTGTGTGTGTGTGTGTGTGTACATTCCTTTTAAACCTACCCGCCTTCCTGCAGAACAAAAGAATTATGCAGGGTCATTGACATACATAGGTTCACATACTAGAAAAATTATAGAATGTTTCAGTAAATACGGAGTAGATATAGCTATTAAAAAATGTGAAACGGCATTCTATAAGATAAGGAATAAAAATATAGAAAAAATTCCAGTATTACAGAAAAGCGGAATTTATAAATTAAAATGTAAAGACTGCAACGAAGTGTACCTAGGTGAGACAGGACGAAAATTCGTATGCAGGTTGTCTGACCACAAACGTGGAGAAGGTAATAGAACAACGAATTTGCTATACGCAAGACATTTCATAGAAGACAACCATACGTTTGTTAATCCTTTGGAAGACTACGAAATTGTAAAAGTAGTAAATAACACAGTTGAAAAGAAGCTTAAGGAGTTATAATTATTCAAAGAAAGAGATAAAGGGTTAGAGAATTTAATTAATACTAAAATTAAATTTGATAATGAAGAAATATTTTGTAACATAATTAAGAAGTAAATGATAGAGGACAGATAGATAAGATTAAGAATTAAATTGCATAGTACTAATTGGAAGTTTTAAAATAAGGGTGTGTGACTGACCCACGTGTGTGGAGAGGAAGGCGGGTAGGTTTAAAAGGAATGTACACACACACACACACACAACACTGAAACACAAGGAATTTGCTAGAAAAATATGTAACTGTCCAGATGGAGGGACAGGGCTCAGGGGGTGGGGAAGGGACATTTGAATTATAGCTTGTTGTGTGTGAGCAGGGTGGGGTGAGATGGAGGTGAAGGGTTTGTTTGCACGTTGTTTGTCTCAATTCCGATCTGACGATGAGCTGTGAAGCTTGAAAGCGCTAATCGGGATAACTTTTATATAGTGGTGTGCAACAGTGATCATTCTGCTTGTGAGTGTTTAGTAGTCGAAACGTTATGTGATAAGTTCTAACGATAGCAGTTGTTTGACGTAAGCCTTCTGATACGATTTAGAGTTGTTCAGTGAAAACTCAGTCGAGGTGGATAGCACGTCTGACGAACTCATTCTGGAAGGCGTAAAGATCCTCTTCAGAATAAATGTATAAAAAATTGTTAATAAGGCTCCACCAAGTGACAGTCGGTATAAGCATGCGAATGAAATTAAGTGTATTGTTAAAACAGTAACAGACATAATACGAAGCCTCACTATCCGTAGCAACTTCGAGATGACCCCTCCAATTGATATGATACAAAGGTCACAGTTGAGACGGTTTTGCCTCGTCTGTAGAATACAAAATAGAAGATACCCTAGAAAAGTGTGCGAAATAAAATCAGAAGGTAAAAGGAGAAGAGAGAGACCTATAGGTTGAAGTGGGAAGACAGTATTAAAATAAGTACAGAAAAGAGACTTCTATGTATCCATGTGCTTCTAAAGCTAAAAAAAAACAATGTTGATTGGATCAACTGTGGAAAGGAAAAGTTGGATGGGTACCTGCTATGCAATTCGCCCCCCCCCCCTGATCGAGGGCGTAGTGGGAGGGGAAGGCCCAGGCCCAGGTAGGACTACACGGTTCGGGTAAGAAAAGGAGAAGGTATGTGGTGATCAAGAAGCTGTCTACGTAAAGGAAGAAATTGCAAACCCACTAACCTACGGGTTGAGGAGAAGAAGAAGAAGAAGAAGAAGAAGAAGAAGAAGAAGAAGAAGAAGAAGAAGAAGAAGAAGAAGAAGAAGAAGAAGAAGAAGAAGAAGAAGAAGAAGAAGAAGAAGAAGAAGAAGAAGAAGAAGAAGAAGAAAAAGAAAAATATAACTTTAACGTAAAGTTAATTTTCAAGTGTTAAAGCTTAGCCTTTTACAAAAAAGAACCTACATTTTACGACACCACCTTCTGCGATAGGACCAACACCAACAACAGAAAGATAAACAAATATATTACCGAATTTTTTACAAATTTATGAAAGTATATGAAAACTATTAATTACAGAAATATATTAAATGAAGTAACAAAAAAACTAAAGTTTGTAGTTTCTGCTAATATATTTATTATAAGTCCAACATGGTGTAAGTGTTCACCTACCAGAATGTATAACTTATATTTATTGCGTAGAATCATAGTCCAAAATATGTAACGTGTTTTTTATGTTGTCTCCACAATAAATTCAACCCTGGCTTAATTTGCTCATTGTGAACATACTCCAGTTCAAAATTTTACTACTATGACTGCCACGATTAAAACAACGAAGCATGTGTGTACACCGCGAGCGCACATGCGTGCGACGTACCAGAGTGCGTGCTGGAGTCAATGCAAGGCTCGCGCTTGCACTGATCCCCAACACGCAGACTGCACACAGGACATGTGTCGGCTCAGCGGAGCAGGTGTGAGTCTGTACGCGCGGGCGACACATGCGTGCGCTTACCAGAGTGCGTGTTGAAGTCAATGCAAGGCGCGCGCTTGCACTGGCTCCCAACACGCAGACTGCAACGCAGGACATGTGTCAGCCAAACGAGTGTGTGTGAGCGTGATGCCCGTATCCTAATCGCGACACTCAGAGTAGCAAAAATTCCATTACCTGGAGTATTTCACAGTGGGTAAAGGAGCCACAAGCTGAATTTATCTGCAGAGTCACCAACAAGACGCATCTGTTATCGTTGCTGGTTTGAATTAAACTAATTAATTTCGTTTAATTTCTACCAATTGCTTAGAAATGAACAATTTATTGTTATTAAAAATTACAACAAAGAAAAATTGAAAATTTTGTCTTTTCTAAATGTTTTACTATTATACAAATAGTGAGAATTAAGTGCAGTAATTTGGGTTTTAAGAAATATAACATACTACGATGTCCACTGTGATATAATTCCTTTAAACATTTGTAAAAAGTAATTCTTAAAATAGGCAGGATCAGTCAATGATACGGGTGACTTTAAAAATTCAGGTGTGTTTTTATTTATGGATAGTAAATTGAAAGTATTTACACTAAATTGAAAGTAGGCCTATACGTAACAGCATTTAACTAGACGCAGAAACTACAAGTTTTTTGAACACTACGCCCCGAATGTAGCGACAATTTCAACTCACACACATTTGAAGTCAAGTTTTTACGTTTTCCATTACACGGTGTAACATGTGAACAGAAATTACACCAACTTTGAATGTTTCGATGTTTCATGGGGATGGATCATTGTACACCTTACTTTTAAAATAAGGAAATGGCACGCTGGTAGTCTAGCGGGCCATGGAATGTTGCCACTCCTGAAGGTAACTCTTTAAACTAAATCAATTGATCACAGCCCTATGGCAAGTTGCTCCCCATACTGTTTGGTGTGATTTCAGACTTTTCTGCTACTTGGAGAGACAAAAATTAGTAAATCATTTGGACATATTGCTCTGATGTGATAGTAATGGAATTCCCATTCTCATCTTGAAAGAAGTGAGGACTGATTATTCCAAAGGATTATTATTGCACACCATACAGTAAGTTTAGCAGTGAGCAATGGTTCTCGACAGTTATTTGGGTCTCAATACCGAAAGGTTTGTTTACTTACATGTCTGCTCACATGGAAATGCGTTTCATTACTCATTAGCGTATTGTGAATAACATCTACATTGTTTATGACATACGAGAACTGGCGGCAAAAAGTCACACGGTGTACTTTATCACTGTCACTTAAGGTTTAGAGTACTTGAATTTTGTACAGCTGCATGTAAAGGATTTTTAAATCCTTAATCATTATAATGGATTTTTCGAACACTAGTATTCGACAAGCCACGTGAAATTGTATGGCGTCAGGCAGAATGTTTAGCATTGGATAGCGTAGGATAGCAGCTCTTATGCGCGCAATGTTTTTGGGAGTACATACAGTTCTATGTTACCTGGAGGTTCCTGGAGGTTCCTTTTTACATAGATGTTCCGTAAGGAAATGGAAGAATGGTGGTTGCGAAAAAAATTGTGTCCGAGATGAGGGCTGATTCTGATTATACTACCCTCAAAACATGAAGAAAAGTCATTTTGCGAAAAGTGTCTGTGTGTGTCTGTATGTAGAATTTTTTATATAGCGAACAATAACTACCGAATATTCGAACAAAATCAAATAATTTTTTGCATACAAATAAACCGTGTCGAATTTTTTTTTCATGTCGAATAAACTACTTCATTTTTATGGATAAGGTACCTTAGTAACTAGATATAATAAAATTATTACTCACCAAAAATGTAAATATAAAAAATGGGGTTGTTCGGTTAAGAGGGTGGGGTAATTTGTCTGCGTTGTTTTGTGTTTTAATAAAAGTAAAGTACTTAATTTTGACAAATACGTGCCCCAAAAATGAAGTCATATTAATCCACTGTAAAATGGTAAATGATTCATCTATTAAGATGAAGGGGTAGTTAAAAGGGGAGGGAGTGATTTTTTGAAAACATTATTTGCTGATATCAAATAAATTTACGAGCATTTAATTTTGAAGGATAAGCTACCTTAGCAATTACATATGATAAAACTATTACTCTGTATAACGTAAATATCATTAATAGTGGTGATCGGTTGAGAAGGAGGGATGATTATCTGCAATGCTCAGATTCTTTATAAGAATAAAGTACCTAATTCTTATAAATAAAGTAACTCAAAAATAACATTATATTAAACGAGTGCCCTATCATTACAAAAATATCTATAAATATTGAAAATAATTTGAGGGTGGGGAATATTTTTTTTGAAAAATATCGAAGCGAATTCAAGTAAATAAATTTAAGTGAAAATCTTAGAGCATGGAAGTCATGTATCTCCATACCGATATTCACTATTAAACTAATGCCCAATATCATCTGGTTGATGAAAGCATCTAGTACTTTCTATCCCTAGATCATAATATAGAATTATATTTTGTTTTCTATATATATTGTTAGGTTAGTGTTTTAATAAAAATAAAGTGGTGACTACTAACCATTCGGTGAGTTGGTAATCCTAAACAAACTTTGTGAGACTTTGGTGACAAGCATGGTCATTATTATTCATTAGTCTCTTATTATACTGAACTTCATTGTTCTGAGTGAGGCAATCAAAATGGCAACAAAATTACAAACAAAACAAAATGTATAAAACACTAAAAGAACAGTACTAATTGTAAACACTACGCGTATTCAGTAGGCTGACAGAAAACATTAACATTGAGGACACATTAATATCCTTTAAAAATTACTGCTTCTTTTCAGCTAACATACAGTAGAGTAGGCAAGTAACATCTAACAAGTAATACAGATTAAAAATATTCAATATTCCTTTCATCTATACGAATGCCAATTGAATTTAGAAAGCTTCAAAATTAAAACAAATGTGTCAACTATGTACTTCTACATTTATCAGTATTGAATTATTAAGTAGTATCGCAATCAGTGATGCTTACGGTGTGGATGCGTTTGGACGCGCCCAGTAATCAACTAGAAGCAACAATAAATCATTTGACGTTGGAAATCGATGTATGCAGGGCTGATTCGATGGGCTGACCGAATAAGATAAATTGCCAGTATGTGGATTGATACGAAGGAAAACCGTGTATCATACACCAAAGCAGAGCACCATCAATTTACAGTAAAATTTAATACAACAATTTAGAAAATTCAGAATTTTTCAAGTTTAACTACTTATTAGCATAAAGAGAATACAAAGAGATATTTTGTGGAAGAATATTGTGTAGGAGAAAATCAGGATTCATTTTTAATTTCTCGGAAATTACTTTTCTTTGTCAAAGTACAGATTTTTACAATTCTAAAGTGGCATATTTTAATAATAAAATTAAGCTTTATATAAAAATAAAATAGTTCTTTTTCAATAAGATCGTGGAAATTTATAAATTAATTTTTCAGATTTCCTCAGTATAGGCCTACCCCGCTGCATTATTGCTTATAGAGGTTGCGTGTAGATGCTTATAAACGTTATTTATATAGTTTTTAAATTATCCAGGTAGTTATATAATCCCGTAGACTTAGCATGTTCACATCTTTTCTGTCTCACTTACAATCTTACACTTTCCCGCGCCCACACACACTAGTAAGTTCCCTGTGCTGGAGAACAAGCTCACTATTTTGAGCAAAAGACATTTATTATTATATAAATTTTAATTTTAAATAATTTTTTAATTGTAGGAAAACTTACAAATATCTTGGTTACTCCACTATTTATTTAGTAATATAACAGCTGTAGAGCAGACAACACACAATAAACACTAAAAATTCGGAAGATTTGGATTTCGTATACAACTCGTTTAAGTCTGAACACTGTTAGAATTTAACAGTTTTTTCAAGTTTCTTATCTTTTTTTGGCAGTACTGTCCAAAAATTTTGACATTTTCCAAAACTTAACACAACCTTCAGATATTAGTTAAAATTATGTTTAATTTGAATCGTCAATGTATTTTTGTGATTGTATCAAAATGTTCGCCCACTTTTTGTGCCCTGACGTCAAAAATGTTTAATTTTAAAAAATATACATTATTCATATTGTGGTTAAAATTCCTGTAATTTGATACCTCACGCGGGTTTTTGCTATATTCATCGCCCTCTCCCATTTTGCCCTCTTACACTTTGCCTCTTGCCACCTATTTTATGGGGAATTAATCTAAAAACCAATAGAGTTCAGTGTGGTGAAAGTTTGAACTCACCTGGCAAGTTTTAAAAAAATACGTTGGTGCATTAAAAGTTATCGTGAGGCATACCCCAAAAAGATAGATGGACAGACAAAAACGTCAAAATGTCAAATTAAAATTGAAAACTTGCTTCTCATGTTCAACAAGTTAGGTGAAATAAACGTGCATTCTTTTATATGCGCAAGTGTTTTCATTTACAATACGCTTTTATCTCACTGCCAGTTTTAATTTTTTCTTTCTCTATACCAAATTTTTGAGTTACGTTGTTTCCGGCCAGTAAAAGTCATGTTACAGATTTTTCTAGATTTTAAGGGACTTGGATTCCTTCTGTTTGTCAATATGTTCCTTGTAGTATCCGGAACGTTTCCAGAGCAATAAAGAAAATTTTATTTGGATTCTTGCTTTAATCAACAACATTTGTTTTTTCCACATTCTTAAGCAATTAATATCGTAAATAACTGTCAGTAAGACTAAACTCCTGACTGTCGGTAAGGTAATAAGGTAAGATGACCAAGAACGAAGGTTGTAACAAGGAAACTTATCACGTAAAAGAAATTTATTACTTATCAAGTACGATTATAGAAAGCCGTAAATATATGCCACAAGTAAAGTTACTTTTTAGAACAAATTAAATTTTCTCACAAATAATCATATGAATTTGGAAGTTCAGAACACTACTGTAAATGCTTTTGTTTGGAGTACCTCACTTTACAGACGTAAGATCCAGACTTTTCGGGGCAATGGAGCAGCAGTGAAGGCAGTGAAAATGAAGATTTTGAGAAGAACGAGAAAGCCAAGTTGAATAAAAAGGAAAAAAACATTGGAGTTTAAAAACAAGTAAAATTGAAACACGTACTTAAAGAAACTGACAAAGTTCCAAGTGCAACGACAAGCCAGGTCTTGATTTGAAGAAGACCAATAACGCTGCATAACGCAGGGTGAGTCTTCAATGGCAATATAATAGCGTGTCTGCCTTGCCTTTACGGTGATTGGAGACACTCCGGTCGATAAAACAGTCAGAATACGTGTATGCATAAGACCTCTCGTCCAGTGGAAGCGAGTCGCGATGAAGAATTCGTGTCAGTTCTCCGAAATCGTGCAGACGGTTCCGGTTTACGACAATAATTCGACCGTTTTCGATAATTCCAGCCACGGCACTCGCGGACGATGTTTGTGATCTGACAATGCTTGTGACCGTCTCTAAAATCGTCCAGTTATGCAGAGGATCAGGCCAATATAAGACTGGAAATGTGGGAGAATAGCATTTTGCTGAAGCAATGGCAGTTTGGCAAATTTTCTCTTTGTCAAGAAACTTACGAAACGACGAGAATCAGAATTTCGGCTGCTTCTGCATAAACCATTCCAATATATTGCAACAGTACGTCAACGTACGTTAATGTCCATTGTCGAAATTATTTTAAAAAACTGCTAAATTAGTATGACTAATTAATATTGTCAATATTTAAAATGCGTATTGAAAGCTCTGAGTAACCAGTGAACGGGGAGAGCTAACGTACAGGTCGGTACCAAAATATCACGCCACACACAAGCTAAGAGTGTTAACAGTGTAAGTGATATGTGTATGTGTGTGAATCAGTAGAAACCGGCTTGGCGTTACCCATGAATAAATGTGAATTAACTAACAAATTTATTTAAATTCTGGTAAGTGCGCGTAAAATTACAAAACAAATTACGCCACCTTATCAATACTAATAAAGACGCACACATTTGCAAAATTTAGTAGGAAACAAATAATGCATTGTTATACAGTGTAAAGAAAAGTGAATAGAAATCAAAATAATTAAAGTATGAAAAAACTATTAATACACAATTATACATAAAAAATTACCGATCGTTTGATCATCATGTAATAACCAAAAGACTTCGCATGTTGCGAATAAAATTAAAGTACGAAAAATGAACGAATCTGTAAAGGGACGCTATAACAATATAAATCGTGCACAGAGTGGTTGAAACATGATTTTTACACCCGACAGTATAAACAAGCGAGGATCGCAAGCCTCGATCCCAGTCTACTGAAACACATCTGCAGCCGAAGGCTATGCCCGACTGCATAGCATCCGAGGTCGATACCCGAGCAGTATGGACATAACACCGTCCGAGTCATCTGAGTGTTGAATGGACCAGGAGGACAGGACGACGGACACCACGAGGACCAAACGACGACGGAGGATCGACACAGGACACAGGATTCAGGGTCATGACGAGGAATCACTGAGTATCACCGCATAAACAAGAAAGTGACATGAAACCATTTTACTTGTCAACAAACGGGTCATAAAAGACATTAAAAAAAAGTAAAGAGACAATGATAAACTCTAATTGTGTAAAGAGTAATTATAAAATTTAAATGGTTAAATTATAGTAATAGATTACACGAATTTTATAATGATTTTTAACATTTTCAAAATTATTATTTTTTGATTTTTTGAAAATTGTAATGTATCATAAATATTTATTTGATTCGAAATTTGATTGATATTTCCTAAATACGATATTGATATGTACGTACACAAAGCAAAGCAATAAAAAAATATATGCAATATAAAAACAATGCAATCTGAGCAAGTCGAGAGCACATTTTTAAGTTATAAAAACTTATATTTATTCACGTTTATGTATACATATCACTTTATATTATTTAGTGTATTAGATGTTAATGTTATTTGTATAGTTACAATAGTTATGTGTATGCTAAGCACACACAAAAAAAACACATGGGAATAATAATAACGAATTTTTATACGAATTTTTGAGATTTTATTTAATAAAATTTTAAATTATTATAAAAACTAAATATGATATATGAAGTAATATTATTTAAAAAACACCCTACACCTTTTCTCTTATATAGCAAATTCATTATAATATATTGGACATAAATAGCGCTCAGATTTAAAAATGTACTAATTCTAAGATAGATTCCCCTTAGTCCGTAAGGACTATCTGAAATTGTAAGGACAGGATTATAACAATGATAAAATAACAATTCAAACTTAGTAGACTAGTTCATATGCTTCAACACCTTGTCTCAAAATTTCGTTTGAATATTCTATATGTGGTATGACTACTCCACTCTAAAGGTCTACATTTGAATCACTTTGGTCTATAAATGTGTTCTTAAAACTGTAATTCCATCTCTCAGCTCCAATTCAACTGATTCAACTCCAGTTAGTAAAACGACATCGCCGTATTCAGTCCACGTCGACGCGGCGCTGCCCCAGTTAGTATTCATTAACTGCAACGTACCACATTCAATGGAGCCCAGTTTTTGCGTCGTTCTGTCATTCTGCTGTGGCCGTAGCTTTTGTTTAAGTTACGTGCAGAAACATGTAAACAGAGAAACTGTGCGTGTTATGAAGCAACAAAATTATTTATGACTGGTAAAGCTCGATCTAATTGCCGGGGTTAACGGTTAAAACGAGGTAGCTACAGTTGTTTGAGGTTCCATAAGCTCACATAAAGAATCAACTTTCTATACTGATTTTAATTACAGCACAAAAAGCATCCCGACACAACTTAATAAAAATGGACAGAAAACGGACAGGCGTGACGCCACCAGTGAACCAGTGAACAACCAGTACCGCAAGCTGAAAGTGCTAAGTACCTTGGGATGCATCTGGACAGGAGACTAACATGGAAAAAACATATAACATCTAAGAAGCTTCAACTTAATCACAAGGTCAGAAACATCTACTGGCTTATAGGCAGACATTCACGGTTAAGTCTCGTCAACAAACTCTTGATCTATAAAGCCGTGCTTAAACCGGTATGGACTTATGGTATACAACTTTGGGGTACTGCAAGTACAAGTAATATTGAGATCATCCAGCGCTTTCAGTCCAAAACACTTAGATCAATAGTCGACGCTCCTTGGTTTGTCTCAAATAACTCTATACACCGCGACCTCAAAGTTTCAACCGTGAAAGAAGAAATCATGCGCCTCTGCAGGACTCACATCTCCAAACTAGAACAGCATCCCAACCACCTGGCAATTAACTTGTTAGACAACAGTGACGATATTTATAGACTAAAAAGACACAAACTATTAGACTTACCATTCAGGTTTAACTCATAATGTATTCTCTGTATTTTCTGTATTGTACTGTCTGTGATACCTGTTCTGTATGTTTTTGTATTCGTGTCATTCATACGTGTTAATGTCAACCTGTATATGTGCCTTATGGGCCCAGTGTTTAATGTTTGAACTTATTGTATCATGCCAGCAGGAAGTGATAGTGACTTTTGTTCATTTGTTTACATGTTTTTATCATTTAGTTTTGTATTTTGTTACCTCTTTAATCTATTATCAAAACAAGAAGAGCTGTCAATGGTCAGCTCTTCATAATCCTGTGTGTGTTGTCAGCCAATTTGTTAAATGTTCGCTCAGTCGAACAGCTTACAGATCTCGAATAAATTAAAAAAAAAAAAAAAAAAAAACCAGTGAACAAGGTCCAAATAAATCTTTGTCTTTTGGGTAATTATTCCGAACTCATAATTGCGCCATTCCGTAGATTTTCGCATTTAGTGGACTATAAGCCTATGTTTGTTTTCAGTTTTCGACACGTCTAACTACGACGAAAATATGAAAACAATTATTGTTACGTAATGCGGAAAAAGTGTTACACCATTACAGAACATCTACTTGTTTCTTGGATGTTCCAGTGGAATCCGGCTGTAATGTTGTGTGCGTAAGTGATCTGAACATGCGTTAGCGAGACTTTTCTAGACTCCACCCGCCCCGCGCACTATTTCAAGGCCGCAATCAATTACGCTCTAGTGTGGCGACGTTGCGTAGTATCGATGTTTCTGGAATTTTAGTGGGGCATAATAACATATAATAAGCATTCGGCGGCGCTGAGTTCAGTTTTTGTCGGGTGATTTACACAGTGCGGTTCGAACTATTGTGGCGAAATGTTATGTGTTTTATAATATTGTGCGGCAAAATTGTAATACAATTGTGTTTTATATTAGTTGACATTATTATTGCGTGTAAACAATTTTTATTTGTAAGAGACTATATTGTTGATTACAAACTGTTTAATTGTGATAATTAAAGCTAGTAATTAGTTACTTAATTGGTTTCTTGTATTTTGTTTTCCACCGTACCATACGACGATCAGTAAACCGTATTTTAAAGTGAAACCGTGGTAAAAAGACATCATAACTGACCGTAATATCGGCAAAATGGAGTGGGGAGCGTGTATAGTATTGAGTACATACAGCCATGCGTAGCGTGCACAAGTTGGGTGCATGTGAAGTAGCGTTGTAATTTGAATACGACTGGTGTAACACAGCACGCGACACCACTACTACCACATATCGTGACACCTTCATACGCCTATTGCATGCGCAGTGCACTATCTGTTCTAATTATTATGCGTTATAATTTATAGTCCATATTACCATTTGACACTTTCAGTGTAGACAGAATTCATTAGTTTGAGTTGGTTTTCCTCGCCAAGTGCGAATAATAACCAAATGATTAATTACTACTCCAAGTGAAGGTAATGTTTAACAAAATCGTGCGAAATGTAAATGAAAAGGACATGTGTGTTCTTCAGTGTAAAACGGAATAAACAAAGTATGTTTACATCTACTTTGTCAGTGAATAAGGAAATATGAAACAAAAAGGAGTGGAAATTTGTAGTGGAGTTTGAGAAATTATTCCATAGACTGTTGAGTTTTCACTAACCTGTTAGTTACACTTTAATTTCAAAAATTGTAATTTATTGTAACTTTTTTGGGGTATTGGACGGAGACGCTTTATTGGAATTATGGGCTTGTTTGTAATATTGTAGACGGGGATTCTTCTGTATAAACAGGGGTGGAGCAAGACTTTGTGCTCTGTCTCCATCGATACTAAGGATGCCTCATCATAGGAGTGTCGTTTTATGATTTGGTCAAAAGGTTTTGTGTTAATAGTAATAAAACAAAAAGGCGTCTCAAACCGAAAAACAGTGTTGTTATTAAAACCACTGGACATACATTAAGGTACGAGAGTCTAACAAAAATATCATTGAAGGCTCTAGTGAGGGAAGACATTGAAGCATTAGGCTACGTTTAAAGAACATAATGCACGTAACGCAAAACGCCCACAAAAAGAGCTAAACAAAGGTGAAGATTCATTATATTTGGTCTCCAGTCGCAGTGAAATTGAAATAAATAAATACCTTTTTCTTTATCCGTGCAACGGCATAAAGACTAAATACCTTTTTCTTTAGTCAGTTATAGTACGGCAGTGCGCACTGTTACGTGGACTGAGTTCTATCATAGTCATTGTGTTATGTGTTTATGTGTTGATGTGTTTTAATTATTATATTCTTGACACGTTCGTTATGAACTAGAAGAAAAAACAATTTTACCTGATGATGGGAACGTGTTCCCGAAACATGTCGTAAGACATCAAAGACGTAGTCGCAGCACGGATAAAGAAAAAGGTATTTATTTATTTCAAAGGTGAAGAACTTGCCCCACAGTAGCGTGGTGTCCATGTAACCGCTGTTGCCGGCGGTAACAGTCCTGGAAACGAAAGAAAATAATCTTCATTATATCACAGAATAAATAGTTTAATTATCGAATAATTGGAAATCCCAACGATATTAGTAGGAAAACTTGAAGAAATGCTTGTGTTTGCTTTCGAACTGATGTGGACTTGCACCGTTTTGTGTTGCCGGATCAGAATCGGCAATGTTTTATTGCGTGTGGTCATTGACCTCGTAGTAGTTGTTACTGGTCAAACGGGAGGGGGACACATTCGTCCATCTAATCTGTTGCCGCTGTATAAACCGGCAAAACGCTCAGTTAGCAGTTATGTTCGTTTCGGAACCAACGTGCAGCAGTTACTACCTACCTATTTGTGTTTTTTTCGTTTAGTTATGTGTTTCTCTGTCTGTCTTTTATTTTTAATTCGATCATTTGTACCCTTGTTTATTCTGTATAAGTATAATGGAGTTAGATCCCGTTGAACCGGGACCCTCTTCTTCTGTCAGCGAAAGACAGAAAATAGTCTAAAAAGATATCTTAGCTCTAAAAAATAATATTTTGGCTCTAAAAAGAACACTTGGTACTATGAAATATTTTAATTTATTTTTTAGCTAAGTTTTAGGTCTGTCACAACCGGCAACAGATGTTATGTACCCACGCCACGCCGCTGGGCCAACATAGAGAGCCGCAACCAAAATGTTCTTGTACTGATTATCTTCTGATGGTGATGAACCTTGAACGTGCATAGTTTTTGTATCTTTTTTATTCGTTTCACACCACAAGCTCAGTCACAGTGACCAGAATTGTAACAAAGCCTGCGGGAAACTTTAAGGCAGCACAGTAGACATAGGTTATTTAACAACTTGACGAATTTGAAGCAAAGTTACCGGGATTGTACGAGGTGACACAAAGCATTTTTTGACGGTTATGAAGCTACAGAAGATGAGCCATGTTCTGCCAGGCCAAGTACAGCACGAATTGATTAAAATTTGTCAAAAGTAAGATGTGTCATCATTTGTCTGCTAACAGTAAATGATAATGAACCAATTTTAAAACATCAGAGCGTTCCATGAAATTTTGGTATAAGATCCGAGATACTTCATCATCAGAACCTCTAATGTCACACCACACCTTCTACAATCAGTTACTTGAAAAAAATGCCGTTCTGAAGTAACCCAACGATCTTGCCTCCTTAGTCTTAGACAGTCCAAATGATTATTTTTTTTCCCAAGTGTGAAGTGGAGCCGCTATTTTGAAGCGTGATTTGAAGATTGTGACGCACCAGCTAAACTCATTAACAATCACAGAATTGTAGCTTTATTTAAACTATAAAAGGTTGGTCTGTGGTCGAGTCCTTAGGTTCTTGTTGTTAAATGTTTCTGCCACACCTCTAGAGGCCATCTTCAGTAGAAAGAAAGAAAACGTTCGAAAGATGACAAGCCGAACGCACCTCACAGCTGAGGCGTAAGCCATAAGGCAACTCCGAAATCGATGTCTCCTATATAACTTTTTGAAACTACCCAGGGCAGCTGTGTGACTGGCTGTCCTTTCACATTAATTTATATAATGTTGACTTCGGCCGTGACAGCCTATGAAATTCTAGCTTTATTTCAATCAATGGGAACAACGTCTCCCTTTGAAAATTCTTTGCAAAGAAACAATATGAACGAGATTTTTTTAGTTAATTTGTCAATAATTAGTAGTACACAGTCAGTTTCATTAAGTTATAGACAAACTTTGTATAAATTGCAGTAGCCTCAAAGAAGCACTACGAGAGTTTATGGTAGCCAAAGAAACTGGAGGATTTTGACGCACATTACAAAAAAATATTACTACAATTCTTACCTCTAACCTGCCAATTTTTAGCACAATTGTGCATTTAGATACAAACAATTCACCAGACGTGTTTAGTAAGCGCAAATGTATTACATAACCTCTCATTTCACCGTATAGGAGTTTATTTTAAATATACGGTACACATACATTTGTGTGTGTTAAACTTAAAAATTTTTAATATTAATTTATATGTTATGTTCTCCAGGCAGTTAAAGAATATTACTATGTAGGAAGTAAAATGACAAGTGATGGCCGTAGCAGTAAGGAAATTATAAGGAGAATTAACCAGAGTAAAATTGCTTTCAACAAACAGAAAAATCTCTTCACTTCAAACACTATCAGCCTAAAAAGAAGGAAGACTCTAGTAAAGACATACGTGTGGAGTGTTGCCCTATACGGGAGTGAATCTTGGACAATTGGAGAAAGTGACAAGAAAAGACTCCAAGCATTTGAGACCTGGTGCTACAGAAGAATATTCAAGGTAAGCTGGAGGGAGAAGATAACGAAGGAGGAAGTCTTTAGAAGTGGTCAGGAGGAGAAGAGCTTTCTACGAAATTTAAAAGGCAGAAAAGCTAAGTTTATAGGGCTTATGTTACGACACAATGGGCTGGTTAAGAGAATAATAGAAGGAACAGTTGAAGGGAAGAATCACAGAGGATGAACCCGTTTAGACTACATGAAACAGCTTATGGTCGATATGAACTGCACATCATATTGTGAGTTGAAAAGAAAAGCAGATTAGCGGGAAGAATGGCGAGCTGCTGCCAACCAGCCTATGACCTGCTAACCTAGAAGATAGAGTGTTATAAATAATAACAATAAATTATAAACATAAATTAATATACATTTATGTGTTAAACTTAAAAATATAATAATTGATATTTTTACTATTTATTGGATGTTTTATTAAAACGCAGTAAGTTGACATGCGTTACTTTGTCTTATGTTAAAAAAAGCCTGAGATTCATTTATGCCGTTCTCTAAAAAAAAAAAGTAAATAGAAAAAGACCGTACTACTTTGTGCCGGTTTAAAACAACTTTTCTTTTTATTTTGCAATTTTGCAGGGATTTGTATGCCGTGCAACCCTAACGTTTGTTATTAAATAAAAAATCCATTGAACACACGGTAGACTTTGAAAAGTTTTCAAATCAAATCAGCATTCAAAGGAAGTGTTCGTCTTTTTCTCACGTCAAAGTTAGTCTCAAAACTGTTGTTTGCAATTTACGGAATCTTGTGCTAGAATCCTGTACATTGTGGTAATGTTTTGTGTAGATCGTTTATAATTCATGATAGTTTGGTTACTTTATTTAAAAATTGCTTTACTTGAAAAAAATGTTTACAAATATTACTTTCATTATTCTTTTTTATGTAACTCGTTGAGTTTTCTGCAGGTCTCCTATGTAATATCTTCAAATAAATACACCGACTTGGAGTGAATTTATTTGAAGACATTAAATACTAGTTTATATTTTAATTGTTGTTGTCTGTTGAATCCTTATTTCATTCATTTTTTTGCTGAAATTACTATAAACAAAGATTAGGGAATAATAATGCATTAAACGGTAATGCATAATTAACGTTAATAAATGCATAATTTACATTAAACGGTACCTGAAATATCTAGGCTTATCAGTAATACACTGTTAATGGTTCATATATATCAGCATATTTATAGCATTGTACTCTTATTAATAATATACTAATGTGTTATGAATTTGTATTATTAATTAAATATTAATTCAGAATACACTTTTAATTTATTATAAAACAGCATATATAAGTTTTCGTATACGAGTTCAAATAAAAAATAAACCTCTCTGGGATTTAACAAAGCTGTGTTTATTTTTATCGAAATCTACCTCACGTACGTTATGATAGATAGTACTTAGCACTTTTTATATGCGCATAATTAAATTGTGTGTATGTGTGTGTGTGTGTGTGTGTATGTGCACGCGCGCGCGTTTGTGCATAGTGAACATAACGTTCCGCCTATTACGCAACAGTAGTCAGTGAAATGAAAATCAAAATTATAAAACTAATTTATACATTGAAAATATAAAAAAGATTTTAAGCTACCTAGAAAACATACATTACTAATTTAGTTATTACTGAACAGCGTATAATATTTTATCTACACCCGTAACGTAATAGCGTGTTATCCCACTCATTTTGAGTGGGATAACAAGTTCATTATCGCACTGGTTTTGTTATCCCACTCGTTTATATTTTAAAATTTATTGAAACATAACACAAAATACAACATAATATTACAATCTGAACATGTTATCTACTTATTGTAGATATTAATAACAAAGTCCTTAGAGTTAATTAAGTTAAATTCCTGCTGTAGAAGAAGATTGGATGCAATTTCATATTTTGATCTCGACTTCTCTGGTATTAAGTTGGATATGGTTTCTAAAGCTTCCTCTTCAATATCTGAAGGCAAACTTTCAGATTCACTCATTTTAAAACTACTTAAAAATTAATAATTTGTAGCAAAACAAACTATTTTTAATCATAACAACGTGGTTGCTATGGGAACGTATACGTCACAATACATTATTTCAACTGCTACGTAGATAGCTTAAATTTTCTGATTCTCACATTTTTTATTTTTCAGCGGGTGTAGATAAAATATTGTACGTCCCACGAGTGATAACGCATTATTAATGTAGTTGTGTGATTAGCCGACTCGTGCTACTCACTCGTCGTCCAAACTTTCACACGGGTATATTAATAATGCTATTATCCCACTTGTATCGTAAATATCTATTATATCACTCATAATCCTTTTATAGTTTTTGATTTCTAAGTGCAACTTTGCTTTAGGTTATGTGTAAAATAATAATGTGTACAGTTCTGGTTATACTCTGATGAATGAATGAATGAATGAAGTATTTTTAAGCTGTTTCAGATTCGTCCGATGAAGCGTCTCTGGCTGTTTTGTGGATAAGCTCCAATCCAGTGGTGAAGAAAGTTTGGGGGAAAGCGGACGCCATTGCAGGCTGTGCGTTGAGAAATTGGAGGCACGAAAAAGAAAGGAAAGAGTGTGCTTGTGTGTGTGGTTTGTGTAGTCGGAACGCCGATGTGGTAAGGTTTAATTTTGGGTATTGTGCGCCAAACGGTAGTGTAATAGAGGTTCAAGGGTACTGTGTAGGACTAGTTAGTTGGGGGCGATCAGAGCGGGAAATTGAGAAAGGGGTAACAGAAAGTTTATGATAAGCAATATTAAATCGTTGCGTTGGCTGCCTATTGTGTCCAGAGGTGTGTTTGCGAGCGCAAGAAAAGTTAGTCATCTGGTGTTTCCAGTAGTAAGGACTTGGTCTTGAGTAACGGGTTTTAAGAACCAACGGGCGATTGAGTTTTAAAAGAAAGGAGTCGAGGTTCGGGAAGAGTGTGTTCAGGGGTTAAAGGGGTGCGTTGCGCGTTCTTGATTGGGAAGCAAGGCAGTATATCAGACGAAGAGCTCGCCGTTCTGTGATTCTGTAAATTCCAGGCTGTTGAAGGTGGCAGTCAGCAGGCTATGGTGTATTCACGTTGGTTACATCCTGCTTAGAGGCAGGCTGGAGCAGTGGTCACGTCTGCCGAGGAACCGGAGCGTTTGGAGTTGTCGGCGAGCATGGGCGGAGTGATGGAGTTACAATGCCAGGTTAGTATAGAATCAAGCGTGACGCCGAAATACTTGGGGGTTATATTGGAAGATCTAATGCGGACTGGAGTATGAAACAGGTGATTCATGTTCCGTCCTGTTGTATTAAAATCATACAAATTTGGGTTTTATCCGCCTTTACTGTGATCCTCCAGGTATTACAGTAATCTAGGAGAGACTGTAATACCTGATGGAATATGGTGCAGATTTGACGGTGATATCAGCGGAGATCCAGTAGCCTGTATCGTCGGCGTACTGGGCTAGCCCCGCTGTCGTATAGGGCAGCAGTTATTGGGGAGGGGGGACCGGTGTCAATGAAGTAATACGTGTAGCTCTTTTTGTGTGTGGCTAAATAGCGCAAAACCGTTGTATGCACATGTTATATCACTCTACATAGTGTTAGCTAATATGAGGTCAGCGGCAAAGTTTTGCGGAAACTATTATTGTTGATAACGTTATAACGTATTTCTATAGAATCATATTAGTATGGTTATTTTGTAACTCAGGAATGTTACTGCTGATTCAATATAGTCGTAATGGTGGTGTAAATGGATAAAATGTTTGCCACACGTATCCGTAACGTTCCTGTTTCCTCATGTATAATAGAAACTGTTATTTTCTGTGTACACTGTTCACACGTGTGATTAAAAGATCTAATTTTCTTCAATTTGTCTACAAGTTAAGGGCGTGTGTATATTCATGTCATTAGTTAGAACTGACTACCTCTTGGGACCGCCTTTGATTCTTAGAAACTGGAATGTTAATGCTGTATTGCAGTAAAATACACCCGTACACACTGAGCCCTAAATCTGTGTAAAATTGAAAAATTTATAATTTACAAAATAAAATTATCAGCCATATTGAATGTATGTTAAAGGTAAACGAAAATGAAATTGATTGCACAACTCACAGTTTAACTTACATCCTATGTAATATAGACGAAAACCATTTTGACGAAAAAGTAACATACTCATACAAACTCTCAACTTATAAATATTATTTATTTGTAAAGAACTAGTTAAAAGCAGTTCTTTGCGAATAAATACAGGAACTGCTTTATTTAATATGTAAGTAAATATAAACACTAACTAGCGCACTCAACGAGAGATTACAGTATTGGAGGTGTGTACAGCCAGTGCTGCGCCCTGGTTGAAAAAATTAGAAATTGTAATAATTGATAGAGAAGTAATTTGTTGGTTCTTGTTATAAAGTGTATAAAAATGAAAAGCAATACATTTGTTAATAAATAAATTGGTTCTAAACTCTATATATTTTCAATTTTTTTTTTTAATTTTTATGTACTGGAGGCCTGAAATATAATAGTCATTTATTCATGCTACAAAAAGAAAAAACAAAGTGAATTTAATATTACCAAAGTCGATGACTCATGCTCTAAAATAAGAAACAAAATAAAATTTCATATTAACGGACCCAGACCAATAAAAAGTCAGTACAATGCTCACAGGAAGACAACCGTGGCTCAATTACTAAAAATTGAGAGTAATTTTTAAAGTATTTTAAAAATTAGTTAATGTTAATAGGAATATTAAAAACGATTCCGAATAATTTAGCAGGAAGGTAAGATTATAAACCAGGACTTTCGAAAAAACATTTGTTTTGAGTTGAGTTATTTTCATTGGTACCTGAGCTGCAGACTCATTCACTATACTGAATGAAACACATTTATTTATAGGCCGAATTAAGTAAATTTCAATATAAGATCAAACTCTTT
The DNA here is from genome assembly GCA_034769895.1 of Magicicada septendecula. Lineage (NCBI taxonomy): Eukaryota > Metazoa > Arthropoda > Insecta > Hemiptera > Cicadidae > Magicicada > Magicicada septendecula. Next base: position 805,821,677 of record CM068368.1, on the reverse strand, counting down.
AGATTATAAAAAAAAATTAAGAAAGCCCCATAGCTTTTCTTTTTTTTAATACAACAACAACTGTAAAGTAATATAGTAAACACTAAAAATTCTTAACTACTAGATTAGTTTTTTGGTTAAATTTACAGCAGTAATGCTTAAATGACAAATAATTTTAGTATTATTTATTGGCAGCTTATGCATAATCATACAAAGGCATTTATAGTCTTATAGAGGCCTATAATACTTTACACAAATTTCCATAACTGTCATCAATATATACCTCTTTTGAAAACATAGTTTACAAAGTTTTTGAAGGCCGTCCAAATTTGGAAGGTGTGTTCAGAGATAATAATTCTGTAAAATTATTACAGACACGGAATTTGTATTTTGAATACAATTCCTCACAACTTGGTGCAGGTTCCTCATAATTTTCTTAAAATTATCAATTCCGTTTCTTAATCAAGATACACCTAAAGTTAAAAATTTCATAGCATACACTAAAATTGCCTGTAGTGTGACACCCGACTGGATATTTACAATGTTTTCAAAAGTTTGATTTTGTTTTTGGGATATGATGTCTTAAAATTTGAGATTTTCAACATAATACACTATATTTAGATTATTGTTAAGCTTGTCTTTAATTTGATACTATAAATAAATTATCGCGATCTCTTTTTACAATTGTAACACATTTTTTGGTCTTATCGTCCCAAATGAATACTATATATTAGTCAACTACTAGCTAAATTAAGTAGTGAAACTACGTTTAACAAATGCAGGGAATCTACTGGAGTAAATGTAATTCTTCTTCGCATTCTCAGATTTATTTGACACTAAATCTACTATACAGTATATGACGAAATAACTTATTAATTTACCCGGTAATGCACCTTGTCTTGAAACTAAAGCGTGGTGTCTAGAAAGTTGCATAATAGAAAGAGATTCTGTACTTATAATGCATTGAATTTAAAAGCATCGCTCTCGTCATTTTACCTTTTTTTAATGTTTATTAATTTTGTATGACATCCGCATCATTTTGTAATATATTTTGTACGACATCCGCATCATCTCTTTTCTTCCCTGTATGTATGTCTGTCTAACTGTCTATCTCTCTCTGCCCCTCTCCTCGCTTCGTTCTACGACAGACTGCGGAAAGCTATAAATCACACGCACGCACACTCATACAACCAATTATCAAGATTGTAGAAACTAATCTCTGGATTAAACATAATTAAGGAGCATAACTGTTAGAAAAGGAACTTCAGGAAGGTGCATATTTAATTCGTTAACGGTTGTGATCTTGCAAAAAAGAAAATGTTAAAATAATCTCCTTTATCTTTCCCTCGTATTATATGTCAAATGGTAGATTATGCCAGTGTATCAACTTCTTTACTTAGTTTCTCATTTGGCATAAACGTAGTAAGTGAATTATAGGGTTTGTTTAGTGTTGTTAATTCTCATTAATTATAGTTATATACTCACCTCTTATTGTTCCACCCGTTGAAAAAACTAACTAAATTTATCCAAATTGTTGAAAGCCTGTGGAATGTCAAGTATTCTTACTATTTAGTTAATTAAAGTTACGCTGGAATGTTACGGCGTTATTTTTTGTTTAGAAAGGCAGTTCTTAATATTGTTTATTATAATGGTTTTGGTGTTTTCATATATCTCTGAATACTCTGAAACATTTTCGACTCTCAAATCATTGTGTGTGTGTTACGAGAGGTAAATATACATGCATAGATAGATACATAGATACGTAGATGGATAAATAGATAGATGGATAGGCAGATAGATATACAGACAGAGAAAGAGACAGAGACAGGAGAGAGAGAGAGAGAGAGAGAGAGAGAGAGATTAAAAGACATGTATAAAACTAAACGTATATTTCCATGTACTGTTGTGGAATGAGTATATATGACGATTATTTTGCATGTTGCGTAAAACATAGCGAAACAATGAAAGTGGTTTATTAGATTATTGCCAAACCACAGACGAGATTACAGGTTTGGTTCGATGCTCCCTTTATACAGGTAACATTAGATTCCACAACTTGAAGGTGGCAGTAAACACTTTTACCGTGCGATGGGCTTGTGATTTCTTTATTTGACCCGAATGAATTCATTAATATCAGTTAAAATTTTTGATTGTTTATTTATATTTCTTTCTTTAGTTAGTATTGTAATGTCTAAAATTCATTTTTTCCTGATTACAGTCAGATTTATTGAAAATAAAAGGGTCAGTGTTGAAAGAAGGAACATTCTTGAGACTTTTGGTTATCCATACCAAAGAATATTGTTTTCTCACTTGTATATTGCTCACAACTTACAGTATTTTTTGTATACAACACTGTGATCTAAGGATATCAACGGTAGGCGAACAACTGCTCCCGTTTGTACACAGAGCATAAACAATTGTATCTACAAAATTTGTACTCTATTCTACTTTAGTTTTTGGCCGCATATATAGAATATACAGTCTCTGTATACAGCTAATATGTTTTAGTTGACTTCCTTTTCCGACATGGTGTTGGTCCGTGATTGTCTACTCAATTTACTGTCACAAAGCGTTCTATAGAATATCTGAGGGAAAAGAAATAGAAAATTGGGATCTTTAATACTCGGTATTTCCGAATTAAAGAAAAACACCCAAGAAACTGAATGCAGTTACTTTTTGATTAATATCCGGCTTTGACATTGACATATCAAGTTACCTGATCTCACTGCAGACATATGTTCTAGCAGCGCCGAGAATATTATTGATAATTATTGAATTTGAAGTGTGGTATAAACAGACGTACCCAGTTTCTGAATCCCCACTTGCGCACTGACAGCACGTTTCCAGTACTGGCAGCGTTGTCATATGTACGAAGTGAACCTTGCATGTTTATTTACTACTAAATGAGATTTATTTAACTTAGTAACTTTAGCAGTTATCATTGTTTACCGTTAGCACTGCAATGGAATACTGAGAACACATAATTAATTGGTGAGAAAATTGAAAGATAAACTTAATTAGTAAACTTTTTAATTTTATGTTTAATAAACAAAAGAAGTTTAAATTTTTTTCGTTTGTAGACTTTGAAGGGAATGCATTAAATAACTGCCTACCAATCACAAGCCCTACAGGAAGATGGTTTCCGAATGGCTGTGACGTTATATTTGTCTCGTTTATTTGATTTTCTCAACTAAGAACGGCAGTAGCAGAGTGACAGAAATATAAAAGTCTGAGATAAAATTATTATGATTCAAATTAAAAATTAACTTTACAATAGAAAATATGTATCATCTAAACTATATCTGACACTAGTAAGTATCAGATATACTTACTATAACTGATAAACATTTTAGTTTATTTTATTTACTTGCAAATATTCTTGAGGACTTTAACTTTGTTCAAAACAATTTCCTGAGATATTGTGAATAATTAAGTGGTTATATAAAAATAATGCACTTTATAAAAATGTAATTTCAGTTTTGACGTACTGATATCAATAATAAAAACAGAGCTGTGTTTGTAATATACCAGAGAACACCATAATATAGGTTTATATTTCCTATAAACGCAGGTGATGAACATAACCATCCGGACATAACTATCCGGAGAAAAATGTTCTTCTCGACAGCATTTGCGTAGATCCTTATAGTTTTTTTTTTAATAAATTAACACACTTAGTTTCCTGACACGTGCATCATGTAATATAATTTTACGTGGCTAAAGATTAGATGTTTTTAATTCTGTTTCAACGTTTTTCAATGAAACTAAACATAATATTTTCAATAAAATAGATACAAAATTTCTTCAAATATCATAATTAAAGGTTCTTCTGTTTAAAGGTTTCTGCAAACGTTTTTTAGGAGGACAAAAGTAGTAAATACATGAATGCTATAATAGTAAAAATGAGACAGTAAAAATTTTAAATTTGTTTTTTATTAAATTTTTTGTAATGCACTTCATGAATTTGTGATCTAAGTACGATAGGCTTACGTAACTTTTGTTAAACTGTCGCCTTCCGACATTGTTAAGTCATCTTTTCTGAAAAGATTAGCTCAAGTATCTTAGTTCGATGTGACTATAATGATTAAGAAGAATTAACGAATAAGTCCTTTCTATACCGTCAGACACATGTTTATTATGTGGAGAATATGAAGTATCTTCCCCTGTCTTTCTCTACCTTTTTATCTTTCTCTTTCTCTGTCTGTCCTCCTTCTCTCTTTTTCTCTTTGGAATAAAAATAGTGTCTTAGATAAACATTAGTACACGTTTGAATTATGAGAGGTTTTTATTTAACGTTGACGAAAATATATTTCACACTACACTTTAATGAATTCCTGCACGCTCCTTTGAATACAACAACATCAAGAGGATCATATTTTTAGTAAAAAAAGCCCGTTTGTTGAGAATTTACACCTTTATAAATAGTGAGTAGGTGGTAACGAAAAAAGCGACAAAAAGAGCTGACAAGTATATTTTAGGAGGCGTTTTTGCTGATACGCATTTCAAGTTTTTGCGTGTATCCGAGATGATGCATGATATAGTTAACTTTGGGTTTTTCATATTCACAAATTAAGGGCTAAGAAAAACGTGCAACAGCTGTTCTTTTCTTTGTTAATATTATAACGTTTGCTTCTTGTACATTTAAAAAATTATTTACGTCAACTTAATTCTCACAGATTGATCCAATATTTTATTTATGTTTGCATGACTAAAATTATCCTTAGAACAGCTTCAAAACAAAACATTTGTGTGTCATATATGCAGGTATATTTATTGAAATATGAATGTACCTTTAATGTGTTTAACTTATATTCTTGGCAGGCTAACTCTGTTTCTCTAACATTGGACGTGACAGAAAAAATAAAAATATTCTAAGGGGGTGAGTAAATGAAATATTTATATAATGAAATAAGGAGAACATGACGGAAATTGTCATTCGATTAAAACTCGAGTGAACTGAATTTGTAAAAATGATGAATATTGTTATGTTAGTCGGAACAATTTATAACAGACAATTCTGACAGAAAATCTGGCTGGACATAAAGCGACAAATTCGCAGCCCCGTCCCGTCTGACACGACGATATTCTAGCAAACATACCTAGGGGACATATTAATTACTAAACTCTGTAATAATAATAGTCAGGAAATAACAAAAAACTTAATTTATTTACTATAAATTGTGAGTTTGTTATTTATAAGTACATATAATTTGCACGAAGAACCTTCGAAGGGACGGACAGGAAAATCTAAATATGCAGATTCTCGGAACGGAAAATAGGCCTGTTCATTTGAATTTCGTTTCAGCCGCTAACATATTGGGTCCGTACGTATGGTAGCATTACCTACTGTAAATGTAATTCATCGGATTTGAATACTTCCTTTACCAAATACCAAGACATTTACCTAAACCCATTTATTTCTTGCGCTTCTACACACAAACAAAGTACAACCACGTAACCCCGAATATGTTATGCCCACTTCTCTGGATTTATACTTGTAAACTGGTAGATAGTAGATAGTAATAGATAGTTGTATCTTGTTGTAGGCTGACAGTTTTTACATCGTTGTGCAAGTTCAATCAAATTCGTATTTACATAATCCTCTGAACATCGCATTGTATGTGCGCATGATTAAACACACATTTTTAAATAACATACAATTCGTATTCAGATTGTTTCAGATTTTATGACTGAGTATCAAGTAACTGAAATTGTATGTGTCAAGTAAAAGAGGCATAGCACGATTGTGAATTTTGATTTTTTAAACTACTTTCGTTTGTGTACTTACAATTGGCGGAGCAAATAGGGGTGACAGAGGGCCCGGGCTCCCGAAATTGTTTTGGACCACCCCTCTGGTCCCCCCCCCCCGATTGGACCTGCTATAATATGTAGTGCTCAAACGTGAGTGTAGAAAGTGGAAAAGTTTTACAGGCAGAAATTTTATGTTGTTAAGAATTTAGTGTAATTAATAAAACATTTTCTATAAAACAGTGGGCGATGCTAACCAGGTTTATACTTACAAATACTTTACAAATCAGGTTTATACTTAAATTTACAAATCGGACTCAAAAACTAAAGTAATTGACGCTGTAGTAAAGCAGCATATCTTAATGGCAAGCCTAAGTGTGATCGTTTTTGAAAGCTGGAGTGACTTGAATTCGTGCGTCTGTTTAATTTGTTATTGTCATCGTGATAAGATCATCTAGTACCTTTTTTTGAAAAATTAATTAGTTTTACGACTCAGCTGAGAGGTGTTCAAAAGACGAATTGCAATTTATAAGTATAAACAAATAGTTTTTAGTCACTGTAAGGACAAACAACGGTAGTGTGTAAGTGTATACGTTTACAATTTGTTGACACCGAGTTATCTTTTAATGTGAAGTAAGTCTAAGTATTCAGTGTAAATTACGGTACATTAAAGTATAAAAGTGTAACTAAAATTCTAAAATAGAAAACAGTAAACTTGGAATCACGAAATTTGTGCAATAATTGCTAGTTTGCATACCGGTAGGATTAGTTTACGAAGAAATTGCATTGTCACATGAAACGGCACAGTAAAAATTGTATACAATTGTCTTAGATACTTAAAAATACATCAAAGTAACCCAGATTTTACCTGCCAGCTGCGCAGAGGCAAGAGCATAGTATCACGTGATGTGGCAGCCAATAGGAGCCAGTCAATCGTTTCGTTTATCGGCTGTCGCAGTGTTACACTGTCTCTCTCTGCGCAATGCGCTTTCACTGTGTGCCTTCGTGTGTGCTCCCCAGTATAATAAATGTTTTGGTAATAAAAATGGTATCTTTTCGATTGGGCTGCTAAACAAAATGATTGTGTGCAGGAAACAAAAATTAGGTACAGTCACTGTGGCTATGTATTTATGCAAAAGAGTGTGCGTATACAGTCAAACTGTTTTCATGAAACCTCGCGAAAATCGATTGGAAGTTGTATGGGTTTTTTTATTGCGGAACGGAACGGCATAACAATGTCATGCATAATGAAGTATAAAGTGCTTAGTACATTCCAGTCCATCATAGATTATAAAACATAGCCTACAGTTACCCTTGTAGTACATACTGGTTAGTAGTTACTTCTTACCTTGTCCGTGACATGTATAAATGTTGACGGATAGAAGCGGATAGATGTGGGCAGTATGTTTTAGAGGCAGCTGTGCCTAGAGCTAATGGCATTAAGTAATCAGATTTTTATAACAGCGGCTTGGCGAACTTAATAAGTTCAGTGATACTTATAAAGTTATTGTAACAGTGTGTAACTAACCGATATGTTTAAGGATGGGAGAGACTGTGCTGTAGAGGTAGGCCGAAATACCTTTAACAGGTATTTTGGAAAGATATTTCTGTGGAACGGATATAACAGTAACTGAAAAGTTGAAATGCCTGTTCCAATTCAACCCCACTACGGAACTAACGAGTAAACAAGTACACAAGTAACAACAAGTAAACGAATACTACGAGTATTACTAGTATTACCAGTACACAAGTAACAACAAGTAAACGAGTACAAGTATTAGGTGTACTACGAGTGCATGAGTACGAGCCACTTTTTGGTGCTGAATACTTGGTTCTGCGCATGTGCCGATTGCCATACAAGTAGGAAACGAAGCAAAACAGCGAGGTTCAGAATGTCTCTATGCCAAAGAGACGAAGCTGTTTTTAATAGATTCATACTGATGTTACATTTATTGCCTTGCGTTATGCAGATATATAATACAGATTATAATAACAAATTATATATTATAGGCCTACTACTCACCAACGTGATAAATTTTGAAAAAGTGAATTATATTGTGTTATTACCTACAGAGTGGTTGATAGTTGATAGGCCATATAGTACTTTTTGTTAACGTGATTTTGGAGATGATTTTAACTTCACTGCACATCTAACGTAAACGTTTTTGACACTCTTTGTTGTGCTATTACGTGCACTCTAAATTTCATTGCCTGAGTTTCGCAACTTGATTTGTCTAATCAAAATGGAATCAATAATTTAATATTAAATCTACGTCAGATTATTTACTCCTAGTGAAAACTTAAATTAGTATTCTCAAAGGGATATAGGCCCATACATTCTCTTGTTTCTTATTTTCTTTTAAACAGTAACTGCTTAATAAAGTCACAGTGTAAAGTAACACTGTTAATACTTTTAGTTTAAATTTATTTCTTATAACAAATTATATAATACAGGTACGTGTATAATAAGTATATAATAACAGGTATTTGTACTTGTTATTTTTTGAAACGGTATCGTTCGTACCTGTTATTTTCAAATACTAGTTTATCACACCTCTATTGTGCTGGTCGTTCTCTGCGTCTGCCGTCGATACACGTGTTCGAAGTCGTAGGTTAGCGGAGCGGAGCCGTGATCCGTTGCTGCTTGTTCTTATCAGGCACGGATTCACGGGAGATGGAATGAGGGAAATTCCCCACCCCAAAATGGTCATTTCAGACGATTATTTTTCGTCGTTTAGTGACTCTAAAATACGTTTATGATTGCGAACAGTTTAAAAAATTCATTTCACGTTATGTAGGTTTATGATTTTATTCTAAAATTAATTTAAATTGTAACGGTATCTTACCAATATGTTATTTTCAATTTGATACATAGTATAAATGATTAGCATGTATTTTAAAGTATGAGTGAATGTTGTTAAAATAACAATAAACTGACAAACACAGATATGATTTTCTTCTTGTACGTTAATAAATTTACTGTCCTGATAAATACCACACTGTTTTTTAATCTTCACTAATTCCTATCAATTGTATACTTTAGACCTTTAAAGAATGACCCAACTTTCCATAATCCCACAACCCAAAGTCAACTATCCCCCCCCCCAAATTGCTTGTTGGATTCGCCCCTGCTTCTTATAGCCGGAAAAGTCGCCTCTGTGAGGTACTCACTGGTGCTTCGTAATGTACTCGTATATTATATCGTGTACAGCGGCTACAAATGTCACCCGCCTGTTTGCGGGATAAGTTCCCATTTCCAGCCAGTGACGGGTAAGCGCAGTTGTCACTATCCTTTTCTGTAAACTTGATTTAGCGTATAGTAATTTTCTCCTGTAGTCCAAAAAGGCTAGTGTAAATGGTAAGTCTGGTATGCGATACGACCACGAACAGAGTAAGAACTTTGCTCTGACTTACGTTAAATGTACCCTGTCAGTGTTTTGGTAACAGCCATTAAGCGTAACGTACTTTAAGATCCTCATGAAGGCTCAAACGTACTGACGAGAATTCGTTTTAATGCTAACAATTGGCGACCTAATACTTAACAATACTTTAATGTTGAATTATTATGTATAACCCACATGTGGAAGATTGGTTTTATTATATTTTTATTCGTCACTAGGTTACTTTTCCACCTATCATGAAAGCTCCATGTTTTCTGCGTGGTCACTGACAATACTGTTTGTCACCAGTAATATCTCGTGCATTTATAATATCAGAATTATTTAAAAATCTCTGGCATACATTTCTTTTAAAATGCCAGTTTTCGCCATTAAAATGAACAGTTTTCTCTAAAATGAACGCGTATATATTAACGTGTAGTATTATTATTATTATTATTATTGTATATTAATGTTAATTACTATGGAATTATTAAGTATTACTGCGATCAGCGATGCAAGCCAGGCCGTACGCTCTGCGGGCGTATCCAGAGTGACCAACTAGCAACGTTAATAAATCACTCTGACGTAGGGAATCGATGTGTGCAGGTCTGAGCGCGCAAGATGAATTTTCAGTCTGTGGAGTGATGCGTAGAGGAACTGTCCGTAATATAGGCCTATAACCAGTAGGCCTACTCACGCGTCCCGCCCAGCCCAATTAACAGTTATTTCGTCAGTTGACAGTCATTTTCAATGAACATATTCAATAATCATAATAAACGTTTCATGCTACTATCTGAATTTTCGAAGGCTCGAGATCGGGTAACTCCTTTCAGAAGTTGTAAATTTCATTGTCGTTTCAGACAAATATACACAGTTAATGCACAGCAGAATTTTAACATAATAGGCTACTATAGATAGGGACAGACAGATAGATAGAAAGAGATATATATATATATATATATATATATATATAGAGAGAGAGAGAGAGAGATAAGGAGATAGGGGGGCAGAAATTGGTAAAAAGACAAACATTCGCGCGCGGATAAACACACACACACAAACCGTGACTTCAGGTGGTCTGTATTTTTTTTTAACTGATTTTGTATATAGGCCTACCTTACAATAACCGTTATGTTATAGAGAGAATAATCTGTGTTGTGTATGTGTGTGTGTGTGTGTGTGTGTGTGTGTATGCTTGCGCATGTGTGTGAGGCGCACTCGCGTGCATGTGTGATAGAAAGGAGAATGAATGAGTGATGAGAAAGAGAGAGAGAGAGAGAGAGAGAGAGAGAGAGAGAGAGAGAGGACTTTGTTTATGTTATATGTGCTTAAAAGTCTTTGTCATCAAAATAAAATTCAAAACAAACATCAAAAATCAAAATTAAATTTACATATTTTTTAATTTTTAATGGACGAGATTCCTTTTGCCTGCTAACAACATCATACGTTGTTTACAAAACTCTTCTTAACATGATTTGTTAATACTGCCTCGATCAAAAGAATGACAGTTGGAACCCTTCGATGTAATAGCGTGTTCTGAAAAGAGCAGTACTTACCTACACTGTCTCTGTGCACCAATCAGATTGCACCGTTGGTAAGACGAGATCCACTCGTAAAAGTATTTCGAAGAATCCGGATTTCAGCACTTTGAATCCTGCCGCTTTCCTTTTTTGTCATGACCCACACCTCACTCTCATAAATCAATGTGGGTATTGCAATTCTCTTGTAAAATTTAATCCTTGTGCTGTGTCTTGTTTTAGTTCTAAGATTTCTATGAATTGTACCACAAATATTCGAAGACAGGAATAATAAGAGAGAAGAGAATGGAATAAGAGAGAATAATAATTAGTTTTTCAATTTTTATCACACTCACTTCAATTGTTATCGGTACGTAGCGTAATCTCTCCGGACGTGATGTAGTGTATATCGCATGACGTGTGAATGTATTATTATAGTCGACGTATTCCGTTACTCTGCGTATAATACCGATTTAATATTCTTGACACGAATAGCTCAGTGAAAGGTATGAACAAAAATATGTTATCGAAACGAAACGTTGCAAAACGCGCAAGTAGCGGATTATCTTGAGTACAAAACGAAGCTGAAAACGTGCATACTGATGAATACGATACATACGTACTTGCATGCATGCATAACATGCATAAGTTGAGTACACGTGAAGTAGCGTTGTAATTTGAATACGGCTGGCGCAACGCGTCATGCAAAGACACTATGCTCCCTCTTGATATCGTGACAGCCTCTTTATACTGTACTGATTAATCGTTACCAGTTATAATTTACAGTAGACATTACCGTTTATCACTTCAAACGGATTAAGAATGTACTAATTTCTGTTACTATTCGTAACAAGGAGAATAATAATAAAAGATATTAATTAACTCTATTACTGTATATATGAGGGGCAGTTGAAAAGTTCCCGGAGAGACAACTGTAACTTTACTGTAAAACTAAAATTTTACGTGTGCTGCAAGATTTGTAATTTATGTGAACTCCTGTTAATTTCCAAATCCATCTATCAATTTATTCATTGTTTAGAAGCTGTTTAAAATTGACGTGTCATGCGTGTTGTGAAAAACAGAAAAAATCAAACATCGTGGGGTGATTCTTTGTTAAAAATTGTTTAACGCCAACGGAAATTCAAAACAAAATTGTAAATGTAGCAGGAAATGCTGCGACTTCAAAATCAACGGTTTGTAAGTAGCCAGCTGAATATAAACGTGGTCGTACGAGCATTGAAAACGGGGTCGCACTGGACGCCCAAAGACGCAACAACTTCAGATGCGGCAGCCATCTTGCACAACGATTTTTCACACAACATTCTTAATGTGCGATACACACGCTTATATGAGACGCCTATGATCTCAGCAACGTCATCCCCTCCTCAATCTGCAGTTTTCCAACACCCTATGAAATTGTTTCTTTAATGCCATTTTGTTGCACTTTTTGGACGTCCACTGGTGGGATAGTGTTCAGTGTTTGTACGACCACGTTTAAACTCGAGTGTGCCCCAGTTACCGTTGTTTCTGAAGGCCGTTGTCTCCTAACACATTTACAATTTCGGTTTGATTTTCCATTGGCGCTAAAACAGAGAATCATCGCAGCACGATGTTTGATTATATGCATTTTAAAAACACGCGTAACAGGAAAATTTCAAACAGCTGGGAAAAAGTGAATAAATTGACAGATACGTCTGGAAATTAACAGGTGTTCACGCGAAATATACGTCTTGCAGCACACGAAAGATTTTAGTTCTATCACTGAGCTATAGATGTCGCTCCGCGAACTTTTCAGCTGACCCTCGTCTGTTAATGTGTATTAATGGCATCGTTAAGACGGCCAGAGTGATCGTCGTGGTGTACAGTGTGAACCGAATAACTGCTGACACCAATGAAGTCACTAATTCGGGGTCGGCGTCGTCGTCGTCACTTCACGGTGTTGGCTTATAGCCTGTTCCATCATCACTGCTGCCATCTCTTCCAGGGCGTAGGCCTACCCACATATCTTGTGCCAACAGTTTTGTAGTCTACAGCGCGCTTTACTAGTCTCTGGTGGTACAGTCTGTAGATGTACTCCACCCACTGCTGGTTTCGTTCTTCCATCTTATCATTGATGTAGAATATAGATAATTCGACCCTTTATACGTTCATTACGCTTTCGATCCCTTAGACCAGTGGTTCCCAAACTTTTCAGTCTGCGGACCCTTCCCCCCAAATAATTAAAAATTTCACGGACTCCGTCTGAGTTATGAAATAAAACAAACAGTAAATGTGATACACTCTTATATTTATTTAAAATGTATTAAAACAGAAATTCTCTTAACTTGCAAAATTACAATATTAACTATATCAAACATACTTTTAATGTGAACAATGAAGCAGCTTTTGAAAAATTAGCTCTGCAATATTAGGTTTAACGTCAGATAATTTCAATATTAAGTCACTCTCGACATCAAGTTTATTGCTTAACTTTGCCAACCTCGGCTCTATCTTTCCAGCCACACGTGTCGAAATCCAGCAACTTATGTGTAAAACCTGCTACACGGAAAAACGTTTTGTTTAGATACAGTGCTTATACGTGAACAAAAACAGAGCGATCAGTTCTGCATTGATGCGGCGCTCTAGTCAGTTCGACTGACAAACAGATCTGCTATACGACATGATTTAAAGACATTATTAAATCCATTACTTTGATATTACTTTTACAATTACAATTAGTCTGAACAAAAACAAAGTAGGAATCTTCTGGAATCTTCGACTAATTGTTTTAGGATTCTAAACTTTACATTTTAGAGCATAACAGATCTACGAAAATTACGGTATATTCTATTTTTTCTAAAAGTGTCCGAGGACCCCCTGAAACATTGTCACGGCCCCCCAGGGGCCCGCGGACCCCACTTTGGGAACCACTGCCTTAGACAATAACCACTCACGTGGATCAAAAAATTAATTTCAGCGGTTTGTATATGGTGTTTTTCTTTTCCAGTTATCGTCCATGTTTCACTAGGATATGTAAGAACAGATATCGCCATTACTTTATAGAACTTCATTTTAGTATCAGTTTTTGTTTTGATTCTTAGTGTTCGTGATATGTCACTAATTACAACTTTAGTTAAACACAAACAACAGTTAGAAATCAACAAAGGCACTCGTTTACAATAGTTAACATTAACTCTCGCCAACACATAAAAATAAATGTCACCTTATTACAGTTTCACACTAATTAATATAGGGGATACCATACGGGATGAGTCGCAACATGAAGAAATTACTTTAGGTATAAACAGGAAGAAATAACATTAGGTTGTGTTTATGCTATTTCTGAATTATTCTAAAAATATATAGAGCCTAGTTAAAATAAAAGGATACTTAAATGTTTCCGTTTAATATTTGCAACGGCAAGCGACCTACCGAGCTCCTTAATTTTGCATTTATCTTCAATAGAGAAAGTAGAAAACTTTGTTTTAAAAATAGATTGGGCAGTTTTCATTTTACCAAATCAATAAACTGAACAAAAAAATAAGAAATACCTGAACACTGAACACTGAACACACGAGAAACACCAGCAGCTGTTGGAGGTTAAACACGCTTCGGTCAGCTTAAATAATTACTCATATTTAGAATAACTCATATGTTAAAGAAATACTTAAATTATGTCTATTTTGTTGCTCCTTCCATCATTTACAAAATTTAGGTCTAAGTACATCACAAACGATACTTTGTACTTAATTTTCATTTTATCTCCTATTGCCTCAAAAGATTTCGGGTAATTTATTTGGTAAATTAACTCGTCTCGTAAACGCGTATATTCCTTTGAAAATGTAGTGTTGTTAAGATGTATAAAGAAAATTGTTTAGAACGAAATGAATTGAAAAATTAATCAGTTGGCAATATAAATGTCTGTTTAATTTCTAAATTTGTACAAAATAAAAATTTTTAAAGTCAAAAATTGTTAGAGGTATAGAGCTAAATACGAATTATAATAATTAACAATGTTATTAAAAATACATTTTTGATGAATAGTGTTAGTTTCTGTGGTCCTAACAAATAACAATACAATTACGCTAAACAGTAGTTCATATACAGTAAGTATGGTGGTTTCTGATTTACATTATATTGTTTTTACTTTTTGTGAAGCAATATATTTACGCTTTGATGGATCTGTGCTCCATTTAACGATAATAACATAGCCTTGAACGGAGAATACGAAAATTATTTGCCAGAGCTTGATGACGCGTAACGCTAACATTCTTCCACGCGTTTTCTGGTAATTCGAATACAGAGATGGGAATCACGCGTTTCGTCAACACAGTTTGTATGAGAAAGGCAAAGAAATTATAAAACTTTGTCTGTTTTCTTTCTTTGTGATGGATGTACAGTAATTTTCAACATTTTCATAGAATATGATTAGGTTATTGTATTTTAAATTTTATTTGTATTATTGCAAACTATTGCACGCTTTCTTTCTCTCTCTCTCTCTCTCTCTCTCTCTCTCCCTCCATAAATATATATAAATCTCTGATGAATAAATCAATAAATCCTACAACTAATAAGACTTTTTTATTGATTTGTTTTTAAGAAATTGATTTGAAATTAATACATAATTACTAACATTGAAGTAACTACATAAGTATGTTAAGTTATTATGATGGTAATTAGACTTAATAAATTGATATATAAATGGTTCACTATACAAATTTTAAGTTGCAACGTGTTGTTTATAACATATATAAATTATATACTGCTCAAAAGCTGTATTTTAATATTTCTGTTTCTGGAAAACGCCCAGTGTCCTCGATTATTATATCGGAGAATAATATTCTCGAAAAGGTATCTGCTTTTCATTACCTGTGACTATAATAGTATTACTAAAAGAAAAATTAATATATTCCAGAAGTGGAACAACTAATGAAACAAAGTCACGTAAAAATACTGAGATCAAAGGGAACGAAACTTTTACCTTGCAAGTGTTGTTACGTGGGAGTGAGTCGTGGTTATTCACGAAAAAGGCAATGGCGCAAGCAGCTATCATGAAGAGTGTACCGTAGAATAAAGGATACACTGGGAGAGATGAAGAATCGAGGTTATTTAGTACGAACTAAGTAACAACAGCCTCCCTGATAAAACGGGTTAGTACAGGAATGACAGACAGCAACATGAATTCATGAAAGTCAGCAACAGACGCCCAGGGCAGGTGTCAGGAGTGAACCTAGGGGGGTGATATGAGAGATATACCGCCCCGAAATCCGTAAATGTTGAAGCAAAAATTGTAAACTAGTTGGATGTTTTTTAATGTAATTAATTGAAAAATACTGACAATCATTATATTTTTTAACAAATATGCCGGTAACCCTCACTTTCTTTAACGTGCTCTTACTATATTTATATTCCACAGAAAGGTATTATTAGGCTTGCAAGACAAACTAAAAGCCTATCTGATGTATGTTTTTAATTTATTTTAATGAAATTAGTGAATTACAGCTATTATTTGCCCATTAGTTTAATTTTTTCGTACGGTTTTCAACATGAGAAAAACAATACTCTAAAAAAATATTTGATTGAAAAAATCACCCCCTCCGAAATGAAATCCCAGGTTCACCCCTGGCAGGTATAGGGTGAATAGGTGGTCATGAACTTCTGTGAGACGAACAAGCAGAAATAATCCTTCTTGCCTAATTTCTGGGAGGAGGAGGTGAAGTAAGAGAAGTAAACAAGAAGAAGAGAAGATTGAAAATGCACATCATGGTAGGTTGGAAAGATGGAAGACCCACGTCGAAAGGAAGAAAAATTATGTTAATTTATTGTTTGTTTCAAAGCGGTCAAATTGACTTAAACAGTGATAAAAATAATAAAATAAGCGATATTATAAAATAAGAAAGTATAATTACATAATTTATTCCATATTTATAATAACTTTACCTCTACATGGTTTTTTCTTATTTCGAACATATTTTCCTTATTTAAAAAGTGGTTTTTCCACTTAGTGTCCCCATCCTCAGCCTTCTTAATTTTGAATCTTATGGAGTACTTGTGTGTTGGTTGGCTGTTGTTATGGTTTGCTATTGGTTTTTGGTATTTTAAATTGGTTTTATTGTGTGTGATTGTAGCGTGTATATTAGTATTTTCGATGTCGAGTGCTTTGAAAATTGTGTCATGTTTTGTGTTGATTTGTATTTGTTCAGGTATTAGTTTGTTTTGTGTTTGTATATTTGTAAATTTTCCCAAATGTTCACTTTGTAATACATTTGTAATGTCAAAGCATTTGTAATTAAATACGATATGTTTTGTTTAGATAACAAACGTTTCAGATAAAATTTTCTCTAAATGCGTGAAATTTTTATTTTGTTTATAAGCTTACAAAATTTCAAGTCTAAGAAAAATCTTGAAAGAGAATTTTAATGAGATTTACTCATGATATAATAGCTTTAATATTTTGTTAGCAGCTAAAAGAGCCTATAATACTACTACTACTACTACTACTACTACTACTACTACTACTACTACTACTACTACTACTAATAATAATAATAATAATAATAATAATACACTAATAACAACAACAACGACAATAGTTTTTTCCTTGATTACGGGATATGGGGAGAATTTGCTGAACAAAGGCGGAAAATGTGGACACTTCCGTGGTCTGTGGGTTTCGGTATTATTCCCGACCCAGTAAACAACGGGCTTGCTTTCCTATTCTATGACACTAACCTGGAACTATTTGACACACTATTTCGGGCTGGGCCCACTGTTCTTTAGTCCTAAGGTTCAAGACTGGCTTGTTATTCTTCTCTTATATTATCTTGACCAAGTCTATCTTATTCGACCCAAAAAATCGCTTGTGCGAAGCGTGCCACACAGTTCCAGGTGAGCTCCCCTCAAAGCATCGCGTTGACGATGTTTTTCGGGGAGGTTCCCTGCCTACTTTTCTCATGCAACGATCTCCAGTGCTTCTCCCGTCTGTCGCAGACAAAGAAGAAATGGCTGATATCTTCTGCAGCTCCCGGGCAGTACAAACACTCTGGTAACACGACCTTTTCAACATAATTCTTATAAGATGGAAAATATCCTGGAAAAAACTGGGTAGGTTAATTGTCGATCCCCCCATGTTTCCTCTCAGTCCACGGCTGCACTTGC
The DNA here is from genome assembly GCA_034769895.1 of Magicicada septendecula. Lineage (NCBI taxonomy): Eukaryota > Metazoa > Arthropoda > Insecta > Hemiptera > Cicadidae > Magicicada > Magicicada septendecula. The sequence continues at coordinate 805,803,916 of CM068368.1, read as the reverse complement.
TTGACGAGCCTTCTTGTCCAGTGCCTCGCTCTTCTTGCTCCCAAGTCCCTGCCAGTTCTTCGTCATCTGGTTTCGTGCATCTCGGCGTTCAGCCACCTACCACCTTTTTCCTCTGGAAGACGATCTTACGCTCCCTGGCGAGATAATCGATCGGTACTACTCCGTCAACAACCAAGACAGCGGGCTCAGAAATCGTTTAGTAAACAACAACGACAACGACGACGACAATAATAACAACAACAACAACAACAACAACAATAATGATAACAATAATAATGAATCCACGTCCCCGGCGTGCCCCCTGGCACCTTCTGTAGTCACACTGTAGCTACAGATGCCAACGGACCTCTGTGAAGACCAAAGGACGGAATGGTGGAAGAGATCTCAATGATCCAATAGTAGGACGTGCGGAAGAGTCTTAGACTCTTCAAAAACCTGGGTCTATCTGGCTCCGAATGATAGCACCCAGTAAGGGCCCCTGCCTAGGGTTACAGATGAAACCCGGTCAGCGGTCTCAAAGGCGGATGAGGCATCTCAGTTCCCAACGGCAGAGAGAGCGGAAGAACCTAGTGGAGTAAATCACGAAAAACAATCATTTCGCACTAACAATCCAATCTTATATCGGAATATAATTCCTACTTTTGCACTCTACACAATTTCATTTGCAAGGGTAGGAGAGAGAAAAACGCAGGTTCAAAGTGGACTGAAGACAGGAAAAAGAGACACAGTGAAAAGATGAAGGAATATTTGAGGAAAAGAAAAGAACAAAGAATAAAGAATTGAAATTGGCACGTGGTCATTAGATGGCCGATATAAAAAATAATAATAATGAAACAATAACAACCGTAGTCCTAGAGATTTCAACGATACCACTTCATACAGAAAACAGATGAGCTGGGGAAAGGAATAATATTTTCTCATAATATGAAGTATTTTCTCTCCTTTCTTCTAACTGTCGTATCTACAGTACGGGTATTGTCATAATAAGTGATATATATGGCATTACAGACGTTTACTCTAATTATCTGCTTCATCTGTTATATACACCAATTGGGGATTTATTCCTTGGTCTTTGTAATTTCATATTCGCAAAATTTTTAATTTTCTAGATCTTATGTCAACCATAAAGTATGAATAAAAACAATCATCTTAATTCGAATCTTGCCGAAACAGCAAACATTGAAAAAACTTTAAGGTTACGTACATGTATACATAAAAATTCTCAAGGATATTTAATTGACATTGTCAGGATTTGATGAACAAACAAATATTTCATTCTGCATTAACAGGTAGTTCAGATTATAAAAATAAAAGTTTTCAAACAATAGTACATTCTTGTGGTTTTAACATAATAAGGCTTCCTTTTAAAACTCCCTTCTTTTATGAGAGAAAAATGAATTTTGTGAATTTTGAATTCCTCTATACCATTATTTTCGAGAATCCTGTCCTGGCCAATAAGTACGATCTCTAAAAATACTTACCTTTGCACAATGCGGACAAAAACAACAAGTATAAAGTACTAACGTTTACCATACGTAGCTGAAATAGAAGGCAAGAGAAAAAAAATCATGATTTTTGTGTCAGATAATAGAGAAGAAGAGAAGGTTAAAACAGAAAGTTACTACTACATTGATCAGCACAAATAAAAATGGGTTAATGAAAGTAGACTAAATAGGAAATAGTTTATAAATAAAATGATATCGATAATATAATACTGCTTATTTCGTAAAATTTATTGTAATGTAATCTTATAAAAAATAAAAAATGTTTGACTTTTAAAATAGTTTCAATTTGTCAACAACTGATTTTCTTTAAACTTTATCTACAAGCTTCACATTTTTAAACATAACCAACATGGGGGCTAACGTATTTAGTAGTTGGCAGCCAGTTTGATACTATTCAATCCTGAACTATATTACAAACACTTTTTGCTACAGTCTATTTCTTGATGTATATAATGTATTTAAAATTTATATTTACTTTATTTCAAGATGCTATTTTCCCTTATTTGGAACATGCTTCGGGATCCTTAGTGATCCCATCATCAGCCTTTCTAATTTTGAATCTTGTAGATTACTTGTGTGCTGGTTGGCTGTTGGCACCATTTTGAACATTATGGTTGGTTGTTGGCTGATCTCACAAAGGCACCATAATGAACATTTGGGAAAGTTTACAAATATACAAACACAAAACAAACTAATACCTGAACAAATACAAATCAATATAAAACATGATACAATTTTCAAAGCACTCAAAATCGAAAATACAGAAAATACTAATATATACACCACAATCACACGCAATAATAACAATTTGAAGAACCAAAAACCATTGGGAAGCCATAACAACAGCCAACCAACACACAAAAATACCGTACCTAACAAGGCACACAGGTGCACTCCACAAGACTCGAAATTAGAAAGGCTGATGATGGGATCACTAAAGATCCCGAAACACGTTCCAAATAAGGGAAAAATAACATATTGAGGTAAAATAAATATAAATTTTAAATATTATATATTGCAACGATACAGCCATATGCTGTATTGAGCATTGATTTAAATAAATGTAAAATTTGTAAAATTAGTTTGGGGTAAATGGACATGTCTGGGATTGTAAAAATGTTTCATTGTTACACTAGGGGAGAAATTAACCTGTTCCAACAGGCAAGGAACACCTACTCGATTGTATGTGTGTTACGCGTGTATCTTGTGTGTGTTAGTGATGCATGTACAGACAGGAATGCCAGCAACCCTCCACAATTAATTACTAAAATGATTATTTTAATTCACTGTGTGAAAACTAATTAGTGTATAAACAAACAAAAGGCACCAAAGTGTATGTAAATTTTATAGTTATCCACAGTAAAAAATGACGTTAGTAGGACACAATACGCGAAGTCAGTGCGAAATAAAGGTACCAAAAATAAATTAAGGGTTCGACTGGAAGCCCTTCTCTTCATTTCAAGACACAGTTGCAGTCGGACACGCTCACCGTCGGCAGAACGGTTTTATTTTGTTATAAGTCTCATCTACGAACGAATAAAGACGTTTTAAGTAATTATGTTTACACTATTACGGGAAACATAGAGTACCGGGATCGTTTAAGTCAGCAAGAGTATCTACGGAGAAGCTACAAAGAGCGACGCGAGATGCTGGACGTTAGGAGATGCTTTTTAGACGCCTAACAGCCGAACGAGATCCACCTCGCAGCCGATATTAATTCTCTGGGACGGACCACACACTGCTGGAGAACGACGCTGGACTCTGGACATATCCAGGACCACGCCAAGCCAGGAGTAACGGTAACCCAACTCTGGACAACGTTGGACCCCGTCAATAAGTCGTAAGATCATCAAAACTCTAGGTGACATGCATAATGCATTTATAAATGATTTTTTTAAAGAGCTCATAAAGACTATATAAAGAGACAATTAATTAAAAAAAAAGTTTATAATTAGGTAAATAATGTAATAGAGTCTTATGTAAATGTTTTAGTTGTAAGAATGAGCGATCGCATATAGATAAATATAGAAGAAAAAAAGAGTTTAATTTTGAGATAGTATTTTATTTTATCAAAGAAAAATAATTGAAATGATTTGATATTTGCATTTTGTAGAAAAGAATAATTTAAATTTTGAATACGAAACAAATGCCAGTCTAAGAGTAATCAGAATGATCACTGTTGCACACCACTATATAAAAATTATTCCGATTATATAGTGGTGTGCAACAGTGATAATTCTGATTGTGATTTTAACCACTAACACAAATTTCTTCATAAAAAGTCTAAGAGTAATTAATATAATTTTAAATTTATTTTTTAAATATTGGTATAGACTGAGCAAGCTGAGGTCAGATCTGATTTAAATGAATTCAATTAAAATAAAACTTAATTACATTTAAATTTATTTCTTTTATTAAATCAATTTGAATAAATGTCTAGATTAAGATTATTAACATGTCTAGATGTAAGAGTGTTTTAAATGTGTGTAACACCGTATAGCTTAAGAGATAAACACTTAATAATGAGTGATACCTTGATCGGAGATTATTAACAATGTTTTATTATTTATAATGCTTTTTAAACAATAAACATGAAATTTTAACTACTCATAAATTTACTACTCTTATTACAGTTACACCTGGTATCGTTATAAATGTTTAAACACCTGGTATCGTTATAACTGTTTAAATACCTGGTACCGTTATAATATATGTGTGTGTGTGCGCGCGCGCCTGTGTAATATACGTGTAAATTTATATACGTATTATATACATACGGCATAATACTATATAATACAGTATAGTAGTATACAACGTAGGCTACTAAACACACACACACACACACACACACACACACACACACACACACACACACACACACACACACACACACACACACACACACACACACACACACACACACACACACACACACACACACACACACACACACACACACACACACACACACACACACACACACACACACACACACACACACACACACACACACACACACACACACACACACTACAGTAAAGACTTTCTTATTATAATTTTTTTTCTACTATAAGTAGGCTTATCTGTATATCTGTATATTATAGGCAATTATAGGCTTTTATCTGTATTATAGGCAATTATAAAATGCATATATACAAGCCTACCTGTTATAAAATACATTTAACTTGTTAGTCACCCTATTGTGTGTAATTTTAAAATCCTCGGTGTACGAATTATGAATTCTGCCATTTTCCGTAAAAGACTGCCAAAAGAGCAGAGCACTCTACAGATACCTACATGTTAAGTAACTTTAGTAATCCGCTAGAACACTTACACGTGAGTAGGGCATGTGAACAACAGGTGTAAGTACAACACAAACATTTACAAAGTACACAGATTTTACACGCGTTGTGAGGCAAACGTTGTACGTTTTGGCCATGCTACATTAGAATTTTCGCCTTACTAATTTAATGATATAAGTGAAATAATCTTATTGCAAATAATGCACGGTGAATAGGACAATAACAGCAAACGGTAATTGATAATTTGATTACTATCCTACAGTTTCATTCTTACAGCCCAGTTTTTGACCCGCCAGTCAGTCAAACATATCAGTGACTGTAGGGAATCATTAGAGTAGCAGTGATTAATTTAGAACAGGAAATAAAAATAAAGAGGGAAGTGGTGGTTCTGTCTTGGAGAATGAATACGATTTTGCCTTGAAAGACTAAATATTAGAAATTCTTAATGAATTTCCTTTAGTGATATTGATTAATTCATAGATACCTTACAAATAAGACAAAGAAGGAAAAAAAGGTAAGTTTTTTTAACACTGTAGCGGTACCGGTTCTGATGGATGGAGATGAAACCAGAGTTATGACAGAAAGAGACTAAGCAAAGATTATGGCAACAGAGATGAAATGTATGAGGAGTACCCGTGGGCTGTACCATTTTCGATCGTAAGACGAACTGGACAGAACTGGGAGTCGACCCATTGTTGGAACAGATAAGGAGCAACAAAAGAAAGTGGTGTGAACATTTGGGAAGAATGGCAGGTGACAGGATTCCAGTACTAGCAATGGAATGTAGACCGGTGGGGAAGAGAGATATAGGACGGCCGAGAGCGAAGTGGGGATCACGGAACAGGTTCAGGATAGAGCCTAATCCTTGAGGTTGATAATGACGATGATTGTATTGATTAAAATTATTCTAAAAAATAAACAGTTTGCGTTTTGCATTTATTGATAACATCTACTTACTAAAATGAATTTTTGTGAATTTCTAAAAGGTAAGATAGTTCAATCCTCAAAACAGTAGGCCAAATAGATGCGAACAACAGAAATAGGTTTTTAGCAATTTAGTTTTTCTCCTTCCTTTATGTAATATTTAGGATTAATATTAGGCAATTACCTGTATTAACTTCCGTCTTGTGACTTATTTGGTTTTTTCTTAGAACGACGCGTTTCGAGAATAAATTCTCATCATCAGGTTCCAATACTATAAAAACATCAAATTCACCCAAAAGGGGTCGTCAACTAGTTAAAATACACAAATACAAAAACAACACACATAATTTAACACCGACACAGTCACGGCACAGTGTTTTGTGTTTGTTTATTATATATTATTTGTGTTTGTTTGTTTTTATATTATGTGTAGTGTTTTTGTGTTTGTGTACTTTAACTAGTTGACGACCCCTTTTGGGTGAATTTGATGTTTTTATAGTATTGGAACCTGGTGATGAGAATTTATTCTCGAAACGCGTCGTTTTAAGAAAAAACCAAATAAGTCACAAGACGGAAGTTAATACAGGTAATTGCCTAATATTAATCCTAAATATTTAGTAACGTGACTTGGAGACAATTAAAACAAAATGAATCCTTTATGGAGTTTGACTTCCTCCACTATTCACCTCCACTCACGTCTTTCCCCAGGTGTCTCATACCTATTTAGTTAGTCAGGAAAAGATAATAGAGACAATGTTTATTGATCTATTTGGATTGAGAAGGAATAGAGAAACTACCGAAGCTGTTCTGGGTCTAACACCAGTCACTGGCAGAAGTGTGGAGAAAAGAAGGAAACATCTTTTTATATTTCCAGGGATGTGGTAAATTTTACAGGGATAGAGTGTTTAAAATATTTAAGCATTCTGTCATTGCCATCTGACGCAAACGAATCATCTGAAAGATTCATACAAATGAGACCGCGGGATTAAATTTTGCAGGAACCCAGGACAAAACAAAATTAGGAAAGGTATTACACAATGCTATAGTATTACCTCAACATAGTTACATCTGTTTATATAGAATGTTCTTATAATCGATCAATCACGTGTCAGTGTCAAAGGTATATGTTTCGTCGCACTAAAGTAAGTAGATGATACGAGGCCACACACACTTAATTGTAAATTATAATTTGTATACAACTCAAAATTTAAGTATGTGTTTTGTGAGTGCGTAAAATTTGTAAAAAAAAGTTTAGGTTCCTGTAGATTTTTTTAAAGGTCTCTAACAATTTGAATGTGTTTTTAGGGTAAGTGTTGACATTTAATTATACAGTAATTGATCTTCTATACAAGTTTTTATTCCGTTTTATTCTTGGAAATTATTTTTAAAATAATATAGGTAAACAGAATCAATCATCTTTTGTCAGATGCTATTTACGTTTAGTGTGTCTTAGTTAAATATAATGTTTTCTTCTCTCTGTGATTAAAGGAGTTCAAAGGACAAAATAATACCTTTAGAAAACGTAAGGATGGTGTCATGTTGTTATTTATTTTAACTAAAATAAACTGAAAGAGCGTTAGTTTTTTTGTTAATTTCACTCTAACTGAAGTTTGCTAGATTCCATAAGCACAAAACTGACAGCTTGTATTTGACTTACTAAATTAGAAATATATTATTGTCACGTAAACTTTAGGCCTACTAGGAAGGTAGTACTACTACATCCTTCTGCCGATACCAGATTACTTTTCACTGTTATCTTTTAGTTTTATTTGTTTTAATTTGGAATTAAGGTTAAATATGTATTAATAAACAGATCATCGTATACTAATTAGTTTAAACACATAGATATTTCGGTTATTTTAAGCCAATACAGCCAATAATCACGTTTTTTAAGTACAAAAAGTAATACAATGTACCTACTGATTCCTATCACACGCGAATTAAAGATTATTTTTTTACTTTGGCAATATACTTTATATATTTTCTTACAGAGCTATGTAGTAAGCAGTATGTACGCCGAAAAAAAGAGTGATAAACAATGTCTTTTAAAAAGTACTGCACTATAAATCACGTAGATTACGTCAGAAAACAATTCTTGTCATGTTTGTTGCTCAACCAATTGTTTTTAGTTAAATAATTCTTTGTCATATACACAAAAAATATATATGACACTCGCATAAATAAGACATTTTGTTTACAAGAATATATTTATAATTCGAATGACGTGTATATTATTTGTAGTCCACATTAGATTGAGATTGTTAGTCGTATGTTCAAGGTTAAATAGTAGCGTCTGTCGTTCCTCACGTCCGGTATACTTTATAGACTGTAGTGTGAATAATGACAACTATTCTTGTATCATTATGGGTGATAGTGTGATAATTAATTTGCTCACAACGTTCGGCACTTCAATTCAAAAAACAAAAAGTAATAAAATCTGATGATTTTTAATGAAAAAAGAATAAAACAGACTTAGAAATACATCAGCTCAAAACTATGAACAAACGAAACTATAGTCGATTAGTGATAATCTGTGTTATTGTCCATAACATAATTACGGGATCGAGTCTTTCTGCAGTACGAATACATCCGTATGCTTTGCGCTATTAACGAACGGTATGTGAGTTAGAATCATTACCCACGTAGTGTAATGATCACGATTTGTTTGTATTCAGTGAATGGTCTGACGAAAACCTTAAATGGTTTCAACATTTAGTTACATAAAGTCACTTTTAAATTAAAAAGTTACTGCTGACCTTCGTCTAATAAATGAAATTAACAAGTACAAGTAAATATTTTTTATAAAAGATAAAGGTTGCTAAAATTTAAAATAATTGACATTCACCAAGTGAGAACCTGTTATCCCATTTTTACGAATTGTTGTATAATTTTTTCCTGTTCATATTTGATATGCGTGTCACTAATCCATTACGTGGAGCTTACCTTAGAATCATCAGTAAAGCTCTGTTAAAATAATAGTAGATATGTGTTTTGTATTTTTTAGCATTGTTATGAATCATATGAAAGTCTTCTACTGTGTATACACCTCTCAGGTTTTCATATACCTTCTTTTACCCGAATAAAATGGCAATTATTATCTCTTAACTCTTGCGTATTGAACATTATCTCTTATCTATCGCTTGTCTCTTATACTCTTATCTCTTATTACTATCCCTTATCTGTTATCTCAGATTTCTATCTCTTCTCTTTATCTCTTTTTATTTTCTCGAGGATTTTCTCTGTTTTACACGAGAATACACTATTACTAAACAGAAAATTAAAAAAAATACGAAGCATAAGAAAAACAGAATACCAGACAGCAGAAAATTATCATTAGTTTTTTTCTTTTTCTCCTCTTCAAGGATTAGGTTATATAAACCTGTTTCGGCACCTATCTCATCCTCGGACGACCTACGTCTCTTCTACCAATAAGATACTTGTTAGGAGCAGCCTCGAAATACCTTAAAATACCTTTGAAATACTTGTAGCGTCCAAAGCAGCCTTGGCGTAAGGACTGGAACTGTGGCAGTAGGACCCTAGCAAAGAATAAGGACTATCATTAGTAGGCCCTATTATCCGTTTTATTAGCTTGTCGGTGTTTCAAAATGAAATATAATACACGATATTAATTGATGACTCGTTGGGCACTTGGTGAAACATATTAATACAAAGGTTTCGTAAAATGTATAAAAACACTTGGTAAGTTTCACAAATTTTTTAATTAACTCTGACAGCTGTTTCGACTAACTTAAGCCATTGTCAAAGAGCGAGTGAATGAAATTACTGAACACAGGATGTTAGTGGAGTGTAGGTGGTAAACATCTGTTTAGGGCGTATCTGGAACATCTGTGTTGTGATTGTGAGGGGGGGGAGTGTGTGCATGAGACAAGGGAAGGTCAGGTGTCTTTAAAAACTAAATACAATCATGAATGCAAAATATAAAATTAACTGAACTAAATATAAACTGAATGCAAAATTTAAAATAATGATGAACATTCAAAATAATATAAAATAAATTAAACTAAATAACAGATTTTAATAAAGGGGATGCACAAAATTCAGTCTGTTCATTGGTTAAATTTTTGTTATTTTTTATTGCTTTTTTAATTTCTAAAATTTCTAACAAATCCATTTTTTTACCTTTTTGTATGTTGTGGAGTAGTGTTATGTTTTTTGTGTCTATGAAGTGATTGTGTTGTAAGCAATGATCTGCAAAACCTGTATTAGATGTATTGGTTAAAATCGCCTTCTTATGTTCAGAAATGCGATGTTTCAGAGCACGGCCACATTGTCCGATATAAATAGCATCGCATTCTGCGCAGCACAGACATCAGAAATACTGCAAAACTTTCCAAGAAGCATTTATTCCATAGAGCCAGATCAGGGTAACAAAAAATTTCACTTAACAAATTACATTCCGTGTATAACAGATAAGATTAATAATAGGTTAAAAACCATGGTCTTAACATGGTATCAGTAAACAAACGTAATCTTTTTTCACTACTAGTCAATAATAAAGAAAAATCGAACACACAGGAGAAAAATGGAGTTTATGAAATACACTGTGCAGAATGCGATGCTATTTATATCGGACAATGTGGCCGTGCTGTGAAACATCGCATTTCTGAACATAAGAAGGCGATTTTAACCAATACATCTAATACAGGTTTTGCAGATCATTGTTTACAACACAATCACTTCATAGACACAAAAAACATAACACTACTCCACAACATACAAAAAGGTAAAAAAATGGATTTGTTAGAAATTTTAGAAATTAAAAAAGCAATAAAAAATAACAAAAATTTAACCAATGAACAGACTGAATTTTGTGTATCCCCTTTATTAAAATCTGTTATTTAGTTTAATTTATTTTATATTATTTTGAATGTTCATCATTATTTTAAAATTTGCAGTCAGTTTATATTTAGTTCAGTTAATTTTATTTTTGCATTCATGATTGTATTTAGTTTTTAAAGACACCTGACCTTCCCTTGTCTCATGCACACACTCCCCCCTCGCCATCACAACACAGATGTTCCAGATACGCCCTAAACTGATGTTTACCACCTACACACCACTAACATCCTGTGTTCAGTAATTTCATTCACTCGCTTTTTGACAATGGCTTAAGTTAGTCGAAACAGCTGTCAGAGTTAATTAAAAAATTTGTGAAACTTACCAAGTGTTTTTATATATTTTACAAAACCTTTGAAATATAATACGTTCGGGGTCTACACGTATCATCGAAATCTTCATAATTTTGGATTATTTTACGTTATTACTCCACGAGTTTACATAAGGTTAATTCGTAAAAAGTGGTTTAAAACTAATAAATTAACGTATCACTTAAAACGTTAATAAGGTATTACAGAGATACTGGAATAAAATGAAAATTATATTTCTTGGAAAGTTTTGCAGTATTTCTGATGTCTGTGCTGTGCCGATAGCAGTCCGCGCAAGCATTGCGGTTTGTCGACACAGTTCCCTTCTATAGTTTTATTCAGAAATTTAGTTTATTAAGTTAATTAGTTTCTTGAGTTATTGAGTTTAGTTTGTTTGACTTTAGTGTATTACTCGGATATGTTATAATTTAATATCTAGAATCTACTTTAGTGCTACCCCTCATTATGCAAGGCCATTCAAGCTGGTGTGAAGGCAAACTAAACTTTACATTATTAAGAACGTAACAACTCACTCTCTCAATTCCAATTAATATCTTATCAAACCAGGAATAGTGTAACCAATTTTAAAACATGTCACTAAATATTTGAATTGTGAAATTGGAAAATCACTGTTAACTTTTCAGATAATATAATTTAACATGTTAAGAAAAGTACCCTGACTACAAGCTAAAGGATGTCTCTTTATCTTAGCCATAAATAATTACATGAACAGTATTGTTTTTTTAATAACCGCTTATGACGTCATAAACATTAGCTATACATTTATCGATAAACATAATTCTATTCTACTAATTATTTATTTACATTAATAATCCTATAAAATAAATCAGTCTAATTAGAAATGGTGGAACTTATATCACACGAAGAGGGAATTTAATGGTCCCAATGGTGAGTTAATGTTTACAAGCAGTAAATGTTTACAAGCTGCACTATGCTCTGGATTTTAATTTCCTTTCCATTGTCTCAAAGGATTCTTTCTCTCTGTAGATGCCGTTTGTTAGCACTCTTCTTCTTCTTCTTCTTCTTCTTCTTCTTCTTCTTCTTCTTCTTCTTCTTCTTCTTCTTCTTCTTCTTCTTCTTCTTCCTCCTCCTCCTCCTCCTCCTCCTCCCTCCTCCTCCTCCTCCTCCCTCCTCCTCCTTCTTCTTCTTCTTCTTCTTCTCTTCTTCTCTCTCCTCCTCCTCCTCCTCCTCCTCCTCCTCCTCCTCCCTCCTCCTCCTCCTCCTCCTCCTCCTCCTCCTTCTTCTTCTTCTTCTTCTTCTTCTTCTTCTTCTTCTTCTTCTTCTTCTTCTTCTTTCTTCATCTTCTTACTCCTCCTCCTCCTCTCCTCCACTCCTCCTCCTCCTCCTCCTCCTCTCTCCTCCTCCACCTCCTCCTCCTCCTCCTCCTCCTCCTCCTTCTTCTTCTTCTTCTTCTTCTTCTTCTTCTTCTTCTTCTTCTTCTTCTTCTTCTTCTTCTTCACTCCATGGCTTGGCCTACAGCCCGTTCCGACTTACAGAGTTAGCACTCTTATCATCATATTTTGGCGACTCGATATGCGTAGAAACTCCTCTTTCACCGTAGAAAACACATTAACAACATCAAATAATGGTAAAGCGAATATTATGATTAAAACTTGGTATAAAAGTTACCTCATAGACTTCCGTTACCGAAAAACTCCAATTTTAACGATAGTTCAGAATCCGTGGTGTCTTGAGTTACACTTTGGACTGGCACTTACAATTGTGTTGTCTGCAGTTACTCTCTGACAAGCCTAGATGTGTTTACTTATCATATGTCAGGCATCAGGCAAATTAGTTATGACTCTGTATCTACATTCTGCCCAGACATTTTCAAGACTTCATTTCTCTAGTCTTGTCTTCTGTAAATTTTTAACCAGATTAGACCTTCTTTAGTGCTTCTCCTCTTTATTATCTCTTTATGTCGTTAATTAATTATTTATATCATTTATTAATCTTTACTTTTTCCTTTTATTGCCTTTATGTTTTAGTCACATCTTTCTTTTACCGTTAATCTGGAATTCTACGGAACATCCAACAATTTATTCTTTTTTGCCTCCCTCTCCTTTCCCCTCATTAGGGGGATAATAATGATAAGCGCCTAACGTCCCGCTTCCAGCATTCTAGCATCTGTATTCCAGATTTTATTAAAGACTTTTATTTTACTCTTCTTTCTGGTCCATTAGCTTATCTAGCGTATTCTTCAGCTCCAGCTCTCATTTTTCCTTTCATTTTGTCAACAAACAGCGTCCCTTTCACACTTTCATATTCTAAAATAATCTTATAATTGTATCAGTTTTTCAGGACTTTTAAATTACTCACCTTATACAGTTAATTTCATCATGGGTTTGGCGCAAGGCCACCTTTTCTAACGCCTCTAAAAAATAATCTCTGTCATCTGAGAAAAGCAACTTCAACTGACACATTCTTGTTGATACATATTCTCTCATTATCATCATAATTACCATAATAATCCTTCAAGTATTTGGACAATGACATATTGCAACCTCTAGTCATAAACATGCATGAAGATTGAGGTAATACTGTGTATAATAACTATTAAAAATTTCAAGTTACTATGTTAAGTAATTTTTTGAGTTACATTTTTGTGGAAAAAACAGTCAAAATGTAGTAAAACATCAACAAAAAATCTCAATGTAGTAAAATATTGCAATTAGCATTAGGAAAATAATGATGTACACCGACAGACTTTGTTTATTTCTCTTTTACACCTTTTTTTAGGTTTAGTTAGTTTTAGTTTTAGTTTTAGCTTAGTTTTTACTTTTTGTTACACAAAGGGATGCAAACAATACACAGAATTTCAATAAAATCAAGACTGTATTGTATAGCATCATATATGTTTACTGTGAGGAGCCTTGAAATTTTTATACGTCTAATATTTACTTGGCTACATAACGTTTATCAGTTATGCATTTCTAAAACTCTCCAAGTCTATAGGTTAACCTTTATTTTCTTCTTTCCTCTCCTGAAAACAGAACTTGTTGCTTTTTCTTTCCATACCCTGCAAATTTAGAGCCATTCCTGTTTTACGCAAGGACACGATCATTTCTTGTCTAATCTTTTTCCAACTGCCACGAATCCTTCTGAACTTTTCCTTCCTCTACTTTATTAAAAAACAAGTTTTTAAAGGACCTGGCTGTGTTTTGTTTTAAGATTTCTTACTGCCTAACAACTGCAGTATCACAGCCATCTCTTATTCTCATTGGTTTTTTACTTGTTTCATTCATTTTCTTTCTGCATTTTACTGTATGACTATTAAAGTTTCTAATTACTTACAAAAGTAGTTTCAAATATTTCCTTACGTAAGTTTACGAAAATTCATTTATTAAAAAAAGCGAAAAAGAGTAATTATGGTTTGTTTCATTCATGTACATCATACCAGTAATTCTGATAGTGCTATAATTTTTTTTTTAACCATCTGCACCTAATTACCTTAATTCAGTAGAACAAATATGTCATAATAAATTTAACAAAAATGTAATTTTAAGAAGTGCAAGTATAATCTTTAATAATACTACACTTGAACAGATGAGATAACTAAAAAATAATTTTATTTAATATATTCTGCTTAACCATTTACGGAGAATATTTTTGTGGAAAAATAATTTTTATTACACTTTGAAATTATTATTCAGGTGACGCGAAAACGGAGTTTGGTTATTATGTAAACAATATAATAAAATTATTGTCTTTAACATTACAAATAATTTTGTTACTTATTATAACGGCATCAGTTTTCGTTCTACTGACTTTCAGTTTTATGGGCTGTAAAATGTAATATGAGTGATCTAATTAATCCCATTAAATGTAATATTTTTGTATTATGTTAGTTTAGTATTCCCGTAACGATTATGTCAGTTCTTTGAATTATATTTCATGCTAAGCAACTTGTGTAGTGAGCATAGTGTAGTATTTAATGAATGGTCACTACAGAGATGACACATTGCACTTCGAAATTTAGAAGGGGGTGATTTAATCTAAATACATTTTTCTGTGATTTCGTCTGATTTGTATTTCTTAATATCCACAATTCTACATCTCTAATTTCCCGATCTTCTGTAAAATTATTTCGAGTAGGTTTAACTAGGCTTATTTCAAGTTAGAAGATAAAATGACATATTTCCAAATTCATTTATTAATGTGGCTTCCACTGTATGACTGAATTAGTTCATATTTAATTAGTATCAAACATGTATGTATACATTTCCAAAACTTCAGCGTCTTTTTCCCCATGTAGAGAAGGTTACAGTAACACTATTTACAGTATTCTGAGATGATTAGTTGAAGACATAATGTGTAAAAAATATAAGAACAACAAAATATAAATAATAATTGTTTTGATTGTTCATCATCTTTTTCCACAGCACTAAACTTTATAGAATATTGAAACTTTCAACTTGTGAAACTTACTTGTCTTTTCTTCTCGTACGCGTTTCGGCGTGGTGTTCGCCTTCGTCAGCTTTGAGACAGACTGCCATTAACATGTAAACGGTTTTTATTTTGAAAGGTATAGTGGGGGTGGTGTGTGGGGGAAGGGGATTGGCGCGGGGATCCAAATTATTGTTAGTTTTATGTATAATTGTGTCAAAAAGTGTGTGTGATTTATACTGTAATTGGTCGTTAAGTATGTTGTTTGGTTGTGTTGTGTGGTGTTTGTATATTTCATATTGTTCTGCTGTGTTAAGTTTTCGACCTTTGGGTAAGTAGTGTAATATTTCAAGATTAATATCTATGTTGGTGTAGCTGTGGTTTTTTTGTGTATGTGTGTGGCAACGCGGAATGTATATTGTTGTTGGATAAAGCTTTTAGGTGTTCAGAGTAACGAGATGAAAAAGATCTTCCTGTCTGGCCTATGTAGAAACTACCTGCAGTCATTACAATTTAATTTGTAAACACCTGTTTTGTTGTATTTGTCTATGTCCGTGTTTGTATCATTAATGTGTTTTTTGATGGTATTGTGTGTTCTGAATGCTATTTTGTACTTGTGTTTTCTGAATGTGTTGGCGAGTTTGTGTGTGTTGGAGTTATGGTATGTGAGTGTGATGTATTTAGTTTGTAGTGTGTTGTTGGTATTTTGTGTTTTGTTTATGATGTGTTTGTGTAGTTTGTTTATTAAATAAGGGTTGTATCCGTTTTTTATTGCTATGTATTTGATTGTGTTGAGTTCGTCATTATAGTCCTGTTTACTTAATGGTATTTTAGTTAGTCTATGGAGCATATGGTTGAAGGCCGCATGTTTATGTTGTGTTGGGTGGTTTGATGTGTTGTGTATAACCATGTCGGTTGTGGTTGGTTTTCTGTATATTTTATACGTGTGTGTAATATTAGTTTTGTTAATTGTTAGGTCCAGAAAATTTACACTATTGTTTTGTTCAATTTCCAGTGTAAATTTTAGTTTGTGGTGTATTGTGTTGATGTATTTGTGGAAGTTTTCAACCTGTCTTGTGTTGCCATTGAATAAAAGTAATATATCATCTACATACCTGTGCCAATAAATGATTTTGTTGGTGTATTTGTTGTTGTTTATTATGTGGTTCTGTTCTATGTTGTGTATATATATTTCAGCCAGTATTCCTGATATGGGGGATCCCATAGGGAGACCGTCTGTTTGTGTGTATATCTTGTTACTGTATGTAAAGTAATTTTGCTAAGTTATTATTTTGGTGAGCGTGATGACCTCATGTATGTGTGTTTCGGGCGTGTTTAAAGGGGGCGATTTAATCTAAATACATTTTTCTGCATACATCACAAAAATAAAATAAAATTATTATAATTTTTTGTGATAAATTCAGTTCGATACGTTACGATAAGATGTCTTTTCCAATTACACGTAAGAAATGAAAGGAAATTTGTGGGTTCTGTGTAAGCAAAGTATTACGCACACCATTATTAGGAGACTGCAATATATGGTGTACACAGTTTGCCTTTTTATATTTTTATATCTGGTGGAAATGTTTATATGTTATATGGGTATGGAAATATTTTAAGTGTATTATCATTTTCATCAAATTGTATATTTATGCACGTATGGAAACAAAGAATAGATTACGAGTGCACGCGCTTATGCGTGAAGGTTTGTTTTTGGATGAAAGAAAGTTCCTCGAAGTCTAATAATTATTACAATAAACGTTTATTAGGAACTTGTGGATACAAAGTACGTTTTCTTGATTCTGAAAAACAAGTTGTCTGAACATTCTCCAGACAGTATTTTAAGTTTTTCTGGAGTCGTTATTTAACGATTTTCAAGAATGAGCAGAATACACCGTAGAGGAGTTTAATAATAGCATACGATAATAATTGAAAAGCGCAATCGAGTTTAAGAGTTCCCTTCATTAGAAGTGTACGATTAAAAAACTGTTTAAACATTATATACAAATAGGACAAATTCAGCAACTCTTTTGTGTACAAGGCATTTTTGTAACATTTTACAAAACAAAGTCAAAAAGACTACTAAATTATTTAAAATTATCGGATAAAAAGAACTAACACAATAACAATATTGTAGAATGCTTTCAAGTGAGTTTCTTGGCATGCATGAACAAGAGCGGTTTGCAATAAACGCTTCCACGCGTTTGTACGGCAGTTGAAAATGATAGTCGTGGTACTGTGTTCTATGAGTTTCTACTATTAGTATAGCGTAGACTACTACGGATAAGAATGAGGTCTATCAGGGGGTAATAAAGTCTACGACGTCGCTTGCATGAAACTGCAGGAAGTAATCGGCCTAGATTTACTGAAGTACAATTTGTGGAAGTTGCATCACAATAGGCACGAAATAACGTGTCACCGCACGTTCAAGAAGATATGGATTTATAAGTCAATACCGCAAACACGCTTACTACCCTAATTAACCCGATGAGATCTTTTCATCTTTTGCAACACGAAAAGCATGAACTTTTAAAGTTTTTTGTCTGTTGTTGAAACAAAACAAAAATGTGTGCGCCAGCTCGAAGTCACACCGGAAACGTTTCAGCCCAAGATGTTCTAGAAACGGTTTAGAATAGCTTCCAGAAACTGCATTCTTCAGTCTTGAAAACTAAAAAAAAACGTTGCCTCAACTATGTTATATCCGACAAAGATTACTTTAATAGGGACAATGTAATTAAAGATAAATGAAGACGCAAATTTTTTATTTGCGAAAAATTTAATTATTTTTTTACTCAGCAGGAATATGTGTTAAAATTAATTGCCTTTGTTAATGTCTGTCTAGTTGCAAATTATAGACTGTGATGTTTTCATTATATTCTACACACTAAACGTGACTAAACATCAACATCAGATGTCAATGGTCTTAACCAGTATTAGTCTTCTTAAAAACTCCTGTCAACGACTTTTCAACTTATTATTACAGTGTGCCAAGCAACAGGGTAACAGGCTAATACAAGCGATTTTAAATAAATACATCCTGATTTTTAGTCAGTGTTGTATAAACACGCTTAAACGAACAACCTAATATTTACAGTAAATTGTTTTAAATTGCATACTGTACTGCTGTAAAATACACCAGTACATACATACTAAGACCTAAATCTGAGTAAAATTTTTAAAAATTATAATTTACAAAATAATATTGTCCGCCATATTGAATGTATGTTAAAATCCTCAGACCAAGCTTTGGCTAGGTATAAACATTTGATTTATAAAAAACTAATTAAAACCTCAAAATTGTTGTAATTATTTATAAAACTCCTGAATAAGTTGAAATTAATCAGAAATTGTTTTAAATAATATGGAATTAGTTTAGTTATAAATTATGTTTTGGTAGAATGTCATAGAACAAATGATACATATTTATGAATAACTAATCAAGTTTATCTACAGTTTATGATCAAATTTTATATTATAACAAATTAATAAATCACTCAATATGTAAAACGTAAAAGTAAAAAGGACTAAATTATAAAAGTGATTGTTGGGAGGCTTAATTATGAGTTGGTTTAGAGAAGGCGTCACTCTTGTTTTAACAGTCATCGAGTGCATACGTATCGCGAAGAAGTAAAATGATTTAAATGTTCTGTAATATCAGACGTCAATAAAGAGAGTAAAATAAGTAAAATACAGTAAGCAAAAGTAAAATAAAGTAAAATATTTAACTCAGAAAAAAGAATATCAGAACGAGAAGAAGAAAAAAAAAACTAAAATTAAATGAATGGTGAAGTGAAGTGGTAATCAGCTGTCAAGTAACATTACGTGTTTATATAATAATTTATATATAATACTGACGAACTAACCTATAAAGGTTCACGGTTAAAACGAAAGTGAAATTAATTAAACAGACACACAGTTTAATCCACCATCCTGTGTAATATAGATGAAAACAATTTTAATGAATAAGAAACATACTAATACAAACTTGCAACTTATAAAATATAATTTATTTGTAGAGAATTAATTAAGTAGGTAAACATCCTGTATTTATTTGTTACTTCAGTAAATATAATCATTAACTAGCGACCTCAGCGAGTAAGCGAAGAATTAACCTATATTTTGTAAATCTACAGCCAGTGCTGCGCCCTGGTTGAAAACTTAGAAATTGTAATAATTTATAGAGAAATAATTTTTTCTTTTTTTAATAAATTGTATAAAAAAGAAAACCATACATTCAGTAATAAATAACTTGAAAATTGTAATAATTGATAGAAAAATATATTTTTCTTCTTTTTAAAAATTGTATAAAAAAGAAAACCATACATTCAGTAATAAATAACTTGAAAATTGTAATAATTGATAGAAAAATATATTTTTCTTCTTTTTACAAATTGTATAAAAAAGATAAAACAATACATTCATTAATAAATAAATTGGTGCAAAACACTATATACATTTTTTAATTTTATGTACTGTGGCCTTGATGAATAAGAGTCAATAATTCATGTTATAGAAAAAAAAACAAAGTAAATTTAATATTGACGGACCCAGATCGAAAAAGGTCAGTACAATATGCAGCATGCAGCAAAATTTGCAAAATGTTTTTATCTGTTTCACGCTACACTACGGATACTATTACTAATTTATGATAGAAACGTATGATTTATCAACAAATTTTTAAATATGTATGTAGAAGTATTTTTAATACTGAAAATTGTAATAAAAATTTTCTCAACAAAAATAACGTAACTCTACTCTTTGACTACGTACACATTAGTAAGCTGCCACTTCTAATAAATAATAAAAACACCGCATCGGTTGTCAGTATTGTGCTACATATAAACATCTGCAGTTTTCCGGTTACTAGCAGCAGTATAAGCACTGAGAATAATATACTGGCGCCAAACGCAATAAGCCAAAGTACAACAGATGCTGTGTGACTTTCACCTGTGTCCGGTGTTTACGCAATGTGATCACGTATTGCCTCTGCTTTGCACATATTGAAGAACAGGACGACGCTTATCATAAAGAACCGGCATATTCTAGAGCACGAGTCTCCAAACCACGGCCCGCGGCAACCCGGCCGATGATCCATGCAGTTTTTAAATAGATCATCAAATACTTCAAATAATACGTTTTAATATATAATTAAACAAGGAATAAGTTCAGTAAAATGTTATAATATTTTGTACAAGTTTAAAACATTTACGTGGTTAATATGCAAAAGCAATGCTTTCAATTTTTGGATCGACATATATCTGCGAACAAACGTTTTGAAAATGAACTTTGTAAAATCAAAGTACAGGGCTAACTTGTTAGACGAACACTTGCAATCCATTTTAGTGATAGGCTCATCAAAATTTGACCCAAAATAGACAGACATTATATGTTAGAAGCAACTCCACAATTCTCATACATACATAAGAAAGCCAAAAACTAATACATAAGAAATATCATTGAATGTTATTTTTTCCTCACTTTTATTTACATTATTTTTAATACATCAATTTGTTTTCTTTGGATGAGGCTGATTAACTTTTACTTAAATACCTATTTTATTGACTTGATTATTTCGTAAACTTAAAAAAAACGTTTACAATATTATATTACACATATATATATGTGTGTGTGTGTGTTGTCGTTGTTGGCCCGCCTGACTTCCAAGATTTTTCAACTCGGCCCTCAAGTGAAAAGGTTTGGAGACCCCTGTTCTACAGTGTGAAAGAGAAGTGTTTCGTAAACACCACGCTGCCAGATACCATGGTTAAGTTTATTATTAAGAGCTGGACTTCTTAATTAGAATTATAATCAAGCTGTTTTGTTTAGACACCAGATATCTTGCACAAACTGAATTCGCAAAAAGAGAGGTTTGTACGTATTTGTTAGACTGCGAAATTAGTCTGTGTCTTTTTAGCTTATATTTATTTATATAAATTTTATATTTAATATTTATAATAACTTTACCTCAAGATGTTTTTTCCTTATTTGGAACATGTTTCGGGACGCTTTGTGTTCCCATCCTCAGCCTTCCCAATTTTGAGTCTTGTGAAGTACTTGTGTGTTGGTTGATTGTTGTTGTGGTTTTCTGTTGGCCTTTGGCACTTTAAACTGGTATTATTGTGTATATAATAGTATTTTGCGTATTTTCGATGTTGAGTGCTTTGAAAATTGTGTCATGTTTTGTATTGACTTGTTCAAACAAATGTTCAGGTATTAGTTTGTTTTGTGTTTCATGTTTGTATATTTGTAAATTTTCCCTAACGTTCATTATGGTGCCTTTGTGTGTTATGTGTTTTATTAGTACCAACCAACACACAAGTACTTCACAAGATTCAAAATTAGGAAGGCTGAGGATGGGAACACAAAGCGTCCCGAAACATGTTCCAAATAAAGAAAAAACATCTTGAGGTAAAGTCATTATAAATATTATATACATCGAGAAATAGACTGTAGCAAAAAGTGTTTGAACATAAATATTTTAATAGTTAAAATAGTATTTGGTTAGAAGGTAAAACTGTTTCATTTGGTTGAGACAGCTGAGGTTGCGAGAGAGAGAGAGAGAGAGAGAGAGAGAGAGAGAGAGAGAGAGAGAGAGAGAGAGAGAGAGAGAGAGAGAGAGAGAGAGAGAGAGAGAGAGAGAGAGAGAGAGAGAGAGAGAGAAGAGAGAGAGACAGCAAGATAGTTAATTCTATTCGGCATTGTCGGAACAGAAACTGAAACAATGTTTTCTGATTGCAGGCTGAATTGTTTTCAAACATACCACGGTATTAATAATTTATATGAGAAATACACACAATAATTGTTTTTACAATGTCACTGCATATTTCGTTAGACTAGACGGGACTAGAATAAACTAGTAATATTGTTTGTTTACTGAGCAGACGCTGCATATTTCTGCAAACGGCGTTTGCGAACAAAACGTTTTTGTTGCGATGTCGACCCGGCACAAATTGAACTGAAATCTCTTTCACTGCAAAACAAACAATAAAGAAATATCTATTCGCTCCAACGAGTTAATCTGACAGTTCTCAATTTATTTTGTCCTTTCTCCCACTTCATAGTTTATGCAATACTGGATTGAATTCTATATATTTTTTGATTCAGGTTGGTTGAAAGTATTTTATCAATTGATGTTTTTTTTCAAATTAAACCTTTTAGTACATATTTTACAAGGTACCGTTACTGACGAATACACACACTGTTAAATACAGACTACTGTCCATTTAATATGACACCTTGGAAAAGACCATAAACGTTGACGTCCGAAATGTAATGGCGGAGGATTCTAGAAAATAAGTAGAAAATCGGCCAACACGGAATGAGATACGGTTTGAGGCCTAATCAAATTACTTTATTTTCATATGAGAGTGACGTCTGAGAGCCGATCTTAAATTCATACAGCTTCATTCAATTTAAAAAATCGATATGGAGATCCATCATGACTTCCATGTCTAAGATTTATATTTAAAATCATTTACTTGAATTCGGTTCGATAATTTCTAAAAAAAATATCCCCTACCTTGTAAATCGAGTTTTATGTTTGACAAATTGAAGTAATATATATTCATACATACTACTTCTTTGTTGTTGATAACGTAGTACACATATACAAAATTATCCCTTCCTTTAATTATCATTTTCATTTATAGAAAATTACCTCGTCCTCCTTCAACTACCCTTTTCATTTATAGATACTTCATCTACCTTTCTACAGTGGATTATTATGACCTTCTTTTCAGGATACTTTATTAAAAAAATTAAGTACTTTATTCTTGCTAAAATGTAAAACGTTGCAGGTAAACTACCCATTCCCCTTAACCCATCTTTACTAATATTCACCAATCTTCACCGATCTTCACCGATCTTCAATAGGGTTTGAGTCCTCTACAACTTAGGCACATTTGCAAAAAATTATTTGATTCTGTTTGAATTTGTGGCAGTTGTCGTTCGCCATAGAAAAAATTCTACACACAGACACTTAAATGTTTTAAGGGTAGTACAATCAGAATCAGCCCTTATGTCAAAGACGATTGTTTTGCGATCATCATACTTCCATTTCCTTACGGAACATGGTAGTAAAACATCATTTACAAGGAGTTAAATATCTCGAATGTTTTAAAATAATAATCGTGTAAAAATAAAAACAATTTTTTTTGCATAGATAACAATATTTTTATATTACAAATTGAGACCTGGCTTAATTCTACATTCCATTGCCTGATCTTTGATGTCACTAACCGTGATTTAGGCTTTTTTTGTACGGAAGTAATGGCAGATTGACCGCATTAGGAGGCATCTACCTGACGATACACAATTATTTACGAATACACAGGGCAGTTTTACTACACGCGTTAGTACAGAAAAATGAAAATGGGGAATGATCGAGCAATATGAGATACTATATAGATGACGGAAAACAGTAATTACGGAAGAACAAGGACAATATTATATTAACTGTGACTTCTAAATAGTTAGGTATAGGCCTACGTGACAGATCACGCGTCTACGAGTGACGCACGACACGGTTTGACTGATAGTGTGGCAAATATGTAAAATCGTATCCTGTCCGAGCGAGATACAACTTTTTCAATACAAAACTAACATATAAATCAAGATTTTTGTCACGGTAATCTATCTTCTGAAAAACAGTTAGCAGAACAACATAATATATTAAAGTTATTTACAGTCTCCAGGTCTTAGGATTGTCATGTGTTTTATACAACATTTTAAATTAAACGTCTTTGTAAAGCAGAATATCTGTTTTTCTATTTTACATTCACACCTATTTAGTGAGGTAGGTTTTACTGATATAATGATGTAACATGAGCTCAGGATAAGAAATTATTGTAGAAAGCCAAGTTCATAATTTGGTAGAGTATAAAAGTAGAGAAAGTTTCCTTATTCGTTTAAACCCAATAATTTTTTGTGGCCTCAGAAATGGCATTCTTAAGAGGAGTTAAAAGGTGTTCTTAACTTGACCGTATAAGAAATGAGGCTAGAAGAGAAGAGTTACAAATTTTTAATTCAAATGAAAAATTAAAAGGTTAAAAACAACAGTGAAAAGAACACTTAGAATGAATGTCAAATTCCAGACTCGCCAAACAAGTCTGCAAATACAAACCTATCAAAGGTGTGTGGGTAGACCCAGGAAGAGACGGCTGGAGTATTTTTGAAGGCGGAACAGGCAGCACCTTGCCTACGCTGTGTTGTGAAGGTGATGATAACGGGCTCTTGTGAGAACTGGGTTTCACGGAAAAACGCCATGTTAAGGATGAAATAAAAAAAGAGGTTTCTGCAAAGATCCTAATACAGAGTTTATTGTATTTGTTAAAACTACGTGCAAGTGAGTAAGGAAGAAAATAAACAAACCTTCTGCTTAAATGACAGAAAATTTCGCTTGGAAAGAATGGAATCAAAAAGTCATATAGACCGAGAAAACGGAAGTAAAAATTTCTTCCGAAACAAAAAAAAAAGAAAAACAAACACAAAAAAAGAATCACTTTTAAAAATTTTTAATTTAAATTTCTAATTTACAATTTCTAATTTAAATGGCTTAAATAATACGTTAATCAGATTGAGAAGAAGAAAAATAACTGAGGTAAATTTATTGTTGTGGAGTATAACAAAATGTTTCTTGTAGTATCCAAAGTACTAGATCCCGAGAGGGACATAAGCCACTTTTTTAATGTATCAAAGAACATAACAATTAAAATTAAGTTAGCTGTTGTAGGTATGTTACTTGTACAAGTGCTGTGCAGTATCTGAATATCTGACATTCTAGACCTACGTTCCGATGATTCATAATGCTGACCTCAAGTACTGTAAACGTTTACATCGTTAACGACACTACAGTATACCGAGTTTAACCACTAATTCGTTGTCAGGTGGGTCGCCTGTAATCGTTCAAAACAATACCAAATCAAAATTGCCTATCTAATTTGCGAAAACATGCCGCACATTATCAGCAGCCTCTGCTTGACACAATTTATCACAGCCAATCTACCCTTAGTACAATGATGCACCAGCGTAACTATTAAACACGTTAACAACGATTATAGTAATAATTACAATTACTGGTAATGCTTGCTTATCTGCGGGAACATTACATTATCTGTACATTGAAATGGACTGGACTGATTAGTATTTATTTTTAGCGCCAGGGCAATATAATTTATATAATTAGTATAAAACATTAGCTGGAAAAAATCTCCTGACCATAGAGGAACGCTATAAGTAGATTAGTTTGATGTCGATTGTAAAATTTTTTCTTAAGCGTTTTCTTAAAAGTACAATGTAAGACTTTTTTAGCATTTAATTAAATTAATAACAACTAAAAATAAATCCTTTCGTAAGAGGAATCATTTCCCGACAATCAATTAAGACTAAGGCGTTACATAAATCTTAAGATGATGTCTAAACATTTTGTGAAAGTAACATTACGTGAATGTTGACATTAAAGTTATGATTGTTTTAAACAATCAAACAAAAACAAAACTATTTCAAGTAAAAATATATTATACGAAGTGAAAATCAACATGTCCGAATAGTATCAAGCCTTATGATTGTCTACCGGAAATGAGACTTAGGCCGGACAAAATGTAAGTGGAGTGGATTGTTTAAGCGTGGCTGACAGTTTAAGCAGATATCAGAAACTTTATAATTGTTTTTTATTTAACGTGAAACAAGCTCTTTACGTACCACGATGAAAGTACTCAGCTGAGAGAAAATAACTTTAGTTGCCTAAAAAAAAAATGTGTTAATTTGTCCTAGAAATTAAAAAGGATCCTAAATGAATGTTAAGTAATTTGAAAGGTGTGAAAAAAACGGGAAAAGAATGATCATCAGTATATGTTCGTCGTCAGTATCATCATCACGCGCACTGTGTTTATTCTAAACTTCATGGACTATTTAAAATATTATTATGTGTTTAAAATCCTAGAGTTTGAAATTTGTATAAGTTACAACAAAATTAAAAATAATCTGATGTAGGCTCGATTTTTTTTTTTAAATAAAGGTTTTAATAATAATGAATATTAGTATAACATTAATCATCTAAGGTTTAATCTTTATTAACTAGGAACACATATTAAGAGTATCAGGGTAAGTGGTGTATGCGGTATGGGTGTCCATAGTAGTCGACTGGCAGACACCAATCATTTACCCACCAAGAAATCCAACTCTTCGCCCGAGCCTACAACAATCTGGCTTCCCGACGGGTGTGCAACAGCTGTTACTCTTTAGCTGGCAAACAAGTCAAGAGTAACGAAGTTCTCACAAGGTTGTCTGTAGAGGATGAGAACACATCGTAACCCACGGTGGGATCGATCATGCCAATGGATGGATGCTCTACGTTAGCGAGTCTCGAACGATGGCCTCAGGGCACCAGGACACACCCTGTTGTATTTAATATTTCTGCGGTACTCGAGAGATGTGTCGCGGTGAAATCCCCGGTACACTTTTAACTCATGGAAGATTTTCAAAATAATTTTGTGATTCAGGGAGTTCTTAAAAAAGCCTTGTCCAGAAACCAACTCTCATCGGAGGATGAAGAGAAGAAGGCATTACACTAGTGTAGATGAAGTGAGGCTTTAGCGCCGTCAGCCAGCACTTGACGGTTAAACGGAAGGAAAGGGACTTCACGAAAGTGAGTCTCATTTGAACTTAAGAATCAATAACCGCCTGAGCTGGATTGACCGTCGTGGACGTTTGGAAAACAGCTGGTGGTCTGTTAACCCAGACCTTAAACGACCAGCACGGACGAGGTTGTTTATGATGAAGAAGATCGGCTATATTGTCGATTAGGTGAGTCCCCAAACCAATCTAAGTACATAGGTGGTAGTATGTCGTGTCTTCCTCAGCTACACTGTAGAGAAAATTGCTGCAGAGATAGCACCACATGTCGGAGAGGCGTCACGGCATGTCGGAGGCTGACGGTGCGCAGGGAGGGACAGACATTTCCTTCCGCCTCCTACGTCTTGTCCTTTAACAAGACTTTAACTGCCCGTGAAAATCCGAGCAGGTATCCATCGGCTGAGCGTGAATCCTTTTATTCCTCAGCCCATGCAGTGTTTCCAGTGTTTACGTTTTGGGCACATGGCAGATCAAGATCGAGACTCTTTTCGCGGGAAGTCAGCTATGCAAATGACCCTTATGGTCAAGACAATGAAGCGCATTAAATGCGGTGGTCAACACAATTCAAGGTTACGCCACTGTCTTAAGTATAAAGAGGACATATCGGTACCAGAACTAAAAAACATTGAAGAAAATCAGCTACCTCTAATTTAAGAAACTTAGTTATACACAGGGTGTTAAGTGACCACCAATAGCGACATCGACAACACTCGTGAAAGAGATAACGCCTGCAGTTATGTGATTCATTCAGCGATATTTTGCAGAATTTCATTCAACATCACAAGGCAAGAAAGACAGCGCAGTGTTATCCAGTATAAGTATAGAACAGTTTTAGTGGTTCCCAAACTTTTCAGTCCGCGGACCCCTACAAAAAATAAAAAATTTCACGGATCCCGTCTGAGTTATGAAATAAAATAAACAGTAAATATGATACACTCTTATATTTTAATTAAAATGTATTGAAATAAAAATTCTCCTAACTTCCAAAATTACAATATTAATCATATATCAAACATAAGTTTAATGTGAACAATGAAGCTGCTTTTGAACAATTAGTTCTGCAATATTAGGTTTAACGTCTGATAAATTCAATATTAAATCACTCTCGACATCAAGTTTATTTCTTAACATTGCCAAAATCGGCTCTATCTTTCCAGCTACACGTGTCGAAATCCAGCTACTTAGGCGTAAAACCTGCTACACGGAAAAACGTATTGCTTAGATACAGTGCTTATAAGTAAGATAAGATGCTTATACGTAGACTAAAACAGAGCGATCAGTTCTGCGTTGATGCGGCGCTCTAGTCAGTTCGGCTGACAAACAGATCTGCTACACGACTATTACTAAAGCCATTAGTTTGAAATTAATTTCACAGTTACAATTAGTTTAAACAAAAACAAGTACCGGAATCTTCTACTAATTGTTTTAAGATTCTAAAATTTAGATTTTAGAGCATACAAAATTTGAGACAATCCTATTTTTGCTTAAAAGTGTCCGCGGACCCCCCTGAAACAATGTCGCGGACCCCACTTTGGCAACCACTGGTATAGAGAATATCAGCGGAATCAAACATGGGTATATCTATAACCGCGTCCAGTAAGGCGCAAGAGCGAAAGGATATCGGTTTGATTCATTTTTAAATCATTTGGAAATTTTTAGCTGTTATATCAGGACCAATCACTTTCCTCTAACCCCACAGAGCAATTTTGGCTTTCACGAAGCACACCTATGACTTTATATTGATTTTCCTCAAAATCATCATCATCATCATCAAGGATTAAACGAATAATGGTTTGTTCCGGTCTCAAATAGGCAAAGATTACAGATGGTCACTCCAGGGCTTCCTCGGACGTTCCACACCTCTCCCTCCTCTCTGTCCCCTCGGCTTATAGTTCCATAGTTGTTTGGGGATGCTGCAGTCATCCATTCGGCAAAGATGTTCCCACCAATTCGGCCTATACTGGGCGATCCTGTCCCGTATACTAATATTATTCACTTTTAATGAAGAAATTTGTGTTAGTGGTTGAAATCACAAGCAGAATGATCACTGTTGCACACCACTATATAAAAATTATCCCGATAAAAAAAAAAATCGGGATAATTTTTATATAGTGGTGTGCAACAGTGATCATTCTGCTTGTAATATTATTCAGTTCCTGCCGTATATCTGTGTTTCTTCTATGATCATGGGGAGTATACCCTGCCACGTGCCAGAGAAATCTCATTTCAGCCGCTTGGATGCGACTGGCCTAGCCTTTCGTTAAACTCCAATTCTCAGATCCATAAAGAAGTGTGGGAAGAGCCATTACCTTGTAGAATTTTAGGCGTGTTCCTTTACTTGCTGACTTAAGGGTTCGCCTGATAGTCCCTCGCATAAGGTTAAACTTATGCAATTTATTCACAACGTCGTTGCTTGCATTATAAGACACACTGTAGCCCATATATTCAAAACTGCTAACTTTGTTCCAAGCCAGTACCATCTATAACAATTTTTGCCCGTACCGAATCAGTTCCACTAAAAGCCATCACCTTGGTCTTAAGTGTGGATATTTCCAAGCCATAGTCTTTGGAGATTCGATTTAAGAAATGTATACCCATCTACAATCTGTTGTCAGAACCCGACAGAATAACCTGATCGTCCGCAAACAACAAAGTGTCAATCGTAGAGTGACCAATCATGAAATGATTTTCCTCAAGATGTAGTATACAATTCAATGTTTTCTTTTTATTTTCAGTCAGATGTACTTTTGTACATATTTAATTAACTTTCGACAGGTACTTTACTGCAAGGAATTACCTTTAGCAAAATTTAATTAAAAAGAAATGTAAAGCTAGTAAAGCTACTATTACGCTTATAAACAATTAAGCACTTGCTAGCAATTGGCACAAACTAAAACGCTTTAAGGGTCGCTGTCAAGATGAGAAAGTAGTAGCAAGAGGCCGCAAAAAATTTGAATCATTGGAAGGTTGAAGACTATCAAGATGATTCAGTAAAAACATCAAATCAACACGGAAGGAAGGAAAATTATCTCTCATAAAATAAAACATTGTTTCTGTTGTCATGTCTTCTTTAAAGACAAAAATCATCTTAATGATCAAACTACGCACTGTTTAAATAACGAGGTATGTAATAATAAAATATGTTGTACAAACATCTTAATTCTTCTTCTTATTATTAGACAACGAAAGGCTTTGGAGATCAGATCTACCTCTTCTTCTTCTAGGTTAGCAGCCCATAGGCTGGTTGGCACCAGCTCGCCATTCTTCACGATTCTCTGCTTTTCTTTTCAACTCGCAATATGATGTGCAGTTTATATCGACCATAAGCTGTTTCATGTAGTCTAAACGGGGTCGTCCTCTGTGATTCTTCCTTTCAATTGTTTATTCTATTATTTTCTTAACCAACCCATTGTGTCGTAGTATATGCCCTATAAACGTAGCTCTTCTGCCTTTTAAATTTCGTAGAAAGCTCTTCTCCTCCTGAGCTCTTCTAAAGACTTCCTCATTCGTTATCTTCTCCATCCAGGTTATCTTAAATATTCTTCTGTAGCACCAGGTCTCAAAAGCTTGTAGTATTTTCTGTGACGATTTAATTGGTAATAAAATATTTAATAATAAAAAAAAATTGAGAAAGCATTAAGTATTTTTAAATCGCACAATTAAATCTAATACCCCTGTACTAACTCAGAATAAGTATGAGATTTAAATGGAAAAAGATCTAACTAAACAAGTAATAAAAAATCGTATTGTAAATAGTTCAAATATTACAGTTAACCCTTTAGTAAATCATCATGCGTTGACCTGTTTAATTCCGGACACAACGTGCTTAGCGAACCGTCTGTAACTTAGAAATATTTGAAAATCGTAATGTAAGTAATTAATAATTTGAAGGCACAAGTAGTAGTTAAAATAATTCCTGTAAACTAAATAAGTCTAAATAATTTGTTTCATCTTGCTATAAGAATGTCTATTTAAATAAAAGTTGGAACTATATTATGGCGGAGTACTCGCTCCGCTTCGTTGTTATGTACCAGTCGTATCAAGTTAAGAGTTACGATGCGGCGTTCAGACAGTACACACCTCCAAACGAGGGCTCTTCAAAAGTGTGTTATGTAAACTTTAAAATAACGGTTAGCTACCACAAAAAACGTGGGGAGCTAGTGATTTTTTAAATGTATATGATGTAGAAAACGTTTGTTCAAGAAATGTAGTAATATAAGAAAAATTATCAACACGTGAACAAGGTGACGTCTCTACTTAAGATGTAAACTCCAGTACAACTCTACATGTGAATATGTGACCTGCCAAATTGCACATACGGACGTCTACAACCCATACGACGCTGACCAGGACCGGCGTGGATCAACCCAACTTCATGCAGCATTACATCAATCTACTCACTAATACGGCTATTAGATATTCACCAGAGACACGACACAGATGACTACCCCGACTACCAGAATTCCGAAGAGTCACACCCCAGGACGAGGACAGCAAAGCTTCAAGAATTAATTACTTTTGAAACATAACTTTTATAGATGAAAGAGACTTTTCAAAAGACAATAATTTTCTCTAAGCAATAAATAAAACCAAAGAAATGTAAACTGTAGCATTGAAAATCATACGTTGTAACGTTAATATTGAGATGTAAATTATAATCCCTTTAATAAATCATACCATTCTTCAAATGGTTAATGTAATCTTGCAAGCTCTTAGATGAGCATAGTATAATTCAGACGTCTAAACTATATTTAAAGCAGACTCGGATCCGAGGTAAATTACATGATCAATATGATCCCTTGTTTTACAGAAAACCCTTTTTAATTATTTCAGTATAAATTTTTATGTTATGAGATCTTTTTTATATAATTTGTTAATAAAGAGATGGCATCTTATTACACTTTGAAGTGAGTGCATAAATCAGTGAAATACCTTCCCCTTGTGTCCTAATAATTAGCGTAAATATTATTGTTGTTTGTGTTGAATTTAATTTCAGTTCGTTACAACGTAGGCAGCCTGTATAATTGGCTAGCGTCAATTATGATGGGTTCCCTGGATTTGTAACGTAGCCCGGAACGTTACATTTCTTGTCACTTTCTCCAATTGTCCAAGATTCACTCCCGTATAGGGCAACACGCCACACGTATGTCTTTACTAGTGTCTTCCTTATTTTTAGGCTGATCATGTTTGAAGTGAAGAGGCTTTTCTGTTTGTTGAAAGCAAATAAAGATGAGATACGGCACAGTAATTCATGCATTTTGAAATGTTTATTATACATGAAAAGTGTTGCTTGGGTTTTAATTTAAAATCCGTGAAAGAACAGTAGGAAGTTAACAACTCAAAATGCGTAGAGAAACACTAAAATAACGCATCGTTTTTTTCGTTTAGATACTTGTGTTTTGCATTGAGTGCCTGTGAAGGGGTGCTGAAATCCGAGTGCGATTGCCAACATATTATGACATCATATTTTAGCAGGGAATTCGGAAGCACGACTCAGAGTTTCGTGACACAATCGCCAGCTTTGTCTGCAGTAATTGTGTACTATCTCTCGAATTACTGTAAAATTGAAGGTCTTATTACAATTCCATGATTTTAATTTTTTCAAAAGTTATCAAAGGTAAAATCATAAAAGTGTTTGTTTTGATATCAGGTAACGTATTGTTACGTGACGCGGAAAAAGTGTTACGTAATACGGAACGTTCTACAAGTCTCTCGAATATTCCAGCTGTAACGTGTGTGTATGAGTACATAATGCTGCGACGGTGCGCCGAAAGACAATTACGCGTCAACTATCGGGTCTATACCAGACCGTACCGGTCAGCGCAGTGTATTCAAGGACACTGTTTCTAGTGGATTCTCGAGCGCACCTGTTTGTTTAACATGTCGTCCAAAGTGACAGATTATTCTAGGAATCAGCGGGGTATAAATACAGGTATTCAGCGACGGTCCTGTTAGTTATTGTCGGGCGAGTACACACTGAGTTTAAGTAGCGATTTAAACAGTGCGGTTTTAAGTATTGTGGCGAAGTACTATGTGTTTTATAATTGTGCGGTACCATATTAGTGGACATTTTTATTGCGTGTGAACAATTTTTATTTGATTTGTTGTAAGACAGTATCTTGTTAATTACAATTGTGATAATTAAAGCTAGTGATTAGTGACTTAATTGGTGTATTGTATTTTGTTTCCACTGTACCATACGGCGATCAGTTAGACCTTCGTAACAGTATAATAGAATTTAAATTTAACTTGAGGCTGAGAAACAAAGAGTAACACATTAATGACACACCGTATTGTTTTTATAATTCAGTTCAGTACTTCAAGGACACTTTCTCTGTAAATGTTCGTCTTTGCTTAATCCTACTAACCGTATTTTTTTTCTTCCGCCTTCACGTTACAGTCGACTTTATACTTTGTGTCGTTGCAAATGGCTGTCAGTTCTTGTTACTTCCATGTTCCATAAGGAAATGGAAGTATGGCGATGGCGAAGAAAAAAATCGATTTTGAGATAAGGGCTGATTCTGATTGCACTACCCTCAAAACATGAAAAAAGTCATTTTTCGAAAAGTGTGTGTGTGTGTGTGTGTGTGTGTCTGTGTCTGTGAGTAGAATTTTTTATGGCAAACGATAACTCCCGCTAATTCAAACAGAATAGTTTTTTGCAGTCATTCCTGAATTGTAGAGGACTCAAGGCCTATTGATTTTGGTGAAGATCGGTTAAAGAGAAGGGGAAGTTTACCAGCAACGTTTTATGTTTTAACACGAGTAATTTTTTCTATGACGAACGATAACTGCCGTAAATTCAAACAGATTACTGCCGTAAATGCAAAAATCAAATAATTTTTGCATATGTGCCTGAGTTGTAGAGGACTCAAGGCCTACTGATTTTGGTGAAGATCGGTTAAATTGAAGGGGTAGTTTACCTGCAACGTTTTATGTTTTAACAAGAGTAAAGTACTTAATTTTGATAAATAAAGTGACCTGAAAAGAAGGTCATAATAATCCACTGTAGAAAGATAGATGAAATATCTGTAAATGAAGAGGGCAGTTAAAGGGGGTGAGGGTAATATTCTACAAATGAAAAAGATAGTTGAAGGGGGAGGGGATAATTTTTTATATGTGTACTATGTTATCGAGAACATAGAAGTAGTTTGTTGTTAAAATCCCTTCCCGGGCTGTTTGGGCATGGTCCAATGTTTTTGCAAAATCAGACGTTCCGGCAGTGCTATCGACTGCCATCACCAATGAAAATCGAGTGCGCTAACGTAAGGTGGTACACGTTAGTGATCACAGTACTGTTGTTAAGGCT
This sequence comes from Magicicada septendecula, assembly GCA_034769895.1. Lineage (NCBI taxonomy): Eukaryota > Metazoa > Arthropoda > Insecta > Hemiptera > Cicadidae > Magicicada > Magicicada septendecula. Next base: position 805,769,673 of record CM068368.1, on the reverse strand, counting down.
GAAGCAAGAAGTAGTTTCTATGGAAATATTTCATTTCGAAAATGATTTTAAATATAAATCTTAGAACATGGAAGTCATGTATGGTTCTCCATACCGATATGAGGCTTTGTCTGCACTAATTGTCTCCTATGTCTTGAATTACTGTAAAATTCAAGGTCATACTACAATTCCATGCTTTTAATCTTTTTCAAAAATGATTAGGCTATAGGTTAAATCATAAGGGTTTGTTTTGATATCGGGTAAAGTATAATAGAATGTAAGTTTAACTCGAGGCTGAGAAACAAGAGAATAACACATGAATTATACACCGTATTTTGTTTACAATGCAGTTCAGTACTTCAAGGACACTTTCCCTGTGAATGTTCGTCTTGCTTTAATTCTACTCCGTATTTTTTTTCTTCCGCCTTCACGTTACAAGTCGGCCTCATACCTTGTGTCGTTACAAATGGTTGTCAGTTCTTGTTGTACAGGGAATTGAATACAGCGCAGTCGTTGTATAGAATATTGAATAAAACATTCTATCCAACACATGGCAGGCAATGAAAAGTTTTCAAATCAAATCAGAATCTTGTAGAAAGTGACCATCTGTTTTGCGTGTTAAAAAAAACTTTTAGCCTTGTAATAAACCAGAATCTTTTATTTCAGAAAAGTGAATGCACTGAATTTCTTGAACATTATTCTGTGATTATACAGATCAATTGAGTCTACAGTAAACTCAGATCCCTGACGTTAATTAAAAAATTATGCATTTATTTGCGAAAACCACAGCTGACGTTTATATACATTTGTCTGTTTGGCTGTTTGATGATAACTTGTTATGCAAATATAAGTAGGCATGAACACCATTTTTAAGCATGTGGGTGTATATGCAATATTTATTTGACATATAAACAACAATAATGTGTGTATAATAAGCAAGGAACTACACTTTTAGTTTAGCATATATTTATAAAACTTTCAACGTAGGCTAGAATACGATTTTAAATATGTTTGAGAAGAAAACTGCGTAATTACTTTTCCATTGATACTTTTTTTAAGTTTTTTTGTTAATAACACATAATACGTGAAATTAAATTGTATTTCATTCCTTTAACATATAGGTTTTGGTGGACATTAGTTTAAATCTCTATTTATATTGTGCGAGTCAGTAATATTCAATTTTGAAAATTCACCTCAAACGTTCTTTATTTTTATTTAATTGATTTATTTGTAAGGTCGTTGCAACACCAACGGTCATTAGGAACCACAAAAATTATAAAAATGAATATGTTCTTTATTTAAATTTATAATTTGAGGTGACAGGTAATATTGTTTCTTGTTTATTAAATATTTTTCAATATACGTCCAAATATAAATGTTAATTTTGACAATGACACTAGTCTCTAGGTATCAATTAATTAAATTTAATAAATAAAAGTCAAATGGTAACCATTTTTATTAATTATCTACATGTTTCCTATTTATTTAAAACTAATTGTTAATCGCTGCTTCGCCCGCGAATATTTGACAATAAGTATTTCAATATAATGTTTATTGTCTATGTCTATATGGAGTTCTGTCATCTCGTATAACAATTTTCTACTCATTAGTCAAATTCTCTCCAAAGCTGTTTTCAAAACTTCTACTATTTTAACTTGTACTAAATTATTATGTTGGTGCAAGAGCCTTTGGAGATTTAAAAGTACCCGTTTGTAAAGCCTTTGGAGATAATTGTAAAGTAGGCCTACCTGTTAAATCAAAAATGCTAAATTCTTTATTTTAAGTGTTACTGTGTTAGAAGCGTTGTATAGCACATTAAACGTTGTTTTCCCTACCGTGGCTTTTATTTATTTCAGCAGTAAACTAAAAACCAAAAACCGTTGTCATCTAACCTTACAACTGAAAACAACACGTATTTTCGCTTTGCATTAAGTCTAGGACAATTTACAATTAGTACACTTCTTCTTTTCCACATAGTAATATATCGATACAATCGCATATTATATAAAACATCAAAAATGTACTGCAGGAATGGATAAATGTACAGTTCCGATGCCGCTAAATAGCTTTTGTTTATTTACTTGTTACTATGGTAATTAATTCTGGTCTCCATGGTGTTTTGACATCTTTATATGCGTCAACGAAAACGCATAATTAAAAGGGGATAAATCGTGCGAACGAGGCAAAATATCAAATTCCAAGTAAGACAGTATTTTTCACCTTGTGTCAAAAGTTACCTGTGCAACATTTTGTGGCAATCGGTGTAACGGTGTGGATTTGTATTCAGTACCCATAAATCAGACTTTGAGTTTTATATATATAGATTAAAATATGACTACTGATTACTCCATGTACTACGTTTTTTGTAGGAACCTAATTCCCGTCAAGAGAAATAACCAATCAATTGTTCTCTACTCTGGGCCACCTCGAGAACAATTGTTCATTTGTTTCTGTACCACTTCAAGCCTCTCGTTACCAGTAAAATTATTCAGTAGGCTATATCCTTTAGCCAGCGGCCCTTTGGTATGCGTAAACGTATCTGGAAATATATATTAAAAGCTTATCCAATCTCTTCTTTGTTATTTTCTCCATACGTCTCGGCCGTAACAGTCTTCAGTCCTTTATTTGATTTCCTATTCAGGCGTCTACTTGTTCCTTCACACATTTCTTTCCTATATTCACGATAGCCATTCAGCCCTTGCAGGCATTATACTTCCGACGCATATACTACGACTTGTTTTATTGAGGTCCCGTTTTTCTTGGTATTTATTTTGAGCTGAGCGGTCTGATCACCAATTAATATCTCCTATTTCCATAATTTTCACCGACCACACTAGTCATCGCAAGTAAATAAAATGGATAACAGATACGTGAATGGGGAGTATCTATCTGTTAATGGTTAAAATATTAACCATTTATAAATTATGTTTTATGTAAGTATATGACGCATAACGAAAGTTTAACTCTTTGGTAACCCCTAACAAGATTGGATTCACACAAGATACCCAGTCCTGATTCACAGATGACTTCGGTAGTCTGTTTTTGAAAATTAACAATCTACCAATAGATTATAGTGCAGCTAACGCAAGACTAATATAAGGATTACGCACGGTTTTCATCATATAATAATTATTTGTTTGCATATAAGTACGTGTAAATATAATAGGTGGTGTGAAGATAACGTTGGGGACATCGGACAAAACTTTTGTTTTCACCAGTGGGACTCGAAAAAATGTCGCAATCTAACTGCAAGACACAATACGTTATCTTTAAAACAAAAATTTCTTTAAGAATTTGGATACTTTTTAGCTTCAGCAGTTGAAGAGTGGTGTTAAAAATGCTGATTAACAAGATAGCTTTTTGTAAGAGGAATATTACAGTAGAATTTGTTAAAATAAAATAGCGAACTAAGCACTTCAGTATATTTTAATTCTTTATTGTTCCATTTTTATTTCATGTAGAGTTTTTATTATATTCCATTTTCATGTTAATATAATTGTATATTTTTACTTCAGTTTTTTGTTTATTTTTGTGTGGTGTTTATTACTTATTTGACATACAACAGGATTAGAATAATTTCTGGTGTGTTATTTTGTTTATGTTCTCTAATGTTGGTGTTTGAATTTATAGACCGTCTTTGACCTAGGGACGCCTTCTGTCCTAGGGAGGCTTCGATCGAATTTCAATTTTACTACGTTACTAACAGGACTTTGTTGTAGTGAAGCTTTCAGTGTGTATATTTGCAAAATGATAAACTGTAGGTTATAACATAAATCTGCAACGGTTATAAATTGTGTCTGCAACGTTAGGCCTATACTAAAATAATTTGCATTAGTTGACAGTAGCACTGGAAAAGCAATTAAATTACACTGTAATAATTTGAAAACACAAGTACAGAAAATATGTTATTAAATAAATGTAACTGATTTATAACAGAAAAATAATCCTATTATTGTAATTCACTTTTTCAAAATTCGATTCTTTAATCCTTAATTGCATCTACACTAGGCCTACTTTAATTTTAATAATTCTTAAATAATATAATTTTTATTTTCTAACAGCATATGTTATTTTTTATAGAACCAATGACTTTAGTATTAACGAGAAATAGGAGTAATACTGAATCGTGCTGGGAAGATTCTAGAGTAATCTAGCATGGTTTCGAATTGCCAAGGGAACGATGTACGCGTATGTGTGATTTGAATAACCTAACAGTAGGTCAAAGGTATATTGAATTCTCTGTTTTGGAATTAATTTAATTAGTTTAATATGGTACAATAGTAAGTTTATTCTATAATGGAGACCTATGAGAAATAAAACATTACCTATGGCTAAACACTCTTGTATTCGCGATGGACGGTATATGATTTGTCTGTTTTAAAATTAACATTCAATGATTTTACAGAAGAATCGGATATACTGTTTGAAGTATTTAGTTTGACTGTAACACTGAACAAGAAGTTGAAATCGATTTTCTGTTTTTTATCAAATCGGGCGATTTTATTAAGTTGTGAATGCTGAATTCGAATCTTATGGAATGCTAAATTCCAATCAGAACAGCTGTATTCGCTGTTGCTTTTTGAAACGATGAAAACAAAATTATACGTTTTCCACTTTTATTTACAGAAACATATAATTTTGTTACTGTAGTAAATAGCAAATAATTATTATTAAATTCTAATCACCACATTAAAATAACGTTTTTGGTCATTTCTTTCTGTAGATATCTTCTGGAGTGTCTGTTACCATGTCCCAACAATATTCCGCAAGCACTGTGACATTCAACTTCCCTGCGTATCTTTTATCCACGACGTGAGACGTCTTAGTAAAACCTTCCCCCATTTATGTCATTTACTGCACTAAAATTTTAAGGGAAAAGTACAGATGTGAGTTAAGAATGCAAATTTTAATGGCGTACGAGGTCTATAAATTAAGAAATGAAAAATAGTCATATAGCAGTCAATATGGCAACACTGTTATATTTTCATTAACACAGATGATTAATAAACAGATGATTGATATTGAGTAGTATATTAATATTTATTGTCTATTATTGGTACATGAAACGTAAACAAGCTTTTCGTGAAGTTAATTTTTGTTGTGCGTTATAAAAATGAGTGACATCAGTTACGAACAACGTTGTACTATCAAATTTTGTCTTAAACTCGAGCACAATGCTAGTGAAACTTCCAAAAAATTGACAAAGGCGTTTGGAGATGAAGCTGTGTCAAGAGCACAGGTTTTTAGACGGTTTAAAGCATTTTCAGATGGCCGGGAATCAATTAAGTGCGGTCCACGCTCTGGAAGACCGTCGACGTCAAGAACGGACGATAATGTTGACCGAATCAGGGACTTGGAGAGGTCTGACCATTGATTAACCGTCAGAATCATCGCAGAAGAATTAAATTTCAACCACAGTACAGTTTATCAAATTTTGACAAACGAATTGGGAATGAGAAAAGTTAGTGCGAAATTGGTCCCAAAAAAACCTCACCCTTGAACAGAAAGACAACAGGATGGTAGTGTACCGTGATCTTCTAGGACGAATTGATAATGATCCTGGTTTTGTAAAAAAATGTTACTACTGGTGATGAATCATGGATCTTTGAGTACGATCCAAAAACAAAACGCCAGAGCGAGTAGTGGCACATACCAAAATCACCACGTCCAAAAAAGCAAAATATTAGCAAATCCAAAATCAAAACCATTTTCATTTATTTTTTTGATAGTAATGCCATTATCCATAAGGAGTTTTTACCTACAGGACAAACTGTCATTCAACATGTTTACCGCTTGAAAGGCTACGGAAAAGAGTTGTCCGCGTGAAACCAGCCATCGTGAACACCTGGATGTTGCATCATGACAATGCACCTTACCACACAGCACTCGCGGTTAATGAGTTTTTGGCAAAGAAAAATATTCCTGTTGTTCCTCAGCCTACTTATTCACCTGATTTGAGTCCCTGTGACTACTTTCTCTTTCCGAAATTGAAAACCCATCTCAATAGACACCATTTTAGGGCGATAGACAACATAAAAATAAATGTAACCGACCAGTTGAAGGAGATTCCAATTTCTTAGTTCCAGCACTGCTATGAAAAGTGGAAAACCCGTATAAAGCTCTGTGTAGCTTCCGAAGGAAACTATTTTGAAGGCGATGGAGTCTAGATATAGTTTGATTGTAAATAAAGGGTTTTACTGAAGTAGTCTCATTACTTAATGTACAGAACTCGAATTACAATTAATTTGTCGTAGGTTATGGTTAGTCCGCTTATAATTTTTCGCCAGTCATCTGCTTTGTTATTTACAAGGAAGTTGTAAAAAACAGTTTTGAATAAATCCCCAGCTTTTTTTAAATTATAAAATTTAGTTTCAAATTCTTTGTTTTACCATTGTTTTTATTTGTGGCCCGACGGAAACATCCTCCTTAATTTTTGCTTGTTAAGTACAGTATCACTTCTCCTTCTTTACTTAGGGCTTTTAAAAACATTTTCATCAAACCCACTTTGATATGTTGTAGAGAAAGATAAACATCTTTGGCTTTCACTAATAGACTGTAGAACATTTTTTAAACCTGGAATGAAATTGCTCTTTGACTCTGGCCTTAAAAAAAAATGATTGGTTCTCTCGCGACTGTTCCGTGCACACAAATACAGCAACATTTGTTTTAGACTGACTGCATTCCTAGTAGAAGCTCTATCGCTTTTAAATCTTCACATGTATGTTATTTATGCGCTTCTTGTAGTCCAGAAAACTTAACAACTGCTGCTACGACTACTGTGTGTACAGAATGGGCCAAGGACGCAGAAGCGTAGGCGTTATACACGCCGGTACCAATCTGGGACCTTGATCTTGACGACAGCTGGGAAGGACAACAGCTAATTGTCAACTTAAAAATATCGTGCCGTTACTCTATAGGTGACTATTTGCATTATTTTATACCGGATCATATTTTAATAGTTTGCGCTCATTTATAACAAATCTTTGGTATACTTAAATTTGTACATTTTCTGAGTAGTAGTTGAATACTAAAGCTGTAAATTATTAATATAATTGTAAATTTCTTCAAAGAGGCATCGAATAAGTACGCGAGCGTAAGCATTTTTTCATCCAGCGGGGAACTTTTTTCCAAAGCAATGACCTATACTTTTTTTTTGCTTAACCGTTTTCTGAAAGTCCATGTAAAATTTTAAGATCACAGTCCGAGAAAGTGTTGAGAAAAAGTTTTGAGATGTCAAGGATGTAAGCAGAGCGTAGCGGAGCATTAATAGAAAAGGCGGGAGCTGTGTTGTGCTTGTGTATACATGGTGAGGTGGGGTGTGTAAGTTTTTATGTTATAATATTAAACACGCACACACACACACACACACATTGTTTTCTTTTACGCCTATTTCGTTGAATCATTATTGTTTAAAGTCGTAAAACAAAATTTATAGCTCCGGCCTATTAGCTGATATTTATTTGAATTTTTATGAGAACACGCACACGTTAAATAATAATATATATGGAAAGAAAATAATATTTTATGCACGGTATGTAGACGATACTTTTTTTCAATTTTGATGGTACTACAAGACAGATCGAGCTGTTAAAAAATTGTTTAAATAAAATAAGTAGAAAGATCCAATTCACACTCGAAACCGAAGTTGACAATAGATTAAATTTTCTAGATTTAACTATCACCCGACAGGAAAATAAGCTTAAGTTCAACATTTATAGAAACCCTACTACTACCGACATTACAATACATGCGGACTCTCATCACCCATATTCGCAGAAATGGCGGCGTATAATAGTTTTATTAACAGGTTATTAACAATTCCTTTAGATGATAATGATTTTCGGGATGAACTAAATACTATAAAACTCATCGCGGTTGCTAATGGGTACAGTAGTTTGACCATAGACAAACTGTTAAAAAACCATGAAAGAAACAAATATAAACCACGAACGAACAATAACGTACAAAAAATGTTTATATAAACTAATTAAACAAGCGTAATGCCTAAGGTTTTATCATCTGTGTTGAACAATATTGGTTTTAATATCTCGTTCAGAACCAATGATACATTACTAAACATTCTAAGACCAAAAAAACACATACCCCCGGAAGAAAAAACAGGAATATATAAACTACTATGCAATGGTTGCTATAGTTTCTACATTGGACTAACTGAGAGAAGTTTCTTTAAGCGTTTTCGAGAACATATACCAAAAACAAGTAATATTATAATATTAACAGCATTAAATCTAACTACGCCCGACGCCTAACTTTACATAATCACAACTATACGGATTTCAATTCCAACTTAATTCCGTTACATGTATGTAAGAAGGGTCGGTTCATGAATGTCCTGGAGGAGTTCGAAATTTATAGTGCATACGCCGACCCAAGCATTCGCGATTGTGTGCTGAATGATCAACTAAACTTTGCTTCAAACCACTTGTACGATACGGCCCTGAAACTGCTCGCCGGCACTAAGATAAGGTTGCGACCGCTCAGTGGCAATTTGAACGTGAACGGGTGCGCACCCTACTTCCGCGCGCTGTTTATATGCAAACATTTTTGACATTTTATATTATGTAACGACCTCGGTAAGAGTGATAGTTTTATTTTAATCTATATCTGATGATGGAGCATAAGCTCTGAAACGCGTCATAGAAAAATTATAAGAAGTCACAAGGCGGACAATTTAAGGTAATTTAGTTATTAAAATTTATAGTTTATAAACAACGTTGACAATACTGAACAATTATGAGTCAACGAAATATGCGTTGAAATAAGAAAATAAAATAAATACCGTACCAAAAAATTCGTATAGTTTTTTCGTTGTTTAATATTTCAAAGATGCAAATACTCCGATATGAAAACGTGAGAGGTCTCTCCCTCTCTCTCTCTCTCTCTCCCCCCACACACACACACGGACGCAACACATAATTCAAAGAATAGGCCAATCTATTGCATACTGAAAATGTAAAACACGTTTTGAAATAAAGTAAATACAAAGTAATATCCTAAACATCGTAATTATAACTTACGACAATGTCCAGGACACCCAGTACTTTGTTTTTATGAGCTTCTGTTGTTCTCACCACACACTCGATTTCCTTGCACTATTTTCGCATTAAAGAAAACACTGAAACAAGTTATTTACATATAACGATGTCTAAATACACGTTTGTCGTACGTTTGTCGTAAGAGTTACAGGGTAAATTACTACAGTAAATAAAATTGGAAATATTATAATAGACGCACTACTAAAATGCACTATCTAAATTATTACACCTGTGTCTACTGAACTTATGTAGATGTCTTATACCGTTATGACTTTTAAGCTTAACTTTGAAGAATCAATAAACAAACGCTATTCTGGTAGAATATGAGCCTGCCCTAAGCTACAAATAAGTCATCCACATTGGAACAGTAAGCTATGCTGGAAGAACTTTTTTTCCAAAAGCCGCTTTTTTTGTCGACATGAAGTCACTGTTACATTTTTATTCAGAAGATTCCAACTTTCTCAACGAGTTTCTAATAGCCCTGACTGGGTTTTTAGGATGTTTAGGTCTCTTACCAAATCATTTAATTCTTCATTGAGTTATAAGATAAGGTGTATATAAAACACAAAAGGTGCAAAGTCAGAATTATTATTTCTACCGCTACTGCCTTATTCGTTGTTGTCGTCTTCATCATCATTAATTCTCCAAGTAGCTGGAGTAGAAATCGTAAGACATTCATCGTGTGTCACAGGTCGTAATGCAGATTGTAAGTTCGAATAGTTAATTGTGTGCTTTCATTTAAGACAGAAACCTTTCACACTAGTAAGGTAAAAATAAAAATTTAGTCTTACTGCACAGACGTACCCTCCATAGATATGGTTTGCATATGCATGCCCTTACTGCACAGATATGATCTCCATATCATAGACATAGCAAATGGCATTGATGGTCGTGTACCTTGAAGCCAATTTTTTTAATTCCTCGTACATATGCTACGACATATTTTATAAATCCAAGATTTATCTTAGTCTTCTGTTTTGCATCCAAAATATATTCCATAACTCTTTTTCACAACTAGGATGAGGTTATGTTTATTATGACTTTAATGTTACTTCACCACAATTATAACAAAATCCATTATAATATACTTCGTAGCCTTACACGTCAATGTTGTTAACAATAATTTTCGGGTTGTTTGGCCGTGGTCCATTTTTTCAACTAAAACAGACGTTTCGACAGTGCCATCGACTGCCATCATCAAAGTAAATTCGAGCTTCGCTAACGTAGGGTGGTACACGTTAGTGACCACAAGTACTGTGCTTAACGCTGGAGAAGTCCCGTTAACACCACTCCTACTTATAAATTCTCTATGTGCCACGATACAGTCATAAATCAACCACCAGCCAATCAGAAAGAAGAAGAACGTATATTAGAGGCTCGCACACACCTTACCACAGAGTACTGTCACTAAGTATTACCCTACGTTAGCGAATCTCGAATTTACACTGATGGTGGCAGTCGATGGCATTGTCGAAACGTCTGTTTTAGTTGAAAACAATGGACCACGACCAAACAGTCCTAGAGTGGATTTTAACAAAATCCATTATAGCTATACACACCTTCCAAACATTTTAAAATGTATATTTACATTAATTTACAGAAACCAATATACGACAAGTAGTAATACTGTTATTATAACATAATATTCTTTCTTTAAGCTGTTGTTTCACACGTAAACAACAAGCCATTATTAACAAACTCAAGATGGAGGAAGGGTCTATTAGCTCCACGAGGACATCACAGTTAGAAGCACAATTCAGAACAGCTAATAAAAATCTTCTTGAGATTAAATAAATAATTCTTCATCATCATCAGCACCCCAAGGACTAGGGGTTAGACATGTTCCGGAACCCATCTCCTCCTTGGTCTACCGACATCTCTCTTCCCAGTAGGGTGATAACCCAAGGCAGCCATAGGTAGACGGATATCTGGCATGGGATTCAAGTGTTCACACCATCGCCTTCTGTGGTCTTCAATTTTTTTGCTGCAACGATAAAATGTTTAAATCGCGTTTAATATCTTCTTTCCTTCTCCGATCCAAGAGAGAACAACCTTGCGTCCCTCTTAGATATTTCATTTCGGCTGCCTGAATCCTCTGCACGTCCCTTTTACCAAGAGTCCATGTCTCACTAGCATACAGGAGTGTGGATATAGCCACAGTTTTATAAAATTTCATTCGGGTATCCTTCCGTGTTTCCGTGTCTTTCTGGTACCTATAAATCACTCCATAGATGCGTATAAATTTTGTTAGCTTACTAGTCCAATCAATATCAGTTCTATATGAGATATTACAACCCAGGTAATTAAAATGAAATAAATAAATAATTTGATTTATTAATTTGTTATGAAAGAACAATAACTTAGAAGGAGATAAATTTAAATCTGAATTTTAGCACTCAAAAATATTACAGTAATATATAAAGGTAAGTGATAGAGGAAATTTAGTTCGAATTTGAAAATGCCATGCCAAAAGTCAATAAAAAGATTTTTTTATCAAGAGAACAGATCATATGTTGCGGAGCAAAATTAAAATAGGAAGTATTTTTCCTTTTAGTTATGTGCAATTAATTGCTTTTATTTTTTATTTTGGATAATGCCTGTATAGAAAACAATTTTTTTCGAAAATAGGTTTTGTCCATCAAATCGGGCATGTTTACAACCAACCGTTTCAGCTGAAATTCGATTGAAAAACACACTGCATCGTATGTACTTGAGGGAATAGGATGGAAATAATAACCGTAATACAGAGTGTATTGCTAAATGTGTCCAATACGTACTGACACAGTGCGCAGTACTTATTGCAAACGTTATGTGATATAGCTCACTGCAAGTGAAAGCGACCGCTTTTAGTTTTAAAAGAAACGACCCACACCGCTTTTTGAATACATTATCACATAGACTGCAACAGGTCATACTACAAATAATTGAGCTACTCCGCTCTAAAATGCAACGAGTTCTGTAGAATTTTTAACCAATCAGAAAACTCACTAGTTTTCTCCTGTTAACTGCAGACGAATAAATGAAATATTTTAAATAAACATTTAAAAGTATTATTTGTTTATTTTTCAACTTAACGCAGGCATTTCTTTAATAAATAATAAATCTTAAAGTAAACTAATATTAACTAATCTTAAAATAATATTTCTGAAAACTAACTGTCCTATAACCACAATTTGCTAATGTAGGTTCACAAGCAACAAAAAAAGTAAAATCTTTTCATTTTTTTGTAAAAGTAACAATTTCTGTATACTATAAAATGTATTATGTCATTTACTTCTGTACTTTTATTTACATTTTGTAATATTGTTTTATAGAGTATATTTATTTTATTTTACCGTACCTATTTAAACAATATTTAGAAACATTTCAGTAGTACTACGTAAGTGAGTATATTTTTAAATTAATTAGATGTAAACTACTACTGTTGACGCATAGTTCGGCGTAGTAAACTTCTGTTTTACAGTAATAAATAAATCTGTTTCTAAACATAAAGGCAATTAAGTCAATTTTGGTTCCAACTACTTAATTTTGGTTTCGTGAGAAATTTCCCAAAAAATTACATACGCTCCCCTTTCATGAGCACATTACGGGTACTTTTGAGATTGGTCATTGAAATCTGCCTGTGTTTAGAAGTCAACTACTACTACTTACATGATCAACGTTTACGAAATATTCGCTTTCAAACAAAGAGACTATCGTTTTAGTTGTAGTAACAAACTAGTAAAATGTGTTCCCACTATACTGTTGTTAAATAAATCTTCTGCTTACCATCAGTTACAAGCTGTAAAGCCAACAGCCGTTGTTAGTTGCAATCGAAAGACGGAAATAGAAGTTACATACCTGAAACAACAAAACGATAATCAGAATGTATTTTTTATCGAATCTCACGAGTACTTTACATAGTATGTTTATGGCTAGTTACAGTACTGACTAAAAGATTTAAGGAGTGCTATAGTTGGGAGCACATATAAAGACAAAAAGTGAAAGCGCATTGCGCTGAGAGAGACAGAGTGTAACATTGCGACAGCCAGTAAGCGAAACGATTGGCTGATACGTCACGTGATACTATCTTAAAAGGTAAAAGATAAGTTGCTATTCTGTAAATAATTTTTACTTGGTTCTTAAGTTTAGCAGTCCAATGTAAAGTGTCGACGTTATGGTGTGAAGTATTATCACACACACACACACACACACACACACACACACACACACACACACACACACACACACACACACACACACACACACACACACACACACACACACACACACACACACACACACACACACACACACACACACACACACACACACACACACACACACACACACACACACACACACACACACACACACACACACACACACACACACACACACACACACACACACACACACACACACACACACACACACACACACACACACACACACACACACACACATCTCTCTCACGTGAACCTGAATATCTTTCCTATAGACATTAACTACTCATGATAGATGCATAATTTCATGGAGCACCTCAAAGTCGAGAAGTATCCAAATTCTTCTAATTACTCAAATCGTGGCGGCTTCAGAATACTGCACCTTAGAGTATTCAGAAAGTAGTGAAGTATATGGACGCTGTGAAACGTCATTTACTGACTGTAATCTGATAACTTCGAAGTTAAAAGACTATTATATGTGAACACTGGTATTGGGATATTACTTTGGTAAAGGAAAACAAAATAAATCAGTAAACAATAAAGCATGTAACAATTTTATCGTATCTGCGATCAATTTAACATTCGAGCTGAAAGGCAGCGTACTCCAAATAGTCTCCTTTAGTACCAGGCTGATCGTTATTCCCTTAAACAATTGTTATATTATACAGGACTATATATTATAGTATATATAGCGATTTTCGAATGCCGCACAAAACTTTAAAAGAAAAGTTGATGTGACTATGGAACAGCCTGTATGGCTTCCATCAGTACGTACACTGACCTATTCGTGACACAAAACTTATTTAATTAACTGTGTTGCATGGAGAAACACTAATGCAGTAATCCCATTAATAAGCACACAGTAATAACACATTAATAAACAGTAATAAGCACTTGTTTCCGTTGCATGTACCTAATTTTATGCAAACGTATTAACAAATCTGCTTTATTGACCGTAATAAAAGAACCTAATTTTATTCAGCTATCCTGAATTAAATTCAGTTTACCTGACTATGAATGACGAACAAGACAAAATTTTCTTTTCCGTAACTTTCTATGGCACTGAAAACTCTATTTTTTCCGTACTGAATTTAGTGGATGAATAGACTTTTCGCTGAAAGTTTTGTATCTTAATAGTGTTTCACCTATATTTCTCCAAACCTCAGTTCTTTTGTAATTCCTTTATTGAGAAGTTAAATTGATTAAAATAATATTTTATTTATAAAAAATATTCTGTACCGAAACTGGTTCCTTTATCTGTTCTTAAAAAACACTCACGAGGTGTACGTTAATATTTCGTTGGTGATGTTGTCAGTTCATAAGTAAACAAGTGAACTTTTAACGAAAAAGCACAATAAGCATAATAATAGCAGAGTGAAAGAACGCATTAAATATTTTTCACAACATGTAATTCCTGTGTTGAAAAGTTTACAAGAGCGACTAAAAGCGTGTCAATTTTGTAAATCGATACTTAGAATAAATTACTGTAAGGGATTTTTAACGCCAATGTATAGAGACAAAAAAATATCTGTAAGTAATAGAGAGCGTGCTTTGACTTTAGTAGCCATAGGTCGCAATTTATAGAGGGGCATAGAAAATAAAAATCAAAAATTTTCGGTAACTTAATGTTGCGTCGAATTATGTGTCTCATAGGCCCTGTACACTATATTTCTTCTACTTAATAAAGCGTAACAATTAATACACCATAACATTAAAAGTAATATCATTAGTGACAACTTACTGAAAGCAATATTCGTGTATTTGTTTTCGTTATTAGTGCCCCTTATTAATATAATTAGTTAGTCAGTGAGTGAGAGAGAGAAAGAGAGTGAGAGAGAAAAAGAGAGAGGGGGAATTTAAATAGCTTTAAAAAACATTAGAGCAGAATTCTCTTAACAACATAAGCGATAAATAAATTATTCTTTAAATGATTCCTTCTATAACAGCTAATAAAATTGTTTAATTGATTATAGCAACGGTGTAGATTTATGTTTCCAGCCTATAACATTTTATATGATATAAAATATAATAAAAATAGTGAAATGTATAGGTTTAAAACGCTAATTTTTTATTACACTTTGCTAGTATATTTCCATAACGACAGAAGGCCTATATTAGTTTCTATTGATTAATGGTGTTACGCACTTACGGAACGTTCTCGAACAATGTAGAGTGTCGCTATACCCGTTTCTCGGCTATCCCAACAGAGCCCATCTGTAATGTATGTGTGCGTACATATTGCTACTTTGAGAAGAAAGACAATTACGTGACACTTATCATGCGTCAACAGTCGAGGGTGTTCCAGTGTCAACGCAATATGTTCAAGGCCAGACACGACACTGTTTCTAGTGGATTTGAGAGCGCCTGTAAAAGGCATTTGTGCAAAACGTCATCCAAAAAGTGACAGATTATTCTGGTATCATCTGGTTATAAATTAAATATAAGCATCCAGCGACGTTCAGTTCAGTTTATGTCGGGCGATTTACTCAGTGCTTTCAAGTGGTTATTTGTGAAAAGTGATTATTGTGCGGGACCCTATTAGTTGACATTATTATTGCGTTTGGACAAATTTAATTTAAATTATTGTACTATTATAATCTTGTTGAATAACTCGTTGATTGAAAACTGTTGATTGTGATTAATTAATGCTGGTGATTAATGACTTCATTGGTGTCTGTATTTTGTTTTCCACTGTACCAAACGACGATCTGTGAGACCGTAACAATAGCGATTGATGTACAGTCTCTATTATACTTCCCACTAAACTATAACACTGCTGTAGCGAGTGGAGTGTTATGAATCATTTTACGATTTCATACAATAAAATTGCAAGGCTATGAACGGTGGAAAAAATGTGTTACTTGTTTACATCATAGTTAAGACATTGACGTTTTCCCAAATGTAAAATCTGTCTCCTGTCAGACATACGGGGAATAACGCATCCACACACTTACCCCACCTACGTAACCGCCCCCCACACACACACACTCCACACACAGTCTTTCTCCGTAACGTCTGTTTTAAGCAATATTACAATTAAACTAGTGTCATATGTTCCAACACAAATCCCCATTGTTGTGGTATTCGTATACATTTGTGTTGCTTCAAAGAAGCTCTTGAAGTACTCTTGAGTTATTCTTAGGAACGCTAATTGGAGATGGCTGGTTAGAAAGAAGTTTTAAGTGGACTGTATGCTTTTCATATAATAATGGTTTATTGAAATTTTGTTGATGCGATTGCTGGCACGTGTAGAAATTACTACGGCATGATGCCCGCTTATTAAATTAGAAATAAATATCGAATGACATAATCGTTAGAAGCAAGGCAGAAATCGCCAAGTAGTACTAGTGCATTCTGAACATGCTAATAATTTAAATAATGAAATCCAGTAGCCGCGGCTGAAAATAGTACGAGTGATCAGCTCGGAGTCTTGAGTATAACTAACGTAATTTTCGCTACAGTCAGCCCGGCTAAAGACCGGCTGTAGATAACAGACAAAAACGTGACGTCATCTACACGTGTCGCAATGCAGTATTTAGATTACAAAGTTTACAAGGTTCAAAGTTTGACCATACTGCCCGCACAAAATCGGGGCGATTTTGTAATTTACGCTATCAGGTTAATAATATATAGTAATTGACGTTGCATGCTAAAAAAAACAACAACATAACAATTGACATGTACAACATGGAGCAATGACACCTAGACAATTAATAGTAACAACATGATCAACATACCAAATTCATGTGATAATTACAAAATACATAATGATTTGCGTTATATAGTCATAGAAAACTGACAATAAAATTGCACAACACATAATAACATGGTAATGATGCACAATAATACAATAATCAGGTAGACATATCAATTTGTATCACATAATAATAGGATAATGATCACAAAAAATTCAATAATAAGTAACAAGTAATAATACAATGACAAGATATAATAATTTGCATGCATGATATTGGAACAACAATCCCCAAAAAATTCAACAATACATAACCATTGGATAATACAATGGCAAATACATAATAATTGATACAATAATATTATAATAATAATTCCTAAAAAAGTTTAAAAATACATGGAAACATGATGGTGATGCACAATATCACGATAGATACAATAATAGCGTAGTAACTATTACAATAATAGCTACACAATAATAATAATAATAATAATAATTACAATAAGAATAAAATTGGATCGTATAATCGCCCCGGGAATGTCCCGGGAGTGATGCAAGGCAATGCGACAAAGTTCACATTCCTGATACGTGTCGCATGATGCTAATGCGACTAGTCTGATGCCACCGGAAGTGGACATAATTTATGAATGGGTCGACGTAGGATACCATGTGCGGTGCGAACGTCAGCAACGCGCACTATTGAGTCCTGACCCGAATAAACATTTGTGATTACCCCGCGTTTCCACTGAAGGGGGGGGGGAATTGTCATCTAGAATGAGGACGAGTTGTCCAGCAGTCAAATTTCTTGACGTAATGCGCCATTTGTTGCGCTGTTGCAACCGGTGCAAGTAATCCTTTGACCACCGTTTCCAAATGGATTGTGTGAATCTTTGGAGCAGCTGCCATCTGCCCAAACGACTAATATTAACTTGAGAATAGTCGGGTTCCGGGAGTGCCGTCAGCAGAGAACCAACCAGGAAATGAGCGGGAGTTAAAGGTTCGGGGTCCCTAAAATCATTGGATATTGCGAATAAAGGGCGTGAGTTAAGGCAGGACTCTATTTGAGTTAGGATGGTATAATACTCCTCGAAAGTCAGAATGGTACCGCCAATCACGCGACGCAAGTGAAATTTGACACTTTTTACTCCGCTTTCCCACAGACCACCGAAATGAGGGGCTGAGGGTGGAATAAAGGACCACTTTATGCCTTGGGCGCTGGTAAACTCCTGAGTCGTTTGCTCAAATCCCTTAGACTTCAAATGTTTGTACAATTCGTGGAGTGTGCTGCTAGCACGAAGAAAGTTCGTACCATTGTCAGAGAATATCTGAACGGGGATACCTCTACGCGCGATGAACCGTTTTAAAGCCGCTATGAAGGCGTCTGAGGTAAGATCTGAGACAAGTTCCAAATGAATGGCCTTAGTGGTCATGCATATAAATAAAGCAATATACGCCTTTCACGTCGATTTTGAGCGCTGCCTGCCATGACGTACAAATACGGGACCGGCATAGTCGTCAGCAGATTGGGAAAATGGCTTAGCAGGCGTGACCCTGGAAGGGGGTAATTGTCTTAGTAATTGGTTTGCGCCCCTAGCACGGTATCGAAAACAAGTGATGCATTTATGTATTACCGAGCGTATATAGGATTTATCATAAATGATCCAATATTTCTGCCTTAGAGAAAACTGGGTTAATTGTACACCAGAGTGTAGTAAACGAAGATGTTCGTTTTCTATGATTAACTTGCTGAGATGAGAATGCGGGTGTAGTATTATTTGATGTTTGCTCGCGTAGTTAAGTTGGGAGTGCTGCAGACGTCGACCCACTCGTAATATACCTGTCTTGTCCAGAAAGGGGTTAAGTGAAAGAATTTTACTGTTGTTAGGGATGCACCGATGCGCCTCAAGTTCCTTAACCTCAATACTGAAGTGCGATTGCTGAGACTGGCGAATAAAAACCAAAAGTGTATCATGCAACTCCTGGGCTGACAAAAAGGAAGTGTCCCTATCAGCAATGTGGAGCCTAGAGTTCCGAATGAACCGGCGGCAATATGAGAAAACGTGAATGAGTTTTGAAAGAGATGAATAGTTTTCAACATAACTGGATGTGGTTGAAGCGACAATTAGTGAGGTTTGGGCCTGCTTGCGTCGTTCCTGCTCCAGATCGGGAAGAGTGCAGGGAGAATGAGTATCGAAGGCACTGATAGGCCATGATGATGACTCGTGGGACAACCAGGACGGACCATGCCACCATTGTGGGTGACTGTGTAAAAATCGGTTACGCTTACGGCTACGTTTACGTTTACGTTTCTGCTGGACCTTAATTTCCAGAGATTGAGATCTGCGGATAGCGCCGTAGAGAGAATCACCTAAATGAGAATTGTATGACTTGCGAGGTAGGGATACCACCAATCTGCCATCATTATTACGGACAGTATTGGATACAAAATGATTCTCGCATTCGGAGTCCTTAGCGGAGGGATCACGAATAGCAACGTCCTCCAACTTCCAAAATTCCTTTAGTTGAGAGGAAATGGCACTATCATTTTTACATACTATAAATGATGAAACCGGTTTCGTCATGTTGACATTAAATGGCAAGTTGCCTGCGAGAATGAATCTCAATTTTGTCTCCAGTATTATAGGGAAATGTGGCCTACGGATAAATTTGACAGGTTCAATTAATTGCAAGTAATACTGAGCACCGAGCAATAGATCGACTTGCGACGAGAAGTTGAGTTGCGAGTCGGCTAAGAATACGCCCTTTGGTAAATTTAAAGATGCGACATCAAATGATTCCGCAGGGAGATTATTAGTGATACTGCGAAGCACAGCGCAATGTATGTTTAAACTAAAATTCTTATAGCGTGAATACAACCTTACTCTGGTACTGAAATCAGCTTGAGACAACAAATTATTTATACCCGTTATGGGTAATTGAGATTTGATCAGTTTCAGACCCATGCGACGTGCGAAATCCATAGTGCAGAAGTTAGCCTGCGAACCTGAGTCTAATAAAATTCTAACTGGGTGCTTTCTACCTGCATGGTCAGTTGTCATGCAGACCGCGGTGGATAATAATATAGACTTATTTGTTTGTAATTTTAACGAACACTGATTGCTACTGGACGAATCGTTTTTGTTAGATATATGAATCATTGTGTGATGGCGTTTCGCACACGTTCTGCAAGAAAATTTAGAGGGACAGTGAGCAAGTTCGTGGCCTGGGCGTATGCAATTTAGGCAAAGTTTGTTTTTAATTATATTTTTTTTCTCTCCAGTGGAGTAATCGTTACAAATTGTGAACACTCAGTAAGTCGGTGTTTACCCTTGCACAGATGACATATATTATTTCCGATATGAGTATGGAATGCTGATTTGGAAACATATACCGGTTTAATTGCCTTGCGATAGTGAGCCTTATCGCCAAACTTTTATTTTGCTTGATGAAGTGGCCGCGCTGTCCAGGTTTTGCAATAACTGTCTACGGGTATTTAAAAATTTTATGAAATTACTAAAGTTTGGAAATCGTTCTTCCGACAAGCTTTCTTTCCAAAGACGAAACGTGTAATTATCGAGTTTTTGGGCTAAGTAATGAATGAGAATAATTTCAAATGTATTTACGGGTAGATTTAATGAGTTTAAAGAATTGATATTCGCGGTTATCTCGTCAATAAATCTGGAAATACTAATCCTGGATTCTTGTTGAACCGATTTCACACCCAAGACATTCCCTATATGATGGGCTGAGACAATTAACTTACTGTCATACCTGCTTCTTAGTAAATCAATAGCTACCGCATAATTTTCATGGGTAATTGGAAGCGATTTTATCACATTTAATGCCTCGTCACTTAATGAAGAGTGCAATTAGTGTAACTTTCGAATATCCGTCAGGTCGGTTTTGACGTGTATTAATTCAAGAAATATATTGTAATAGTGTTGCCAATCAATAATGCTACCTGAAAAGCGAGGCAATTTAATTGGTTCCAACTGTATAGGGGAGGTTTTAATAGGCGTAATTTTGGTATTAAACAGCGGTTTTTGGTTCACCTGCTCTACTTGCTCTAACAAGTGGTGCAACTTGCATTCGATATTGCAGAGATCATCCTCAGTTTGCACTGTGTCACTGGCTGATGCGAAATCAGCGTCATCAGACTCAATTTGAGTCTGAATATCATCATATTTAGCGGACAATTCCATTAAATGGCGAAGCTTAATTTTTAGTGCGTAATGATCGCTTGTGTCTGGATCGAAATTATCCGGGAAAGTGTTCACACGGGATATAGACGCTTTAATCGTGCCCCGTTTCTTTATCAACGCCTTCACATCAGCCATGATTGTAATTCAAAATGTAATTAAAAAAGAAATTTAAACGTAGAGTAGGTGAACAATCGCTGCAATTTTGAATATCTTGATAAAATCGGATATAATGCGGGAGCTAGTGATCGGTATACAGCTTAACACATTACTTACTATAATAGATACTTGTTATCTCTTTTAAAAGAACAGCCATGAGCGTTATTGAAAGTATGAATTATTTATGATAACATACATATAGCCTTATCTCGACACTTGAACTTCTAATGAGTTGTTGTACAGTCATGTAAAGAGAAGTTTATGCACAAATGTACATACGAAAATCTAGTTAAGATGAAAGTTTATGCTCACATTATAATAATATTTGTTTACGTAAAAGTATAAATAATACCATATTAAATGCAAAATAGTATTCAGTTTGTTATACTCATGCATTGTATATGAACAATTGTAAAGGAAAATGAAAGTTTATAATCACGTGGAATCCTGGCGTGTTCAAAACTGCTTCGGTCCTGTTGGTTCCGTGCTGATCCCGTCCGGCAATCCCTTGAAGTTGGCGCACCGCCTGTTTGTGCTGGTTAGGTGACGCTTGACGTTGTAGTTCTGCGTAATTTTACAGTTGTGGAATTTTGCTGCCGTCGAATAACTTTCTTGCAGTGTCTTGTAGTGTCAGATTTAACGCTCTGTAGAATCTTGCATGTCACGCATGAAGGTTGTTTTTGTGGCAACAAAAGCATGCCACGGCCAGCAATCTAAATTCGAAAGTATTTAAGCTTGAAGATTGTTTGGGCCACAGGCTGTTTGGGCCCATTAAATGAAATATTTTGAAATCGTGCTGTACCAAAATGTTGCCCGTAAGGCCAAAATAAAATCCGGTTTGGAGGACCAGAAAATGTTGCGTCAAAGAAGCTCTTGATGTACTGTTGAGTTATTCTTAGGAACGCTAATTGGAGATGGCTGGTTAGAAAGAAGTTTTAAGTGGACTGTATGCTTTTCATATAATAATGTTTTATTGAAATTTTGTTGATGCGATTGCTGGCACGTGTAGAAATTACTGCGGCATGATGGCCGCTAATTAAATTAGAAATAAATATCGAATGACATAATCGTTAGAAGCAAGGCAGAAATCGCCAAGTAGTACTAGTGCATGCTGAACATGCTAATAATTTAAATAATGAAATCCAGTAGCCGCGGCTGGAAATAGTACGAGTGATCAGCTCGGAGTCTTGAGTATAACTAACGTAATTTTCGCTACAGTCAGCCCAGCTAAAGACCGGTTGTAGATAACAGAAACGTGACGTCATCTACACGTGTCGCAATGCAGTATTTAGATTACAAAGTTTACAAGTTTCAACGTTTGACCAATTTGTTGCATAAGAACAGTCTCGTATGTAATTTTTATGTATACTGTATAGGCATAATTATTACTTATATCTTTTATAATATAATCTTCCTCTTCTTCTTCTCTTCAATGATATTAGGTTATATAAACCTGTTCCGGCACCCATCTCATCCTCGGACGACACACTCTCTTTTCTACCAATGGCTTTATAGTTCAGTGCCACTTTCGGCAATCGATCCTCTGTCATCCTTTGCAGATGATCCCACCATTATCTTCTGTAAATTACAATAATTCCATTTATGTTCTTTACTTCGAGTTTTGCTCTGACAGCTTCATTCCTTATTCTATCTTACAATGTATAATTTACAATTGTCTTAAAAGATTTAATCTTTGTGCTGTGCCTTATTTTGTTGCTAAGATTTCTGTGAATCGTACCACAAACATTCCTAAAGTTATTTATCTTTATATATCATATTCAGATTCATAATTTCAAAATGGCTATCGCAAAAAGATCTTAAAATCATAAGAACTACATTTATAGTTCCGATGAGGGATAGAGGTTTTCAAATAAATTTATTATTTTTTAAATTCTCTATGGAAAACATGTGGCCTACATTTTAAATGGTTTCGTGTACAGTAATATCTGCAATTGTAAGTAGCCTAAAACGTTTTGTTGGTTACTCACAACAATCATAGCAAATTACTGTTTTAAATACGTAATGGCACTTTATTTTTTGAAAGGTGTTACTTGTTTATTCAAATAAGGCTTCCATTGTAACGGAGAATCTCTAAATTAGAATGACGAAAATGCAATAAGTGGAAAGAAGTAGTTTCTATGGAAACATTTCATTTCGTAAATGATTTTAAATATAAATCTTGGAACATGGAAGTCATGTATGGTTCTCCATACCGATATTTTTTTTCTCGTGTTGACGAGACCTAATCAAAAAACTTTAAATATCAAAGAAAAAGAATAGACAATTTAATTAAAATATGAGTTAAGAAATTGTATAGTTGTAAATATATTATGTTTTGGTACATTAAGTACGGTATTATGGAAGACTGTGTAACGATAAGAGTTAACAGTAACTGTAATTTAAAATCTATAATTGTTAGTAGTAAATGACAACCTCGTTAGAGAAATTGATAGAAAGCAATGCATATGCAGTAAGAAAGAGAAATAGTAATAACCAGAGAAAAAAAGAGTTAGATAATTGAAAGATTAGATATTCTATAACATAATTGAGCTAGCTGAGAGCAGTATAAAAATGTATAACAGTGTATTAGAATATAAGATCATATAATGTGTTTGTGTGTAAAATAAGACTACGGATTATACGTAGTAAGTACGTAATAATAATAATCATTTGGAATCGTAAAAGAAATAAGAAATTAATTTGTAATATGAGATTACAAATTACACGTAATAATCATATAAAAGTAATAATGAGTTTTAAACCGCAAAACAAATAAGAAATTGCTAATAAAGATTGAAATGATTTGTAAACCAAGCGAATAGCGTTATTATTATTATGATTACACCCTTCATTCTTGCACACACACGAATTTAATGTGTTGTAATGTTACATAAAGATTAGTCACACATCAATAAATAAAAACATTAAATTTGGTAGTGTTGTAGTATATTATATCCCTCTTGACTTTGTTTTATAATAGCCTGTGGATATTGATTGCTATACGTCGCATGATACGTACTTAATTTGATATACGTATTGTCATTGTCGTAAGGAATGTTATTTTTATGAAAATTAATGTTCTAACTTGTTCAGTTTTTGCAGAGTGAATTCTTTCTTTACATTAAACAGGTATTGATTGTAAACTGCCTGATTACGTATTGGTACTGTAATAATATGTATTTGGCTGATAACATAGCTAGCTTAGATAATGTTAACTGTAGTATACCTTCTCATCTTGTATTATAAATTGGTCGTGTGCAAGCGTAAGAATATTCAAAAAGAATTTATAATCAAAGTCAATTAAAATGTATGCCTTCTTACCAAAATCTCAAAAATTCATCAGTGTAAAGGTTAAACAGTATTGACAAAATCCAATATCTTTGCTGAACCCGGTGGTTTACGTCCAAGAAGAACAGAGAAAATGAGATGGAGACATGAAAAGAAAAGGCAAAAGACAAAGTTATATAGGAAGAGAAACAGAGTATAATACGATGGTAAAGAGACGAATGAAAGGGTGTGATAAGGGGGAGGGAGAATGTACGTAAAATATTTTCAAAAACTTTCTGGTGTCTCTTGAGTAGGCCTATATGCTTGATTGTGTTTGCCGCTAGCATCCATTCCTACATCAGTCTGTAACATGTATTCCTGCAAGTTGCCCGAACAGTAAGAGCTAATTAACAATGTTGTGAACAAGATAGACGTAATGTACGAGGATATACGTACGCTCGTACGATGTGAACAAAGGCTGTCAGTGCTTGTAACTGTTCCACCTTCCTGGTTAATCCTGTTACACGTTACTGCCCCTTCTCCTAAACTAGGATCTCGGGGAAATACACATACTATGCATCAAAAGACATATGACAATGTGAATACCTGTTTGTTTTGACAATGTATAGAGCAACGCAGGCAAATGAAAAGGAAAACTGGAGAATATCACGCGGAAACAATGTAATAATGAAACGAATTATTAATGAAACAGAACGCTATATTTCTGCTTCACGTCTTAATTTTATATTGTATTAAACAAAAATAATACAACAGTAATAGCTACACAGCGCTGTAACATAGGCTTTTACTAGTTATACAATTGTAGTATATCAGGAGAAATACATTTATCTCAAAGCATTCTATCAACATCGCATTGAAATCCCGGTTCAACCTGCTGTTAAGTAAAACATGTAAGTTAGCAAATGATTTACTCTAGTATATATAATTATAATACTATATATTTTATTTATTATATAATATATATCATAATATAATGTAATATGTTATATATATATATATATATTACTATAATATATTGTAAACAGCTAGGGTAAGTGTTCATTATTGCTTTGAACTTTCAATAAGACTTTAATATTTGATATAAAATTTGATCATTCAACTTTATGTTTATGGAAGTAGTAATATAATTTATAAAAATACTTGTTTGAAGTAAGATTTATGTATAGATTGTAATTAATAAGTTACACGTTTTAACGCATTGTCTTTTATTGGTCAACATCAAATCCTAACAGTGTAATATCTGTGCAATATATCTTTGTAACAGTCACAAGACTTCTGTATGTGACTTAGTTAAAAGAGGATACTAAGAATATGAATACGAAGTACATTTTTCGTTGTCAAAAATAAAAGAAAAAATTATAAAATTAGCAGAACACAAAGAAGAGGCGGGAAAAAGATTTCTGAACCAAAGAAGAGGACGGGAAAAAGATATGTAAAGCAAAGAAGAAGACGGGAAAAAGATCTGTAAAACGTGAAACGCTATCTGTAGTATAGCTTAAACAAGGAACAATAATATACACATCATTAAAAATTTAAATGTTTTTCCTGTTTCCGTTGTTCACTTTTTACAACTGAAATTGTTGGGCATCACTCGAAGAAAACAAAAAATAATTTCAGAAGACTTTTTCCCGTATTATATAAAATATTCTTAAATGTAAAATTTAATGTATAAACGACATGCGAATGAAGTGTGATAACTATACACATTTTGTTTTCTTCCAATTAAAAGAAATCTTTAATTTTCCATCTTATATGTAATTCAGCTTCCTAGGAACTATGAAAGAAATTTTTGATTTCTGATACCTTAATTGAAAAATGTTTAAAGTATACCGTACTGATTTCTAAAGATATTGATTATATACACAACTCCTTACAATTACGCAAAATAATACACACAATTAAAGTAATTTTAGGTGATAAAATTACCATATAGAATAATGTGATGAGAGATAAAAATGTGTCTATAAGAATAAGAATAAAAGTTAACGTAAAATCTATTAAAAAGTAATTACAATTATTTGCTTGAAAAGTATGATTCATAATGTAAATAAATTAAACCATATTCAGCAGCTAATTTAAACAAATTTGTCCTAAGAATGATTGGAAAACAGTCTTTTTCAGATTTAGAGAAATCAACCACTAATTATTGTTTTTTAAATCCAAAAATATTGTGGGAATTTAAATATTTTAGATCTCATTTTGTAGTATTTATAACGATAATGCTGATTCAACTCATATTACACATAGGATTAGGCCGTATTCTTCGATATTCACAAATACGTCGATCTGTGAGTCACATAAGAGATTCAGCGAACCTGAGGTTACCACAAACACGATTCAGCTTATTAGATTTTTCTTTAACCCTAATTTTGTTGCGTAATAGGCCTACATGGCGGATGTGCACTTGCGTAACTTGTTCTAACGAAATTTTACTATTAAGTTTTACAATAAACAAAACCAATCTTATTTGAGACCGCGTAATATTCATTTGCTTGTTAGCCAGTTTCTGTATATGTACGTACTTTGTTCGTTCAAGAATGTAAACCAATAAAAAAAGTGAATAAGTAACAGTCCGTGTGGCCTTATTATCTGTCACAAAAGTTATAGTCTAGTACGCTTAGCTGTCACGATTGAAGACAGTTTCATTATCGTCATTGTTTTATAAGAAACGACCTCTGATCGAGCCAACACTGTCCAACAATTGTTTGCAGATTATGATTTTTAAAGTCTACTTTGGATTTGTATGACACTGATTACTCGAAGTTAGGTAAATGACTTAATCTGTTACATTAAGGTATAGAAACGGAAGTAACTAATATTGTACAATGTATTGCAGAGCTGAAGTGAGACGGAGTGGGTATGTTGCACGACTTCATTCAAACAGATGAAGATAATTGTGGGATGATGTCCGAAGAAAATAAAGAAACCGGACCAGGCTTCTAAGGCGATGGACGGACGACCCGTAAGAAACAGCATAGTAGTGGATAGTGGATGCATGACAGACAGCTACTGTATTGCAGCGAAGAGAATACTTACGCGGCAACAAAGTTTACATACGTTCTGCGTGCGCACCAGGCGATATTCCAAAATCAAAAACATTAGTGCATAATTCATGTGGCGTGAGAACTGTTGTTTGTATTTATTTTACGTGATTGTTTAAATAAAAGTATTGGGCAGCCTTACGAGATTAATAGAGTAGTGTAGTGTATTTTACGTGACAAACGGAGTGTAACTTCATAATACGGAGCCATGTAAAAGTGTACTATTGTTGGTAATTGGGAAAGTAGTTTGCTTACGTCACACCAGCTTTACCCCTACTGTGTTATCCGTTTCCGGCCATGTTTTCCAGAGGAGGACAAAGATGTCAAAAGGTAGACGGCAGAGGATAGAAATGTAACTATTGTATAATAATAATAGTTTTATTTAAGAGGGGGAAAATGGTTCACAAATTTTTCAGAGAAAACCGTGTGTCCCCTGGTGTGTGTGACTCTCATTCATTAAAAAGGACCACGCGTCCTTATGCGTAAACACAGATTGTGATGTATACTGGTGTGAAGTTCAGGATGTGGTGTATAATATGGTTAAAGCTGTGAATGTAATAAATAATTTATAGGCTATAGTTTAACATCTCGTGTGACGACTAATACGTAATTGTTAATACGTAATAATAATATTAGCATCGGACACAATATTTAGGTGGGCGTACTAGGATAGATCACAGAACTTTATCAGTAGAACAAGAATCCAACTGATAGACACATAGGTGACAAGCCACAATATGAGTCCTACAATAAAATTACCATTGATAATAACAAAATAATTTATATAAACAATAACAACGAAAAATTTACTTATAACTTAAATACTTATAAAAATGGTAATAAGAAAAACGAGAATTTAAACCCCTAACTGGCAGAGTATTTAAAGACGGACGATGAAGAGTCTTGCAAACAGAAGGGCAACAAATGCATCATTCGCTTGAAAGAGGAAAGCTGGATAGTATCGAAGCCATTACTGAGTGGACTCGAATATGATGGAAAAGAATGCTCTGCTCACTGGTTCTAAACAGGCTATAGTATAGAACGTATTTTATTATATATGTGTGTGTGTGTGTGTGCGTGTGTGTGTGTGTGTGATAAGTTTGGTTCAATGTGTTTAGAGATAGGTTTTAATAAATTTACTTTGATAAATTTATATAGAATAGGCAACAATAGGTTAACAAAGCAGATCTTCAAATATCTGTGGGGGAAGAAGTCATCATCAAGTTGTATTAAAGAAGCCCAAAAGGATTTAGAAAAAAAATAATATAAACGCAGAAGAAGCAGTTGATAGAGAAGTTTTTCGGGCAAAAATGTTAAAAATGGAAGGAGTCCAGGGTAGGAGAGAGAAAAACGCAGGTTCAAAGTGGACGGCAGACAGGAAGAAGTGGCACAGTGAAAAGATGAAAGAATATTGTAGAAAAAGATAAGAAGAAAGAATAAAGAATTGAAATTGGCATGTGGGCATTAGATTGCCGATACGAAAAAAAATTTGCATTGTAACACAATCGTGTTGTATGGAAGGTAAAGAAATAATTTCAAAAACTGTCTGTGCAATGTGTATTTACTTTTAAACGTATTAAACGAATTAATAAACACGCATCATTTGGAATGCAAGTTGTGCACTTAGTTTTTTTTTTTATAAATCAAATACGTAACATTGTGATATGATATGTTATATCACTTTATCGTTAATTCAGCATCGTTTAATTATAAAATGTTCTACTATTGTACAATTTTCAGTAAAATTCAATGTTGTATTTCTTGAAGCACGACGATGATAACTTTATACGGTTTTCTAAAAAAGTGTTACTGTGTCACTTGCACGTAGAATGAATGACACACGTTTACCTGCAGGCGACAAGTCATATCCAGTCAACCTGCTCACAGAAATGGGAGTGACAGAGATTTAGTGGCGACTGTAACGCGTACGATATCCGACACAAAACAAAGAGACCAATTTGCTTTTATGTATGTAAAAGTGTTATAACCATTGAGGGTACTGAAATTGAGAATTGGAAGTAACTGAAGTTAGAGGCTGTAACTCTCAAGATTTAATATTTAAAAAACCTTAAATTAAATAATCTTATAAAAAGCCCATTGAAAAGTGAATAATAAAAATAAAATGTTACTATACCAAATACAAGTTTTGACTGCAGTACTTGTAAAGAGAATTGATTGTATTTAATAATAATTTAAATTATAAATTAAGAATTGCTTAAATAATTATTAAATACAGTATTTACAATTTGTATTATGTACTACGTTTTAAAAGTAGACACTCTCACGTAAATGTAAACAGTAAGTTACAAAGACAATAATGCTTACGTAATGGCGAAAAAATAGTGTTTAAGTAATTCTACTTTTACAAAGAATAATCGTGTCTCTCAATCAATAAATCTACTAAACCGAAATGATATTTAAAACATATTTCTCATATAATTAACTAAACACAACGTGCACTGATCATTTTACCACCATTCGCTAATTCATCTGTCCTTGTCACTCTGTACTTATGCAGGAGTTCGACAAGATAAAAAATTACTACGTAATAGCCGGGCAGGTAAATATTATTATCAGAAGGTATATTACTCGAGTATACTATTTTCAACAACGTTCTTGAATATGCTCTTTCGGTCCAGTGAACATGTTTAATCACGAACTAAAGTGTATTTGAGCTTGTCTGAAACTCTCTGCTTTAATGCTGTCGTTCCCTTACGTTACGCATAATTTTTTTCCAGTCATATTTGAAGCTGAATAGTCTACCTCCTTGTTTTTGTCTACTAGGAAATGATGTTTTAACCTTATATCATTGGGTAATTCTAGAAGCACCAAGCAAAGAGATTTTGTAATGTTCTTTGATGTTTTTACAAAGAGTGTTTAACACCATACAATTCTTATACAACGTGAATTATATACACCTATGAAATAATATTGTGATATTATTCAATATAGTTTATTGCGTTTATTCAATATTCAATATTGTGGTTTTGTCGTTTCAATACCTGAAGCACGTTTAACTGAAACACATCAGCATCATCACAGGTTTGTAAGTCTTATAAAATAGTTTATAAAATTTCCTAAGTCAGGCTTTTGCAAAATTTAAACATAAACGTTTTTATCATATCAAAGGACAAATGACTCAAACTGTATACACAAAATACCAATACAAAGCCTTTATCTGTTGAGAGGATAATACAAATATAAAGTTCAGTATTCACGTGAAAAATTTTATTCAGAAACAAACTTCTGATGTATAGAGTATAAACCTATAAAATATTGGCAACATCAGTTTTGTTATATAGAAAAAACTGTGTATGTGTGTGTGTGTGTGTGTGTGTAATGGAAGATGGCTATCGGTTAAATAAATCCGAAAATGAAGTCTGACTAGTCGCACAAACTGAAAGTGAGAGAGAAAAATATTATTTATACTCAACAGATACAAAAATTTAGAGAAGAATTTGGAACACCGAAAAGGAATCAAATCCAATCCAACCAGCAGAATCTTAAGTTATGAAGTAATAGTCGGACGTAAAACGAGGAATCCACAAGACTGCAGAAAAGGTAGAATGCATGTTAATAAATGAGCATGATGTTAAAATAGGGAAATGCCGTATTGTGCACTAAAAGATTACGGAACAAGATTACCAGCGGGAACTGTACAATGTGAAAATTTTGTAATAGCTGTAGCTTGTTTATGTGAAATATATCGGGTCATAAATATAAATCTTTAAACGAGTAACAACTCCATTTTCTCAAAATCGACAGAGAAATTATGCGTTAAAAATATTTCAAACGACTGTAGGTTTGTTATAAGTACACATTTCTAGATGCGTATATATTTCTGGCGCATATATTTCTGATATGATAATTGGTAATATCTTTCGTTTCATGCGATGTGTGTAAGTAAAAATATTAAACAATATCATCATCATCTTCAAGGATTAAACCAAGGATGGTTTGTTCCGGTCTCAAATAGGCAAAGATTAGAGCTGGTCACACCAGCGCTTAATCAGACGTCCCACACCTCTCCGTTCCCTCGGATTATAGTTCCACAGTTGTTTGGGGATGCGGCAGTCATCCATTCGGCAAAGATGTTCCACCAATTCAGCTAATACTGGACAATCCTGCCGAGTACATTTATAATATTCAGTTCCAACCGTATATCTGTGTTTCTTCTATGATGATGGAGAGTATACCTTGCCACGTGCCTGAGAAATCTCATTTCAGCCGCTTGGATGCGACTGGCCTGGCCTTTCGTTAAAGTCCAATTCTCAGACCCATAAAGAAGTGTGGGAAGAGCCATCACCTTAAACAATATCGGTTTGCAATATTATTACTGAAATTTTGAAATGCTCAAGTATTAGCAGTCTCGGTTCTACATAATTTTCACGGTAACTCGGCAACATGTGTATCAGATTGTGGATCCTGTATACCATCCACAGGGGCAACAGGGGCTGGGTTCTACAGCTCTCTATTTGAAGGCCACCTCGCTGTAGGAGGCCGGCTAAGCAACTATGACGGAGAGGTAGCAGCCATAAAGGCAGCATCTATTGAGCTTGCCAAGATCTCACCACCTAACAGAGCCGTCTTCCTCATAGATTCGACTGCAGCGATTCAAAACGTGACCTCAAATGGTGATACAAACTGCTCCCTGACAATTGAGTGTAGGCGAGAACTGCAGAACCTTGTACAATTAGGCTGGCAGATTGAACTGCAATGGGTACCCAGCCATGTCAACATCATGGGAAATGAAAAAGCCGACATCCTCGCCAAAATGGGCGCAGCACTACCTCAGCCGGAGACCCCCAGCTCATATGCATCTGCGAAAGCACGAATAAATTCCTCAATAAGCCTATGGCTAAAAGAAAAACAATTAAGAGCCTGTGTGGGAAAAAGATGGGCAACATTGGTTACGGACGGCCCCATCAACAGAACTCTACCCCGAGCAACTAGTGTTGCTCTTTTTAGAACTACAACCGGTCATGACTACCTGGCCTCCCACCTGCACCGCATTGGCGTGTTGTCGTCTCCTGAATGTGTTCTCTGTGGATACGCTTCCATGAATGCGGATCACCTAATTGCATGTCCAGCCTTGATTTCAGACACGGAAGTCCAAGACGAAGATGGTACGGCAAGGCTCTCACGTCTCTACTGGTCAGCGCGCCGCCTAATGGCCCAACAGCCAAGGGTGGGCGTTGGCTAGTAAGTAAGTGTATCAGATTGTAGGATACATGAGTAATTATAATTTTTGTTAACACAGTTCTACCATTGGGATCATTAACCCCATGTGTATATTGAAACAAGTTTTGCTGCACACGCTGTATTGGTAACATCAGTTAATCTCCTTTAAGCTAAAAAAAAGAAAATCGGTAGAGCAAACCTATTAATTAAATTGTGAATGCGGAGTGTAACAAAAACGCCTTGCACAAGTTTAATTTAAAATAAAATACCACAGACCAAACACAGAATGATAGAAATGCGATGAATGTGGTTCTCGAGTTTTTGCGATTAATTAATAATAATGGTTAATTTCGTGTAATTATTAATTTAATAATAGTGTTGGTTAAATACTCTTTATCACTGGAATTTTAGATTATAAAATTTATGGAAGTTTTGATTACACAGCGCCGACTACCAACCTATTATGTGTGAATTATTGTGTAAATCTGAAAATAGTACGTACCGTAATTATCGGGATTTAAAAATTTAGTTTTGTATGGGACTTAATTTATATTTCAAACAATTTGAACACAACATAGTACGAAATCTTTAAAGACCATCAAGTGTCAGCTCAAAGTCATCTACTGTCATTGTTGCAGACGAGTAGCTCGCCATTGTGGTAATACAAGTAGAACAACCGTAACAAGGAACACTTTTGGCTACACTTTACACCATAGAACATACTGTCGTGTGGTAAAAATTTTGAGTGTTAAAGCGCGCAAAAAATTGAATTGTACGAATAGAAATAAATTTAAAATCAACAAGACGTGAAACTCTTGTGGAAATGAAAATGACGTTAGAATCATGTAATAATATCTTCAGTGTTTTGTGATTGTGTAACGTGAAGGAACCAGTACGTGCTTATACTCATATGTCAGCATCTCTAAGTTCATAGATTGGCGTCTGTAATCCGTTTATGAGGTAAGTATTAAGTACTGAAGACCTAGAATCTTCTAGGCCGATAATAGAGGGTAAGAAAAACGATGCAAATGTTCAGATATTATTTCTTCTTCTCTGATAGTTCCTATCCGTTTCGGATGTTGGATGTCATACAGGCTATTTTAACTTTCCCCACTGCTGTACGGAATAAGTCAGTTGTATTCATGCCAAACCAGGTCCTTACATTTTTCAGCCGTGATATTCTCGGCCGCCCAACACCTTTCTTTCCAGTACTGTTCCCTGTAGTATGGAATGAAATAAGTAAAACCTCTGTTTATTTCTCATGAGATTTCCCAGATATTTAAGCTTTCTTATCTTCACTGTGTTAATAACTTCCCTATCTTCTTCATCTTTCTAAAAACTTCAATATTAGTTATATATGCTGTCCATGCTCAGTATTCTACGGTAGAGCCACATTTCGAAAGATTCCAATTTCTTAGTTGTGGCTTCAGTCAAAGTCCAGGATTCTACACCGTAGAAGAGGACCGAGAATACGTAGCAGCGTAGAAGTCTCATCTTTGTGTTTATTGTTAAATTGTGACTTTTGAATAAGCTGCAAATTCTAGTGTACAATGCTCTTGCCTTTTCAATTCTGCTCTTTATAGATCTTATTTAAGAGATCTTTTTCCAGGAAAATGAATATCTCTTTATCCTTCTATAAATAAAAAGTCTCTTGGAGTATCAATTATAACGATATACAACTGAAAAGTACTTGATTCATATAAAATATTATAATTTTTATGAACATATACACAATATATTAAGGGGTGTTGTGTTCGCGGTATGGGTATGGGTGTGCCCAGAGTGACCGACTGACAGCAACAATATATCATTGTGACATAAGGTGTCAATGTGTACAGGGCTGACCGGGCAAGATGAATTACCAGGATGTGGAGTGATGCGTAAACTGTCCTTCATAAACAAGCGGGCGATCTGCACTCAGAGTCGCGTCCTTTTCTACATCGATTAGCGTAATCTGTATCAATAAAATAGTTAACAATGTATGTACGTATGCGTCAATTTACGTTTTGATGAACGAAAAGTTTTTTTTTTTTTAAATCAATTTTTACGTAAAAACGTCCTTATATTTTATCCGACGTTGATAATTTATAATGCTCAGGGTGTGTACATTTTGTCTTCTAGATACAGTATTACAGAACGTTTTAGTAATATTTTTTTCTTAAATCTCAAGAAACGATTTCCTGAGTTTGCGTATTTGCGTTCCTGTCTTTGTCTGGGACTTTCTCCTCATTTTGCTTAATTTTTTCGTTTTCTCCGTAGAGACTAGATGACCCGTTCCATTGTTAGACCGAATTACGGTCTGTCTTCTATTAATCTCTTTGGCTCACCGATTACAAAAATTATATGATTCCCATGACAGGAGAGTCATCTTTATTAGTTTATATTACGGGATATTTTTGGACATTCTACTATTTTTTTTTATCACCTCCTTTTGGTATTCGTTTTTATGTGGTCACATCACTGTAAAGTTCTAGATTCTTCTCGTTATTTACCATGTTACTTTACTCTTCTTTATATTTTTTCCCTCTTCTAACTTCTCCAAATGATGTTATACGCATGTTCATGATGTAATAAAATATATAATACAGTTACGTAAATCCAGTTGCATCTTTCCTTCCTTATTTTTTCCTTCCGTCATAAAAGGTCACGTGTCTGTTCCATTTGTCACCATACTATAAGTTAATTAGCAGGCACCCGATTACAACGTCCTTTGTAACCTTTGGCTCAATCCTCGGCACAATGAACGAAAAATAGACAAAAATTGATTGTACTCTATAAATTAAGTGAAAAACTTTTTATTTGTTGCAATTTTTAATCGTAAGCATTCAAGGCGATCGAGTCAGCTGTGGTAAACGTTAGTCCACTGGAGGAGGTGATGCCAGTAGACTTAATTTGTCTACATAAACAAAAGAATATTGTGACAAGGTAAGAAATCGATGACTGAAACAATCAACGAAGAGTTTCTCAAGCTCTGGTTTCGTATATTGTAAGTTGCTGCACTTTTTTCTCTTTCGTTTTGTTCTTCTTTATAAAAATGTCATTGATGAAATTATATTTAATAAAATTATTATACTAACTAAATATTTGAACCGACTCTTATAAAATTCCCTGTAATATTTGTTATAAAACACTTTTAAATACCCAAAAGTCGCAAACTCAACACCGCAGAACAATACGAAATATACAAACACAACAAAACACAACAAAACAACATACTCAATGTACAATTACAATTTAAATCCAACACACTATTCGAGACAATAATACACAACGGACACAATTCAGAATCTCGTGCCAACTCCCTTCCATCTACACACACCCCCACACACAACCAATTCCCAAAAAACCGTTACAGATTACCAACGCCTTGACGCTTTCTGCATTTATACCTCACTGATGAAGGAGGAAACTACTCCGAAACGTGCGTATGAGGATATAACAAAAAGTAAGTTTTTTCACAAGTGTAAGTGGTTTAAATTATTAATTATAAAACACTACTGAACTTTTAAGCAATGTATTGCAAATTTTTAATCACCTTTGTATGTTGTTACATCAAGTTAAAATATAGTCTGTTGAAAAGTATATACACTCAACTGTAAACACAAAATTAAAGATTGTAAGCTACTGATGTACAGTTATCAAGACGGGCGGCGCTGATACCAGACGAAATGATTCTCCGTAAATTCCCGGTTTATCCGGTTCGACCATCACACTAGGCTTTGATCACATTAGACAATACAGAGTCGCGGTTTTACTCTATATGTTGAAAATCCTTTTACTGTTCCTTTTTACTCCGGATCAATCGATGTAGAGTGGGTTGTCTACTTCTGTAATTTGCCTAAACTAACCTAAATAGGCCTATATTTGTAACCACTTTATGTAAATATATTGACTTTAACGTCTACTCTTATTTACTTTAATACTGCTACGTATTTAAAAAGAATAGTGATAAAAATATGATTAATTTAGTTAAAAGTGACCAATAAAACGTGTGATTCTTTTAGAGAACGTATCTGCAACAATCAACGTATCTGCTTTTGGAGAATCAACCTTTAATAACTATCGCAACTAGTGCACTAGTGGGCACGTAAAATTAATTCACCCCACCCACAATAAATCGGGTACTGCAGGAATAAATGATTTCGACAGTTTTATGACAAACAGATATAAAGAAAGTAGCAGTGCAGTATTTCCAAAAGGTCGTCACGATTGGAAATACGAGGATTGTTAAATAAAAACATATTTGCAGCCTGTAAAACATTTTTTATTCAACGATTTAAAAAAAAGCCTCCATTAACATTAAGGCATGAGTCCCACTGTTGCATTAATCTGTAGATTCCCAGTGGTAAAATTCTTGCGGCTTTTTGCGGAACCATTTGCTAACAGCAAACTCTACCTCAGCCTCCGATTTGAACCGCCGTTCTTTTACTGATTTTTTTAATGGGCCAAAAACATGATAATCGCAAGGGAACAAGTCGGAACTGTAAGGTGGATGTTATAAGACTTCCCACTTTATACGACCAAGCAGATTTTGAATCATCTGGACTACATGGGGTCGAGCATTATCATGCAGAAGAACGACACCATTTGTGAGCTTCCCGGGAGGTTTATTCTTGATGCTGACCCGTAAGGTGGATGTTATAAGACTTCCCACTTTATACGACCAAGCAGATTTTGAATCATCTGGACTACATGGGGTCGAGCATTATCATGCAGAAGAATGACACCATTTGTGAGCTTCCCGGGAGGTTTATTCTTGATGCTGACCCGTAAGCGTTTTAAGGTGTCTGCATATCGCTCAGCGTTGATGTTGACACCAGGTTCTGTAAAATCCAAGAGCAGCACACCCTGATTATCAAAAAATACGGTCACCATTACTTTTCCTGCCGAAGGTTGGGACCGACATTTTTTCACCTTCGGAGACTGTGCATGCTTCCACTGCACACTCTAGCGTTTAGATTCTGGTTCGTAGTGATAACACCAAGACTCATCACCGGCGAGAAAGGCAATTTGGTGTAGAAAGGCATTATCTTGTTGTTGATAGCGCACCAAATGCTGTAATGATAAGGCCGAACGCAAATTTCTCTACTCTTCAGTAAGCAGTCGTGGAATCCACTGAGCAGCAACTTTGTGATAGCCAAGACTATGAATGATGGAATGAAGAGTTCCCACACTGATGGTCAACATTTGAGAAAGTTTTCTAACTTTGATGCGCTTATTTGCGAGTAAACCAGTTTCCAGCTGTTTTCATCTGATGCTGCAACACGTGGAGGTCCGGAACGGGCTAAATCTTTAGTGGATTCTTTTCCTTGTCGAAATTGATTGCACCATTCAACCAGTGCCGTATGAGAATAACTATAGTCACCGTATACAGCTTCCATTCTCTTATAAATTTCCATTGGCTGACGCTCCTCAGCGGCCAAAAACTGAATAATGGCACGCAGATTATCTTTGGACGGATTTTCTATCATAGATGCCATTTTTCAACACAGTCACAACTCTTTGAAAAGAAAAAACTGCAAATATTTTTAACAGACGCGTCACTAGTATTTAAACAGACAATATAAACAAATGAAAACCATTGCCATGGCGATGAAGTCACGGCTGCGCAGATCAAACGTGTTTCTATTGCACAATCCTCGTACGTAGGCTACATACGTAAAATAAACGTCCCCTGACAATTTACGCTAACGGAATCGCTACTTGGCCAGCGCTCAACTTAGTATGCATGTCCAACACTTCACGGGACAAGTGTTATATCTTGCCCTCTAAACGGTGAAATCTTTCCCATTAGTTACATGTTAGTGGACGTGTTTGTAAAAAACAATTCGCCACATAACAGGTTTTGTACGTCAAACCCGATCTTGTTTTCAAACTGTCGTTTCAACTGAAATCAGATTGAAAAACGTGGGACAGATTTCGGGCGTGGGCTTAAGCGAATAATCCTTACAGCGTAGAGTGTAACAGAAGAATGTGTTCAGTATGTTTCGGACACTGTATCCGATATTGTTAATGCAAATGCTAACACTGTGACACCATTCTCCCGTAGTTTCACAGACTCCACTTTCTGTTTTAAAACGCCATGTATAATCTATATGGCATATTATATTGTTACAACTGTCTACTGATCGTCGTATGGTACAGTGAAAAACAAAATACAAGACACCAGTGAAATCACTGATATCCAGCTTTAATTATCACAAATAACAGTTTATAATCAATTCGTACAATAATTCAAGTAAAACTAGTTCACACGCAACAATAATGTCAGTTAATAGAGTTCCACACAGTTATTAACACAATAATTCTTCACTTCGACAAACACTCGATCCGCGCTAACGAAAATCGCTCACGTAACTGCCTTGACAACGGCAGACGCTCTACTTTTATAAGTCATGCAGAGTTCTAGAATTAACGTTCCATCCTTAATTTGTACGCCACTTAATGCTAACGTTAATGCTGGACGGGGGGAAGAGTGGAGAATGTTCTGGGTTGTTCGGTAGGCTTCTCGTATCAATATGGTGTATTTATACATTTTCGATATAGTTTTCTATTTGGTTGTAAAATACACTAACTGTCATAATTCTCTCGAAAGTAAATAATTTAAAGAATAAACCAACTTACGACTTAAAGAGTAAAGAACCAACTTACGAACCCTTCTGAGATAATTATGTATGTATACAGCATTTAAACAATTAAATCAAATTTTTACTTTAAAATGTTACAGCTAACTCGACAATTGCTTCAGTAGGAAAGTAATCAGAAATTGTTATTCAATCCTAAAAATGATTCTTTACTGACTCTGTGGAACATATAGCAGTTTTACGTGTCAATAATACTATTTCCAAATGATGTTATGTATTAGAAAAATAATGTAATTTTTATGGATTCAAATGTCGTATTAAACTGAGTATGGACAACTCAAAAGCGAACACACATAATTTTTAAGATCCAAACATTTTCTGGGGCTTCATATTTTTTGTTTATAACAGCAATCACCAATGTACTTTAGAAAAAGCAGCTTCTACGGTTCAACCATTATTTATATCATGGTTTTAAACACAAAATCGACTCAGCCCCTGACACGAGTGTCTGAGATAACATACGACAGTATGTACAAATAAAATGTGTGTATATATATATATATATATATATATATGTGTGTGTATCAAATAACAAAAACACAAATGCAGAGAACATACAAAAACAAATCAATAACTTACATCCTAAAATACAAATCACAGAAGAAAAAGAAAAACATAACAAAATCAACTATTTAGACATAACCATCACAAGAAACAACAACCACGTACAATATGCAATATACAGAAAACCAACTTCTACCAACATCATTATACTTAACCATTCTGACCACCCACCACAACATAAAATGGCAGCATTCTATTCATTCGCTATTTAACAGAATGTACAAAATTCTCCTAAACAAACAAGAAACTGACAAAGAAAGAAATATAATATACCAAATAGGTTATGAAAATGGATACAATAGAAATACTTTAAACAAAATAGAAAATAAAATCAAATATAATATAAAAACTGAACAATTAAGAATTAATCAAAATGAACAACACATAAATAATAACAACAACAAACAATGGGCCACATTCACATACATAAATAATAAAATGACAAAGCTAACAAAACTATTTAAAAACACAGATATAAAAATAGCATACAAAACTAATAAAAATAATTTACAAAAACTAAATAGCCCACACAACAAAGATAATACAACAACTAACGGTATATATAAAATTGAATGCCAAGATTGCAATAAATGTTACATAGGACAAACAAAAAAACAGCTGAAAAAACTTTATTTTGCACACCTAAACGCATACAGCAAACCAGAAATATATAAATCCAATTTAGCCACACATGCAATAAACACAAGACATGAATTCCCACACATAACCAATGTGACACTAATACAACATATACCACACAAAGGCACCATAATGAACATTTGGGAAAATTTACAAATATACAAACATAAAACACAAAACAAACTAATACCTGAACAAATACAAATCAATACAAAACATGACACAATATTCAAAGGACTCAACATTGAAAATACAATAAAAACTAACACATACACCACAATCACACACAATAAAACCAATTTAAAGTACCAGAAACCAACAGGAAGCAACAATAATAATAGTCAACCAACACATATGTACTTCACCAGACACAAAAATCGGAAGGCTGAGGATGGGTACAAGATAGTACCCGAAACATGTTCCTAATAAGGAAAAAAATATCTTGAGGTAAATTCATTATAAATATTAAATGTAATATATATATGTATGTATATATCTATAACATTTGTATACTTAAAAGTATAGGAGTCTGCAGAAAAAAAATATATATATATATGTATAAAGGCTACATAAATAAAATAAACTATAGGCCCTAACATAAGACTGGCTCAAATTTTAACCCATTTTCTGCAGACTCCTGTAGTTTTAAGTATACAAATGTTTTAATATTTCTTAGTCAGTAGGATTTGTACATATTTGGAGCAGAATAAATTAAACCTCTACACACGTTTTCCCTTTAAAATTAAGAAAATACTTTTTATAAAATAGGCAGTGAAAGAAATTCTGTACAAATACTTCTGCTACAAGAAAATGTGTGGCTACAGATAATTCAGTTTATGCAGAATACGTAAGAAAATAATGTTCACTCATGTAACTTCTTAAAATGTTTGTAATTAATTTGAAATCAGGTTTGAGATGATACCTCTAATCAAAGAATGTATAAACAAAAATTTATGCGGAAGTAAATCGGATGCCTACATGTTTTCATTTCATAAACACTTTTACAACACATAGCCTATATGTTAATAAAAATACAAAGACTGATATTTTAAAACGGAAAATAATCCAAGACTTTCTTCCATTCGATTTACTGATCTATATGAATACAATTTTTGAATGAAAATACAGAAGAAATGAGTAATGGAACAAATTACATTAAACTACAAGAAAGTAAGTTTGTGAGTTTTTGAGCAATAATAGTTATAAAATAAATTACACTATAGTATAAACTGACTTATTAAGTCTACACACCGATACATCTTATGCAATGCAACACCTAATCACTGCGATAATATTATACAATTTTGCACCAAGAAGGGAAAGAAGTAATTCCATTAGGGATTATCTATACTACTTGCATAGATACGGTTCTTTCTTAAATTTATATAAATAAATTTCTATCTTTTAAGCGATTTTTACTTTCTATTTCACCGTTGTCTACTATTTTTAATTTTACGATACAGTGTATAAAAAGTATCTGTCTATAATTATTTACTTTATTTTAAATGGATTAAGTAACGACAATGACAAAACATATATTTTGTGGTCTAAATTGGCAATTTTTTATATACAGTAACTATTATATTCCCTATTTCAGTAAAACTCGTAATTAGTAACATTAACACTTCAAGGTATCTAATTCAATACAATTTTATCGTCTTTATAACAATTATGGACCCTACAATGGTTCTGTCATTTTGTTTTTTACCATTTTACCGTCGCATTTATAACCAACGACCTAGAAACCCTACTTTACAAAATGTCTTGCAAATTTAAAAAAGTTTCATATTTTGATCAGGTTTTGAGGATTTAGAACCGGGTGTGACATTTCGAACAGCACATTCGGTCATAGATGCACAAAAAAACGGCATAACGGTTACATTTCAGCCTTTTTTCACAATAATAGTAAGGAAATATTAAGAACAGAATGAATGTGAAAAATTCAGTTGTTGATTTTATTCAAACAAAAAATTACAATAGTATGGACACGCAAAAAGAATGGCACACCAAACATACCAAGGAAATTTATGGAGTGGACCCCACCAGGAAGAAGGAAAGAGGAAGACCACCTATCATATGGATAGAAGAAATTCAGACGATATCGAGGGAAAGAGAAATTGAAGATGTTTGGATGGACAAGCAGCAGTGGGAGATGAGAATTCAATCAATTCTGTAGTCTTTAGTTCCGGAAAATGTGTAAACATTGTACAGCCCGAATTCAAAAAAAATAATAAGAAAATAAATTTAAAAATATGAAAAATTAATAAATTCGTGTCGAAAACCCGTGATCATTATTAGGCTGATTTGCGTAAGATTCGAATAGTAATCAAAAAGCCTGTTTAACATAGACGTTTTTAGGTTCTGCGGAATATAAATTACTGCATTCAAATATCGTGTCGGATACATTGCAACATAAATTCTAAGGCAAATTCCTTCTCACTTGGTAGTGAAATATACTTGGTAGAAAAAAATAAGCACAGATTTAAATTATTCCTCAATAACCAGAGAAGCAACAATGTTTACACAAAGACGGCAACAGAATACTGCATTTAAAAGCATTCGTACTCACATTAATGATTAACCTCATAGCCTATATTTGTCTTAAATGACTACGTTCTTATGGGGTTTTTCTAAATTTTAGCACTTCCTCTTTTCATCCCTCTTGGAAGTTTTCAACTCCCAAAACG
Organism: Magicicada septendecula; assembly: GCA_034769895.1. Lineage (NCBI taxonomy): Eukaryota > Metazoa > Arthropoda > Insecta > Hemiptera > Cicadidae > Magicicada > Magicicada septendecula. The sequence goes on along the minus strand of CM068368.1, from coordinate 805,726,337 downwards.
CCCATACCTGCGCCATTCCTGTAAAGTTCGACTACATTTCTACGTTCTCTTCGTCGTTATTCGTTTCCAAACGTCGTCATCCATTGTGTATACAGTTAATCTTCTCTGTTGTCGGCTGTTCTCATTAGCAGACTAGGTACAAAATATACTTTAAGACATTACATCGCTTAAAGCAGTATGCCTTGTTTGTGTTTGAAGGGAAAGTATTCTACTGAATGCGTGTCTCTTTATATCCATATATTGTTTGGTTGGATGTGCTGAATCGGTACGTTGCTGTTTCATCCCTTCATCCTTTTGTTCTGTGTTGTTGTTTAGCTGCTCTGATTTACGCCTCCTGAGCATTTATGTAAATTATGTGTGACAGCAAACCAGGAATCGCTTTGAGTCAAAACAATTGTTTGTGTTTGCGGCATTTGTTAGTTTTTCTACGAATCGTGCTGAGCCATGCTGAACACAAACTCAACGTTCAGATTAATTTCAATAAAGAATTTGGAATGCTCTTTCAATGAACTGTAGTTACTTGTGTGTATAGTATAATAATAAATAATTAATAATTAGCTGCACGTCCCTTATTAAAATTTGTATTAAGTAATATACTCATTGTTACGTAGTTAAATTGATCATTTATTTTGTGTGAGAAACTAAGTAATTTTATTCTACTTGTCGGCGTAAAAGGAAACTATTGAATTATTTCTCATTTTATTTGGAGAGTACAAGGAAACTACTGAGTAAGGGTTAAGAATATCAGACCATCATTAGACTTGGACATTACCATGATTAGACTCGTTCTGTGAATATATAAGCGCTATGCAAGTACAAGTACATTTGACCTTCTTTTCAGTTTCAACGATTCAAAGTAATGCAGAACTAGTAGGCCTAGTATGCATTTCAGTCGTATATACGTCATATAACACCGAACGTGCGCATTGACAGGCACACGCGCCCCCGCGCGCACACACACACACACACACACACACACACACACACACACACACACGTCACATCATATGTTGCGGTTATTCCACCAACCGATGACTGATAACCGAACAATTACATTACTCCACATTAAGCAGTGATAGCCAGTTTTCGTAAAACTTTTACACTGATTAATAATTAAAGATAAAAATATCAAGCCGTTTACCGTAGCATGCAAGAAGTTAATTTAAATTAGGCGCAAGGTGGAAACATAAAAAAAATTAGACGCAAATTCTATATGTAAATGTAATCTGCGTTCCGACGAATTATTGGCTTTTTAAACAAACCGTTCCAGAGACAAAGTGCTGGATGAATAAAAAACAAAAAAGTGCAATAAAAATTGAGAAAAATATGTTGGAAAAAATGTGTATAATATTAAGACTGTTGAAGCTAATATATAAGGCATGTTCTCACAACAAGTTGGATGAAGAATTGTCTTTAAGTCGTAAAATACTAATTTTCAAATATTTAATATCAAGTCTCGTTTCAAGCTATAAAATTTAAATGTATAAAATGTTTAAATTTTGTGTTTACCAACGTAAAACTAAAATCTGTTTTTTACACAAAAGGATCTCGTCACTGCTAACTACGAATAAAGTAAATTAGAACAGGAGACTTACACAAACTCAATGTACCAATGGTGTGTTCAGATTAAAGGCCACCTATGGGAGCTTCCACCTATTGACACTGATATCCATATCTACGAGCTCATACCATAGATAGCATGGGTGCAGTGCCGGATTTACCAGTAGGCCGACTAGGCCACGGCCTAGGGCCGCGTGCTCAGAGGTGGCCGCAAGCTACAGATATTTTTTTGAACAGCAATATTTTTATAAAAGTAGGAGACACTTTGATTTATTTAAATATGATCTTTTGAAATTAAATGATCAATTTTTGTTAATAATACAAATGGAAGAGAGGTCTTATTTAAATATTGCGCGCTTATTTTTAAGACGTTGACATCCTTGAAAACTATTCTGCGCATGCGAATTCTGAACGTCCGCTATATTGCTCCCAAATTTACACTACCGTGGTACCACCCATGTTTGTTATTATTGTTTATCTGCGTTGTGACTAAAAGGTTTGCAATTTGATGTTATGTTTTTATTTCGTTTTGAATGTAAAGAAGGTTTTTAGCTTTGTGTGGTGGGCAGCGTGTTGACTAGTTGATATTTATTAGTGTGAAAACTTTATGAACATAGAATTGAAACCGTACACTAAACGTATTCATCATGAACATCAACACGAACATGCACACGGCTAGTGGAGCTTACAAACATAAGCTAAAAAAAAATTAAAGAGGAAGCTCATTTGGAAACAATAAAAAAAACTCAAAATCTATATAAATTTTTTGTAAACTACGCCAGTGTCTAATGACAGCCCTACAGTTAAATGTGTATCAGAAACTGACTTCAATGTTCCAGATACTTCTGCACCAGAGGTTGCAGATGATCAGGCTACAGCCTTGTTGGGGGGGGGGGGGCTCAGAAAACTTGGCCTAGGTCTCAAAAATCTTAAATCCGGCACTGCATGGGTGTTCGTGGGTGTAAACTCTTATAGACGACTTACCAGCACATTACTGGTAAGCTGAGATTATAAGTCTTTACTTATGTGTTTACTTGTAAGGAAGCACAATTCGTTTACAGGTAAATTTTTAAGTATAAGTTTACAGATTTGTATAAGTTTTTTCCTAAAATTAGGTGATTTTAAATAATTAAAATATTGTTATTATAAGTAAAGATTTGTGATCGAAAAAGTAATTAAATAAAAATATGAATTATATTGTTTAGTGTCAAAAATAATATAATTGGGATAGCCCTAAACGTAAATGCACAAGCTTGAATGTAGTAATTGAAATACGTTTCAAACGATTAACTTTTGTATAAAAAATTGAAACCGGGGATGCTTTTCATCAAAGTAATTAAACTTCGTTTAGCGTCTAATGCAAGGTTCAAAAGGATTTAATTCCTTTTGGTTCTTCTCGTGTAGGTGAAGTGAGGTTTTTTATAGCATGATACGCAGCAGTTTAATAAACACCATTTTGTGCGTTGAAAATTTTGTAACTGAGTTGCCGTTGTACTTTGACACCTCAAATGGAGAGTTGTTTAAATTCTCTCCATTTTCTTGTTTCCCTTGTACTTGCAGCTAACTCGCAAAAACACGCAGCGCGCAATCACAGGCACTCTCACGCGCGTGCTCCTCACCCCTTCCAGACACACATAGAATTATATAGATATAATGTTATCACACTGCAAGTTCTGATACATACCTCTTTATGTGCTTACAAACGTAAAGGTACGTATTTAATTATTTAAAACTAACCGAGTAAGAATTTCAACCTAATCAATTTTGCAAGCTATTTCCATACATGTGTGAAGTTATAAAAAGGACAACAAAAATTTGTCTGCTCCACATAAATTACAAATTACCTTTCTCAGTTAACTATCAAGTAGTAACGCGAGTGTAAATTACATGGACTCCTGTCGAGTGTATGAGTTTCCTTGTAAATTTCATTTAGGAGGGAGTTCAACACAAAACTTAGGGGATAAATATAATATTATGTTCACCTATCTTCTAACAGCGCTTCCGTAGATCCACCTAATTAGTTATCATTGCTTAATATAAATATTATTTAGACTTACCTTAAGAGCAAGCGCATCCCCGCTCGCTCACGACACGGCAGATCTATACCATTATTGATGTAATATACCATTGTAGATGTAGATCTATACAATTATTGTGATGCTCTGAGAAAGTGGTAAGAACAGCCTGTCTATTCTCAGTTTCTGTTTTTCTTAAACAAATTTTGAGTGGTGGGAATAGGAAATGACCTATCAAGAAGTTGTAGAAACTGGGAATATTATAAAAATTTGAAGCCGCTCCTTATTTTGGGGAAAAATTAGATTTAATAGATAAATAAATCCAACCCGTTTTCTGGCATTCAACTTGGAAAATTTTTATCGTATATGTGGCGGTTTTTTAAATTTATTTCGTCGTTTACAAAGTACAATGGATTTGTATAGTACTCCCCATCAGTGTTTTCCCCCTTTTAAGATAGTAAATAAAGATTACTCCACGGTCGGATAAAAGACAGTCGCGTTGTTAGTTCGACTTTCGTGCTCCATTGTTTCACTGTTGCTTGGTCTCAGGAGTGTTGTGGTGAACCCAAGTCTTATCAGCAGTTATGAATCAATGTAAACTATTGGTTGGATTTGCGTGTATAGAGTGCCAAACAATTGGGTGAAACATCCTTCGACACTGTTTTTGGCGGAATGTCAGCAAACGTGGCACCCACCTAGCGCACGGATTTGTCATACAAAGATGTTCGTGTAAGACTCTACACACACGTTCCGTTGGTGCGCGGACGGTCTCTGCTGTCTTACTCACGGTCATTCTATGGTCTACCAACACGATTTGTGTGTGTTTTTTTATATTTTATTCTGGCGCAGTCACTTCAATGGGGAGTCCAACACCTGAGTCCCACATGTTCATGGGTTCTTGTCCGACACATTTTACATTCAGCAACCCAGCGCTTAACCGTTATATTCGATGGACGAGAATCCCCCAACGTTGAATCCAGTTCCTCTCTTACATCGGTTTCTATTTTCTAAAAAAACAAATATAATCACAGCACGAATTACCAATTATATTCAATGATGCTCTAGGCGGTTACAGCAGCGGTGGACTGTGTCACTAATAATAAACAACTCATTGACTTGTAATTATCGAACCTAAGCCTACAAAGAATGAAATCATACAACACGATCAAAATAATGAACATAGTAGCGCTATCTGTGTGTCAGGCACGGAACTTGTTACCCGACCCCTTATTTTACTTTTAGACAAGTTGTTAATTGTTTTATGCAAGTGACAAAAAATTTATTAGTAAAAGAACAGTAGTCTATATCAAGTAAGCACGTAATAAGACGTATAAAGTAAAGGTTTTAAAACCGTATTCCGGATAAGTATTTGGCACAATGTTGAGCATTTTAGTCATATATACCATATTGCACCTATCGGAATAGACAGCCCCTAGCTTTAAGGAAAGAATAATGTTTCAAGTGAACTGAGAATGCTTTAGTTTTTAATATTGTTTTCGGTTATCTTTCTATCTTATGAAACTTCATTTTTCAACTCATTTATACTGTTTTACTTTGTTTTCTTCGTTAAAGAATATGTCATACATTATAACATATTTTAGACGTTTGTCGTAAGCAGTGACAGAAAAATAGTTAATGAAGAATGACAGTTAACTCTATTAAATATTGTTGTGGGTTGTGTCAGGAGGTATGTACAATTTCCACAGTATACGAATTCAAAGACAAATGATTTGATATTTTCATTTAATTCAAAAGAGCGAGAAATGATCTGAAAATGTGTGCTATTAAAAATAAAGTATAGGAGTATCCATTACCATAGAATATTATGTTGCATCTGTTGATCACACACCATTCATGAACTGCCTTTAATCAAGATCACAGGAAAACTGGCTGTCTGAGTGAGTGAGAGAGAGAGAGAGAGAGAGTTAGAGTGAGGGGGGAGGCGGGAGCGCATCGCGAGTGTCAACTGAAACGCGCTCTACAATTTAATATGGTGTAAGGGAAAGTAATATTTGGGATTTCCGTTCCTCGACTGAGCAATATAATTTAATAATGAAGAATTGTGTTGACACTGGTGTTGGTTTAGTTAGCTGAAGCACGCTTGCCTGGGTTTTGGGCGCAGGCCAGGCTATATGAGATTGTGTAAACTTTGCCATCGCTTTCACCGAGTTTTTTTCTTTCACGAAGCAGTAACAGAGGTGACCTGTATTGTCTCACAGACTTACCACGAAGGTACACTAAGGTGATATTAAAATATACGATACAGAAAGAAGAAAAAATGTTTATAGAGTTAATGGCAACATCCCAACACGCTGAAGCGAAGTAATATAAAAAATTATTATGCACTGAACACAATATACTTTTCCACTGTGTATTTCAGTTACCACAAATGTGTACTTCAGTTAGCACAAATGTGTACTTCAGTTAGCACAAATATGTATTTCAGTTACCACAAATGTGTACTTCAGTTAGCACAAATGTGTATTTCAGTTACCACAAATGTGTACTTCAGTTAGCACAAATGTGTACTTCAGTTAGCACAAATGTGTATTTCAGTTACCACAAATGTGTACTTCAGTTACCACAAATGTGTACTTCAGTTAGCACAAATGTGTATTTCAGTTACCACAAATGTGTACTCCAGTTAGCACAAATGTGTATTTCAGTTACCACAAATGTGTACTTCAGTTAGCACAAATGTGTACTTCAGTTAGCACAAATGTGTATTTCAGTTACCACAAATGTGTACTTCAGTTAGCACAAATATATTATTTGCAATGTATACTGGATACGTGATTTAAAGGGGTCATTAAATATTAACTTAAATTTTGAAAAACGCACAGTTGTATCATACAAACGTGCCATCACAATAAAAAATATCGGTATGGGGAATCGTATATGACTTCCATGTTCTAAGATTTATATTTAGAATCATTTTCGAAATGAAATATTTCCATGGCAACTACTTCTTTCTACTTCTTTCTTCAGCCTTAACCACAGTACTGTGGTCACTAACGTATACCACCTCACGTTAGCGCACTCGATTTTCACTGATGATGGCAGTCGATGGGAATGCCAAAACGTCTGTTTTGCAGAAAGCATAGGACTACAGCCAAACAGCCCTGGAAAGAATGTTAAGAACATACTACTTCTTTGTTGCGGATAACGTAGTACACATAAAAAAAATTATCCCCCCTCCCCTTTCAACTATCATTTTCATTTATAGAAAATTACCCCCTCCCCTTCAACTACCCTTTCCATTTATAGATATTTAATCTATCTTTCTATAGTGGATTATTATGACCTTCTTTTCAGGATACTTTATTTATCAAAATTAAGTACTTTACTCTTGTTGAAACATAAAACGTTGCAGGTAAACTACCCCTTCACCTTAACCGATCTTCACCAAAATCAATAAGCCTTGAGTCCTCTACAACTCAGGCAAATATGAAAAAATTATTTGATTTTTGTTTGAATTTGGGGCAGTTATCGTTCACCATATAACAAATTTTACATATACACATAGACACACACACACACACAGAGATACTTTTCGGAATCAGCCCTTATCTCGAACACGATTTTTTCGCCATCACCATACTTCCATTTCCTTACGGAACATGGAAGTAAAAACAATTCTTATAATCCAAATGATAAAAATAGCCGCGAATTTATCTAAATTAACATATTGCCGATAACAGATATTGCGGAATTGTTTTCATCAAACGTTAAAATACATAATTTATTATTATTTTTTAGATAAATGTTGGTTTAAATATTTTTTAGTACGAAAAAAGGTGTGCCAGCGTTCGCAGGTATGGGTGCTGATTTAGATAAAATATAATCAACTATTTGATAAAACCAGTATTGGTCACCGTAAATAAAATTATCTAGGCCTTATTGAATTCGTAAAGGTTTTGTGTGACTGTCAGCCAATGTCACTATGTTAAGCCAGCCTGCGGCTAACCCATGTCCTACGTAAATCGCGGCCAGACATGACACCTGGTTCACCCGTGTAAGCTCGGCTTAATTTATTATGGAATAAAATCACATTATATGGAAGTACAAAACTGTAACAACGTGACATTTATAGGATATAATAACAAAGAAATTCTAAAAATTTAATTAAACACGATTAAAGGTAAATCTGAAGATACAGAAAAGCGTGTGAACTTAGAAAAAACTTAATATTGTTATATAATTAGATAACCCTAGCCTGTCTATTAACTAAACATATTACCTGGCGATCAAAAAACTCATCTCATATAATGTCTTCTAACATTTTTCATTTAACTATGATAACGCTTGAGGACTCTTTGGTTATTGTGTTACAGAATTGTCACAATGTAAACTAGTACTTCCAATCCATGTCAAGAGCTCATATTCATCTAGATTTTCCTAGTTTCTCATAAACTCAGAATGCCAACATGTCTTCTATGTGTACACATGACAATCACCCAGACCAAAAGCATGAATACAAAGTCAGAAGAGAATATTACATTTATTATCATGTCAAAGAAAACTGAATATATTGTCGCCGGAAGTACATGCAGATATATATAGTTGGAGCGGAGAGTCGTGGAGGGAGTTGATTCATACAAATACCTTGATGTCACGGTTACAAAAGACGGAACAAGTGTAACAAAAATTAATAATCGGAAAGGACAAGGGAAACAAAAGTCACGAGACAATTACGTCTTAGGAATCAACTAAGGTCTAAAACAGAGATCTAAGTATATAAGACAATAGTGAAAAGACATAGCATATGGGGATGAGATGTGGAATTACAGAACATATGAGGAAAAGAGTACGAGCCATGAAAATGGAATACTTGAGAAGGTGCTGTAGACGTATGTTACTGAATAGGATAGAAAATAAAGAAATAAGGAAAATAACCAATGTTTGGCTACACACTGCCAACTACGAATTATCTACGAGAGAAGCACGACCTGTCAACTTTGACAGTTTTGCCCCCCCCCCCCATATTAGTTGGGGATTAGAAGCTCCGAGCTGGCGCAAACTTCGCGCAGTAACTCTTCTAGTCTGTAACAGTGTTGGAAGATATATCGAACTCGTCAGTGTAAAACTTTATAGTCGTCTAGTGTTTCGCCCAAGGGTACGTAACGAATACAGCAGTGTCGAATAGACATCTGGATTTTTTATAATTAAGCACCTTTACGCAATGACATTGTTTTGAGACAATCTTTTAGCTTTACCACCATCTGCCAGATTTTTCTGACAGTCATGACGTCATTACAACACAGCGATCGCACTGGCTATCGCGATGCAGAATTCATGTTTTGCAGAAATTCAACCGCAGTCGCTTTGACAATGCGATTAATGTTAAAAATATTGCAAAACTGTAACACTTAAAGCACAAGCGGGCTGTATGAATTTGCATATCTTCTTCTTCTTTAACTTCCATGTTAGGACTCTGTCCTGTTCTGTAACAACGGTCCTACAGTACATGCTGTCACTTCACCTCTTCTTGGTCGATGATTTCTCCTCTTGGTGTTCTGTTGTCTATCTCTTGCCTTTATTTGAGCCATCCATATTATTTTTTAGTGGATAGGTGGCTAACCCTGTTCACCAGCCCTCCTCCTTTATCCGGTCTTGGAACCGGCAGTGGTATCCAATGTACTACTCAATCCACAAAATTTGCATATATGGTCCAAATAAATTACTTGTTATGGTTACACTTTTACTTTCTCAGAGCTAATTAACAAGCGAGAAAGGGATATAAGACGAAAGAGACAGTAACACGCCACAATAACTAACACTTTAATATCGTCAGGTCTAAACTAAACTGAGCCGGCTAGTGGATGCTTATATTTGTACCCAGCTTGGATTCAATATTCCGGGCGGCGCGCCGAGAATATTTGGCGTAGTTACAGGCGCTAGAATGATCAGGAGACTAGGTTAAAGTCCGACCTTGAAAGCCACGTGCCTACTGCTAGCGGTAGGCTAGTCGAGAAACGTGCGACAAACCAATCTCGAATTATCTGGAACGTTACGTAAGTGCCATTCATTCCGTCGTAGCACTATAAATATTTTACAATTAGAATTCTGTTTATTGGTATCATAGTGTTACGTAATGCGGGAAAAGTGTTACGCTATTACAGAACACTACGTGTTTCTCGGCTATTCCAGTAGAATCCGGCTGTAATGTTGTGTGCGTACGTGATTTTCAACATCCGCTAACTAGACTGTTCCAGACTTCGTCGGCCGCACGCACTCTGTCAAGGTCGCAATCAATTACGCTCTAGTGTTTTCCTTTATTGTTGACGAGTATTATGGACTATTCTGGAACATTTCTGCTATCTATTTAAACAACAACAACTGCGCGCTTAGCAGTCAGTTTTAGTGACGATTTATTCCAGTGCGGTTCGAAGTATTGTGGCGAAGTGTTATGTGTTTTATAATGGTGCGAGACTTTATTAGTTGACATTATTATTGCGTGTGAACAATTTTTATATGATTTATTGTAAGAGACTATATTGTTGTGATAATTAAAGCTGGTGATTAGTGACTTAATTGGCGTCTTGTACTTCGTTTTCCACTGTACCATACGACGATTAGTTAGACCGTCGCAACAATACTATAAAACTGTTAGATTTCCAAAATTTGATATCACATTAAGTATAATGTGAATAATTGATGATTATGCAAAACTCGAAAGGAAGAGTAATGTGTTGAGAAACTCAACATAATACTGCATAACGGATAGTTGAAAGTAGCAGTTAACGTGCAGTAACAGTAATGTTGAATATTAACTCTGACGTTTTAGAATTGTAAAACATCTGACGTGTGCATTATAATGTTTCCAAAAAACTGTGTAGACAGAGGAAATATTCAACGATTTTATGAGTTAATTTGCACTAAACGTAAAACAACTTTAACAGGAAATACAATTATTACATGTTTTAATGGTTAAAAGGAAACATATACATAAATAGTATTATGAGAATATAATGTAATCGTTGATGCCAAAGAAGACTTTATATCATGACCACGAAACAAAAGTTAAGAATAAATGTTTATAAATTTGAAAAGTCCGTAGTTTCATAATAATAGTTTTATAATAGATCATTACAACAACAACTGTAGTCAGAGAAACAGCATTTCATTATATTCTGACGACGCTAGATATACTTGCCGCATCAACGTAGAGTATTATGGAACCAACAAGCAGAGGCTTATACAGCACTTACTTTCTCGCAGAAGGTGTTACTTTCTCGCCTTCTTTGTAACCGTAACATCTTATCTCAGTTCTTATTTTATAGCGTTTGATAAAACAGATGATGAATGTAAAAAATTTAATTGTTGATTTTATTCAAACAAAAAAAATACAATGGTAAGGACACCCAAAATGTATGGCACAGGAAAGATTGCCAACGAGAGTTATAGAATGAACCCCACCAGGAAGAAGGAAAAGAGGAAGGCCACCTATCATCCGTATAGAAGAAATTCAGACTATACTGAGGGAAAGAGAAATTGAAGAAGATCTTTGGATGGACAACCAGAAGTAGAAGATGAGAATTCAATCAATTCTGTAATTTTTGGTTCCGGAAAGTGTGTGAACATTGTGCAGCCTAAATAATAAATAATAAAACAGATTAGATAAGTATGATTTCCATATAGCCAAGAACGTTCATTTAATGAATCTTACACTTACTCTTATTCGGCTACCGATAGCTACCTGAGGGTAATAAATACTTGTTTTAGCCACACCAGTGTTTTGCTTTACCGACCATTGTCAAAACAAGAAAATAAATACACAAACAGAGCAAACCAAATATGCGAGCCCGTACCAGTACAGATAATATCTTTAGATAAAGTATCGACGGTCATTTCTAGTTTCCTCTCAACAACAGCGATCAGTAATGAGTTATTCTACACAGAATTATCAAAACATTGAAAACGGGTCTGTTAGGCCCTGGTCGATTTATTAAAATCCTACTAGAAGTTTTGGCCACACATCCGGAGGCCATCGTCAGTAAATAAAAGCTTCGATAGCCGAACGCACCTCTCTTAATCAGAATTGAGCTTCTCTGAGCTGGCTTGCCTAGTTGACCATAGACGTTATACAGGGAACCTCATCTCGGTGTCAAAACACTACTTACCCATCAACAGTCATGTGCATTCGGCTTGTCGTCTGTCGATATTTTTTCTAAGGATGGCTTCCAGACATGTGGGTGAAACATATAACAACGACGGTTGTTTTAAGAGATCACCCACAGTCCAACAGCCCGATTGTAATGTTTTTAATAATATTCACTCCGGCCGTGATATCCTTATATACACAAAATGTTAATGTGCGTACAGATGTATACCACTCATAACTAGTTACAGATCTTCTTATTTCCAAAACAAATAATATTAAGACAAAATATATAATTCCAATAATGGGATGACTAATTCAGGTTTTGTAGTTATTGTGGAAGCTATGGTTATAAAATGTAATAAAGTTATCGGTAGATAGAACCTTCCTAAAATCATTTATTTCGTTAATTCGTGAAATAATTAACTTAAAAATAAATAATACAGTCTGGTTCATAATAGCGGGTTTTTTATACCACTACAATTACTAGATTAGTATTAGATAATTGTTATTACTAGATAATTAATATTTTTATTTTAAAATATATTAAATAAATTACATACATTTTCTAGGATGTTTCCATTGAGAGGTTAGATTAGTTTAGCTTTAGGCAAAAATAATAAGATTTTTCCAAAGCAATGGGTTACTGTTGGTAAGAAAAAACAGGGGAGTTGGAGACTGTGAGATTAGTAGACAATTATATTCTGCTGTAGAGATGGTGCTGTCAGCTTGTAGAGTTTTATTATGAGACTCAAAGGGAGGTTGTATCCTCCAGTAACCTCCCAGTGAGTGCATTCAAAGGTTGTTCAGAGACGATTTTTGAAACGTGATGCTTTATTGAACTACGCGTGGTCGTTTCAATAAATTCTATGTACAAAGATAAAACTGTTATGGCTCTTTAGTGCAAAAAACATCAATAAAATTCTACACTTCACTCTGCAGCAGTTTAAGCAAGAAAAGCTTTTACTACTAAGTCTTTGAACGAAACATTTTCCCTTACATATTTAAAAAGGTATTAAGCGAGGAAATTAAAAATATTTTAGTTATGGAAAGGAAAACGATAAAATAATTTTGGCAAACGAAAAATTTAGAAACTGTTCTTTAATAGTTTTTTTTAATTGTCCGTCTAATTCACAACTCTGTGTTCTATACCTTAGCGGTGAATACTTGTATTATTAATTTAATTTCAGTGTTTAACTTTGGAATAGCAAAACAAAATTCTTTGTTAAATCTTTTAAAGTAGTAAAATACATATTAATTTTGTTTTGTACCTTTACACAAGCCATCCGTCTTCTGAGATTCTTTCAATATTTTTGTAAATAGCGATACGTGTTTGAAACTTTAAAAATTACGTGTAAAATTAAATCTTCAACTTTGATTTTGACTTTCACTGTTTCACAACCATACAATTTTAATTGTGATCCAGAATTTTTAAATTACTGAAAAAGAGTATAATGTTTAAAAAAGATGAATAATTCTTACGATGTAAATCTTATTTATTACTTAACTGTAGCATCAAAAAGTAACAAATAAACACATAAACGATATTCAAATTTGCATTTAAAGTACACCACAGAAGCATGTGGCCAAATATACAACAGAAAGTGAGAACTTGAAATTAATAACAGCAGTAAGCAGAATATTAATTGTACAGAATAATTCTGGCATGTACATGTTGTTAATATGAAACTACAACTTCTATCTTTAGATGAAAACAAAAGAAACCCGTAAATTGTGGTCACAAACGCTGCTACAGGGGAAGGAAACGTCAGGAGTCGAGTTTGAGTGTGGCCATCGACTCTCACCGGTCATCTGTTCAAAAATACTTGTAACAGTATCTACTCAGAATCTGGTAAATTTTTGAAAATTAAATATTACTGTCAGGTTTCTAATTGTAGTACAGGTTTCTTATTGCATTGGCTATTCATATAAGGATTACACAAACTACGTTTTTAAATGTACATTTATAAACAGATACATTTATAAATCTAAGACAAATATTGTGGAACAAATCGGTTTTCGAGGAGCTCTTTTGTTGTTGTTCGTAATCATGAATCATATTAGGTAAAATAAATTATACTGCCAAAGAAACTGTGAATTCCATCCTCATTGTACTCAGTAACCTTGAAAGGAGGCGTTTAACGTTGTTAAACTGTTGATTTCATTTTTTTTGTTTCGTTTTCTTTAAAAATATTTCATTTACGAAGTCTGCAGCAATTAATTTTGTTTGATGTGCTCTGCAAGGTAAATAGAAAAGATTACACGACTCGGTAAATTAAAATTCTTCTACATTTTAGCGTAATAATTAACTTTTGATAATAGTGTTTCTAAGTAAGCCAACATAATAAGCACGTCTTTTAATAATTAAATGTGCTTCTGAACGTACATGTGTTTTGTAGAAGTTTTAATAAAACTGAGAGTGTCGATCTACCTTGATGATGAATAGTTTATTGTACTCCTTTAAAGTCGCGAGGAACAGTTAAGAATCTTCGTAACTATACTATAAATAACACACAGAAATGAAAGTATAATTAAATGTATATAATATTTGCTATTGTTTGGTTTCCTACATGTTAGACTGTCGTCCATTGTTGGATGTCACTTATTCTGACAAACGTAATAATGTTTCTTTGCGGCACACATTGAGTGCCTGTCATTGATACTGATAAGTTTTGGCTCATACCGAAAAATTTTACAAGTCTCATTAATTGACTGAAACTAACTCAGAGTTGCCGAAGCAAATGATAAAAGAATAGACATCCACCAATAGGAGAGACTGTTGTCCGTAAAACTTAGAGTTCATTTATTAAATATATTCGTAACTACACTAGTAAAATGATTTCTTTAGCAGGATGAAGATTTACAGGAAAGGGACAAACTACACGTATTACAAATGTGACAGTGCGTCAGAACATTATTTAAAATTTGCCCTTTTAAATTCCTGTAAACTTACCGGTCCCGTGAAATATTGACACATTATGTGACACCACAAGATTTCCACACATACCTGCAATAGAAACGTGTCTAAATGTAGCTTTAGGCTATAGGCCCTACTAAAAACTAACATTATTCTTATTTAATTATGTTTTACATGAAAACTACACAGTTACAAGAAACGCTGCTTTCATAGAAACCTGACGATAGAAATGTGAACACTGGCTTCGAGATGCGCAGTGGAGAAACACAACTTCAGTCATTTGCACAGTGTTTCATAATGTAAACATCGGCTACAGGCCGGCGAGAACACTGCAAGCATGTGTGTGACAGAGAGGGAGATAATGAGCAAAGTGAGACAGTGTGACCGTTATCGCGTTATCTCCCCTCACTCCTCTCTAGACAACATAACTTAAGTGGGGGGTAACTCATTCGCTGGGTCTGCGCCAACGATCTATACTACTGGATCGCGCTTGTGGGAGTGGCGGTGCGGAGCAAACGGTCTACATGCTATCCCCACCATCTGGCTGTCCACTGCAACAAGTGTGCATAATATCATAGTGTCACAATTACGCACCCACGCAATTACGTGTGTTTTGCTTCGACATACTACTTCTTGTTCTGTGATCTCGCTAAAAATATATTTTCAGTAGACTGTTAAAACATTTAACCAACATGCCCGTCCATTGTGTACCATTCGTACAATTGTACGAAGAGACATCAGAAAAGCAGCGAAGAAAATGTATCTTTTAACTTTAGAAGAGGAAAATATTTCAGAGACTTGTAACTTTGAAAATGTGCTTTGTGACTTGATAGGGAATCAGAGTTCTACATATTACAAAGATAATAGGCTATTTTATTTTATATAAGTGGATTTATTGTAAGAAAAATTGACAGCAAAATCAAGTGTTTGGAATGCAGTAACGTACTGTTGGCCGACGTTTCAGATCTTAGTGCGTACACTCACTTTACAGATTTTATTTCAAAGGGCAAACTGGTGAGGGCATCTCATGATGTTCTAAAACTGATTAAATACATGTATAATTTATATTTGTCTAATAACAACAAAGACGTAAATACTTATAATTTATTAGCACAAACTTGTCGCGAGTTCACAGGTTCTGTGTTTAAAAATCATAAATTTTGTAGTGACTTTGCAGACAGTCATGAAATTAAACTCATTAAACTTATAGGTCAAATGTTTTTTAAAGTTATATGTCATGCTTCTGCCAAAGAAAAAACTTTGGCAGCAATTATTTCTAAATTAGGTGTTCGTCAAAAGTATAATAAACTCTTTTCCTTTTTGCAATATGTAACTGAGAAAGAAACATGTTAATCGCGTGTTTTTCTTATAAATGGAATTTTTCGATAATTTAAGAATTCTTTATAATAAAGACTCAAAATAGAAGATATGAATATGACAGTTACCGGCATATGCAGGCCTATCATATGTATCACAAAAGCGAAATTAGAATCCCTATTGCACTGTTAAAAAGATCAGATAGATTACATACGCGGCGCACAATTTGAGAATTCACTTTATAAATATTAGTTTGTGCAAATAATGTAGATAATCTAGCATAAGCCCATTTAGTTTTAAGTTTATTTGAGTTAATTGTAAGTTGTAAATAATTAATTGTAAGTTGTTAAGAATGTAATATACAAAAATTATGTACTGTATTAATGTAATTATAATAAAATGTCGAAATGCAAACATTATGATGGTCAATAACATGTACATAATAAAAATTAAAAACACATTTAAATTAATAATTATGAATTGTTTCTGTTGTATTTTTCATCATCCCGTTGGTAAAATTTCTTATCCTTATTCCTTAAGAAATTTATTCTTTTAGTACTTTTCCTTCAATAAGGAAAGCGCAATGATAAAACAATTCAGTGTTGCCATGCGCTGCTCAAGTTCCAACAGCGAGCGACGACAGCCAGGTGGTGGGGAGAGCTTAACGAGCAGGACCGTTTTGTTAGCACGCACAGCGCGATCCACTAGTATAGATCGTTGGTCTGCGCAGATCAGCAAGAAAGGCTGTGACATTTCTAATTAATATCTAAGAACAATTAACAAGAATTTTTAAACATAAAAATAATAAATTCTGTTGTTTTTCCTTAACTCTGTGTTTGTTATTTAATCGGTATACGTTTAATTAGATCGTATTATTTTCACCACGATTATCGATTGCAAAATTTTTGTTTGTATAAATAGTAATAACAATCAGTAGTTTGAGAAGGTAAAATTTATTAGTAATGAACAAATTACGTTATTTCGATTTTACTAGTTGAGTTATAATAATGTGGTAGCAATAGGCTACAGTCACATTAATGCTACTAGTAACTGGAACATGAATTCTACTGAACACAGTTGAACTTACTGTTGTCAAAGTGTAATAACAAAACGATGTTATTAGTATATATTAATAACTAATTTAATAACTACGAACGTACGGTATACTACATCCTTCATAACATATAAACATATGTGATAACATATTTGACTTATATGATTATAGAGGAAATCTTTATCATAAAAGGAAAGGAACTTTCAATTATAAATTATTTTAAAAAATTAATAGTTTAAAATAGTTTTAAGCGGACTACTTTAGAAGATATTAAGATATGTGTTGCTCAAAATATTAAACATTTTTAGAAAATAACAAGAAAATAGAAAATATGTAAAACTAATGTTAATATCAATAATTACGCGTACACAAATTTTAAACATAAAATAAGAGGTACTTGTATCAATAAAAGAGAACTATTAACAGGACTGTTGGCTGGATTCATACAGGAAGAAGTTTGTATCTCAAGATCAGTAACAATGATTACACATAGAGCTAAAAAGAATCTAAATACTAAGCAATTTAGAAGCTAGAATTAAATAAGTAGAAATTTAAATTAATTTTTTTTAATTTTCTAATGTGAAAAAGAAAGTATTTTAATCACACTGAAAAATACAAGTATATATGGGCGCGCGCGCACACACACTCTTCTGTAAGTATAAGTATCAGTAAGCCTATAAGAAAATGAACATCAGTATATACGGATCTGCATCCAACACCTTAGAGAGAATGAAGATAGGTAGGCGCCAGTACAAATGAATTATGAAATTCGAACTTGTCATTTAATGTCGTGTAATCGACATTTCAAATTGTTAGTCATCTGAGTTTGGTAAACTGTGGTGAAATACTGAGTTGATTGTTGTGACAGATCTTGTCTCCCAATGTCATGAGAGTTAACTGGAACTTTGTGTACGCCCCCGGTGCAACTGACATTTATTGTCTCAGAACTTTAACATTTAATATCTCCAACACACAAGCGTAGGACATAATTAATTACTTATGACGAGTATTTATATCCTCGTAATTCAGTCTGAAACTTTTTATCTGAAATTTACGAGAAAATTTTAAAAGGCTTGAAATAACTTTATGTAGGTCTTGGATAAAAATTTCATTATTTCTAATCGGCAGATAAATGTTTTGTTTTCTATACACAAATTTAATTTCAGTTTTCACTGTCGACGAATAATTCATAATCGGAAAACGTTTGCTTTTACTTTCAGTTTTAATGTCTGACCTTCATATCAAACCTGACATGGCACACTCTCTTTTTTGTGCTCCTTAATGAGACCGTTGTAAACGTCAGCTTGCGTTGCAACATTTTCCACAGCATTCCAGTTTTATTTTGAATCTCCTTGCATATGAATTTTAGCTGAATATTTATTTAATTTAAATTGATTATTCACGAAACTTTAATATTTAAAGTCAAAACAATTTTACCCTGTAGATTTAATACAGTAGAGGTCATCAGGTCAGGTTGTTCACAATCCAGTTCTACAGTAGCCGTAACAACGCTCGGTAGAAATTGTTTTTAGCAGCTTTAAAAAAATATGAACACTAGAAAATTTAGCTGATTCAGTAAATTTAGTTAAATTTAGCACATCGACTACATAATTACCATGAGAAAAATAAATACGACTCAAATAATGGAAATCTGATCTAACATGAGATCATATATTATATTGTAATCATAAACTAGTATTACGTAAAGTAAGACTAGGTGTAAAGCATCCAGCTCTTTTATACTAAGCTCAGATGATTGTTGAAGACTCTCTTTAATTTTAAAACTTTATTTTTATCATCAGGTGCTTCAAACCCTTCAGACAGCTTCATAAAACCATTTTCTTTCAAGACACCGTTAGGAAAAGCAGTTATAACATGTAAATGAGTAATAACTAAACGTAATTCTACTGTCGAAGCCATCAAGAATCTTAAAGTAGAATGTCTTACTACAGGAGAAAAACGTTCATCAAAATCAGTACTGTACCTGTACCTGGTTTTGTAAAACAAAACTGAAGTACTAATGCAAGTATAACATTGAAGTGCTTAATGACGAAACAACTAAAGACATGTCAGAGAATGACTATTAGCAGATAAAACAGTGATCAATCAAACAAAGCCAGACGAATAAATTTTACAGGATACAAGAAAATTAAATATAATATAATATAGAAGAAGCCCCCCAAAACAATCTTACTTAAAGGAAATATAAGAAATGAAGGAAAAAAAAACCTGCTTTGGGAGAAATTGATCTACTAGAGCAAGAGGAAACAGTTGCGAATTAAAAACACGTAAAATATTAGAACTTGGTTGGCATACCAACGATATAGGGACATCAGGCTTAAGTTAACACAAATATAAGTACTATTAAAAACTACTGAGAAACTAAAGACAATCCTAGATTGCAACTATTTTGAAATTAAAAGAAACATTTTGATTAACTTAAGAATTTTTTTACCTTGTATAATCCTTGTATCTTATTTCAAAATTTTGAAGACTATAAGACATTAAAATAACAAATAAAAATTTATTGAAGCCGGTAAAATATTGCTACAAGAATCGATAAAACATTTCGTGAATTTATTTCGAAATAAAGAGAATTATATAAAATCAAACCATTTAGATGTGTTAGCAAAGAACTTTGAAATTTCCATTTTAAAAAGTGAAGCAGAAAAGAACTAAAAAAGTTAAAGTTTAGAAAACTCATAGAAAAGGATAAAATTAGTGATTAATTTCTGTAGTATGGAGGAACAAAACTCTTTGAATAAGTAACTAACCTATTGAACAAGATCGTAGAAGAAGAACGGTTACCAGACATTTGGAGAACAAGAAACCTATCCCAATATTTAAGAAAGATGCTAAAATTGACCTTTGTTTCATGGAATTTCATCTTCATAAATGGTGACGCAATTATATAGATATAATCAAATACTCTTCTTCTAGGTTGGCACCCCATAGGTCGCCATTCTTCACGCTTCTCTGCTTTTCATGTCGACTCAAAATATGATGTGCAGTTCATATCGACCATAAGGTGTTTCATGTAGTCTAAACGGGGTCGTCCTCTGTGATTCTTCCCTTCAATTGTTCCTCCTGTTATTCTCTTAACCAACCCATTGTGTCGTCATATGCCCTATAAACTTAGCTCTTCTGCCTTTTAAATTTCGTAGAAAGCTCTTTTCCTCCTGAGCTCTTCTAAAGACTTTACGTTTCAGGTTCCAATTCTCTTTTCAGGACTGTATTTAAGTTAACTGGACTAACTTCTTGAGTAGTCCCCACTCAGAGATCCGAACAGGAGACCGTTTTATCTCAGGAATATTGTACAAGAGAAGCATCCATCATAGAGCTGGTGATACTAGGGATATCTTAAACAGATCTTTAATGTAGTGGTTTTCAATAAAATACTAAGATAATTATTTTAAATACCCTCCTAGACTTTGAAACATTTAAATAAAAATAAAAATATAACCGATTTGTACCTACGTCCATAGTTAGGTTTTGTTATAATATGTTTTGATTATATAACTTTGAGTAATTAAACTGTATTATGTCACGTTTATATTTGCATAACTATGATAACTAACGTTTTTTGTACGAAGCCCAAGTAATCTGCACGTTGTTTGGTGACAGTTTACTTGTAACCTCTGACAGTGTTGGTACTATGGTTAATTAATCCAATTAATTATTCACTTGTATTTTATTCGGACTGTGGAGAGTCAGAGGCAATAATTGCATGTCTACTGCCAGGTTAATGCCACGAGTCCACGTTTCTAATTAGATAATGTACACAGTGGTCATGATTATTATCTGTGCCAGGTGCAAAACACGGAAGCTCGTAAAATACGAAGTTGGTTCTCGCTACGGCATGTTAGGGTTCTTACTTGCCGTGTAGAACAGCTGTTGTACAGTAATAATACATGTCGTTCCGAGCTGACACACTAGGGTCGTATCATAATGTCCACTTTCCTGAACAATGGCGTAGCTTTCCCTAGAATATACATAATTACTGACGTGCTGTTGTTCGTATGACTGAGCATTGTAATGTTGTTCGAGCATTAATCATTTGGTTGTGATGCCTTGAAACATTACGTAATTTAAAATATAAAACTCTTTCCATAATGCGTACAATAATGCAACTAAGTGCAATAATGTTAGGAATATTATTACAATAATGTTTGAAAAACAAAGAATCAGGAAAGGTTTCACACTCACACACACACACACACACACACACACAATAAATTAAAAAATTATTAATAGATTAAAAACTTCAAATTGATTCAAAGTGTGATAGTAATGTACCAATAACTTTTAGGGCAAACGTTCAGTTTAAAATTAACATTTTACATTAAAACATTTAATAAAATGTATATGAAAAAATAATTTAGCACTATTTATCTAAAACAAAAGTGTAGAAACGGCTGACCAAAACTAAACCTAGTAACTGAATAAATATGTAGACAAATTTACATTGTAAAATGAAATAGAAAGTGACTCTGTCGACGTTCAATAAGAATTGTTTCAACCAACTGTACATTAGAAAATAGTGAAACAAAAATGTATTAATGTAACTTACATAACAATGCAAATCAAAAACATAAATAAAAAGTTTTATTTACGGTAATACAGTAAACATTTTCTTATCTGTATATCTATCAATTCAACAATTCTTCACAAATTTAACCGCCCGTTACGACACTATCCACAATGAACAACAGAAAGAACTAAAATCATTAAGTTTTCTAAATTAGGTGAAAAAAATCAATGTGTGGCAACTGATATCATAAACAGTTGGGTTTAAAAATTAATCGGGTCATTGCTCCCGATAATTCTATGTAGGCCCTATAATTTAAAGGTCGGAGTCTCTGCCAATGATGATGCACTGAAGAATCACTTCTCCCGCAGTATTCTCTTCATATGTACGCCATACGGTTTTTGGGCGTACAGTGTTAAAGATATTAAAACTTCCCCGGGGCCGGTGGGCCGTGGTCCAAGTATTGCACGCCAAACATTTCGAACCTGCCCGTGATGGCTATCGTCAGTGATGAGGAAAAGAGGTCTGGATTGCACTTGTTGACTAACTGTTAGAAACTCTTCTATTCATAATCTTTCCTCGTATACTAATTTGCGCATGCTTCAGATTGGTCAATGTTCCGACCAATCGCATCGCTCTCATTTCTGATAGGCCCGGCTATCTTAGCATGTCTCAATGACGGTAACCAGAACTTATTTAAGGATTCCTCTCGCTTGTTTATGCTGCGGTCTCCGTGTTTGTGGACCTCGATAGACGAGCATCCACCGCAGCCGAGCGAAGTAGCGATGAGTCGAAGTCAGGGTCTGGAACTCTTCAAACAAGACTGTATGTCCTTCGTTGGACAGCATATGTTCCACTATACCAGACGTCTGCGATGGACCCAGATTTCCTCGCTAATATTCCTAGGCAGAAATTTTGGATAGCTTTATTTATAATTTGTATCTACCGGAGATCTTCCTCTCAGTCTTCTTGTCATGATCAATAGAGGTCATGTCAAGACCAGTCAGATTATAGTTGTCTAGCCTCTTCATCTGGGTGGTCTTTCAGGCGCTCCAGATAGCTCCTCCTGATTTTTCTGTTTTTGTCTTCTACAAGATCCTTAGTCAATGTGAAGTATTTTTTTGCTGACCTGTAGAATACTGCCCTTAGTATTCTTGACTAAAGTTTCCGTTCTTCATATTATTTAAATTAGCAGCCATCCTTACTATTTCTTTTATGAAATTGCTAAACTGCTACAATTTATGTTCAGACAAAGCTTTTCGTTGTTCAAGACCTGATGATGTCAGAGATGACGAAAAGCTTTGTCTGAACATAAATTGTAGCAGTTTAGCAATTTCATAAAAGAAATAGTAAAGTTCCCGTATTATTATTTTAAAATCGAAAGGTTTGCACAATCCCAAGGTTAATCTACGTAATATGGCTATGTTGGTTACATTATAGAATTCTGAAGAAGGAAAGTGTTTTCTGTATTAAGCAGCAATTTGAGTCTGATGAGCCAGCTCGTTTCCTGTAATTTTTAGTTTATTTTATCTTTCTTTTAAATTATGTAATGTTTTCAAATATGTTATTCGTCAGGCGTCAATGTTATATTTACTTGATTTTGAACCGGCAGTACAGTGTCGCATATTGTTAACGTATGACAGTTAACACGTCGATTTCTAAACTTAAATAGTGCTGATTTGATCTGGTTGACTCTCACACTTCAGTTGTTGTGCTAGTTACGTAGTTGCTTAAAGAAGTTTAGGTGATTTTGGTAAGGAACATCAGAGTTTTCATTCACAGCTACTACGATGGTGACATCGACGAATGTCGCGATTGTGGTGTTGATTATTGTTAGGATGTACAATGTGAAGCATATGTATAAGAATGGATTCAGTAGACTACGTTGGAGTACTCCGGACTTTATACAGAGGCTTACATGTTGTAGACCTGTTTGATTTGGTAGTAGCGATCTGTGAGACATTACCAAAACCTAGTGAGACGTAGAAAGGAAACGGTTTAGCTGTTAAAGAAAGCCATATAATGTGCAGATAATTCTTTATCTACAGTGCACATTGTGTAAGTGTGCTACACTTATAACGAAGACTGTTACAATTCGTGTGTTTGTGCTTTATTGAAGTGTAAGTTGTGTCTTTTTTCTAAATTCAATAACTCTTTTCACTGTACAAAGGTTTTGTAAAATATATAAAAACACTTGGTAAGTTTCACAAATTTTTTAATTAACTCTGACAGCTGTTTCGACTAACTTAAGCCATTGTCAAAGAGCGAGTTGACAAAGAGTAAGCCATTGTCAAAGAGTCAGTCCACTCGCTCTTTGACAATGGCTTAAGTTAGTCGAAACAGCTGTCAGAGTTAATTAAAAAATTTGTGAAACTTACCAAGTGTTTTTATATATTTTACAAAACCTTTGTATTAATATGTTTCACCAAGTGCCCAACGAGTCATCAATTAATATCTTTTCACTGTGTTTATATCACGACAAATGCAATCCTGTATAGGCCTAGCAGTATATAAGTATATATTGTAGGTACTTGTGTATTGTGAAAGAGTGTTTTAGGAACACTGTCACACACACATGTATTCACAATTTTGTATATGTTTAATCAAAATATATGTACACTCCAATTTACAGTTCACCAGTCAGTTACAATATTACACAGAACAAACACAAATACCATTTGAGATGGCTTCTAAATTCTATGAATTCTGTCAAATTGATAAACAGTTTTAACAAGAATTTATATATATATATATAAAACTGATACATTTAGCAGACTCTTATTATTAAAAATTTGGCTCCTTATTCTAAATTGTTACAAAAAAGTTAGTTCTCTACACTTTACCCAACAAAGAAAATTATTTAACTCAGTGAGCTGACCTTAAACATCAAAACATGGTGTGCAAGCTTCACAATCACTGAACTTTTATAGTTTTATTCTTACAATTTCGGTTACCACAAAATGTGGATATCGTCTGCTGGCGGAAGAAAATAAACCGATTCTGTTGTCACTTGAAATGTCTGCTACCCGTCTAAACGTCTCTTGTCCCATGGTACTGATGGAATGCTTAAATACCCGTCGGACAAAGACTAATGTATCATTGTTTAGATCGTATTTTAAAATATTAAAAAGCTGGTAGATTATTACTTAAAAACCATAAGAATGTATTATTATATTGTTTTCTAGTGAGTGTTTTAAATGGTAGTGTTTTGTAACTGATATCTTCACGACTAAAATCTAGTATTCTATATTTCGCAGTTACTTGAGCTCCTGTTTATTTACCACTGTGCCCTTGGATTATTTATGGCTGTAATAAACCATCATCTCTTTTGCCTGT
The DNA here is from genome assembly GCA_034769895.1 of Magicicada septendecula. Lineage (NCBI taxonomy): Eukaryota > Metazoa > Arthropoda > Insecta > Hemiptera > Cicadidae > Magicicada > Magicicada septendecula. The sequence continues at coordinate 805,701,509 of CM068368.1, read as the reverse complement.
AAATTTCATCTGACAATACAATTAAGGTATAATGGTCAGAAAGGTAACTGCGAGGCATTATTCTCAGAGATAAATGACGTTCTTATGTCTGTACAACTTTCCGTAAAGTAAATCAATATCTGTAAAGATGAAAAACATAATTTATAGTTTATACGTTTTATAGTTTTATACGTTAAACATTAAAGACTGGGATATACGTATTTTATACGTTCAACTAGACACACACACACTCACTCGCGCGCACGCGTGAGCTATGTACTGTACCTTACATATTACGTGTTAAATGGCAATAGAAATTAAAAACATTTTTGTAATTCTAGTGTGTACTGTGTAGGCATTTAACAAAAAATGTTAGAATGTAAAACACGAGATATAAAATCTCGTAACTTCAGACAATACAAATGTTATGTACGTCCCGAGAAGACATTTTCCATAAACTACAGTTTTGCTGAAAGGAGAATACTGATAAATAAATACAAGTACGTCACAAGATACTTGTCTCCCTTGGATGGCATACTGTATCACACACAAGTACAGTAAGAGTGTATCACAACACCAATGTGGATTTAATGCGACTAAGCTTTAGAATGAGGGTCTGGAGATACGGGGCTATGTGCAGTGTAATCTCCTTATTGAATCTGACAGTAACATTTTCACGCACAAACTCCGCCGTCAAACACAGGCAAACAGTAGAGCACGTAAAGGAAGCGAAACAGAGTTCACGGTTTTTCTAGTCTGGATTGCACTGAAAAATATATATATGTCTCTTGCCAAATGACATTTTTTGCTACAAGTTTAAGTACGTATTGTTTTTATTTTTAAAAGACTAGAATTTAATATTGTAACTGTTGAATGAAAAGCATTTGTGCTAATATGTTGTTAGTTAACTGCAGGCCTATAAAATTAATGAAATATCTACATGTTTTTAATGAGAATCAATAATATTTATAATTAACATTACGGAAAATGACGTGTGGTAGAATTCTTCTTTTATGAAATCAAAAATACAGGGAAAGCCCGTAAATGTAAACTCCTGTTACTTTCTACAGAGCTGGTGTTCATTATTCTATTTTAATTTCCTTTAGTAGTACTTGATATACAAGTATATCATCGTTCAACTGCTGCTGACATGTAACCTCATTTAATTTTAGTGTAAATAATTATAATATATTTAATATTTATAATGACTTTACCTCAAGATGTTTTTTTCTTATTTGGAACATGTTTCGGGACGCTTTGTGTTCCCATCCTCAGCCTTCCTAATTTTGAATCTTGTGAAGTACTTGTGTGTTGGTTGGTTGTTGTTGCGGTCTCCTGTTGGCCTTTGGCACTTTAAATAGGTATTATTGTGTGTTATTGTGGTGTATATATTAGGATTTTGTGTATTTTCGATGTAGAGTGATTTTAAAATTGTGTCATGTTTTGTATTGATTTGCATTTGTTCAGGTATTAGTTTGTTTTGGGTATTATGTTTGTATATTTGTAAATTTTCTCAAATGTTCATTACGGTGCCTTTGTGTGGTATGTGTTTTATTAGTGTCATGTTGGTTATGTCTGGGAATTCATGTCCACTGTTTATTGCATGTGTGGAAAAATTATAGGCCATATTAGACTTGTATATTTCTGGTTTTTCTATGCGTTTAGATGTTCAAAATAACGTTTTTCAGTTGTTTTTTGTTTGTTTGTCCTTTGTAACATTTATAGCAATCTTGGTTGTTGTATTATTTTTGTTATGTGGGTTATTTAGTTTTGTAAATTATTTTTGTTAGTTTCGTATCCTATTTTTATGTCTGTGTTTTTAAATAGTTTTGTTACCTTTGTCATTTTATTATTTATGTATGTGAATGTGGCCCATTTGTTATTGCTGTTAATATTTATGTGTTGTTCATTTTGATTAATTCTTAATTGTTTAGTTTTTATTTTATATTTTGGTATTTTAAAATTTGGAAGGCTGAAGGTGAGAACACATAGCGTCCCGAAACATGTTCCAAATAAGGAAAAAAGATCTTGAGGTAAAGTCATTATAAATATTAAATATATTATATACGTCAAGAAATAGACTGTAGCAAAAAGTGTTTGAAATAAATATAAGTAATTCGTTTCTCTTTCGTTACACTTTTTCTACTAGAAAAACAACTTCTGTGTGCGTTATTTTGATAGTTACAGAAAAACCCGTTTCAGAAACGACGTAAGGTTTATTCTTAACGATGGCATGTGAAAATTAAAATTTTGTATTAAATCGTTTACATATCCTGTTTTGTCTGCTAGTCTTAGTGTTGAAGGACAAGAACCCCCATAAATACACGCACGCATCTCCCCACACACACTATGGTATCTGGTTCCCAAATAACAGGAAAATAAACAAGAGGTGGAGAGTGTTGAATACGAAAAAGTAATACTGTCTGTCACTACCGAGGAATGTCTGAATGTACGAAATAGAGTAGAGGCAAGTAAGACTACGTTATCCCGCACAGTGGTTGAAATAGGGCCTTACACATTTATGAATTTGTATGAGACTTGCATTATTTAGGGACTACCCCGTGGTTCATGAAAGAAACGGAGGTAGATGCTTCTTCCAAAAGTAAGAAAGCTTCCTCACGAACCCAAGTCGTGCCTCCTACGTACGTACGGATGTATGCACATATTTATTATCTATTATGTATTTATGTATTTACGTATTTGTGTATGCATGTATTTATGTGTTTGTGTTTATGTATTTATGCATTTATGTAAGTGTTTATGTATTTATGTGTTAATGGGTTTATGCGTTCATGCATTTTTGTATTTATGAATTTATGTATCCATGTATTCACGTATTTATGTATTTATATATTTATGTATTTACGCATTTAAGTATTTATGTATTTGTGTATTTACGTTTTCATGTATTTACGTGTTTACGTATTCATGCATTTATATATTTATGTATTTGTGTATTTATGTATTTGTGTAATTATGTTTTTATGTGTGTATGATTGTGTACGTATGAACCCAAACCGAACCCAAGTCCACCCTCTAACAACTCAAGTTACTGATGTTCTGATGTTCAGAATCTTGCTAAAAATCAGTAGGAGTGACAACAAAGAAATTGTTCAGTTGTTTTGAAACGTTCCTGTACTTTATACTGCAGGACATACAGCATTGTTGTTCTGCCATCATTCAGGACTTCTGTGTTTTCAAATATTTTACACATGGTTTAAAATTTTTGTTATCTCCTGTTATCCTTTTAGTCTTTTGATCGTTGCGTATACCTACGTGTCTGACTTTGCTATTCATCTATTTTCAAATTTATATAATTTTCTACATAAGTTTTACACAAATTATGTTACTCTCCTTTTGCCTATTAATTATACACCCAATTTTATTCTTATATTTTTCCATTACAAGAATTAACAAGAATTAGACATTTGTCAATTTAGTATTTGGAGGTTGTTTGTTAATGTGATTTGTTAGTACAATTTAGTGTAGACTTAAATACGAACATAGACAGAGTACGTTGTATTAACGTTTAATAAAAGTATTGTGTATATTATTTACAAATACGTATTTGTTAAGATTCCTGTAAGCCCGCACTGTTTAACAATTTTATTATTAAAATTTCAGCCTAACAATGTAACAGTAAAAAAACCTAAATTGACTGACCTATACAGATATAAACTAGTACGTTCATACAAACACACATGTACACAGTCAAGCATATAATATAGTTTATTTTACAGTAATAAACACATCATACTCGTATATTTAAATTTGTAATCGCAAATCTAAATACTTAAATATACGGGTAAATGGATGTTTTATGTAGAGCTCTGTACTGTCAATTGAACACATTAATCGTACAGTTGTCAATAAAAATTGAACAGTTGTCAATCGTACAACTGTACGCAACAAACATTGAGCTTCGGTAGAGCAACCATTACTGATTTAATATTGCACACCGTTGCAACTTAGACACGAATATTTCGGCTGTTTGAATTGTGGTGGTCTATGTCAAAACATGTTGCCTTAATATTCTCCTACTTTTCATAGAAAATAATAATTTAAAGATCATTCCCTACTTCTGTTTCTTACTTTAAAAATCTTAGTTGTATACAAATAATATTAACATATTCCTCAGGCTTTCACGACCGGTGTCAGTTGTATGATTCAAGTTATCCGGGCTGTTTGTCCGTGGTTTATTACCAAACCAAACGTTTCAACAGCTCCAATGGCTGCCATCATCAGTGGAATTTTAAAAATCCTGACGATGGCAGCCATTGGAGCTGTTGAAACGTTTGGTTTGGTAATAAACCTTGGACCACGGCCAAACAACCCGGATAACTTGAATCGTATACAAATATTGTTTCTTAGGTTAAACAGCTAAAATATTTTTTAACCGATAGAAAAACGGCGGCAATTATAATAAAAATATTAATGTTATTATAAAGATAATAATAACATTTCTCGAAAACATAGAACGGAATAAATTGCGTAAGTTCTACCTTATGTGTGGGACAATAAGGCGACATCGTAAGAAAGCAAGTAAAGAAACACACCTAAACTTCAACAAGATGATGGCCCTTCCCACACTTCTTTATAGGTCTGAGAATTGAACTTAAACGAAAGGCCATGCCAGTCGTATCCAAGCGGCTGAAATGAGATTTACCAGGTTTATGGCAGAGTATACTCTCCATGATCATAGAAAAAACACAAGTATACGGCAGGAAGTGGATATTATGAGTATACTCGACAGGATCGCCCAGTATTGTTGGGAACATCTTTGCGGAATGGATGACTGTCGCCTCCCCAAACAACTATAGAACTATAAAGCGAAAACACGGAGAGGTGGTGGGACGTTCGGGGAAGCGCTGGAGTGACCAGCTACTTCGACTGTTTGAGACCGGAACAAACCATCCTTGGTTTGATCCTTGCAGATGATAATGATGATGATGACATTGAATGGAACTACGTAATTTATTTTGCGTGACAGAATTTTATCAAGTAGAATCATTACGCCAGTTTCACATATTGAGTGTTAATAGTTAAAATAACAAAATAAACCTTGTTTATAGAGTATTTTAAATATTTCGTTACATGAAGTTCATTGTGAGTAACTACGTCTACGACTATTGGAACTATGGGTACAACTATCGGTAGTACTCCTGACCGCTTCCTCATTAATAGGAAGTGTTCTTATTTAATTTTAGAGTTTTGTAGCAGTTAAACATAATTTTAAAATACTCATTGTAGTCACTTTTCTATATAATATCAACAGGTTATATAATATTTTAAAAATAACTGAAATATGAAAACTAGAACACGATGGAAGTCTGTTATGATTATGATAACGATGACAATTATTATTATTATTTCTATAATGTTATGGGCATAAGACATCGTTTAAGAAATAGATTCAAAACACAACGTTTATACGTCTACAATTTTAAGGTCGTCTTCAGATGTAAATAAATTTTCACATCATACTATCTATGATAAGTGTCATCACAATATAACAAATGTAATAAATCTTTTTGTATACAAAGTAAAAGGCATTAATGTGTTTAGGAAATACGTTGTGTAACATCTTTATCTATAATGTATTGTTAATGTCTCGTAATAAATCAATATTTCAATTTTCTATTGTATTCTTTTTTATAGCCTAAAGGTACCATACATTGTATGGTACCTTTAGGCTATAAAAAAGAATACAATAGAAAATTGAAATTATAGGTACCATTAGTAAAACAATAATTGTAAGTATATTATAAATACATCACATTATCATTTATTAATTAAATCAATATTTGTAATGTCACATGACAATTTGTGTTCCATTGTGGCAGCTTTTATTTTCTTGGCCGCATTGCGTAGTGTTTACGAATACTCAGTGTCGGAATTATTCCGAGAAGAACGTACACGGGCCTATACCAGGTCTGCGTGAAGAACACAAAGGAACTGCGGAAACGTGCCCTGAGTAACACTTTACACATCAAATTCCCAGCGGAAAAACAAGTTATCGAGAGTATTTTTTTCTATTAGGTTTGTTAATACAGAAAAATCGAACGAAACTGTATAAAGCGGTGGATAGAGACACGAAGTGGTGTTCAAGGTAAACGCTTTGTATCGTGGTCGAGCTCCAGGGAATTAGTGAGCTCAAGGGAGCTACGGGAGAGGGAAGGCGACAGTGCAGGATGTGAAACGGGGTTGAGTTAGTCTTATTTACTGATAGAGTGGCGGGTGAAGGAACTGCGTTGTACTTTTTTGCGAGAAAATTAGTTGTGAGACAAAAACCGCAAAGCTTTTGATATGTTAACGCTCCAGTGAGTCTCCTCTGTAAACTCTCACTATCGCAATACGTTAGTAAGTTACTCAATTGTTCGTCTGTTATTTTTACTCAGACGCTTTACTTGTATTTTAGATGTATCGTTCTCAGCGTGTATTTTGTCTGAGCTAAATTGGAGTTTTCAGACATTCTAAAAATGTCAGTGAAAAGTGACAGCCGGGTTTGAGTAATTCTGACTAAAACATGGTATGATTATAGTCACTCTAAACAATGTGCAATGACTTATATTTTGTAGCATACATTTGTACACCTGATAAAATAATAAATAGAATTTACAACTTTGAGACACAAAGCGTATCCCGTGGATTGCTCATTCCTTACTCGCTGGTTCGCTAAATTGACACGTTGTTCTGGCAAACCTCTAGCATTGTAAGCTCTGGCATAGTAAAGAATATCTGTTGACACTTGAAAATGTTAAACGCTACGCGATTATTCTCAAATCGTCGGATTTTTTTGGCAGCATTACACAACAGACGATTTCTCAACACTTGTAACATGTGGCGTGTTACATAACACAGGTGGTAAGTATCGTGCGTCTGGAGTTTAGTCGATTGAGTTCTATAAATTACAAGTACTGTACCAGTTGCTACTAACATCACCATACCTAAAATACATTTCGCTTACGAATCTAGACACAAAAGTAAACAAAAAGTTTAGTTTTGGAGATCGAAAAATTAACGATAGGTGACAATAAATAAAAAAAAATAAACAAAACATCTCTACGGCTTAAATTATCACAGTGACAAAAAAAGGAACTTTGAAAACAAGAACAACTAAATCAACTAAAATCTATGGTAAGACAACTGGTTTTAAACTGTGCCGTGTTATATGAATAGATGATTTTGAACTGTAGGTAACGTATTAAATATGAAAACTTAAAACAAATTTTGACACAATTAAGGGCACCCTGTACAATATATATATATATATATATATATATATCGCCTATGTTAAATTTACCCATTTTATGTAGGCCTATCTTTTTTTCAGGAGTGGTTTCCTTTGAATTTTTAAAATTTTCACATTACTGTGAACGTATTTTATGTGTTGATTAGAATTCTTGATACAAAAAGTTGAAATTAAAAATTTTTATGAAGTTACTCCATGGACACTAAACTTGATCCAATATTTTCTTGTTTTGAAAAATTGTTTTATGTAAACGTCCATTCTTCACCTATAGCCTCGAATAAACGCCAGTGGTATAAACCAGTCACTAGTAACACACTGCAACAATCTCATTACTGTAGGGTTTGTAGTTTCTGAGAAAAATATAAATGAACATGAAAAAGTTTAATTCTCGTCAATCGTGCATTAAAGTTCTGCAAGTTTGAAGGGGTGCACTTGGGGGTTTACATAGAAAGAGAGTTCCGAGAGTAAACTGATATATAATATTATGTTTGGCTTTATTAGCTCAATATTTTGTTCCCATACAAAAAATCGCTCACAGAAACAACGCATGATATACCATTTTCGTATTACGATGAATATTAAAAAAATATACGTGTAAAAGGGATTGCAAAGGATTTAAAAATTATTATTTTACAAAATTTTAAACAAATTTCGTGGTAAATTAAAATTACTTTATAATAAACAACACTCTGAAATACCGTTGTTTTTTTCATAAAGAAAAAACTGAAATTTCACCTAACACCATGGTACAGAGTGCCCCTAAAACAATGTCACGATAATAATTCAGTTGTAATGGTTTAATACTTTCTGTCAATACGAAATAAAAACCAAATGAAAATTGGCCATTTAGAAGTTATTTTGAAAGAAACGATACTGTTTAGCAGTGTGGAGTACTGAAGAAGTTGGTTTTAGATACGATGCAAACAATAGTATAAGCATAAGTATAAGTATAGGTATAGGTATGGGTATAAGTATAAATAAGTATAAGCATAAGCATAAGCATAAGCATAAGTACAAGTATAGGTATAGGTATAGGTATAGGTATAAGTGTAAGTATTATAATACATATAAGTGTAAGTACATATTATAATAATTAATAAGTATAGTATAAGTACTGTATAAGTAGTAATAGGTATAAGTATAAGCATTAATAGTACATATCCATAAATCCGCTATATACATAAATTTAATGTAAAATCGGTGCGCTTTATATTTGGTATCGAAATACGGAGTAAGCAGCATATATTATAGCCCAAATCGAAAGAATAAAGTTTGGAGTAAGGAATCGTGCCTGTAAAAAAAGATTTTAAATAGACCTACTACAAGAACTGTCAAAAGTTGGAGACAATTACTTAACTAATAAAACTTAAAACACTGTATATAACATCTTTATCACCGCCGTTTTCATCACCTAATAAACAAATCTACCCGTTTATGATAGTAGTTAAATACAGGAATATAAAATACAATGCTAAAGAAATTTGGTAAATAAAGATTCAATATAACTTATATAACTTCGAACAAAATAAAATTAAGGAATTTTATAGAAATTTTAACAGTTGTACGTGTGGATATAATGTCAAAAGTGAAATCTTTCAAACAAGCTACGTACTAACTCTTGACACAACTACGGAGGAAAGCTCTTGACACAAAAGATACGAGCCTAGTATCAAATGTCATTGTACAAGAGTTGAATCACAAAGGCGTAAAATCAGTCAGGACCCTAAGTAAAACGGCTTTTGACGAATGAAGTGTAATCCAAACTATACTAAAATACTTTATTATATCGTTTTTCAATTCATAAAGTTTATAATGACAGATTAAAAATATTTTCAATAAATGTTTGCAATAACTTGCCTTGTCTAACATGCTCTCAAAATAATGTAATTAAACTTTTAAAATTAACTAAAACGTTTTCATGTATTGTTGCGGCTAACGTAAAGTATTATGTACATTTAAATTTTTTATAAATCAACGTATTTTTATAAGAGTGGAGTTCTGATCCAAAATATTAAAAAAAGTCAAGTCATTTCTCCCACTCTGAAAGAGGTACCGTCACCGAAAGACATGTGTAACTCAGCAAATGTTGGCGTAATTTACAAGAATTGTACCGTATTCACTCAAGTGATTCTTTCTCAGTATCGCCACAAGAGAGTAATTCCATGTTAAATCTCCCTTCCTTCAACCTGGCTTTCCAATTATCCCGATGTTTCCATTGTCCTTACTCAAGTCCTATACGTTGCGTAGATTCATCCACTTCGTCCCTCGAAAGATCTTCTCGGTTTTCCCCTTTTTCTCCTTCCTAATGGACTCCATTCCGTCACTTTGTTGATCCACCTATTTTAGGCTCTCCGGACATGACCGTACCACACCAATCTTTTTTCTTCGATGTAGTCAATTACACTTCTATCCGTTTCCATTTTTCTTCTGATCTCCTGGTTTGTTATTCGGATACATCAGTATCAGTGGTATAAACTTTGAAATTTGCAAGCAGAATGACATTGAGTATTTTCCTAACAGCATCCGGTGTCTATATACAAGCACTGTGTGTCGTATAAGAGACATGTTGACCTTTTATATGTAGATGTCGTGACATAAAAATTAAACTTAAAATATAAATAAAACATTATTTCTTCTATAATAATAGTAATTTGAAGTATGATGCTTAGGAAATACGTAACATTGAAAGCGAGAACTAATTAAGTTTATGTAAGTCTACTTCAGTACGTGTATATTTAGTTGATAATTGTAGCATAATTGAAATCGTATTTAATTTCGGAGAGAGTGGAAGCAAGAGGAAAGGTTATATTAATATTTTGTTTAGGAAGTCCAGACGACGGAGAAAACTGAGTTTTGCGCGACGGCTGCACAACTCTAACTTCTTGATGGCCGTAAATTAAAGCTGTTTCTGTTTTGTTTCTACGCATAGAACTGCTTCCCATTTCTTAAATTAAACTATCCAAACGATTCAGTCTCCCTTATTTCTCTGTGCAGTTATATTTATTTTTCTATAATGTTTTTTAATAGGCGCTCTGATGTTGAGTTTTACGGAGTCATTCTTGTATTGTGTTAAATAATATTCAGTCGAGAACAATTAACGTTGCCTCTTGAGAACAAAAGAATACGCGAGTTTGCAGCTGTATATTTTATACAGTCATACGTAAAGGCAATCATGTTTGAAACTACCTTAATTCATGCGGTCAAGAATGCAATACATTATACTGCTGTGCTTTATATATGATACTGTTTTGATTGTTTTACATTGAATACGAAATTTTTCGTAGCATATTGCTGCACTAGGTTATTAAATATTGTAAAATTATTATAAAAATCTATATTGTTTAGATACAAAAGATAACAAGAAAATATCTAAAAAAAGTATTTTAATATACAGATCAGAGATTTAGTAGAGGATAAAACACGTAGGTTTGGAAGCCCACAAAATGTCGATTGGTATACAGGAAAATTGCACATAATTCTCGAAATTTAAAAACAGACACTATCGTGACGGTTTCCATTAATAGTGTTACGATATTACAGAACAATCTAAAAAATTATGTGTTTCTCGAATGTTAAAGAGAGATCCGGCTGTAATGTTGTGTGCGTACCTGATTTCAACATGTTTTCGCGAGATTTTTCTAGGCGTCGCCAGCCGCTCGCACTATGTCAAGGCCGCAATCAATTAAGTCCTAGTGTACACCTGATGCGTAGTATGTGTAATGTTCTCGATTTTCGGCGGGTATAAATACAAGTACTCAGCGACTCTCAGTCAGTTATTGTTGGGCGACTGCATAGTGCGTTTAAGTGGCGATTCACACAGTGGGGTTTGACGTATTGTGTGTTTTATAATTGTGCGGTACTCTATTAGTTGACATTTTTATTGCGTGTGAACAATTTTTATTTGATTTGTTGTAAGAGACTATCCCGTTAATTACTAACTGTTTAATTGTGATAATTAAAACTGGTGAATAGTGACTTAATCGGTGTCTTGTAGTTTGTTTTCCACTGTACCATACGACGATCAGTGGACCGCCGTAACAGTGGGTCAGAAGTGCGACGGAACCATTAACAGTGGAAACAGTGGACTCTTTGTACAAAACGAGTGTAATTCGTAATTAATCTGTAAACATGGATGGCAGTCAGATGATGGAAGCTTTCCAAGCGCTGCTGCGGCAGACAACAAAAATTAGAACGACTATTATAAAAAAACTGTATTGTTTAGATACTAAAGATAACAAGAAAATCTCTAAAAAGTATTTTACTGTACAGGTCAGAGATTTAGTAGAGGAGAAAAGATGTAAGTTTTGGAAGCCCACAAAATGTCGATTGGTATACAGAAAAATTGCACATAATACTCGAAATTTAAAAACAGACAAATAACCCTACTGGTTCGTGTTTCCTTTTAAACGATAAAACACAAAGCATCTTGTCGCTAATTACAAAAGTAAGATTATTACAATGTTGACATTTTCTAAGTTAAACAAAACACGACACAAACAATTCGCATTGTAAACTTCTATCAACTTCTGATAAGCATGTTGTCACCCAACTAAAAAATTACTTTTACATTAGTGTTTCCTTTTTTATCGTTAACTCTGAAGTAAGAATCTCAGAATACTGTGGTACGGTTACTCTCTAGAATTTGTTACCGCATATTTGATTACGAGATATTATGTTATAAGGAAATTATGTTTTACATTTAGATTATATTTAATCTATTATATTTGTACATAGTACAAATGTATTTTATTATATTCTATATTCTTTCATTATGTTTAGTCTGTTTTATTTATTCCAAATATTATTACTTTAATGCAACTTGGTTTTTATGAGGAACGTAAACCGAATGTGGCGCATACTGGAATATAATTGCTTCCAATTCCAGTGACGATAATTATAGAAGGTGAACACAGAGCCAGAAGGACGGTCAGGGGTAAGAGGTAGCTGCAGGACAGCGCACAGAGAGGCACAGAAAATACCTCGTGACATATACGTTATCAGCTATTTCATACGTATCCCAGACATTAAATTCTTTGCCATCCCCAATTAAATTAACATCAGACCTAAAGAATTTTGAGCAATTTTTTTAGATTTACAAAACGCATCTAAAAAACTTACCAACGATAGAATTTTGGAACAGTATTTTCTCAACTTTTCAGGTCAAAATCGTATGAAAGCATTAAATTATTTACCTTTTAATTTAAGTTCTAAGAGTTTCAGTTAGACTTCATTTTAGTCTTAGATCAGAAATCAAGGCGAAATTTGTCGCAACCCACAAATCGAAAACAAAGATTTCTCGGGCCTAATTTTATACGCAATTTCTTCTTAATTTCAGCCTGTAGAATGTAATCCTCGTGGGACTTGGCGACTTACTTTGTAGTGGCAAAAGTAGCCGTTTCCAAATCAATATTTATTTACTCATACGGCGATGCTTATTAACAGTCCAAGCCGTAATCTTACTTTACGAAAATCTTGTTTCTCTACACAGTAACACGTGCTATTTAAAATATATTTCACAAAGCTCTGGACGACAGGTTATATTAAAAGTCTAATGCCGTTTACGGACGTTTAGACCTATGTGCAAACAGAATAGAGGAAGGCAGTTGAAGATAGAACATGCGATATCAATTAAATGCAAAGGTAGTTGAAGAGAATACACATCTGTATACCTGGAAATTAATGATAAAACTATGGTATTGATGTTAACGATGATACAGCATTGATGAAAAAGTATCGAATATATACTTTATTCGCTAAACGTGTTTTAAAATGCTTATAACAACAATTCCAGTTCCAATTTTACTTAAAATTGAAATTAAACGTAGACAAAAAGTACACAAATGACACAATACAGCAGCTGCTAAACAACGGTATCATATTAAACGTACAGTCAGGTTACGAGATCAAAGTATCAGAATAACTCTTAGAAAATTTGCCAAATTGAAACTGGTAGCTATTGTTTGGAGTATACAAATTAAAATAGATTAAAAGAATTAACAAAATCATTATAGTTAATTAAATAAATACATATAGTTTACCAAATTGAAACAGAAACCGATATTGTTTGGTATATATATAATGTGTGCATGTGTGTGTGTGTGTGTGTACAATATATAAAATATATTGATATTTTGGTATATAAAAAATAAAATACTTTGGTATACAAAATATACGAAGTGGAAATTTAAAGACTTTAAATGAAATAACTAAATGCTTATAAGTACAGTATTAACGAACACTAAAGAATAAGGTTTTCAAGTAATTACAGATAAGATGAAAAAAGGTATGTTGTCACAATTTTCTATTATTTTATCCAATCCCTTATGTTAAATTTATCTTAACAGTAAGAAAACTTGAACCGTTTTTAGAACTACCTGTGCGCCTAAGCATACTTTTCGAGTGTAAGCACAATTTGAACAGAATAATGTCACAAATAAATAAATATTTTGTAGCAACAAATAAATAAATATATTGTCACAAACGTAAATCAATATATTACTATTCTTTCAGTAAAATTATATAATGATATTTACAAAATATTTCTGTGGCTGCTTACGAAAGAGAAATTCAGATTTGTGTGAATTCTTTTGAGCTGAATAAGGTTTCTTTTCCAATTGGCTAGCTGCAAAGTTTCAAGCAATTAAAGCAGTTAATTACAAGCTTTGAATCTGATATATTTGTTCTTTACAGTGGCAACTTTTTCAGCTGCCCCGTTTTCCAAACTCTCTTTCTCACTTTACCTTATTCATTGATTCCCTGTTTTACATTCGCCACTCGCCGCTACATTCAGCCTTTTATCAAGACAAATTTGCTCAGAATTTGAATTAAATGTTTCTTAGGTTGAAATATTTTACTGCTGTTGAAATATTTTTTGGTATACAGAAAATGTAGTACCAAATTTTATGAATATGTTTTTACGTTTTTATAATATTGAAAATTTTACCAGTTATATGTACTGTAGAGCTCTTAGAGCAATTTAACGTTAGAGCGGTTACAATTGTTTTCTTAGGCTTTCACGGCCTGTGTCAGTGTACCAGTTCTTTAGCACTGTGATGGCCACCGATGGAGTGGCTGAAGCGGTTGCCTATAATAACATCGGGCCACGGCCTGATTGCCCGGTAAACAGAAATACTAACAGCTTAAACCGGTTACGCTTACATTGTACTACTAACTCATGCTATTTAGAAAGCATGTCACGAAGCGTACACATACGCGTCGCGTGTCCCGAATACAATTTAAAATTGTATATACAAACGTAGACATTTTTTCAATTAATTTTACGTTGGTTGAGACGTAAAGAAAACTCATCTGAAAATCCAATCCTTACGTATATTCGAGGGACATACACAGCGACAATAAGAGTGCGCAGCCAAGCGCGTGGTAGTGTGCGACAGAACTAACGAATACAGCGGTCTCGACAGGGGGTCATTAACACACTTATAGCTAGTCTGGATAATGAAAGCGTTGTGACTTTCCCCCTCCTCTCTTTATAGGCCCGACAGTCATTCCTGAACAGTCAACTGCACCGCCCAATGCATGAATTCACCCCAATTACAAATATAGCTAAGTTATCTAGAGAGAAAAGAGAAAGGCGAGACAGTTCATTGTCTCACTTCCATATTATCTCCCTCTCTGTCACACACATGCTTCCATTCTTCTCGCCAGTCTTGTTGCCGCTGATGTTCACAGTATGAAACGCTGTATACTGTTTCCGTTCTTAGCTTAATCCTGATGTAAACAAACAGGTGTGGCACATCTGAAACGCTATTTGCTGCTTGAATTAGAGGCATGTCACTCTGACAGAAGGAGTACAGACGGGGTACATATAATATTGATACAGTATAAACACACGTGAATTGTGATAATTTGTCCTGACCAAAGTAAAATTTGTGTGACAGTCAGACCGACAGTGAAACATTTTATAACACCAGTTTTTTTTTATTAACCGTTTACGTAACGCAACAAACAAACAAGTAAAAAACGAAAACAAAAAAGTTTATTCAAAACGAAAATAGAAGCTGTGATAATTACCAGTGTACTGAATACTATCAGTTGCTGTCAGAGAGGAATTCAATGCCTTCCATATCTGTGTCTGAACTTGTATCATCACTTGAGTCAGCGTTATTATTGATAACATTGTCCACAACGACGTCGGTAATGTGGGCCAGTTGCCATAGCTTATACTCTTCCTTGATTATATGCTCCATACAATGACTTCACTTGTACGCCGTTGTTTCATTTACCGCCTTCTCAACAAATTGTTTTACATCAAGCAGCTAATGTTGTGTTGTGAGGGGCAACATATCTTTCCAACTGGCTCCATATTAATTCAATGTTTCAGAATACAGTGATAAGGAGGAAGTCCTAAAACGACGTCTCCAGATTAAAGTGCCAAGATAACTCTCACATGATTACACATACATTCTGCACATGCGCGTAATAGATTACTGTGCGAACAATGTCAACGCCCCTGACCAATAGCGTTTCAGACTTGCCACGTGGGTTTGTTTACATTAGGATTGAACTAAAAACGGAAAGAGTATAGAGAGAATAGAGGTGGACAGTTCATCGTCTCACTTCCATATTCTCTCTCTCTCTCTCTCTCTCTCTCTCTCTCTCTCTCTCTCTCTCTCTCTCTCTCTGTCACGCACATGCTTCCATTATTCTCGCCAGTCTTGTTACAGCCAAAATAAATGCAAATTTTGTTAACCATGCAACGAGGTGTTTGTACACTGTGCAACTCTAAGCCACTGTTATAGACAGGATTCTACATCCGTCGTCTGTGAATCGTGGTACCGTATGCGTTAATGTTCCTGCATAGCGCGCTGACAGTCCGTGTTGTTTATATAGATATAGTACATATATATTAGTCACAGTTGTTTCGTTGTTTGCCGTTTACAGTTTCTTAATAATGAGTGCGTTTGTAGTAAGCCATGTGCCGGGAATGTCATCTTCATGTGTAGTTCGATGTAACCGTTTGGTTGAAAGTATATTTATACAGGAATTTAGTCGCAGACGTTTTTCAGATAAATTTAACATTGTCTCTAGCAGTAGGCAACACCGTTAAATCCAACGTTAACATCAAAAACAAAAACTTATATATACACGACATTTAAAGAAACAACACTGTAAAGGATAAAAACATAGCTTGATACATTCATTGTTTATTAAATGTCAGATTCTTCTCTTGACTTACGAGAAAAAATTTTGTCAAGGAATTAAGTCGTAAGTTGAAAGTACATATTATGTAATAAGTTACCAAGTAAAAAGTAACAAGTTAATTGTTAATACCGGTCGTGTATCAAGAAATGTTGACTTACAACTTTGACTTTATAATTTTTTTATATTTTTTTTATGAAACAGTCAAAGAATACTTTTAACAATGTATAAAGGATTTTTAGTAATTACAAGTACACCTCTAGGTATTCCAGTCGGTGATTTTCTTAGTTTTTCATCCGAGATGCATTTCGGAACAGTTGTGTTCCATCTTCAATCGGAATCATTTAGTAAACTTACATATATAAAAACATTTCCACTCAGGTGAGCGTCGTCGACACAGGTACCTAAAACATAACACTTAAAAACACACAAAAACACAACACTACAAAATTAAAAAAAATAACGTTAACATTATAACGAAAACAGAATTCGAACGGACGATTTAAATAATCGTAGCTGGCCAGCATTTGTTGCCCGCATGTCATACGGAAGCCGACTAACGATAAACTACCCGACGCGCGACCTTTGTGCGTACTCTTCGAGGTACTCTAATATTTTAAACGTAACCAAATCCCTATAATCCTCTTTTCTGTTAAGCAGTGTTTTTCCACCGGCTCCTAGTTTGTATTTGTAAATATGGTATTGCTCGTATATTTTTGATGCTTCTTTGTTTGAGGTATACCTTAGTACTGCTAATGAAGTGTTGAAATTGATGTTGTGGGTGGCTTTTTAGGTGTTGCGCCACAACTGACGAAGGTTTACGGTGATTTATTGCAGCATCTTCATTGAATCTTTTACGGAAGGTGCGGTCGGTATAGCCGATGTACTTCTTATTGCAAACTTCTTCCCCTGCATTACAAGTAATCATATGAACGCATTTGGCTTCTTCTTTTGGGGTAACTTGTATTTTCTTGTTTAAGTTGTGCCTTTTTATTTTGTAGGCTGGATTGAAGCCAAATTTTTTGAAAATGCTACCTATTTTTAAGGAATTTTCGTCTGTGTAATGCAGTGAAAGGAAGTTTGTTTTTGTTCTATTGTTAATGGATTCCGAGCAGTTGTTAGTTGTAGGCCTATTGTTTTTATTCTTCATCCTTGTTACTAAATTATCTATTAAGTATTGGTTATATCTATTATTTCTGACTATTGTTTTTATTGCGGCTATTTCTTTTATGTATTCTGTTTTGTCTAGTTTATAATTAAGTAGGCGGAAAACCATGCTTCGAAAGGCTGCCAGTTTGTAACTATAAGGATGGTTTGAGTCACAAGGGATAACCAAATCTGTCTGTGTGGGCTTCCGGTATATTCCTGTTTTTATTTCCCCATTCGTTTAGGTGAAAGTAATATCCAGAAAGTTTATTGCATCGTTATTCTCAATTTCGTGCTTGAATTTAATTTTTGAGTGGCAGGAATTCAGATATTTCAAAAATGAATTAATGTCCTCCGCTGTACCCTTGATTATGACAATGGAATCATCCACGTATCGGCCATAAAAAACAATGTTATTTAGAAATGGATTGCTTTCTGACAGTATATATTTCTGTTCATAATTATCCATAAACTGCTCTGCTAACAACGCGGACATCACATCTCCCATGGGGTGGCCATGTTGATTGTAGTATGTGTTGTTATTGTATTGAAACTAACTTTGACTTATAATTATTTTGGTCAGTTTTATGATATCACCGATTTCGTCTTTAAATAACACAAAGAAACGTTTCGACTCACGTATTTTCCTTTCTAAAACTAGTAACGCATCTGTAGGTGGTATATTACCATACATGTTGTCAGCATCAAAAGATACCATCATGTATGTGTCATTTGTGCGTAGCGATGTTGATTATAGATGGAGTCCATAGCGCAAGGAGCGTAAGACGCGCAAAACGCCCAATGGTGTTGAAATGAAAAAAAAAAAACTGACAAAAGAACACTGATCTCTTATGTCTTGAAGCATTGACTGTGTGGTAATAAACCTCTAAAATTATTCAATCCTTCATACTGGGAGTTGTAAGTTCCTCCAGCAGCAGATCACCTACAAATACTTTTCATTCGCTGAAAATCCTGTTACTGCAATCAAACAGACTTAATAATTATACACGGTATATGTTATTTACATGATAAAATAACAAAGTACGTTTTGGATGTTTGTCTGTCGCTTATGTTCAAATACGTATTAATCCCCGAAACGTGATTCTGAGGAAGTACATAATCCCTACCGACACGCGCAAACACGAGTGTCATATCTGCTGTTTGCATGTTTGGAACAACATGTTTGTAAGTACACAAAAAATGTTTACTAAGATGCCACTTTATGTGGGCTCATAAGTGGGTGTATCGGTGGGTGTATGAGCTGAAATCTCCGAGATAGGTGTTTTGTACTTTACTGCAAGAAGAACAAAATTAAATTAAAAATAACGAAGCATGAAGCACCTTAATGTGACGTCACATAAATGAAGTGCGAGACACATTAAATGAAGAGAAAAAAAATTAGTGAATCTTCACATTACTTAAGTTTCGTATTTTTCCTCATATTTTTGTTAAGACATTTTGTGTTATTTATAACAATGAAACGTTTTAGAACAAACGTTTTTGTTATTACAAGCAGAATTATCACTGTTGCACACCACTATATAAAAATATTCCAATTAGCGCTTTCAAGCTTCACAGCTCATCGTCAGATCGGAAGTGAACAAAGAACATAAAAATAAACCCTTCACCCCCACCCCATCACACCCTGCGCACACACAACAAGCTATAATTCAATGTCCCTTCCCACCCTCTGAGCCCTGTCCCTCCATCTGGACAGTTACATATTTTTCTAGCAAATTCCTTGTTTTTCAGTGTTGTGTGTGTGTGTGTGTGTGTGTGTGTGTGTGTGTGTGTGTGTGCATTCCTTTTAAACCTACCCGTCTTTCTCCCCCACATCTGGGCCAGTCACACACCCTTATTTAAAAAATATCCAATTAGTCCTCTGCAATTTAATTCTTAATCTTATCTATCTGTCCTCTATCATTTACTTCTTAATTATGTTATAAAATATTTCTTCATTATCAAATTTAATTTTATTATTAATTAAATTGTCTAACCCTTTTGCTCTTTCTTGCAATATTTCTAACTCCTCCCTAAGTTTCCTTTCAACTGTGTTATTTACTATTTTTACAATTTCGTAGTCTTCCAAAGGATTAACAAACTTATGGTTGTCTTCTATGAAATGTCTTACATATAACGAATTCGTTGTTCTATTACCCTCTCCACTTTTGTGGTCAGACAACCTGCATACGAATTTTCGTCCTGTCTCCCCTAGGTACACTTTGTTGCAGTCTTTACATTTTAATTTATAAATTCCGCTTTTCTGTAAAACTGGGATTTTTTCTATATTTTTATTCCTTATCTTATCAAATACCGTTTCACATTTTTTAATAGCTATATCTACTCCATATTTATTCAAACATTTTATAATTTTTCTAGTATGTGAACCTATGTATGTCAATGACCCTGCATAATTCTTTTCTTCTGGTTCTATTTTAGCTTTTTGTATGTTAACCCTTTTCATAACTTTATCCACTATGTTGGTGTTATAGTTATTATTCCTTACAATTTCCTTTATCGTTTTTAACTCCCTATCTTTTGATTCACTCTCTTTTAAACACTTCTGAGCTCTATAACAAAATGAATTGATTGCCGCCATTTTATATCTATAAGGGTGGTAGGACTCTCTTGGTATAATTATATCAGAATACGATTCTTTCCTAAATATCCCAAACTGTAGTTTCTCATTATCTTTAATTTCTATGTTTAAATCTAAGTAATTTATTTTCTTACCTCCTATCTCTTCCTTAAATTGTAAGTTTTTATTCTTATTATTTACCTCATTTATAAACTCATGCACTTCTTCTATACTTCCTTCCTAAATTACTAATACATCGTCAACGTATCTAGTCCATAATTTTATATTGTCTTTATACTTAGTGGAACTTATTAATTGCTTTTCAAAATCATTCATATATATTTCTGCAAGAACAGGGGATAATGAAGACCCTATAGGTAATCCTTTTTTCTGTGTATAAAACTTGTTATTAAACCTAAAATAGTTCTGATTTACACATTCTTTAGTTACTTTAATCAATTGCTTTTTATACCTGTATTCTCCCATATTATTATCGTTTATTAACTTAATAACTTTATTTACTGTGATATTGGTAAACATGTCCTTAACATCCAGTGATATCAATTTTGTATTTTCATTAATTCTAATATTTTTAATTTTTCTATCAATTTTACATTATTCTCTATGTTGTATTTTGTCCCAAATTCATATTTCTCTTTCAGTACTCTGCTAACTTCCTTTGATAATTTATAAATAGGTGCATTAATAAAAGAAACAACCCGGTCTAATTGGTTTTCCTTCTTTATGTATCTTAACCTGACTTTTAAAAGTTGGTGCTGTTGGATTACTTTCCAATAAATACTTTTTCTTATTTTCTTCTATAAATGCTATCTGTTTCATCATTTGTTTTATCGTTGACTGGTACTTACTTGTATAATCATACTTTATTCCTTCATATGGCCCTTCCCTTATAAATTCTTCTGTTTTCTTTATGTATTCGTCCTTTCTCAGTAGTACCATTGTATTTCCTTTGTCTGCCTTCGTAACTATAATATCATTCTTTTTTATTTTATTCTTTAGTTTAGTTACAGTTGATTTGATTTTTGTTCATTTTTTCAATTATACAAATTTTTCTTAAATATTTTATCTACTACATTCCCTACTTTCCACCTTATTCTTTTTTTATCATTTTCATTTCCTAGTTTTTGTATTATGCTTTCGCATTCAATAATCGTTTTTTCTTGATTTAATTCTGGTGGTGGGGCGTATTTTATTTTTTGTTATTATTATGCCACATCATGATAATTAGACACTATCAAAGTTCTGATGTGTGTGTGTGTGTGTGTGTGTGTGTGTGTGCTCGTGCGAAAGATTTCACGGTGAATATCAGGCAGGTAGCAGGTTTTTGGGTACATCCGTGTATGTGATGCTTATATTGCCGACATGTTTATAAAGGGTGTCCCATAATGTACGCAATATTTGAATTACGCGCCACTGTCGTCTTGTTAGGTTGGTAGCACTACAACTGTTGTATTATTGTTGCCGTTTACTCGCCATTAGTCGTCATGGAGCGTTACACGAAAGAACAGCGTGTTGTTATTGTGAAAACACATTATAAGAACGGTGAATGTTATGCGGAAACCGTTCGTAAATTGCGTGGAATTTTTGGACGACGAAAAGCACCTAATCTGTCAACTGTGCAGAGATTGATTAAGAAATTCGAAGAAACAGCTTCGTTATTAGACGTTAAATCGTCTGGACGTCCTCGCGCTACCCGTTCTTTTGAAAATTTCGCGGTAGTGAGAGATAGTGTCGATGTGAGTCCAGGGAAATCAATTCGCCGTCGATCACAACAACTGGCCATTCCAAGAAGCACAATGCAGTGAATTCTAAAAAACGATCTTCATCTGAATGCCTACAAAATCCAACTAACACAAGAACTCAAACCGTGTGACCATTTGAAGCGCCGAGAATTCGTCAGTCGGATATTGGGTAAACGTGAAACGGACGGTGATTTTTCCCACAAAATCCACGAACAATTTTTCAACTCAAGGAACAGATTCAACGAGTTATTGGTGAAAGTGAGCCGGAATTGTGCAAGAAGGTCATCGAAAATTTCGATCGACGGACAACAGTGTGCCAGCAGAGTCGCGGGGGTCATTTGTCTGATGTTGTGTTCCACATTTAACCGCAGTAAGTGTACTTTGTATTAACATTAAAACATCTGATCTTTTTCAATAAATAAAAGTTTTTACAACATTATTAAATCTTGCGTACTTTATGGGACACCCTTTATATTGAAACGGCCACTCTGGGAGAAATATACGTCAACGCGTCCGCGAACGCGAATTGGCAGTAGCAAAACAAGAAGATAACACATCCCTAACGAAACACGCCAAGGAAACAGGACACACTTTCGATTTCAAAAACACAAAAATCTTGGCACGAACGAACTATAAGAAAGTCAGACAGTACAGGGGGGCTATTGAGATATACCGGATGCGAGGGACAGCGGTCAATGATAGAAATGAATATACAAAAGCAGCGACAACTTCGAAATTCCTAACTGACAGTTCACAAATTAACAAACAACATATGGCCACAACACACTCACCCCCACGCTCTAACCTTCCCACGGGAAAATCACAAGGTAAGTTAAATCAACATCAGTACGCCTTGAAAATGTTTCGGAATTACAGAACGAAACGTTCGCTATATAAGCATCACATACACGGATGTACCCAAAAACCTGCTACAACACACACACACACACACACACACACACACACACACACATAATTTATATAATATAACGTAATTTTATATGGTATTTAATCTTTATAATTTCTTTACCTCAAGATGTTTTTCCCTTATTTGGAACATGTTTCGGCTCGTTTATTTGGAACAATCCTATTGTTCTCATCCTCAGCCTTCCTAATTTTCTACCTTGTGAAGTATTTGGATTTTGGTTGGTTGTTGTTATAAGAACCAAAACACAAATACTTCACAAGATACAAAATTAGGACGGATGATAATGGGAACAATAGGATTCCCGAAAAATGTTCCAAATAAAGGAAAAACATCTTGAGGTAAAGAAATTATAAATATTAAATAAATTATATAGGCTATGAATCAAGAAATAGACTGTAGCGAAAAGTGTTTGAATATATATATCTAAATATAAAAGAAAGTAAAGAAATAAAAAGGAGTATTTATCTTTAAATATTTATTTCTTCTAAATTAGACCGTAACATTGTCCTAAGTTTGTTTTAAATCCAGATCTATAAAAATTAAGGTATTTTTTAAAATAATATTTTAAAACTTCACTACTTGAGGCTATATCACGTATATTGCTTACCGAAGGTACAATGACAACGTCCCGCTAAAGCCCTATAAGAAGCTACTGGTTTGGTGAAATGTTCAAAACTAACAAAATTTATTTGCGGACTAACATTTGATGATTACTCCTTTCTAATTCAACACACCATTTTAGAACGGTTTAAGATTCAGTACAGTTAAAGATTCCGAACATTTTTCATAAAGGCACTAAAGCGAACATTATGATCAAATTTTGCGTCAGCAATCAGTTGAGGACTATGCCTGTTAAGAATGGCATTTGAAATTCTCTGACAGAACCAATTTACCAATCCACGCTATTTTAGAATTATTAAAGCTCTGTATTAGTTTCGTTAATTTTTCTACAATAATCAGAACACAGACAGGGGCTACCAAGGTGATTGTTGTTATCACTCGCGTTGGCCAATATATTTGTGAATTGGTTTACAAAGAACTTTTTAGAGAAATTTGACATCAAACCTAAACTTTGCGTTCGACATGGTAACCACAACTTTTGTAATGTTGCGACATTTTAGAGAAGGTTGGTCCATGTCAAACTTTAGGTCGACTCTAGGCCGACACTAGAGACGGCCATGCCTGCTCCTTTTAAGAGAGCAGAATACTTAAGCATATATTGTTTAGTGTACAACAAAAACCGACAAAGGTAAAGAGATGCCGTTCCTAGACAGACAGATTACCTGAAATAAAACCCGTAACCTCCACCGTTTTCAGAAAAGCTCATTTTAAAAATTACCGCCCAAGGCTCAGTTTAAAAACAATAACTCTAATCGCCCAGAGCATGTACAAAATAGAATCCGTTAAAATCTTATGTTCTCGATCTGTTGGTTTAAGAAATAAATTATAAATAGATGCTTAGACTTCTGTACGAACAATTATGATGGAAACAAGTAATGATAATATATAGAATAATATATTGTTCTGAGAAGACTACCGAACAACCCAGAACATTATCCACTCCTTCCCCCGTCAAATGTGGCAGGTGCTGCCCAGTCAAGGCCGCGTTCAAGTTTGTTCCAGACTCGTCAAGAGGCCACTTGAGATACGCATTAGCGTCAGCATTAAGTGGCGTGCAAATTAAGCATGGAATGTTAATTCTAGAACTCTGCGCGACCTATAAAAGCAGAGCATCTGGCCTTGTCAGTTCAGTTACGTGAGCGATTTTTGTTAGCGCGGATCGAGTGTTTGTCGAAGTGCAGAATTATTGTGTTAATAATTGTGTGGAACTCTATTAGTTGACATTATTGTTGCGTATGGACTAGTTTAAATTAAATTATTGTACGAGTTGATTATAAAGTGTTATTTGTGATAATTAAAGCTTGATATTAGTGACTTCACTGCTGTCTTATATTTTGTTTTCCACTGTACCATACGACGATCAGTGAGACCGTCGTAACAATATATAGGTATTTTATAGGGCTCCAAGCCTTAAGTCTCCTCAGAACCCAAAGGCAATGAAAGGCACTACTTTAATTATACACATAAGAGGGATTTAGGAAAACCAAAGAAGAATTCAAAGAAGGAAGTCGAAGAGTGCAAACGGTCTTTTACTTCCGGAACACTATAAGTAATTTCGTAAAATTATATAAAATATTTTGAAATTATTGCTACAAACCAAGTGTACCGACTTCCGTGTAAGTGCTCACAAACGTTTTCGGCAAAATGGACAGGACTCTTGGCACACGCCCCTGTCAGCACACGAAGGACGTCAGCTTAAGTAAAAACACACCCCTCGAGATCGGGAGAAAATGCTCGGTAAAATATATAGCATAGAGTGTTATAAAACGACGTATCTACATTAAAAAGGAACACATTTTTAACAATAAAAATTTAAAAAAGAATCTGTTACTACTATTATTAATACTTTAAAAAAAAACTGTCACTGAAGCTAACAAGACATTGCAAAGACTTGGTTTTATCACTTTTAGGAATGTCTTGAATGCCATTAAGTTTGATATAGGCATTAGCAGCTTGGAAATGGCCATTAGGCGCTGTAAATTTACATCATCATCACCATCATCTTCAAGGTTTAAACCAAGAATGGTTTGTTCCGGTCTCAAGTAGGCAAATATTACAGCTGGTCACTCCAGCGCTTCCTCGGACGTCCCACACCTCTCCGTCCCGTCGGCTTATAGTTTCATAGTAATTTTGGGATGCGGCAGTCATCCATTCGGCAGGATACTAGGCGATCCTGTGTTGTACACTCATAATATTCAGTTCCTGCCCTATCTCTGTGTTTCTTCTATGATCATGGAGAGTATACCCTGCCACGTGCCTGAGAAATATCATTTCAGCCGCTTGGATGCGACTGGTCTGGCCTTTCGTTAAAGTCCAATTATTATTATCCATCTGCTTTCAGACTCCGACAGAATAGCCTGATCGTCCGCAAATAACAAAGTGTCAATTGTTCAATGACCAATCATAAAATGTTCTGAAAGATACATCTGCCACTTTTTGTGTGGCATCGTCAATATATAAATTAAAACGAGAAGGTAATAATGGACACCCTCGTTGTACTCCACAATTGATCAGGGGTAAATTTACATTACGGATTGAAAGTTCCTTTAAATGTGAAACTGTGTTACAATGGTGGGAGATGAGATCATTGTATCTGGTTGGAAGGCGGTATTATAAGTACAGTGGAACAGAAGTTGTTAGATATTCGGCACGGCCCGTCAGCCGCCACTTCTTCTATACGTTTTGGGAGCGCGGAATGTCGAGAAAATGTTACTACTACAACAGAATCTTTGACAATCTTTGTTTCTACTGTAGCTAATAAGCTGGGAAATAATCAAAACATGTTTATAAATCTCTGATGAAATTGCTTATTTGAAGGAGATTAAGTTTCAAGTAAGGGGCATTCAAAGTTCGTCAGGATTCGAGATCAGTGTTGTTTGTAACAAGGGAAAACTCAATTAACATTAACGCTGTCAGTTGAGCAGACAGGCAAACGAAGTTTGGACAGAGTTAAAGTTTTTCTTGTAATACAATCACTGTTTGAAAGTTTTATAATTTTTCAGCAAGTAGAGTAGCGTATTCAAATAACATTGAAAACGTAAAGCTAACTACTTTAAAAGTTTCATTACACCAGACAACCATTTACACATAAATTCAACAACCCGTACTGTCTTGGAAGTCTTACTTACAGCGGAGCGTAATCTACCTTCAAGTTGCACGCCGTTACATTTATGTCCGTTCAGTTAACTTGACAATTTCTTGTGTAAAATTTAAGCCCTAAAATACTGTCTTTCAATTAGCTTATAAAATAACATGATTAATTTCTGATTAATATGTTAATAATAACAGTAATTTCCAATGTATTTTATAACGTAGTAGACTATGTCCTTCAAAAATCTATGTAGGCTAAATTTTCATTGTCCGTATCCCTCATTACGTTCGCAATTGTACGCCAGAGTATCTGTTGGAGTGTATACATGTCAAACTGTAGAAGAAAATCGATACAATGAAAATATCATAAACAAAATATACTTAATTTAAAATATTCATAATTGAATCATCTGACTGTGATAAATTCTGTGGAGGCTAAACTAAAAAACGACTAAATCACAGATTTAGTCAACGTCCAAATTCATCTATAAAACCAGAAATTTATACATCAAATTTAGCTACACATTCAATTTGCAGTCACATTACTTCAGAATTTGTGGTCGTACGAATTCGTGAGAACTCGCGAGTAATGATTCGTAGGAAATCGTAAGGATAGCGTGGAAACACTTTCTTTGCGAAATCGTAGGAGTGTTGTAAATCGCTGGCGACCGACAATGGTTTCTTGCTATGAGATGATCTACAGCTTCCAGAGACGGCAAATTTTGTACGAAAAAACTGCCGTAAATTTTGTACGAAAAAACGTATAAAAAGCAAATTATTTTTGTCGCATACGACTAGACGTACTAATTCGTGAGTACTTGTACGCAGAGGTCGGAAGCAAACTAACCGCGTCTATAAACAACAATGGGTTTGTTCACTTCTGACGAATTCTCACAAATTCTCACGATTTCGTAAGACCACATTTTCTTACGAATTCTGATCCAACGTAACCGCCAAGGATAATAATACTTTCCCAAATTTAAACAATGTAACTATATTAAATCACACAGAAAACAGTCGACATAGTAGACACCTTTGAAAGGAAAATCCTCAGACGCATTATAGGCCCAATACAAGATAATGGCTCATGGAGACTGAGATACAACAACGAACTGTATCAAATATATAAAGAGATACCAGTCTCAAAATTTATAAGAATTCAAAGATTGCGTTGGGCCGGACATGTTATGAGAATGGAGGATGGCAGGAACCCTAAGAGGGCTTTGCTGGGTACATGGGAGGGAACGAGACCTAGAAGTAGACCGAGGAAGAGGTGGGAAGATGGCGTTGCAGAGGACGCGAAAGACATGGGGATAAGAAACTGGAGGAGGGTTGCAGTGGATAGAGTGGATTGGAGGCGGAGATCGGTGGAGGCCAGGGCCCGACTTGGGCTGTAGCGCCACAGGAGGGAGAGAAATATATTAAAACCCCAAGCGTCCTAAAATAAAACTTTAAGAGAATACAAAAATATATAAAGACAAAACAAATAGTAAATTAATAGGTTAATGACTACAAATTAATACTGAAAGAAGAACCTTACATTTTTATATTTATCTGCTTGCAATTCGCTTGTTTTATTCTTCGTATTATTTGAATTAGCAGCCATCCTTGCTATTTCTTTTATAAAATTGCTAAACTGCTACAATTTTTTGTTTAGACAAAGCTTTTCGTCATCTCTGACATCATCAGGTCTTGAACAACCTAAGGTCTGTTCAAGGCCTGATGATGTCAGAGATGACGAAAAGCTTTGTCTAAACAAAAAATTGTAGCAGACCTTAGGTTGTTCAAGACCTGATGATGTCAGAGATGACGAAAAGCTTTGTCTAAACAAAAAATTGTAGCAGTTTAGCTATTTTATAAAAGAAATAGAAAAAAGAACCGTTTAATTTGTAAACGTGATTGAACGTTTAACAATTAAATGTAATGCTAAAGCCTATGTGAAAAAGACAAAATGTATCTTTATGTACTGTATTAAATAAAACGTACATACGGTATAAACAGGATACCGGTACACCGTAAATGTAGTGTGGCGGTAAATAATGTGAAAGCTAACAAATTGGTTGGAGCAAAATTAATTGTGAAAAGTTTAAAGTTTAACAAATTACGTTCCATTATACATTGGAGTCTACCATTGTGCTCTGAGTTTGACGTTCTATAGAATGTAAAATATAAAGTGAATATTATTGTTTTAAGTGAAGTACATTATCGATATAAATGCTTGGCATAGTAATTAGCTAAATACCAATAAAAATGATTACAATCATAAACATACTTTTACAATCTTTAAAAAAAATTCATTAACACGTTTCAGATTATTTTACTGAACGTATAAGCTATATTCAGTACACACCTCTACCGACATTCGTATAGTCGAAATATTATGTTTGTAGAGCGGTTATGTACGCACATTCATAAACAACACTTATTATTTTACTGTGCTAAACTGTGAATGTTTACTAGTTCAATATGTGGGAAGGATTGTTTCCTGTAGAATCGCAGAAAAATTATACAGGAATTTAACTTTCGTGTCACATAAGTAACTAATTAACGTTGTTTTAATATTTTTATTTAACGTTTCTTCACCTTATATTTTATTAAGATTGTATGAAGTATAAAGCTTTTGCGATATCAAGTAAACGCTCAGTTAAAATTAAAAACTTTAAATATTAAAAACGCTATAGCAAGAAGACTATTATTTTTGGACATTTATATAGAATGGACGACAATAGGTTTAACAAAGCAGATCTTCAAATATCTGTGGGGGAAGAAGTCAACATCAAGCTGGATTAAAGAAGTCCAAAAGGAGTCAGAAAAAAATAATATACACGCAGAAGAAGCAATTGAAAGAGACGTTTTTTGGGCAAAAGTGTTAAAAATGGAAGGAGTCTAGGCTAGGAGAGAGGAAAACGCAGGTTTAAAGTGGACTGAAGACATGAAGAAGAGACACAGCGAAAAGATGAAAGAATATTGGAGAAAAAGAAAAGGATAAGGAATAAAGAATTAAAATTGGCATCTGGTCCTTAGACGGCCGATTAAAAAAAACGCTATAGCATATCAGAATGCAATTTAATTTTGTTAGTCTGATTTTATAATTAGTGTAACGTCAGTGAAAGTAGCGAGTCTGTAGGTTAATAGCTTCGTTTACAGTTCAGCTAATATACCTTCCTTTTAAAACAACTGACGTTTCCGGATAAAAAATTCACATATATTACCCAAGACTTATTGCTTTTAATTTTAAATGAAAGTATGAATTAATAACGCACATTGTATACGTATACTAATTTCATCAGGATTTTAAAAATTATATTTAACTTAATAACTTTGGTTGAAACTATGTTAACTTCATGGCTAGAGTCGTTTATGAATTTATTAAATTTGTCTATTCAAAAATGCATTAATTCTAAGATTTATGAGCCACCGCATGATAAATAAGATATTTTGTTTAATAATTTAAGACAAATAATATTGAAAATAAATTATCAGGAAGATATATCACGAGAACATGACTGTGAGAAATAGAGAAAAACGGAAAAGGCACAACGAAATGTGTTAAAGTATTTGTTCCAGAGGAAGTAAACAGAGAAAAGCAAACACTGACAGGATTGAAGAGATGTGATTGGAAAGAGATACAGTTCCACTTTCAATATACGACGTACGTGTTCCTAACTGAAAACGTAAACGCTTCAGTTCCACTACACGAATAAACAAAACAAATTTCTGTTTAGCTTTTAGTTGTGTTGATAGCGGTTATAATGTCACATTTTGCAATATTTACTGTTTTTACTTCCATGTTCCATAAGGAAATGGAAGTATGGTCATGGCCGAAAAAATCGTGTTCGAGATAACGGCAGATTCTGATTGTACTACCATCAAAACATGAAAAAAAGTCATCTTTCGAAAAGTGTCTGTGTGTGTGTCTGTGTGTAGAATTTTTTCAATGGCAAACGATAACAGCCGCAAATTCAAACAGAATCAAATAAGTTTTTGCATACAGTCCTAAATTATAGAAGACTCAAGGGCTATTGTTTTTTGTGAAGATCGGTTAAGGGAAAGGGGTAGTTTACCTTCAACATTTTACGTTTTAACAAGAGTATAATTTTGATAAATAAAGTATCCTGAAAAGAAGGTCATAATAATCCACTGTAGAAAGGTAGATGAAATATCTAAAAATGAAAAGGGTAATTGAAGGGGGAGGGAGTAATATTTTTATAAACTAAAATGGTAGTTCATGATGGAGGTAAATTTTTATAAGTTTTATATGTGTATTACGTTATTGACAACAAAGAAGTAGTTTCTATGGAAACATTTCATTTCACTTTAACAAAATTCTATATTTCTCATTTTAATTTAAATCACATATGAGTGAAAATATATCGTTCCTGGCAGGCACGCATATCTCAATTATGTAATGTTTACTTTTACAAAATTGTATTATTGTGATTACCGCAATAAAAAGGTCGGCAAGACACACACACACACAATTTCGCGTTATTTGTGGCCTCACTCATGTTTATTTTATTATGTTTGCCCGCTTTTTAAAGTGCCGAAACCCACACCAACACAATGCGTGCAAGCCGAAAAGGTGGACATCGATTTGTTTCCTGTGGATCGCTGGGCAGTGTTGTTGTATTAAAGCAATTAATACAATCTGTGTATTTATTTCTATTATGATATAAGAATTATAAACTAATATGTGCATGTGTGTATGTATGAAAAATATATAAATATTTTTCTCCTTTGGAAAATTGTTTGCCCCTCCTTGAAAATATTTTGACCTCCCTGATGGCTAGTTATTTACTAGCCTGTGTGGAATATAGCGTTATGACATGGATCAGAATGGTGGGTGTTAAACAGGAGACACAAACGTATTAAGGAAGAAATGTTTTGCTGAGAAATTTATAATTATACGGGTGAACAAAATAGTCGTTCAGGAAATCAGAAGACAAATGGACAAAAAAATCAAGACTCGATTTTAGAAAAGAAAAATGACTAGTATAGTATTGACAGGAAAGACTTTGATAACACTATAGACATCCCTCGGCCCCTCGCAGCGAGAGTCCAATTTCATTACAGGAATCAGATCGCAGCTACCTTTAGCTAGCACTTCGTGCGACCTACAGACATTTTATCCAAAAGTACAGTCCTTCCTCACGAAGGTTGAGGATAGTCTGAATCCACCAGACATGGTGGTACCATTTTAGCTGATATGTAATTTTTTCAGAACTCAAGAATCCACTTATTTAATTAATATTTAAATGATTTTAAATATAAATTTTAGGACATGGAAGTCATGTATTGTTCTCCATACCGATTTTTAAAAATTATCTACCAGCCTCATAGTGTTTAATATAATAAGAATATTTGGTGTGTATAGAAAATTTAGCTGTCTGCTTACAAAAATTTATTAGTATAGATAAATTTGCTTACAAAAGTTTATTAATACAAGAATTTAGTAACTGTATTTTTCCTGTTAACTCGGGAGTAGGACAGGGATGTTTTCGTCCCCTATCTTGTTTATCATAGCATTAGACGGCATGTTGCGAGAGGCAACAAATAGAAAACAGGGGATTCAGTGGGGCTTAAATAGCCGTTTGGAGGAACTGGATTATGCGGATCTCATGTGCCTCTTTGCAGAAAACCTACGAGATATGAAAATTAAATTAAACGATCTAAAAATAGAAGCCAAACAATTAGGTTTAAAGATAAATAACACGAAGACCAAGGAAATGCGTATTAACGATAGAAATAATTCTGATTTGATACTAGATAGAAGAGTTATAGAAAGGGTAGAGGACTTTTGCTATCTGCGTAGCATGGGTAGTCAGGATGGAGGTGTTCTTATGGATGTAATAAGTCATATAAATAGAGCAAAAGGTGCATTTGCACAGTGACGACCAGTATGGAGATCACCCCATATACGCAGGAAGACAAAACTCAGAATATTTGTCTCAAATGTCAAATCGGTGTTGCTGTATGGATGTGAGACTTAGAAAGTGACAAAGGACATTACCACAAGGTTACAGACTTTCATAAACCGTCGTCTGAGGTACATAATGAGAATTTGATGGCCCAAGACCATCTCGAACAGAGATCTATGGGAGACCACAAGTCAGAGTCCCATCCAACTACAGACAAAGAGAAGAAAATGGAGATGGATCGGTCACACCCTGAGAAGACCACCACAAAATATCGCTAAACAGGCACTGAATTGGAATCCGCAAGGTAGCCGCAGACGTGGAAGACAGAGGAACACCTGGAAGAGGACTATGGAAAGAGAGCTGGCTGGTTTCAACAAGACATGGAGGGAGATGAAGGCCCTGGCAATGGACAGAACACGCTGGAGAAATTTCTTCGAGGCCCTATGTTCCACCTAGGAATTTAAGGACTTATACTAACTAAAAAATTAACTATATTTTACTAGCATCGAATAACAAAATCTCTACTTCAGTAATGCTCTCTTGTGAGTGTGTTTATTAACTTCATTGATTTGAACATTTCTTCAAAAATGTGATTTCCGGAGACAGCATGTAACTTTCTAATTGCATTTATGAAACACTACATATTCAGGTATACGAGTTGGGGCAATATAGATACATGTAAGTAACATAATATTTCGTTTGTCACGTAGCTAGTATGAGGAAACCTTTGTGTTTGTGTGTACAGTATGTGGGGAGTGTGTTGATTACATGTTTGGGTGTAAACGGATGGATGAATTCAGTCTTTGTCGTGTTAGGAACGGAAATTAAATCAGAAACAGTAACACGTGTATGTGGAGGGTACTGGTCTGGTAGACCTGAACTACATCATTTTGAAGTAGCGTCATATTTAGTGACGGGAGAAAACCACCGAAGGAAGGGTAGATGGATGTTTTAATTTTCACATTTTGTTATTTTTTTCGAGATATTTTTTACATGTTTTTAAATTATGTGTTAACTAAAATAATCATTGTAATATTTTTCATTAAATCAATTTTAGACAGATTTCAACTAACGATATATTAAGAAACATTTAAATTCTAAACCTTATTAAATAAAAATGATAAAAAATGATGTTAAAATATTTAGTAAATGCAAGTGAACTTAACAAATATGTTAAGTAAGATTTTAAATAAAATTACAGATATCAAAAGTAAAATAAGGTTTGACATTCGATTAGCAGTTTGCTGACTATCAAAACACTAAATGTAAGCAACATGATGCAAATAATTACACACTGTAACACTGTAGCAAAAGTGGAAAGTTAGTATTGTGAAAATATTTTCAAAATTTAGAATAATAAGTATTATTAATGATTTATGTTATTCATGCAGACATAAGTACTGAAATGTCCTGCGAGTGTTGAAGCGCTTAGACCCATCGGTAAGATACGTTGAAGTTCATTGCACGCTATCATCAGATAGGCCTATGTATAGGACTATGAAAAAGGCTATAACGTGAAAATTGCACACTCAACAATTTTACGGGGACAAAGTTTTGTTTTACCCATAGGGAAATATAAATTCATAGAAAGCGGGGAGAAAATAAAACTAAAACTACCGATTAGAGCGGTGATACTTCAAAGTAATAAATATTAAAATGTTGTAGTAAGGAGCGGTAGCTGTTCATAAAGGCGACCTTGAGTTGACGCCTGTAAGACGGCAAAAATATGAAAAAGTCACATAGCGGACGAACCGTCATAAAATTATATTATTTTCAAGGGTGTCAGAAAGCTGTCCTAAGATTGTAAAAAGTTAAGTGCATCTAACAAAGGAACCGTTAGGTTAGACAGAGAGAGATGAAAGCGAGATGGAGATAGACGCTAAGTTTTCCCACTACGTTTACACGCGCAAATAAATACGAATAACGGAACGCGTCAGTTTTTACGCGGGATGTTTTCACTAGACAGATTGGGTAGATTTGAAATTAGCGGTATGTCAGACCAATCGGCGGGTATTTTGTAGATAGTTGGTGAGGGTAGTTCTAAGCAATGTATAAAAAACGAAGTGGTAGGAAGTTAAGTTAGTCTACGGGGAGATTGCACTTAAAAGACTCGTATCTAATGTATTAAGACATTTTATCGATAGTTTAAATAAATATATTTCAATCGCAACGAAAAAGTCAGTTACGGTAACACGAGTGAGCATGGTAAAAGCTACATATTATAAACACTTAATAATCGTTTACAAGAATAATGTTCAGAGAAATTAGAGAAGATAAATTAAAATCGAATAACATATCCAAGTTTTACTTAATACAGCATCAAGTGTTGAATGTCGAAATACATCGCGAAATTTAATGTGTGAAACATCATAGTACGGGACAGTCGGTCGATATTTGTTATCAATCCGGTGTTGGAAGCACTTAGCTTTAATAAGAATATACTGTGTATTCAACAAGTGTATTAGTATACGGCACCTGTGTAGTTAGCACTAAGTTATCTAAGTGAATAGTGTTTAATACCTGTGAAACCAGTGTACAAAGTAGTGCAAAACTAACAAGGATAACTGCTCAACGATCAACGTCGGACGACCAGCCTGGAACCTGCAGAATTGATGACATCGCGTCGCAGAGTGAGATCAACATACAAGTAACTAATAAAATGAACACTCATTTTACTGTTGCCTAGTAAATTTAAATGTATGTAAATCATATTTGGTGACTCAATAAGTCAAAGAATCCATAGCCAAGAAATAAGCACGAACAAAATTTATAGCGAAATTATTAAAAGTAATGATCGACAAATTTTGTAATATGTAAATACAAAGTAGTTATTAAAAACTTAATTAATAACAGTCAAACTCTGTTTATTTATTACTGGCGCCCTGGGATAATTCTTAAGAGTCGGTACACTAAAGTAAGTGTTACATTCAGTTGCTGATAATTAGTATGTCATAAATATTAATATTGTCATTGCGTAAATTAGCTTGATAAACTCTTACTTTGCACGTGCTCGTAGGCCAAGTGTAGTATGTATAAGCATAACATGAAATTTTATTAAGGCCTATTAAAAGTGTTACAAAGCCCACTGTATCACGACTCTGTTACTGAATAAAACAAACTAAAACTAAAGATATTCGACACTAAATATAAAAAAAATATTTGATTATGTAGAGACCGGAATGGACTAAGAATGATTTTCTTTAATTACTTAGGTTACAGGTTCAAAACTACCCTTATAACTTCTATGTTACTAGTAACTTAGTAAAAATCAAAATATATACTGTATAGTATATACAAAATATATACAAAAGTATATAAACATATTTGTCTAACACTTTAGTTTTCAATAACACACGTATATAATTTGTCAGGACTTCGTGATCAATGTTATTTTCAGCAAGAGAAAACTGAATTAAATTTGAGGCTGTCATTCGACCAGCGTTAGATAGCCAAGTGCACAACTAAGTTGAATTTTAAAATAAAACAATCCTTTCGGAGTAGTTTTTAATGATTTAGTAAGTGCAGTAAACTATTTATTCACAGATTTAATTAACACTTAAACTAACATCTCCTTTCACTGGCTTTAAAACTCAGAGAAAACGATATGTCGCAATCGCATTCTCTTCCTTCAATCCAGTCGCTCTCAGTTACCCCCCCTCAAATCTAGTTTTTTTGTCGTTTAATTATTTCTTCTGTGGGTTTTCTGTAATTCCCCTTTCTACAGGTTTTCAACATAGTACTCTCTGGTTTTCTTCGAACATCCATCGGTTTTTACATAAAAAATGAAATATAATCTTCAGTTTTCCAATCAGGATAATATTATCTTCTTGAATCACTTGATCCAGAATAATTTAATAATGCACTGCAACAAGTATCGTTACTTTGCTCAAACATAAATTTCCTCAGAATATTACGTAAAAATATTTTAAACTGTTGCTGATCTTTTAATCTGTCTGCTGGTTAACGTACAGGCCTCCTATACGAATGTCGCTCTTTAATAAAACCCTTGTATAATTTTACGTTTTGTTGTCTGCTTAGAACCTTGTATTTCTATCACTTTCACAGGATTGACAACCTCTACTTCCGCTTATGTTACAAAAGTTTATTCCATCGCTCAAAATTTTGGTATTCGCAGTCCGCGATAATAAATAAGGAAAATGTTGGAATAATCAAGTGTATAGTTTCTCTGGAAATTGGTTTCTTTACTAGAGCTCTCAAAACTTTTACACGTTTGGTTTTCCTTAAATCGAGCCTTTTTTATTGTGCCAACCATATCATAATTAAGTTTCAAACACCTACTATCTACACTACTCAAGTAACATAATTAGTTACATTAATTACAGACACTCTTTACAAACTCTTACACACAAACAATTAGAGTAGACATAATTACTTCCTTAAACTGAAGCATACAACTGAGATCCCACAAAACGTTTTATAACAATCTGCAAAAAATATACGTTATATAAAAATAAATCATATTTCCAGTTTCAGCAGCATACGTGGCCAAACCAACAGTGTTTGTTAAAATCCCGAATAATTAAATGCCTACATATTATAAGTCATAATTATAGGTTCAGGAGTTACTATCCATTTAGAAAGAAACTTTGATGTGTTTCATAATGTTGCTAAACTGTCATTACAAGAAGTAAAAATATAATTGCTAAAAAAATTCCTACCTTGTATTGTATTCAGTATTCAGTAAGAGAATTAATCATAGGTGGTTTCATGACATTACGTAACAGTTCACATAAACATTGATAACGAATCATGATAGCAACGAGCAAATTAGTTGGTATACAAACATGAAGTTACTCTTCCACTGATAGTAATGTTATTTTTGTTAACATTATTTTAATTTCTTACGTTCCAATCTTTGAAATCACTTTTAAAAGACTTCATAAAACGCAAAATAAATTCCTGTGTATTTATTACGTTATTTATATACAGTGTTACTTAACATGTATTAAAACAGTCACTGCTAAGTTTTTTCTGTTTACGAACATTGTATGAAGATGATTCCTGTAATACGTTTTAAAAAATCACGTTCGGGTAACGTACAGAAAAAGCTGTACCGGTAGTAACAGAGTAATGTTGTTTTTAATAAATACATTAAAAATGTGGAATAAAAATAGAAAGACAGGAGTATGAAAACGCTCTTTATTATAGAATTGGCTACATAAAAGGGTACGGTTGCGTACATAGACAAGAAACTTAGTGAATGTTGAAAGTGATTATGAAATAGAAGCCATACCGAAGCTGAGTCAACGGATAGCAGAAAGGCTGGTGGTGAGATAAATTAACTTAAGACGTAAAAGCTATTAAAGTGACGGTATAGACAGAATGAATAAAATGTATGAAGGAGTGGAGAATGGTGATCTGTAAGAATAAGAGGCATAGAAAATTGAGGGTAAAATTATGTGAGTGTTGGGATCAAACGATTAATCACAACAACCCACTTTATGAAGTTGTAAGAGTTCAAGATCTTTCTGCGAAGAATGTACAACCATAATGAATTATGAAATGAAAATGAATACAGGTAAAAATTGATAGGCCTATGTACAACATAATATATTGTATTATATTTGTTATGACATTTAAAATTATATGTGATTAAAACAATATGAATACTATATATATATACACACAAACCTATTTATATATGAAACTTAAATATACACACAGTTTATCATCATGTTGCTACCATAACATCTAAAGTTCCTTGTTCATTTACATCGAATAACGTATGTTGAAAACAAACAAAAACTAATACAAAATTAGATATTGAAAAATTTATAAGAAATGTAGTGTGCAGTGAAGGCGTGTTTTGCGTTCAACACGTTAAGAATTAAAAATACAATTTGTATTTATCAACATTCACTTCAGGCAAGATTAAACTGGACATTTGTACCGTCCGTGTCTATAAGGAGTTACACTGTAATCAAGGATAAAGTACACCCCTCCCATAGGTGTGGTCTTTAGGACTAAAAGACGAGCTTAAAAACACTTCATGTTCAGGCAATCATTCAGACTTCTTAAAAACAATGTCACATTTTATCGTGATCTTCCAAAGTATGATTACGTCGTTTAACTGAATTTGCATTAGTAAAGATCAAGTGAGCGTCGCATCGTATAAATGATATTCAGACACTTATGTGCAGAAAACAGTTACATATGGAATGTCAAAAACGAATTTATTAGAACACTGTAAACGGAAGGCAATAAGTAATAATTATAACATTGTAAAATTTGAATTATCTTGGTTACAACTGTAATGGTGTTGTCACTGAACGGTGCCTATTGTTCTTCCTGTATAATCACTTACCTTAAAAAGTTAATATTCTTAATGGCTCATAAGAAATTGGAGAGCAGAGATTATTACGAGCAATTTTCAACAAAATGAAAACAAGTACGGAGATTATGTCGTGACAGTCTTTGGTAAATTCAACGAAGGGGAGTTTATAATCAACAAGGAAATGAATGGTTTCATTTACCCCCTGCAATGAAAACGAAGCTTCGCAAAGATGGACACTTCACAGGGGGCTCTTTATATTTTTGTTGTAAAAAGAAAGATATGTTTATCAAACAACACCTCGTTGCTAAACTTCAGTTTATGCTTTAACTGCTTTTAAAAAATTATGAAATATTCAGTTTTTCAAACCTAACTTAAAATTAATGCATTCAAAATTGTTTTCTCATTTTGGTATTTTGAACATAATAATTACTCAATATGTAAGACTGGACCTATTTTTGGTATAACATATTTGTACATTTTAAGTT
Organism: Magicicada septendecula; assembly: GCA_034769895.1. Lineage (NCBI taxonomy): Eukaryota > Metazoa > Arthropoda > Insecta > Hemiptera > Cicadidae > Magicicada > Magicicada septendecula. Next base: position 805,662,295 of record CM068368.1, on the reverse strand, counting down.
CAGTCGAGGTTATTTGTGTTTTACCTCGTAGCCTACATAGAGTAGGTTACTATGTAAAACAGTGACTAAACACTATTTACTTCGTAGGATCATTTCTAGTTTGTCTGCTCTTCCGACTTACCTTTAATTCAATTTAGCAAATCATATTTAAGAGAGAGAGAGAGAGAGAGAGAGAGAGAGAGAGAGAGAGACTTTTTTGCTTGCGTGTGTAGTCGTAGCACACATCTAATTATTACATATAAGTGATAATCTCGTGTTACACATAGACATAATATACAATCTTATACTATAAAACACATTTATAATTATCTAATACTGCTCTCGGCTTGCTAATTAGTGTGATAATTATTAGATTATCTAATTTCTTTCTAATGATCTAATTTCTTTTGAATATACTGCATATGCACTGCTTTGTTTCTAATAAAATTTACTAATTACTTTTATATCTATTTAAATATCAATGACTACGTTATTGATTCAAAATTATAGTTTAAAACATTTCTTAAAACATTACTCTAATTACTATACAGGAAATATTTACATTTGCAAAATTTATTAATTCATCTTTGAATTGGATTGTCTCTCTTTTTACATCGTTAATTATATTGTCTTTCTGTGAGTCTCTGTTTTACAAATAAGTTACATGGTTGTTTTTCACCTTATTGTCGTGGTAAATCGCCAGCGTGTCCTCTTCGGTCCTAGGTCCGCGATCCTGGATGCTCCTTTGTAGTCATGTAGTCCTGGAGTCCTTGATCCTCGTTACTCGCTGGATTCTATTACATGTACTTGGCTGCTCCCTCGTCTCCCGTCATGACCTCAGGTTGCAGGTGTTCTCACGAAAGTGATGAGTAGTCGTGAAGAACCTCCGGCTGCTGCTGTGGTTGATATACAAAAGTTGTTGTCTCTAGGCAGAACCTCCGGCTGCTACGGTAGTTGTATGAGAAAGAGTTGTAGTTGCCGGGCAGAGCCTCCGGATACTAGTATGGTTGAACGAGAAAAAGAATTAAGTTAGCGCGTCTCGTGTATTTATACCCTAGGGCGCTAAAATCATGTTTCGACAATATTCTGGATGTCAGAGTCTGTCGTTGGCGTCCTTTCTCACACACGATTATTATCACACTTAAATCGCCTGTCTTCGCGAAATGCGAAGTCTTTTGCACATTACCCGATATTCATCTTGTCGGTAATTTTTATGTGTTCACTGTGTATAAACCGTTTTTCTCTAGCTTATTTAACATAAGTTTTAGTTATATTTATGTTCACTATACTCACACTTTTTATACTTTTCACACTATTTTTTACACACATGTGCGTCTTATTTTTATACACACTTTGGTGTATTTGGTTTGGTGATATTATGCACACAATCTTTACAACATAAATAAATTCATATAATTAATAGCGTTCATTAAGGGTGACGCTTTTCAGGAATCGACAGGTCTCACACACACATGTAAGATACGCGTGTACACACAGACACAGCAAAGTGGCGTGATCAACCTGTCCCAACATGAAATTTTGGTCGTTCTTTTACAGCTCTGATTGAAAGCTGAATATTGCTAACAATATGTTTTTTATTTATTTATTTTAATTAATTATTTTAATTACTTTGTGCAATGCACAGTATCCTATACATTTGTACTGTTGGAATATACACATAGATATAAAGGTCTATCACAAAAAATTGCTACTTATTGTGCAACTATTATTACTATAAATATTTTATTACCAGGCTAAATTACCAGAATAAAAATTTACTTACCAGAAAGTAAATATAATTGATTTGTATTTGGGCTTAAATTACTTAATTGTTGAACTGTTGTTAACATACTCTTTACGTTATTTCGAAAATGTAGTTCACTGATTAGAATCAGAAGCGACTTTAAGTGTACGACAGGTAAGGTCACACAGGGCCCTGCGTTTATCCAGTACAAATAAAAGAGGAAGAAAAAGAGAGAGAGAGAGAGAGAGAGAGAGAGAGAGAGAGAGAGAGAGAGCGGAACGTTGCGACTAACAAATCGTAAATATTGATGTTATTTTCAACGTGTAAAGAAGTTTCTGTTCAATGGGTAAAATTCTCCGTTTGTTACATTAGTCAGTTTGACACTCGTATTATGTAAACGTTTGCGTCAAACAAGAAGATTACTCGTATTTTAAGCCACAAGTAACATATTTCCTAAGGCCATAAAACGTTTTGGTCGTTGATTACATTTCATTTGTCGCTGCATTATGTTCACCCATTACACTCCGTCATTTACGTATACGAGCTGTACTCAAATGTCTCTTCACAGCAAAACGAGGTAGATTATACATTGATTTCTTGAGCCTTTACGCTCGTTTGCAGTTATTTTTAGTAGTTAAATCATATATTTTCAGTTATTTGTATTTTATTTATACTTTTACGAAAGAATCTGTAAAAAATGTAATATTATTTTTATCTGTTAATATTAACAATACAGAAAAAATAAATTATTAAGTTCAGTCAATTACTTCTAAATTTTGACCTGTTCACATAGTGATTATATTTATCAAGTAATAACACACACCCATGTAGGAGTAATTACTCTGACTGGATCCGTTTAGAACTATTCTACTAAATGCAGTTATTCAGTTCAACACGTGTATAATATATGCGATATTTTTTGCTGATAAAATTTTATGGTTTCGACTTGTGAGAATATTTAGCATAAAAACCTACTTTAAAGACGAATGAAACGTAGGCTACTTAGAACTGATCATTTATTACTTAATACATTTATTTGTACTAGTCATTCCTAGCTGGTAGTCTGCATACGAGAGGTGGTCCGACAGAAGCTCAAAAGCGGCTCGGATGGTACCAAGATGTGAATATAAACACAATATTTATTTAGTCTCGCTTATAAAACGCGGACTCAACAAACAAATTGTAGCAGAGTGCAAGCGACCAATTGATTAAAAATAATCAAAAAATTGACTGGATACAAGCAAAGGAATAGCTAGCTTTGGACTACAATGTCGAGCCTAAAACTTTCCAAATATACCCAAAAATTATAACATCGATTTATTTCAATTAAAATAGGGACAATTTCGATTACTGCAAAAGTAATTTTACTTAGTCTATGACGGAGGTTATTAGGGGGACAGTCAGTATTAAAAGAATTAAAAACCACCGAGCTATTGGGCCGTGGACGATAGTTTGATGATTGAGGCATATTTTATCTACAGAAGTTTTAGCCACCCACTGGAGGCCTTCTTCAGTAGCAAAATATTCGACAAGGGATGGTAGGCTGAACGTACCCCAAGCTGAGGTATAAGCAATGAAGCCATGCATGCACCCACCACGCCTAGAAAACGTGATGATAATTTTTAATTCTTTTAATAATTTGATTTAATTAAAAAAAGTTAAATCTAATTACTAAATATTTTGCAAAATATATTGTTCGTTTTCTCAGTGCCATAGATTCATAAAAGAGGGGGGGGAGTCGTGTTTGCACTCGGCGGTCCGCCGCCATCTTAAGGTCGGGAACAATTAATTGTACTACAGTATTAGTTTTGCTTGTCAGTACACTTGACTTACAATCAGTAATTGTTACTTTGGCATTCGATTAGTTAATAAACTACTTTGAAACACCGTTGACAGAAGATTATTGCATTTTTCAAAACAATTAAAATTTGTATCTTATTAACTTTTTAACTTAGGCTACATAAGTTGGATGCCCAGGGTCATTTCAAAAACCAGACACTGAATCTTACCTAAGACAAAAATAACACTAATCTCATTATGTGCCAATCACACATTAACCGTGATAACCAGGCACTGAATCTTCTCTACGACAAGATTATCGCTAACCTTATTATATGTTAATCACATATTAACCGTGATAACGGCGACATAATCATAATATTTAACACTGCTTTCCTCCACAGATAAAGAGAAATTTGGCAGTAACGATTCAGCCTATCCGAACAGCATTTTTCACATGCCTGATTTATGTGTTTTGACATTAATACTACTATAAAGTTTTGCTGAATTTGTTGCAGTTATGCTTCTTTATGCTTGATTATTAGTACTTTTACACATTTGTGGTAGCTTGTATGATGTAGAATGTAAGGTTTGCACATTGTCATATCTGCATAGGTAGTTTTACAGAAAGGTTTCATAAAATCTCGAGTTTGTAGACTACGTTTAAATCCTATCTTCCTGTTGAAAATACTGCTGACTAACAAAGCGTGTTTTACCGGTTGTATGTATGTTTCAAACAAAAAATTTGTAAGTTCGCAACAGAATATTTAAAATATCTCTGCTTCTAATAAAGTGGTGGCTTTTGTTTACGCGCAAGGATGCATGGGTACATAAGCTAAACTACTGACACATTTGTCTTTGTATGTTTGTAATGTTGGAAACGGAAATTAAATTAGATACAACAACACACAGTATGTGGGAAATACTGGCAACAGTGAGGCGTGCCATGTGTCTTAAACGACACACGACGACGGTTTTTGAAAGGCAGGATTTAGGTTCATGACCTCATGTTTTGTGGATATATTTTTAAAATGTTTGTTTAAACTTTTAAATTTAAAATCACAAATTACTTCAATGTTATTTGGTATGATACATATGTAATACCTATTTTATTTATTTAACTGAAAGACGAATAATTTATTGTAAAAAATACTTTCTAAGCATAAGAGTAAACTATAGTTCCTAAGCAAATGAATAATAATAATAATAATAAGCTGCAATGACAAAGGGAAAATTTTTATGTGAAAAAAATCTTGTGGGGCTCGTTCTCCTCCCAACGAGATGCCATTTTAATAGCAATGGAGCAGTGGACATGACTGTTTTGTTCAAAGTGGTGAGTGTACCACAGCTACACAGTGACTCTTTCGCTGTAATTCAGTGTTGGTCAACGAGAGGCCGTTCCCAGTCGGAACGCAATCCTTAATGGGTGGAAAATTTCATAACAACTGTGAAAATTATGAAGAAGAAGCCACCAGGCCCTAGACGCAATGTAACGACACCGGAGGACGTAGGAAGGGTTAGAGAAGCACTGATTAGGAGCCGAAGACGATATGCAAGTGAGCTAGCAATCAACCGTGAAACGGTCAGGCGAATATTGCAGGATTTGAAATTCCATCCACACAAAATTCAAATTCTGCATCAGCTAAAGGCGGTAGATTACAAACAATGTGAGGACTTTCTGTGAAAATGCAAGTGATATTGAGTAAAAATGTGCGATTGTTAATGATTGATGAAGCCCATTTTCACCTGGACGGGACCGTAAATAAGCTCACACTCTCAACGAGTCACAGTGTGGTGTGCTGTTGCCTCTTTTGATATTATTAGACCGTTTTTTTTTTTTAAGAAAAATGGCGTCACAGTCACTGTCAATTTGGCTCGTTATATTCACATGCTTGAAACGTTGTTCAGGCCAGAACTGGGAAGACGATGAATTGCCTTGAAAAATGTCTGGTTTCAGCAAGATAGCGCTACGGCACACACTGCGAATGATTCAATGAATGTTCTTCGACTCATGTTTTCTGGACGCCTCATTTCAGGTTTTTGCGATGTTCCTTGGCCTCCAAGATCTCCCGACTTGTCAATGTGTGACTTCTTCCTGTCGGGGTACCTCAAAAGCCGTGTATACGCTAACAAAGCCCGCAATTTGGATGAATTGAAGAATGCCATCATTCAAGAAATTGCTGCCATCCCTCAAGAGATGTTGGCCAGTGTGATGCAGGATTTCCAGCGGAGACTTGAAAACTGCATTCAAGAAGATGGGCATCACCTCGCCAACATTATTTTTCACAATTAAGGTAAACCTTAACATAATTCAAATGGCATGTACTAAGTTACATAAACCCACTTGAAGATTAAAGTTACTGAGTATTGGCTATTTTAAAACTGTTCGATTCCCGTGTGTCACCTGTTACAATGAAAAGGAAAACAAGATAATATATGAACTAGCGTTCTGGTCACATTAAAAATGTACTTCCTAAAAATCACTCTCTGCTTTGATATAGGTCTACGCTTGGTTTAAAAAACTTAATATCACATGAAACAAAAACAGCTGACGTGGATAAATACAAAGTATGGCACAATGATGCAGATTACTTAAACGTCAATATTAAATAACGACTGTATTGAAGATAGTGTAACACCGAAGATCGTGTATTGAAGATTGTGTAAGACTGTATTGAAGCTCATCGAATAAAAGGATGAATAATAATAATGGTCCTAATTAGACCATGCCATAACGCAATTCCAGTACATTTTTCTAATTTTTCACAAAATTATGAAAATTTTGAATTAAATATTGTGAATTAAGTAACTGAATTCAAACGGCTTGGCAAATGCCTGCCTATTCACAGGACTGCCTATTCGACGGATGACAGCAGCAGTTGTTCACGTGTTTTGAAGCGATTTAGTTGTGCGAAGTGGTAAGCCATGTTTACTGTTTCTAACTGTGTGATACCTAAATTAATTATAATGTCCTAAATCATTCTTCACCTTTGTTTTAGAACATATTTCACAGAGTTTGTACGACAACTCTTGTATTATTTACAGTTAAGCATAAAACCTGTTTAAATCGTCTAGTAATTATTTTATATTCTGTATATAAGCTAGTAATAATTTTCCAGGCAATATTGATAAACAATTAATATTTAATTATTAGAAAATAATAAATTAGAAAAATTTAATTTTCTTGTTAATTTAAATTATTGAATTCAAATAAAAATAATTTCAAAATATGTTTTAATATAAAATCTTACTAATAATAATAAATGTTTACATAAAATTAGTTATGCATCATTGTGAGTACATTTTGAGAAGACTTTAGTAATTTATTATCCACTACGTAAATAAAACCTTTGTTTTACTGATTTACTCTTTGTTAAAGTAATTTATATTTTTTGTTATACAGGCCTACTAATTAGCCTATAAAACGCAAATAAGTCGCTTTTATGTTTTATTATGAAATTTACTTGTTACCTAAAGGAGACGAGATTTAAAAATATTTATAAACCGGTACCCTTCGCAATGAATTCCGATACTCGTTATTGACTTCTTTACATTTAACCAATCACAGGTGGAAGAAGATGTCGCAGAAAGTGAAAAATAGACTGAATAAAAACAGTAACTCTTAAGGATATACGACAAATTAAATAAGTTAATTATAAATTTATAGTTATATATTCGTCATATTGGGATAATAAAGAATTAGATCTATTTATATTTTATACTGCCTCTGAGCTATAATAACTTTTTAACAAATTAGAAACTTTGAAACACAACGCATTAAAAAATTATGAGATAAAAAACTAATATCATTCTAATTACTTTAGTTACGTACATAACTGCGTAAGATTTTATATATAAGCGACTATATTGGTTTAAAGATTATTTTCCATCTTCGTCGTGAATGCCGCCTACTTCTTCCTGAAGTAATTAACCGTTCTCTTGAGATGAAGTGTAATACTGTAGTATAATTCATTTCAAATTTCGCACATTTTGCTTTTACTTTTTCTCTGTATCATTTTTTGTTTATAAAGCGCTTTTATCTTGCACGTCGAACATCAAAGGATAATGTCATTTTCTGTAACAGCATTTCCTCTACTTCCTGCATATATTCTAAACATATTAAGCACTAAAGTGTGAGTTTGTGTACTTATGAAATTTTTGAACTGATTATACCGTTAATACAGTATACAATTAAAAACGAATTTTAACTTTTAATCTAAAGGACTAGAAGTCCATTATTCCTTTGTAAGTAACTCGTTGAGTTTCCTGCAGGTCTCCTATGTAATATCTTTAAATAAATACAACTACAAGTATGTTTATTTTCACCTGACGCACGTTTCACAGAAATTATTCTCAAAAACCTCTGAAGATACAGAATAATTTTTGTGAAACGTGCGGCACACACTAAGAGTCTCTGTTACAAAATTAACATTGTCTTAGATTTGATTTACGAATTAAATATGGGTGCTCTATTTCACCGAAAATTTTTAACAAACACGTGTATGACATAAAGCAAACAAAACAGATTCGGGAATATTACTCAAAGGAAACATATTTGAGAATTTCTTGCTGCATGTGGACGATAAAAAAGTAAATACAAAACAGAAGACCAGTTACAAAAGATGATATTCACATTTAATAATACCTTACACAACTATGGGGTACAAAATCTCTGGTATATAATAAGTATGCGTAACCATGACGTTTAGTAGAAATCTTAATAGACAAAAATAATCAAGCACAATTAAATTTTAAAAACTGATTTTTTTATTTTACTTATGAAAAATGCGATATGTTTTACAAAAATGACAACATTTTAGAAAGTAAGGTTACAACAGTAAGAAAAATCTGTAGTACTATCGATATGAGGTAAAATAATAAACTAGGATGAATACTCAAATGATATTTTTAAAGCAGTAGTTATCCCTATATTCTCTTATAGACCCCCGGTATAAAGAAGAAAAGAAAATATAAGCTGCCAAAATAAAAATTTATGAAATGCTAAAATTATTCCCTCCTAGGTCGGAAATGATGACGACATTATACAAGAAATAAGAAATAAATATTTGCAGAAGATAAACAGAGACAATAGGAGGGCACAAGGAACAGAAACATAGATATTGGTAGACGGAGGAGGAGGGTTTGATTTTGGAACAGGACTTAATTCTCGAAGATGAGAAAGAAGTGTTACACACAATCATATCTTATGATTTAAGAAAGATTACTTGCAAATCTTTTTTAAAATTAATTGTCGAGAATCTGCTGGATTTGAAATTATCATAATAAAATGGCATGATCACTGAGTTGAAACGGACCAAACCGTCTAAAGTTTGTGGGAGAAACAGAAGGAAGGAGAAGAAGAAGCATAAATGTCAGCTGTTTTGAATATTCGTAAATAATTGCGATGTGGTCCGCTAGATTTTTGTAGCCGATACTACTTACAGCACCTGTTACTAGTGTACCATAACGTTCCATAGGTTAACGATGATTTTTAAAATAAAGAAACAAACAAAATAATATTTGCTGGCGTAAGACAAATAATTTATTGATTTTCTCCATTAGAATATATTTGCTACATATCTTATTTAAAACTAATTGTTAGGTGCAGAAACATTAGCTCTCTCATAACCTACATCGGTGGAGTTCCAGTAATCGACAAATTAATGTGTAATACTCGAACTGCTTCCTGAGGTATTAAATAATATTTTAGTAGTAATGTGTAATTTTTAATTTAATTAATTGGATCCATCTGTATCCAGAGATGTACGAGTATCTCTGTATGTCTGTTAGTTATCTAATAACGTGCGCTGGGAAGATTGTCCTAAATAGGACCATGTTAGATAACGACAGATTTACAGGGCTGTATGTTGTACTGTTTCTATCCCTGGAGACATCTAAGACATTACAAGGGTTTATGTTACGCGGAGGGTGGGTATACACAGGAGTGAGATCAGGCGCTAATTAATGTGTGTATCGAATCCAGTGTAAGATATGTAATAGTAACATTTAAGACACGCATTTAAACATGTCATGGTACATTCATAACTGCATTGTAATGCACATCCGTTCATACTATAAATGAATAAAACCCAAAACGTTTTAAGAAATGCTAGGAAACACATTGTCAAAGGAGTGGTAAGGCTTGCAGTATCTTAGATGACGGACACCAGGTCAGTTTTTCACAGTGCTCCGAATACGGGGTGATTAACTTTGATTCTACACATATCAATCAACATAATTAACAAATAATTCGCCCATAAGTGAATTAAATAAAAGTTTAGTTGTTCTATGTTTTGATGAAGCCGTTTTGAAAGCAGCGTGAAGAGTAATTTAAATCACTTTTCGTAGAATTATGTAACTAACGCATAGTCAGCCAGATGGATTATACGAAGTTGGATTCAAAGTTTTTACTTAAGTTAGCTATATTACTTTAGTACAGTATTAATGCCTTTAAATAGTAGTAAACTGGTTAATCCTAATCACGTTAACATAGAAGTATTACTGGTAGTCGTTGTACGACTTTTTTAATTAACAATTTTATATTATTAGTAAATTTGTAGAACCTACCGTTTTTGCGTAATATGTAATTGTAAATGACTATTAGACTACATTAAAAGTGGATATTTGTTAAGATTATAGTTAAGTATACGTATTTGTACTGTTCCTGTTCACTAAACTTAAGTGTTAACGTCTTTTCATCCATTGTTAATGAGAAATATTACAAACTGTTGCTGCAAAATGTGGTTTTTACATAATACGTACGTGATGACAAGATTATAAGAGATGTCTAGTTCTGTTATATATTTTTAAATAATGCCACACAACTGTTATAAATTATTACCCACATTATTCATGACTTTCTTATTTATTGCGTGTGGTGAGGATAGAACTTTAATATTACGCAGGCATTAAGGGTTGCAAAAACATACAAGAATCAAGAATAACCGACAAGATGACAAACGTGATAAGACATTAAAATCACTGCAGCTCAACGAATTCTCTTATATTACAGAGATCATCAAATGTACAATTTAGCTCGTCAGATAAAACACACATGTAGTTTTTTGATCACTAACGACTTACGACTGTCATCAAAAATTCTTCAGAAAGCTATACGTTCTCACAAAATAAGAGATAGTAACACATATTTTATGTTTCTGAACAGTACCAAACAACCAAAATTTATTCCAATCGAATGTCAATCCAATGATCACAGTATAGAAGGACCTGAATCATTGAAGAGTACCGCACTAGTAGAACAGAAATAGGACGAGACGGAATATATAACACTGTATTCATAATAATTTTACATTTTTGGTTACACAAATAAGCATGAATTAATTAATGAAATAAGTCTTTCATTAATTAAAAATAATAAATTAGTCAATATATAACTAAATTTTGATAGTAACTAATAATAAATAAAAATAACCTTCCATATTTTATTATTGTTCGAAGGCTTTCACGGCGGGTGTCATTTCAATTCAAATTAACTGCCGGGCTGTTTGGCCGTGGTCCAAGGTTTCCACCAAACGTATCAGCAGCACCACTGGCTGCCATCTTCAGTGGATGAAACGAGTCAAACCTAACGCGGGGTGTACGTTAGGATCACAGTACTGTGGTTAAGGCTGAAGATGGTTTCATCCACTGAAGATAGCAGCCAATGGTGCTGCTGAAACGATGGGTTTAATTGAAAACCTTAGACCACGGCCAAACAGCCCGGCAGTTAATTTAAATTCAAGTTTCCCTATTTTAGTCAATTTTTTAAACTCCCCTGTCTCTGCTGGTAGATCGTTGTACGTAAGTTGACAAAAATTTATGTTTTATTTGAAAAGCCTATGAATAAACAAATTAGATTAAGTCAATACTCAGCTATTGGAATTAACTTTGTATAAACGTTATTTCTATGATCATGTTGCTGACAAAAATTTGGGGATAGATTATATATTTTTTGATTGATCATTAAAAATGCTCACCTACAGGAAAATTATTGACGCCAGGTTGTAATCAACTAATGAATAACTATTACATCAGCTCATATATTTTTAACCTTTTTCACTAGTCTTTCAAGTGTATGTTTGCTTTCCAGCCCTTGAACCTTCTCTTGTGTGTGTGTGTGTGTGCGTGTGCGTGTGTGAGAGAGAGAGAGAGATTGAGAGAGAAGTTACATAACAGAAATGCTACATGTACCTCACATGTTCACATTTCGATATTTCCTGAAGTTTTGATACCGAACGAACACATATTCGTGTTTTTGCTTGTTCATTGTATGGTTTACTTTATGAACCTAATGTTCTAAACAACGCCATGTAGGGATTAAAAAGTTCAGATATACTTCTATTTAAAATTTCTCTCAAAGTATGATAAAGAAGGTTGTTTACTATGGTGTTTGTCATTTTCTAGTTAACGCTAATTTGTAATTAATATTTACTTAAGAAAAAATTATTAGTTTCTAACAGACAAATAATTTCTTAAATTTATATTATTAAATGCAATATAAAATTCAGTTTTTAAACTGAACTAACATATAGGTTGCTTCTAATTCTAATCTTATAACCAAAGGTATATAAAAAGTCACACAAAAATCCGTTCTCTAAACGTATCTCACAATCCATTTATAAAGGCCTAAAATATAATAATAATAATAACAATAATAATAATAATAATAATAATAATAATGATGATGATGATAATAATACGCTGTTATTTTTCTTAACGCATTCAAAATTTCTTATTGGTTTTACTGTGTGCAAAAGCAATAAAAATGCATCCTTTGTTAAATTGAAACATAACCAAGCTGTAATCTTTCAACACAGGAGCACGCTATTTAATTTCTCGCTTCTATAGTTAATAGTAATCACTTCTTTAAGTTACAGTAAATAAACTTTTTTTAAATCTATTTTCGTTATTTTTTTATGTTCACTCACTGCGCTAATAATGTTCAAAATGTTCACTTTGCAATAGCGATGCAAATGTTTTAAAAGCGATACAAATGTGCTGTACGTCTACACATGGTTTGTTGCACAAAAACGAGCGTTTGAGAAGCACTGCTTCTGCTTTATGGAGTTTGAGTTAGTTAACCGGGACAAACGACATCGTCACGGCTGTCTCACTGTTGTCATTATAACTATAGCACGTAACAGCACGTCATTACTCACCTACGAGGATCATTACAGCTGGCTAATTGGTGCTGGCCTCAGACTGAGTCATACTGATACTCGGACTTGCTTTTACTATCGTACGTCTCAGACATGTAACACACGGTACATACCTGTAACAGAGAGAGTACAATGTATATGATGAAATGTAACATAATTATTGTACACTCATTTGAATGGTAAATCTAGGCTACTTTCCGACGGTAGTATTCACACAGCTTATTGTAATCACACACAAATTTGGTAATCTAATTAATCTTTTTTAGCAATAATTATCTTCTTCTATAAAACATTCAGCCACAACATAGTGGACACAATACGTAAAAAGATATTTATGCTTCACCTATGTCTTAATTTAAAAAGTTAGGCTGAAGAAAAAAAATGCCAATACTTTTACTTTATCAAGGACGAAATAAATAAGACGCCACTTTACCAACAGATGTGTTGTCAAATAACCTTCGTTTCTGTTTTTGTCAGCAATTTGCCGCTTTCAATGCCTGTCTTCTCTTCACAATATAAGGAGCATCATATCGCGTACGATTTACAGCAAATTAGAAATAGAATATTCTGAACAATCATAAAGTAAGTAATTTTTTGAAAATATAATAAACATCTTACATTTAATATGTTCATCATTATTTTTTATTACTTAATGTTGTTGATACAATTAGTTATTTTTAATTTACTTAACATGTTATTACTGGTGCATAACTTAGTATTTAATTTTACAAAAGATTATCCCACTTTTAAATTGTAAATATTAAATTACACTTCTTAGACTTCGTTGTTTTAGCGGTCCATGTTCCTAACACCTCGAAACTTAACTCGCAAGCCTTTTAATCTTGAACAATATCCAGGAACTCTCCTCTTAATTCTACTGTAACCTATGTTTATTAATTCGTTTGCTCACCTTTTGGCCTTTTCCTCTGTTTGTCTTCTCGTTGTAGATTGGTTATTAGGAAGGTAAGAAGGAATGGTAAGAAGATATGGGTGCAAGACTTCTATACGTGCAAAACCAAAGCTCAACCCGTAGGGTTCCCATTAGAGGTTCTCTGACTATTCTCGCTGGTGGAAGATTTCAGTTTTTTTTTTAGTTTTTTTTTTACTAATGTTACATTCCGTAGTTTAGCGGATAAAGTGTTCTGGCACATGTGTTCGGTTTTCAACAGACATTGACAATTTCTTTGTTCTGGTGTTTTCTTACAGTCTTATAATAATTAGAAGATCCAGTAGCAGATAACCCAAGGAGCAGAATCATGAACCCCTGGTCTTCCATATGTCGCGTATGTCACCTCCGATAAATGACTGTCGTGACTGTCGCAGTTGATATCCCCATAGAGCCAAACAGAATGCATGTCAGTAGTAAAACATATGGTTAAGCTATTGTGTAGTAGTGTTTAGACCGCCAGTAGGTCAAAGGTTTGGTAAATTTGGTACACATCACGTAACCGAAGAAAATTTTGCCAATTGCTTAAACCTGAAGGCATTGTAATAAAATAAAATTTAAGTAATGAAAAGTGACTTAAATTCTCATGGCATTGTGGCAAGTTAAGACATAAAGAGTAAATGTGAACAGAAGAACTGAGCAGGCAACATAGATGATTGTATTGGTTTCCAGGAATGTTGCATCTTAATTGTATTAAACTTGTGCAACAGCGTCTTCATACTCTAAAAATAATAAAACTTATTCAACAAACTATAAATCTCTGCAAACACATTGTTTGGAACTCAACCATATTCTTGTTAGCTATAACTTTTCACTAAATTGTGAGCTTGAAAAATCCAATTTCGCACGGATAAAACACGTACTGAGAACAATATGTGTTAAATAAAAGTTAACCGTCTGAGTAAAATGCCATACGAGTGCCTCCACTCCTCTCTATCCTGTGCGACTCTTCGCAAATTCTGACCCTCAGTCTTCTAAAAACTTCGCATACATCGTCCACCCATCTTCTTCTTGGCCTCCCAATTGTTCTTTTTCCTTCTGGTCCTCCAATGAATTGTTTTTTTACTGCCATTTTCTCTGTCATTCTTTGTACGTCACCTGTCCACGTAATTCTGCCTTGTTTCCTTGCTATGTCGATGTCTGGTTCCTTGTATACATCGTACAATTTGGCATTTGTCCTCATACGCCACATTTCAGTATCTAGTACACTTCCACATATCTTCCTCAGAATCTTTCTTTCCCATCTTCTGATCATATCTTCTTGTGCTGAGGTCACGGTCCAGGCTTCTGAAGCACACAATACTACTCGCCGCAATACAGTTTTGTAAATCTGGACTTTGGAGGTTCTAGAAATGTTTCTGGACTTTAGGCAGCAAAAAAAAGTAGCACCTATTTGCCATGGCCAGTTTGTCTTGAATTTCCGCCTGATTTTTTGACGTCAGGAGGGACCCATGATATCTACAACTGTCTACACTCTCAAATTCACTGCCATTGACTTTCCTTTTTGGGACTATTTCCTCTCGGACACTCTTCTTCATCAACATATAATTGGTATTTTGGCTGTTCACTTGCAGCCCTAGGTTGGTCAAAACATGCTCCAGCGAGGTGTACGCCTCTTCCAATGTCCGTTTGTTTCTTGTCACGATAACAAAATCATCAGAATATGCAATACACTGCGATCTTCTTTTATTTTACTGTGGCGGATACTATCTATCACCTGTAATGTTAAAATACTATTGTTTAGCTTTCTAATATTCTAAACAACTGGAAAATCAGCACTATTGTTTATTAGGGCTAATATTCGATCTGAAAAACGTAAAAGTGGTAAACATTGTATCCCCTTGTGTCCCGACTGTATAATAAAACTAATTATAATAAATTCGAATTTATTAAAGGTAAAATATTCACCCACATTAACAAGAAGGTATGTTGGTTTATTATTAACTGTTGGTTTAACAGAAACCTATTGGCTGGTTCTAGGCTCCTTCTGTCAGAAAATGAGAAAAATAATACAAAAATTAATAGGTCTATGGCACAGGGATGTTCCTGAGTAAACTTGTTTGTAGTGATAGTCGGTCATTTTATCAAGAGATTAAAAATAAAGAAATACCCATATACGTATAATGTTGTAGTATTTTAACGTATAAACATATGTTTTGAATGGGTATCTCTATAAAAACTGAAGACGAAAAGAAGACTGAAGTAAACAGTTGTTGTGTAGGAAAGAGAGAAGCATGACGAAATGAGACCTGTAATATATATTTTGCATACATGTGCCTGAGAGGACGCAGGTGTTAGCACAAGAAGATAGTAGTGTTACTAAATTATTTTGCCTTTCTGCTTGGGCTTTATGGTGTGGGTTCTTAATCTTCCACTTTATATCAATACGTGTCCATGGGAGCCTAATGTATAAAACACTGTGTTGACTCTGTGAACTAGTTTTAATAGTAAAACATATTATCTTCTGTACTTGTAAATAATATATAAGAATAATTTATAATGCTTACATTTAATGTGAATTAGCGATTTATCACTTGAGGCAATATAACATGGAATTAAAATTTTGATCACTATAGTTTATCAAACTTGCTTTTGGTACAATAAATAATCTCAAACAGGTTTACACTAATCTGATACACGTTTATTATAAAAAATATTCTTAAAGTCATTAAATCAGTGATACTAACAAGTAATCACTTAAGTCATGGTGATATCAATGCACACTCTGAACACGTTTCATGGAGTCGTCAATATAAATGGGGTAAAGTAAGGAGTTATGTGATATTGTTTAGGGTTGGAGAACATTAACGTGCATTTAGAAGAAGACGAGTTTCCAGCGTGTTTCTTATATTCTTATTTGTTTGGTCGTTTGATCTCTAGTAAATTATTTTGGTTTGAAACATAAGAGGTTCTTAAAACACTGTAGTAAGGTTTCTTGAATGCATTTGAATAAAGACACGACTTATTCGAGCTGAAATAAAACATGAGATTACGCTGCAGCCCGTAACAAAACACCAACACTGTTTAATAATTATCGGAACTACCAAAAACACAGAATAACAGAAATTAATTAATTACATAATATATACTCTGCTTATGAAAACCAGTAATATGACAGGTAATAATCTGTGCAAGTTAACAGCATCAACGAACAATGTTCATTAAATCTAATCAGGCATTATTTTGATGTTTCATTCCCGTCGGCAATCGCGTTAATGACAAAGTAACGTTTAATTGCATCAGCAACAAAGTGTATAACCCACGGCTGGTAAACCAACATTATCAATTTATATCATTTACCGATTATTTATCTCTTTAATTTCCGCAGGGAGATTGTGTTCATTATTTATGGGCATATTTAATGATAAATACCTTTAATTTTGTTTTTCCATTGTCTGTTTATCAAACCATTTATTTTTTGGATTAGTTAATCATTATTTCGATTAGTTAATGCACATACAGGTATTTTATATTCGTTTTTGCTATTAAATTTATTATAAATATAGTTATTAAATTTATTATTATATTTTGTTATTAAACCAAAATTAAAATTTAAGCAACGTTAAAGAATTTTTAATACAATATTCTTATTAAAAAAAATGTAAATTAACAAGCTTCCCGTGTGCTCGCAGAGTAAATGTTTGTATGTCCTATTGAGATATTGAGATCTACATAGTGGTTTTTAACGTGACAGTACTATATTGACATAAATTATTACAACTATTGAAATATAAAATTAACGAAAGGATTGTTTTTTTAGTCTGATCGTAATAATTAATAAACGTTAACAAGCTTCACATTGTTGGGAGACAAGTATGTAATATTAATTAATAATTGGGGTTTTCACTGGAATTAAGGTTCATTTCAGTATATGTTGTTTTTAAAAGATTGATTAGAGTTTTTGATTGGTATTCAGTTCAATTATTCTCTTCCTTAAATTTAATTCATAAAGTGTGTACTAGGTGTCGCCTCAATTATTTTCACAAGGTCAGGATTACGTACGTAATCGTTGACATTCCAAATAAGTAATAAATCGTCTTTATTTATTTATTTCTGTATTATTTTTACCATAAACTATTTTAATAACAATAATTAATAAACACATCGGCTTTACTCAAATTTACTCAATCGGAATGTTGGTAACACAATGTCTATCTCAGGGTTTTAGGCTTTTAGTAACAACTTTAGAATTAATTACAAGTTCAATAAATTTACATGAGTCCTTTTAACTACAATTAAATCTACGATAATGCCTTTCGGAAGTACAAAATAATTACATATCTTTTAATTCAATAATTTACAACGCCGAACTATTTTCAACTCCACGACGTAATGAAATTTAATGACCATGCGCAATCTGTAGGCACGCTTCTGAACTAACTGAGATGGCTATTTTAGACAAAGTGACAGACTCTTCACTACTCAGTTTTTTACAAACTACAATAAATTTCTTATCTACTAATACAAAAAAATAAATTATAATATAAACAACTAATAACAGTGATAATGTTATACAAGTTTATAGTGTGCAGTGGGCTGTAGTGTTTAATTCAAATAATTAATTAGTTGCGTCACGTGTGTCACAGGTTGGTGTTACATTCAAGGAATAATAATTTGGATTAATCTCACTCAGTTGCAATAATCTTTGGGTTTGTGCTATAATATTTTCACTTTATTAACAAATTAGTTCTCCTTGGTTCACTAGTATTGGTTTAACACTTAATTATTTCTCACTGATGTACATTCGTTGAACATAACCTGTCAAGGACCTGATTCCAAACTTAAGTTCGTGATCCAAACTGTTACAGAGAGGGCTTCTTTACACCTCGAATTCCAACAATAAACTGTGTCGATTTGGTGAATTTTGCTAGTTTCTCGGTACAAAATTTATTAACTTCTAATTGGTCCAAATCGAATTATATTGTTTTCCGACATGGCTTGTTTGTTAGTCAGAATAAATACTTGATTCCTAGTTAAAAAACTCTCATCTTATACTAAATATAATCTCAATTACATGACTATATATGAAATCCTTGTTTCATGCTGATTAATTTGACACCTTACGAGCTAGGATTTTGTTAAGTATTTAGTTATGTTTTGTTTATGACTTTTACCCAAACTCTGTATTAATGCCCAAAGAAACTTTCCCAATATACTTTACATTACCCAATATTTGCTATAAATATCTTAAATATAACATAAGTGGTTAAACAAGTTTATGTACTATTTGTTTTGAATTCTGATAATATCCTTTACCTGACATTTCTACTTAATTTAGCGTAATCACAATAACCTTCTTTATGTAAAGTTTAACACTTTTGGTTTTTGAGGAAGATTGCTATTTTGGATTATACAATAATTATAATACAGATATATTGTATTCTTTGTCACATTAATAAAGTTTGTTTGAGATTTAGAACATTAATTTAATATAGCCTAGGTTTTACACAACAAAAAGTCAAACAACCAAATAAACATGTCAACAGCAATCTTCAATTACATTGAACAAAATATTAGAATGCATAGTTTATCATTTTCATTTTTATAACAGTTATATTAGTAGAGGGAAAATGCCGATCCTGACCAAAGTACCGTTATTCCCCCACCACCACCGCTGGACCTGCAGCATCGACCAATCAAATTGCATGGCGCCTTTCGCGCGTCAAGTTCAAATATATGCCGTCTTTCGCGAGCCTAAATCACTTTCACTTTCTACTGGACCGTGAATTTCCGCGAATAAATTTTTTTATTTTTTTTTTTATTTGATATTTTTATTTTTTTAATTAAATTGATTTGCATATCCGCGAATATATGCCGTCTTTCGCGAGCCTAAATCACTTTCACTTTCTACTGGACCGCGAATTTCCGCGAATAAATTTTTTTAATTTGATATTTTTATTTTTTTAATTAAATTGATTTGCATATCCGCGAATATATGCCACCTTTCGTGAGCCTAGATCACTTTCACTTTCTATCAGCTGGACCCGCAGCATCCCAAATGGACCACCCGCATCCGCAAATATATTTTTTATTTTTAAATAAAGCTGATTTGCATATCAGAGGTGGGTGGTGGGTGGGAGGTTCCGACTTGATGCATTATAGTGTATATATTAAATATATGATCAGGGTTACCAACCTTGCATGAGTTCAAATTTGTTGTATGTTATAATGTATATTAAATCTATATGATCAGGTTTACCAACCTATGCAGGGGTTCAAACTTGATATGTGTATTATAGTGTATATTAAAATATATGATCAGGGTTACCAATCCTGTATTATTGTGTGTATAGAACAGATCTGCCAACATTTTTCTGTGGTGGGAAATTCAAACTATATGAGCAACGCATTCGCCAGAATCTGAGACTCGAGAGAGTATGTTTGTCGTGCATGCTTTATTTTTTATTTTTAATGAAGCTGATTTGTATATCAGGGGTGGGTGATGAGTCAATTCTCCCTTTGAATGTAAATAACTATCTCTCTCCCTCTCTCTCTCTCTCTCTTTATGTCATCGGTTTTACATAAGCATCGTGCTACTTATGGATTATTGTAATTAGCGATACTAAAATGTAATCACCAGGAAATATACTTATCGCCTACCTCATTGCGTTCTACTTCTAATTTGGTACATGACAGTCATTGACTGCGATTTAGAAATTAATATACTACCAAGTCTGTGTGTGGTAAAGTGTTACACATAAAATATGAAAAAATATATATATTTAAACTAGTATTTACAAAATATGTATAAATGGTACGCCTATCTATCAAGTGAAAATGGATATTGTCTACCAGAATCTGAGACTCGAGAGAGTATGTTTGTCGTGCATGCTTTATTTTTTTTTATTTTTAATGAAGCTTATTTGCATATCAGGGGCGGGTGATGAGTCAATTCTCCCTTTGAATGTAAATAACTATCTCTCTCCCTCCCTCTCTCTCTCTCTTTATGTCATCGGTTTTACATAAGCGTCGTGCTACTTATGGATTATTGTAATTAGCGATACTAAAATGTAATCACCAGGAAATATATTTATCGCCTACCTCATTGCGTTCTACTTCTAATTTTGGTACATGACAGTCATTGACTGCGATTTAGAAATTAATATACTGTCAAGTCTGTGTGTGGTAAAGTGTTACGAATAAAATATGAAAAAATATATAATGGGTGAGGCAAAACAAAACACATACAGCCGAGTTGCAGACGCGTATTTGCAGATTCACCGTGACTGTTACTAGCGGACGCCCGATTTCTTGGTATGCCGTCGCTCGCGTCATCCGTATTTAAAGTTCGCTACTTCCAGTACACATGGCCTCTGTAACAGATTTGGTCTCCAACAGGTGTGATTCGAACGGTAAGAGCAAGAACAATATGAACAAGGCCAAGGACATTATATGTCTAGTATCCCTCCTCAGACGCTGGTGTTACTTTGTGTCATAAAATCTCATGACACTCAAGATAAGAGACAATACGTCTGCAAAAAACAACAAAATTGAACTTCAGGAAACAAAATTGCACGGTTTGTAAGTAATATCGACAACACAGGTCAGCATTTTTCGGCCATTGACATATTTTGTTTATTTTTTTTTTATTTTTAATGAAATTGATTTGCATATCAGGGCGAGTGATGAGTCAATTCTCTCTTGAATGTAAATAACTATCTCTCTCCCTCTCTCTCTCTCTCTCTCTCTTTATGTCCTCGGTTTTACATAAGCGTCGTGCTACTTATGGATTATTGTAATTAGCGATACTAAAATGTAATCACCAGGAAATATATTTATCACCTACCTCGTTGTGTCCTACTTCTAATTTTTTTGACACATGACAGTCATTGACTACGATTTAGAAATTAATATACTGCCAAGTCTGTGTGTGTGTGGTAAAGTGTTACGCATAAAATATGAAAAAATATATAATGGGCGAGGCAAAACAAAACACATACAGTCGAGTTGCAGATGCATATTTGCAGATTCACCGTGACTGTTACTAGCGGACGCCCGATTTCTTGGTATGCCGTCGCTCGCGTCAGCCGTATTTAAAGTTCGCTACTTCCAGTACACATCTCACACTACGTCTTACGTCTTACGTTTTACGTCTTACGTCTTACGTTTTACGTTTTACGTTAAACATTCATTTTTGCATTAAATATATATATCGTAAACAATGAAATAATAATATTTCGTCATTATAAGATTTTAATAAAACAATTATCAGTTTAAATTCTTTCTCTCTCTCTTTCACACTTGTTGTGTATGTTTCTCTCTCTCTCTGTGGTCAGTACCGCGCGCATGTATATGAAATTAGAAAGTTTATATTTATTCGACAAATATTAACGCCCTCTCTCTCTCTCTCTCTCTCTCTCTCGCTCGCAGACGTCGGAAGCAATTCGAGGTCATTGACACGACTTTACACTGACACATTGCAGTCTCTCACTCTCTCTCTCTCTCGCTCTCTCTCTCTCTCTCTCTCTGGGTTAAGCTGGTGTTGTACGTTACTAAAATCATAGCAAATATTTTCATTCTAAGCATGTATTACTGTTTAGTAATAATTACAATCCAACAAAGGATATATAAGTTTGTGTACATGGATTGTATATTGCAAGCACGGAATTATTATTTAAATCCGATATCTGTTTTTATTAAAATCATACAATGTCAAAAGAGGATAGTTGTCTGTTACGAACCAGTACTAACTCTCCTATATGGCCGTCGCTCGCATCATCCGTATTTAAAGTTCGCTACTTCCAGTACACATGGCCTCTGTAACAGATTTGGTCTCCAACAGGTGTGATTCGAACGGTAAGAGCAAGAACAATATGAACAAGGCCAAGGACATTATATGTCTAGTATCCCTCCTCAGACGGTGGTGTTACTTTGTGTCATAAAATCTCGTGGCACTCAAGATAAGAGACAATACGTTTGCAAAAAACGACAAAATTGAACTTCTGGAAACAAAATTGTACGGTTGGTAAGTAATATCGACAACACAGGTCAGCATTTTTCGGTCATTGACAGATAAAGGGATCGTCACATTAGGACTACTGGCTGCTAAATCCAGTAGTACAAGAACTTAGATATTTGTTGAATCAGTAGCAAAAATGTTAGATCTACTGTTTTCAGCGTACATAGACATTTGATAATATTCCATTTTGGTTGTATTCGTGAAGCCATAGTGTAATGGCTGTCCTTGGAAGTCATGTAACCCTTAGTGTTTGTGCGGGAATCGTAGTCGGATTTTAGTTTCTGTCATGTCTTTCGTCCGTTTGTGTGCAGGTTGTCTTTACAGTCATGAAAATCATTTCAAGAGGTAAGCCGCATTGTATTGTTCGCGTACCGTGAGCATATGCGGTGGTGATTGCTGTACAAGAATTCTACGGACTGATGTGTTACGAAATTAGCGTGGTAACCAAGTTCTATGACATAGAGCGCGGGTTTCTCCGTACAATTGCGTAACGTCGCGTAGCATTTTTGTGCGATGTTAAGCGACCTATAAAACGTAATGAACCTGTTGTGCCATGATGACGGAGTTGCACAGATGCGTGTGATAATAATAACAATAATAATATAAAGAGGTCGCGTGCTCAAACATTAGCTCGGTGCTCCAGATAAGACGAGAGTCAAGAACAGTTATGATCATCACCCGACCGGACCAGCGTGCGTGCATAGCGCAGCGTATGTGTTTGTTACAGTAACGGTAATTGCTTATTAAGTGGGGAAACGAATCAATTGCTGGTGTATTGTGCTATTGTGTATGCGCGCACAAGAACGACCTACGACAATCCGCCTGCCCTACTTTGTCTGTAAGTCACAATGTTTATGGTTATTATAGTTCAGTTTCCGGCCAGAAGTAGTACTGTAGTGGTATTTTTGGTTTATTTTGTATATTTGATTGGACAGATGGAAAATACGTATCGTTTACTCCCCCTATAACTATTCGACCCTGCTTAATACTCTAAATATTATTATTTCGCCTTTGACATGCCCCTTGTCAGTCTGTAATTTAGAGGTAGCGAATCTTTTTGCCATTCTTCTGCCGATGATAAAATGTTCTCTGTAGAGTTATTCGTCAAGTTGTTGGTGTAACAATAACATGGTGTAAGCTACCTCTCGTTTATCCATGAGAATGGGTGTTCGGTGTCATCTGCCGTGAGGGTAAATAGCGCCTTATTTTCGCTATTATTTACAACGGTACG
The DNA here is from genome assembly GCA_034769895.1 of Magicicada septendecula. Taxonomy (NCBI): domain Eukaryota; kingdom Metazoa; phylum Arthropoda; class Insecta; order Hemiptera; family Cicadidae; genus Magicicada; species Magicicada septendecula. The sequence goes on along the minus strand of CM068368.1, from coordinate 805,638,499 downwards.
GCTAAAATACTAGTAAGCGTAATCAAAAATTACTTCCTACCCTGCTAACAACATCAATGGATGCATTTTGAGTACGTGGCTATGAAAATGATCCGGACACAGGTTATGTCAGGTTGTAATAAGTTAGGCCTCTCCAGTTCTATAATTTTCTACAAAAAATTAGCTTTTGTGTCCGATTAAGTATCTCCATTTTAATTACTTTTAACACTACACTGAAAAGTTTGTAGTTGTGGGTAGAGGAAAAAATATCAGGAAAGGTATCCGTAGTATGTCATACGATAGTGAAGGAAAGATTTCATCGATATTTTGACATGTTCTCTCGCATATGTTATAGGTTACAGTGGATATGAGATTCGGTTAGAACATGTGCACACTAAATAGGTAATTGTAAGGAAAATAAGAAATTACTGTAATAGGTAAGTTGTTCAGTACTACAGGAGTAGAAAAATATTTTCATATTCATCATTGTCGTAAGGAACTCACACCCTGATGGAAGGACACAAGGTGCAGTACAAAAATCCTCCCAGAAGGTCCTTCCAGAGGGCGACTGACTGTACGCTATCATTAAAATTATACAAAACCACTGCTGTCCCGATTCAGATGTACGACAGTGAGGAATGTAAGCGAGACATGTCTACAATTTGAAGCAGCTGAAGTGCTTTCTCTGAGAAGAGTCAAGGGTTCCACACAGTTGGACAGAACGACTGCATTCGGAACGAGCTAAACGTCCATAATCCGAACCAGCGAATAGACGATTACAGATTAAAATGGTGGGAACACGTCGACGGAATGGACGAAAACAGGCAAGCAGTCCAGCGGGCAAGTGTGACATTAGAAGTCGTGGAACGTGAGAACAAATTTATGTGACTTTACCGAGACGGAACAACCATTTATGTCTAAACCATGAAATGAAGAAGCAGAAGAAGAAACGACGTAGTTCGTTTTGTCGTTATTTGGTAGTTGTTGCCTAGCTATGCAATAAATTATTACCTTCAACTAAAGGAAATTCTGATTTTTATGTAGTCCTTCGACAACGCAGGCTTTACGTTGTGCCGAGCAACACTCCGCGTGCTTTTACGGAAAATGTAACATGCGCATGCAATAACGTCACTTAAGCTGCTAGTTGGACATGTTTATGACAGCAGTTTCATGGGATGATTTGAACGGTTTGTTTCATCGAAAACTGTCTGCAGGCGAACATATATTTCTGATGTACACGGTTATGTAAACAGAATAGAGAACATGAACTATCAGCCCAAGTAACCTACAATAAATATTATATTTAATCGCTTTTCGTTATAACCGATATGAAATGCCACAAAATGACTGCAATTATTGCGTATAACGGAGGATTTATGCCAGCTTTAAATAACAGAAGATTTATCTGAATGGTCAGGCGGCACTAAACGTAATTTCGATTCGTTCCAACGTGCCGTTATTTACCGGTTTAAATACTATGTATTCCACAGCGTTGTGATTTATGCAGTAAAAGTGATAACGAAAACGAAACATCGGTCGGAACGGTTAATTAGGCAGCATAATGGCAGGCGATTTGACACGTACGGACAAGTTCATGACAGCGGCGGCGATGATTATTGTACGTAAGAAGAAATGTAAATGAGCTGTGGAGTCATGACGGCTGTGTACATCAATTGCTTCACAACAATGCGGACTACACCGTTATCGTACAACAATGGCTTTATACAGTGATTATTGTATTGATTTTTATTCAGCGATTGTCGAAGCCTTTCAGTTTTCTTTGTCTGTTTAATTTCAGTTGAAGCTAATTCGAAGCGATTGCCTGTTACATTTCGTCTTGTCGTCTTTACATTTCCTTAGTGTAACACATAGTTTTGTTTTGTGGCACGCGTATTATCTTCAGAAGAAGGTCCGTTAAATTTATTTTTTAAGACAAACCTTAATCCACGTCACCGGATTACATATGACCTATGATGTTGGAATCGTTGTTAATTAACACGTAGACCGATTTGTATTGGTTAATTTGTAGGCGTGTTGAATTTGTTTAATAAAGGACTTGTCGGAAAATTTCTTTTCCGACCACAACATTAATCCTTTGCGTCAATTATTTGGCCATTAAGTAGTTTTATCAGTAAGTAAAATTTCGTCATTTCTTGAAGTGTTGTTTATAAAAATTCCATATGTGGCAATTACAGTAATTTACAATGCAAAAGCGATGTTGTAAGTAATCTTCCAGTTATAATTTTAAATTCTTTTTTATACAAAATTATTAAGAAATTTTAAATAAAATATTTAGTTTCTAAATTTAAACAATACATGTGTATGTATTTAAATAAAATATTTAGTATCTAAATTTAAACAATACATGTGTATCTAGTAACGTAGTAAAGTTATTGAAATAATAATATTGTGGTTTGGAAAATTGTTCACTGCTAGTCGGCAAAAAAAAAAAAATGAATTATTCAGTCGGTGAAGTAGTAGGCCTATGATTGCAGGGTAGCGCGTGTTTAAAGTATACCATTATTTTAATATTTCTGTATTTTATTACTTCTGTTTTTCATTTTGACGTTTATTTGTTTTATTTACTTTATGTTATTACAATTTAGTTTATACGAGAATGTAAAAGCAACAAGCAAACCAGCACTCTTTTATGAAGCCATAGTTTAATTTATTTTATCATTTTTTTATTGATACGTGTATCAAGATTGTACGTGTTTTGTTTTTAATAAATTTATTTTTCTGCTTTTCTGCATCCTCCAATTTGCAACACGAGTTTATAGTAAGTGCTGACAGAAATGGAAATCGACAAGAAATATCTCGCAACATAAATTGAGCTCGGCGTTTGAGGCTGACGGTAGTTATCTGATTTATATGCATTTACATCCAGTGGTTGTAGTAACTTGAAAATAAATATGAGATTGTTGTGTAGCGGGTGTAAAGTAGGCCTACCACTGGAGACCTGTCATTAAGCGGACCAGTGTGGCACGTGATTCTATCTTTAATCAGATTTGGAAAGAAATATTTTTATTGGCTATGTTGAGAGAATGTACTGTTTTGTTTGGGAAATTCTAATCAGGCAAACCGGAAGTTAGTCCGAGGTGGGTGTGACAGCTTCATCAGTGTCTGCTACTAGCGATGCAGTTAACAAAATATAGCAGGTTGTGAAAGCAATAAATAATTCAATAGACATTTTATAAAAATTCATAGTAAACGGTTGAATTTTGATGATGCTGAAATTGAGTAATTTATATACATCAGTCATTACTTTAATATGCAAACCATTTTACCGGATCTTGTGCGATTATGATAGTAGAATTTGTGGTTTCGTAGTCCTGCTGGTGGTCGCGGACCTAACCATTGCGCGCGGGGAGGAGGATACAAAGAATTACATATTGTTATTCTCCTTCTCTATTTATGTTTCCAATTGTAATGGAGTGTTATACTCAGCATAAAAAAAGTAATGCGCGCACTGAAGCCTATACTAACTGCTAACCGAATGAAATATTTACAGGTTAGGTTAAATAACATACACACGTGTAGTGTTTAGGTCATCAGTACATGACGCAACGGGAGTGATAGGTCCAATTAGGTTTGTTACATGTTGTGTGTTAGGTTAAAATGCAGTCCATTCACGTTCATGTTAGGTTAAATAACATACACACGTGTAGTGTTTAGGGCATCAGTACATGACGCAACGTGAGTGATAGGTCCAATTAGGTTTGTTACATGTTGTGTGTTAGGTTAAAATGCAGTCCATTCACGTTCATGTTAGGTTAAATAACATACACACGTGTAGTGTTTAGGTCATCAGTACATGACGCAACGGGAGTGATAGGTCCAATTAGGTTTGTTACATGTTGTGTGTTAGGTTAAAATGCAGTCCATTCACGTTCATGTTAGGTTAAAATGAAAACAAACACACACACACACACACACGTGTTAGGCTGTAGCCTAACACGTGTGTATGTTATTTAACCTAACATGAACGTGAATGGACTGCATTTTAACCTAACACACAACATGTAACAAACCTAATTGGACCTATCACTCACGTTGCGTCATGTACTGATGCCCTAAACACTACACGTGTGTATGTTATTTAACCTAACATGAACGTGAATGGACTGCATTTTAACCTAACACACAACATGTAACAAACCTAATTGGACCTATCACTCCCGTTGCGTCATGTACTGATGACCTAAACACTACACGTGTGTATGTTATTTAACCTAACCTGTAAATATTTCATTCGGTTAGCAGTTAGTATAGGCTTCAGTGCGCGCATTACTTTTTTTATGCTGAGTATAACACTCCATTACAATTGGAAACATAAATAGAGAAGGAGAATAACAATATGTAATTCTTTGTATCCTCCTCCCCGCGCGCAATGGTTAGGTCCGCGACCACCAGCAGGACTACGAAACCACAAATTCTACTATCATAATCGCACAAGATCCGGTAAAATGGTTTGCATATTAAAGTAATGACTGATGTATATAAATTACTCAATTTCAGCATCATCAAAATTCAACCGTTTACTATGAATTTTTATAAAATGTCTATTGAATTATTTATTGCTTTCACAACCTGCTATATTTTGTTAACTGCATCGCTAGTAGCAGACACTGATGAAGCTGTCACACCCACCTCGGACTATCTTCCGGTTTGCCTGATTAGAATTTCCCAAACAAAACAGTGCATTCTCTCAACATAGCCAATAAAAATATTTCTTTCCAAATCTGATTAAAGATAGAATCACGTGCCACACTGGTCCGCTTAATGACAGGTCTCCAGTGGTAGGCCTACTTTACGCCCGCTACACAACAATCTCATATTTATTTTCAAGTTACTACAACCACTGGATGTAAATGCATATAAATCAGATAACTACCGTCAGCCTCAAACGCCGAGCTCAATTTATGTTGCGAGATATTTCTTGTCGATTTCCATTTCTGTCAGCACTTACTATAAACTCGTGTTGCAAATTGGAGGATGCAGAAAAGCAGAAAAATAAATTTATTAAAAACAAAACACGTACAATCTTGATACACGTATCAATAAAAAAATGATAAAATAAATTAAACTATGGCTTCATAAAAGAGTGCTGGTTTGCTTGTTGCTTTTACATTCTCGTATAAACTAAATTGTAATAACATAAAGTAAATAAAACAAATAAAAGTCAAAATGAAAAACAGAAGTAATAAAATACAGAAATATTAAAATAATGGTATACTTTAAACACGCGCTACCCTGCAATCATAGGCCTACTACTTCACCGACTGAATAATTCATTTTTTTTTTTTTGCCGACTAGCAGTGAACAATTTTCCAAACCACAATATTATTATTTCAATAACTTTACTACGTTACTAGATACACATGTATTGTTTAAATTTAGATACTAAATATTTTATTTAAATACATACACATGTATTGTTTAAATTTAGGTACTAAATATTTTATTTAAAATTTCTTAATAATTTTGTATAAAAAAGAATTTAAAATTATAACTGGAAGATTACTTACAACATCGCTTTTGCATTGTAAATTACTGTAATTGCCACATATGGAATTTTTATAAACAACACTTCAAGAAATGACGAAATTTTACTTACTGATAAAACTACTTAATGGCCAAATAATTGACGCAAAGGATTAATGTTGTGGTCGGAAAAGAAATTTTCCGACAAGTCCTTTATTAAACAAATTCAACACGCCTACAAATTAACCAATACAAATCGGTCTACGTGTTAATTAACAACGATTCCAACATCATAGGTCATATGTAATCCGGTGACGTGGATTAAGGTTTGTCTTAAAAAATAAATTTAACGGACCTTCTTCTGAAGATAATACGCGTGCCACAAAACAAAACTATGTGTTACACTAAGGAAATGTAAAGACGAGAAGACGAAATGTAACAGGCAATCGCTTCGAATTAGCTTCAACTGAAATTAAACAGACAAAGAAAACTGAAAGGCTTCGACAATCGCTGAATAAAAATCAATACAATAATCACTGTATAAAGCCATTGTTGTACGATAACGGTGTAGTCCGCATTGTTGTGAAGCAATTGATGTACACAGCCGTCATGACTCCACAGCTCATTTACATTTCTTCTTACGTACAATAATCATCGCCGCCGCTGTCATGAACTTGTCCGTACGTGTCAAATCGCCTGCCATTATGCTGCCTAATTAACCGTTCCGACCGATGTTTCGTTTTCGTTATCACTTTTACTGCATAAATCACAACGCTGTGGAATACATAGTATTTAAACCGGTAAATAACGGCACGTTGGAACGAATCGAAATTACGTTTAGTGCCGCCTGACCATTCAGATAAATCTTCTGTTATTTAAAGCTGGCATAAATCCTCCGTTATACGCAATAATTGCAGTCATTTTGTGGCATTTCATATCGGTTATAACGAAAAGCGATTAAATATAATATTTATTGTAGGTTACTTGGGCTGATAGTTCATGTTCTCTATTCTGTTTACATAACCGTGTACATCAGAAATATATGTTCGCCTGCAGACAGTTTTCGATGAAACAAACCGTTCAAATCATCCCATGAAACTGCTGTCATAAACATGTCCAACTAGCAGCTTAAGTGACGTTATTGCATGCGCATGTTACATTTTCCGTAAAAGCACGCGGAGTGTTGCTCGGCACAACGTAAAGCCTGCGTTGTCGAAGGACTACATAAAAATCAGAATTTCCTTTAGTTGAAGGTAATAATTTATTGCATAGCTAGGCAACAACTACCAAATAACGACAAAACGAACTACGTCGTTTCTTCTTCTGCTTCTTCATTTCATGGTTTAGACATAAATGGTTGTTCCGTCTCGGTAAAGTCACATAAATTTGTTCTCACGTTCCACGACTTCTAATGTCACACTTGCCCGCTGGACTGCTTGCCTGTTTTCGTCCATTCCGTCGACGTGTTCCCACCATTTTAATCTGTAATCGTCTATTCGCTGGTTCGGATTATGGACGTTTAGCTCGTTCCGAATGCAGTCGTTCTGTCCAACTGTGTGGAACCCTTGACTCTTCTCAGAGAAAGCACTTCAGCTGCTTCAAATTGTAGACATGTCTCGCTTACATTCCTCACTGTCGTACATCTGAATCGGGACAGCAGTGGTTTTGTATAATTTTAATGATAGCGTACAGTCAGTCGCCCTCTGGAAGGACCTTCTGGGAGGATTTTTGTACTGCACCTTGTGTCCTTCCATCAGGGTGTGAGTTCCTTACGACAATGATGAATATGAAAATATTTTTCTACTCCTGTAGTACTGAACAACTTACCTATTACAGTAATTTCTTATTTTCCTTACAATTACCTATTTAGTGTGCACATGTTCTAACCGAATCTCATATCCACTGTAACCTATAACATATGCGAGAGAACATGTCAAAATATCGATGAAATCTTTCCTTCACTATCGTATGACATACTACGGATACCTTTCCTGATATTTTTTCCTCTACCCACAACTACAAACTTTTCAGTGTAGTGTTAAAAGTAATTAAAATGGAGATACTTAATCGGACACAAAAGCTAATTTTTTGTAGAAAATTATAGAACTGGAGAGGCCTAACTTATTACAACCTGACATAACCTGTGTCCGGATCATTTTCATAGCCACGTACTCAAAATGCATCCATTGATGTTGTTAGCAGGGTAGGAAGTAATTTTTGATTACGCTTACTAGTATTTTAGCCGTACCGTTGTAAATAATAGCGAAAATAAGGCGCTATTTACCCTCACGGCAGATGACACCGAACACCCATTCTCATGGATAAACGAGAGGTAGCTTACACCATGTTATTGTTACACCAACAACTTGACGAATAACTCTACAGAGAACATTTTATCATCGGCAGAAGAATGGCAAAAAGATTCGCTACCTCTAAATTACAGACTGACAAGGGGCATGTCAAAGGCGAAATAATAATATTTAGAGTATTAAGCAGGGTCGAATAGTTATAGGGGGAGTAAACGATGCGTATTTTCCATCTGTCCAATCAAAGATACAAAATAAACCCAAAATACCACTACAGTACTACTTCTGGCCGGAAACTGAACTATAATAACCATAAACATTGTGACTTGCAGACAAAGTAGGGCAGGCGGATTGTCGTAGGTCGTTCTTGTGCGCGCATACACAATAGCACAATACACCAGCAATTGATTCGTTTCCCCACTTAATAAGCAATTACCGTTACTGTAACAAACACATACGCTGCGCTATGCACGCACGCTGGTCCGGTCGGGTGATGATCATAACTGTTCTTGACTCTCGTCTTATCTGGAGCACCGAGCTAATGTTTGAGCACGCGACCTCTTTATATTATTATTGTTATTATTATCACACGCATCTGTGCAACTCCGTCATCATGGCACAACAGGTTCATTACGTTTTATAGGTCGCTTAACATCGCACAAAAATGCTACGCGACGTTACGCAATTGTACGGAGAAACCCGCGCTCTATGTCATAGAACTTGGTTACCACGCTAATTTCGTAACACATCAGTCCGTAGAATTCTTGTACAGCAATCACCACCGCATATGCTCACGGTACGCGAACAATACAATGCGGCTTACCTCTTGAAATGATTTTCATGACTGTAAAGACAACCTGCACACAAACGGACGAAAGACATGACAGAAACTAAAATCCGACTACGATTCCCGCACAAACACTAAGGGTTACATGACTTCCAAGGACAGCCATTACACTATGGCTTCACGAATACAACCAAAATGGAATATTATCAAATGTCTATGTACGCTGAAAACAGTAGATCTAACATTTTTGCTACTGATTCAACAAATATCTAAGTTCTTGTACTACTGGATTTAGCAGCCAGTAGTCCTAATGTGACGATCCCTTTATCTGTCAGTGACCGAAAAATGCTGACCTGTGTTGTCGATATTACTTACAAACCGTACAATTTTGTTTCCAGAAGTTCAATTTTGTCGTTTTTTGCAAACCTATTGTCTCTTATCTTGAGTGCCACGAGATTTTATGACACAAAGTATTACCAGCGTCTGAGGAGGGATACTAGACATATAATGTCCTTGGCCTTGTTCATATTGTTCTTGCTCTTACCGTTCGAATCACACCTGTTGGAGACCAAATCTGTTACAGAGGCCATGTGCACTGGAAGTAGCGAACTTTAAATACGGATGATGCGAGCGACGGCCATATAGGAGAGTTAGTACTGGTTCGTAACAGACAACTATCCTCTTTTGACATTGTATGATTTTAATAACAACAGATATCGGATTTAAATAATAATTCCGTGCTTGCAATATACAATCCATGTACACAAACTTATATATCCTTTGTTGGATTGTAATTATTACTAAACAGTAATACATGCTTAGAATGAAAATATTTGCTATGATTTTAGTAACGTACAACACCAGCTTAACCCAGAGAGAGAGAGAGAGAGAGCGAGAGAGAGAGAGAGAGTGAGAGACTGCAATGTGTCAGTGTAAAGTCGTGTCAATGACCTCGAATTGCTTCCGACGTCTGCGAGCGAGAGAGAGAGAGAGAGGGCGTTAATATTTGTCGAATAAATATAAACTTTCTAATTTCATATACATGCGCGCGGTACTGACCACAGAGAGAGAGAGAGAAACATACACAACAAGTGTGAGAGAGAGAGAGAGAAAGAATTTAAACTGATAATTGTTTTATTAAAATCTTACAATGACGAAATATTATTATTTCATTGTTTACGATATATATATTTAATGCAAAAATGAATTTTTAACGTAAAACGTAAAACGTAAGACGTAAGACGTAAAACGTAAGACGTAAGACGTAAAACGTAAGACGTAAGACGTAGTGTGAGATGTGTACTGGAAGTAGCGAACTTTAAATACGGCTGACGCGAGCGACGGCATACCAAGAAATCGGGCGTCCGCTAGTAACAGTCACGGTGAATCTGCAAATACGCGTCTGCAACTCGACTGTATGTGTTTTGTTTTGCCTCGCCCATTATATATTTTTTCATATTTTATGCGTAACACTTTACCACACACACACAGACTTGGCAGTATATTAATTTCTAAATCGTAGTCAATGACTGTCATGTGTCAAAAAAATTAGAAGTAGGACACAACGAGGTAGGTGATAAATATATTTCCTGGTGATTACATTTTAGTATCGCTAATTACAATAATCCATAAGTAGCACGACGCTTATGTAAAACCGAGGACATAAAGAGAGAGAGAGAGAGAGGGAGAGAGATAGTTATTTACATTCAAGAGAGAATTGACTCATCACTCGCCCTGATATGCAAATCAATTTCATTAAAAATAAAAAAAAAATAAACAAAATATGTCAATGGCCGAAAAATGCTGACCTGTGTTGTCGATATTACTTACAAACCGTGCAATTTTGTTTCCTGAAGTTCAATTTTGTTGTTTTTTGCAGACGTATTGTCTCTTATCTTGAGTGTCATGAGATTTTATGACACAAAGTAACACCAGCGTCTGAGGAGGGATACTAGACATATAATGTCCTTGGCCTTGTTCATATTGTTCTTGCTCTTACCGTTCGAATCACACCTGTTGGAGACCAAATCTGTTACAGAGGCCATGTGTACTGGAAGTAGCGAACTTTAAATACGGATGACGCGAGCGACGGCATACCAAGAAATCGGGCGTCCGCTAGTAACAGTCACGGTGAATCTGCAAATACGCGTCTGCAACTCGGCTGTATGTGTTTTGTTTTGCCTCACCCATTATATATTTTTTCATATTTTATTCGTAACACTTTACCACACACAGACTTGACAGTATATTAATTTCTAAATCGCAGTCAATGACTGTCATGTACCAAAATTAGAAGTAGAACGCAATGAGGTAGGCGATAAATATATTTCCTGGTGATTACATTTTAGTATCGCTAATTACAATAATCCATAAGTAGCACGACGCTTATGTAAAACCGATGACATAAAGAGAGAGAGAGAGGGAGGGAGAGAGATAGTTATTTACATTCAAAGGGAGAATTGACTCATCACCCGCCCCTGATATGCAAATAAGCTTCATTAAAAATAAAAAAAAATAAAGCATGCACGACAAACATACTCTCTCGAGTCTCAGATTCTGGTAGACAATATCCATTTTCACTTGATAGATAGGCGTACCATTTATACATATTTTGTAAATACTAGTTTAAATATATATATTTTTTCATATTTTATGTGTAACACTTTACCACACACAGACTTGGTAGTATATTAATTTCTAAATCGCAGTCAATGACTGTCATGTACCAAATTAGAAGTAGAACGCAATGAGGTAGGCGATAAGTATATTTCCTGGTGATTACATTTTAGTATCGCTAATTACAATAATCCATAAGTAGCACGATGCTTATGTAAAACCGATGACATAAAGAGAGAGAGAGAGAGAGGGAGAGAGATAGTTATTTACATTCAAAGGGAGAATTGACTCATCACCCACCCCTGATATACAAATCAGCTTCATTAAAAATAAAAAATAAAGCATGCACGACAAACATACTCTCTCGAGTCTCAGATTCTGGCGAATGCGTTGCTCATATAGTTTGAATTTCCCACCACAGAAAAATGTTGGCAGATCTGTTCTATACACACAATAATACAGGATTGGTAACCCTGATCATATATTTTAATATACACTATAATACACATATCAAGTTTGAACCCCTGCATAGGTTGGTAAACCTGATCATATAGATTTAATATACATTATAACATACAACAAATTTGAACTCATGCAAGGTTGGTAACCCTGATCATATATTTAATATATACACTATAATGCATCAAGTCGGAACCTCCCACCCACCACCCACCTCTGATATGCAAATCAGCTTTATTTAAAAATAAAAAATATATTTGCGGATGCGGGTGGTCCATTTGGGATGCTGCGGGTCCAGCTGATAGAAAGTGAAAGTGATCTAGGCTCACGAAAGGTGGCATATATTCGCGGATATGCAAATCAATTTAATTAAAAAAATAAAAATATCAAATTAAAAAAATTTATTCGCGGAAATTCGCGGTCCAGTAGAAAGTGAAAGTGATTTAGGCTCGCGAAAGACGGCATATATTCGCGGATATGCAAATCAATTTAATTAAAAAAATAAAAATATCAAATAAAAAAAAAAATAAAAAAATTTATTCGCGGAAATTCACGGTCCAGTAGAAAGTGAAAGTGATTTAGGCTCGCGAAAGACGGCATATATTTGAACTTGACGCGCGAAAGGCGCCATGCAATTTGATTGGTCGATGCTGCAGGTCCAGCGGTGGTGGTGGGGGAATAACGGTACTTTGGTCAGGATCGGCATTTTCCCTCTACTTATATTCTTTTAAAATACCTAAACATAGAAAACATAATAATAACATATTGTCAGTTATCAATTTTCTGTTTACTGTCTTACAGATTCTTCTGAACAGTACTTCATTTTTTTCTAACTTAGTAGTTGACATACCCACAACTATTAAACACCTCTTATTCAATAATTTAAACAAATATAACAAATGATCTCTAATTTGACCTGTGAACATTTAGTTTGTTTAAACATAATTATGAACAATTGTTCATTTACAACATTATACATAAGATTAAATATTGATTTTTATTTTGTACTTCTTTTGGCTTAGATTCCTAAGTAGTTAGATTATTAGTTGTTATTCACAAATGTAGACTCTCAAATTGGTAGATAATTAGGTTTATGTAAGGGAAACCATCGCGCTATTAGTAGATACCTTAACTTTCAATATCTGCCTACCAGTCATTGGTGCTACGCACCAATATTAATTATAACAGAAGACACAGACCTATATGTCGACTTTTCTAAATAAATAGTACTGACAAAAATTAAAATTATTTCATACAACATTACTTTATTCATAATGTTATTATTGGCTGAATAATAGGTGACGTACAAGAAATAATTGAACGAATTCAAATCTATATAAAAAATTTAGAAAAGGTATAGATACTTTCATAATAGTATTTTTATCTAGAGAAATAATTTAGGTGATAGTAATTGCATTTAATTTCGAACAGCTAGCGGAAAGGTTATATTAATATTTGGTTTATAAAGCACAGACGGAGAAAGCTAAGTTTTGCGCGACTGCCGCAGAACTTTAATTTCTTGGTTGCAGAACGTAAATTAAATCTGTTTCTGTTTTGTTTCTCTAAATAGAACCGCCTTCCGTCTCTCTTGTTAACAATTCGTTTTGTTTTATTACCCTCTACAGTTATATGTATTTTTGCTTTCCATCGTGTTTTGCAATCGGCTTTTGAATGCGAGATTTGAAGAAGTATTCTCTTATTGTTTAAAGCGATATATTTTCGTGGGCAATTAATGCTTACTCATTTAGCCACAAAAATATAAACATATGCGCATTTACAATTGTTTATTTGGTACACTCACAGAGAAATATAATATTTTAAACCTGTCAATAATTTGAATATGACTGCTTATACGCTTCCATGTCTGTTCTCTTGGATGCTAAGAGCGCTACTGTACCTACTACAACGCGAGTACCTAATACCCAAGTAACGGCGAGGGCACTCTTGACTTCTTGATTTTTTTATTCAAATAATTTCTGTGGTTAATTCAAATCGATGTACATACATTTTGTTATCTTCCTGCCCTACACCGTCTACAGTATTTCAAGCACCAAATAAAAATGAACTTTAAAATCTTTTATATTTTTTAGAACCAGAATATGGAATGTTGTTGCTATTCTTGTTGGACTCCGCAGGACAACCAAATATGACGCCACTCAATTCTCTAAAGTTTCATTTCGTTTATATATAAAACGTAAACGCAATTGCTGAATATGAAATAACTATTTTCATTTTAGTTGCAGTATTTATTATTACGGAAGTGTAGCAGTAAAAAGCGTTAACTCGTTGCCCTACTTTTAATAAGCACATTAAAATAAACTTTACAGTTTTATTTATTTACGATGAATTTTGATAATGTCAATGTTTGGGGCTCTGACATTCTGTTTTATTTTCTTATACGTTCCACTAAATTTATTAGTGTGTATGTGTTAATGGCTTTGAAAGTTTTAAGTATATGTTTAAAAGCGTTACGCAAAATACCTAATGCGTTTAATATGTTTATATATGAAAAATAGATATACGATCAGAAAAATTGTAAAATACTGAAAACAAATTTTAGAAAGAAGTAAGCTTTAAAAATGCAAATACGAATAATAATCAATTCAACTGTGTATTTGTAATAGAAATTGAGTTATAATATAAAACAACTGATAAACGTAGGCCTAATGACAAAAATAAAATATGACTGCTTACGACTTAATACATGTAGGTTACGCCTTTATATTATGTAATAAATAACAAAATACTATTGTTGAGAAACTGCCGCAAATGTTTAAAGATTACGATAAATCAAATTGTAAAATACGTAATAACACTTCGTTATTGTTAAGTGTTATACAAACAAGATTCAGACACTATTCACTTTTGAGCACTAATTGACAATATTGAAACCGTTAACACAAAAAAAAAAGTTATACATTTATTATATTATCACTGCATTGACTGAACAGTAGTTCCAATATACCTATAAAAGGTATTTTGGAACGACTATTTTTGTGGAACGGATATAACAGTCACTGAAAAGTTGAAATACCTGTTTCGATTCAACGATAAGTGAAAAGTCGAAATACCCGTTCCGATTACTTGCAGCCTCGCGGTTCCGAGTCACAGGACCCCCATACACAACTAACGAATAAACGAGTACTACGGGTATTACGTGTACGCGAGTACAAAGTCAATTTTTGGTGCTGAATACTTCATTCTGCGCATGTGCCATACAAGTACAAAACAAAGAAAAACAGCGAGGTACAAAATATCTCTATGCTAAAGAAAGGAAGCCGTTTTTAAGAAACGAAAGTTATTCAAACTGATGTTACATTTATCCTCGTGTGTTGTGCAGACATATTATACAGATTATAATAACAGATTATAGATTATACTTGTCACCGACTTAGTAAATTTTTAGAAAGCTAATTATATTGTGTTATAACCTACAGAGTGGCTGATAGGCCATATAGTACTTTCTACTAATGTGATTTCGAAGATGATTTTAGCTTCACTCCACATTACACGTAAATTTTGTTAACATTATTTGTTGTGCTATTAGGCCTACGTGCACTCTAAATTTCATTGCCTGAGTTTGGCAACAGATTTTTCCAACCAAAATGGAATCAATAATTTAATATTCAATCTTTGTCAGTTTGTTTACTCCCTAGTGAAAACATAAATTAGTATTCCCAAAGGGAGACAGGCCTATAAATTCTCTTGTTTCTTATTTTCTTTTAAACAGTAACAGCTTAATAAAGTCACAGTGTAAAGTAAGACTGCTAATACTTTTAGTTTCAATTTGTTTCTTATAACAAATTATATAATACAGGTAGGTGTGTATAATGAGTATATAATAACAGGTTTTTGTACGTGTTATTTTTTTGGTACGGTTTCGTTCGTACCTGTTATTTTCAAATACTAGCTTAGGACATCTCTACTGAACAATGACCTTAGACCGACTTCATTTTATGCACACGGTAGCTGAAGAGAAGTCCGCTAGACAGAGCTGGGTCGGTTAAACTTAATTGTAAATAAATTAAGATTAATGTTGTTAACTCTAACGTTGAATTTGTAACACAATAGAACTGTAAGGTAAAGCTACGGATATCTATACTAATATGCCACGTTTTACGAATGTCGGTTGATGCATTCAAAGGTTTTGTGACGCATACTTCAAACGGATGGATAAATAGACAGTGAGACGAGTGACAAAAGCCAGAGTTAAAACCGAGAACTCCCTTCCGCTCTCTAAAATTACATTTTATGGTAAAATAAAAGGCAGAAGACCGTTAGGACGAAGAAACGTTTCTTGGACGAAAAACTAGTGAAGATGATTCCATTGCAATTCAATAGACTTTTTCAGGGTGGGTGTATCGTAGTTTCGGTTCCTGATACCCATGATGGTTGCCAGTCACCACTGGAAGACACACCACTAGAAGAAAATTCACAAAGCTAATAACTGACTAAAACTGCCGAAATCCGATCGTTCTGTCTCAAGAAAAGTACGCCGTGCGATGTTTACATACGGCAACAAATCAGGCCATCCAATCGTCAAATAATGGTACACATCTTTCTAGTTCTTGTAAACGTTACTTTGCACAGTCGCGTTTACATGTGACGGAAATATGACAGACTTTCAAACAGAGACAGCTGAGTTGAGAATCAACGAACGATTAGCACACGATCATTGGTTTCACTTGTTCCCGTTTACCGTTTTGAAAGCCTACATCAGTCAGTAATCGTTCAGTAACGTATTACAAACATACCGAGTTTTAGCTTATAATCGTAGTTCTATAGTAGTTGTGAAGAAAGTAAAATAAATTTAAAAAACAGAACTGTCCATACCGCTTTCCATTAATTTGTTTGACTGTTCCACAAACGTTTGCTTCCAATTTAGCTCAGTTTATTTAAAAAGCGTGGATGCACGAGATTCAGAACATTACAAACGTTAACGTAAACTATTAGTACAGTGTGTACCAGTTGTTTTATGTCAATAAAATCCGTTTACAAGTACGGTACTATCGTTAGAACAACGACTATTCTCATGCTACTGCAGCGGAAACCGCTTTGATATTGTAGTGAAACTAGCAAGATATTGTTGAGTAATAAGCAAAAAAAAAAAAATTTGTATTTGTAAACTACTGGTACACTGGTTGATAATTCTTTTTTGAACCAGCAAAGAGAGTTCTCAGTTTTGACTCAACCGTTTGCAATTTGTCTGTATGTCTACCTGCCTGTCCCAGCGGGTGATGGCCTGGTGCTTTATTCCCTGGGTACAGAGGGCCAATATATGGGGCTCTCTCCAATCGCCGACCCTGTCCAGCAAACACTGCCTCGTCGCGTCGTGAGAGTGAAACTGGCCCTTCGGCTAGATTGGAGCTGATATACGCTAGGTTGAACGTGTGTGCATCGCGGAGGGAGTCAGGTCTGCTTTGTCCCTTGTCAGTAGCTGCACGAGGTGCAGTGAACGCTGGTAGCGGGCGGGTAAAAAGGAGCCAAGGTTTCCAGTGCCCCTAGCAATTAGCTGTACGGAGTGCAGTGAACCCGAAGTAGCGCCGCGTGTTTGGAGACCAAGGTTCTCTTACCTGGCGAGTAATCTCAAGGCGCTCCGTCCTCTGCAACGAACCCATTCTTGCATCCGTGAGAGGAGGGCGGGCAAAGCTCACGTGGCAGAGTATCGGCCCCTGCTGGTGGCCGGGGAGGGGCACCGCGGAGTCACGGTTGGTTATCCCCACCGATTGCGGGTAGCCTTCCGTGGGTCCAATAATCCACCGTGGGTCCTACAATTAGACAATTTTTTTTATACATGGAAAAAGCATGTGTCGAAAAAACGAACAACTGTCGAAACGAATTAGATTAACCGACAAATGTAAATGAGATTAATAGTAAATCGTAAATTGTAAAAATATAATTGTAATTTTGCTAAAATATAAGCCAAAAATAGTAGCGTTACTGAAGACTTAAAAATAAAATAAAATATGGTACAAAATATGTTTGGAAAATGTGCGTATTCTAGGGTCCAGAGCAAAAAAAAAAAAAAAAAAATCAAAATCAAATCAAAAACTTGATAAATTGTGAAAATCCAGCAGGGTGTCACACTAGGCGGAATTTAAACCCAAATATTATTGTTTGGAATTTTTAGTGATTATTGTATGCTTGTGTTATGTTCCATCATTATGTTACTAAAAAAAATAGTAGATAAATAGGTATTCTTGTAATTTGCCTCATACTTGAAATGAAGTATATATTTTTTCAGTTTCTCTGGACGTTACTAACGATACGAGAGATTACGTCAAAAGTACTGTTTACATGGAAACAAAAATACAATAAAATAACAAGTATCTAAAATACACTTAGCCAGTTGATTCAAAGTAGCAAAATTAACTAATAGAAAATTATCAACAAATATAACGAACAATATTTGCAAACTATAAAAAAGAAAACACTACTGTAAAACTGTTACTGTAATAAAAATGACAGAAAACGTTGACTTTATAAAAAATTGCAAATAAATGGAATGAACTTAAACACTTTACTTTTATTATTTTAGTCCTTTTTTATGTTAAATTTATCTTGACGATAAGTAAGCTGAACAACTTCATAATTCAATACACCCTTGATAAAACAATTTGATACACGGTTTTAAATAATTATGCCAATAATTCACAATGCAAAACGGTATAATATCGAAAACTCCAGAGCTATAAAATAAAGAGCGGTCATAAAAAACGCAGACTAGTAGTTACAAATAAACTTATTTTTCCAAGCACTCGATGGCCTGCTCTCTGTTCTAAACACTTCTAAAAACAATTTGGTGTTAAGCGTAAATAAGAATTTTATAATAATAATTATTGCCACTAACATAAGCGTATCTACGTTTTATTATTATTATTGATTTTCTACATCTGTATACTGTTTTTAAAAAGTACTCCTGTGGCTGCTTACGTAAGAAAAATTCAGATTTGTGTGATTTTGACTGAGCTGAATAAGTATTTTATTTCCAATTGGCTAGCTGCGAAGTTTCAAGCAATTAAGGCAGTTAATTACAGGCTTTGAAACTGGTATATTTGTTCTTTACAGTGGCAACTTCTCCAGATGCCCCGTTTCCCCAAACTCTCTCTCTCTCTCTCTCTCAGTGCCTTTAATTCATTAATTCCCTGTTTTACATTCGGCACTACACTCAGCCTCTGTGAAGATAAATTTACTCACAGTTCGGATTGAACGTTCTCAACGCTTAATATATTTTACTGCTGTTTTATATAGAGTACAGAAATCGTGTTACCAAATCCTATTAAAACTTTTATGGGTCTTTATAATAATTAAGTTAGTCTTATCATTTAGAAGTATTATTGAATTCTCAAAATATTTTGTAAACTCTTAATCGTTTTTAGTGGCATTAGTTTCAACCATATACGTTTTAATTCCAACTTTGCATTGGGCCACCGACTCATGGTATGTACAAAATATGTTGACACCCATGACCAATATAATTTTAATGTTCGGCACTGAAAGAGTTTCTGCTATGCCAACTCTTTACAAATACTGGCAGTAAGAAATTGGTTTTCAAACACAATAAAAAGTATTGTTTTTTATTTTTTTATTTATGTATTTTCTTGTATCTAATTTAGGTATTGAATTGTATTAATTGGTCTGAAATTACTATCTTTGTTCGTATGACTATGTAGGTGTTTCTAGTGAGCTTCAGACGGTGTTACTTTTCTGAAATGGGGGTTGTTGGTGGATGCAATATTGTCAAACGTGAGTATTACATAAAATACATTATGTAGAGCATGTAACGTGTAATCATTTTTTTTTTATTTGTATGGGCCACCTGAGCACCACATGCCAATTTCAATTCTTTATTCCTTCTTCTTTTCTTTTCTCCGATATTCTTACATCTTTTCACTATGTCTCTTCTTCCTGTCTTCAGTCCACTTTGAACCTGCTTTTTCTATCTCCTACCCTGGACTGCTTCCACTTTTAACACTTTTGCCCGAAAAACGTCTTTTTCAATTGCTTCTTCTTCGTTTATATTATTTTTTTTTTCAAATCGTTTTTGATTTCTTTAATCCAACTTGATGTTAAATTCTTTTGCCACAGATATTTGAAGATCTGTTTTGTTAATTTATTGTCGTACATTGTATATAAATGTGCAAAAAAATACTAGTCTTCTTTATCTCACTGTTTCGGTTATATTTTCTATACTTTTATATATTTCATCATTACTTCTTAATTTCCAACCTTCTAAAGTTATTCATGGGCCTAATATTTTCCTAATAATTTGTCTTTCCAATATTTCTAGCTTGTCTAAATTATAATTCAATGCTAGACATTCACACTTGCGTATAGGCATTCTGGACTTACTACTGTACTGCAATGCCTTATCGTGTAAACATTTATATTTTCACCAAAAATTTTAAGTAGCTGATAAACGAATAACATTCAAACGACACTTGGTTATGGGATGTGATTAGTAGTATGACTAGATTAAAATAACATTTACTGCGACCGGTATCCACGCAAAGAGAACGTTGCTAACTTAACTGCTAACAACGGCTATGCACAAATCACGCAGAACCTGTTTTCATATTTACTGTGGCTGAATATTTTTGTATTTAGTCTCAAAGCGTTTTAGATTTTAAATGTGCAATTCAATGTAAGTATTTTGTGGGCGTCCGAAATAATCGTAAATTAAAATATGATTTAGATTGCTGATTATCCGGATTGACATTTGCAAGGCTGAACCCTGATGCGAGAGTAAGTTGAAAAGTTCACGGAGCGACATCTACTGTATAGCTCAGTGGTAGAACTAAAATCTTTCGTCAGTTATTTTCTCTGTGTTAGCAGTCTTCATAACAACTTTGTGGAATTTTGTTGCTTCTCTGCTATATACACTTTTCCCTCGAACGAGGCTTTTCGGTTTCGCAACCATTATCAATGTAGGTTGTTGTAGGAAGAACTTGATAATGGTTGCGAAACCGAAAGGCCTCGTTCCAGGAAAAAGTGTATATAGCAGAGAAGCAACAAAATTCGAAAAAGTTAAAATCTTTCGTGTGCTGCAAGACGTATATTTCGCGTGAACACCTGTTAATTTCACTTTTTAGCAGCAGTGGAAATTTTCCTGTCACGCCTGTTTTTAAAGTGCTCAAAATCGTGTTGCGATGAATTCTCTGTTGAAATCGTTTTAGCACCAACGGGAAAATCAAAACGAAATTATAAATGTGTTAGGAGATGCTGTGCCTTCAGAAACAATGATAAGTGGGCACACTCCAGTTTAAACGTGGTCGTACAATCACTGAAGACGATCCTCGCAGTGGACGTCCAAAATGTGCAACAAAAAATGACATTATTGAAAAAATTTCATAGGGTGATGGAATACCGCAGATTGAGGAATGGATGACGTTGTTGAATTCATATGAATCTCGTATGAGCGTGTGCATCATACTTTAACTCAAGAAATTGGTGTGAAAAAACGTTGTGCAAAGATAGCTGCCACATTTGAAGTTGTTGCATTTTTGGCGTAAAGTGCGGGGGAGGGGGAAACATATGCAATGCTCGTACACCACGTTTAAACTCAAGTGCCTATTTACAAACCGTTGGTTTTGAAGCCGCAGCATCTCCTGACACATTTACAATTTCGTTCTGAATTTCCGTTGGCGCTAAACAATTTTTAACAAATAATCACAACACAATGTTTGATTTTGTCCGTTTTTCACGCATGACGTGTTTAGAATTTTAAACAGCTTCTAAACAATTAATAAATTGATAGATAGATTCGAAAATTAACCGGAGTTTACATAAAATACAAATTTTGCAGCACATGAAAAACTTTAGTTTTACCGCTAAGCTACAGATGTCACTCCGCGAACTTTAAAACTGACCGTAGTTCGATTTATAATGTTTTTATTATAAGGATGGGAGATGATTCATTAATGTGTAATAAAACTTATATACTGTTTAAAAAAACGAAAATTCATAAAACTACTATAATACAATCTTAAACAGGTTTGGCGTGAACAATAAATACAAGTATATAGGCTTATCCTGTCTAAACTTATCCAATATGCCTTTAGTATGAAAACAGAAGGTATTATTGATATTGATAAATTATTGTTTAAAAATATAAAATATTTATCTCAAATATTGTGTAATACAGACACACACACACACACACACACACACACACACACACACACACACACACACACACACACACACACACACACACACACACACACACACACACACACACACACAAACTTATTGTAGGAACTTGTATTTGATACACAATTGAATATGTGGATTTAGAAAGGGCAAGAGTCACTAAAACTAAATTTTTCAGGAAACACTAAGAATATCCTATAAACTTTTATAGTGTGTTAAAAACGTAATGATAATTTTTTAATTATAAGATTTATGTTTACAAAACCACTGAAAACAATAACTCGAATCCAGGTAAATATTAATTTTCATTGTACATTATATCAACAGATATTCTTGTGTCCCCACGACCGTCTTAGATCACTGTTGGTCGTGCGATAAATTAAGTGTAAAAGTCCGTATATTCAGATTCAATGTATTGCATCATCGTCTTTTTAACGTCTTCCGCTTTGTCTTCTCAAAGAGGGATCATTCCCACACATTTTAATGCAGGAGCTGGTAGACTGTTGCTCAGCGGTTTCGTGACAGAACAAAAGTATGTTCCGGTATACCACTACTAAATGGACGCGCCTTAACTGTTCCTAAATATTCACTGGAATATGTAAACATCATGTACGCTTAGAGCTGAAAAGTCATTTTCTCACTGTGTGGAACTTTATTCCCAAGATTCTCATTTGAAAGACATGTGTTTTTTTTTTAAGAGTGAAGGCTACGAAAGTTATTGACACCAGTCAAGAAAGTTTTTAAAATGTCTTCGGTTTAACAGATTTCGTGGAAGGTATCGAACTAATGTCAGTCATAAACGATGAAATTTTACTAGAAACATAATATAATCTGTCACTTCTGTATGGATCAGTTGATCAACTTATTACCTGTTGAGTGCACAAACGGCTTGTGTCAATGACTCGTGCTATGGCCGGCTTTAGTAGAAGGCCGGAATATTAAACGTGGCAACACTGGGACCAGCTGATATTTGAGGCCGACTGGACGATCTGTTAATTTATGTATTTTAATAATCAAATCGCGTCATTTTTAATTGCCGGTTAACACCAGTTTTATAATTCATTTTTTACAAATTAAAAGTTTATTATGTAAAATACTGTTATGTTATTTAAGAAATATAATAATGAACTCATTCATATGATACGAATTCAATAATTTCTTCAACTTAAACGTATAGTACTACGCGGGCACAGACCTATAATTTAGATTTAGCTATAAATAGACCTACTCATGATTTTAGTAATGATATGAAATTAAATCTAAATATGACATGTTTAGTTTAGCTATTTTATTACACAATTCTTATAGGCCTCAGACGCAACGCTGCCGTGTTTAATATTCCGGCCTTCTACCGGCTCGTCCATGCTCGTGCCCTTTCTATACTCACGGTCACAAATGACTACAACACTGCCAAGCTTACGTGCATAGGACTCACGCCTTTATCTTACCCTTAATGTGGGGAAAACAGTGTTAAATCTATTTTGCAAAAATTGTGACTCATGCCCTTTGTGAAATCAGAGATTCAATTGTTGTTTGCTTTTTAATAATACGTAGAGAATATATTGTTACGTAATACGGAACGTTCTACACGTATCTCGGTTAGCCCAGCAGAGCCCAGCTGTAATGTGTGTGTGTGTGTGTGTGTGTGCATACATATTGCTGCTGCTTTGAGATGAAAGACAATTACGTGAACTTATCACGCGTCAACAATCGAGACTGTTCCAGACTCCACCGGTCCGCGCACACTGTGTTCAAGGCCAGACACGACACTGTTTCTAGTGGATTCGAGAGCGCCCGTAAGAGGCAATTGTTTAACACTTCATCCAAAAGTGACATCTTATTCTGGTTATGTCGGGCGATTTACACAGTGCGTTTCAAATGGTGTGAAAAGTGATTACAGTGCGAAATTATTTATAGTTGACATTATTATTTGTGTAGACAGATTAACTTGAATTATTGTACGAGGATAATCCTGATGAATAACTTGTTGATTTCAAAATGTTAATCGAGATGAATTAAAGCTGGTGATTAGTGACTTTATTGGTGTCTTGTATTTTGTTTTCCACTGTACCATACGATGATCATTTAGACCGTCGTAACAATGTAAAGGAACCTGTTTTAAGTGTGTCACAATGTGCCAGTTTATGTGAGAATAGTCATCGTTTTATATGACACATAAAGCCGGTTTACGTTCGCTGGACAAAAACCTTTAACATTGCAGTCTAATATCATGACAGTAAAACGGGACGGGTAGTTAGATGGTAAAACGAAAGCTCTTAGTCGTAACTACAAAGCTGTGAAAGTGTGAAACAGTTGGGTTTTGTTTCAATACCAGTAACTGCGCAAATATTAAGCGTTGTTCACCCTTTCTGTGTTGAGCGTAAAACTACCGACTTTAATTACGCATAAGAAATTAGGCAGGATACATTATTACGCGTAATTTGCAAGCAACTACAGACATTAAATCGTGGTAGTCTTAATTAAAATAACAAGGAGTACTTATAATCAAACGAATATGAATGGTTTCATTTACCCTTGAAAATAAAAATGAAGACAAGGTGTGTTTTATGTATAAAACATATATGCCAGGGGCGGCTCGTTCTTAGGGCGCTAAGGCGCGCGCCCCCCAGTTTAAATCATATCACTAAACAATCCATTATCACTACTCGTGGAAAGTCATATCTTTCTTTAATACTTCGGACGAGAAAATGTTTTCGTGTTAGGTAATAGCAGAAATGTTTTTGGAACAGCACGCACTACGGCGATACGGCAGTCGCGCCCATTTCTTCATCCCCCACTCTGTCCAACGTTGAATGAACTTGTAAGATTATAGGCGGCATCTCCACTGGTAATTGGCACGTCTCCTATCGCGACTCGTTGAGCAGAAAGTGACGTGATTCACTCCGTACAACTAATCGCAGACTATTAATAATATGAGATTCGTTCTTTTAAGTGTTTAGACTTTCTCTGGTGTGAACAATTCAGTGCAGCCACTTGTTTAGGGTGTTTTTTTTTAATAGCTTCACGAATAATTTAGGCAAATATTGTAGTGTCGAATTATTAGGTTTTGTTTTATCATTTTACCCAAGTGTCTGCAGGGAAGAAATAGAAAAGGAGGTACAAGCTTCTGAATTTCTGGCAATCGAATGTAATTAGACAACCGATGTGACAAGCACTTCTCAGTTCTGAAGGTAAATGTGCAGAAACCTTAGCAAAGTGCATAATGGACAACGTCAATCCTATTCTGCACACATCACAGGAAACGTTAATAGCTCAGACTTATAACGGCGCTAATGTTATGCGTGGTTCTGTTGAAAATGTACAGGCAAAAATTAGAGAAGTGTATCCGCTGGCATATATCGTACACTGTTACACTCGTCAACTTAATTTGCTTTTAGAAAAAGCAACAAGTGTAAACAACAAAGTTAAAGTTTTTTCTCAAATCTGTCCGCTATTACAGGACTTTTTTCACACTTATCTCTACAAACGGACGTTTTGGAAGCCAGGTTACCCAGAGTTTCTATAACAAGATGGAATTACAACAATCGTACAGTCAACGTTGTGTACGAAAACCGATAGAAGTTGGAAGAATGTTTTGAAGTTTCTGAAGACAAGTGTACACACAAATTCGCAGTTAATGAAGGAAATGGTCACAGAAGGGTTCTTTAGAACTAAAATTTATGTTCAGGCTAACTTTTTTCCATAGAATTCTGTCCCACCAACAACTGAACATACTGTACCAACAACTGAAGAGTAGGAACAAAGACAGTGTAATGTAGCCAAGTGACATAATCATTTTTGAAAATGACATGAAGAAAGAGAGGGAGAAAATAAATAAAATAGAAACACAAATAAACGACGATTTCCTGAGCAACCAAGAAGAAGGAACAACAATGCTGGATGCAGCACTAGAATAGGGGATGCAAAAGAAGAATGTGACATCATTATAACTTACGTAAAAGATAGGTTTACTTACACGGGTCATCTAGAAGCAGCTTCATTGATGTCCAATGAGGACTTATTTCCACTTTTTTCTACAAACTTTCAAGAAGAAAAATTAAAGCGAGTGATTCAGCATTACATTTTCTTACAAGAAAACATAATTCGGAATGAATTGAAAAAATTATACAGACGGCATGATGTTAATATTATAGGCACAAAAAAACTTCTTAAATTTATGAAAGAAAACGATCTTACTTCAGTTTTCAAAGATGTGTTGAAGCTTATAAAAATTATCATAACTATCTCCATGACAACTGCCATGAGCGCTACTTTTTGACTCTGAAAAAACTAAAAGACTTTCTTTGAGAAATACAATGAAAAACGACAGACAGAATGCCCTTGCGATGCTATCTGTCAACAAGAAATTTCTTAAAGACATGAAGGACTATAATGATAGAGTGCTAGAAAAGTTACTTAATTTAAAGGAAATGTGAATGATCTTTGTCAGTAAATAAATGATCTGTTTAGAGAGTATGTATCATAAAAATAATATAGTGTAAATGTAGTGGATTACTTTTTTGTGAGAACAGTATAGACATTTTTGTGGACACTTTCAACACTAAAGAGACAGTAAAGAGACTAAGAATATATGTGGTTATGTTTATTAATAAAACTGCTGACTACCTACAACAGCTCACAATATTTGAGGTGAGTTCAAATTTTTATAAATAATAAGCGTGTTGCTTGAGAATGATCCTTTTAAGAGAAGTTCTAAAGTATTACGGTACGATCTCCAGGAACAAGTGGTTCACAAAGAAGTTCAAGTGAAAGAAGCTCATTTAATTTGGAGGAAGAAAATAAGGAACTCAGGAAAAGGCTAAGTGAAATTAAGCTTCTAATCGAAAAATTAAAGAAAGAAGTACTTGATCTCAAATCGAAAAATGAAGCACTAAAAACTATAACTTAAAATCATGTTTTGAAACGTACATGTGGTTTCTAGTGAATAGAAATTCGGGACATCTGAGAACATGAAATTAATTACCAAAAACTAGGGCACGTTGAACCCACAGAATTTACATCGTAAATCTTCTTAGGATTCAGTTTAGCTAGGATTCAAACAGAATACTGTGTAGATTGTTTTGTTTTACGGAATAGATTGTTTTTTTTGTGTGTGTGTGTGTGTGTGTTTGTGTGTGTGTGTGACATTCGAGTTTAAACGGATCCGCAGGCCTAAGAGAAATAGGCTTCTAATTATTACAAGCAAACTTATAGACCATAGAATCAACAGAAAACGAAAACATTATAACAAAGTACATGTTATAAGATTGGGCAATAAAATGTGTATGTAGAATATAGTTGACACAAAGCTGTTCATAGTTCTTGTAACACTGCACTTATAGCGGGCTGTTTGTACACTACAAGTAGAAGTTCTGGGCTCTGTGTTTTGGTTATTAACTGCTCATTAGTATCGTGATGATTAGTTCTATATTACCGTAAATTTTGACCCATCAATATAGCATATGGAATACTTTATTTCTATCAGAGAATTTTTAAATTAAGGTACATTAGATTAGTAATAAAAATTATGATGAATTTACGTTATATGTATTTTATCGTATTCGTTTACTGGAGATCGCTGTAATCTCACACAACGTAATGATTTATTTTCTTAAATTTTCGTTTGCTTATGGAAAACTGTATACTATTAGCAACTAAATAAAAATTCATATCATAATGGCGCACACGTATAAAGGTACATAAGCAGATGTACAGGCATAAGTAAATAAATGTTGAAGCCACGAAAAACTAAGGGAACGGAGTATAATTATGAAGAAATACGTAGAGATAAATTCACTAAAAGAATCTTTGAGGTACAGAGAATTACAATATGCTCCTAGCTTAGAAAGAGTTTGGACAAGTTGATTTAAGTCGTAATGTTTTGTTTTTTCATGACAAGATAAATGAACACAATAAACAAGAGATTCCCCAACAAAGCACATTCTGATCCCATTCAATGTTACTTTGAATAATGACTCTATTTTTTACATTCATTGATTAGTAAATATCTTCTCTTCTGTTATTTGTAAAAAAAAAAAATAATCCTCCTGGAATTACGTAGTAACGTAAAAATATATACGAAATAAACAATTCGATATAATGTTGGTCATCAGTTAAAAAGTAGATTACGTTCTCAACTTTGAGTTTACAGAAGCATTTTATTTACATTATTTCATTTTTTTAGTTTTTGACATAAATGTATGGAAAATTCAACACCCTAAAGTATATTATAACTGACGCAATAAATATAAATACTGGTAATATTTTTTTCTTAAATAGTTAATAACTTTAGCTACTTATAGAGTAATTATCATATTGAAACAGATAGTACCAGGACTGTAAACGATTGAAATTAGTCGGTATTTTTATGAAAGAAATAACTCTACTCTGCAATGGAGTTTCAGACTCACCAACATTGGATAGGCATAAAGTAACACAGAAAACTGGTGTATTTTAATATGAGAACCAAATAATAATGCTTGGATCGTAAAAGTGGAATGGATATCTTAGAGACAAAAATAAAATGAATGTTTTAGAATGATTCTGGTACTTGTAAATTTATATTTTTCAACAAACAAAGAAATAGAATTACTTAAAATCAAACAATTCAAAAATTATTCACTTGTAAAGTACAGTTTTTCAATATAAATCTTTATTGAAGAACGTTTTCAGTAGGCCTAATTAGGTTACACATAACATCAACCACGTCCACTGTTGTACGTTCTACCTACAGTGGCCAGTAGAAATCGATTTTCCGATTTCATAAGATCGTGGTCCAACTGTAGGGTTCAACAGGTACCACGTGCCTCCTGATTTTATAATCCTAATATCTGTCGTTATTCTTACAGTGGAACGTATTAATGAACAGAATCTAAGCGTCAGTACATTGTAATTTTGATATAAATTATTTCAGTTGACATGTTGCGACTTTTATAAAATTGTTTACTTTTCTAGAATAGTTAAAAATCTAAAAACATTTGTCTTAGAAATATTAGACAGAGGTAAACAAATACAATGTAGACCGGACGTAATTGGAAAGGGAACTTGCCTTTAAATATATTTTGCGTAACTGAAAACCTAATTAATTCGATTTGCGTATGTAAATGATAATTAAAATAAGTGACATAATTTCATTCGCGTTAGCCATATTTTATTTTAGATTTTACGAAATCACGACTACACTCTGTACTCCTATATGCGATATAGTAAATTATACTGCCGAGCTCTATTCACAAACTAGAGGATTATATTCTTGATATCTCTTCATTCGCCCTGTCCATTCCGCCTTTCTGCATTATGTATTTGTATATAACTGTACTTATTTATTTACTTATATAAACGTCTTACTCCATACACATTCAATCGCATCAAATCTGTAGTTTTAATTAGAAAGGAATTATGAGAGAAGACGTGAGGAGGAAAGTTTTACCTTTCAAGCAGTGTGTTCACATAACCCGGATACATATATCTTTACGCATCGCCTGCATAGGATTATAGAAGATGATCGATAGCCAAAGAAGTTCACGAAGCGTCAAATACCTAATGACATTGAAAACGGAAGACTACTAAAATGAAAAACTTATCTTTCCACATGCACCAAGACATTCTGTATATTATTACGTAATACGGAACGTTCTACAAGTATCTCGGTTATCCCAACAGAGCTCAGTTGTAATGTGTGCGTGCGTACATATTGCTGCTACTTTGAGATGAAAGACAATTATTACGTGACACTTATCGCGCGTCAACAATCGAGGCTTCAACAGTTCCAGACCTCACCGGTTCGCGCACACTGTGTTTCAAGGTCAGACACGACATTGTTTCTAGTGGATTCGAGAGCGCCCGTAAGTGGCAACTGTCTAACACGTCATCCAAAAGTGACGTATTATTCTGGCATCTCAGCGGGGTATAAATATAAGCATCCAGCGACGGTCAGTTTCAGTTTACGTCGGGCGATTACTCAGTGCGTTTAAGTGGCGATTCATTCAAGTGAGTTTCGAAGGATTGTGGCGAAGTGTTATTGTCCTATAACGGTGGGGGACTCTATTAGTTGACATTATTATTGCGTGTGGACAAATTTTGCTCGGATTATTGTACGAGTTGATTATAAACTGTATTTGTAATAAATTAAAACTGGTGATTAGTGACTTGATTGGTGTCTTGTATTTTGTTTCCCACTGTACCATAGGGAGACCGTCGTAACATATACTTATGGTGCGTGTGAAGAAATAACTGGCAGGAATTTAAAGTTACTGGCTCCTTCATATTGAGGGTTGGAAGCTGCATGAACATTAAATAGTCTACCGACCTCTTGTTTTGCTGAACATTCTGATAAGATTGGCAAACCATAGGAATTAAATACTTCTTAAGATCGATTTAAACCTCCATGATACAATATTTCAAAGAGAACTTCCTGTTTAACGACACGCAAATTTCAGTTAAAAACGCTTAGCAGTTATACAGTAACGTCTACACGATGAAATAACTAAGGAAGCGTTAATAATAAGAACGTTTTGGACGTTTGTTTATTGCTGCTGCTGGAGTACACATTAATCCTTGAAACGTGCGATTCTAACGAAACTCCTAATCCCTATCCCCACGGACAGAAAACGTTCACGTTTATTGTTTGCATCGTTTGTACGTACATAACACAATATTTACTCTGATGTCGATGTGTGTGGGTGTATGAGCTGTAATCCTTGTTTTTGTACTTTCAGTATACGGGAAAGAACAACAGCGTGTATACGGGAGATCGTTATGCTGCGCTTGAAGTGTATTGTCTTTTGTAGCGTCACGTGCAGTGGCGCACTAAAGATTTTTTTTCGGGGGGGTTTTGAAAATTTAGAAACAAGGTGCACAATTTTGGTTTTCCTCATTCTTTTCTTTACAAGGAGGGCTTTTCTCTGGAGAAACGACAATATGCAACTTATAAGGAGCCAATGTCGCAAGAACAGGTAATAATTAACATACTTCATAGAATTTCACTCATGTACGTTCCACCTATAATGCTGTAAAGCCATACTGCACGTGTAAGAATCATACACACAATGTTTGCAAGAATTATGAATTAAAATCATGTTAAGCACAGGCTTACTAATTTGCATATGCTTATTGAATAATTTAAATTACTTAATCAGTAGACGCCGACTTTATTGAAATAATAATACAATAATACAGTTAAAATAATCAGACATGAAGCAGTTGCGCACTGTGTAGTGGGGATAAGGCGGGAAGAATGTTATACACGTGAGAAGAAAAAGGCCTTTTGAAAATATTAGTCTTATCCATGAATGACGAGTCTACGTACGGAGGTTTTGATTTCTATTTCTATTTCGACACTACTAAACAGTACATATGGACGTTTTGTAAGACGAAACAAGCAATAGATACAACAGAGTTACCACACAAAGATTTCACCGAGTTAGAAAATGTTTAACATTTAGTAGGCCTACTGCAATTATTTTGTAAACAGTGATTTGGCATGTTGTGTCTATTGGAGTCTTTCTCCAGATCTTCTAGTCGAGCCTAGACATTAACAAACATTGTATATTTTGAAGTACATAATAGTTTGTGTACATGTTACGATTCAGGAAAAAACGTAGTAATATTGGGAAAAATAAGCGTCTGACGAAGCTGACGAAAACTAGTTGAAGCTACAAGGTGAAAGTTTAACATTTTTACCAATAAAAAATTAGTGTTTCGAGTCAGTAGTTATATATTTATAATTAGTTAATCAACGGACACATCATGGACAACAAAATCCAGGAATATAGTCAACATTACCCTGGCAACTTATTTGTTTGAATAAGTAACCTCAATAACAAGCTCGAATGTGAAATGACTCTGTGTGTTTTAAAAAAACAACAAATGTAAATTGTCCATAAAGAACAGGAGAGACAATATTAATGAAAAAATTATACCAAAAGTGTTTAAGTAATATAGCATTTAATTACTTACAACCTATTACAAATATTTAGCTACATTCTTCCATCACACTAATGTTTCTTTCGATGTTATTATAACTCAAATCGTCTTTACTGCTGCTATCCCGTTATTTATTAATTTTGAAACGAACTGTTACATTATACACTCTTTGGTCTGATCTCACGTAATCTTTTCAATTTTCATTACATGGTCACATCTTGATGTGCAATCTATGAAAGAAAAGAATACCCTCAAATTCATTTTTTGCTAAGTTTCTAACACTGTCTATGGAAAATGCACGTTTTTTTAGAACGCTATTTTCTTCACGGTTGCCTAAATCAGTTCTAGGATTAATATCAGGAAGTCAGGATGAGAGAGTGGAAGTCGTAAAATGTAATGTCCATGGTTTGCAAAAACAGTGGTTATTATAAGAGTTCTGTATGTTGGTTTACTTTGTTTAATTAGTGAATAGAAATCAGGTTAAGATAAATGGACTAATGAAATCCCATTATTCACTAACCAGTTAATCGTATTTGTCTTTTTCTTAATGATGTTGCAGGTAGATTTATTTATTCACTGAAATTTTCAGCCACGTTTGTCGATGAAAACGTGCCAAAAGCAATAGGAAATTTTTAATAGAATAACTCAGTAGGAAGCTAAGAGAAAATATATAAGAAAATTACGGCAATTCAGAGAAGAACGGCGTCTATCCACGTTTTTTTTAACTGACGTTGAATTCAGTTTCGTCTGTGTATACTATAGGCCGCCGTTCTTCTCTGAATTGCCGTAATTTTCTTATATATTTTCTCTTAACTTTCTAATGAGTTATTCTATTAAAAATTTCCTATAGCTTTTGGCACGTTTTCATCGAAATCTCATTTGACGAATAATGTGGCTCAGACTAAATGCACTACCATTATAATTAATTTATCTCTTAAAAATTGTTTAAATTACTTTGAATGTTGGTGTTTACCCTTCTATGAATAAATATTCGTGAATAATTAATCGAATAGTACACTTGTCAAAATCGTCTAAATCAGTTTTATTTCCTTTGTTGAGCATTCTTTATGGGAAGTACTGAAAGATTTTATGTCACCCGTATACGGGGATGGTTCTTTAGTAATTCTAAAAACACTACTTAGAGACACATCGCACGCCTGAGCTACCCTTTCCTGCAACTTTCTTTCTGATATTCCCTTATCTCCCGATTTAATAAACTTGTACACGTTATACATTATTTTCCGACTCTAATTATGGATGACTTTCCTTTGCACTGAAATTGACAGGCCACCCAGATTGATCTAGTTCACTCTCCACAACCGGAAAATATAGCAATAAACTAAACGATGAAAACTGGTGTTTTTTGAAAAGTACGAACACAATTACATATCATGCGCCGTTGGCAAAAGAACAATTTATTCACGTCTGGTAAACTTACCTATGCTGAATTTAAGTTTATCATTTAGTAATAGTAAAAAGGTTACTTTGTAAGAATATAGTAATTAACATATAAAGAAGATACTATTATGTTCTACTGTTTGTACATACGTTGATTACAAAATTTTTTCCAGATTTTCGGGGAGTTCTAACCCCCCCCCCCCGGTTGCGCCACTGGTCACATGCATGACGTATGAAACACGTTAAATGAAGAAAAGACATATTCTGTCTATACGATAATTACACTGTTTAATGTCAGTTATCTTTAGTAAAATGGGAAGATGATGTTTTTCTTTTGTATGGCGTCTCGTCAGTAACCAGCAGTAATCATCCATCTTTGCAGGGTTTCAGCGTACCTAATAACGATGCTTCCCGATAGTAAGGACGTCCTGATGAAAGCGTTCACCCTCTCGTCATTTGTTACACCCACGTTTTTTTGGGAAAAATCAAAGTGGACTGTACAGAGTGGATTTTCAATTACATTCTATACCCACCATTGTTGTAGTTCCCCAATAGATCACTAACAATGGAAACATAGTTATATGGCTATTTTAGACTGATGAGAATTTATTACCAATGTACAACAGCACAAATTTTAAGCTGGTTTTACGGGAATCAATAAATAGTTACTACTATAATAAGCTATGAGATGACGCCCAACTCCAACATTAAACCATTCTCGTCTATGCATACACACATTAAAATCTTCATTTCCAAATATAAACAAAAATAGTTACTTACTCATCTAAAACTCGAAATCTTTATTCCTGGACCTAGAAGGTTTTCATTGCTGCAATCTTTATGCCAACACTTCAGTTTAATATTTAGAAAGTTTTAAATCGCTGGTCAGTTCCTCCTGTTCTATAAAATCAGGCGATCTGTTTTGAGATTCAGGGCTCTTCTCTTTTATGACAAGGCTCTTAAGCTACTCTTCTGTAGGTCCTGAATCGACTGATTCACTTTCATTTTATGGATCTGGTGCACTGGATTGCCAGCTATTTTCTTTTATGCTTCGTTTTGTGGAAAGGCCCTGCAACATTTCTCAGGCAAAAATAGTCTGTATGCTCTTTTGGCTCAAGCCGCAACATTGGAACAACAAACGGCAAGGCATGAACCTTTCATTTTATTAGTGTAGTTTTGCAGGTTTTACGAGCAATGTATTTTGTGGATGAAACGAATGCGTCATGCATTGGCATTTGCTGTTCCAATGTTTTGATTTGAGCCGAAAAATCATACGGACTGTTATTTATTATTATCTTTAATTTTAAATGCGATTATTGGTTATGAACGCAGCTTGGTTATAATAATTTGTTCAGTTCTATAATCAAAGTTGTCGTTATACTTAAATTATCTATGGGGGTCAATTATAAATTTATTACGGCTGTCTGAGGTATATAAATTTATTACTTCTAGTTTATAACGATCTTTACCATTACGATTTAAAACACAATATTTTGCTTTGTATGAGTGAAGATGACGGTGAGGAAAATTGGAAGATACGTTTTGGGTTTGAGGAACAGAGAAAACACGTCTTAAAGTATTTGTTCCAGGCAAAGTAAACGGAGAAATGTAAACACTGACAGGATTGAATAGATGTGATTGAAAAGAGATACAGTGCTGACTTTCTTTACGTTTGTACCTGATTGAAAAAGTAATCGCTTCGATCTTACTATAGGCCTACCAATGAAGAAAGCAAAGTTTTACATATACTATTTTGCTGATAGTTATGTTGACGGCAATGTCAATTTACATCATGAAAAATTTTCTGTTCCTAAAAATTATCCACCTTCATCTTGTGAGTTTTAATGAAAATTAATTTTTTTCTAATTTATTTATTTATAAGTTCGCTGGAACAGCATCGGTCATTATCGATCACAAAAATTGTAAAAATGAATTTGTAAATCTTACAAAAATTCTCATACAGATGCAGTAACATTACAACAAAATATACAGGAACTAATAAGATTTAAAAACTACATTAAATATTTGTTTAAATACCAAATAATGCATATAAATGATATAAATAAAAATATTTGTTTAAATAATTTAAACTAAAATAAGAAATATTGCCCCTCACAACACAAACATTATAAATACACATCATGCAGATACATAACATAAATATAACACGTAGTAATAATGATTATAAACAAAAATATTTGTTTGCGCAACAACAATTTCTATGTACTTGAAAAGGAGCTAATAAATTTTAAATATATTTTGATGATATCGAATAACAAATAACCAATACCTACTGTAGTAATGCCAACAATGCGTGGGATTTTTACTAATATTAATTTTCATATTTTTTCTTTGCATATTTGTCAGAAATGTCTATTCAGAGAAAGCCAATAACTGCCTAATGTTTAACAATTGGTCGATTTACCTGCTATGGGTACTTTTATGGTGGTAAATTCAGTGGATAAGTAAGATTTTCTCTATCACATCACATTTTCCAGGTACAGAGCAGTAATAAAAAATATAATAATTAAATATTGGCAAAAATTCACCATTTAAAATAGAGACAAGAAATATCACTTAGAACTCATCTGGAAATGTATATGTGAACACATGGCAAACAGAAGCACATGTACGAGAAGAGAACATGTTCAGGTTTACAGGTTAGACAAAAATTGATATAAGTAACTTAATATTTCATGTGTTACATGGCCAGTACAAGGACGCTTTTATATTTGTATGTATAAGGGGATATTGAATATATGTTTTCCTGTTATCGGCTGCATGGATTCTATGTCTGTCATGTTAGGAACGGAAATTAAGTTAGAAATAGTAGCGCATGTAAGAAGGGCAACTGGTAGCCCTTGTAGTACTGGTATCACTTTGACGTAGCATCACTTTAGTGACAGGAAGAACTGACTGTAGGAAATGAGGCTAAAACTTTGTACTCTCACAGTTTTTAATCTTTTTCCAATACCTTTCTTACGTTATTATTTATACAAAAAGCACCCCCGTTATATCAAAATTCGATAGTATATTGTTCACCTCTGGTAATTAATCTAATAATGTACAGGGTTTCTTCTACATATGTCGCCACTAGTCTAACAAGGCTCGTAATTTTAATATTTACAAGTCTTAGTATTTTCCATTTGCTTAGCTTCCAGAAGGATTAATAACAACTATTAGAGCGAGTTTATCCCACCACTGATAGTGTTTCATTTACATTTACATCATTTTATATATATATATATATATATATATATATATTATACGTATTAGTGTAAGTGTCACGTATTTTGACTTGCAAATTGTCTTCACACAAAAGCGTATTGCATTCTATTTATAATTGACCAGTAATGGTACTATATTTTGAACCAACAAGTACAACACTCACCTTTTGTTAAACAGTTTACCTGGGACTTTCGAATTCCTCCCTAGGTCAAACGCACGCCTCCTCCGCCGAACATAAATTTCAAATATCTCAGTTTAAATCTAACCTATGAAGCTGTCTAGTGGTGTTACAACTGGTGTAATAATTGTCAAGAAAATTAAGAGTATTTGTTGTTGAATTGTACCATGAGTTCATTTATTGAATTCAAGTATTAGAAATTAGTGTTCTTGATAACACATAAGGAAATGGAGAGAAGAGATTATTACCAGTAATTTACAAAGAAGTGAAAACAAGTACGGAGATTAAGTTGCGACAGTCTTAGTGAAGAGAACAAAGAGGATTTTATAATAAAAAAAGGAAATGAATGGTTTCATTCACCCACTGCAATCTTCATACACTTCATAAAGACAGACGCTTCACAAGCGCTTTTGTTTGGTTGATAAAGAGCGCTTGGTACAACTCGGTTACATTTTTAACTGCTAAAACAAACTGGAAGTAACTTATATAATAGGGCCTATATTATACAAAACATAATTTTTAAAACTAAATTAAAATTAATATTACAAAATTATTTTTGTTTAATTTGGTATTTTAAGCAATACTTTTATCAATGTGTAATATAAAAATGTAGTGCTACAAAAGGTATTTAAACTGACATAAAAATATTTTTTTGTTCATAAGCTTACCTCTTCGTGATGAGTTTGCCTATGATAATGAATTTCTGTTCATGAAGAAATGCCGTCTATAATTTTGATATAGTTCTAAGTGAAACACTAGTATGTAAATAAAAGGGTGAGTAATTTCTCAGGTCCTTTCCAGTTCTTATCGTCTTCTGACTTAAATGTAATTAAATATAGCAAATTATGTTTAGTGCATAGCATATGCTAGGAACCCATTAACAACATTCATAAAATAACAATTTATTTCTCTGGAATCCAATAATTTACTCTACTGTTGTAAGTTCACGGCCAATACGACCTTTGTAATAATATATCGTATAGAATAGTCGCATCAACTATACATATACTATATGAATATAGTAAATATATAAATATATATTATATATAAATATATAATATACGATGTAAATTATATATACGATATAAATATAGTAAATATACAATGCATGTATAGTAATTTAAATTCTAGTTCCACAAAGTTATACTCATTATAGACTTTGTTGTACATTTCAGAACATACGATTCAGTTGCACTAATCGCAGAATTCGTATTCGTTATATTAATATACCTTTATTAGTAATGGCAAAAACTCGAATTTTAATTTTGTATTATGCATAAACTTACGTACCCGAATGCTGGTTGTTAGAAATTGTCACTTCGTAGAACGTCACACGATGACAACGACGACAACGATGATATACTAATCTTCGTTAGTATAATGACTAACCTCTGCAGACAGAAAATGACTTGCACAGGGTAGTATTATCATAAGGAATTTAGCAGAGGAATTTACTTGGTGCTATCTCCACATAAAACAAAAGTAATGGCTTTTGGAGGGAAGTACCCAGTAAGGGCAAAGATAGAGGCAAATAGAAATGATTTGAATCGAGCCAGTTTTCATTATCTTGGATTCGAAATATCTCCAGCAGTTGATTGTGATGTCAAAAATAAACTTAATAAATATAAACATTAATGTTAGACAATCCACAGATCCTTAAAATACAAAACTAGGAAGGACAGTAAGCTTAAGTTTTGTAAGACTACGACTGTACCGGTGGCTCTGTGTGGGAGTGAGACATGGGTACTTTCACGAAGAGACAGAGAGAAGTTTACATCAGCATAAATGCAATTCTCAGGTTGGTCAAAGGGTGCACGTTACGAGACGGAATAAGTAATGTACGGATAAAGCGAGAATTACACATTTTTAAATTACAGAATGGAATTACGGAATACAAGGCCAACTGATGTTGGCCTTGGGAAGAATGCAGCAAGATGGCCTTCCTAAACTTGCCTTAAATTATAAACACACAGGGTATCGTAGTGTGGGACGTCTGAGAACGAGATCTCGGACACAGGCATTGCAGCGTAACCTGTGAAGTGGAGATGATGATGATGGTGACTAACCTTCGTATTCGTTCTCCACCCTGATACAAGAGTCGGTCGTAACAAAATTTCTTTGTGTCCTTATTACGTTTCATGTTTTAATTTACCTAGCGTCAGTAACATTTTATTTAAAGTGTAGGGTATTACACCCTAAGTGAAAACTATAAAATATTATCCAACGGAATTTTAAATGAAACTACCAATTTTATGTGTTGATTGTTGTTCATACACTCACCACTACCACAAACACTAGGATCACCAGAGATTGAAAAAAAAACTATTTTCTCTCCCAGGTACGGAGTAATTACTGGGAAGAGTTCACTAAAACAGACTTCGTGACAATGTACGTCTACTTTACGTGATACTTTCTAGAGGTCGTTTTATGAAAAACGTTTTCATTTTAGTGTAACAATTTTCTTTAATTCACTGTTAACACTGTTAGTATGTACAAAATTGTGTGACACGTTTCCGCCGTATCTGAGGCCAAGATTCATTCGTTTCCAAAAACGTTTTGCTATTTGACAGTATGATTTAGACAATTAAGTGCAGAAGAGAAAGGTTTCACTTTATTGTCAGTCAAGACATAATTTTACATACACAACGCAGTAGAGGTAATCCATAACTGTGAGTTACATGAAAGTTTATGGTGAATTTTGAGGGAAACCAGGTACATGTTCCGTTTTATATAAGTACGTATATGAGATCGCAAATACTAGCTAAGCAACGGAATTGCCTAGGCAAGCACATTTAATGTATGCGATGACAATAAACGGACTTTCATAGAAATTTTGGATTTATATTTTATAAAGAAACACACGATAATAATAATAATAATGATGATGATGATAATAATAATAATAATAATAATAATAATTCACTAATTAAATTAAATTATAAAGGGTTTCACGGCCCGTGTCAATATAGTTATTACATAAAACTTCCGGGTTAATTAGCCGTGGTCTATTGTTAGGCCTATGTGTCTTAATAATGCTGACGTTCAGAAACGTGCGCGTCAGCCAACTTCAGAGCACGATGCTGCCGTAACGTCAACAGTAATACACTTAACACTAGACCAAGTATAATTATCCTGCACGTTTTATGTAATAACTATAACACTTAGTCAGATAATGAACACTTTTTAAGCACTCAATCAGTAAATTCCTAACAAAAATTATCCTGTTTCTCTGTTATGTTACGACACTTGATTTAAGTTAGGCCTATATTTTATGATTATAAGTTGATGTATACTTGTACATTTCTCACTCAATGTTTTATATGATACAACCAAAAGTCTGTTGTGGAATTTGCATTTAATATTTGTGATAGTATATTCTGTTCTTCAGCACATAGTGTACACCACACGCTGTGAATTACATTCCAGTAATATTTCTTACGATTAGTCGTCGTAATAGGTAGACTACACACTAACTTTCTCACAATTTTTTGTATTTTACTAACTTTTGGAGTAACTATTATATGTTAAATGACATGTAACTTGAAGGGAAGAAGCTAGATTTACTTTTGAATAAAGAATGCTTGCATACAATTTTAAGTTCAATTTTTGTAATTTTATTCTAAATTTCGTCTTTCAAAGTGTAAAACGCTATTTTCAAAATACTTTGAAGTGAATAAAGAAGTAATAGAACAATGTAAAAATAATGATATGTATGCCTGATATATATTTTCCAGTTATTC
The DNA here is from genome assembly GCA_034769895.1 of Magicicada septendecula. Taxonomy (NCBI): domain Eukaryota; kingdom Metazoa; phylum Arthropoda; class Insecta; order Hemiptera; family Cicadidae; genus Magicicada; species Magicicada septendecula. The sequence goes on along the minus strand of CM068368.1, from coordinate 805,598,248 downwards.
ATTCATTCTTGAAAATTTTCTTGCTCCTAAGAGAGGGTTTCCTTAATATACGGGGCCATTTTTTTTTTATCAACGGATATTTGGAGACAAAAAATAAGTAATACTAAACGTATTATTTATGTTGGCTGAATATTTGAAGTTATAAAAGGCAGTCGCAGTAGAATGGGGGGGGGGCGAATGAACGAATGAAAAAGGTCCCATAAGAGCACATTAAATATCAAGGAAACAAAAAAAAAACAAGGTAATTTTGAATGGTGTGGGAATATGTTAGTTCAAAAGAATTGTTTAGTATGCATTCCGTATATGTGACATTTGATTCTTTACACTAGGGAAATTGTAGTTCGTTTTTCGTCTTTTGCGCCGCGAGGTTTTTAATATGCCCTAAGATTGGTGTTCATGGTACATAAATGTCTACATCAACTTAGTAGCAGTACATTACTGTTAGTTCACCATAACGCATGCCATTAATAGCGTATTTCCTCAGGCAATAAAATGTTCCGATAGTTGGTCATATATTATTTGTCACTGCATTATGTAATCCCATTACGTGATACCATTCACACAGGTGTGAGGAATACTTAAATGTTTCTAAACGAGGAATATATTTCCTTCCTTTACAATAATAGTATAATTGTAAATACATGGAACTTTATTTATATTTCCGTAACCTAAATGTTAAAAAACTAAATTAAATCTACTAACGTTGACAAAACCAAGAAATTATCTCAAATAGGTTGAGTTTTTAGCCACTTTTTTCTAAAATTGTATATTACAAATACAGTTATCACACCTTTATCTATAATAATAATGCATCCTTCTAAACAAGTAATTACTTAAACTCGATCCACATTGTGACAGATCTACTAATTACAGTTTAAAAACTGTGTATCGCACGTAATAGGCCCTATTTGTTTTGTTTATTTCTTTTATAAGATTTTTGGATAGCTGTAAACTGTGGAATGTTTACGCTCCTTTCCACACTTGCATAGATAGTTGTTGAGAAGAGGTTTGATAGTGTAGATGTTCTAACCTACAGCCTATTCAACTCTCTAAACACAGTCCACACGTTTAGCACTCTCAGCATTTAGGTTATGGCAAACATGACACATGCTTTGGCCGCCATGTTAAGCGGCGCACCTCCAGATTCAATTTTTCTAATGAGGAAAAGACAAATTTAGTTTCCTCCTTAATGTCGAAACGTTATATTACTGTTAAAATATAACAGTAATAATCTACGTAAGCACAATACAATTTTGGGAAAATTCTACATTTGTGATATTAAGGAGCAACACTTACAAGATCTTTTTCCATATGTAATAATACGTATGAAGCCCTGAAATGGTTCAGCGATTTAGATAATGCTAAACATCGCGAACTGCAACATACTGTTGACTAGGCTGAAGTTAATAGGCCTACTTTTGGGTTTAATAGTTTACATGGGTTACCACACTGTCTATAAATACTGAGGAGAGATACTTGTCAAATTACTATGCTTATAATTTTTAAGAGGTCGCCTCTACATGAAACAGATGTCCAGAATATTCGATTAACACGTGCGCTCCGAGCAACATACACATTAATAATCTTCGTGCGCGCTTTGAAAACACTCTTTGTAGTTTTTGTAGGTTTTGATTGTAATAGTTATTGGAGAAATGCAATATAAGTTCCCGTCCTTCTAAGCCAGTCAGTATTACTAGTTTTTGGAAAACGTTCTCTGAAAAACAAAATACAGAACACAAATTACCACTGCAAATTTGGATCGTGATTTTTCGCGTAAAGAAGCTACAAATGATTAAAAGCATCACTGTTTTTAACACTATAGTTTTTAATACGTCCAGGTCATCTAAGGTCTTTATTTTGAAAATTCTAAAACCAAATCTTTGGGAAGGTAACAATTGTTGTAAGTAAAACACAAAAGACAAATTGTGCACATGCATCTTCTCAAGTAGTAAAATATAAAATTCCTTCCCTAATTTCCTTGTAAGTAATCTAAAGTTTTGTTTAAAAATAAATAAACAACAAATAATACAATACATAAATAAGCAGAATAAAACATTTCCTGTTGTTTATTTTCGCGTTATTTTTTGTAAGGTTTTCAAACATTTAATATTTTGACAATGTGTTTACAGTTTTATAATTTACAGAAAACCTTTATTTTAAATAATTCATCTTGCATTAAAAAAAGAACTGTAAATCACATTTCATATTTAAAGAAAGACTATATATTTGCAATGCAGAGAAAAAGCGAAAAAGCACACACAATTCCTTAAAAAAGGTAGGCCTATATGTTTTAGAAAGTGCAGAAAACAAAACTTCATAAGATTTAATTGATGGAATTGAAACGGACAGCAGCCAAACACTTCATGTATCTGGTACTTCGCTGTAAAGACAAATTCTCGATTACTATATTAGAACAAGGGAAAAGAAAATAAACATAATTTTACTTGCGGTCATCTGATATTTAAAGAATGTTTAATATTTACAACATATTCCTAGTAACTTTATGAAGAATTGTCATCATCAACTTCAAGGATTAAATTAAGAATGGTTTGTTCGGGTCTCAAATAGACAAATATTGGAGCTGGTCACTCCAGCGCTTCCTCGGACGTCCCACACCCTCCCCCTCGGCTTATAGTGCCATAGTTGTTTGGGGATGCGGCAGTCATCCATTCGGCAAAGAAGTTCCCACCAATTCAGCCGATACTGGGCGATCCTGTCGAGTATACTCATAATATTCAGTTCCTCTCGTATAACTGTGTTTCTTCTATGATCCTGCCACGTGCTTGAGAAATCTCATTTCAGCCTCTTGGATGGGACTGGCCTGGGACTATTCCAGTTCTCAGACCCATAAAGAACTGTGGGAAGAGCCATCACCTTGTAGAATTTTAGGCGTCTTCCTTTACTTGCTGACTTAAGGGTTCGCCTAATTGTCCCGCACATAAGGTTGAACTTATGCAACTTATATGAAGAATTAATATAAGTTTTTTTAAACGAAGAATTACTTATTTAAAAAAAATCGAATATTCAAACAAGAATAATCAGATTTTTGTAGTATTAAAAAAGTATTGTTAAAGAGTTAAGGGGGGAGATATTTGAAGAATTGTACAGCTCCTAAAAAATAAATATATGAAGCAGAGCTTAATAATGACAATATTGAGGGTGTCTGTTTACCCACTAGTGTCACGTAGGCTACACACAGAGCCCAGAAACGTGGCAAACCAAAATCCGCACATTATGTCACAATTACTGACAAATACTATACGTTTTATTATTTGCATGTTTCAAACAATAATTTTGTAAGCACATCCAATGTATCGCTTTTTAAATTATCGCTAGTCCCAAATAAACAACGTCTTTTGTGCAAGCAGGAGGGTGGATAGGTGTAGTATATAATATAGCCTACGCTGCACTGCTAACACATTTAACTTTGTATGTTCATAATGTTAGGAACGGAAATTAAAACAGATTTAGCAGCGCTTATGCGGGAAATACCAGCCACAGTGAGGTATGCCATGTATCTGGCTGGAGTGACCACATGACGACGGTTAGTGAAAGGCATGGTTAGTGTTCACATTCCTATCCTTATCATTCTTATCGTTGAAGTATATCAACGACTTTGACATACTTTCTTTAATTTTTGTTGGACATTTAAAATTTTTAATTGCCAAATATTAAGCGATATGATTTAAATTCAATGTCACTATCATTTGCTAAGTAATAATGTTTTATTCTAAAAAAAACTGCTTTGTAATGTAAAAGATTTGTATTTTTAAAATTTTCAGAAAGTTTAATAATGCAAAAAATAAAAAATGTTTAGGTGAAATAAAACGCAAAGTTAACTAAATATTACTTCAAAGAAACATGAAACGATGGCAGCGATAACAAGATTATTTGCCCAACTGTTAATTTAATTCATTACGACGTGACTAGCTGTCAGGAAAATAATCTTGTTAAAGTTTCGACTAACGCAGCTTATAATACGTATCGTCTATAGCTGACAAACAAAATAAGATAATAAACAGTAAAACAAGATAAAATGTGAGCAATAGAAATTTATTCGTAACATGTTGATTACACCAACTATAGTTTTCATAGTGACGCAGAATATGTAATAATACATTATATTAACATTGAAAATGTTTATAAGGACGTGTCGCACGTTTGCGGCCGATCGCTGGTGCGTGATCCAAAATGGGAACCGGTGAGTTTCCACAGAAACTACTTATTTGTTGTCAATAACGTAGTACACATATAAAACTTCGCTTATGAATGCGACTACATTTAACTTATAATATGTACATTGGTAAATGTAGAATGAATTCATTGATTGGTGAATGAAGAATGAATTCATTGATTGATAAATGAACATATATATATATATTTTTTAGATTTATTGAAGCATTTTCAATGCCCTTCTCTGTGCATTGGATTTGTGCAATGCCTGTAAATTTTTTTTCAACAACGATCAAATTCTGATTATTTTATGTGGCAGCTATTACATACCAATGCGAAGAACAGCAATAAGCTTAATTGGAACATTCCACAACGTCATTTTCAGTACCATTGTCATACTTTTTCATTACCTAAGAAGTCATCTCTTACTCTATTTCTCAGGATTTAACGGTCGGCGTCATAATTATTCAAATTAAGATCCGGACGGTAAGGTAATTATAATTATAATTATAATTAGGCCTATCCTGCCGGAGGATGTTATAATCACACGTTTTGGTTTTACCTCTGGAGGCCGTCTTCAGTGAAACGGTTTTGAAACAACTGACAAGGTGTGCGTCAGTAAAACCACAGTACTGTGGTAAAGGCTAAGCGGTTTTTTTTTTTTTTTTTTTTTTTTTGCTCTGGGCTTTGCGGTTGTGCGTCGCAGAGACGAACCGCACGGGAACTGAGTTCCGAGCTACCATCTGGAGCTCCTGCCTCGTGGCCCTGCCCAAGTAGGGCGTGTGCTCTAAAGCAGGCCTTTCTCGGCTGTTGTGCTAGCCTACACTAGCGCAGTATACACCGAGGGCGTTTCCACGAATCACCTGGGCGTATACGGTACCTTCCCAGCCCAGTCACTAGAGGATTGTCTGGGAACCTCGCCGCACGTGCATAAAATTTGCGTGCAAGCCGCCTGAAAGTGTCGTCTAAGGAGCGGACGCCAAGTCCTCTCCTTAGAAGGCGAGATGAGAAGCGACGGGGGACTTTGGCCGCTAGCCGAAGCCCCCTGTCGAGGACGCTCTGCAACTTCTTTTTATGCATTGCGGCGAGGTAACCCCAGACCGGGCAGGCGTAGGTAATGACCGGCAGCAGATACGCGCCGACGATCATCCTACCCAATTTCCTGGTCATGGCTGGGCTGATCAGGAGTGGAAACAGTGCGCACAGGCGAGTGGGCTAAGCGGTGCCAAAAAGGAACGTCTTATATAAACTTTTAGAGTTGCACGATACCAGCTGAAAACCACCATCGACCAATTAGAAACAAGCGCAAGACTATAGGTCGAGCAGCACGAGACGCCAAACTCTATGCAATGCGAGGCATTCTCCACGCTGATTCATTGCGACGGCAGCATGCGTCTGGATCTGAACGGACTCCGTATGCAGGTGATGGAAATACGCGCTCACCAAGGACAGGATCGTTTGCTCGAAGAGAACGCTGTAGTCAGCGTTAGCGAGTGCGTGTTCGGCAACCGCACACTTATCGGGCTGCCACAGGTAACAATAGCGGCTGAGTTCACCAACGCGGGTACAGACACTGCGCTTCGTAAATTTTGCGGCACGAGCAAGACACGGCGTATACCCCGCAAGACGAGTACGGATCCTGTCGTTATTTACATAGTCTACATAGACTCTTACAAGTCTATCTCTTGTATAAAATTAAACGAAACTGGCTGCCTACAAAAAGCGTACAACAGTCTATCTAGACATACCAAACGATATGAAGGTGGAAAATAACAACAAATTTTATTAATAATAACACTGTTTCCGGCTTAATGAACGTCGTTTTATTTATTTTAAGACCAAAGTTGACAAAAGACGTTAACGTTGTGGAGCGGACAAAAAACATTTTGGACTCTCATCTAACAAGCATGGAACAGGCTTGGTTAAATTCCACTGATTTCTTGTATGACGGAAGGTTTTATGAGTCGACAGTCGGACGGAGCAGCTATTGGCTTTCCTCTCTCAACGATTGCAGCGAATGGTGTATATGGTGCATATTAAAAAAGTTGCTTACGAAACGGCAGAACTAAAGCCGTCAGTATAGTTTCGCTATATGTATGAGGTGTGGACGATGTGGCTTGTTGGAGGCGAAGACTTTGAGAGCGTGTTGGAGAACGTAAATAGTATACGCTGAAACATCCGGGTACCATGGAGATGGAGGTAAACGGCTCGCTTTCAGCCTTAGACGTGAGGATGACAAGGAAACCAGACGAAACACTGGGGCATGGTGTGTAGACGACACACACAAATCATTACCTGAATGCCGAGTCACATCACCATTCGGCACAAAAACAGGAAAACCTAAACTCTTTTATAAATAAAGCAATATACATATCGGACGAGGAAGACTGGAGTACAAAACAGCATTTATTAAGAAAACATACTGTTTTTGCAGGAACGGGTACAGCTAGCTACATAGAAATTAGCCGAGCCTTCACAAAGCAGTTACGCAAAAACAGAAATAAATCTGCAAAATTGAAGTCGACCCTGCTCGCATAGAAGCTTAAGTACAAAAACGATGCCCTTATTTGCCACATGTATGTGGGACTATCGGCTTTTGAAAAAAACATAATGTTCAGTCTATCTTGAACCCGATTAGGAAGGCAGGCCAAATGTTACCGTCGGCGAAAGACATGATACCTCTTTCAAATTCTGCGACCTACATGGTCTCATGCAGTTGTGGTGATGTGTGCGTGGGAAAAACGTGGAGACAGCTGAGGAAGGGAATGCAGGAACCTATGAGACGCACGAAGGAAGGAGACAGAGAAATAGCGAAACACAGGTGTAAAAAGTAACATCATATTTTACTTGGAAATACAAGTAACGACGTTGTGATTAAGCTGCATAAGTTCAACCTTATGTGCGGTACCATAAGGCGAACTCTTAAACCACCAAGTAAAGAAACACGGCTAAAATTCTACAAGGTGATGGCCCTTCTTACACTTCTTTATGGGTCCGAGAATTTTACTTTAACGAAAAGCCAGGCCAGTTGTATCCAAGCGGTTAAAATGAGATTTGTCAGACACGTGGGACGGTATACTCTCCATGATCATAAAAGAGACACATATATACGGCAGAAACTGAATATTATAAGCATATGCGACAAGATTGGACATTATCGGCTGAATTGGTAGGAACATCTTTGCCGAATGGATAACTGCCGCATCCCCATACACGTATAGAACTATAATCTGAGGGGACGGAGAGGTGTGGGACGTCCGAGGAAGCGCTGGAGTGACCAGTGCCTATTTGAGACCGGAATAATCCATCCTTGGTTTAATCCTTGCAGATGACGATGATGATTTTAGTCAAAGAAACGGTGATTATAGCGAAGATTTATAAGTATTTTCCCGTATCTGATAAGATGGGCGATAGAAATCTATAACAATAAGATCAACATTGAGGTAGACGATAGTTGTAAGTTGCCGGGAGTTTGAAAACAAACTGTTTTTAATCAGGTGACAGGATCGTCGTAATAAATTAAAAAAAAAAAAAAATACATTTTTTGTGTTGTAAAAATGGTAAAATATTATAGTGGTTAATATGACTTTTATGTATTATTATTTAATTTTAAACACATTGATAAATTTATTGTAACGTTTTGGGTTATTGGACAGGGATATTTTATTGTAAGTTATGGGTTTATTTGTAATATTTTAGGCGGTCTTACTGCATAAATAGGGGTGGGACAAGACTTTGTGCAGTCAAGCAACTGAGAATGCCTCATTGTAGTATAGAGAAAAATTTGGTCTTGGAATAAATAAAACTATGTGAGCTAAACCAGAAAACAGTGTTGTTATTATTAACGAAAATCGAGTAAAGTTTACGATTGAGATTGGGTAATAACTTTTATTGGTTTGTAGCTGCAATTTATCAGCCTAAATAAATTAATGGATGATCTGTTTTTAGAATATTTGTTTTTTTAGAACTAGAATTGCATTGTCATTTATTTAGACAATAAAGTGATTAAATACTCTTGTCACAGTTTTGTTTGTTCTCTGGTGTTCAATTTAACTGCTACCCTCAAGAACCCTGTACACTGACAATATGACTTGTAATTTTTCTGTTGAGATTCTGTAGTCCGAACAAAAGACGTTTTAAATCAAATCAGTGATACACGTTATTCTCAACTATACGGTGCAATAAACTCTAGAATCTGTGCACTACAAATCGACATGCCTTTGCTTATGGCATAAGAGAACAATCGTTGTAACCACAGAATAAAAACAAAATCGTCAAGTTGTGCGTGTTTACACCATAGTTCAACCCGGCAGGCTTGTTGCTGGCAGTCTGCAACATGTGTCTTACCACGTTAATGACACACAGCACACGACGTGGAGTCCGACATTTGACCTCTACGTGACGAGCGTAGAAGAAGAGTGTCTTTCGCTCTCTAAGAAAATCTTTTTAACAACATATTCTATGAGCGTTTGCCCAAGTGGGGGTAATAAGAACTTATTTGCCCTATTATTGTTATTTCCGAACTGACAATGAGCTGTGAAGCTTGAAAGCGCTAATTGGAATAACTTTCTATAGTGGTGTGCAACAGTGATTATTCTGTTTGTGATTATAACCACTTTCACAACTTTCTTAATTAATTAACATCATAAAATATAATATATTGATTTTTAATTTCGCCCATACAATCATCATGTTGTCTATGTTGTCTAGTGAACATAGTCACTGAAACTTTAAAATTTGACAATTTAGTTCCTAGGTCGTTATGCAAAACAGGTTTACAGAACTGTACGACAGGATTAATCCGTTTTCCATTTAAAAAACGCACTTACTATGTGAAGCAAATTATGTTTTCAAAAGCAAAGTAGGGAAGCATGTCTTGAGTAACACTTTAAACATTAAAATCACGACGGAGTTATCGCCAGTGGTTTGTTAATACACAAAGATCGAACTAAGCTGTATGGCGAGGTAAAGTAGTGTTCAAGGTATAGTGGTTGAGCTGCAGGGAATTAGTCTGCTCAAGGGATTTGCGGGAGAGAAGGCGACAGTGCTGAACGAGAGACGGGGTGAGTCAGACTTATTTACCGATAGAGAGGCGGGCGGAGGGAACTGCGTTGTACTTTGATACGAGAAAATTAGTTGTGAGACAAAAACCGCAAAGCTTTTGATATTTTAACGCTCCAATGAGTTTCCTCTGTAAACGCTGAGGATCTCACTACACTGGTAAATTTCTCGGTTAGGCCTACTCGTATCTTATTCGACCCAGACGTTTTGCTTCAATTTGACACTATTGTTATTAGGATGTGTTTGATCTGCGAGAAATTAGATTTGCTAAACTCTATATCTGAGTTAAAAGTCATAACTGAGTTTTAAACATTGCTGACAAGTAAATGGTAGGTTTAAAATCACTCTAAACAAGGTCATTTCGGGAAGCTATATCTTTTGCCGTTTACATAATTGTGATTAAGTGTTTGTATTATGTTGATGCGAGATAAATATCATTTGTACGAGGAGCTAATCTATCGCCTATACTCTGAGTCGCCAAAGAGCCACAGACTAAATACATGGTAATTTTTGCATCAGAAAGAGACGACATCTCTATAATAGAAGAGATACCTTTGTGCATAGAAGTTGCACAGATAAATGCGCTAGATAACAGATTTGAAAACTAAAAATTAACATTGCCATTGGACAATTATTTTACAGGAACTAGTTATTGAGCTATTTATCTGCACGTCATGTATTCAGTCGAAAATTATGTATTTTGTTGTTGTTAAACAAGTTGCATATGTAAACATAATAAACAATATGGCGCAGGGAAGTGTAAAACCTCATTTCAAATAACAAACCCTCTTGATAGTAAAATACAATAAAAATAAATAAATAAACATAATGACATCGTAGAAGTTTCACTTAGGAACAAATTCTTAATGTGACGATGATACTTATAAGGCAAAAAAAAACCTACGAAAGATTGAAGTAAACGGTTATTCTCTAACAAAGACAGCTCTGTAAGATAAGTATTCTAACACGTAACATGTGTACATGTGTACATGTGTTGGTACATGTGTTTAATATGTACTTCGCTCAAGAAGGCAGTGATAATACTATATTATTCAGCCTTTCTGCGTACGATTTACGGTATGGTTTATTAATCCTTTACTTTATAACAACGTGTGTCCTTGAGTCTAATAGAAAATGAAATCACTGTATTGACTCTTTAGGTTTACTATTTTTTTTTATCGTTCCAATTAACGTATTGTAGTTATATTTTAAAAAATATTTTGAAGAAATTTAGGAACGTTAGCGTATACTGTGGATTATTGTGAAGTTGTGGATATAGTCACAAATTGTTTTCCATGCCATTATAGGTTTTATTATTTTCAGTGCATCTTCGAGACCCTGTTTGTCGTGCAATTAAAATTATTTTCCTGTAATTATTTTTCACTAGACATTTGTGTTAGCTATATCAGTTTTTACTTACGTACCTTAAGCTTTGCTTGCATATAGAAACATTAATTTTTTTACTTATCATAGTCGGAAAACATGAAGATAAGTAAATTGTTTGTATCTTAAAAAAGTATTTTTAAAGACAGTTAGCAAGAAACGAGGATTGAGACTGTTACATTAAGTTGCTAGTTATTTTAGAAAATTTACGTTTAAAGCTATATAAAAATATACAAAATCTAAGTAACACACATTAATCTCTATTATAATACGTGAATTCTGGAATAATAAATATACGACTTAAAAAGTAAAGATGCAATGAAGTAAAAATTTTTTAAAAGCTTTTAAACGATATAATGGAAAGAAATTATTTAAAATTTTAGCAGTTGTTAGTATGGATTCGAAATAGTGGCAGAAATAGAAGTCTTAAACACAAGAAACTTTCTAAACGTGAGAAAGTCTCCTGAAGAGAAGATGAACGCTCCATATCAAATGCCACTGCCCAAGAATGGAAACATAGATGTAAAAAATTACAGTCAATACTACGGCGTATATAAACAAAATGGGTACTTGACATATCTATTTTACAAGAAACTGAACGACAGAGTTTAATATGTTATTTAGCCCTTTGCCAAGAAAAAAAGGGTCTCAAATTCTAATAATATGAAGGTGAATACATACTGAAAAACTGTTTATAAAACTTGTTACATGATTTCCAAAATGTAATTAAATATTTTACAAAATTAAATATATGTGTAATTATAACGAATAAGGTTTTACATCGCAAATCTTTTAGAATTCATATAAATCACCAAATACGAGTAGTAAGACCAGAGTACGATTTTGTTCTAAAAACTAAGACATTTCCCCTGCGCTAGAAAAGGAACTATCTCTAAACGATGGTTGCATCATAGTGATTTACTTATTGATACGAATATTTTAATGTAGTTACTTTATAATGCAAAATTATAAATAGCAGACAATTGAAACAGTTCTAGATAAATTTAGTACATATTTTGAAACTATCTATTTTGTTAGCTGAAACAAAAATGCATTCAATTGACACTGTATAATAAAACAGGACTTTACCTGCCAAAACTCTGCAATTACTACCTGAGGTAACAAAAACCCAGACTAATAACAGTTTAAAAGTAACTGTTAATAATAATTTCGAAATAATAAACGGCAGAAGTTATGTTTATAGCAATTACTCTCTGCTAATTAATATTAATGGCAAACTATTATCGTTAAGTAGAGGCAAGGAATATTTTGATGATACACTCTACACTCCCGTCGGTGGAAATCGAATAATGTCAACGTAACAATTAATTACATCAACAAAGTGCTAGTGCTAGTCTGTAGCTAGTAAACCAACATTAGCAAATTACGTCATTTACGGATTATCAATCGCTTTAATTTGGCAGGATAACTGTGTACACTGTTTGTGTACATGTTTAACTTCAATTTCATTTCGTTTTGTTTGTTGAATGTGCGTTCTTTAATTTATTTTATTTATTTGCAGTTGATTAACATTATTTTCCGCAGGATCCAACGTTTTTTTGTTACCAAGTAAATAAAAAAGTATTGTGCACTATACTGGGGCGCACATACAATGGCGAAAAGTGGAAGCGCATTGCGCAGAAAGAGACAAAGTGTAACACTGCGACAGCCAGTAAGCTAAACCATTGACTGGCTCTTATTGGCTGACACATCGCGTGATACTATGCTCTTGCCTCTGGGTAGCTGGCAGGTCTCGCCTTCCTTTGTGCTCCGCACTGTAAAAACAGTCTACCAAATAGTCATTATAGTACAGTATGTCAAAGTTTTCTATATCACATCGGTAAGATGCGCAGTCGTCTGTGCAAGGCGTGTCCAGAGGTATACGAGAGGTGCCACGCCAGTCGTGTTGTATACATCGAGACTGCCGGAGCCTAGCTTTCCAGTACGTGCATACAAAGCAAATTTCATTACAAGAGTATTTTTCAATACAACATTCGTTCAACAGTGTTTGTCAATTTTGAATACAATACTTCTGCAATGCCTCAACCGAAATCTTCACGCCGATTAGGAAGAGGAATAGCTGTAAGAAGCCAAAGTAAATGTATCATAATGAATGTGTTTAATTAGATTAACGGCGAAAATCCGGACGTGCACATGTCAGAAAGTGAAAACCGTGTTGCTGGCCTGTGTGGAATATCGGTTCACGTTTTGAGAAAAATTCTGTCGGAATCGAAAAAATTGCGTGAAAACGAAACGTTTACTACACCTGGGAAAACTCGTAAACGAACTAACAAGAAAGTTAATATAGTGTGAAAAAACAATTATTAGGCATAGTATTTTTAACACAATAATAATAGAGTCTGTTATCTGAAGTAAGGTTGTATATTTAAACAAATTTAAATACGGTCTGTGGTTTAACAAATTATTTATTTTAGATTAATAATGTCTGTTAATGATTTGAAACTTTCTTGCTTTAAATGTCTATGTTTAGTTGTTCTTTGAATTCCCCTTTTGGTACCGTTGGTCCGTCACACTGCTCCTGTCGCGGTCCGTGGAATCTGCCACCTCGCTGCCAGCTGATATCTGCAACACTGACGACACGTGTACATGTAGTCCAAGCTACAAATACCCTTTCTGCGATGTTCCATTGCAATAGATAATTTTCAAATTAGTGCATTGCAAAATATAATTCAGAATTTTCACATTACACATAAAAAGTTGCCTTCTTTAAGAAAATTAATTTTGGTTTTGAAAATGGAACACCCGGAATTGCAGTTTAACTTTATCCACGAAACTTTACGAAATATTCTTAGAAGTATGGGGTTTAAATGGAAAAAGACAAGCGATAATAGAAAACTTTTTATTGAAAAACACGATATCGTTTCAAACGAGTAAATTAGCCTACTTACGGGAAATTCAGGAATATAGAGAAGAAGGAAGAAAAATAGATTTTTCGGACGAGTCATATATCCATTCCGCCCATGTAAAGAGCTATTGTTGGTCAGACGGGTCGGCCAACGGTTTTAAGAAAAATATTTCTAAAGAGCCTAGATTAATAATAACCACTGCTGGAAGTGAAGGAGGGGAAGTGCCTAACGCGCGTTTAATTTTTCAATCGGGCCAAAAATCAGGCGACTATCATAACGATGTGGAAGCACTGAATTACGAAAAATGGCTGAGAACGCAACTGATACCTAATCATCCTCCCCGTTCTGTGTTGGTAATAGACAACGCGCCTTATCAAAATACATTATTTAATCCAGCTCTAAATTTAAATCAGCGATAGGAAAAAAATGTTAATGTGGATAACAAGCAGAAATACACCATGTTCGGAAAAAATGTACAAAGTGGAACTATATGAGTTGATAAAACTAAATAAGAAGCGTTACGATGAATATTATCTTGATAAAATAATGGAAGAAAATGGTCATGCCATATTAAGATTACCGCCCTACCATCCTGAACTGAACCCTGTCGAATTAGTGTGGGCGAAAGTCAAAAACGAAGTGACAGATGAGAATGTATCGAATAATTTGGTAGAAGTAAAAAAAAATGGTAGATCAAAAATTGTCTGATCTTTTGCCAGAGAATTGGAAGAAATTCTGTGATCACGTTTCAAAAATTGAAGATGATTATTTTGAATCTGATAGAGTTGTAGACATGTAAACAACAGACAGTCTAATTATAACAGACAACCATAGTGATACTAGCGATGATGAGACTGACGATAAAAATTTAAGTGAAGCAGAATCGTCAAGTGAAGAAGTTTACGACATGGACGGTATTGAACCTCTGGATTAAAATTCATGAATAATACTACCTTTAGACTTATTCATAACTTTTATTTATTACGTATTGATAATTGTATTGCATTGTATATTATTTTTAATTGTATTGTTTGTTTATGTTAAAAAAAGATAACAATAATACATCTAATTTTAATAAATTTATTGTAAAAAAAATTGAAATTATGGTAATAATAAAAATAATTTAATAAAAAATATCGGTATGGAGAACCATACATGACTTCCATATTCTAAGATTTATATTTAAAATCATTTTCAGCCAAACAGCCAGGGAAGGAATTTTAACAAAAAAATACTTCTTTGTTGCCAATAACGTAGTACACATATAAAAAAAAATTATCCCCTCCCCCTTCAACTATAATTTTGATTTATAGAAAATTACCCCCAGCCCGTTCAACTAGCCTCTTCATTTATAGATATTTCATCTACGTTTCTACAGTGGATTATTAAGATCTTATCAGGATACTTTATCAAAATTAAGTACTTTACTCATGTTACAACAAAAAATGTTTCAGGTAAACTGCCCTTTTCCCGTAACCGATCTTCACCAAAATCAACAGACATTGAGTTCTCTATAGCTCAGGCACATATGTAAAAAATTATTTGATTCTGTTTGAATTTACGGCAGTTATGGTTCGTCATATAAAAAATTACCCATGTTAAAACATAAAACATGAGATTTATAAAACATATCTAAGATTTATATTTAAAATCATTTTTGAAATAAAATATTTTCATAGAACCTACTAACGCTGGGGAAATCTGAGGAGCCAATCAGAGTTGGGCCTACCTGTCACTCTGCTGAATTTGGTGGAAAGCCCTGTCACTGTCGTCAAGTCCCCACCTCAATGAAGAACCCATTGTTTTATAAAAATATATTTAAATTTTGAAAACTGAAAATTCTTTTCTTGTAAATATTTATATTTTATAATCAAAATGACTTTATTTTTGTTACCTGGCAACAAAATTATTTTATTTTCAACAATTACCATTGTTTCAAAAAGTTTAAATAAATTTTCAAGTACTTTACTCTTGTTAAAACGTAAAAGGTTGCAGGTAAACTACCCCTTCCCCTCAACCGATCTTCACCAAAAACAATAAGTCTTGAGTACTCTACAAATCAGGGCTGTATGCAGAAAATTATTTGATTCTGTTTGAACTTGCGGCTGTTATCGTTTGCCATAGAAAATACCCTTGTTAAAAAAACGTTGTAGGTAAACTACCCCTTTCCCTTAACCGATCTTCACCAAAAACAACAGGTCTTGCGAACTCTACAATTCAGGGCTGTATGCGAAAAATTATTTGATTCTGTTTGAATTTGCGGCTGTTATCGTTTGCCAAAAAAAAAATTTCCCTTGATAAAAAAAAACCGTTGCAGGTAAACTACCCCTTTCCCTCAACCGATCTTCACCAAAAACAATAGGTCGCGAGTACTCTACAAATCAGGGCTGTATGCAAAAAATTATTTGATTCTGTTTGAATTTGCGGCAGTTATCGTTTGCCATAGAAAAAAAATCTACAGACAGACACACAGACACACAGACACACACACAGACACTTTTCGTAAAAAAGCCTTTTTTTCATGTTTTGAGTGTAGTACAATCAGAATCTGCAGTAATCTCGAACACGATTTTTTGTGCCATCACCATACTTCCATTCCTTAAGGAATATTGAAGTAAAAATCGGTGTGGAGAACCATACATGACTTCCATATTCTAAGATTTATATTTAAAATCATTTTCAGCCAAACAGCCAGGTTGTGTCTTACCTGCCTTTTTATTGCTTTATTAAATGAAAAATATTATATTACATTAAAATGAAAAAAATATAATTTTATTGCCTGGCAACAAAATTATTTTATTTTTAACAGTTACCATTGTTTCAAAAAGTTTAAATAAATTTTCAAGTACTTTACTCTTGTTAAAACGTAAAAGGTTGCAGGTAAACTACCCCTTCCCCTTAACCGATCTTCACCAAAATCGAAAGCCGTTGAGACCTCTACAATTCAGGGAAGTATGCAAAAAATTATTTGATTCTGTTTGAATTTGCGGCTGTTATCGTTTGCCATAGAAAATACGCTTGATAAAAAAACGTTGCAGGTAAACTACCCCTTCCCCTTAACCGATCTTCACCAAAAACAATAGGTCTTGAGTACTCTACAAATCAGGGCTGTATGCAAAAAATTATTTGATTCTGTTTGAACTTGCGGCTGTTATCGTTTGCCATAAAAAATACTCTTGTTAAAAAAACGTTGTAGGTAAACTACCCTTTTCCCTTAACCGATCTTCACCAAAAACAACAGGTCTTGAGAACTCTACAATTTAGGGCTGTATGCAAATAATCTTTTGATTCTGTTTGAATTTGCGGCTGTTATCGTTTGCCATAGGAAATACCCTTGTTAAAACATAAAACGTTACAGGTAAACTACCCCTTTCCCTTAACCGATCTTCACCAAAAACAATAGGTCTTGAGACCTCTACAATTCAGGGCTGTATGCGAAACATTATTTGATTCTGTTTGAATTTGCGGCTGTTATCGTTTGCCAAAAAAAAAATTTTCCTTGATAAAAAAAAAACCGTTGCAGGTAAACTACCCCTTTCCCTCAACCGATCTTCACCAAAAACAATAGGTCGCGAGTACTCTACAAATCAGGACTGTATGGAAAAAATTATTTGATTCTGTTTGAATTTGCGGCAGTTATCGTTTGCCATAGAAAAAATCTACAGACACACACAGACAGACAGACACACACACAGACACTTTCGGAAAACGACTTTTTTTCATGTTTTGAGTGTAGTAGAATCAGAATCTGCAATAATCTCGAACACGATTTTTTTTGCAATCACCATACTTCCGTTCTTAAGGAATATGGAAGTAAAATTACCCTTGATAAAAAACCGTTGCAGGTAAACTACCCCTTTCCCTTAACCGATCTTCACCAAAAACGACAGGTCTTGAGAACTCTACAATTTAGGGTTGTATGCAAAATATTATATGATTTTGTGTGAATTTGCGGCTGTTATCGTTTGCCATAAAAAATACCCTTGATAAAACAAAAAACGTGGCAGGTAAACTACCCCTTTCCCTAAAACGATCTTCACCAAAAACAATAGGTCTTTAGTACTCAAGAAATCAGGGCTGTATGCAAAAACGTATTTGATTCTGTTTGAATTTGCGGCTCTTATCGTTTGCCATAGAAAATACCCTTAAAAACATAAAACGTTGCAGGTAAACTACCCCTTTCCCTCAACCGATCTTCACCAAAAACAATAGGTCTTGAGAACTCTGAAATTTAGGGCTGTATGCAAATCATCTTTTGATTCTGTTTGAATTTGCGGCTGTTATCGTTTGCCATAGGAAATACCCTTGTTAAAACATAAAACGTTACAGGTAAACTACCCCTTTCCCTTAACCGATCTTCACCAAAATCAACAGACCTTGAGAACTCTACAATTCAGGGCTGTATGCGAAACATTATTTGATTCTGTTTGAATTTGCGGCTGTTATCGTTTGCCAAACAAACAAAATTACCCTTGCTAAAAAAAAACCGTTGCAGGTAAACTACCCCTTTCCCTCAACCGATCTTCACCAAAAACAATAGGTCGCGAGTACTCTGCAAATCAGGGCTGCATGCAAAAAATTATTTGATTCTGTTTGAATTTGCGGCAGTTATCGTTTGCCATAGAAAAAAAATCTACAGACAGACAGATAGACAGACAGACAGACACACACACAGACACTTTTCGGAAAACGACTTTTTTTCATGTTTTGAGTGTAGTAGAATCAGAATCTGCAATAATCTCGAACACGATTTTTTGTGCCATCACCATACTTCCATTCCTTAAGGAATATGGAAGTAAAAATAATAAATAAATAAAATTATAGTACACATTGCGTTTTATCGTAAACACAAAGACGCATTGTGCTATCTCAGTTGAATTGGGTAGTGGAACTGCTGGTTGCTGGCATGTGTGCAGGCCCGGATTTTCCACTAGGCACGTGCCTAGGGGGGGCAGGCTCTGGGGGGCGGGACGAGGTGAAAAATTATTTGTTAAAATTTAACGTTTTCGGTTTTTTAATTACAGTATTTGTATTGGGCACTTGCATTATGGCCAAATTGAAGACACTGAATAACATGGTATTGACATTGGGCCTATCAATAGCGGTGGTCGGAGTGGAGCACGGTCGTATATACAGGTCTGGACACTACGTTGAAATTCTTGTCCGCTTTTTTGCCGACTAAAATAGTTTGTTTCGATATCGCTTGGGGCGCCTCGATCTAGAAGTCAATCCCTACTGCGCAATGATCATGTATTAAAAGCATAATAAAGAATGTTGTTTAAATGAAGGGAAGAACTTGATACATTTAATTTAGTTTTATGATTTAATTTATTAGTTTTATGAAATACATTCGGCAGAACGTACGTTTTCTGTTTTAAAAAGAATTAAATCATGTGTTAGATCCGCAATGAATGAGGAAAACTCTACTCACTCTCAAGCCTGCATGTTGAGGCAGAACGTTTAAACAGTAAACAAATAAACTTTGAAGGCCTTATTAAAGAATTTTCACTGATCAAAGCAAGACGAAAGCCAATTTAAAATTAAGCCATTTGTGTAATTTGGGATCTTATTCAATCACTCTTAAACTATTTTGTTCTATTTATCCAATTTACATTACTTTCATTGATTTTACTATGTTTGATGATAAAACCAATCTAAAAACTAATCTAATCTAATTTATAAAACTAATCTATGTGTTACTAAAGTGTACACGTAAATAAATATTTAAAAAATGTAGTCTTTATCACAATTCCATCACATTTCCTTTTTAGATTTAAGATCAAATGAGATATTTGCAATAGAGATAGTTGAAATGACTATTTCCAGCAACTTTTTTTCAGCAGTCAAAGAGAATTGAATATATAGAAGTTACTTGTTGGGAGGGGGGTGCTAACAATAGTGCGTAGGGGAGGCAGGACACCTAAATCCGGGCCTGCATGTGTGTGTGTGTGTTTGTGTGAATGTAGTGTGTCTCTTCCACCGACAAATTCTCCCACCCAAATGGTGCGGTACTACGGGTGGGAGTATACAATCTGCGCGAACAAGTGATACATAAAACTTTATGACATACTGTACAGATAAATACCGAATATACAGTTAGTAAAGTACGCTGTACAGTTAGTATTAATACAATATTTGCTGTTAAAAATATTTAAATACAAAGTTTCAAATATTTGCAAATGAAAGTACTTATGAATTTTTATTAAGAGTGATATGCAGTTAATAATTAATAACGTGGCACTGAACAGATTTAAGTGGCCAGCCTACTTTAATAAAACATATTACAAAAAAACTTTTAGGAGTTCCCCAGGGAAGTGTTTTGGATCCCATTCTGTATCTAATTTATACGGCAGACCTGCCAACTAGCAGTGATGATGGTACGTACGCAGATGATACTGGAATCCTTGCTGTAAAAAGCAACTTGCTGTCCGGTGAAAGCAACTATTTTACCACAGAATTCGCTACATGAGATTGAAAAATGGGCAAAGAAATGGAGAATACAATTAAATGGAACTAAATCAGCACGCATCACCTTCACAAAATGCCACGCGACATCAATTGTGAAATTAAATAACACGGCTATCCCGGTAGCTGATTCTGTAAAATACTTGGGCATCCACCTAGACAATATATTTACAGGCATTGCACAAATGCAATACACAGAGAAGGGCATTGAAAATGCTTCAATAAATCTAAAAAATATATATATGATCTTTATGTTCATTCACCAATCAATGAATTCATTCTTCATTTACCAATGTACAGATTATAAGTTAAATGTAGTCGCATTCATAAGCGAAGTTTTATATGTGTACTACGTTATTGACAACAAAGAAGTAGTTTCTATGGAAACTCACCGATTCCCATTTTCGATCACGCACCAGCGATCGGCCGCAAATGTGCGACACGTCCTTATAAACATTTTCAGTGTTAAAAACTGACTTGGCGCAACCACATCTGGATGAAGAGAAAACAACTGGACACCAAGTTTCGTAAGCATTATCGGCTCCCGGACAAATAATCATTATTTTAATATGATTATTTTCACAACACTAAATTAATATTTTTTCTTCTGTGAAAAAAGAAGATGAACTATCAAAACAACAATAATCATTACTGTCAATGCGAAACAATGTGTTGGTGTACAACAATGTATTCAAGCCTGTATGGGCATACGGCTTACAGCTTTGGGGAATTGCATCTAAATCCAATATCGCCATAATGGAAAGGTTTCAGACCAAGGTTTTGCGTTCCATAACCAACGCACTGTGGACCTGGAACTGCCCTCAGTCAGTGAAACCATTGCGATCTGCAGCGAAAGATATGTGAAACGGCTTGAAGAGCATATAAATCTTTTAGCCATAAATCTACTATACAATAGCCTGCAGACAAAATGTTTAAAGTTAATATTTTCATTGGACTTACTTAGACTTAAGACTCTAAGTATATTGTATATAATACGTTACTTTCGAATACTCATACAGGGAACTAGTCAATGGACTATACAATTATGCTTATTGTTATGTATTAACAGACTGCATAAACAAACGTACAAAAAATTAAAAAACGTTTACTTTTGTAACAATTAACGTTAAAATTTCATAATTTAAAAAGCAAACTAAAATTTATGTGTTATACACACTTCTTTCTAATAACGACAATTCAAAATGTAAAATCGATTTCTACTTTGAGATAGCCTACAATAACAAAGAAACACACAATTTAAGCGTACTAATGCTCCTGTAAGACTTTATTGAGAGTTACATTAGGAAATTAACGCCAATATAGATTCAATAGGAATTGACAAGAATAATTTATACTTGGTAATTAGATTTAATGCCATGTTTCTAGAACTACCAATAGGTAAGTCTATGCACATTCTACGAAATTACATAGACATTAGAGGGTGTAAATAAGTTACAAATAAGCTTTAATTTGGTATAAAACTCAATTGCGTCTGTTAAATGGTTCAACTCGGCACACGTAAGGTCTCTTCTTTTGTAGCACGGACATTCATCGTTGATTTTTTTAACTGCTTCGCCTCAAGAATATACACATATTCTTAGATTTTTGTTATTTTTTGTATAGAGAATGCGTACACAAATTAACACAGCATTTTAATTACTGTTGTTTAAAAAATAGAAAACATTTAAATTGAGTATGTGCCTTTCAACATTTTCTGCCAACACGCAAGTAACGGATACCATGGAAGTGACACATCGGCCTTACTAAATAGATAGCTTTGATCTTAAGTTTACAATTAAAATATAACTAATGATTTTGCCAATAAAATGATAATAATTCTTAATAAATAAGTAACATGTACGCCGATGAAGGAACTGAATAATTTATTCTACATACGTAATACATATTTATAGAGCTATTCTCATAACAGCAATTAAATGTAGCAGAATACTTTTAATCACATTTAGTTACAGCCAAATGCACACCAAACGTTAAGGTTTTATTTCGTTTGGAGAACACAAACGGAGAAAACTATGTTTTGCGCGGCGTGTGCAGAACTAATTTCTTGGTTGCCGTTAATTAAAGCTGTTCTGCTTTCTTTCTCCGTATCGAAACGCCTCAAGTCTCTTAAATTAAACTAACTAAACGATATAATGCCTTTAACGTCTTTTACTCTTATGTGTAGTAGTTCAGTGTGTCCTTCAATGTATTTATTGTTTTCATTATGTTTTGTAGTAGAGGTTCGGAATGTCAGGAAAAATTACTGTATTGTTTTAAATTATGTTGTTACGGCGATCGCATGGATCGTGTCCTTTAAAGAGTGAAATAAATTATTAAACGCCGGAAAAATTGATACTCACAATTGATTTACACTTTAAGCAAACAGAAAGCCTTGCCTAAAACAGATTTAATAATTACACAATTATTCAGTAAGCATAATTATTACAATAATAACTGTCACCACATTTGCACAAGCAATGAGTACACCGCATCAACACTTCCACTAGTACGCTTTCTAGAGAAAACGTCTTATCGTTCCGTTTTCAAAATATTGTAACGACAGCAACGCGGTTTTATTTGGTTATATACAAAATGATGAAACGCGAGGAGTAATAATGGCTATGAGGGAACTCACATGGAGAGTAATCAGGCAGTACAAGTTCCATCGACACCAAGAAACCAATAGAACGTTCGGAACTTTGTCTTTCATTCGGCCTTTCAACCATCGTCAACCAGCTACTTGTCTCTCCGCATAACCGCGTAACAATAAATTATGCTGAGCAACTGTTAATGTTTGCGATTGAGAACGAAGCAATACGTGAATTTACTATTGTACATTTTGTGGATTATTGCAAGAATACACGATTAGACTATTCAGTAATTAACACTTGTCTGGATATACTACATCCGTTCAGTTATCTAAAAATTGTATTACCTGTTCTTCGTAATAGAATTCTACAGTACCGAATTAACACTGCTCTGAAGTTACGATTTTTTAACCAAGACTTCATGTGACCATTCCACAGAGCCCATGTCTATATTTTCAACCAAGGCCTCATTTGCTGCATTCTGACACAGGGAGGCTCTTGATAGAATTATTCTGACACAATACATTGCTTTATTCCCGTCTCTATGACGCCTACAACATTTTTAATATAACAAAATTAGGCCTATATATTTAATATTTAAAATGAATTTACCTGAAGATATTATAAAAAAATTATAAAACGCTTATTTTTTACAACTAAAATAATTAATCACGGAGTGCGCCAAGGTTGTAGCATGTCTCCAACAATGTTTAATATCTATATTGACGACATAGTTAGAGAGTAGACATTACGAGTGGATCCGGGAAAAAAATAAATTAGAGAACATACATGAATACAACAATGCTGTTTGCGGATGATCAAGTGATTATTCAAAACAACGAATGCCAGCTCTAGAGATCAGCAAGTCTGTTCAAACCACAACATGAAAATTAAAGCGCAGAAGACAAAAAATATTGCATTTATGGGCAAATACTCCTTACGGACTAAGATTATATTGGATATTAAGAGTATAGAGTAAGTGTCAGATTTTCGCTGTTTTGGCTTATGAATATTACTTATGACGTGGAGTATGATGCTGATCACAAGATGGCTAAGTTTTAGTCACTATGTGGCACAATTCGTCTAGTGCTGTCAAGAAAAAGGGAAGACACTAGACTAAAATTTTATAGGAAATGGCTGAGCCAGTGTTAATGTATGATTCTGAAACTTGCGTTGCAGCGAAAAAACATCTGAATAGGATGCAGGCATAGAGATGAGATTCTTGCAATTTATTGTAGGCTTCACACGAAGGGATGGACTGTACAATGAAGGCATTCGTAAGGAAGTGAACATTTTTAATATCCAAGATCGTATTGCAAAACACAAAGGGAAATGGGTTGCTCATCTGAATAGGATGCAGGCATAGAGATGAGATTCTTGCAATTTGTTGTAGGCTTCACACGAAGGGATAGACTGTACAATGAAGGCATTCGTAAGGAGGTGAACATTTTTAATATCCAAGATCGTATTGCAAAACACAAAGGGAAATGGGTCGCTCATCTGAATAGGATGACAGATGGCAGGTTGCCTGAGGAAGTTTGGCAATAAAAACATGTTTAACAACGAAGTATAAAAAGACCTAAGAAGCTTTGCTGGAGTGGACACATTCCTTTGGGATCGGAACAGGTGATTCGCCTAGTTCCTGATATAAGAAGAAGAAGAAGAAGAAGAAGAAGAAGAAGAAGAAGAAGAAGAAGAAGAAGAAGAACAAGAACAAGAACAAGAACAAGAAGAAGAACAAGAACAAGAACAAGAAGAAGACCAAATGTTGTTTCTAATATTGTGACAAATGATAGCGTAAACAGATATGACGCTCAAGAAGAAGAAGAAGAAGAAGAAGAAGAAGAAGAAGAAGAAGAAGAAGAATACCAAATGTTGTTTCTAATATTGTGACAAATGATAGCGTAAACAGATATGACGCTCAAGCCTACAAGTTTCACTGTTCTTGCCTGGAAATGTGTAAACTCATACGGAAAACAAACAAAAATGTTTGTTTCTTTCTAATCTTTATTTTCACAGTAGCTGTAGCACTGCAAATTTAACTTTATGCTAAATTACACGCACGTAGGAAGTTAACTTTACTTTTGAAATTATTATTAAGGAACTTCCAGAATTTTTAAAGCTGGGGTACTGATATATGGTGTTAATTATTTAACGATTTATGGGTTTCTTTCTATCTGT
The DNA here is from genome assembly GCA_034769895.1 of Magicicada septendecula. Lineage (NCBI taxonomy): Eukaryota > Metazoa > Arthropoda > Insecta > Hemiptera > Cicadidae > Magicicada > Magicicada septendecula. Next base: position 805,573,530 of record CM068368.1, on the reverse strand, counting down.
TTTATTAATGAAATTTCTTTGATATTGTTTATTAATGACACTCCGATATGTAATATTACTTATACTTAAGGTCGAACACTCTTCACCTTACATCTTCCACGTTCCTTGTACAGACAAGTCACAAATTTCAATATAGCATGTTAATAGCAGTTAAATGGGACGGGAACGTAAATAGGATAGAAATAATATAAGGATAACCATCCGGCGCGTAATTAGTTAGTTTTAGTATCTCTTATATTGTATTGCCTACTTTACTTCCTTTTTTGTTACTTAGGTAAAATAGACATTCATAAAAGCGTTGCTATTTTTTAAATGTTTATTAAATGTAATCATGATAAATGTTAAGCTTTGACAACTGGATGTGAGCATTTGTAAACTGCAGTAACACCAACACTTACAAAAACACTGCTTACGAAATTATTAAACGAACATTATGGAGTGTTTACATTGGGAAAGATAATTTCAAACATTATTTAAACCGTTATTTATGGTAACTAAATTTGTTAATTGTAGAATACGACTATAATAAGATTTTATATCATGCATATGTAAGAACAAGATATAAAAATTTTGTTCATTCATAATCACAGTTGATCCTACATTGTTGGACGTGATCAAAGTGAAAGGCGGCTAACGACAGCAGCCCGAGATTATCGAAGGGGTGAAATGGTAGAAGGTATATATCAGCTGTAAGGAAAACTGCCGAACGGAAGAATTTGAGTCCCATCTTAAAAAATAGAATCCAAACGGCTGAAATGAGATTTCTCAGGCACGTGGCAGGGTAGACTCTCCATGATCATAGAAGAAACTCAGATACACGCCAAAAACTGAATATTATGAGTATACTCGACAGGATTGCCCAGTATCGGCTGAATTGGTGGGAACATGTTTTCCGAATGGAGACTGCCGCATCCCCAAACAACTCTGGAACAAAGCCGAGGGGACAGAGAGGCGTGGGAGGTCCGAGGAAGCGCTGGAGTGACCAGCTCTAATCTTTGCCTATTTGAGACCGCAACAAACGATCCTTGGTTTAATCCGTGAAGATGAAGATGATGATGATGATCTTAAAAAATGTTCCAATACTTTTACCTCTTCTCTTTCTATTGATGCTGTATATTACAGTATAATTTAAGTTGGCCTATCTTATGTTTTACTTGATTTCAGTCTGTTTTGCCAAACATATTTTACTAGCTTACTAACTCGCATTCTATCGAGGTGACCAAGAATTGTAACTGTATATTTTCTGCTTGATTCGGGTCCTGTAGATTACATTTTTTACAGTGTTTCTCATTCATTTTAGTATATACATTTTTCAGATCTTAGACATTCTAAACCATTTTTCAGGCAAATTTTGTAATCCTTAAATTAGTAATAACCGTGAATTAGCAGTCAAGACAATAATTTTTGTCTTATTACTTTTTTTTTGTTCGTATAAACACTTTATTCAGACTAACGTATAAGCGTTAGAAACTAGCTGTCCTTTCACTTACTTAATTTTTAATGTTTCCCTCTCTGTCCACGAGGTCCCTAAATAAAGGTATATGTCAACACCTTCAATTATTTTTAATTTATCATTATGTTGACATTCTAGTTTTTGTTGTCTTACTACCACGACCATTAAAACTTGCCGAATCAGTTTCTCTTGTAATATTTTTCTAAACCGAGGGAATTTCATAAATCACAACCAAAGACATCCAGTTTCTAATAATCCAGTCATCACAATTTGTTGTTACTCATACCTGCGTTATAGCTTTATTTCCTATTGCTTTGTTGATACTGTCGGCTATTATGGTAAACAATGTCAAACAAATTGTGAAAGTCAACACAATATCGATAATTTAATTATATTTCGTAACGTATTAAAGTTGCATTCACGTTTTTAGCTTCACAGCGCAGTGTAGCAATTAGTTTGATACCTGACGGAATTCAAACCGTAAATAAAAACAATTTAATTTAAATTCAACCTTAATATAAAATGAAATTTTGCATTTTATTTAATGGTTACTTTATAAAACGCGCTTGATGTTTACTGACGAAGCGAAGCCAGTGCTCTCTTTTAATTTGACCGTTTGGCATCCCTCTGTCAATAGAACAGTGTAACTGATTTTTTGTAAAACGTGGCCCCCCGTATCCACACTTTTATCCTACGTGTCCCTGTTGTTTGCGAGATTTATTCCCCAAAAATAGGGAAGGATGGGAGGCAAAAGCACATTGTCGATATGGTATATGGAGGATGGGAAGAATATTGTCGATATGTTAATGAAATCGCAAAAATTAATGTGAGACATCAAATTAAAAGAAACGTTAACCAAAACATGGATTTGGTTTTTAAATATCAAAATTTTTCAACTATACTTGCTGTTATGACTATGACTAGTAGTTTCCTTAACTTTTTTTTTAACGATCAGGCCAGCCGTGGACCACGCGAATACCATTTCCTTTTCTTCTCCTGCCAGAAGGCCCTCATTCGCACACTATGCGCCGCCTTCCTTTCCACTGTCCACCCCTTTCTCGTACTCTTCTCACCGCAGAGAACCTGGAGCTTTTAAATTTTGTGTGTGTATGTATTTCTATCCACACAGTCGTTTAAAGAGATACCCAGTTTCGTCCTTTCCTCCTTGAATTGTTTGGTGCATCCGTTCAGACTGGAAAGTTGCCAAACATAGTTGAAAATTTGTTTATTTAATCTGGACCGATTTATCAGAATCGTATGTCCAAGGAATCTTAGTCTTATCCTTCGGAAAGCCGTTTCCAGTTCTTCCAGACTCCTGTGCAGCTCATCTTTGGGTCTATGACTGTACACAACTTGGGTTTTCGTGGGGCCATAAATTTTCCGAATTAATCTTTGTTCAATTTTAATTATTCTTCGTTTAATTATTTCAGTTTCCTTAACTTTATTAAATAATTTTATTATTTTAATTGAGCTTGTTTTCATAGGCCTGTTTTCACTTTTATTTAATGGTCTTTCCATATACACCTTTTTGAGTATGCTATCCTATTCGTTCTCTTGTTAAACTAAACCATCTCAGTTAATTTTATCGCATTATATGGTCTGTGAGTTTTATTTTTTTCATATTTCCTGAATTTGCTACTTCTTATTGAAAAAAATTGTATTTTTAATAATCAATTATTTACTTCTGTCAGTGTATTCTGCGGGATGTACGTCAGTTAATAAGACTCTTAGACTTATTAAGAAAAATAACTGTTTTTTATGGTAATTAAATGTAATTACAAGAAACGTGTTCGACAACAAATTAAAATTATATGTATTATGTGAGTTGTGAGTATTAATACAAATGTTATCATTATGTCAGCTAATTATAAAATCAATTTTATGGGAAGCTAGGATGTATAAATTATATTTTTATCTTAGGACTAGAATTACATAGGTATAAACTGTATTTTTACAAGAGGGGAAAGTCGCACCCTTTGAAGAGTGTGTAAAGGGGAATAACGAGAAAGTAAAAAGTGTGGGAAACGCTGACCTATGCAGCATTGCTGGTTGTTAGTAATAGTAGGGTGACCGACTCGTTGCTCATCTTCAACGGCTTCTCTTCGCTTTTGAAATGTTTTGCACTACGAAAAGCAATGCGACATTACAAAACCTCTTCACCGAACTGTCTCTGACAACATGTTTCCACAGCCGACTTCTCCCAAACAGAATTTTATCTCTAAATGCTTAGCTCCTACAAAGCGTTGTCAAAGGTATTCCCTTATTTACCACTGCAATATGTAGTAATAAACATTATACTGATTATTTGAGATTGTAACTAACATTTTAACCAGCAGGTAGGGGGCCTATATACAGTTTTCCAATTACCATGATTATACATTTTGCCGTTTTTCTATTGATATGTACTACTACTACTACTACTACTACTACTACTACTATAACATGGCAGTAAGTAGTTCTTGTAGTAGATGTAGACTTACTGCTTATCAAAAATAAAGATGATTTTTAATAATTTATCTCAAGTCAAAAATGTTTTAATTATTTTGAACCCCTTGAAACTGATATAAGTCACAAATTATAACGCGTTAAAAAGAACTAATGTTACTAGAAGCGCACTGTGCTGTGTGTGTGTGTGTGTGTGTGTGTGTGTGTGTGCGTGTGTGAAATAGAACAGAAAACATTTATTTTTTGACAACGCAAATGGAATAGACAGTAGTGTACTATACGATTACCCTACTATTGTTAGCAAAATCAATTGCCTATTACTGCAGCAAAAACCATTTTGACACTGCAGTGCAAGTGGGAGAAAATTTTAAACTAAAAGTGAAAGTAAGATTATTTAATATACTGTACTACCAACTCGTATAAGTATTCTTTCTGGTTAAAAATGTTGTGTTACCTTGAGTAATAAATCAGTTGTCTATCAGTGGTTGTCCTGCCACTTTACTATGGGGTAGAAATTAAATTTGGTTAAACTTATTAAGTTAAAATTATGATAATTTTATGACAGGAAATTTTATCGGATTCGCAAAGGGTTTTATATTTTGTACGGGCCATCATAGGACCACATGCTAATTTTTGTTCTTTATTCTTTTTTCTTTTCTTTTTCTCTAATATTCTTTAATCTTTTCACTGCGTCTGTTCTTCCTGTCTTCAGTCCACTTTGAACATGTGTTTTCGTCTCTCCTACCCTGGACTTCTTCCATTTTTAACACTTTTCCCCCCAAAACTTCTTTTTCAAATGCTTCATCTGCGTTTATATTATACTTTTTTTAATATTTTTGGACTTCTTTAATCCAACTTGATGCTGACTTCTTCTCCCACAGATATCTGAAGATCTGCTTTGTTAACCTATTGCCGTTCATTCTATAAATGTCCAAAAAATAATAGTCTTATTTTTCTCATCGTTTCTGTTATAGTTTCTATACTTTGATATATTTCATCATTATTTCTTAATTTCAAACCTTCTGAAGTTTGTATGGGGCTAATATTTTCGTAATAATTCGTCTTTCCAATATTTCTAGTTTGTCTAAATTATAATTCAATGATAGACATTCACTTGCATATAGGCATTCTGGGTTCACTACTGTACTGTAATGACTTATTTTCGCATATTTAGAGGATTTTATTATTTTTCTTATTTGCATTAGACTGTTGCACTGGTGCATTAAAGCATGGTGGTTACTAATCTCTTTCAGCCGATGTCCAATGGCCTTGTTTGGATCCAGAAAAATTTATATCAATTACGTTGCTAGTAGGTGTCGGTAGCAAGCAATGAACTTATTACCGTTTTCTTGTTTTATATGCGAATTTTTTCTTATATGTATTTATTTTGTTGTATTTTGTCAACCTTAAATGTCCTGCGTTTATCTTTTCTGTTCATATTTCTATGTCTATATTTCCAAATACTTTTGTCCAGTGTGAGTTTTGAGGGATGGAGGTATCGTTGTTTGTCGACCACGTAACATATAACAACAGCGTGAACAATGTAGATCTATAAATGTAAAGTGTAAAATTAATATTTTAATCAGAAAGTGTAAGTTGTTGACGAACAAAACAAAGTCAAACGACGATTGGCAAGAAATGTGATGTGAACAGTGTGACTATGTTAACATTAACTGTGAAGCTGTTCGTAGAATTTGGGGTTAAATGGAAGTTGGTAAAAACGTCTGTGCGTACTTAACAAAGAATATATTCTCTCATTAATGTGTTTTGCATTCACTGAAAATAATTTTTATACGTCCAACGCAAATAAGTATTTTCTGACCGTTCCATGCTGTAATTCTGAACGTGTACCAGAATACGCCTAATGAAAAGCTACGCCTATCTTAGCTTCAGACGCAGAACAGATTATGTAGTAGCCAATCAGCATATGAGAAATAGGCCAAAATTTAATTTTTTTCTTTAATTTCTGGTCCGTTAATACAGTCACTCTATGAACTTGAAACGTGCGGACGTATCCCTCGAACTAAGGCGTGCGGACGTTAAGTCTACTAAGGCGAACGAACACAAGTTAGAAAGTTCGCGAGTTGATTTTAAGTAGTGGTAATACGAGAAAGAACAAGATTGGCCGTATGGGGATTGAAAGACACTTGAAGTTTACTGGATACATTGAGTAAGCTCAATACAAAAAAAAATTAAGAACAGTAAAAAAAGTAATTATCTACAATTTATAGAATTACTCAACCCGAGAACGACCCTGAACGCCGGACAACAGGACGACATCGCATCGGTATCCTGAAACTATATCCAGAGTGAATGTCTCACAATTGTATATTAGGATGGATCATCACCATCTTGATCTTCACCCGTCATAAAAGTAAATGACTTTTCTTTTAAACTTTTAATAAACTATAAAGTAAAGAGACAAAAACTCATAAACAATTTTGATTAGATTGTATTACATTGTAAGTCAAAGTCAAACCTCCGCTCAACAGTCCCTGAAAGGACCAAGGCGTACCGCGCGGCTGTTGTGTGCAATGTGACGGTTGCATGGCTAGTACAACGCGCCACCAGCCGCTAGTTGCGATATTCACAGCCAGGAGGCGGCGCTGGTATCTCAGCGCCTACTCAGTTCGGCCTCACGACGCTGAGTGCACGCCGTACGGAGCCTCCGCCGGGAATTGAACCCGGGACCACGAGCGCATCAAGCGCCCGCGTTAGCCACTATTGCATTGTAAGAGAATATGTTATTTGAATTTGTAGTCAGGTCAACAGAGACAGAATAATTAATTTGTTTTTTCATAAACAGTTTAAATCAACATATTGCAATTTGTAATTATATCATTGATAAATCCGATGTATTCCAATGTACGATTTAATCGGCTAGCCTACTTACTCTATGCGACACCTGTACATCGCAGTACATATATAGCCTATATATTGTTACGACGGTCTACTTGGTTGTCGTATAGTACAGTGGAAAACACATTACAATACACCAATTACGTCACTAATCACCAGATTTAATTTCACAATTACACAGTTTGTAATTAACTCGTACAATATTTCCAGTTAGATTCGTCCACACTCAATAACAGTCTCTATTAATAGAGTTTCACACAACTATTAACACAGTACTACTTCATTTCGACAACACACAATCCACACTAGCGAAAATAGTTCACGTAACTGGACTGACAACCCGGCTGCAATGGGTTTATATACGCCTCGCGGAGGTCCACTACAGCTTTCCATTTTTAACTGCACGCCGGTGGCTTAATGAGTATCTCAAGTGTTCCTGGAACTCACTAGAATCACCTACTTGAATGACGCAACAACTGCCACACTGAACGGGGGGAGTGGAGAATGTTCTGCGTTGTTCGGTAGGCTTATCGTAACAATATATGGACTATGTATTGGAATAAACCATAGCTTGAAATAAATCATTAAAAAGTAAATAAAGAATTGATATTCAAAGCGTTGCAGTAAAAAAAAAAAATACTATAGACACGAAGGAAAAGAAAGGTTTTACTTTTGGGTTTAAAAATTCGTACATTACAGAAAGTAACAACTCTATATAACTTCAGTGAAAAATAGGTAAACGTGAAAAGAATGTTACAACACAGTCAGAAACAGGAGAGATATATAGAGATAAGTATCGACTTCATATTTCATCGTCACATTAGACGACAGCTTATTAAAGAAATACAAAACTAATTCTGACTTATTATATACATTTCAATAATAATATATTTTGATGATATACATATATAAAAATTGTAATATTATTTATAAAACTTTAAAAATTTTAAATATATCAATAAAATTTAAGGATAAAACATCAGAAAAGTAAAACGTTTTATATTTTTGAGGCTAAATATTTCTGTCTTGTTGATTTATTACTTGATATTACAAATTTGTTTTGAGGCTGCGTTGTGTTTGCAACATAAAGCCTGGCTTAACGTCTACTGTGCGGAAACCATTAAATTTTGCATACAAATGTTGTCATATTAAAAGTAAACGGGCGTTAAGATATTAAAACGAAGCTTTGCTACTAACTACAATGTTGTGAAAGTGTGAAACAAATGGTTAACTTTTGTTTCAACACTAGGAACTATGAACACTAAGCGGAGTTCACTTTTCTTAATTACGCATAAGAAATTAGAGAGATGAGATTATCAAGCGCAATTTACAAGGGGTAGTAACAAGAACAGAGACTAAGTCGTGACTGTGCCAATTAAGATAAAAAAGAGGAGTTCACAATTTAAAAGGAATATGAATGGTTTCATTTACCCCTGAAAGAAGAAAGTAAAACTTAAGTTGTATTATATTATATTAGGTTATTAGTAAAATGTACTTTATAGTTCGATGATGGTGTAGCTTTATAAATAAATAAACACACCTTATTCCTAAATAATTTATACATATAAGAAAATGATTCGAAAACAAATATCAAGATAACTGTGTAAGCAAAAGTAAACTAAAACATGTAGGCCTAACGAGACAGCATTTAAAAAATTATTAATTTTAAGTTTTCTTACACAAGTTGTTTTTATTTTGAGTCACTAAGGGATCGTTCAAATCTCATTCTTTGTCTATAGCTGTACACACGTATTTCTAATGAAAAGTATAATCTTTTGTAAATGTTATCATCAAAGGCTCCATACTTTTATGCTTCATAGTGTAGTCGTAATATACGGAGGCAAACAAAACGGTGGTATGATTTTTAATTCAACTTAAAATATTTGTGAATTAACCATTTAAATTCACATTGTATATATAAGGCTTGTGAAACCTGAAAAGGTTTCTACACCTACTCCAGGATGGAAGAAAAAGAAAGACAAGAAAAAGAACAATAACAAGAACAACAACAGTACGAAGAATAATAATAATAATAATAATAATAATAATAATAATAATAATAATAATAATAAGAAGAAGAAGAAGAAGAAGAAGAAGAAGAAGAAGAAGAAGAAGAAGAAGAAGAAGAAGAAGAAGAAGAAAATTGTTAGAGACAGAAACGTTGTTGATACAACAACACATAGTGTGTTACAGACTGTGCATTTGATCAGACTTGACTAAGTCAGGTAAAATAGAACAACAGAAGCTACCACTGCAGAAGACAGACAATTGAAAAAATAAAACACAGAGGACAACGTGACTCGTGTTACAAATGATCCGGACCGTACAAAGGAAGCACGCTTCTTATTTTAATATGAGTATACAAACGGTTTCCTATTTATAAATATCGTTTTTCTAGTAACATAAGTTCTTTCGTATGTTACTGTTATTTTACACAGAAATAATTTCAAAATTTGCCTTGAAAAACATAAAATACTTAATAGACTGGTTATGATAAAAAGTTTTATTCTCGTTTCCAGACAGTGAAACTAGTGAATATACGTCTAGCCTGCTAACAATAAAATCTTCAAATGATAGTAAAATTCCAGCGCGTAACCCTTGAGGGGTTAATATAAACGAATGCGACGCGACGTGTTGAATATAGGCATAACCTTACTTGCGGATGATAAGGTATTATTTTCACCAACTGAAGATAACCTCCAGAAAGAGAAATACAATGTTCATAAAATAGTAACAGAGTCTAGTAGAAGGCAGTATCAGCAGAGAATCGGGGAAGAGAGGTTGTTCGTCATCATCATCATCAGCATCTTCACGTATTAAATAGGCAAAGATAAGAGCTGGTCACTCCAGCGCTTCCTCGGACGTCCCACACCTCTCCGTCCCCTCGGCTTATAGTTCTATACTTGTTTGGGGATGCGGCAGTTATCCATTCGGCAAAAAATGTTCCCACCAATTCAGCCGATACTGGGCGATCCTGTCGAGTATACTCATAATATTCTGTTCCTGCCGTATATCTGTGTTTCTTCTATGATGATGGAGAGTATACCCTGCCACGTGGCTGAGAATTCTCATTTCAGCCGCTTGTATTCGACTGGCCTGGCCTTTCGTTACAGTCCAATTCTCAGATCCATAAAGAAGTGTGGGAAGAGCCATCATGCTTTTTGTTTCGAACGTTAATATCTCGTGATTTCGAGTGATGGTAAAGAAATATGTTAGGTGGCATGTGGTTTCAGATACGGGTCGACTTTGACTTGACCCTTGGTCGAGGAATCTGTTGGATAAACTACATTTTCTTCTTTTCCCGTAAACGGTCTTTTAGGTAAGTTTATCAACACGTCACACCGTCTGATGATTTTCACACAACCCAATACTCTTCCTGAATTCAAATCCTTGTTGTACCGTGGTATACAGCGGTAAGTGAGCCTTATGTTCTGCAAACATTTGCTTCCGTGCGGACGCTTCCAGTTTCTCGTAACCGGAACATTGTCAGCATTTCGTATGAGTTTCAAATGCATAAATTGCAAGTACCAAATTAACTAATTTGTAAATAAAATATCTGTTCACTTTTACTTGATTGTTTGGGCGCCCTTTTCAGTTTACTTTATTAATCCCCAGGATACTGTTATATATTCTGTACTTTATTTCCCCTTTGCAATTTACGTTTTTGATATCTGAGCAGCTTTAAGTTAAAAAATTTGTATCTTCACATGAGTACTTATAATTACATTTAATTGGAACTACTCACCAAGTTATTATTATCTCATAATATGTTACTACAAATACAGTCTTAAAAAAATTTAATCCAATAAATTCTTGGTTAAATAACCAATACTTACATTTAAAAAGCAAATATTTATTTATTAAAAATTAATTATTTTTTTCTAACGGACAGTTAGTTGTTCGTGTGAGACAAATATTGTTACTTGCTCTAAATCCAACACGTTTTGTAGTACATATAAGAGTCAAAGGCTGAGTCATAAACACGTAAATATTAGCTCGCCCATACCGTTCGTCGCTGGAATAACAGTAGTCCACATTTATTCATTTGCATTATCGTATTGTGTAGTATGCTGTGTATTACGTGTGTTTTGTACATTTTATAATGGCACTGTAGGAAACCCAACGTTTTCAACTGTCAAATGCACCTTCTACTGGTCAACGCTTTGACACCCTTTACCGAGGCTGTATTTGTGTAGCAGCGCACACGAAATTAAACCGCATTGGACATTCCAAATTAGACATATATTAAGCTCTGACTGTGTTTGTTTGTATGTGCGCGTGTGTACGTCTGCGAACCGGAAGGTTTTGAACGCGCACCTATCAAGAGGATATTAAAAATAATATGACCTTTACGTATATAAATATTATAGAGACAAAACAAAAACTACGCATTCTCCGTAATACACCAAAAATTTGATTTAGCTTTTCAATTTTTTACGTATCCAATGAACGTATACCAAACGATATTAAACGTACGACTTTTCGAATCCAATAAAGTTTGAATTGTCAAGCCCAGTCGTTTCACTTTGATTTCATAATAACAAAACAAAAAAAATTGTTTTCTGTAATACGCACTGCTAATTATTTGTAGATTTAGAGTTTCAACTAATAGTATAGTAAAAAACAATAGTACTTGTAAAAAATAATAACAATATTTTACTAAAACCTGCGTACCATTGTGCTTATCAATGTGTATCGTTACGTAATACAGAACGTTCTACAAATATCTCGGCTATCCCAGCAGAGCCCAGCTGTGTGTGCGTGCATGTTGTTGCTACTTTGAAATGAAAGACAATTACGTGACGCTTATCATTTGTCAGCAATCGAGGCTATTCCAGACCAAACCGGACCAAATTGTCGGCGCACTGTGTTTAAGGCCAGGCAGTTTACACGGTTTGTAGTGGATTCTACAGCGCCTTTAATACGCAGTTTGTTCGACACGTGATCCATAAAGTGGCCGATTATTCTGGCATTTCAGCGGGGCATAAATACACGCATCCAGCGACGGACAGTCAGTTTACTTCTGCCGAAGAATTGACGTACTAAGAGCGTTTCAGATGGCTATTAGTGAAAAGTGATTATTGTGCGGGACGCTATTAATTGACATTATTATTGCGTGCGAACAAATTACAAGCTGTTAATTGTGACAATTAAAGCTGGTTTTTAGTGACTATATTGGTGTCTTGTATTTTGTTTTCCACTGTACCATACAACGATCAGTTAGACCGTCGTAACAGTATTTAGGCGACGCTGTCAGAAAGTGTAAGCAGAGCTGGAAATGCTGAATTAAATGTTGGATTTTAGCAGCAATTTCAATGATAACAATTTGTTACACTCTCCTGTTCGCGAATGATCAGATGATTGTCACAGCAGACAATGAAGACAGCCTGCAGAGGTCTTTGTATGAACTGCAGCAAATAATTTAAATGCGTGGCTTGGAAATCTCTGCTATCAAGCCGAAGTCCATGGCTAGTCTACTTCGTGGGGGAAGAAGATGTGAATACAAAAACGAGAGAAGTTTAACCACATGTGTGAAACTGTCTGAAGAACATTAAAGGGAAAGGTCAGACGAGACACTCTAATATCATTTTATAAAGTGATGGAAGTGCCATGGGCCTTTATGTTAGTAAGACGCGGACACTGTACGCAAGGACCCACGCAGACGAATAAACGCTAGTGAGATAACGTTTTAAGATTTGTAGTTGGTGTACTCAGGAGAGACCGCTTAAGAAATCACGACATAACAAAGCCTCTCAGAATTTATAACCTGAATGACGGGATCAAGCAGTAGCTATAGAGTTGGGCTGACTGATGCATCAGGACGGACTACCAAAACAACTGAAGTTAATTTTATCTTCCCAGGGAGGACCGCGTGGTTGGAAGAAGGAAGACAGGGAAATCGGATCAATGAGGGTGTAAAGGGGTGTAAGGTCCAGGGCCTAAAGAAGACGCTACCAACATATTGTTACAACAATAATTCGTAATTTATAAAAATATCTTGATTACATTAAAATTTAAATTAATTTTATTCGGAAAACTGCGTACTTGTAGACAATCTGCGGCAGAGTAATTTTTGTATTTAAAAGTATCTTCTTTATTAAAACAAAATAAAGTTTTAAAAACTAAATCAGAGTGGATAAAACACTGAAATACATTTAGCACTAAATAAGAGTGGATAAACAATTAAATACATTTAGCAGTAAACCGGAGTGGATAAAGCACTGAAATACATTTACCACTAAATCGGAGTGGATAAAGCACTGAAATACATTTAGCCCTAAATCAGAGTGGATAAAGCACTGAAATACATTTAGCACTAAATTACAGCGGATAAAGCACTAAAATACGAGTGTATTTAACACTAAATCAGAGTGCATAAAGCACTAAAATATGAGTGTATTTAACACTAAATCAGAGTGGATAAAGCATTGAAATACGTTTAGGCTACTCCTCTTTAAAATAGAATGGAAATTCAATATAATTGTTTTATTCTACAGTGTCAAAGGAAAACGCTCATTATTACACATACAACATTGCTTACATATTATCCCGTATTTACTTCCGGAAAATCTTTCATCTGGAAACAGCTTTTATTTTGTACTATCGTGAAACATAAAACGGTAAAACGAGAAATATTCATAATTTTTCTGTACCCTATGTACGCTGTATTCTCAATTCCTTGAACGCAAATGAAATAACTATTATCAGCAGTTCACCTTTGCTACCTAACAAGGAATATGGTAACGTATGCCATTCCACTGCACGCATCACTGTAATACTACACATTTAAAATTCGTTTAACACAGTTTCAGTGTGACTCGACTGTCTCTCACAAGGTACTTCGTGTAGCGAATAAAAAAACACACTTTAACAAAATATTCAATAAATTACACTTACATATAGTGTACGAACGTTCAATCTAATACTTACACTAAATTACAACTAAATACGTATGAACAATGTTTTCTGAACCAGTAATACCGCACCACCACAAGCACGCCCTATCATTGAGTAGACCCCCGCTCATCAGGCGTCTCGTCAGCAAAACTGGTGTGCGTACAGTACGTTGGAATATTTTATGTTCATAAAGATCAAAGAAAGGTGGGCACAGTTTTAGTTTGCTGACTTAAATGTTTTTTTTTTTTTATAAAATCGGCGTTGACGCGCGACGACAGCTTGTCGTATGGTTAACAAAAGTAAAAGCAATTGTTTACTGTCCGTGGTAACTGAAAAGGTTTTATTCTTTAATTCATCAAAGACTCAGTGCGTCGCATTTGGTACAGGGGAATAATAACGTTCCATTGTTCTACCGATATTTATTAACAGTCGTTTTTTGAGCACCACGTTTTAAGAGAAATTGAATATAGGAAGTCCTGCAACCGTATAAAACCAAAAATGTTAAGAATGGTAAAAAAGAATCTGGTAACTGAGCTAAACAGGCTTAACGTCGACCCGTAACCTACCTAAACGTCAAACGCATGAACGCCCGCCTGGACGAAAGTAGATAATTTGGTCGCAAACTAACATATACGCTGTTTGTATATTCCGCCAATTTTCTTTTATTGTATTATGGTTTTGAAGTGAAAACTTTTATACACGGGCCTGGAGAAACACTTTTTATTGTATGGAGAAAAACATAGAGTTTTGCGTCAGCATCTCATCGGTTACGCTTTTTGAAGTGAAAACTTTTATACGCAGGCCTGGAGAAACACTTTTTTAAAATATAAATTTATCGTAACAAAAATAAATTTTTATATTTAAATTAATTATTATTTGAAAATTATAATTGATTAAGATTAAATTTTACATTGTTTTAATTAAATTTTATTAAAAAAAAATATTTTTCATAATTTTCAGTTGTAGATATTTCATAGCAATTTTGTAATACCACTAAATTAAATGTTTTTTCCATGCACAAAGCGTTTCTCCAGACCTGAGTATAAAAGTTTTCACTTCTGTCGGCACTCCCCCGAGTGCTAACATTCTTTTTTTTTTGTACCTGTTACACAACGATTACCTAAACAAGATATTTAGAATCAACATTTTTGGATCTACTGTTATGAATAATTCTTAATTTAAAATTAAGATACAATTTTCATTTCAAATTAATTTTAACTATTTTTATGTGCAAAAATATTTATATTTTTTTCATGAAGGTACATCACAATGTCGGTAAATGTGCAATCAGCTGTGTATTACTTTCGAACGAACCGCTATTAGTCTGTTGCCGAAGTTATTGTAGCGACTCAACCGATAGTTCAAAAATCACTCCACACCCATTACGCCTCCATTTTAGTTAGAAAATGACTTACTTAACATTGAAATTAAGTACATACTATCGTTTATTTTTCTTTCACCTTCTGTTATCAATACACGGCTAGTGGTGGTCTCTATTAGGAACGGAAGTTGTAAGAGTTGCCGTCTGTATGACAACTTGGATTCTTAGTTTACAAGGATGCTCGGTATTTGAACTAGGGTTGAGGGACTTGCATCTCCTTCAAAAAACTCAAATAAGACTAGCGGAATTTGAACTGCATGGTAGAACTTACATTTCTATTAACAAAACTCAAACAACTTTGATGTCTGGTGAGAGGGAACACACGCAAGATGCCTCTTGAGAGCACGGAATGAAAGAAGCAACTGAATAAATTTAACATAAATACCTGTAACACGTTATACGGCGTGCACAAATTGAGAAAACAGACAGAGGCTTTTGCTACGTGCTCGGTGTTCGGCCGTTCATAACAGACAAAATATTTTAGAAAGAGAATTATTCTACGCCTCCAGCCACACAAGTGGAGTAACATTTTGGCGGCCACCGATCCATACGTAATAGCGAAAGCACGCTACGCTCGCTAAATCTTAATACAACCGCGCCATTCAAACCCAACCGTTACAGATTACAGTATTTAACGCTGACACTAAGTATTTATCTTCCATCGGATTTAACTGCCTATGGCTGTCAAAATCTCCAAAAATTTTACGTTAGTGAAATCCATAATAATTTAGTTAAGCAAACTTTATTGTTTTATATAAATTTGCAAAGAAAACAGAGTGTGGTGAATCAGAAACTTGTCTCCATAATACCAAAACACTTTGGGTACATACATAAACGTTAATTAAGTTCAGTCTTTCTATAACTAGAAAAATAAATAATACTAAGTTTTTCATAATAATCATTATAGATCGTATGCGTTAGTTAATAATATACCTTATATCCTAGTGTCTTTTAAGACGAATGCTCTTATAAGCCAATGTTTACTTCATTTATCATAGATTCATTAATCAAAATCAGTAAAAAGTTATTTTTAATTTACAAAGGCCTACTAATAAGCAAATTAAAACTAAATTCAGCTGTGGCAATTTATTCCGCATTGGTTAAGAGGGATTTGTATAATCTTGATGCGAACAAATGTTCATATTTACGACAGATAATCGATTACAAGCAATCACCAACAGGTAATTTATTTACGTAATTAATATGATTGTTCAGGAAAATGAACTACGATTTAAATAAATCAGCTTCAAACATTTTCAATGGTATTAACTATTAGTAGCTAAAAAATTATCACGAATTCTATGACACATGTGTATTCTTGCTACACGATGGGTCGGCTTCAATGAAGGCGATATGCTACAGTTTACGAATACCAATTATAACAACGTCTAGTCTACGTGGACTACATATGATTGTTTTTACTAACGGGACAATGTGTGTAGCAAGCGCTCAGTCCTACCCTTCTAAGAACACATTATTACATCAAAACGCTCGACTTTTAACCCTGCCTGCTCAACGATTCTCCTGTCATGTTTTGGGAGGATCGTGTAGGCGTATGTTCGCCGTAGCAGATTTAGCGTTACCCAGGGTGCATCAGCTAGGAGGCACTGCTACTTTGCACCCCTAGTAAAGAACTACTTGAAACAAATACGTACAGAAGCCGGCAGAGGCAAAAAGTGGGAGTCACTTCTTACAACACAAATTTCACGAACCCTTAAGAGATCGACCGCGGTCGCGGAGTTCAGACTATGCACTGGCCACGACTAACTCCAAGCCCATTTACACCGATTCGGCCTGGTGAATTCCAGCATCTGCCCGCTGTGCAATGGAGGAATGATGGACGGACAACCTGCAACCGCGAACTTTAGCCTGTCTGTACTGGGAGGCTCGCCGCCGAATGGCTGAACTGCCGAGAGCGGGGATTGGATAAAGTAAAGTAAGTACGATTCTCCTCCATTCTTCCCTGTCCAGAGCCTTACTCCTCCAAGCTGTCACTTGCGTCTCTCTTAAATACTCTTCCACATCATCATACCATTTTCTCCTCGGACGTTCTCTCCTCCTTACTCCCGCCTTCTTCCTTTCCAATGCCATTTGGGAGTCGATCACTTCTCATTCTCACCACGTGCCCCAACCATGTCAACCTTTGCGCCATTACTACCTAACTATATCCGCTTCTCCATACAGATCTCTTAGTTCACGATTCTTCCCTATCTTCCACATCTCTCCGTCCCACAGTGGTGCATAAATTCTCCTCAGAATTTTCCTCTCAAAAACACCAAGAGTTTTTTTCATATCTTCTAACTTCAGTACCCATGTCTCTCTTGCATATGTTACGATAGGTCTGATTACTGTTGTTTATATTTACTTTTTAACTTTTTTATACATTCCTGGATTGGAATATATTTGTTAATGCGTAGGAGCTTCTGTTTCCTGCTGCGCTCGACTTTAGGTTTAGCTAAAGCTTCGACCTTTTGACTTTTGGCTATGGGTCATCTAACATCTGGCTGGAAGTCATCCAACAATAGACTTTAACAGTAGAAGCATTTAGTCAAGAGAAAACTCCGTGATAATCAAATACCGGAATAATAGTAAGACACTTAAAATTAATTTCTGCCATTCATTCAAAACCGGTTTTGGGTCTTTCTGTTCTTAGGGATTAAATGATAAACATTAGTTGTAAGATGGAAGCATAAATTTTTATCAAAAGTTCTAGCAAAAAACGTTGTTATATTTCGTGTTAATTTATTTTTCCTGGCTCAGTGTAGAAATGGTGTCATCTCAGTACTATTTCAAAAGTGAACAAATATATATTTGTTCGAATTTATATGGCTTGTTACGCGAGAAACAAACCTGTGAGAACCTCTGCTTCAAGTTGCTTTCTTTGTGTTGTTTTGCCCGTGTTGTCAAGTTAGTTAATTGGCGTAGATTGTCACAAACAGCACAAATACTGTACAACACTTTGCTCCTTGCACGGTTAACTATGTCGTAACTACTTTTTCCCGACTGTCCAACTGTTGTCCCCCGTGGGGGGGCTGAGGCTTTTTGTCAGAGGTGAGAGATTGGGGCCTCTGCCGCCATTCCCGGTGGCCCCCTCCTGTTGCCGGCCTTCCTGTTGCCGAGTACACACTGCGTCAAAAGTCGCGCGGGGTTCCTTCGGCTGGATTGGAGCTGTTGGAACGAGCTAAACCTGTGTGCTGTGCGAACGGCATCAGTATTGGTTTCCCTGGTTAGTAGCTAGTACAAAAGTACAGCGAAGCCTATTAGCGGCAGCGAACAGGAGCCAGGGCGTCCAGCGTCCCTGGTAGAGTAGCTACACACTCGATGTAGTGAACCTAAGTAGCGTCGTGTTTTACGAAACAGGCCTACTTCCCTGGAAAGTAGCCCGAAGGGGACCCGATCTTTGGGAAACCTGAGGGTGAACCCGAAACACACGAATCCGTCACAGGGGGCAGGTCTCGTCCTGCGTGACCCGTGGCGACCACTGCGGGTGTCCGGAGAGGGGCCCCGGGGTCCCATGGTTTCCTATCACCGCCGATTGCGGGTGGCCTCCCATGGGTGCAAGATCCCACCCAGACGTGCACTGCTTTCGAGCGCAGGGGGTAACCTGACCTCCAGTGACGTCGGCACTGTTGGTTGGGAAATGCACATGTCTACCACGCGAACGGCGGAGGTACGACCTTTAGCCCAGTAGCGTCTAGCGACCGGGAGCCAGAGTCGTCCGTCCCTGGTTATTTGCTGTGTTGGACCGCTCACGCCAGTCCGTGATGTCCCTTGTCAACCACAGAGGAACCCTAGTAGCTTCGATGGCTCTAGCGTTCGTTGAGTCGGTGGAGTTCTGCGTTGGTTCTACCGAGAGGGAGAGGTTCGGCATCCTGCTTTGACTCGGCCCGGGGGATAGTGTTCCCCTATCGCGCGGGGAGATGGAGGAAAAGTCGAAGACCTCCGGGGGAGATCCCTTGGGATAGACCTCCCTCGTCGGGCCCACGACAATTCTGAGTTTTGGAGGTAGGCGTATTGATCAGCGCTGTACTCAAAAATGGTACCACGGGAACGTGAATCAGCTCTACAGGGGGTCCTGCCCCCCTCAGGTGTTTCACGGGTCGAGGAAAGGTTACGTGGGGGTTGTTGGTTTCACATGCTGTAGGTAAATTTGAACATCCCCAAATCTACAAGATTTGCACCTTCCTGGGAGGAAAACGTGCGGAGATGCGACCACATTAGGATCCCTTGGCAAGCTTCTCAATCTCACCACCTCTTGGATCTCAAAATTCTAAACTGTTTAACTGTTCTAATTAAGATTGTGTCATGTAATAAAACATTAGTACTCACCTTCAAGGAACAATACAGCTGGCTAATGGTCTGCCTACAGACTAAGCCTAAAAGTCATACTGGGACCCTCAGACCTACCTTTTCTATTGCGTGTCTACAGTCACTTATCAAACGGTACATACCTGCAACAAGCAAAGTTCAACATAATATAATGCAGTGTATCTAAATTTTTGCACACTGTTCTAATTAATACTATAAAGTTGAATTACTTCATTCTTTCATTACACGAAAGAATTTGCAATTTGATCTGTGATTTCTACCCAAAACAATGAGCAATTTAAAATGATAGGAGTAGGCATTATGTAAAACATTCTGGGAAATTATGTACAATATAACCTGTGTTTGGAGAGATGTTGAACTAAACTAATACGAAGATACAAGTTACGTGCATAATAGAAAAAATTATTCCCAATAATTTATCTACATACTTTAAACAGTACAGTAAAAATTACAGAACTATACAATAAACTGACATATTATTGTAGTTGGCATTGGTTTATACTTTTCGAACTTTCCGTTCCTACTGTCATTACTACTGTTAATAGAGTAAAATTAGCAACTAATATTTCCATGTTATATAAAGCGATGGACCGTAACAAAAAAATTAGTCAGTGGCGGCTGTTGGTCTTTCGAAGTAGTGGTTGCATGGGGGGGGGCAGAAAGGTCTTTAATGATATTACTTTTTAGTAACTCCTATTAGATTAGTACTTATTTCAAGCATTAATATAGTTATATATTAACATAAGTTACATTAATAATATAGTAATAACTAGATTATTAAATCATTCAATTTTATAATTATTTAACAGCTCATTATTTATAAAATTTAGCTGCTTGCAAATGGGTATACATTTGTTAAATCAAATCTACAAAGACTCTGGATTGCAAATATCTATACTTAAAACGAAGGTGATGGCTTTTCTTGGAACTCACCCCTGTACGGGCTAAAATTGTTATAGAGGGTACAATCCTGGAACGAGTTAGCAGTTTTGAATACCTGGGCTACAAAGGGGGCTACCTGGGCTAACGATACTGTATCTTATAATGCAACCAACAACGTTGTGAATAATTTGCATAAGTTCAACCTTATGTGCGAGACCATCAGACGAACCATTAAGTCAGCAAGTAAAGGAAAACGCCTAAAATTCTATAAGGTGATGGCTCTCCCCACACTTCTTTATGGGTCTGAGAATTGGACATTAACATAAGGCCAGGCCAGTCTCATCCAAGCGGTTGAAATGAGATTTCTCAGGCACGTGGCAGGGTATACTCTTCATGATCATAGAAGAAACACAGATACACGGCGGGAACTGAATATTATGAGTATACTCGACAGGAACGCCCAGTAACTGCTGAATTGGTGAAAACGTCTTTGCAGAATGGATGACTGCCGTATCCCCAAACAACTCTGGAACTATAAGCCGAGGGGACGGAGAAGAGTGGGACGTCCGAGGAAGCGCTGGGGTGACCAGCTCTAATCTTTGCCTATTTGAGACCGGAATAAACCATTCTTGGTTTAATCCTTGAAGATGATGATGATGCTTAAATTTAGCTGATGCGAGTAGCAGAGAACATATTCTGTGGCTGGATAGTCCTTCGTGACAATAGTTTGTACTCCCCCTGAAGGTCCAGCCATAACGGACGCTCCATCGTATATTTGGGCAATAAGTTTATTTGGATTTTAGTTAATTTATGTTCACCGTATTATTGAAGAACACACGATGCTCTAGTATTTCAGTATCACACTTGTCAATAGTCAAAACCCCATGAATCTCTCAACTGGGAACCTTTTACAATATATCGAAACGCTATATCCATCTGTACTAAGTTTACATTAGCAACGTCAGTTGTCTTATCTTGTATAACAGTTAATTAATCAAATTGTTTTACTTCTTGATATTTTTCACGACACACCTCCAACGTTATACTCAGAAGATCGTTTTGAACTGTTTTAGGTGTACCTTCAAAAACCGTTGCATTTTCCATGGATTTTTTCAAGCAGTGTCCAGCTCGGAACTAAAATCGATTAAATCCGGAAATTCCTGGGTTAGAAGAGGAATCGGATATATCATGACCACTTAATACCAACTCAAAGGCCCCACAAAAACTCACACAGTTTATTATAAGACTTAACTCACATCTTTTATTTTTAACCTTCTCATGTGCAAGGAAATGCTGCGCACATGTTCAAAATGTCTGCACTCCCAAAAAAGAGCAAGTTGCAAGACATTTTTCACGTGTAAGTTTGATGTCTGATGTTTTTAAAAGGTCAAGCAAATGATTAATAGGCTACCTGGCACGCTTGTTTTAGTTCAAGGGTTCTTTCTATCAATTAGCAAATAAGAGAAATATAACAAGGCATTTTTAATGCCACATTCTCAACGCCAATCTGTTTTGGTACAATATTCAGTTTTAAAAGACCGACTTAAAACATCATTATTGTCCGTCTCCCGATTTAAAGTTTTGACCTATTTACAAATCGTCTGTATGTGTAACAGGGATTCTTTTGTATGCCACTGAAAAATCGCGCTTCTAGTGTGGAGCAAAGTGTGTTCTCCAAACGAATTACGGAAGCATGTCTTGAGTAACATTTTAAACATTAACATCCCAACGGAGAAACACGCTATCGCCTGTACAGAGAATACCGCCAATGGTTTGTTAATATAGAAATATTGAACTGAGCGAGGTAAAGCAGTGTTCAAGGTATAGTGGTTGAGCTCCAGGGGATTAGTCTGCTGAAGGGATTTGCGGGAGAGAAGGCGACAGCGCAGAACGAGAGACGGGGTGAGTCAGACTTATTTACCGATAGAGAGGCGGGCGGAGGAAACTGCGTTTACTTTGATACGAGAAAATTAGTTGTGAGACAAAACCGCAAAGCTTTTGATATTACAACGCCACAACGAGTTTCTTCTGCAAACTCTGATGAGCTCACTACACCGCTAAAGTAACTCGTATGTTATTTGATCAGAAGTTTTAGTTGTATTTGACACATGTTGCACTCAGCATGTGTTTAGTCCATGTAAAACTGGATCTTCAAGCTTTGTAGCTTCATCATCATCATCATCATCATCATCATCATCATCATCGTCGTCGTCGTCGTCTTCGTCATCTTCAAGGATTAAATCAAGGCTGGTTTGTTCCGATCTCAAATAGTCAAAGATTAGAGCTGATAAATCCAGCGCTTCCTCGGGCTTCTCATACCTTCCGTCCCCTCGGCTTATAGTACCATGGTTGTTTCGGGATGCGGCAGTCATCTATTCGGCGAAGATGTTCGCACGAATTCAGCCGATACTGGGCGACCCTGTCGATTATACTCATAATATTCAGTTCCTGCAGTATATCTGTGTTTCTTCTATGATCATGGAGAGTATACCCTGCCACGTGCCTGAGAAATCTCATTTCAGCCGCTTGGATGCGACTGGCTCTGCCTTTCGTTACAGTCCAATTCTCAGACCCATAATAAAGCGTGGGAAGAGCCATCACCTTCTAGAATTTTAGGCGTGTTCCTTTACTTGCTGACTTAAGAGTTCGCCTTATGGTCCCGCACACAAGTTTGAACTTATGCAACTTATTCGCAACGTAATTGTAACCTTGTAGCTTAATGAAAAGTAATATCTGAATCTGACACGTTGCTGACTAGTATGTGGCTGTTCTATAATCCAAGAGCATATTTACTGGAAGGGTTGACGAAATTACTCGATAAAGTTGACGAATTTTGTTAATTACTTAATTTTTAGGCTATTTCATTACCTTTTTTTAGCCACGCTAATATAGTAGTAACTCCTTTTTTAAATAGACGAACAGGTTTATTACACACCATTAGCGTATATATGAAATATAGGAAAATTAATTCAGTCTATAAGTATCTTGTAAACAACGTTTTGATAACGCGTATTTTCTTGTGTTATTACCATTTAAATTAATGGGACTGATTTTAACCACTTAAAACACAGTGATGTTGATTAGTCTTAACTTGTTTTTTCTTCTTGTACGAAGGCGATACGACCCCGGACCCTCTCCCTAATGTCAAAGTTTAGATACGCCACTGTTAGAATCACTCTACAGAAATTGTTTGCAGTGAGTTGTATCTTGGAATGCGTTTTTTATATTCTTTACCGTTTATACATTATAAATTATAATGTTTATGTTTATAATGTATAGTTATAAATTAAATAAACAATATTTTACATTTCTTTAAAAAATAAGAATATATTTGTATTGTTTTTTAATATTTCGACAGTTTTAATTTAATTTATTGTCATCATCAGAATTCTAATGTAAATTTGTAAAAAATATATTCTTTTTAAAAATAAATATAAGGTATTATTAATTATTAATATAAATAACAAGAATAATGTGAGTAAATATCATCATCATCATCATCATCATCATCATCATCATCATCATCATCATCATCATCACCACTCCAAGGACTAGGATCACCACTCCACCCTAGTCCTGTTACGTAACCCATCTCCTCTTCGGTCTACCGACATCTCTCTTCCCAGTAGGTTGATAACCCAAGGCAGCCACAGGTAGACAGATATCGTGCATGTGATTCAAGAGCAGCCCGAAATCAATGTTCTTGGTTCTCCAGGTTGGGAGTTTTACAGAAGGTTTTAACTCATACGAGCCTCGGAAATCGAATGGGAAATATGTGAGTAAATATGAAAATTAGAAATAAGAATTGCTATTTGGGTGCGAATGTTAAAAATCCAATAACATGAAGACGAATAAGTAATGAAAAGTTGTTGACGACACTAACCATAACGATGATATTAAAAGTGTAATTAAACATTTATAAAAATATATATATATAAATAACAAGAACTAAACTATTTTTAACAATCTCAGAAATTTTTCCCTGGCTGAAAGACGTATCACAAAGGTGGTTGCATGTTAGTGATTCACTTATTAAGAAGTATTATTTAATATAGTGTACTACATAATTTATAATTGAAAATAAAAGACGGTGAAACAATCCTAGTTTAGTGATGTATAGTAGTGAGAGAGGGGGGGTACTGAAACACAATGACGTCATCATGTTCCAGTACCCCCCCTACATCCGGGGGGGATTCTAAAACAGCTAGCTCTGACGTCATCGTGACGTCACTGGCCTATGTCAGGTATCTCTGATGTCATCGTGACGTCACTGGCTATGTTCGCGGTTCGCAGTTCACCGTTCGCGGTTCGCAGTTCACCGTTCGCGGTTCGCGGTTCACCGTTCGCTGTTCGCTGTTCGCCGTTCGCCGTTCGCCGTTGACGTCGTCGTTGACGTCGTCATCGTCGCTGGGCGGCGGCCTGGTCGCCGTCCGGCGGCAGCCTGGTCACCGCCAGGGCCGCCGCCTGGACGTCGTCGTAGATTGGTGATAAATTCGAATGTGTGTGTCTGTGGTAAGTATATATTGTGTTTGTCAAGTTCCGCGAAACTCTCGATGACTTGGTCCCTCAGTACATAATTGAAAATGAATTCACTTGTAAAAAATTGAATATCGCACATCCATCCTCAGAAGATAAGTATTACCATATATAATATTCTGATTGATATGTAATTTTCTATAGGTAAATTTGATTATTGTTGGTTATGTATAATGAGAACGTATGTGTTGATGGTAAATATATTTCACTTTTGACGGTGAGGCTGTGTAACTTGAATTGACGGGCAATGAAGTGATTGATTGTGTATGATTGGTGGGGGTTAAATTTAATGTTGGCGGCGAAGAGGCTGAGTGAATTGTATTGACAGGTCTTGTTGTCAATTTGTACATAATGCCTCGTATGCTGTGGAAAGTGTGTATATACCACATAATTGTACATAATATCCAGTATGTCGCGGAAGGCAAGTAACAAATATAAGTTCGTGCACTCGCTCGTGTATGCAGCGCGTAATTGAAAACCACTTCACTTGCTAAAATTGTGTAACACATATCATGCATGGAAAAGGATAGTTGAAAATGTATCTGTGTGGTAAGTATATATTGTAATAATAAAAAAGTCTGTACATAATAACTGCGAAACTCTCGATGACTTGGTCCTTCAGTTGAAAAATCAATTCACTTGTAAAATTGAATATCGTAAATCCATGCATAGAAGATAAATATTACTATATATGTTATTCTTATTGATATGTAATTTCTATCGCACGAACGTAGAAAAAGAAGCTGTAGTGTCGTTTACATTTATTGTAAGAAATACACAAGATATGTACTGCATAAGTGAACACCACTTCACATATAAAACACGCATCATGCATGGAAAAATAATTACAGTTTATATTAATCTGCTGGTTTTGTAATATCTGTGAGTTAATTTTAATAACAGGACGCAAGCCGTGAATGATGTAATCGACTCCCGCTCAGACCTTCACACAGCATGCACGTGTGGAGTTTTTTATATCCGCTTACATCAGGATGCTGACTGACCATCTGTTATTGCAGCGTGTGAACATAGTGAGGGCGGGGGGGCTTTATTACGTACATAAATTTGTTTAATAGCACAACGCAAGCCGTGGATGATGTAATCGGCTCCCGCCGAGATCATCAGACCATCTGTTATCGCAGCGTGTGAACATAGTTGGGTGGTGGGGGGCTTTATTCAACTTAGACGTACATGTTACCATCTCTTTCACTTTCATCATTGAGTGGGCTTTTCGATATTGTATAAAAGATCAACGAATTGCTCTCAACGACACATCATTCGTCGAGACTCAACTGGAACTCGTACAGGGTGAGTTTGTTTTTTAAAATATTCTTTAGTTTCTAAAGTGTATTATAATCAAGCAATTATTTTAAATAAAATTGATTTTTTTAATTAGTTGTACGTAATAACACATGAATGGACGTTGTGCAACACTCGTTCTAGCTTGTATATTGAGTGGTGAATAGTGATAATGTTCGAAGGACTTTTGAAATTAAATACAATAAAAATGTTAAAGCAATACCGCTTAATTAAAAACAAATAAAATACATGTAATCAAATATATTACAATTTAAAATACATAATATGTAAACGCGCACAGTAGTGACAATTACAAAATACATAATATGTAAACAACTGCCATTTTGTACGAAATACATCTAAGTAAACTAAGTACAAGTTAAAATAAACAAGTGCACTATGACAAATGTCTACAATTAAATTCAAAAATGTAATATGTGTAATCAAAATAAATATTATGTAAACGCACACAGTAGTGACAATTACTGTGACAATTACTATTAAGTGACAATTACAAAATACAATTAACACATGCACAATGACAATTGTGTACAATTAAATCAAATGAATTATGTGTAAACCACATTATATTATAAGTTAAAATACAATATATAAACGCATACACAATTGCGTATAATTAAAACAAATGAAATACGTGTAATTACAAATTAAAATACATAATATGTAAACGCACACACATACAAGGACAATTGTGTACAATTACATCAAATGAAAATAAGTGTAAGCACATTATATTTTAATTTAAAATACCATTTGTAAACGTGTGCAATGACAATTATGCACAATTATACATGCTAAGTAATACATACGAAATATATTTGTTAATTCAGAAGATGCCTATCTGGCCTTACTCTAAAATGTCCACCACGTAAGCCTTGTCTTATTATGTAGACATAAGCACATTGACAACTGTGTACAATTAAATCAAATGAAATATGTGTAAGCACATTTTATTATAAGTTAAAATACATTATGTAAACGCACACACAATCGTGTATAATTAAGACAAATGAAATGAAATACATCTAAGTACAAGTTAATATACGATATGTAATCGTGACGCACAGGCAGTGACAATTGCGCGTGTGTGTGTGTGTGTGTGTGTGTGTGTGTGTGTGTGTGTGTGTGCAATGACATTTATGCACAATTATACATGATAAATGAAGATTTCCACTCGGTCTTACTCTAAAATGCACACACAATTGCGTATAATTAAAACAAATGAAATACATGTAGTTACAAATTAAAATACATAATATGTAAACGCACACACATACAATGACAATTGTCTACAATTACATCAAATGAAAATAAGTGTAAGCACATTATATTTTAAGTTAAAATACCATTTGTAAACGTGTGCAATGACAATTATATACAATTATTCATGCTAAATAATACATACGAAATATATTTGTTAATTTAGAAGATGCCTATCTGCCCTTACTCTAAAATGTCCACCACGTAAGCCTTGTCTTATTATATAGACATAAGCACAACGACAATTGTGTACAATTAAATCAAATGAAATATGTGTAAGCACATTATATTATAAGTTAAAATACATTATGTAAACGCATACACAATCAATATAATTAAAACAAATGAAATGAAAGTTAATATATATATATGTGTAATCGTACGCACAGGCAGTGACAATTGCGTGTGTGTGTGTGTGTGTGTGTGTGAGTGTGTGTGTGTGTGTGTGTGCAATGACATTTATGCGTGCGTCTGTCACTGTCTGAATGAATAACACTTGTTCGTAGCGGAAATAAATAGGGAGTTAGTTGTGGAGGAGGAAACCGGAGAGTGCATGGAGAGGGGGGACCACTCATCGCACAGTAAGCGGTTATTTTTAACCGTGTGAACAGGATACAACCTGATTTCACACGCTTTGTTCAGCGGGTAGGTGGGCGGGGTGGGGAAGGGACTCGGTTATTTTTATACGACTAGAAAGCAATTGTGCGTGTATGAACATGTCGACGGCACTATTTTTTTTTATGCGTCTAACTGGGTGATGTAATCGGCTTTAATTGGACGCAGAAGGGGAGCGGAGACGACACGGTTATTTTTTATATGTCTAGACAGGGTGATGTCATCGACACCAGTCGAGCGTGTGGGAACAGGCGACAAGACGGCGGCACTAATTTTTTATGCGTCTAGTAATCGACTTCTGTCGTGCGCGGAAAGGGAGTAGGCGAAGGCAGTTATTTTTATGCAAGCGAAATAATGCTAAATAAAACAAAAATGTTATTAATTTACCAGAAACCTACTGATGAGTCTAAAATCTGATACAACCCACTCTCGTAAAACGTGTACTCTATGATTTGTATATATTTCTGGAAATAAGCGGTGCGCGAAACGGACTGTTCCGTGCATCGACCGTAATTGTTTGAGTTTGAGACAAACGAAATCTTCTAAAATTTATAATATAGAAATGCACGATACGCTTCTCCAGAAATCTTTTTTTTTTTTTGTAATCCTTTTACGAACACGTAGTTAAAAGGAAACGTGTACTTTACTAATATCGACACAAGATGTTCGTACGATGTCTCCTCTTTCGTCCACGAAAATGCTCCGTTAACCATCGGTTCGTCCTCGCATGTTTGTGATTCGAAACGATTGTGTCCGCTGGTGGTGCAAATATCCAATGCCTGGTGGAAAATGCGGTGACATCCATAACGGTCAGTTCCTTGACGAATTCGTTTCCATTATCGTTCCACGAAACAGTGAAATTCGAGTATGTCTGCTAGCTCGTGGACTGCCATCCTTTTTGTGTTACAAAAAATGTGTTCGGTGCCACTAGGTACGCTACCGATACGTCCGTCTCGCGGAACAGACACGTTGTATGTTGTAAAACGTCCGTAAACAATTTCTTCGGAACGTTTACTTTGTATCTTGTCTCCTCGTCACGGATCAGTGCAACAAATTTTTGTGTCAAAACGTTGTATACAAACCGCTTTACAGGGTACAGTACTGCGTGCTTTAAGTCACTACAACGTCTGTACTCGTACGAAGTTAATAGCTCCATGCGTCCATTCTCGACGCGTACTGTCGAAACACTGAGGTATACGAGATTGTGGGAGAGGTGGTAGTGAGATATCTATTAATTATAAACACTTCCGTCACAGCAGCAGCATAGATTTTTTAAACGATTTTTTACTGGTTTATTTCGTGCATTAGTAGAAACGTTCTTGCCCTTTTATTAACAGCTGGTAAGCGCGACTATGAATTTGCTGTGAAATCAGTTCTTCCGGCGCTAGACTTTGTACACGGTGTACGAGTTCCCTGTTATTGTGTGCTACCATGACGGATGCCTAATACATACTAATACGTTCGCACCAACCTATTGGTCTAGCGCGCGCTATGTCGAGCCCTACAAGGTCATGCTGCCCAACCGCCGCCACGCCTCCGCCTATCAACGCACAATTATGTATGCATTGCATGTATGTGATTTTTTTTATTAAAAAAAAATGTAATCAATTTTCATGTATTTTATTTTCTTAATACCCGTAACCTTGGAGGGGAAACGTTTTATTATTATCACCTCCCCCGTTTTTCGGAACGTTTACTTTGTATCTTGTCTCCTCGTCACGGATCAGTGCAACAAACTTTTGTGTCAAAACGTTGTATACAAAACGTTTTACAGGGTACAGTACTGCGTGCTTTAAGTCACTACAACGTCTATACTCGTACGAAGTTAATAGCTCCATGCGTCCGTTCTCGACGCGTACTGTCGAAACACTGAGGTATACGAGGTTGTGGGAGAGGTGGTAGTGAGATATCTATTAATTATAAACACTTCCGTCACAGCAGCAGCATAGATTTTTTAAACAATTTTTTACTGGTTTATTTCGTGCATTAGTCGAAACGTTCTTGTCCTTTTATTAACAGCTGGTAAGCGCGACTATGAATTTGCTGTGAAATCAGTTCTTCCGGCGCTAGACTTTGTACACGGAGTACGAGTTCCCTGTTATTGTGTGCTACCATGACGGATGCCTAATACATACAAATACGTTCGCACCAACCT
This sequence comes from Magicicada septendecula, assembly GCA_034769895.1. Taxonomy (NCBI): domain Eukaryota; kingdom Metazoa; phylum Arthropoda; class Insecta; order Hemiptera; family Cicadidae; genus Magicicada; species Magicicada septendecula. The sequence goes on along the minus strand of CM068368.1, from coordinate 805,543,398 downwards.
GTTGGTCTAGCGCGCGCTATGTCGAGCCCTACAAGGTCATTCTGTCCAACCGCCGCCACGCCTCCGCCTATCAACGCACAATTATGTATGCATTGCATGTATGTGATTTTTTTTTATTAAAGAAAAATGTAATCAATTTTCATGTATTTTATTTTCTTAATACCCGTAACCTTGGAGGGGAAACGTCTTATTATTATCTCCTCCCCCGTACGTTCGCACCAACCTGTTGAGCAGAATGACCTTGTAGGGCTCGACATAGCGCGCTCTAGACCAACAGGTTGGTGCGAACGTATTAGTATGTATTAGGCATCCGTCATGGTAGCACACAATAACAGGGATATCGTACTCCGTGTACAAAGTCTAGCGCCGGAAGAACTGATTTCAAGTAATGTAGGTAAATTGTCGGTGTATCAGGTCTGTTTGCAATTCGGTATCGACGTTGAAAACGATACGAAAAATAGATTTTTGTAGAGTACGTATGAAGTGATGGTAATGCTTCCCGGAGATAATGTACCAAATGCAGTTATTGTGCTTTGTTGTTCACCAACTGGAACGCACTTTCCAGTTTTGTTAACGGCGACGATGGACAGTCTGTGTCAAAACTACTGATTGATTACTGATGCAGTCCGTTTACGGATCGGTTGTTTGTTGTTATTTCCGAAGTATGCCGAATTACGCTTTCGCGACGCGCGAACTGAATAACACTGGTACGTTGAACATTCTCTGCTTCCTCCACATCCATCTCGGACTCGCGAATTCTATAATGCCCATACGCTAGCGTTCTCTGACCGTCTTCCAGGATATATCGTTTATCGTCGTACGGCGATAGCGAGAGTTTGACGATCTTGCGCGTGTACAGTTGGTGGTTTTCACTGCGGATTATCTGCGCCGACGTATATGTTTGACAGTTACTCGATTCCGATGACGAAAGCAAACACCGTTTGTAATCAGCGTGCGTTAAACGGTTTTGTATTGCCACCCGCGGTACCCCTTTTGCTACACGCTTCTCATTTTTATCCCCGTCGTCTTGTAACACTAACAGTGAGTACGATTTTGCGCGCAACCCGACGAATTCTACAATAGGTTTTGCATGCGTCTCGTCCTTAAAAGTACCCAACCGTTTTTTATTTAGCACACTATAACACGGATGCGTCACGGGATATTCTGATGTATCAAAAAGATGAAGGTTTTCCTTAATGTCTGCGTAAACGTCATCAGTCCGTATATCATACAACAAAGAGTCCGTGTCTGTCATACATAATCGAACACGAGATCCATATTTCGCGATTATGTAATCGTAATGAAAACTGTACATCACATATTTACTAATGTCCAACACTGTGAACCCCACGTACAGCGGACGGTTGAGGTATACGGTTTTCTTTTTCATCATCACACCGACCAAGTCTTCGCTGTACACCTTTACGCGCTCAAATCTTGGGCTCGCAGTCAGCTTTATCAGATCGCGTTCGTTGGACACCAAACGAAAATCTATCCGTTTTCGAACGTTTTCCAATGACTTTCCGTAAACAGCGTTAATCATCAATTTAAAAAAATCCTTTTCGAAATCGTTCGCTGCGGCTTTCCGTTTTTCCGTATTGAAAACTATAAACGGCTTCATCCAAGCGCTCTGTCGGAACGTCAACACGCGATTAACGGCTTTCAGTTCCATCCCGAGTTTTAGGTAAAGCTGCAACGTTCTGTAATGCACGATATAATTCTCCTTATCTTTCAGGCTGGTGATGAGTTTTTCAACTGTACCGGTGGCAGTCATTTTAAATTTCTTCAAGTAATTGAACCGTTTGCTGTAAGGCGACAATTCGTGTTCGTTGACTTTCCTGCGTTCCGGTGCCAGTGGATAGTCCGAATGCATATCATGTAAATTACGAGGATAACCAAGATCAACATCAAGAATATATCCGATTTCGTCTTCCACTCCAACTGTACTCAAATCTAACGCGTCAATTTCTTTGCGTTCCATCCAACGGAATCCGGAATGAGGTAGCGGTTGTTGCATCGCTGTTCCGTACAGATTTGTACAGTCCAAGTAAAGAAGATAATTATTTTCGCGTCCCCGATCGTAGTCCGACACGTAAGGATTGTTGGCCTTGGCGTATCTATTAGATATCATCGCTATTCCGCCACGAACTCCGGTTTCTACGAACAGATGCATGTCGATATCCTTCAACAGTTCGAGTTGAATTCCAGTCATTTTCATCATAGCGTTCCAAGCTAGTCCCGGCGCGGAGTACACGTTACACGGATCTATCCCGTAGTACTGCAGACTTGTGTTGCGAAAATTTTCGAACACGTCAGCCAAAAGCAATACATCAGTTTTCAAATAGAGGTCATGGTAGTCCCCTAACGTTTGTATTCCGAAACTTGTCCAAATGTTGTGCGCATGAGTGTAGTCTTCGTCGGATAAGTATGTCTCGGCTAATTCGTTGTAAAAGTGTTCCTGTGCGGGCAGAGACGTGTCCTCGAACTTACTTTCGTCTGTCACATACTCATACGGGTAGACCCCCTTTCTAAGTAATAAATCGATACTACTTTCATTTCCACTGGTTTGCATGCACTGGCGTAAAATTTTAAAATTTTCTTTCCGCAAATTTTTTACCAGCTTCTCTAACGACGTGTTCATGAACTGTACGGAATCGAGAAACCGCAAGGGGCCGAGTGACACGGACACGTAACGCTCGCTGGTCGTAGCGATACATTCAATGTCTTCACGTTTGAATTTTCCGAAAGCCTGCACCAGATGGTGACAATCGTAGCCTCGCAAGTTGTGAAAGAACACGGGAACGTGTTGCGGTACCTTGTAGTTCAAATTACAAGTGTTATGCGCGGCTCCCAAGTACTCGCCCGTCACATGATCATGGTTTCGCACTTTGTCCCCTTCGTGCTCGAGACACTTCTTACATAGATGACATATGGTAGCGTTTTGAAACTCGCGCTCGTCTTCTTCAGTCATGCGAATGGGTTTGTTAAAATCACGTTCGAGCCGCCTAATGTCTTCCAACAGAGTTTGAAGAAACGTCTCCACAACGTCTTTACCGCGATACAAAACCGGTTCTTTAACAGCTTTTCCGGTCCAATCAACGATTACATAACAAAAACTACATGACACGTGATGCGCGTTGTCGAGCGAGTGCGATCTATCGTTTTTGTGTTCACAACCATGCACGGGAAGAAGGAAGGATTCAAAATCTGCATACACCGTATAAGGTACTCTGTGGCACTTTGTGTAATCCTTAAAATACATATTACTATATTTTCCACTCGGCAATTTGACTTTTTGCGCTCCGTACGGTGTGCAGAGTACCTCGTGATCCTCTAGTCGTTTTTGTGAATTTTTAGGATCTGTATTATCTCGGAAACGTTGTAAGCAATAGTTGCAGTAGAACGAAGGGGTCTTACTTTTAGTTAAAGTATACAACAAGCGTGACATGTTTCTAATAAGACAATAATGTTTAACACCTTCATTGCTGACTAGCAGTAGAAGATTCACGTGCGTTCTACCTTTCTTCTTGGTTATCCGTATGGGGTACACTTCGTCTTTTGTGTAACCGAACTCATTAATTTCTCTTTCGTAACCGAACACGTTCACAGAAATATTCACATTTAGTTTTTCAAATTTGTTAATTTGATTCACCGGTACCGGATAAACTATCCCTTCCATATTCAACTCGTTTTCGTACTGTCTGTAATGATCCAAACGGTGCGGGTTAGAAGCGATCGGATGTAAACCGGCTAGAACGGACCAGAGGAAGCATTTCTCATCCAATAGATTCTGCACGTTTACTATAGCTTTCTTAAGTAATAATTTTTTCGGAGTGGGTACGAAACTTGATCCTGCCAAAGGACGATATTTTACCAAATGTACTTCAACGGCTACGATACCGTTTACGACCCATCCGCTACCTTCACGAGTAAACTTTGATACCGAATCCAGCACTTTTTCGATACACTCCTTATATTGTTCGTACACGTCTTCCGCGTCCGCAGGTAAAACGAGCTGCGTACGCGAACGAAACACTCCCGTCTGCTCCAGCTCACGATCTGCTATTAATTTTTTGAACAAGACGCGCACGACCAAGTACCACTTGTAACTTTCCCCCATATCGCGTGATTCCTCGAGAACGTCTTCTGGAATAACCTCCACCATTCTCTTCAATAACACGGATACCGTGTCTACTCCGTCTTGAAAATCATCGTACTTTATTGTTTTTACACTCCCATTGAGAGCAATGGTACGAGTGGCGTATACTGCCATGATTTTATGATCACTTTAACACTTTATATCACACAAAGTAAATTAGAATAACAATTTGTAACACACAATTTGTAGCGCACCAGTGTTCAGCAACATGAACGACTTGTAACTGAGGCGCTGTTGTGAAGTTCACAGGTTATATAGTGCGAGCGTCGATGCGCGCGCAACTGTACTAAAAGCCGTTATGCGCATGCGCAAATAATTCTAATGCGTATGCGCAGATGACTGAAAAAAAAAAAGAGATGACTTACATAATAAATGTACTCTTAGGCCAACGATATGATCTTTAACGTATCCGTGTTTCTTGATTATGAAAGAACATTCGTCTATCTCCCCATAATACATATCGTTATACAACAGAAGAGTACGACCCGTGTAGGTGTGTATCGCTGCGATTATTTTTGTTAGCATGCGAACGTCGAGCGTTGTGATCGGTGTGTGGATATCCTTTCACCGGCTGCAGACTGTGTATATCCAACATGTAAATGTATTTGACTATAAACAGCGTTATTTCTTCGGTCCACGTTCTCTAGTACATTGTCGTAACGTTAACGAAAAGAACGTAAACCAAACCTTCAATAAAAGTGGACACCCGCCGCCGCCCGGACGCTTCGACTCGAGTTCCAGTGTCCACGAAAAGTTATCGTGCACCATATACACATGTCTGTTAATTATTAAAAATTGATTAACTCTCATTAGTCGACATAAATCCGTCGTCGTCCGGATGGTGACTTTTGTCGTTCGTCGTTGTCATCGTTGATGATGAGGTTATACCGCTGCTCGGTTGTCCTTCATGTGGTGAGGTTAAACTGAATTTTATCGGTGACATCGGTTAGGTTTGTTAGGTTCATCCAGTATTTTTTTTTTTCACCGTTGTCGGTGAGGTTAAACTGTGGTGAAGTCGGTTAGGTTATCATCGACGACGTCTGCGCGGCGGCCGGGCGGCGGCGGCAAAAAAACTATTTGATCTGGCGTTAGCCGCCGCCCGGCCGCGGCCCAGACGTCGTCGATGATAACCTAACCGACTTCACCACAGTTTAACCTCACCGACAACGGTGAAAAAAAAAATACTGGATGAACCTAACAAACCTAACCGATGTCACCGATAAAATTCAGTTTAACCTCACCACATGAAGGACAACCGAGCAGCGGTATAACCTCATCATCAACGATGACAACGACGAACGACAAAAGTCACCATCCGGACGACGACGGATTTATGTCGACTAATGAGAGTTAATCAATTTTTAATAATTAACAGACATGTGTATATGGTGCACGATAACTTTTCGTGGACACTGGAACTCGAGTCGAAGCGTCCGGGCGGCGGCGGGTGTCCCTTTTATTGACGGTTTGGTTTACGTTCTTTTCGTTAACGTTACGACAATGTACTAGAGAACGTGGACCGAAGAAATAACGCTGTTTATAGTCAAATACATTTACATGTTGGATATACACAGTCTGCAGCCGGTGAAAGGATATCCACACACCGATCACAACGCTCGACGTTCGCATGCTAACAAAAATAATCGCAGCGATACACACCTACACGGGTCGTACTCTTCTGTTGTATAACGATATGTATTATGGGGAGATAGACGAATGTTCTTTCATAATCAAGAAACACGGATACGTTAAAGATCATATCGTTGGCCTAAGAGTACATTTATTATGTAAGTCATCTCTTTTTTTTTTTCAGTCATCTGCGCATACGCATTAGAATTATTTGCGCATGCGCATAACGGCTTTTAGTACAGTTGCGCGCGCATCGACGCTCGCACTATATAACCTGTGAACTTCGCAACAGCGCCTCAGTTACAAGTCGTTCATGTTGCTGAACACTGGTGCGCTACAAATTGTGTGTTACAAATTGTTATTCTAATTTACTTTGTGTGATATAAAGTGTTAAAGTGATCATAAAATCATGGCAGTATACGCCACTCGTACCATTGCTCTCAATGGGAGTGTAAAAACAATAAAGTACGATGATTTTCAAGACGGAGTAGACACGGTATCCGTGTTATTGAAGAGAATGGTGGAGGTTATTCCAGAAGACGTTCTCGAGGAATCACGCGATATGGGGGAAAGTTACAAGTGGTACTTGGTCGTGCGCGTCTTGTTCAAAAAATTAATAGCAGATCGTGAGCTGGAGCAGACGGGAGTGTTTCGTTCGCGTACGCAGCTCGTTTTACCTGCGGACGCGGAAGACGTGTACGAACAATATAAGGAGTGTATCGAAAAAGTGCTGGATTCGGTATCAAAGTTTACTCGTGAAGGTAGCGGATGGGTCGTAAACGGTATCGTAGCCGTTGAAGTACATTTGGTAAAATATCGTCCTTTGGCAGGATCAAGTTTCGTACCCACTCCGAAAAAATTATTACTTAAGAAAGCTATAGTAAACGTGCAGAATCTATTGGATGAGAAATGCTTCCTCTGGTCCGTTCTAGCCGGTTTACATCCGATCGCTTCTAACCCGCACCGTTTGGATCATTACAGACAGTACGAAAACGAGTTGAATATGGAAGGGATAGTTTATCCGGTACCGGTGAATCAAATTAACAAATTTGAAAAACTAAATGTGAATATTTCTGTGAACGTGTTCGGTTACGAAAGAGAAATTAATGAGTTCGGTTACACAAAAGACGAAGTGTACCCCATACGGATAACCAAGAAGAAAGGTAGAACGCACGTGAATCTTCTACTGCTAGTCAGCAATGAAGGTGTTAAACATTATTGTCTTATTAGAAACATGTCACGCTTGTTGTATACTTTAACTAAAAGTAAGACCCCTTCGTTCTACTGCAACTATTGCTTACAACGTTTCCGAGATAATACAGATCCTAAAAATTCACAAAAACGACTAGAGGATCACGAGGTACTCTGCACACCGTACGGAGCGCAAAAAGTCAAATTGCCGAGTGGAAAATATAGTAATATGTATTTTAAGGATTACACAAAGTGCCACAGAGTACCTTATACGGTGTATGCAGATTTTGAATCCTTCCTTCTTCCCGTGCATGGTTGTGAACACAAAAACGATAGATCGCACTCGCTCGACAACGCGCATCACGTGTCATGTAGTTTTTGTTATGTAATCGTTGATTGGACCGGAAAAGCTGTTAAAGAACCGGTTTTGTATCGCGGTAAAGACGTTGTGGAGACGTTTCTTCAAACTCTGTTGGAAGACATTAGGCGGCTCGAACGTGATTTTAACAAACCCATTCGCATGACTGAAGAAGACGAGCGCGAGTTTCAAAACGCTACCATATGTCATCTATGTAAGAAGTGTCTCGAGCACGAAGGGGACAAAGTGCGAAACCATGATCATGTGACGGGCGAGTACTTGGGAGCCGCGCATAACACTTGTAATTTGAACTACAAGGTACCGCAACACGTTCCCGTGTTCTTTCACAACTTGCGAGGCTACGATTGTCACCATCTGGTGCAGGCTTTCGGAAAATTCAAACGTGAAGACATTGAATGTATCGCTACGACCAGCGAGCGTTACGTGTCCGTGTCACTCGGCCCCTTGCGGTTTCTCGATTCCGTACAGTTCATGAACACGTCGTTAGAGAAGCTGGTAAAAAATTTGCGGAAAGAAAATTTTAAAATTTTACGCCAGTGCATGCAAACCAGTGGAAATGAAAGTAGTATCGATTTATTACTTAGAAAGGGGGTCTACCCGTATGAGTATGTGACAGACGAAAGTAAGTTCGAGGACACGTCTCTGCCCGCACAGGAACACTTTTACAACGAATTAGCCGAGACATACTTATCCGACGAAGACTACACTCATGCGCACAACATTTGGACAAGTTTCGGAATACAAACGTTAGGGGACTACCATGACCTCTATTTGAAAACTGATGTATTGCTTTTGGCTGACGTGTTCGAAAATTTTCGCAACACAAGTCTGCAGTACTACGGGATAGATCCGTGTAACGTGTACTCCGCGCCGGGACTAGCTTGGAACGCTATGATGAAAATGACTGGAATTCAACTCGAACTGTTGAAGGATATCGACATGCATCTGTTCGTAGAAACCGGAGTTCGTGGCGGAATAGCGATGATATCTAATAGATACGCCAAGGCCAACAATCCTTACGTGTCGGACTACGATCGGGGACGCGAAAATAATTATCTTCTTTACTTGGACTGTACAAATCTGTACGGAACAGCGATGCAACAACCGCTACCTCATTCCGGATTCCGTTGGATGGAACGCAAAGAAATTGACGCGTTAGATTTGAGTACAGTTGGAGTGGAAGACGAAATCGGATATATTCTTGATGTTGATCTTGGTTATCCTCGTAATTTACATGATATGCATTCGGACTATCCACTGGCACCGGAACGCAGGAAAGTCAACGAACACGAATTGTCGCCTTACAGCAAACGGTTCAATTACTTGAAGAAATTTAAAATGACTGCCACCGGTACAGTTGAAAAACTCATCACCAGCCTGAAAGATAAGGAGAATTATATCGTGCATTACAGAACGTTGCAGCTTTACCTAAAACTCGGGATGGAACTGAAAGCCGTTAATCGCGTGTTGACGTTCCGACAGAGCGCTTGGATGAAGCCGTTTATAGTTTTCAATACGGAAAAACGGAAAGCCGCAGCGAACGATTTCGAAAAGGATTTTTTTAAATTGATGATTAACGCTGTTTACGGAAAGTCATTGGAAAACGTTCGAAAACGGATAGATTTTCGTTTGGTGTCCAACGAACGCGATCTGATAAAGCTGACTGCGAGCCCAAGATTTGAGCGCGTAAAGGTGTACAGCGAAGACTTGGTCGGTGTGATGATGAAAAAGAAAACCGTATACCTCAACCGTCCGCTGTACGTGGGGTTCACAGTGTTGGACATTAGTAAATATGTGATGTACAGTTTTCATTACGATTACATAATCGCGAAATATGGATCTCGTGTTCGATTATGTATGACAGACACGGACTCTTTGTTGTATGATATACGGACTGATGACGTTTACGCAGACATTAAGGAAAACCTTCATCTTTTTGATACATCAGAATATCCCGTGACGCATCCGTGTTATAGTGTGCTAAATAAAAAACGGTTGGGTACTTTTAAGGACGAGACGCATGCAAAACCTATTGTAGAATTCGTCGGGTTGCGCGCAAAATCGTACTCACTGTTAGTGTTACAAGACGACGGGGATAAAAATGAGAAGCGTGTAGCAAAAGGGGTACCGCGGGTGGCAATACAAAACCGTTTAACGCACGCTGATTACAAACGGTGTTTGCTTTCGTCATCGGAATCGAGTAACTGTCAAACATATACGTCGGCGCAGATAATCCGCAGTGAAAACCACCAACTGTACACGCGCAAGATCGTCAAACTCTCGCTATCGCCGTACGACGATAAACGATATATCCTGGAAGACGGTCAGAGAACGCTAGCGTATGGGCATTATAGAATTCGCGAGTCCGAGATGGATGTGGAGGAAGCAGAGAATGTTCAACGTACCAGTGTTATTCAGTTCGCGCGTCGCGAAAGCGTAATTCGGCATACTTCGGAAATAACAACAAACAACCGATCCGTAAACGGACTGCATCAGTAATCAATCAGTAGTTTTGACACAGACTGTCCATCGTCGCCGTTAACAAAACTGGAAAGTGCGTTCCAGTTGGTGAACAACAAAGCACAATAACTGCATTTGGTACATTATCTCCGGGAAGCATTACCATCACTTCATACGTACTCTACAAAAATCTATTTTTCGTATCGTTTTCAACGTCGATACCGAATTGCAAACAGACCTGATACACCGACAATTTACCTACATTACTTGAAATCAGTTCTTCCGGCGCTAGACTTTGTACACGGAGTACGATATCCCTGTTATTGTGTGCTACCATGACGGATGCCTAATACATACTAATACGTTCGCACCAACCTGTTGGTCTAGAGCGCGCTATGTCGAGCCCTACAAGGCCATTCTGCTCAACAGGTTGGTGCGAACGTACGGGGGAGGAGATAATAATAAGACGTTTCCCCTCCAAGGTTACGGGTATTAAGAAAATAAAATACATGAAAATTGATTACATTTTTCTTTAATAAAAAAAAATCACATACATGCAATGCATACATAATTGTGCGTTGATAGGCGGAGGCGTGGCGGCGGTTGGACAGAATGACCTTGTAGGGCTCGACATAGCGCGCGCTAGACCAACAGGTTGGTGCGAACGTATTTGTATGTATTAGGCATCCGTCATGGTAGCACACAATAACAGGGAACTCGTACTCCGTGTACAAAGTCTAGCGCCGGAAGAACTGATTTCACAGCAAATTCATAGTCGCGCTTACCAGCTGTTAATAAAAGGACAAGAACGTTTCGACTAATGCACGAAATAAACCAGTAAAAAATTGTTTAAAAAATCTATGCTGCTGCTGTGACGGAAGTGTTTATAATTAATAGATATCTCACTACCACCTCTCCCACAACCTCGTATACCTCAGTGTTTCGACAGTACGCGTCGAGAACGGACGCATGGAGCTATTAACTTCGTACGAGTATAGACGTTGTAGTGACTTAAAGCACGCAGTACTGTACCCTGTAAAACGTTTTGTATACAACGTTTTGACACAAAAGTTTGTTGCACTGATCCGTGACGAGGAGACAAGATACAAAGTAAACGTTCCGAAAAACGGGGGAGGTGATAATAATAAAACGTTTCCCCTCCAAGGTTACGGGTATTAAGAAAATAAAATACATGAAAATTGATTACATTTTTTTTTAATAAAAAAAATCACATACATGCAATGCATACATAATTGTGCGTTGATAGGCGGAGGCGTGGCGGCGGTTGGGCAGCATGACCTTGTAGGGCTCGACATAGCGCGCGCTAGACCAATAGGTTGGTGCGAACGTATTAGTATGTATTAGGCATCCGTCATGGTAGCACACAATAACAGGGAACTCGTACACCGTGTACAAAGTCTAGCGCCGGAAGAACTGATTTCACAGCAAATTCATAGTCGCGCTTACCAGCTGTTAATAAAAGGGCAAGAACGTTTCTACTAATGCACGAAATAAACCAGTAAAAAATCTATGCTGCTGCTGTGACGGAAGTGTTTATAATTAATAGATATCTCACTACCACCTCTCCCACAATCTCGTATACCTCAGTGTTTCGACAGTACGCGTCGAGAATGGACGCATGGAGCTATTAACTTCGTACGAGTACAGACGTTGTAGTGACTTAAAGCACGCAGTACTGTACCCTGTAAAGCGGTTTGTATACAACGTTTTGACACAAAAATTTGTTGCACTGATCCGTGACGAGGAGACAAGATACAAAGTAAACGTTCCGAAGAAATTGTTTACGGACGTTTTACAACATACAACGTGTCTGTTCCGCGAGACGGACGTATCGGTAGCGTACCTAGTGGCACCGAACACATTTTTTGTAACACAAAAAGGATGGCAGTCCACGAGCTAGCAGACATACTCGAATTTCACTGTTTCGTGGAACGATAATGGAAACGAATTCGTCAAGGAACTGACCGTTATGGATGTCACCGCATTTTCCACCAGGCATTGGATATTTGCACCACCAGCGGACACAATCGTTTCGAATCACAAACATGCGAGGACGAACCGATGGTTAACGGAGCATTTTCGTGGACGAAAGAGGAGACATCGTACGAACATCTTGTGTCGATATTAGTAAAGTACACGTTTCCTTTTAACTACGTGTTCGTAAAAGGATTACAAAAAAAAAAAAGATTTCTGGAGAAGCGTATCGTGCATTTCTATATTATAAATTTTAGAAGATTTCGTTTGTCTCAAACTCAAACAATTACGGTCGATGCACGGAACAGTCCGTTTCGCGCACCGCTTATTTCCAGAAATATGTACAAATCATAGAGTACACGTTTTACGAGAGTGGGTTGTATCAGATTTTAGACTCATCAGTAGGTTTCTGGTAAATTAATAACATTTTTGTTTTATTTAGCATTATTTCGCTTGCATAAAAATAACTGCCTTCGCCTACTCCCTTTCCGCGCACGACAGAAGTCGATTACTAGACGCATAAAAAATTAGTGCCGCCGTCTTGTCGCCTGTTCCCACACGCTCGACTGGTGTCGATGACATCACCCTGTCTAGACATATAAAAAATAACCGTGTCGTCTCCGCTCCCCTTCTGCGTCCAATTAAAGCCGATTACATCACCCAGTTAGACGCATAAAAAAAAATAGTGCCGTCGACATGTTCATACACGCACAATTGCTTTCTAGTCGTATAAAAATAACCGAGTCCCTTCCCCACCCCGCCCACCTACCCGCTGAACAAAGCGTGTGAAATCAGGTTGTATCCTGTTCACACGGTTAAAAATAACCGCTTACTGTGCGATGAGTGGTCCCCCCTCTCCATGCACTCTCCGGTTTCCTCCTCCACAACTAACTCCCTATTTATTTCCGCTACGAACAAGTGTTATTCATTCAGACAGTGACAGACGCACGCATAAATGTCATTGCACACAACACACACACACACACACACACACACACACACACACACACACACTCACACACACACACACACACACACGCAATTGTCACTGCCTGTGCGTACGATTACACATATATATATATTAACTTTCATTTCATTTGTTTTAATTATATTGATTGTGTGTGCGTTTACATAATGTATTTTAACTTATAATATAATGTGCTTACACATATTTCATTTGATTTAATTGTACACAATTGTCGTTGTGCTTATGTCTATATAATAAGACAAGGCTTACGTGGTGGACATTTTAGAGTAAGGGCAGATAGGCATCTTCTAAATTAACAAATATATTTCGTATGTATTATTTAGCATGAATAATTGTATATAATTGTCATTGCACACGTTTACAAATGGTATTTTAACTTAAAATATAATGTGCTTACACTTATTTTCATTTGATGTAATTGTAGACAATTGTCATTGTATGTGTGTGCGTTTACATATTATGTATTTTAATTTGTAACTACATGTATTTCATTTGTTTTAATTATACGCAATTGTGTGTGCATTTTAGAGTAAGACCGAGTGGAAATCTTCATTTATCATGTATAATTGTGCATAAATGTCATTGCACACACACACACACACACACACACACACACACACACACACACACACACACACACACACACACACACACACACACACACACACACACGCAATTGTCACTGCCTGTGCGTCACGATTACATATCGTATATTAACTTGTACTTAGATGTATTTCATTTCATTTGTCTTAATTATACACGATTGTGTGTGCGTTTACATAATGTATTTTAACTTATAATAAAATGTGCTTACACATATTTCATTTGATTTAATTGTACACAGTTGTCAATGTGCTTATGTCTACATAATAAGACAAGGCTTACGTGGTGGACATTTTAGAGTAAGGCCAGATAGGCATCTTCTGAATTAACAAATATATTTCGTATGTATTACTTAGCATGTATAATTGTGCATAATTGTCATTGCACACGTTTACAAATGGTATTTTAAATTAAAATATAATGTGCTTACACTTATTTTCATTTGATGTAATTGTACACAATTGTCCTTGTATGTGTGTGCGTTTACATATTATGTATTTTAATTTGTAATTACACGTATTTCATTTGTTTTAATTATACGCAATTGTGTATGCGTTTATATATTGTATTTTAACTTATAATATAATGTGGTTTACACATAATTCATTTGATTTAATTGTACACAATTGTCATTGTGCATGTGTTAATTGTATTTTGTAATTGTCACTTAATAGTAATTGTCACAGTAATTGTCACTACTGTGTGCGTTTACATAATATTTATTTTGATTACACATATTACATTTTTGAATTTAATTGTAGACATTTGTCATAGTGCACTTGTTTATTTTAACTTGTACTTAGTTTACTTAGATGTATTTCGTACAAAATGGCAGTTGTTTACATATTATGTATTTTGTAATTGTCACTACTGTGCGCGTTTACATATTATGTATTTTAAATTGTAATATATTTGATTACATGTATTTTATTTGTTTTTAATTAAGCGGTATTGCTTTAACATTTTTATTGTATTTAATTTCAAAAGTCCTTCGAACATTATCACTATTCACCACTCAATATACAAGCTAGAACGAGTGTTGCACAACGTCCATTCATGTGTTATTACGTACAACTAATTAAAAAAATCAATTTTATTTAAAATAATTGCTTGATTATAATACACTTTAGAAACTAAAGAATATTTTAAAAAACAAACTCACCCTGTACGAGTTCCAGTTGAGTCTCGACGAATGATGTGTCGTTGAGAGCAATTCGTTGATCTTTTATACAATATCGAAAAGCCCACTCAATGATGAAAGTGAAAGAGATGGTAACATGTACGTCTAAGTTGAATAAAGCCCCCCACCACCCAACTATGTTCACACGCTGCGATAACAGATGGTCTGATGATCTCGGCGGGAGCCGATTACATCATCCACGGCTTGCGTTGTGCTATTAAACAAATTTATGTACGTAATAAAGCCCCCCCGCCCTCACTATGTTCACACGCTGCAATAACAGATGGTCAGTCAGCATCCTGATGTAAGCGGATATAAAAAACTCCACACGTGCATGCTGTGTGAAGGTCTGAGCGGGAGTCGATTACATCATTCACGGCTTGCGTCCTGTTATTAAAATTAACTCACAGATATTACAAAACCAGCAGATTAATATAAACTGTAATTATTTTTCCATGCATGATGCGTGTTTTATATGTGAAGTGGTGTTCACTTATGCAGTAGATATCTTGTGTATTTCTTACAATAAATGTAAACGACACTACAGCTTCTTTTTCTACGTTCGTGCGATAGAAATTACATATCAATAAGAATAACATATATAGTAATATTTATCTTCTATGCATGGATTTACGATATTCAATTTTACAAGTGAATTGATTTTTCAACTGAAGGACCAAGTCATCGAGAGTTTCGCAGTTATTATGTACAGACTTTTTTATTATTACAATATATACTTACCACACAGATACATTTTCAACTATCCTTTTCCATGCATGATATGTGTTACACAATTTTAGCAAGTGAAGTGGTTTTCAATTACGCGCTGCATACACGAGCGAGTGCACGAACTTATATTTGTTACTTGCCTTCCGCGACATACTGGATATTATGTACAATTATGTGGTATATACACACTTTCCACAGCATACGAGGCATTATGTACAAATTGACAACAAGACCTGTCAATACAATTCACTCAGCCTCTTCGCCGCCAACATTAAATTTAACCCCCACCAATCATACACAATCAATCACTTCATTGCCCGTCAATTCAAGTTACACAGCCTCACCGTCAAAAGTGAAATATATTTACCATCAACACATACGTTCTCATTATACATAACCAACAATAATCAAATTTACCTATAGAAAATTACATATCAATCAGAATATTATATATGGTAATACTTATCTTCTGAGGATGGATGTGCGATATTCAATTTTTTACAAGTGAATTCATTTTCAATTATGTACTGAGGGACCAAGTCATCGAGAGTTTCGCGGAACTTGACAAACACAATATATACTTACCACAGACACACACATTCGAATTTATCACCAATCTACGACGACGTCCAGGCGGCGGCCCTGGCGGTGACCAGGCTGCCGCCGGACGGCGACCAGGCCGCCGCCCAGCGACGATGACGACGTCAACGACGACGTCAACGGCGAACGGCGAACGGCGAACAGCGAACAGCGAACGGTGAACCGCGAACCGCGAACGGTGAACTGCGAACCGCGAACGGTGAACTGCGAACCGCGAACATAGCCAGTGACGTCACGATGACATCAGAGATACCTGACATAGGCCAGTGACGTCACGATGACGTCAGAGCTAGCTGTTTTAGAATCCCCCCCGGATGTAGGGGGGGTACTGGAACATGATGACGTCATTGTGTTTCAGTACCCCCCCTCTCTCACTACTATGTATTCTCAAACTGTTTATATTGTTAGCTGAAACAACAATGCGTTGACTAGATATGTCTTATTAAAAAAATATCTTACCTGCAAATATTGTGTAATTATTACCTGAGCTAACAAAAACCCAGACTAATAACACTTCATCATCATCAATCTAAGGACTAGGCCTTAGACCTGTTTTAGACTTGTTTCCGATTTAGAGTCCAAAAGGGAGTGTGACGCGAACATATGCTTTCATTGAATAGAAACGCACCAGTCTCTCCACCCGAACTCCACTCTCACCTACACATTGGTGGGCCCTGTTACGCCGAGCAATCCACTCCAAGGTTGTGGTAGCCAATCACTTCGGCAGAGTGGATCGGTAAGCAAACGAGAGAAGGGGGTTCTGTCAGGACAGCCTAGGGGTGTCCTGGGTCCTAGCCTGGCAGGATGGTGCACATCGGCAACAGGGTGTGCATCTAGTGTAGAGGTAGAGGAGCCTACAGTAGGCCAACGTGGACACATAGACTACGTTAGTTAGCGTACTGGGACCGGGCAGAGAGAGTTCGTCAGCTGAGGTCAAAGCAACTCTCTAGAGGAAGAGCAGTCCGAAATCAAAGTTCCTAGTCCCCCAGGTTGGGGGTTTAATAGCAGGCCAGTAACCTGCTTAAGTAAAAGAATATGTACTTACAGAATTCATTCGAGCTTCTGAAATCGGATGAGAAATACGGCAAAACGACCTCAGCTAACGCAAAAGGACTAATAACACTTGAAAATTGATATAATAATTTTATAATAATAAACTGAAAAAAGTAACAGTAATAACAATTATGCTCTCCTAATTAATGGCTAATTATTATTAAGACAAGACAAACTCTATTTTGATGATACACTCCAATTGCAAGCAGAATGATCACTGTTTAATAGTCTTCATTAAAAACTCCAATTGGTGGCAATACTGATTAATGTCAATGTGACAATTAATTACATCACCAAAGTGTGTAGTCTATATCCAGTAAACAGACATTAACAGATTACGACACTTACGGATTACCTATCACTTCAGTTTGGCAGGATAATTGTGAACACTGTTTGTGTACATGTTTAATTTCAATATTATCATTCGTCTGCATGACACATACTTGTTATATTTGTTACTAAACCAAATCCAACGTGTAGTGTACTCTAAACAGGCTACTGAAGAGTAATTACAGAACAGATAAATACTGTATTCTGTAGGCAGTAACAATGAAACTAGCAAATATTTAACCTCGATTATATGCCTACCAGAAGTTTCTGTCAGCACACAAATATTGAGTACCATAGAAGTGACACATCGGCTATGCTAAATACACAGCACCGACATTAAATTTAATATTAAAGCATGTACAGTTAATTATCCGAACTTCTCGGGACGAGGGCTCGTTCGGATAATAGATATTTCGGATAATAGATCGTAAATTGTAAACATTCTCTTTACAAAAAAAAAAGTTTTTATTATAAAATCATTTCTAACATACTGATATATAATTACAGTAACCTGTATACTGTACTGTAAATTATTAGTAAGGCTGAAAATCTTTTAATTAAACTGAACGTAATTAATAAAACTCCAAAAGTTAAATTAAACAAAATTAGAGTTTAATGACAAACACTGTACTATAAAATTAATTAAAAATTAAAATACAAAACAAAACATAAAGTACCATGGATTTACAGTTTTTTGAAGGATTGTTCTACCACTGTCTGCTCCTAACCGGTACCCCGTTTTTCGTTACTATGGACTGAAGTCATTTAAGATTCATAACCTGAATACAATTTATCTCGTCTTCTGTTTCGGCCCACTTTAGAACAGTCTCAAGTGCGTCAAAAGCTTTTGCTGCCGTAGGTGGTTTTGTATTAGTAGCATTCTCCCGTCTTCATCTGAATCTGTTTCCTTTTCATTACGTTCGTTTAATGACTCAACTAAATTCGGAAACCAACTCGTTAGCTGTTTCTCCTTTCTTCAGACGATCAAATTTTAAGTTTATCCTTTATTGACAGCACTACTCTCTTTCTTTTTGTAGACATCGTAAAGCAGTTAAAGTAAAAATAACAGCAACGAACGAATACAGTAACATAACTCAGCTAACGCTTGCAAACTGAACAAGAGCCAGTATGGTAGTTTGATGCTGAATGATGTCATCGGTGACTCAGAGATTCGGTGACAGAGTCTAACGTTGACACAGTTTGTTTATCAATTTGTAATTTGTGTTTATCGAAGTTTGTTGATGTAAGTGTGTTTATCGATTCTTTGTTTGTCGGTTTTAAGGCTGTATAGCTACAGCGTTTATTTATCACTGTACAGTACTGTAATAATTTATAGTATATAATTTTTTATATTCAATAAATATCCATTACGCCTACACGTGTCCAATAGGTCTACATTACTGTACATTACAGTGTACTTTTTATTGAGTTCGGATAATAGATTTTTCGATTAATGGATGTTCGGACAATCGATGCTCTACCGTATAATTGTTTCCACTATAATTACAACAATTATAAGACTAAACAAACATAAATAACATTTAAACCTACAAAAGATCTAATTAATTTATTCTTTATTACTGCAAAATATATATACAACTGTTTCCATAACAGTATTTCGATGTAACCAAATAATTAATCAGACAGACAAATGCACGCCAAGCGGAAAGATTTTATTATATTTCATTTAGAAAGGGCAGAAGGAGAAAACTTAGTTTTCGCGGCGTCTGCAGAACTAATTTCTTGGTTGCCGTAAATTAAAGCTCTTTCTGTTTTGTTTCTCTGTATAGAAGTGCCTCCCGTCTCTTAAATTAAACTAACCAAACAATTACTCCTCTGTGCAGTTATACTCCTTCTTGTTTCTATAATGTTTTGTAGTAGACGTTCTGAATGTCAGTTTAACACTATCGTAACGGTAATGATCTTTACACACGGTAATGATATTTTGCACGTTAGAGGCGTCAATACTCACAATCATTTACATTTTAGATAAAGAAAAGCACTCGCATAAAATACGTTACCCAATTGTAAAACTGTCACACATTACACATTATGACTACAATTAAAAAAGTGTCACTACATTTAAACCTGTGTCATACTATGCTACTTCACTAGCCGCTACTAAATTGCTGCTACTGCATTTTCTGGCTATTTCTATATCACACTGTTCTTAGGTAGCCGCTATTTAGTAGTGGGTAGTACAGCAAAGTACATGGTTGCGTAGATTGGTTTGATGCTAAAAAGTATTGTGCAAAATGTCATCTGCGGGTGTGCGACGTGAGGCTTTGAGACACCTTTTGCTGATTGGTGTTAGAGAGCTT
Source organism: Magicicada septendecula (assembly GCA_034769895.1). Lineage (NCBI taxonomy): Eukaryota > Metazoa > Arthropoda > Insecta > Hemiptera > Cicadidae > Magicicada > Magicicada septendecula. The sequence goes on along the minus strand of CM068368.1, from coordinate 805,523,781 downwards.
TGTAAGGATTTGCTGAGTAACATTAGGAACAAAAAGAAACGGATGTGGGTTCGGGAATGGATAGTTAGAAGGGATAACCAGTTATCTAAAACACTGCTACCTAAACACAGTGTGACATAGAAATAGCCAGAAACTGCAGTATCAGCTATCTACTAGCGGCTAGTGAAGTAGCACAGAGTGATACATGCTGTACGCAATAAATTAAAACTCCGCACACAATCATTATCAATTAACACTTTTGGTCTTTAGATAAAACGTTTTGCGCTTTAGTACTCGAATTGAGTCAATAAACGGTGGAGTTGAGGAGTGTAATAATGCTGTTTATTATGTTTATTGTGTCTGTCTATGAGGGACTTCTACATTTTCCGAATGTGTAGAGAATGATAGAACCAGTAGCGTTGCGTCCATGTAACAGCTGTTGCCGGCGGCTATTAAGGAGAAAATAATAATATTATATCACGGAATAAATACTTTAGTTACTGAATAATTTTAAATCGCAACAATATTAGTAGGGACCCTCGAAGAAAGGGCAGCATTGCTTTTGAACTGCTGGGCACTTGTGTCGTCTTGTGTTGCCGGCTCAGACATCGGCAATGTTTTACTGCGTAGGGTCATTGGCCTCGTAGTTGTTGTCACTGTACTAACTGTGAAGGGGGGTCACATTCGTCCACCCAGTCGGCAAAACGCTCAGTTAGCAGCTATGTTCGTTTTCGGAACTGACGTGCAGCAGATACAACGTAGCTATTTGTGTTTTATTCGTTTAGTCATGTGTTTCTCTGTTTGTCTTTATTATTTTTAATTCGATTATTTGTGTTCTGATTTGTATTCTGTGTAGGTATAATGAGAGTCAGATCCCGTTGAAGCGGAACCCTCTTGTTCACCCATCGAATGATAGAAAATGCTCTAAAAGAAACACTTGATACAAGAAAAAATTCGAATTAATTTTTAAGTTAAGTTTTAGGCCTATCACAACCGGTATTAGGTGTTATGGTCCGACGCCACGCCACTGGATAGAACTTTGAAGGCACATAGTTAATGTGAAACCAGCAGGACGTTCCGAAATTCGTGTTCCGTGAATTTTACAACCGTCGGCAGACAGCTGTTACGCAAGCTTCCCGTCTCTCGCAGTAACGGCGTAACAATTTATTACCGAAGATAAAATTAATGTTTGCACTTGATAACGAAATACCACATGAAATTGGAGTTATATATTTTGAGCACTAATTGCAGAAATGCACATTGAGTAGACTCTTTTGAAAATTAGGAATTTCTCTTTATACCTGGATACGTTGTATAATTCCTGGTTTCTTGCTTAAAAGATATAGGCCTATTACTGTTTTTCGTAATTGCTTCATAATAAAAAGTTGCAGTACAGCTCTATAAAATTACGATTTTTTAAACTACAACCTCAGTGATTGTTTCTAACTGATACACATACATTCTATTATCTTTCCACTCTGTACTGTCCACAATATTTTAACATTAAACAAAAACTACCATGGTTTGTATGTTTTTTATAACTAGAAACATGGAGTGTTGTTACTACCACTGTCACAAATAAAAGCGTAAACAAATATGGCGCAAAGTCATGTGAATTTACTTGTACTTTGACTATCTTAAATGACCTGTCTTTATTGCCTCTGTTTACATGTCTAGTGTCTAGGTACATGTCTACGTATGCATATTTCCAATTACCTTTATCTGTTGTGGGTTGTGTGGCATGAAGGTCGCATTGTTTAACGTGTACTAACGTGTAACGTGTAACATCAACGTGAACAATGTTGGCAAACAAATATTCTACATATAAATGTATTTTAATTAAAAATGTAAATTGTTGATAGACGAAATAAGATCAAATGACATTTGGCAAAGAATGTGATATGAACAGTATGCCTACGTCAACATATTTATCGTGACGCTGTGAAAGCATGTGTACTTAAAGCTAAACAAAAGTTAGTAAAAACGTCTATGCATAGTTATCATCATCATCAACATCATCTGCAAGGATTAAACCAAGGATAGTTTGTTCCAGTCTCAAACAGTCAAAGAGTCTAGAGCTGATCACTCCAGCGCTTCCTCGGACGTCCCACACCTCCCCGTCCCTTCGAAGTCATCCATTCGGCAAAGATGTTCTCACCAATTCAGCCGATACTGTCGAGTATACTCATAACATTTAGTTTCTACTGTATACCTGTGTTTCGTCTATGGTCATGGAGAGTATACCCTGTCACGTGCCTAAGAGATCTCATTTCAGCCTCTTGGATACGATTAGCATGGCCTTTCGTTAAAGTCCAATTCTCAGACCCATAAAGGAGGCCTATAAATATACACCTTTTAGATAACACTATAAATAAAGTAATGTCTATGCATAGTTAAGGCAGAAGATGTTCTCTCACTTAGTTCTAAAAATGTGTCCTGTATTAACTGAAAAGAATTATTACACCTTCAACGCAATGTAAATATTTCTGGACGTCCAAAACTTTCAGCTCATTATGCACTCATAAATAAAAATATAATATATAAAACAATAAAGATCAACACTTTTATTTAATTTGGACTTAAACAACTTTTCGGATTTTATAAATTATTTGCTTGATTTAACGAATAAATTTACTTATTTATGTGTAACTATACAAACTTTGTATAGGCCTATGTGTTTCAATCTGTGCGCGTGTGCGCTCTTGCGTAAAGGAATGTTGTCCGTATTTACGCTTCACCCAATTGTGTTTCGCATGAGCCCTATAAATCGAATGCCTATAGGGTTATCTTATATAGTTTTCATGTTCGTATGAAAACGTAATTTCCCGTTTGTTTAAACTGTAGTTAAAATTTACACGCTCTCTCTCTCTCTCTCTCTCTCTCTCTCTCTCTCTCTCTCTCTCTCTCTCTCTCTCTCTCTCTCACACACACACACACACACACACACACTTGTATGTATTAACGTCCTATAAAAGTACTTTTTGGTTACTTGAAACATGATTCGAACATTAAACAGAATACCCATTGCAATTTGTTGAATGGTAAAATATACGAGTGTTGGTTGATTACTGACGTCGGATTTTGTTGATGGAGAATTGTTCGGTTTCATTGTAATGTTTGCAATTGGTTTGCGACTACTTTTGTCGTGAATACAATTTTAAATTACTTTAGTAAACTGTATTGTGTTTGTAGTAATTTAAATTTGCTCAGGTATAATTTGTTTAATATTTTATATTTGTTTATATGTAGGGTTCCTCAAATGATCATTATAGCGTCTTTATGTTTTATATGTTCTTAATGTCTGTGCATTCATGTTGTATGAGTGTGAATTTATTTTGTATGCTATTAAATTATATTTTTAAATTCTTAGACTTTTTACTTATTTGAATATTTAAAGTAGCGATTTAATATCTTTCGTTTGGCCAATCTAAACTTTTTGCAATCTTTGCATTCTACCTTTAAAATCCTACTGTTCAAATATATTGTTATTGTATGAGTTATTAGATTTTGTATATTACTTTTTAATCTTATTTTATATGTTGTTTAGCTCTATATATTGTTTACAACGTTATTTTACCAGCTTCAGTTGTTAGTACTTTGGGAATTTGTCTCTTGGGGTTTTTTTTTATGTAACGCATATTGTGTTGTTTCCATTATTTGTATCTGTATCTAGGTTATCTAGGTTAGATTATAACTATCTTGTTTTTATATTATGTTTTATTTTACGTTTTGTGTATTGTGTTGTTATTATATCTAACTTTTTTGACAATTTAATATTTCTTTGTTTACTTATTCTGCAGCCAACAGCAATAGTCAAACAGCACGCCCAATTCAGACGAAACAAACAAACATGCTCGAACATTAGCATGCTAAATAATGTTCAAAACATGACTCAAGTACAGAGAACATATCTTGATAGTATATACATGAAATATAACGTAGTTTGGACTTCAAGATTAAGAACTGTGATTTTTTAAAAATAATGTGTCTTATTTTATCTTCATAAAAATACTAATCTTTGTGTACAACAGGCAGTCGTAACTGTAGACGAAACATTGTTAGAACTTTGTTAAAAGATTCCTTCATCAGGGTTAAATCCGTTGCACTTCAGTTGGTTTCTAATAGAAACCAAAATTTACAACGCATGTGCAATTAAATGTAAATTAGAAAGAGGACACTAATTGTTCCATGTTTGTATACTGAATATACGGGACAATAAATATTATAAGAAATAAGGGAAATAACACATATAACCTTGCAGAAACCAGGGAAAAAGTTTTTATGTTGTTTATATAAATTTCATCATCAACAAGGATTAAACCAAGGATGGTTTGTTCCGGTCTCAAACAGTCAAAGAGTCTAGAGCTGGTCAGTCCAGCGCTTCCTCGGACGTCCCACACCTCTCCGTCCATTCGCCTTATAGATCCATAGTTGTTTGAGGATACGGCAGTCATCCGTTCAACAAAGATGTTCCCACCAATTCAGCCGATACTGGCCAATCCTGTCGAGTATACTCATAATATCCAGTTCCTGCCGTATATCTGTGTTTCTTCTATGATCATGGAGAGTATACCCTGCCACGTGCCTGAGAAATATCATTTCGGCCGCTTGGATAAGACTGGCCTGGCCTTTCGTTAGTGTACAATTCTCGGACCCATAAAGAAGTGTGGGAAGGGCCATCACCTTGTAGAATTTTAGGTGTGTTTCTTTACTTGCTGACTAAGAGTTTGCTTGATGGTACCGCACGTAAGGTTGAACTTATGCAACTTATTCACAACGTCGTTGCTTGTATTATAGGACTCATTATAGCCCAGGTATTCAAAATTGCTGACTTGTTATCTAAATTTCATTACATAATCAGTTTACAAGAATGTAACGTAGTGCATCATACAAAGTAACAACTAAGTAAAACAAAAATAAATAAAAAAATAAAGAAATAAATAAATGAAAATAAAAAAAATAGGTGTACGTAGAAAAACTGTAACAACATTTACAAGAATACTATATGTTTCTAATGCAGATAAGAATCAACTTTTTATTTAAACGTCACAATAGTCGACAGTTTGTTAAAGAAATAGTAAAATAATTCTGATTTTTTTGTTTACATTAAATAGTGACACATTTTTATGAAATACATAACTATTATATAGGCCTACATTTTTTAATTTCTAAGATGTTAAATACACAAATCAAACGGGTAAATATTTTGTTTATTGTTGTTATCATATTAAAAATTTGTTTTGAGCCTGCACTGTGTTTGTCACATTTGCACAATTGTTATTTTGTACAGTTTTACAATTTCGTACAGTTTACGTCATATGCAGTCATCGTTTTTATACAAAAATAAAATATAGCAAAAGGAAAAAGAAAATTATCATCATATGCGATATGAATTCACATGGCAGTTTCTGTGAGTACAATCGTCGTTTCTATCAGACATAAAACCTAGCTTACCGTCTTTTGGCGGCATTATAATGTTGTATTAAAAAGGAATGCGCATTAAAATATGAGACGAAGGCTTTACCACTAACTACAATGTCGGGAAAGTGTGAAACGGCTTGCTGGGTTTTGTTTCAGCACTAGCAACTACGAACACTAAGCGGTGTTCACTTTTCTTAATTACCCAGAACAAATTAGAGAGACGAGATTATTAAGCGCAATTTACAAAGGGTAGAACCAGGAACTGAGCTTAAGCCGTGACTGCCAATGAAGATGATAAAAAGGGTTCATAATCAAAGGGAATATGAATGGTTTCATTTACCCCTGAAAAAGAAAGTAAAACTTCAGTTCAAGTTATTAGTAAAATGTAATTTAATTTTTTAAAACGGTGTATGTGCTTCATGACTAAATTAACACAGCGTATTAGTCTACTAATAGCTCTCTGCGTATGAGACAATTTTTCCGAAACAAATCACGAGGTAACTGGATAAGCTCAAATAATTCAAAAACATACAATCAGACAGCCTTCTACAAAATTACTTAGTTTAAGTATTGTTTATAAAATCGTTTATGTTTTGAGCTTACGGGCCATCGTGCAAATATCGTTGCTCGTAAATGCTTATACGGTACTTACTTGTAGCCTACTCCTAATGTATTATCTTTTGTAAATTTTTATAATACCGCTTACATCAGTATAACACTATAAGAATACTGTTCTGAAAACATGTCACAACATTGAAAACTTTTCTGGAATCGTTGAGGATAATACCTGAGTAAACATAACATAAATAGGAAATACATATTAGTGTTTTTTTTTAAATTAACAATTGTTATCAATTATCAATTTTAAAAATGGACATTAAAATTTCCCCCATAAGTTTCTCGTAAAGTAACGTGTGTAGTAAGCTTCAGGGTTTCTGTATCTAAATCATCGTGATTTGTTTAATATAAACATCATAAATTCTTGTCTCACTAATTTGACTAACTACTATATTAGTCTAGTTTATCACATTAAAAAAAAATTAGATAATTTTGAAGATTATGTTGTAGGCCATCACTGAGTATATGAGCATACAAAGCGGTAAAACATACAAAGAAAGAGACTCATTATATTAGGGAAGTCTCCAAGTCACGTGTATAAGTAATTAATTGTATTATTTGTGAACACTTGGTTACTCACCGTCTTGTGACTTCTTTAAACTTGCAATAACAACGCGTTTCAAGGATAAATCCTTATCATCAGGTTATAAAAACACCTGTTAGGTCGATCGTGTGTAGAAGTGCGCACCAGGTCGCAACGTGGCGTAAAGTGCTTTGTGATGCTTGATAATAATTCTTGATTTTTTGACGATTTCTCCGGAAGGATTGGTGTTTTTATAACCTGATGATGAGGATTTATCCTAGAAACGCGTTGTTATTGCAAGTTTAAAGAAGTCACAAGACGGTGAGTAACCAAGTGTTTACAATTACTACAATTAAATACAAAGCAAGAGAGAGAGAGAGAGAGAGAGAGAGAGAGAGAGAGAGAGAGAAAGCGATACAAAAGAAAACAGGAAAAAGTAAGCAGTGTGGAAACCAGAGATACTGCAGGTTAGATGATGCAGTGGAAAATTAACAAACAATTAAAAAAAAAATAGGAACACCGTAAGTTTAGTAGCGAGCGAGTATAAATTACTTTATACCTGGACGTGTTAAAAATATTAAATAAAAATTTACTTTTCCGTTTTGTACGAAATGATAACGCTTTTTGAACCCGTTGTCTTTATCTTTACTACGTTTTCATGATATATAGTAGACGTGGAAAGCAGCGACTCAGAAATAAATAATTCTTCCTGACACCCTTGCTCTCAAAACAGTTGACACAAATATACGTAATATAGTAGCATGCACCGGGAACAGTTTAACTGGCTCTCCGTCCACAATACGATAAGACTACTGTATCTTACGTATTTGCAAAAAAGTGGGTACTCAAGTTATTAAATAAATGTAAGTATAAATATTAACATAAATATAAATATAAATATAAATACAAATATAAATATAAATTAAATATAAATATACGTGTAAATATATACGCGCAATTGCATAAGTTTTGTGAGCAAATACTCTAAAATACGACAATTTTTAGTTATTAAAGAAGACTTTGGCTGGGGGATGACAGATTCTTGACGAAACCTAGATGAAGACAGGAGTAGGTCTATGTTGTAATGCAACAAACCAAGGGGACCCACAAAATAGGAACCTTTAGTACATAAAAGCCAAAATAAATATAATTTACATTACAATCTAAAACCCCTGAAGTACAATACAGAAACCAAACTAAAAAAAAACATTGTACAATAGTTTTAAGTAAACATTGTTAATAACATTAAGTTGTAAAAGTGATGTGATGACGGAAGGGTAACTGTCAATAGTCAGACAAGAACAACTAGATAGTTTAGTTAAATTCTTCTCATGACAACAAAGATAGTGTAAAAATGAGTGGAAGTGACATGTAAAGATGCACTACAAGGGGTAGTTTATTCAAACGAATGTAATTGATAATAAGCAATTACATTAAAATGGAATAGTAGTGAGATTAATTATAAAAGGGAAATGGTAAGTAAACAAACCAAAATATAATCAACAATAATCAGGTTAACAGTACCAGTGTAAGTGTGAACATGCATAAACATGGACAAAACACATGATAACACAAATGTATTCAAAACCTACTATCACAAATTAAGTGATAATAGTAGCTAACCTATATAATAGAGCTAAACTTTAACATTGATAATTAATTTTTCCCCACACCCCTGAACACATTAGAATATTACCATGAAAGTGAAGAACAATTGTCATTTCATGGTAATCACAAAAGTGAATAAAAACATTCTTAAAAGAATGATAAATGAACCTAGTTAGAAATAACTAAACATTAATTAATTACATAGAGTTCTCAATGTTGTGGGTTAACTAATGCAAAATTAGTTTAAAAGTTGAATTTTATGTTAGGTATTAAGTAGTATATAAGTCATGGAACCATGATTCCAAGTTAAAATGTTTATAATTTGTCTTAGAGTAATAAGAGGATAAGAAAAGATATAATTCAAATGTAATAAAACACTTAAGCATTAGTAGTATGTAACAAGGGTCCTAACAAAAAAAAAAGATAAATGAACTAAAATGTAACATAGAAATTAATGTGAAACCATGACATAGGCCACTGCTACATTCAACCAACTATTATCAAAATTAATAATAGAAAAACCAAATAATGTAAATTAGTATCAAACAACAGATTTAACAAATAAGCTATCTTTCAGGACTGTAAACATATTTTTTGGAATATCAGAAGGTGCTAAACAATGTTTCAGAAAATGTTAAACTGAACAAAAAGCATGGCCTAGGCAGAAAGGTTGAATATTAAAAATAGTAGTAAAGTCAATTGGCAAAAAACAAATCAATGTTAATTAACAAAAACAAGTCATGATTATTAAGTGGATGTTCTTTTTTAGTAATGATACAATGTAATAAGAAACTTAAAGAAGTTTGACATGATTTTGTGAAAATCAGATACCTAAAGGGTCTATAAACCGAGTTTTGTAAATGTAAAAGTTTATCTATTAAGTAACATAAATATGGCAAAAGGGATATCAAATTGTTTGTAATTAAGTAAGGAATACCACTATGTAAATCAAATTAAGCGAAATTAGTTAATAATTAGGCCGTAACTTGTACTGGAAGGTAAAAAATCAGTTATTTGAAATAATACAAAATCCCATAATCCCAAGTGTAGCAGAATCAACCAATAAGGAATTAGAAAAATTGGTAAAAAATTCGTTGAAGGGAGAAGAGGAACGAATTACTCAATTGTTACATCTGAAAGTGAAAACATTGACTCCGTATAACCGAGAGAAAAAGTATATTTGGAATCAATTCTGAGTTGACCAAAAGCAAACCAAATATTTTTTAACAAGAAAAATTTTAAAACCAAGAGGAAATAAATACAAGTTAACAGAAAATATCCTATCAAGAACAGAAAATACACGTAAGAGGCACTCCATACACTAAGAAACGCAAGTATAGCGAAAAAATCTCTGTTTGAAGTTGGTAAGTTTTAACCAAACTACACACATAATTTACAAATTCACAAACACCAAGGAAGCTGCACGAACACTTGAACACAACAACACGGTGAAGGAAAACACAGAATCCTGCATAATTTCAGTGAACAATATAAATAAACTTAAATATTTTAAAAGAAAACTGGGACGATTAATTTCATGTATTTGAGGTGGTGAGCAAGCGGCCATTTTTGTTGTAATCAGTAGTTCAATCTGAAAGCGACGCCATTTTGGGTTAAGCCTTCGGTCTTCAAGTAAAATAATAATTATAGTTTATATTCAAACCGTTTGACATTATTTGTAATAGTAAGTACGATTCTTTCTTAATATTTGTGAGGTAGGCTATTGTACTTTTTATGCATTTCTGACTTTTCAATAGCAGTATAAAAGGACCCTTGAAAAATTAACATAAATTATAAAACCGAAATCTGTAACTGACGAACGAGAAAGAGAGTCGAATGCGGGCAAACGGCTCAGTCGCCCTGTGAATCGTAATACGATTTATAAAGAATAAAAAATGTATTAATTGAATTAAACCAGAGCTTTATTTATAAAAAAATTACTTAGATAAGGAATTTCAGGTGGAGAAAGGGGAGTTAATTGCTGAATATCGTCGGAAGGAACCAAAAGTGGTGATAGCCTATATGAGCCGAGTCGACAACCACGTCGAACTGGGCCTTCACCAAAACATTATTTTGAATTAATTTGTATTCAACCGACGAAGGTTGAATAAGAACAAATAATGATAAATACTAAGTAATTAATTATAATTAACCAGAAATATAAAGAATTTAATAAGAAATATAATACAATTTAATAAAACTGAATATTAAAATAATATAAAAAGAATTTAATTGATTAATATATTTTTTTATTGAATAAAATTAAAATAATAAAAAGTATATAAACGGCAGCAACATAAGGATTATTGATCTGATATTTTTTATTATGTTACATTGTGTACATACACACATCGTGTGTTTATTATATACGATCTTATATTAAAACTAATTGTATTTAAGCATCTTTTTTTATAATGAAATATTAAGTAACAATCGAGAACAAATTTTATGAGATTCAGTGAAAGAGTAGATTTTTTATTTGTGCTCTTCGTCACTCTTTCTTGTACTTTTTGATGCATTTTGAGATATACATATTGTGTTGTGGTCTCCAAGTTGCATATAACTAACTATATTTAATATTACCTTGTGTATCCAGGTACACTGGTGCTCCTCCTTGCAACTTCAATGTTTCTTTAAAAACTACGCGTTTCGGGACTCATGGTCCCATCATTAGGTTCGTAAAAAACAAGAATCACTCACATGGAGTACGTCAACTTAATAAGATATAAATAAAAATAAAAAGTTTCACTCGCACATACCGCGTGTATACAATTACACAACTACACGATGCGCATCGTATCGGAACTTGCAAGCGACTAACCGTTACGCGTCGCACTATCTCTACCTTTATCTATGTGTTGTTCCAACACGCGTATGGCCGTGTCATACAGTCCTTTGGACTTAAAAGAAAGCTTGTCGTTCAAGAGCTGATTACCTTGGGTTTTTGAGGCCTTATAAATTTCAAATTCTTCCAGCGCGTCCATAAGCCTGACCTTTTTACAGTAGAAATAGTATTGAGTTTGTGGACAGAGTGAAATCGTTAGTAGTATTACCACAATATAAGTTGGTGTCCTTTGACGTTACGAACCTTTACACTAATGTTCCTGTGCCCCAAACGATTGATATTTTACAGAAAAACCTGGAGGATTCAGGCACTTTGGATCAGCAAAAAATCCATGAACTTATCGCGTTACTAAGAATAATATTAGGCCAGAATTATTTCACTTTTGAGAACCGATTTTTTGCGCAGGACGACGGCCTTGCAATGGGATCGCCACTTAGTGGTTTCTTGGCCGATCTTTATCTTAACTATTTTGAAAATGAACATATTTTATCGCATAAAAACAAGCTTTACAAAAATATCATCTCATACACTCGGTATGTGGATGACACATTCCTTGTTGTTAATGGCACACATAGACAAATAGAAACCTTGAGTAAATACATGAATAGTATACACTCAAAAATAAAGTTCACGTTGGAGATGGAAAATAACAGTAGCCCAAATTTTCTGGACATAACTGTGCGAAAAATAAATAATTTGTTTAGGTTCAACATTTATAGGAAGCCAACTGCCACAGATATTACTATTCACGCTTCTTCATTTCATCCATTTGCACAAAAAATGGCATCATTCAACTCGTTGGTTAACAGATTACTAAAAATTCCGTTAGAGGCGAAAGACTACATCGATGAGCTTAATACGATAAAGTATATCGCGGTGGCAAACGGTTACAATAGTACAGTTATAGACAAAATAGTAGCGAGGCAGAGGAGGAACATATATAAAAATAGGAGCATAAACAAAACACACAACAGTGACATTAAATATATACCAACGTAATTTACAAATCTTTTGCCTAATACTATTAAGAACGTTTTTAAAAAACACGGTTTCGCAGTTTCTTTCAAAACGAGTAATTGTATTTTGAACGCTTTGAGACCAGTGACCAACAGACTAGTAGAAAACTGTTCTGGTATTTATAAAATAGAATGCGAGGACTGCAATAATTTTTATGTTGGACAAACGGGCAGGAAATTTCTGGATAGGTACAGAGAACATCTCCCTAGAGGTGATATCCAGAAGATAAAATCAAACTTTGCCTTGCATATAGTCAACCAGAACCATAATTACTCGAGTTTTCAAAGTAGCTTCAAGCCGTTTCATTTCTGTAAAAAGGGCAGGCTTATGGACGCGCTGGAAGAATTTGAAATTTATAATGCCTCAAAAACCCAAGGTAATCAGCTCTTGAACGACAAGCTTTCTTTTAAGTCCAACGGACTGTATGACACGGCCATACGCGTGTTGGAACAACACATAGATAAAGGTAGAGATAGTGCGACGCGTAACGGTTAGTCGCTTGCAAGTTCCGATACGATGCGCATCGTGTAGTTGTGTAATTGTAAACACGCGGTATGTGCGAGTGAAACTTTTTATTTTTATCTATATCTTATTAAGTTGACGTACTCCATGTGAGTGATTCTTGTTTTTTACCAACCTGATGATGGGACCATGAGTCTCGAAACGCGTAGTTTTTAAAGAAACATTGAAGTTGCAAGGAGGAGCACCAGTGTACCTGGATACATAAGGTAATATTAAATATAGTTATTTTGAGATAGTTACTTTCCACTGTACGGCTGTTACATTATTATTTTTTTTAAGCAAATTACTAGAGCTACGTTTGTAAAACATTGATGTTTAAATTCAAAATTACGACTAAAGACCGGGCTGTTAAGCCGTGGTCGGTTGCTATTAAACGTCGTCACGTCGGCAACGTTTCGATTCGCCGTCGAGAAACTTCTTCAGGCCGCTAAGAAGCAACAGAGAGTAAAAACACAATAGCGGAGATGTAGGCCTACGCCGAACACTACTCGATACCCATATCAGGTAAAAGAAACAAGGCGGCCAGGTAACAAAGGTTATCTTTATAATCCCGTCGACCAGGTATCAGCCGATCACAGAACCTTGACCTGGACGCGTCCTAATATGCTCGCTCAGTACGATCCCAAGCAGGATTAAGAGCCAGTTTTTACGCTGCCGATTCATTGATCGACCGGCACACCTATGTATCTCCACGGACTCTCTGTGTAGGAGAGGATAGTAGCTGCAGACGGACGACAGGACCCTAGTCTCCTCGAACAACACTTTGATGGTCAGTGTTGTAGAGAGCATGCTCGGCAACTGCGGACTGGTGCAAACGGCAGCAGCGGTTGTGTTCACCCACGCGGGGCCGGACTCTACTCTTCGTGGTGCCCATATAAACTTGGGCACACGAGCACGGCACACAGTTTACTCCACACGACGACAGAGGATCTCTAGCGTCCTGCCTGAGAAACTGTTGTATCTTCTTGGTCACCTTGTAAATCGCTCGGACGCCACGCCTCGACAGCAGTCTGCCCATACGGTCCGTCACTATCTTGATGCATGATAGGACCGCCGAGCCGACAACAGGCCCGGCGCATCGGATCTTCTCGGCCGGGCTGCTCTCCTTACCTCCCCCGCAGAGTAGCCGTTGTTCTGCAGTGCTCGTTCCAAATAACCCAACTCGGCATCCAAGAACCGGGGTTCACAGATTCTTCTTGCTCGGTCCACCAGAGTCTTCAGCACCACCAGCTTCTGCCTGAGACATTTGTTTAAAAATTTTGTGAATCAACTGACATAAACGTAACGCATATATTAGGTATCACTTCCACATCATTTCCTTGTGAACTCCTTTATTTCGGCTTTGTTTCGTTGTGTGTTGAATAGATAACTCTGATAAACTCTAATAACTGTTAATCTTTATGTAGGCATTAAGAACCGGGAGGGGGCAGGAACATCAGTAATTGTAAGTTTATAGGAATGGTTTAAGACAAGCGCTCATCAAGGCAAACTCGGTTTCTCAAACGCGTAACTAGTTTTCAAACGCTGTGTTCCTTATTGAATTATTGCAATAGACACTGAGTATTTTTAGAAAGATTCATTTCATGACAGACAGTGTCCTAAATATCACTAGAAATAGACGATAACAGAGGGCAGCTTAAATATAAGAAACATTGATTATCTGTCAATGCAGCAATCAACGTATTCTACGAAACGAACACTTATTTGAATCGACTGTTCCGGTACCTGGAAGCTGGAATGTGTGAGGCACCACTAGAAGTACTGTCGAATACAGTTTTAGTATTCTCATGGATTTGGACTGTTGAAGAAAATACGATAGTTCTTCGGTAGCGTTTTGAAGAATTAAACAAAGTAGGAAAGTAAGCAGGAAATGAGAACTTTCTGAGAACCTATACCAAAATGTAGGTGTACCAAACAAAACCCATTCACTTATAATGAGAACTTTCTGAGAACCTATACCAAAATGTAGGTGTACCAAACAAAACCCATTCACTTATAATGAGGAATTTTGTATAAAACGCTGAGGAAATAGATATTACCGCATCGATGATTGACTACGCGATGCTTTGCGTGTATATTTGCGCTACGGAATTACTTGTCGATCTAGGTCAGTCATAGGCAACCACTGAATTTATGGGGGCGCACATATAATTGAGGACCAGTTCGATGGGCGAACCCCTTCCCACCTGATCAATGGAGAGTAGAAAGGAGCGGAGTTCAATAGCCGAACGTTACAAACATTAACTGTCGCTTAATAATACCCTTGCCCTTATATTTAGCGACGTAGAACACCTAATGGAAAAAAAATTTTCAGTATTTTTTATATAAATTTGTGAAAATGTTTCACATTAGGCGTAGGACATCAACAATATTTGTCATCATGCGCACGCACGTTGAAACTAACAAAACTTTAAAAAAAATTGTTAAATACAAAACATTTTAATAAAAATAAATTAAAAAACTTACCACAATAACACTATTTTTATGAAGTGCACAGAAATGTAAAAATTGAAAAAATCAAGTTTCTCATATAAGTAGTAAAATAGTTTACCTTTTTCTTTTCCGTCTGGTGGCCTTTTTTCTTTATGTATATCTACGCGCTTCGGGACATATGTCCCGTCATCAGGAATATCCCTTGGTGAAGTTCGTCAATTATTAAAATATTAAAAACAATTTTACACACATCACAATAAATATAAATATAAAAAATATATAAAAAACCCCAAACGTGAGAACACACGGGATGTCGTTGGTGCGCACCACGAAATACTATAAAGTTTCTCCTTTGGGGAGAAAAAAGTTTACAGACTCTGGGCTGAAAGCTCGACAATCGTATTGGGGGAAGACGTAGTGCGGTTCGGTAAATGGCTGGTACTATTTGATAATACAACACTTCGAAGCAGGTGCAATGTGGATCCGTTGCTTCGTTCAAAAGAAAGTAAAATTAGAATAAAATAAATAATTAAAAAAATTAAAAAACACGACTGCCAAAAAAATAAATGAATAAATAAAAAATAAATTGATAAAACACTAAATAAAAAACTAAATAAAAATAATATTTAGTAAAAATCACAAAATCTAAATAATGTCGATTTAAAAACCCCAAAACAAGGTATTGAAATTCAGCTCTGATCAGATTTAACGAAAATGTTATGAATGATTAAACGCATAGTAATTTTATTAGATTTAAATTACTTTTCGATGTTGAATATATATCAATGCATCATATGAAGACTACAATTATAAAAATATTGCTGATAAAATTTTGCTCTTCAATTTTAATTTTCAATGCAGTCGGGGGCTGTTTAATGAAAAGAACAAATCTATTTATAAATAGATTCGTTCATTCCAGGTTGGAAATATATTCAGCTTACCAGGTTGAAGCTGATCTCGACGTAGTGCAGGCCACTCAATTTTCCTAACGATGCCGATTGCTCCGTTGACCAGACCATGATTAACATTAATGTTTTTTCGCAACATTACCCTAGATCCGACTCCGATTACTAAAGAGTTTGGAATACCTCCAGTTTTGTTTTGATCCGTTGGTATGAAGTCTTTCTTTAACTTTTTCCGTAATTCTTAGCTTCGACAGACACATCCACCGCTGCAATATCGTAAACTTTAGATGATGTTTTCCACTTTTCAGTCATCATAGCATTATATTCTTCTACCTGTTTAGTGGTTGGGAAAATACGCAGACACTCGCCATCAGCAAATTCATCTGTCAAAGGAACTCTTCGACGATCTAAAATTTCTAGCTGTTGCAAGGTGAGTTGGCCGACTCGTAAATTATTTAGAATGTCTATAAAAGTAGTGTCGTTAGCTTGCCGCATATGTTGAGGTAATTCACAGAAACTAAACAGTGTCCACAAATTAATTTCAGCTGATAAGTAATGAGGCTGCTTGAAGCAGTAGGTACCACCAACTGCTTTTGATACAGGTGGCAACTGCATTAGATCGCCAAACAAAATAATATTGACACCCGCGAAGAGAGCATCATTCATTTTAAGCTATTGCAACCTTAAGTGAATATTTCTTAGCGTAGTATAGGGTACCATTGAGATTTCGTCAATGATTAGCCAATTAATATGCTTCTACCTTAGCCGTTCCCTTTGAATACGCTCATCAGTAAGAGGGCGAAGAGCTGTCACCTTGCCTTTTTCGATAGGAAGGGCAAAAGTAGAGTGCAAAGTGCTACCTCCAATCAATCTTGCAGCGACACCTGTGGGTGCTGCTACCGTAACAGCTCTGTTTGCATGTAAATGAGAAAGACGACGAATCTGTTCTACAATAATTTTCAGAGTAAAGGTTTTGCCGGTGCCTGGTCCTCCAGTAACGAACACACGTAATGGTTCAGTATTATTTTCACTTGGAAGCAATCTGTCTGAAATCATTTTGAACAATTGGCGCTGCTGAAAATTCATTAAGTTTACTGCTGCGGCATATTGTTGATCCGTCATTTCATGTATTTCAGGTTCACATATTTCGCAGAGAGAAATATATATAGCAAACCAATATATATATATATATATATATATATATACTTTCAGATCAGCTGTTCTCTGTTTCTCACGGATTGCACATCTATACTCTCACACAATAGCGCGCTAACATAGTATTAGTGAGCGTGGTCTTAAATCGCGAGCACTATCTGGAGTGAACGTTACAGAATACCTTCCACTAGCGCCACCTGATGGACCAATAAACGAACAAAAAAAAATCCTTAGAACCGATCACTTGTATTCACTTCCGGTCAAAACCGGAAGTCAACTCATGGTGATATATAGCCTATGACACTTCTGGTGAAGTAAGGAATCCATCGAGCCATCGAACATCAAAATCGGTAAAGCCGTTAAAAAGTTATAGTGGAACAAACATACATACATACATACATACCCTACCACTGAAAACATAACACTCCTTTTTAGCAGTCGTGTAAAAATTAGAAATCGGTTCGCGGGCGCGGCAATTGTCCCCTCGGGCGCAAGGTTGCTGACTGCTGCTCTAGGTCATTGCAGACTCCCGTTACAGACGACGCACTTGTCTCCTCGGGCGCAAGGTTGCCGACTGCTGATGTAGGTCATTCCAGACTCCCGTTACAGACGACGCACTTGTCCCCTCGGGCGCAAGGTTCCCGAATGCTGATCTAGGTCATTCCAGACTCCCGTTACAGACTACGCACTTGTCCCCTCGGGCGCAAGGTTGCCGACTGCTGATCTAGGTCATTCCAGACTCCCGTTACAGACGACGCACTTGTCCCCTCGGGCGCAAGGTTGCCGACTGCTGATCTAGGTCATTCCAGACTCCCGTTACAGACGACGCACTTGTCCCCTCGGGCGCAAGGTTGCCGACTGCTGATCTAGGTCATTCCAGACTCCCGTTACAGACGACGCACTTGTCCCCTCGGGCGCAAGGTTGCCGACTGCTGATCTAGGTCATTGCAGACTCCCGTTACAGACGACGCACTTGTCCCCTCGGGCGCAAGGTTGCCGACTGCTGCTCTACGTCATTGCAGACTCCCGTTACAGACGACGCACTTGTCCCCTCGGGCGCAAGGTTGCCGACTGCTGCTCTAGGTCATTCCAGACTCCCGTTACAGACGACGCACTTGTCCCCTCGGGCGCAAGGTTGCCGACTGCTGATCTAGGTCATTCCAGACTCCCGTTACAGACGACGCACTTGTCCCCTCGGGCGCAAGGTTGCCGACTGCTGCTCTAGGTCATTGCAGACTCCCGTTACAGACGACGCACTTGTCCCCTCGGGCGCAAGGTTGCCGACTGCTGATGTAGGTCATTCCAGACTCCCGTTACAGACGACGCACTTGTCCCCTCGGGCGCAAGGTTGCCGACTGCTGATCTAGGTCATTCCAGACTCCCGTTACAGACGACGCACTTGTCCCCTCGGGCGCAAGGTTGCCGACTGCAGATCTAGGTCATTCCAGACTCCCGTTACAGACGACGCACTTGTCCCCTCGGGCGCAAGGTTGCCGACTGCTGATCTAGGTCATTCCAGACTCCCGTTACAGACGACGCACTTGTCCCCTCGGGCGCAAGGTTGCCGACTGCTGATCTAGGTCATTCCAGACTCCCGTTACAGACGACGCACTTGTCCCCTCGGGCGCAAGGTTGCCGACTGCTGATCTAGGTCATTCCAGACTCCCGTTACAGACGACGCACTTGTCCCCTCGGGCGCAAGGTTGCCGACTGCTGCTCTAGGTCATTGCAGACTCCCCCGTTACAGACGACGCACTTGTCCCCTCGGGCGCAAGGTTGCCGACTGCTGATCTAGGTCATTCCAGACTCCCGTTACAGACGACGCACTTGTCCCCTCGGGCGCAAGGTTGCCGACTGCTGATCTAGGTCATTCCAGACTCCCGTTACAGACGACGCACTTGTCCCCTCGGGCGCAAGGTTGCCGACTGCTGCTCTAGGTCATTGCAGACTCCCGTTACAGACGACGCACTTGTCCCCTCGGGCGCAAGGTTGCCGACTGCTGATCTAGGTCATTGCAGACTCCCGTTACAGACGACGCACTTGTCCCCTCGGGCGCAAGGTTGCCGACTGCTGATGTAGGTCATTCCAGACTCCCGTTACAGACGACGCACTTGTCCCCTCGGGCGCAAGGTTGCCGACTGCTGATCTAGGTCATTCCAGACTCCCGTTACAGACGACGCACTTGTCCCCTCGGGCGCAAGGTTGCCGACTGCTGATCTAGGTCATTCCAGACTCCCGTTACAGACGACGCACTTGTCCCCTCGAGCGCAAGGTTACCGACTGCTGATCTAGGTCATTCCAGACTCCCGTTACAGACGACGCACTTGTCCCCTCGGGCGCAAGGTTGCCGACTGCTGCTCTAGGTCATTGCAGACTCCCGTTACAGACGACGCACTTGTCCCCTCGAGCGCAAGGTTGCCGACTGCTGCTCTAGGTCATTGCAGACTCCCGTTACAGACGACGCACTTGTCCCCTCGGGCGTAAGGTTGCCGACTGCTGCTCTACGTCATTGCAGACTCCCGTTACAGACGACGCACTTGTCCCCTCGGGCGCAAGGTTGCCGACTGCTGCTCTAGGTCATTGCAGACTCCCGTTACAGACGACGCACTTGCCCCCTCGAGCGCAAGGTTGCCGACTGCTGATCTAGGTCATTCCAGACTCCCGTTACAGACGACGCACTTGTCCCCTCGGGCGCAAGGTTGCCGACTGCTGATCTAGGTCATTCCAGACTCCCGTTACAGACGACGCACTTGTCCCCTCGGGCGCAAGGTTGCCGACTGCTGCTCTAGGTCATTGCAGACTCCCGTTACAGACGACGCACTTGTCCCCTCGAGCGCAAGGTTGCCGACTGCTGCTCTAGGTCATTGCAGACTCCCGTTACAGACGACGCACTTGTCCCCTCGGGCGCAAGGTTGCCGATTGCTGATCTAGGTCATTCCAGACTCACTTTACTCGACTATTCTACCGGCACCCAGACCCGCTATGTCATTACACTGGAAAGCGGCCGGAGTAAAACACTGGATTTCGAAGCGGTCTAGTTCGGTTATAAACCAGCGATATTAGAGTAAGGTTTGAAGTGTTTTGTGTTGTTACTGTGGGACTTGTATTAATTACTACGAAACTGTAATAAGGTGACATTTATTACTGTGTGTTAGACACATTTAATTTGAATTATCTATCGTACAGGAGTGCTTCTGTTGATTTGTACCTATTGTTTGTGTCAAATTAAAATTTGTAGTTATTCACTTGATTGGTGTCAGTTATTTTGATTCCACTGTACAACACAACGATCCTTGACACAGTTGTAAGAGTATTATTATGTCGATTTGTAATATTTTCTAAGCAAACATAAAATCTCATATTCAGTAGCATAACATTAAACATCGAATGACGAGTGAAACTGGTGCGGAAGACAAATCATGCATCTCGAACTACAAATAACGATTGGCATGTACATGGTTGTCCAAATTATATCTGGTTGTTAGGAACAAAACCTTATGGCATAGAATCAATAGAAGACAAGTGTTTTGTGACTAACCCAATTTACTTACGTAATAACATTTATTTGTAGGTTTTAAATAAATAAAATTGTTCACAGTCAAATGGTACTCGCTTGTAACAGCCGAGATTTCCGGTTTAGATCTATGTGCGATGTCATTTAAGTGATCATGCATCTGGAACTACTATTTAGTAAAATGATGTTTATTAGTTTTACAGTACATTATAAACTGCCAATACTGCAGATGTAGGCCTACTATTGTTTTTGAGAGCCAGGTTTAACAGTAGACTAATAATAAAATGACATTTTTTTTATCAAATTTAGTCTAACAGTAGACTAAATTTGATAATGAAGAAATATTTTATAATAAAATTAAAAAGTAAAAGATAGGTAACAAGAGATAGATAAAAGAAATTAAAGAAGACGGATAGATAACATTAAGAATTAAATTCCATAGGACTATTGGATGTTTTTAAAAAAAAGGGTGAATGACCGCGCCCACAAGTGTGAATGAGAAAGGCGGTAGGTTTTAAAAAGAATGCACACACACACACACACACACAAACACACACACACACAACACAAGGAATGCGCTAGAAAAATATGTAAATGTACAGACGGGGGTGACAGGTCTCGGAGATAGGGAAGGGACAGTTGAATTATAGCTT
Source organism: Magicicada septendecula (assembly GCA_034769895.1). Taxonomy (NCBI): domain Eukaryota; kingdom Metazoa; phylum Arthropoda; class Insecta; order Hemiptera; family Cicadidae; genus Magicicada; species Magicicada septendecula. Next base: position 805,502,588 of record CM068368.1, on the reverse strand, counting down.
GTTGCGTATTGCCGGTGGGGAGGGGTGGGGTGTGAATGCCGATCTGACGATGAGCTGACAAGCTTGAAAGCGCTAATAGGAATAATTTTTCTATAGCGGTGTGCAACATAATAATTCTGTTTGTAATAATAAAAACCTATGTTGTTTTATTGTCTGTGTGTTTTTTGTGTTCAGTAAGTTATTGATAAACACAGAAATGTATCACGGAGTAAAATTATTTATCTTATTTTACGGAATTTTTATTCAATAATATGAAAACTATAGTTTAAAGCTATTAAACCAAATTTTATATCATAATTTGGCACAAATATACTTAACGCTGAATACGTTTAGAAACATAGTCGAACTGGCACAGTAGCAAAATGAACTGGGAAGAAAATAGAGGAATTCGTATGGACACGTAGATGTACTAAAATGAAAACGCGGAGAACAGAGAGGCAGAATTACAATACTATTTGGAAAGAGTTCGTCCAATCTGATTTATATCGTAGCTTTTTACACAAGACAAATGAAAACAATAAACAAGAGGGTTCCTGACAAAGCACAATCTGATCCCTTTCAATGGAGCTTTGTTTGAATAATGACTATTTGTACACCCGTTGTTTAATAAATATCTATGTCTTATCTCTATTTATGAGTAAACATTTTTCCGAGGCTTAAATAGTCAATTACAAATACATACGTAATAAATGACTTAACACTAACGCTGGTCATCAGTAATCTTGCAGAATTTTATTTACAACATTGCTTTACAAAAATATTTCACATCCATTATGAGTTTTGATAAACGTTTTAGAACTTATTATATATCTAATTAAAATTGCTGAATATTAAACAATACGAGGGGAATCCAAAAAGTAAGTTTCCCTTATCAAGGAAAAAATAATTTAAAAAGTGCAAAAAATATTTATTTACCTTTGTACACAAGTACTTATTTTTCTGTATAATTTCCATCACTTTCCAAACATTTCTGGTACCTAGAATAATCTAGGTACTGCAGATAATCAATTACTCCACAACAGTCCCAAAAAACTGTGGCCATCACCTTTCCTGCCGACTCAATCACTTTGGCTTTTTGGGGAGCTTTCTCTCCTTTTTTTGCCACACCATACTCTGGTGCATGCTTTCGGGAGTTGAATGGTGAATCCATGTTTCGTCACCAGTGACTATTCTTGTAAACAGGGCTTCACCCTCATCTTTAAACAACTGCAAGAAAGATTGTGCAGCTGTTAAGCGACGTTGCTTATGGGTGTCAGACAATAAGCGCGGCACCCATCTTCCACACAGTTTTGAAAGTTGAAGTGTCTTCAAGTAACATGTTGTGAAGAGAGGATCGGCTAATTTCAATATCTGGCGGCAGTAGAGTCATGATTTCGTCGAGCGTGAGCCGTTTGTCGGAGTCGATGACGTCACGCACAGCAGCAATGGTGTCGGCTTGGCGCGAAGTTGCTGGTCGGCCGTTGCGCTCATCATCGTGAACTTTTCTCTGCCTTCAATAAACATTGTTCGCCAACGACGAACCATCTGTACGGATATGACATCTTCACCATAAACACTGCATATCTGACGATGAATATCCACGGCCGATTCATTTTTTGCAGTCAAAAAATGAATAACACCACATATTTCACAATTGGCGGCAAAACGAAGTGCAGTCTCCATGGTGCTCGGCTCCCTACTGATACTTCTGACACTTGAGCAGTTCACGGCCATCAGTCCAGATGCGAGCGCTGCCTCTACACCGAAACTAAACTTCCCTGTGCGCGGCAACTGCCTGAGTCCCTCATGCTTGGATATAAAAATTAGGGAAACTTATTTTTTGGATACCCTAGTTAACAGAGATCTGGTTAACTACTACTAATGTTTTTAAGATGTTAATTATTTTTAGCCGTTAACAGAACATTTATAAAAAATAAATTGATAATGATGACGAAAGAAATAAAATTGAGCAGTCTTTTAGGAAATAAATAGTAGTTCAGATTAAAGAAGTAAACTTATTGAACAAGTCAAGCGAGCTCTCTACCGTTTGACATTTGTCTGTCTATCAATTTGTTTGGGGTAGGCCTATGTCTATGTCTAACAATAACTTTTGTAACCATCAACCGATTTTTGTAAAACTTGGCATGCGTCGCCATACTTTTACTATTAAAAAAACTTAGTAGTTTTTGAGATTGATCGTCCCAAAAATAGGGGACGGGAGGCAAAAATGTGAGGGGTAAAAAAATGTGGAAATAGCAAAAGCCCATGTGAGGTAAAAATGTATATAGTGTCCAGTTTAAAAAATTTCAAAATCTGTGGATCAAAAAGTGAGTAAAAATTTTGATGAAATAGCGAAAATTCATAATTGGTATCAAATTAAAGAGGTTATTAACTAACATAGGAATTTAGTGTTTGAAATTTTTAAATTCAAAATTTTAAGACGTTAATTTTAAAAAAGAGGTAAAAATTTGATAAAAATTTTGAAAATCCAGCAGTGTGTCAGACTAAAAGAAATCGCAACCCAAATCTAAATATTTCGAAAGTTTAGTGTTGAATGTATGATTACGTACTCTACAATTGTTATATTTCTAAGGAAATAGTATAGAAATCGGGATTTTTGTAAGCTTCCCGATAGTTACAAATTCATATAATAACAAAATTTATGTAATAAGAAATGTACTTTGTTCAAAATAGTGAGCTTGGGGAGTTCTGCAGCTTGGGGAGCATACTAATATAATTTAATAAACGGGAATCGTAAAGCTCACGTAAGAAGGAAATTCTGATAATTGGTCTACCGGTCCCCATGTTAGAAGTTGATAAATTGTACGTACCTTAGTATATTTCTCAATATTTGCAAACTTAATGATAAATGTTTTTTGGAACAACGTGTTTATAAGTACATAAAACATAACCCCAATGTCTTTGTGTGTATCGTGTAGGACAATGATGGGCGTGTTTGCGATTTGGAATACCTAAGTGTTTCGTACTTTTACTCTGTGAGGAACAAAAATTATGTCAGAAACAATAGCGTGTATAATAGTGGTACATTATTTATCTTTGAGGCGTAAATCTTAATATACCTTTACCTAAGTGTAGTATGAGATAAATTACATAACGAGTAGGCATTTTATCTATTTTACGTTTGTTATATCGTTTACGGATTGTTTTGTTACCTTTTAACATGATAATATTTTTAGGCTGGGGGGTGATTCCACAAAAATCGTCATCGAAAAATGTAACGCTTCCACACTTTCGATTCCCCACAGTCTAGAATTTGATACGTAAACGCATCAAGACAGATTGTTTACAAAACATTATCGTGCTTCGATGTTTCGGTTTCGTCGAAATTCTTTACGCGCGCGCGCGGGTGTGTGTGCGTGTGTAGGGAGAGAGAGAGAGAGAGAGAGAGAGAGAGAGAGAGAGAGAGAGAGAGAGAGAGAGAGAGAGAGAGAGAGAGAGAGAGAGAGAGAGAGAGAGAGAGAGAGAGAGAGAGTTTCTTTTTTCCTAAAACATTTGTTTAAATTATAAATTCTCATAACAATTAGGTACTGTGCATCTTGTTGAAAAATAGTGGCGTAAAACATTATTTCAACAGTAAAACCAGATCTAAACCACCATAAAATTAAATATCTTATTACGTAACGCTCTCGAAAAGTCGACAGGTGCAGTTACGTTATAGTTCTACACTTTTATCGGGGAGGCGAACAGGAGCAGTGTCTCTGTAGCCACTCAAGGCCGTGCACACGACTAGCTTCCAGACTATTCGAGAGCACACTTAAATACAAAAAATTACGCTAGCATACCGCTGAAAGAATGGAAAATTATTGTGGATCGCCTGCGGGACCTATATAAGCAACAACGGGCGACTTAGTCAGTTAGAGTCATCTGACGAAATTGTAGAGTGCGGATCAAGTGGTTGTTGCTGATTAGCAGTAAGTGATTATTGTGTTACAATTGGTGCGGAACCCTATTAGTTAATATTATTATTACATATGGACAAATTTACTTATTCTATGAGAGTATATTTTTGATTTCAAATTGTTATCTGTGACTGATCAAAACTGATAATTAGTGACTTCGTTGGTGTCTGTATTTTGTTTCCACTGTACAATACGATGATCCGTGAGGCCGTCGTAACAGTATTGTTTGTCTACAATTCCTTGTGTCGCTGCCGTACTTTCGTAATTCCACGAGTATGCCATACGTATTTAGTCACTGTGTCTCCTTCTAATGTGTTACTTTGAGCTTACTTAGAGCTTCTTACTAAAGAGCTTTACATGACACAAATAAAACGATGATTCAAATCAATACTCTTCCCAAAGTTATAACTTTGAAAGGCACAAAAAACCTGTAACAGCGTGTAATTCGCTAGTAACTCATAAAACAATCATAACGTACTAAAAAACACTGCATTCTTGTACAGAACGGGTTATCTGAAAGAGTTTTAGTTTACAGTAACACGCTTAGAAAGTTTGTCAGGATTCGTGATCAGTGTTGTTTGAAACAAGAGAAAATTCAATTAACTTCAACGCTGTCAGTTGAGCAGCGAAACAACAGAAGTTTGGAAACAAGTTAAGTTTTTAAGTAACACAATCACTGTTTGAAAGTTTTATAATTTTTCACCGAGCAGAGTAGCGTATTCATTAGAGGATTTAAATAACATTACAAACGTAAAACTAACTACTTTAAAAGTCTTTTTATACCAGACAGTCATTTACATACAAATCGTAAAAATCTTATAAAGCTGAATTCAAGACACAGTAATCTGTCTTAAAATTGGACATTTAGTTAAGTTTCTTATCTTAACATTTTTATGAAAAAAATAATAATTAAATTTAACAATGTTTTCTATGTTTATGAAACGTCTTAAAATATATTAGATTATATTTTTTATATAATAATTTTTATATAAGACAGGTCTAATCTAAAAAAAATGTAGGCTCATTAAAACTCTATGCATCATCATGAAATGTGTTTGGTCAATGCTTCCGTTCTTATCATTCCATTCACAGTTTTAGGCTAAAGTAACTTAGAAACATATCCATATTAAATCAGAATTGAAAACACATAACAATAAAACTAGTATAATGTATAAAGAAAATAACTTACAACTTAAAATAAAAACTACATACGGTACTTACAGATTAGCCCAAAACAACAACATAAAGGAATGGACAAAAACTGTTGGATTGTTAATAAAGAACACTACAGTACATCAAAAACATTAAGCTCGCCACAGCAAAATTTTTAATACGTTTTATTGGAAACTCTTACAAAACAATATATGCTCAAATAATACAATTAAAATATTACAATTGAATATTCTCAAGCAAATCATTAGAAATCAAAAATAAAAGTCCTGTCAATCCTATGCAACAAAACTTCAAATACTTTACCAAAACATCGGATCGACTTTCCTGATGATGATAGTGTAGAATGATACTCGACTTACATTCATTCTGAATAACAGGAGTAATTACTTTATAATAATAATAATAAAACTTAGGCACTTTTGTTGAAATAGTTGTTTTTAAATCAATTCATTTTTCTTGTAAAAAATTTCTGATTAATAACTAACGTTTCTTACGTCCAGTACATTGTTTATAAGAACGAGTTATATCACTTTGTACGGTGTTTTTATTCACCTTTTCTCTTTAAGTAACTTTAGAAGTCTCTTGTAGGATTCGCATAATGTGTGTGTGTGTGTGTGTGTGTGTGTGTGTGTGTGTGTGTGTGTGTGTGTGTGCGTGCGTGCGTGTGTGATCAAATTACATTTGCGACTGCATGTTAGAATAATCCGCACATTCTACTTATAAAAGTAATTATATATATATATATATATATATTGTAACATAACAAAATTATCACACTAAACATTTGAATTAATGTTACATGAATAAAAGAGAAAGTTCCATAGTGAGTGAGAGGAATAAATTGTTTAAGGATTACCCTAGAAACTGTATAATTAAGTCTATAAAATGTTAATAAAAATGGAAGATAATAAAGAAAACCATTAATTAAAATAACCTACTATGAAAAAACCAGTTAAACCAGCAGTATACCCAGTAGATTGGGGAAGCAGTACAAAAAGGGAAGGACCATAAAAAAGGAAATAATCTGTCATGAAACCATTTTAATAAGGAAACTACTTATATGATATTTGAAGAAGGGACGAAACATATCAAGATTCCAACAGAGACCAGAAACAGGAAGAGATATGCCAAAACAAAATGTTAATCATATATTAAATACCATGAGACAAAATTGAAACCGATATAGGTAAACCCCAAACAAGTTACAAGATACAATACTATAAAAACAAATTGTATATTAGTTGTAAGTGTAACATGTCAAAAAATATGTCAAAAGAGACTACCATAGAGTAGAACTCACTAAAAAGACTACCAGAGTGTAGAATACAATAAAGTGAAGTGAGATAACAAAATTAAGGAACTACAGAGTGTACAGTGAGAAACATAGTTAAAAAATCTATGAAAAAATCTTCAATGAGGTTTAAGTATTATAAAAAGACTACCATGAGTGTAGAATAATAATAATAAAACCATTGAAATGAAAGACGGTCTAAGGACTGACAACATTACTAGTAATAAGAGTTTTAAATTAGATATAAGAAGGACTATTACATATAAAATGTTTTCTTTAATTATAACTAAATAAATGGTGAGGACAAAAATACCAAAGGACAGTTCATAACTGAAGGTATGCCTAATATTAAGATATTTATTATTTATTATTAATTAAATAATATTTTAGATGTAAGGTGTAAATAGATACACGAGGTTTTTTTTTTATTATCACTATTAAAGTGTTTTCATAAGAATAATACATACACAAGACAGTTAGTGACTGACAGTGTTACTAGTAATAGGAGTTTTTTATGTTTTCTAATTAAATTATGTCTAGGATAAGCTATGTTGTTATCATTTGATAATACAGGAAAAAATAATAGGAATAAGATGTTTTTGTTAAAATTAGGTGATATATGGAAAATAGTTGATAATAAGATGTTTTTGTTAAAATTAGGCATAAGATGTTCATGTTATGGTTCAATGATGTTATTAGTATAAAGAAAGTTTAGTAGATACAAGATATTCTATTGTAATTAAAATCATGTCATTTAATTTTCCATTGTGTAAGTCAGAGAGGCAAGTAGGGCATAAAAATGTAATAATTTTATTCAAATCAGTAAACCAAGAATAATGTACAAACAGACCCACCAAGACACTATGTTTGTAAACACAGAATGGCATATAAAAAAAAAAAAAAAACTCTATCAAAGAATTAATCTATGTAATAGGAATAGAATTCAATACATACAATACAGAAATTGAAAATATAATTAATACAGATACAGTTAATAGCAAATAGAATGACAAAAGAAAGAAAACTAACTTCTTTTGGAAACAGTCAAAAATAGGCTTATGATAGTAATCAAATCAGACTAAACAGCAAATTAATCAATATTAAAATGTTTTAATAACCAAATTATTAACAACAAAGTAATTACGGAGTTATTAGGTGTATTCCATGGAAACATTATACGGAAAAAACAAATAAAAACCTTTAAAACACTGAATTTGTACAAAATATGGGACATACAATTATTATGCAAAATTGTAATTTTTGGGCTTAAATGAGTTTGAAACAAACCCAGCTATATATCAAAAGATGTAAAATTAAATAATCAATATTACTGAAGAGTTAGATTCATGTAAAATTAAGAAATATTGGAAATACAGTAAAAAATAAGAAAACTTGTTATGTATAGTTAGATAGTGAAACAAGTCTTAGACAGATATTTTATAATTAAACAATATGAAGAGGAAAAAGACATACCACAAATTGCCCTAAAACGACGACGTTGCGTCGTTTAGTCTATTGTTAATCGCAAAGCTGAACAGTTGAAAAATGTATTAGTGGAGTTTTGAAAACCAAATAATTTATATTAAAACCAAGTGTGGTTATGTGGCGTGTAACGGAGATGAACTAACAAGTGAAATAACATTATTTATCTATGTCTAACACTTCACAAGTTTCCAAAAACACAGAATAACACCATAAAACTTAACGCCAGAAATCGACAGCCATTTTGATCAATTTTTGGAACAAATTCACAAAACCAACACGCATATTTGAACACTACACTACACAAGAGATCCATCCAGAATTCGACATCGCAGACGACGAGGGGACATTCAACACGATATTTTGGACCAACACCACTTCGCAGAAAAAGGGAACATCGTTTTATTTCTGTGGGAGAAGATCTTCAATTCCAACAGCATCGTAGCAATTAAAATCGAGTGGAAGGCGGCCATTGCTGAATTTCTCACATAGACGGTCCAGTGCCTCTTGGAGAAGAGTGACGTCATTTCTTCGACTTGGTTCGAATTTTAAATAATTTCTTTCTAATTGACAATTGTAATAATAATTCTGTTCTATTTCAGATGTTAACATTTAGTTTAAGAATACCTGTTAAATGTATCTTGTTCCTTGCCCTCTGACCATTTCGACTCGTTAAAAGAACCATAAATTTAAACTTGTAAAAAATATATCTGTTGATTTTTCTCATTGCCGACTGTGGCGAATATTAGCCAGTGCCTGGGACATGCGCAGTCTGACTGGCGCACAATTTTGAATGAATAAACGCAAATCAGTATTCAGTTACCAGCATTGTTTTTATTTCTACCATTAATGTTATTATTATTTTTTATTAAGCAAAACCATAATTCACCTTGAGAGAATAGATATAGGAGGAAATTACAACCTCAAATAATTAATTAATTATCAATTAATTAAATTAAATTATTCAGTCAAATTCGATACAAGCACAAGAAAAAATATTTGCAAAAATTTTAAAGTTTGATGTATTTATTATTTATCAATCAAACACACCTAATTATAACATATTCTTATCATCAATATCTTTATATTTTGTTTATTATTACACTTGAAATTATATTACAATTTGACTAGCCTAACAGTGGGACTTTAAGGAGTCAGACTGACCCAGTGTTATCACCAAAGATACACACACAATATATCTCTCTATATATATATATCAATTATTTAATTTTTATTATATTTGTAATATTTTTATTTATATTACAAATTGGCGCCCAACGTGGGGCTTGTTAAAACGTTCATACCAATCAATTCTAAGTTTTATTTAATTTTTATATTTGTAATATTTATATTATATTACAAATTGGCGTCCAACTTAAGGGGCTTTAAATAGGAAGTAATAGTGTTGTAAAATAAGGACGATTGTCCAATTTCCTATTTTTAGCTTGGCAACGATCAACAGGTCAGAAGAGGGAGCGAGATGCACAGGAGAGCTACATCAAGAAAAAGGGCTATGGAGGCCGAGCAGGAGATAAACATGGAGGATAAAGAAGCGACACCAGTGGAAGATGTGGAGTTAATGTTACCGCCAGCAGAACCAAATAAGCCGGCACCACAGAAGGAACAGCCGGAGGAATCCACCGCAAAGGAAAATACAAAACTTGATCAAATGATGGAGATGTTACTCCGAGAATTTAAAACGACCAAAGAAGAATTGGGTAATAAAATCGGAGATACCAACAAGAAAATCGAAGAAAATAGTAAGGAAATGAAGAACGATAACCTACGATTGAAGGAGGAATTAAGAGAAAGCAGCAAGAAGATGGAGGAGGAAATGAAGAATGATAACCAACGATTGAAGGGGGAATTAAGAGAAAGCAGCAAGAAGATGGAGGAGGAAATGAAGAATGATAACCAACGATTGAAGGAAGAGTTGGGCAATAAAATTGGAGATACTAGCAAGAAGATGGAGGAGAAGATGGAAGCAAACAGTAAGAAGATAGAAGAGAAGATGGAAGAAAATATTCAGAAAATTGAGGAGAAAATGGAAGAAATAAAGACTGACAATAAACAGTCGAAAGAGGAATTGACCCAGATAAGCAAAAAATTGGAAGAAACTAACAAGAGGATGGAAGAAACAAATCAGAAAATGGAAAGCAATAGTCAGCAATTGAGGGAAGAATTGAAGGAGACAAACCAAGAGAACATGAACCGGTTAGACGGAAGAATGGAAATATTGAAGGAAGAATTGAGCCAGAAGATAGCTGAAAACAATGAGACAATCAGCAAGAAAGTAGAAGAGGAAATAACGGTAATCGAACAAAGGGTTACCAGAGCTGACGAAAAATGGAGTCAAACCGAACAAGAAGTACGGAGTATCAGAACAGAAATAAATACGAAGGTTAACACCATTGAAGAAACGACTAGGAAGACGTTGGAGGAAAAACTAAAGGAAACACGGGAAGACTGGGAGCGAGTGCAGGACCGATTCACAGAAAAATGTGACGGCATAGAAGCTGCTGTGACCAGTATCAACAGTCAGGTACGACAGAACCAGACCGATATAGATCTATTCCATAGTCGACCGACAACCATTACCAGTTGTCCCAACAGTGAAAATCGTGAAGGGATTAACTTCAGGTTTTACAAAAATAAACCCATGGAATTCCTAGCAAGAATCGAGGAATACTTTGCCAAACACAGAGGTAATCGCTGGAGGGAGAACAAAGAGGTGCTGGACGAATCATTCAAAGAAATAGCAGACAATTGGTGGATGGCAATAAGAGACGAGGTGACCGACTATCAACAATTCAGAAGGCTATTCAAAGCCAAATATTGGTCGGAATCAACGCAAAATATCGCCAGAGACGGGATATGCCATGGGAAGTACAACCCATATGGAAACCAAACTTTAACGGCGTACTTTTTAGGAAAGGTGTGCGTGGCCAAACATCTAGAGCCCCGAATACCGGAAGAATGCCTGGTCAGCAAACTCTCATACCACTACGAGGAGGATATTATCAGAGCCAGACGAAACAGTCAAATAAAAACGGTGCAAGCCATGACCGAGCTTTTAGAGATGTACGAGCACGAAGACTATTATCGTCAAAGTCGCAGGAGGTATGAAAAGCTGGAACCAAGGAATAACAACAATAATTTGAATAATAATAATAATCGGCAGAATGTGGGTAATAATAACAATTATAATTCCGCAAATCGGAATAATGCCGAGTACAATTATAACCCTAGAAATAACAATAATTTGCCGAGGCTTAACCATAATAATAATAATAGTAATATTCCTCGTATGAATAACAATAATAACAACAACCACAACAATAATAATAATAATAATAATAGCCGTCCCCAAAATAACAACGGTTATTATAATCATAATAGCAACTATGTTCCAAATGGTCAGAGGAACCCCAACCTTTCTAATAATAATAATTATCATGGTAATTATAACCGAAATTACCCAAGTGGAGGTAACCACAATTACAGGGCATATCGACCTAATGTCAACTACATCCGAGCAGAAGGCAGTGGACACAGGAGGTACCAGCCTCAAAGAAGGAGCCGATACTACGAGTACGAGACTTTCCAAGGGAGCCAGGGAAGTAATCGGTACAGAGAGTACGAGCCCAGACGTAGTTCCAGCTTGGATAATCAGCGCAGACTACCTGTAGCAGAAGCCCAACCAGACGATCGAGCAGAACCAAACGAAACAGCCTCAGGACTTCAAGCTGACGCTTCCAACGGCCTGATCCGTAATGAAGCGGAACATTTAAACGAACGGAGGCAGTAATAAAATCTAATGACCCTTTACTGCTCCAATCTGCTGGGTTTAATCAAGTAGGTATGAATGTGAAGAAAAACAGAAAAAATTTTACCATAATATACAGCAATTATTTAAAGGATATCCGTAAGGACCTATTAGAAGAAAGTGAGCTTAATATTAAAAATAATGATAATGAAATAATATACATAACCGCAGAAATTGAAGGTGTTTCTGTTCCTATAATGATAGACACTGGAGCCAATGTCTCCATAATAAATCGAAATGAATTGGACCGGATACAGCAGGAAGCCACAAAAACTTACCGGTACTACCTATTAATAACATTGTACTTGTAGGAGCTACCGGCCGACAGAACAAGACCATAAGAAAGCAGGTATCCCTCAATGTCAAAAGTCAGGGCATTAGTGTGGATATGATATTTCTTGTTGCAGCCGGATTACCTTTCAACATCATGATAGGATGCGACATATTGCGCCGAAACTCAGCAATTATCGACTTGTGCCGAGGAAAGGTATCACTCTTTGCTGAAGGTTCAACCTGGATAGCCAATTTAACTGATAACAAGACTTTAGACTCCAGACAACTTCTCGACCACCAAAATAAGGTGAATTACTTATCTAACCACTCAACAAACAACAAGCCAGTACATCAAGATTCGGAGGAAGACCTATGGAAACAAAAGATCCAAGAGATACGTAACTTCCAGTGCCACAATACTAACGAGCAACTAACGGAAGACCAGCGGAATCAATTGGTAGAAATATATGAGAAATATCGAGCTGTATTTTCTGACGAACCTGGAAAGATCCGGAACTACCAATGCTCAATACGATTCAGAGAACCGGTAGAATTCAACCGAAAGTCATACCCAATAGCACAATCTTTGAAAGAAGCCGTACGATCAGAGATCCAGAATATGATCCGTAGAGATATCATCGAGAGCAGTCAATCGCCATACACAAGCCCAATTGTGGCCATACAAAAGAAAAATGGGAAGGTAAGACTTTGCCTTGACGCTCGGGAGATAAATAAGATGATAAACGATCGTACCTCACCTGGCGAGATTGATGAAATTTTGAAGAGGTTCCACGGAACACGATTCATTACCACTTGGGATACGGTATGCGGCTATTGGCAAGTGGAGTTGCACCCAGCAAGCCGGCAATATATGGCGTTCATCTTCGAAGGGCGCAATTATCAGTTTAAGAGATTGCCCTTCGGGTTGGTTAATTCAGTAGCTGTTTTTGTCGCCTGTATGGATCATATACTAGGACCAGAAGCGCTCCAATTCACAACTGTCTATGTTGATGATCTCCTAATAACATCAACCAGCTGGGAGGAACACTGTTATCGTGTGGAGTATGTTTTGAAGAAGCTTGCTGAAAATAATGTCACCCTTAAACTGGACAAGTCCAAGCTTATAGCTAAAGAAGTTAAATTCCTGGGTTTCCAGCTAAACAGTCAAGGAATAACACCATCAACAGAAAAGGTAGACGCCATACAACCATTCCCTACACCAAAAAACAGAAGGCAACTACAATCATTTTTGGGCCTATGTAACTATTATAGGAAGTTCCAGAATAATTATTCCGAACTAACAGCCCAGTTTCAGTACCAGTTATCGTCCAAGAATAAATGGCGATGGGGTCAAGAACAAGACGAGACCTTCAAATCAATTAAAGAGAAATTCTTAGATGCAGTAATGCTCAACCATCCAGATTTTAACCGACCCTTCTTTCTAAACTGTGACGCTAGTAACATTAGCTTGGGTTCAACACTGTACCAAGAAGATGAAAGTGGAAACCATCTAGTAGTGAGCTTTGCTAGCAGAACCCTTAACCAGTGTGAGAAGAACTATAATGTGACGGAAAAAGAGCTGCTAAGTGTAGTCTTTGCCTGCGGGAAGTTTCGGACGTATATCCTCGGATATCCGGTGACCGTCCGAACAGATCACAAGTCAATATCATTTCTAAGAAGATGCAAATTAAGCCATGGTAGATTGACCAGATGGGTACTCGCCCTACAGGAATACGATATACAGTGGGAGTATGTTCCTGGAAGTAAAAATGTAGTAGCCGACGTATTGTCAAGAGTGAATCTGGAAGAACAAACATTCGAAGGCGAAAAGGAGAGCATTTTGAAAATCTATAACATCATTAAGGACAGATCTGATTTAGAGAAGATAGTGCAGGACATCAGCAAACACCAGCAGTCCGATCCGAAGTTAAACTCTATTAAACTTCGTCTCTCCAACCAAGATGACACAATAAACAAATTTTATTGTATACATAATGGGATTTTATTCATCAAGACATCCCTCGACGAAGACGTTTGGAAGATCATGATCCCTACTACAATTGAAAAGGATATCATCCTGGACTATCACCTACGATACGGTCACATGGGAGCCATGAAGGTGATCAAGGCAATAGAAGAGAATTGTCACATAAAAAGTATCAATAGAAAAACTAGAAACTACCTTAAAACCTGTATGATATGTCAATTGGTGAAAACCAACAATGAGAGAAAGGAAGGTATGATGATACCAATTACCTCACAAGCCAAACTGGAAAAGGTCTTTCTGGACATATGTGGTCCATTTCCCCGCAGTGGCGGACGCCATCGATACAAGTATATTGTTATTATGATGGATCATTTTACAAAATTTACAAAACTATACCCTGTGAACAGAGCCACCACTCTGAAGACTCTAGAAATAATAATAGATCATTACATTCCAGAGGTAGGAAGCCCGACATCCATAATCACCGACCATGGAACGCAATTTAAGGGTTGGCGGTGGAGAAACACTCTGAATACGTTGGGCATTAAGACATACAAGACGTCTGTCTACCACCCCAGCAGCAATCCAGCGGAGAGGGTACTGCGAGAGGTCGGAAGAATATTACGAACTTATTGCTATAACCAACAAAAGAAGTGGCAAGAATATTTATTAGCGACTGAAGAATTCCTTAATTTGTCATATCACACCGCTATTGGTACCACGCCATACACGGCAATGTATGAAAGACCACCTCCGAGAGAAATACAAGACATAATAGAGTTCCCCAGGAGTCAAGAATACAAATTCAATCGAATTAGATTCTACAATAAATTGGCTGAAGACCAGGAAAGGCGCAAGAACAAATATCAAAAAGCTGTTAAGAAAATAATAAGCTATGAAGTCGGAGAAAAGGTACTGCTAAAAAACAGGGAATTACCCAGTACTTTGGAAGGCATTACCAAAAAGTTATTACTGCTGTATACCGGCCCATACCTGATTATTGAAAACAATAATAATAATACATATGTACTAAAGGATATCATTTCGAATAAAGTAAAAGGAACTTATAATCAGTTATCCATTAAAAAATATTTGGAGGACTCATAATTGTGAGTTAAAACTAGAATGAAGAAATTGTGAATTTTGATAGAAAATTACAAAATTCAAAAAATATAGTAAGTACAACTTACACCAAATATTCGAACAATTGTGAATGATACAAAAAGAATTTTGATAAAGATAATAATTACTAAATTCAAAAATATCGTAAGTACAACTTACACCAAATATTCGAACAATTGTGAATGATGAAACAAGAATTTTGATAAGAAAAAATTACAAAATTCAAAAATATAGTAAGAACATCTTACACCAAGTATCAGAAAGAATATTGTGAACGAAATAAGAATTTTGATGAGGAAAATAATTACAAAATTCAAAAATATCGTAAGTACAACTTACACCAAATATTCGAACAATTGTGAATGATGAAAAAAGAATTTTGGTAAGAATAAAAAATTACAAAATTCAAAAATCAGTAAGTACAACTTACAACAAAACATTTGAAGGATTATTGTGAATAAATAAAAAGGAATTTTGAACATAATAAGCTTCAAAATTCAAAAGCAATAGTAAGTACAACTTACACCAAATATTCGAACAATTGTGAATGATGAAAAAAAAAAGAATTTGATAAATAAATAATTACAAAAATTCAAAAATCAGTAAGCACAACTTACACAAAACGTTTAAAAGATTATTGTGAATAAATAAAAGGAATTTTGAACATAATAAGCTTCAAAATTCAAAAGCAATAGTAAGTACAAGCTACACAAATATTCAAAGACTATTATGGAAGTAAAAAGAATTTGGATGCAGATAATAATTGTCCAAATTCAAAATAATTAGTAAGTACCACTTACACAAACATTCAAAGACTATTATGAATGCAAAAAGAATTTTGAGGAATAATAATTTCAAAATTCAAAACAATAATAAGTACAACTTATACCAAAATATTTGAAAAACAACTATGAACAAGAAAGAATGTAGTTGAATAAAAATGTCTAAAATTAAAAGACAGTAAACTCACATCATTACTCATACAAATGATGGGAAATAACTCTGAAATATGAAAAAAGATTTTGTAAGAAAGAGATACAAAATTCTAAGAGAAAAAGGAAACCAGAATGTCATATGACTTAATCGAACAAATTAACCAAACTCACAAAGAAAATAATTTAATAAAAATGGAACAATGAAGAAGGACCAGCTCACTAAAGACCAAATAGTGAGACCAAAAAACAAAAAAAAAAACCTGATATTAATAATGATAATGCTGTTACAACAACCACTGTTATAGTGAAAGTGATAAAGAATTAATTCATGTTATACCATGAGCAATAAAAGTAACTCAATGGATACCAGATGGTAGAAAGAGTAAATATAAATACTACTTACTATGTAAACATGATAAAATGTATATGATACCACATACCTAAACCACCTAATATGGAATAAGCTTTAAGAGAGAAGAAGAGTCAAGTGTATAAAAGTATTAATTAATATAACGTATTATGAAGTGAAGAATCTAAAGATGTTTATTTTAGTCAAAAATGACTACTTTTACTGTTTATTTATTTTATGACTGGATGTAGAAAATGCCATCAGTCTTATGTGTTGAGCAGAGATGATAATACCTCTGGACTCAATTGAAGTATTGGACAGCAGGGATTGAAGCCAAAAGTGCCACTCTGAACTGTTCCAATTAATTTGTTAGGGAATGTTAGGGAGTAAACATACTGGTGAGGAAGCACCAAATAAGAAGGAATATAAAATGATAATGTTATACACAAGATTGAAGATCACTTATCAATGAAAAAAGAAACTAATGAAGGAGATACACATCAGCTGAGAGGAAGCAATGGTGGAAAAAGAAGGTATATAAAGTGAAAACATGTAATCACGGAGAAAATGTAAATACAAAAGAATTAGTAGTAATTATTTCATCCATACTGAGTATGATCTGAACTAATCACTTTTACAGGAGAGCATATGTAACATAACAAAATTATCACACTAAACATTTGAATTAATGTTACATGAATAAAAGAGAAAGTTCCATAGTGAGTGAGAGGAATAAATTGTTTAAGGATTACCCTAGAAACTGTATAATTAAGTCTATAAAATGTTAATAAAAATGGAAGATAATAAAGAAAACCATTAATTAAAATAACCTACTATGAAAAAACCAGTTAAACCAGCAGTATACCCAGTAGATTGGGGAAGCAGTACAAAAAGGGAAGGACCATAAAAAAGGAAATAATCTGTCATGAAACCATTTTAATAAGGAAACTACTTATATGATATTTGAAGAAGGGACGAAACATATCAAGATTCCAACAGAGACCAGAAACAGGAAGAGATATGCCAAAACAAAATGTTAATCATATATTAAATACCATGAGACAAAATTGAAACCGATATAGGTAAACCCCAAACAAGTTACAAGATACAATACTATAAAAACAAATTGTATATTAGTTGTAAGTGTAACATGTCAAAAAATATGTCAAAAGAGACTACCATAGAGTAGAACTCACTAAAAAGACTACCAGAGTGTAGAATACAATAAAGTGAAGTGAGATAACAAAATTAAGGAACTACAGAGTGTACAGTGAGAAACATAGTTAAAAAATCTATGAAAAAATCTTCAATGAGGTTTAAGTATTATAAAAAGACTACCATGAGTGTAGAATAATAATAATAAAACCATTGAAATGAAAGACGGTCTAAGGACTGACAACATTACTAGTAATAAGAGTTTTAAATTAGATATAAGAAGGACTATTACATATAAAATGTTTTCTTTAATTATAACTAAATAAATGGTGAGGACAAAAATACCAAAGGACAGTTCATAACTGAAGGTATGCCTAATATTAAGATATTTATTATTTATTATTAATTAAATAATATTTTAGATGTAAGGTGTAAATAGATACACGAGGTTTTTTTTTTATTATCACTATTAAAGTGTTTTCATAAGAATAATACATACACAAGACAGTTAGTGACTGACAGTGTTACTAGTAATAGGAGTTTTTTATGTTTTCTAATTAAATTATGTCTAGGATAAGCTATGTTGTTATCATTTGATAATACAGGAAAAAATAATAGGAATAAGATGTTTTTGTTAAAATTAGGTGATATATGGAAAATAGTTGATAATAAGATGTTTTTGTTAAAATTAGGCATAAGATGTTCATGTTATGGTTCAATGATGTTATTAGTATAAAGAAAGTTTAGTAGATACAAGATATTCTATTGTAATTAAAATCATGTCATTTAATTTTCCATTGTGTAAGTCAGAGAGGCAAGTAGGGCATAAAAATGTAATAATTTTATTCAAATCAGTAAACCAAGAATAATGTACAAACAGACCCACCAAGACACTATGTTTGTAAACACAGAATGGCATAAAAAAAAAAAAAAAAAAACTCTATCAAAGAATTAATCTATGTAATAGGAATAGAATTCAATACATACAATACAGAAATTGAAAATATAATTAATACAGATACAGTTAATAGCAAATAGAATGACAAAAGAAAGAAAACTAACTTCTTTTGGAAACAGTCAAAAATAGGCTTATGATAGTAATCAAATCAGACTAAACAGCAAATTAATCAATATTAAAATGTTTTAATAACCAAATTATTAACAACAAAGTAATTACGGAGTTATTAGGTGTATTCCATGGAAACATTATACGGAAAAAACAAATAAAAACCTTTAAAACACTGAATTTGTACAAAATATGGGACATACAATTATTATGCAAAATTGTAATTTTTGGGCTTAAATGAGTTTGAAACAAACCCAGCTATATATCAAAAGATGTAAAATTAAATAATCAATATTACTGAAGAGTTAGATTCATGTAAAATTAAGAAATATTGGAAATACAGTAAAAAATAAGAAAACTTTATAGTTAGATAGTGAAACAAGTCTTAGACAGATATTTTATAATTAAACAATATGAAGAGGAAAAAGACATACCACAAATTGCCCTAAAACGACGACGTTGCGTCGTTTAGTCTATTGTTAATCGCAAAGCTGAACAGTTGAAAAATGTATTAGTGGAGTTTTGAAAACCAAATAATTTATATTAAAACCAAGTGTGGTTATGTGGCGTGTAACGGAGATGAACTAACAAGTGAAATAACATTATTTATCTATGTCTAACACTTCACAAGTTTCCAAAAACACAGAATAACACCATAAAACTTAACGCCAGAAATCGACAGCCATTTTGATCAATTTTTGGAACAAATTCACAAAACCAACACGCATATTTGAACACTACACTACACAAGAGATCCATCCAGAATTCGACATCGCAGACGACGAGGGGACATTCAACACGATATTTTGGACCAACACCACTTCGCAGAAAAAGGGAACATCGTTTTATTTCTGTGGGAGAAGATCTTCAATTCCAACAGCATCGTAGCAATTAAAATCGAGTGGAAGGCGGCCATTGCTGAATTTCTCACATAGACGGTCCAGTGCCTCTTGGAGCAGAGTGACGTCATTTCTTCGACTTGGTTCGAATTTTAAATAATTTCTTTCTAATTGACAATTGTAATAATAATTCTGTTCTATTTCAGATGTTAACATTTAGTTTAAGAATACCTGTTAAATGTATCTTGTTCCTTGCCCTCTGACCATTTCGACTCGTTAAAAGAACCATAAATTTAAACTTGTAAAAAATATATCTGTTGATTTTTCTCATTGCCGACTGTGGCGAATATTAGCCAGTGCCTGGGACATGCGCAGTCTGACTGGCGCACAATTTTGAATGAATAAACGCAAATCAGTATTCAGTTACCAGCATTGTTTTTATTTCTACCATTAATGTTATTATTATTTTTTATTAAGCAAAACCATAATTCACCTTGAGAGAATAGATATAGGAGGAAATTACAACCTCAAATAATTAATTAATTATCAATTAATTAAATTAAATTATTCAGTCAAATTCGATACAAGCACAAGAAAAAATATTTGCAAAAATTTTAAAGTTTGATGTATTTATTATTTATCAATCAAACACACCTAATTATAACATATTCTTATCATCAATATCTTTATATTTTGTTTATTATTACACTTGAAATTATATTACAATTTGACTAGCCTAACAGTGGGACTTTAAGGAGTCAGACTGACCCAGTGTTATCACCAAAGATACACACACAATATATCTCTCTATATATATATCAATTATTTAATTTTTATTATATTTGTAATATTTATATTATATTACAATATATATATATGTATATTGTAACATTACATTTGGCATAGCTTGATATCATACCAGATTTAATGAAGATCATGGATAAGAAACTTAACAAGAAGAAACATATCTTTTAAAAATGATAGTGAAGATGAACAAATGACAAATTTAAACTGACTTAGACTATAACTGACCGTACCCAAATTAATGTTTAGGTAAAATGATGGAAAATACCCAGATGATGAGATAAAATTTGACCAATTACAATAATAATACTTACGAAGACAGACAGCATTATGGACCATTACTATCAGTAAACGCATTGTTTTGTTAAATGTATCATACAATATAGAAATAATCAAAATACAAATTGAGAGATAATAGGCCCAAATTCACAATAGAATGTAATGTTAACTAACCAATATATTTGAATAATACAAGAACACAATCATTATATATACATAGAAACATACAATTAAAATAGTGTGATTAATGGTGGACCTAATGTTATAAAATAAATACTGTACAATCAAAGAATAGATTATTGTGTAGTAAAAAACAAATAATAAAATATGGACAAAAATATAGAAATGCCAATCCATGTGTAAACAAGGCTTAAGAAGTAACAGTTATCAAATGTATATGAAAAGAAAAAAAACCCAGTAAAAGTACTTAGTACAGCAATGGCTGAACTGTCTAAGACAAATAGAGAGATATAAAATCATTATTAAATGTTTAAACTTTTTCTTTCAGTGTTTGAAAGTAAGAATAAAGTTGTGTTTATGTTATTTACAGTTTTGTTAGGTAATGAGTGGATGATATGTCTTATGCAGGATTTATGTAACCAGGCATATACAGATTGTTTGATCACAAAATGTGAATTATGTTTTTTATAATGTTCCAGTGATAATTATTGTTGTAATTTTAAATAATAATACTAATAGAGTTATAGGGAGTAGTTCTGATGGTAGTTGCATAGTTAATAGGTGTTACAATAACAGAAAATACAAATTTAACATGTCAAGACCTACGCCTATAAAAACTCTGGAATTTTGTAAATTTTAGGAAATACGTTTAGAATTTTATAAAACAAATGTTGTAATATGGATAGGTTTATAATTAATAGTATACACAGTAAGTATGGAATCGAAATAATCAGTTTTAAATTATTTAAGAAAATTCAAATAGCAAAAATGTAACGTCAGAATTTCTTAAGCAAAAATAGGCATGTTTGGTGTCTATGTGTCACAAATGTTAAAACCAAAATAATGATGGTATTAGTTTTAAATTCCCAATTAGTATAACAGAGTTATACTAATTTAAACGTTTCAGCCAAGTTCATGCAATAAAACAATGAATTTGTATGACAATGTATATCTGAATCAACCAACCAGATTTCAAGTTTTACCTTAGCAACCGAAAATGTAGACACATAAAATAGGACTTCTTTAACAACCATCATTGAAGACAGACGCGTTTTTATAACGTCTTAGCTAATTATATTTTAAATAGAGTAAACTTATACCAAACATAGTAAACGAATCAGGACAGTTATTGAAGAACATTAGAGGAACCCAAGAACAACCAGACACCAATTCGGAAGAATTCAAATCCCGGAAGAAAAATTAAAGAATATTTGGACTCCATCTTCGCACTGAACGAATAAAAGAAGAGGATCTGGGTGAATCTGAATAATTTTATAACCTTATTTAACAACAGCACCCACTTATGAGCACACGAACCACTTAGAAAACTAAACAATAAAAAACCACATACACTATAATACACCAACACTAAAGACCACTTGAAGATAACACAAATTGATTATTACACCTTTTGAATACCAAAAACCTGAACGGCAACTAATAAATATCTAAAACTGTTCATAACCTAGAACTGTGGACAACACACTCACGACTACTAGTTTGCACTATAAACATCAAAACCTTTTTATATCCTTATCTTGTAAAGTTTGTATTTTGATTTTAAGATTTGTATTAATTGTTTAACCATAATATTCGGACCGAATACACCCTGAGATCATTTTGTTTAATAGAATAAAAATAACGAGCATCATTATTGAGGTTGATTCCAACATAGTTATTATTCACTTACCAACTTATGAATGAAGACGACATAATTTCGTCACAATTTGTATTAAAATAAAGAAAAACGAGAAACGTAATTGACCAATTCTTTTGAATAAAGATTGATTAAAGGAATACATCTGTTTTGTTTTATTTTGCATTATTATTACTGTTAAAATTAAAAAATACGACAGCACAGCAAAGCGGACGGAGCGGCAGTTGGCAGCTCCGAATTACGTCATTGGTACTGGACGACTGTGACGATTTAAATTGTAACAGTAATTGTAAAAAAAAATTTTTAAAAAGTAAGTTTGCGAGCGATTAAGCAATTTTAAATCTCACTATAATACCTAAAACCCCTGTATGTACTCAGTATGAGAATAAGAAATAATTAAGAGGTCCCAAGAAACACTAATAAAAAGGGAAATTTGTAAAAAGTTATTATTGTCATATTTAACCCTTTGCTGTTATCATGCGGTGACCTGTTAATTCCGGACTCGACGTGTCTACCGAGTCGTCTGTAATTTAGAATAAGAAAAAAAACCCTAATGTTAATAATTAAAAATCTGAAGACACAAATAGTCGTTAAAATAATTCACTTAAATTATATATGTTTATTAAGGCATAGTTTTGTAATAAAAAAATGTTAACTTAAATAAAGATAGGGACTATATTCTCGCGGAGTAGTTGCCCCTCTCCCTTTTGTTAAGTACCAGTCGAAGCGAGCAGAAAAACGCTCTCTCGCTATGTTGACTTCACGGAGTGCAGACGTACGAGCGAAAGCTCTGACAAAATGTGCTAATTTATTTGTTTTAATTTAAATATAGTATACTAGATACTACTGCTAAAAGCGTGTGTCATGTACCAATAAGTATAAATATGTGATAACAAGAAGACCTAATATGTAACACAAAAGACAGAAATAGTGTTAAACAAGATGACGACTCCCTTCAAGAAGTAACTGCATTTTCAACATTATTCCTGAAGATGTGATCTACAGGAACGTCATAGAGACACGAATACCAGGCATAAGACGCTGTTTAGGACATCTGAGAATCTACAATCCATACACCAAAGAAGCTCCAATCTGCTCTGTGAACATCCGAGCTTTTCTTGACAAAACAAAAACGCAACCCGGATGATGACGCCGACTACAGGGACTCCCAAGACGGACACCCCAGGACGAGGTTTCTACATTCCATTGTAAAGGTGACTCGATAGCCTGTCTATCGAGGGTTAATAATATATGTTACACTACACACTTCTAAAAGAGACTTTTCAAAGACGATTAATCTTATGTAAACATTAAAAGAGAAAATCTAAGTATTTACTGTAAAAATTTAATTATCATACGTTGTAACGCTTTAAATGTTAATGTAACTTATTATCGTTCCAAGTAATAGTACCATTCTTCAAATGGTTAAAGAAGTCTTGCAAGCTTATATAATGAATTGAAAATAATTAGAAGTCTTTACTATAAATATACAGAAAGTAAACTCGGATCCGAGGTATAAGAACATAGAATCAATTTGATCCCAAAGTATTATGAGAAGCGTTTAAATATTTTAGTTTAATTAATGAAGTCATGGGATCTGTCAGTAACTGTTGTTAAATAAAGAGAAGTCGTCTTGCTACACATGAAAATGAGTGCATAAATCAGTAAAATACCTTCCCTTGTTTCCTTACACAGATAGTAAGTAATTTGTTCAGTTAATTTGATTTGAATACAGTTCGTTACAACGTAGGCAGCCCATGTAATTGGCAGAGGTCAGTTAAGATGGGTTCCCTGGATTTGTAACACGGGAATACGTTACAAAATTGTGCCACTCTGCTAATTTATATAAAGGTTTGGTAAGCATCGTGACGCAACAAAATTGCGCCACTCTGCTTATTTTTATAAAAGGTACTGCGCTTTTTTGTGCTTTGATTAGCTGTAAATAATAATTAATTGTGTATTGTGTTGTTGCTGTCTTGTAAGAGTAATTGTGTACAGAGTGTCACAAAATTGCGCCACTCTGCTTAACTAAATTTATTAGTAAAATAAATAACTCACAGAATGCCGTGAATTATTTATCATTCAGTTATTGATCTATGCACTCAGAGAAGGTAATTAATGTAACTTTAATTTTCAAAACATATCTCATATCTTACGTATCTCAAAAAAATACGTAAATGATAGTCTGTATAAGTTGAAATATGATTGTATGAAGAAATATGCATGTACCTACTTGCATATATGACTTGTAATGTTTGGTCGACTGAGCAGTCTGTAACAGGTTCGTTTTATGACAATCCAAGACCTGTTGTTTCTTGAATACTCCTGCATAGTACATGTTAGACATACACTAACATATGTCCGTTGTCAAAAAAATAAAAAAAAAATTTTGTTAATAATAATGCTCCTGTGTAATGTAGACCCAGTTAATTACGTGGAAAGAATTTCGTAATTGGGAATTGTGAACAAATTAAATAATTAATTCAATTGGAAAGTAAAGAATGAATAAACTCTAACTGTTATAAAGCGTAATAGTAGTGTAAGTGAAGGCTTGCATTGTTGAATAAGATTCACCCTATGCTTGCCAGCTCGCTCCCCTTCCGCTTGTTCGGACCTGTTCAGAAGTAATCGGTGGCATTGTGTAGATAACAATACGTAAGAGTAAAACCCCCCATTCTCACTGTCACACTGACCCTACCCTTGTTTACTAAATAAAGTGGGTGAACTACATTCCAGAAAACAGCTGATCGGCTATTTAACCTTGAAAAATATGTGTGTGTAATTTCTGTCTCTCCCTTAGAAGAGAAATTGTTCTTTTCTAATCTGTGCAAATTAATTACTTAAGAATTTATCCTATATATGTGTAGTGTTGTAGAATTAATTTTAAGTACGTTTTAATGTGTTAGAACTTAAAAAAAAAATGGCCCAATTCAATCCGGATTTGTTGTTAAAAGGCGAGCTGTCTTACGAAGCTCTTTTGCGTGGACTACCCCATGCGAATGTAACAGTCGCGGAATTACGTAGGTCAATTCGCGAATGTGGATTTGATACACCCGTGCAATTAAATTACCTAAGCGAACTCGATTATGAAAGCGAGAAAGAAATTTGTAATGCCAAGTATAGTGAGCTTACCTTATTGTCTCAAACCCTCCAGGACGAGAAATCTCCGGCGATAATTTTGCGGACTACCCAGAGAGTAGAGCATTTAACCCGGCGAATGAAAAATTTGTTGATCTGGCCTAATCTCACGGAAATTCCTCTTGAAGTGCAAAACCTAGCTGACGAAGCTCTACGCCGCTTACCCTCAATTATTAACGACTTAAGAAGAAAATCCGACTCATTCAGGATGGACGAAATAGAGAAGTCCTTAAAGAAATTACACATCTCCCCAGTACAATCACCTAATACTGATTTACCTCCGCCTAACACTGATCGGAACTCACCCGCCGTATCGCAAGTGCAAGCGAACCAAGAGCAAAATACTGATAAAGATTTAAATGCCTCTCCTCCCGAGCATTTTCAGTTTCGTCCCGGAAATCATGAATTGACCACCTCTAATGAATCAAGTCGTTCTCATAAAGGAATGACAACTATGAACTATAACGCGGACCTCTACGGTAAAATGACTCATCCTGTAGAGAAAATCTTAACAGAAATCCCTTACACAGATGGATTAAATGTCTCCAAACTACTAACTTTCATTAGCTATCTCCTGCAGATAAAAGATCTACAGCAGCTGAATGACTGGCAAATTTTGCAAGTTCTGTTACCAAAATGTAAACCCCCGTTAAACAATCGTGTCCTAGAAGCCTTAACCTCTACATTTCCAGTAGAAGAGCTACATAGCTCTATAATAAAATACTTTATCCCCATAGGTATTTATGAAGAAATAAAAAGAAAGATGGTACTCCGAGTACAAGGAAATCAGGAGAGATTAGCTCATTATGTCTCTGATATCAGGGAGTCATCTCGACTACTACGTGTAGACTGGAATGAGACACAACTGGTCGACACCATTTTAATAGGACTGTCACCTGAAGAAAGATCTCGTCTATCGTTGATAAATAGACCCAATACAATTGCTGATCTAGAACAGTGCAGTATCCATTCTTCAAATGTATGGTACTCCGATCAAAATCGACAAGCAATGAAACCCGCTGGAACTAATAGAAATGAATTGCGAGCACTAGTGCCTGATGTAACAACCTCGCATGAAAGGCAAGTTTTTAGTAGACCTCACAATGTGCGCAAATCTGGTAAGTTAAGTGTAACACCATATAAAGCGGAAACAAAGTATCCACCTCGCAATAAACCCATCTGTTATAATTGTGGCAAATATGGACACATAAGAAAAGACTGCAAGAGTAAGCCATTGGAACGGAATCACCCAACTCCAAAAAACATGTAAGGCAGGGAGACCCGAAATCCTGTGTCTTCCGCAGCTACTCGAAATCTGGTGAACACAAAGAAACTAATAATAAAAAAAAGAAAAATAATAATAATAATAAAATATTTTATAACCAACGTGGAAGGAAAAGAAGTTCGAAAGGAATCGATCCCTATGTGAGAGAATTTCGTGAAAAATGTAACGCGATTAATAAATGTAACTGGACTAAAAATCTATTACCATTAATACGAGTTGACTTAGGCGTTACCTCCACCATCGCTTTAACTGATTCGGGATCTAGTAGAACTTTAATCAGCCAAGAATTAGCGGACATATTAGCGAAACACCATCTAGTAAAACGGAATCAACCGGTGAATATAAAGTGTGCTACCGCCGATAAACGTAATATAAACATAAACCTGAGCATTACCGTTAAGGTTAAAATCAAGAACCTGACCTGGATGTTTACGATGTTAGTATGTAAGGAATTAGGACCTGATTTAATATTAGGTGCAGACTTTATTAGTAAAACAGGAATGATTCTTGACATCTATGAGCAAGTATATTATTTCCGATTTGACCGTACACGGAAATTTAAATTTGATTGTAATAAAAAAATAAAGAAAAAGAGTTGTTCATCTACTGCACATGTAATACACCAAGACTCAGATTTATCTCATCTAGAAAGAAGAGATAGAGTGAGAATACTGAAATTAATAAAAGAATTTTCCTCAGTTCTTACACCTAAACTAGGACTCACTAACCTAATAGAGTATAAAATTAATCTGAGCGATCAGAAAGTAATACGCCTACCTCCGTACAAGTTGTCGCCTCCCAAGATGGAAGTGATGCGAAACCATATCAACAAGTTGTTTGAGCAAGGAGTCATTGAACCCTCTACGTCCCCATATTCTTCACCCTCCTTTTTAGTACCAAAAGGTCAAGATAAACACAGACTAGTTGTGGACTATAGGCAATTAAACAAAAGAATAGAATTTGAATCAATCCCTCTTCCAGACATCCATAGTGCATTTCATTATTTTACTAAAGCTATGGTCTTTACGGTAATGGATCTGAATCAAGCTTTTCACCAAATACCCCTTTCTGAAGAATCAAAACGTCTAACCGCGTTTGCAGTTCCTTTTAACTTGTACCAATTTACTAGAGTACCCTTTGGAATATCTCAAGGAAGTTCCGTATGTAGTAGACTATTAGAAAGGATATTTCACGATATTAAATTTAAATATGTGTATCACTATTTGGACGACATCGTTATATACAGCGAATCTATGGAACTACATCTTAAACATCTACGCGAAGTGTTATCTCGGTTACTAAGAACAGGATTAACTGTTAACCCAAAGAAGGTAAGTTTTGCCGTCCCACAGTTTTCATTCTTAGGTCACATCGTGAAAGCGAATGGAAAGGTAAGCATTGACACCGAACGAACCCGCGCTATTAGAGAATTTTCACCCCCACGAGATGCAAAAGGTATAGCCCGATTTTTGGGAATGGTAAATTATTTCCACAAATATATTCCCCATCTTGGCGAATTAGCAGCACCCCTAAACTCCTTACGAAAGAAGGGAACGAAGTTCGAATGGAGCTCACTACATCAAAACGCGTTTGAGCAACTTAAAGAAAGTATTATATCTCCCCCAGTTTTGCAACTAGCGGATTTCACGAAACCTTTCGTAGTGCAAACCGACAGTTCCAGTGTAGCGTTAGGTGCAGTGATATATCAAGAGGTAGATAACTGTAGACTACCTATTAGTTATGCATCACGAACACTGAGCGACCAAGAAAGAAAGTATTCCGGATATGAATTGGAATGTTTAGCAATTGTTTTTGCGTTCGAGAAGTTTAAACCCTTCCTAGAACATAAAGAATTCCTTTTGGAAACTGACAATCAGGCGTTATCTTGGTTATTGAATCACCCTAAACAGTTAGGACGTATTGGAAGGTGGGATATTGAAGTTAAACTGCTACAAATTCAGAGTGCAGCATATAAAAGGTACTCAAAACGTAGTCGCTGATACCCTGTCCCGTATGTTCCAGTCGCCCACTAAAACTCCCGAAAACAAGGAGAATCCGGAAATAGTACTTGCTAACGCCGTAATTACTGAGTTCCCCCTTGCTTTTACAAACATTGCCCTGTATCAACAACGAGACCCCTCACTGAAGCCTATTATAGAACAACTTACGCAAGGTATTAAATCCGAGAAGTACGTATTGAGTAAAAATGTACTGTGTCACAAGATAAGAAGCGGAAAGGAATTAAGAATAATAGCCCCTGATGTAATTAAGCCCATGCTGATGGAATACTTCCATTCATCTACCATAGGAGCCCATATGGGAATCAATAAGACAATACATCGTGTTCGAAAGGAATATCATTGGAACAATATGAACAGCGAAATAGCCAACTACGTAAAGAAATGTACATTAAGTGCCCTCAGTAAACCAGCCAGGAATACTCAAGTAAGCCAACTGATTTCAGAAATCCCTAAGACCCCTTTTTCTAAACTTTATCTAGACTTTTCAGGTCCATATCCACGATCCAAA
This sequence comes from Magicicada septendecula, assembly GCA_034769895.1. Taxonomy (NCBI): domain Eukaryota; kingdom Metazoa; phylum Arthropoda; class Insecta; order Hemiptera; family Cicadidae; genus Magicicada; species Magicicada septendecula. Next base: position 805,473,319 of record CM068368.1, on the reverse strand, counting down.
TCAGGTAATACAATGTTACTCATCTGTGTAGATTCGTTCACTAAATTTGTTTGGATGTATCCCATGCGACGAGCATTAGCGTCGACGACTGTAAAAATATTACAGGAAAGATTATTTAAAGACTACGGTACTCCTGTACGTATAGTATCTGATAATGGTCCACAGTTTAAAGCGAAAGAATTTAGGAATATGTGTTTCAAGTTAGGGATAGACCATATAATCACTACAGAGTATCGACCGCAAGGCAATATTGCTGAAAGGTATCTACGAAACCTCAAATCTGCGCTAATCGCCTATCATGCTAACGATCACACGTCATGGGACCAAAACCTATCCTGGATTCAATACGCTTTTAATTCAGCTTATCACGAAGGTCACAAGTCGACCCCGTTTGAGTTATTGTACAAATACCGACCAAACCACCCTTTGTCCACAAGATGGAAAATACACGATCTGCTGCCTCCGCAAATAACGGATAAGCAGATAAAGCGAATATGGAATAAAGCCCGCTCTAATTTAAGAGCAAACTTAGAGAAATCCAGAAAATACCACGAGAAAGGTAATCATAACAATTCAATTAGGTACCAAGTAGGTGACTTAGTAATGTATAAGACTCACCCCACTAGTAGTGTGATTGATAAGACCACCTCTAAACTATCATACCGATGGTGTGGCCCTTACCAAATCCAGAAGTACCTAACTCCAGTTACAGTAGCCCTGTGCGAACCTGCGACTCGAAAATATGTGCGGAGAACGCATATTTCGCAGTTAAAATTGTATAAGAAGAAGAGACGTAATAGTATAACCCAGAATAGAAAAGGGAATACTAGGTAGTGAAGTAAATTATACTTCTGAAACCGTGGAAAATGTTAAACGTAGAGTTTGGAAATGAGGCCTGATCAACCTGAGATCCAATTCTGCGAAGCATACATTAATGAGTACTCATTAACTAGATGTAAACTAATACTCATTAACTAGATGAGTTATCTAGTACTCAATGGAAACAAGATAGAATTCTAAATAGCATAGATTTAGAAAATTAGTCTATAGAGAGAGAGTAAGACAACCAGAAAGAAAAAACCGGTAGTAGATTTAAGTGATAGAGATAAGAAAGAGTTTTGTGTTTTATTTTGTAAATATTAAGTGTGAATAGTATGTAAAAAAAAAGGTTAGTTAATAAGAATATATTAAAGAGATTGTGTTGTGGAGAAGAAGCAAGTTGATATAACGCTAAACAATAACTATGTGAAGGAAATTACACACACTGACACCATTCATACTCCAAGTCCCCAGTTGTAAAAAAAAAAAAAAAAAAACCGTAACGTGCAAATTAAGCGGTGGAGTATGTGACGATTTAAATTGTAACAGTAACTGTAAAAAAAAAATTTTTTTAAAGTAAGTTTGCGAGCGATTAAGCAATTTTAAATCTCACTATAATACCTAAAACCCCTGTATGTACTCAGTATGAGAATAAGAAGTAATTAAGAGGTCCCAAGAAACACTAATAAAAAGGGAAATTTGTAAAAAGTTATTATTGTCATATTTAACCCTTTGCTGTTATCATGCGGTGACCTGTTAATTCCGGACTCGACGTGTCTACCGAGTCGTCTGTAATTTAGAATAAGAAAAAAAACCCTAATGTTAATAATTAAAAATCTGAAGACACAAATAGTCGTTAAAATAACTCACTTAAATTATATATATTTATTAAGGCATAGTTTTGTAATAAAAAAATGTTAACTTAAATAAAGATAGGAACTATATTCTCGCGGAGTAGTTGCCCCTCTCCCTTTTGTTAAGTACCAGTCGAAGCGAGCAGAAAAACGCTCTCTCGCTATGTTGACTTCACGGAGTGCAGACGTACGAGCGAAAGCTCTGACAAAATGTGCTAATTTATTTGTTTTAATTTAAATATAGTATACTAGATACTACTGCTAAAAGCGTGTGTCATGTACCAATAAGTATAAATATGTGATAACAAGAAGACCTAATATGTAACACAAAAGACAGAAATAGTGTTAAACAAGATGACGACTCCCTTCAAGAAGTAACTGCATTTTCAACATTATTCCTGAAGATGTGATCTACAGGAACGTCATAGAGACACGAATACCAGGCATAAGACGCTGTTTAGGACATCTGAGAATCTACAATCCATACACCAAAGAAGCTCCAATCTGCTCTGTGAACATCCGAGCTTTTCTTGACAAAAAAAAAAACGCGACCCGGATGATGACGCCGACTACAAGGACTCCCAAGACGGACACCCCAGGACGAGGTTTCTACATTCCATTGTAAAGGTGACTCGATAGCCTGTCTATCGAGGGTTAATAATATATGTTACACTACACACTTCTAAAAGAGACTTTTCAAAGACGATTAATCTTATGTAAACATTAAAAGAGAAAATCTAAGTATTTACTGTAAAAATTTAATTATCATACGTTGTAACGCTTTAAATGTTAATGTAACTTATTATCGTTCCAAGTAATAGTACCATTCTTCAAATGGTTAAAGAAGTCTTGCAAGCTTATATAATGAATTGAAAATAATTAGAAGTCTTTACTATAAATATACAGAAAGTAAACTCGGATCCGAGGTATAAGAACATAGAATCAATTTGATCCCAAAGTATTATGAGAAGCGTTTAAATATTTTAGTTTAATTAATGAAGTCATGGGATCTGTCAGTAACTGTTGTTAAATAAAGAGAAGTCGTCTTGCTACACATGAAAATGAGTGCATAAATCAGTAAAATACCTTCCCTTGTTTCCTTACACAGATAGTAAGTAATTTGTTCAGTTAATTTGATTTGAATACAGTTCGTTACAACGTAGGCAGCCCATATAATTGGCAGAGGTCAGTTAAGATGGGTTCCCTGGATTTGTAACGCGGGAATACGTTACACGACGAGGCTGAAGCGAACGGCGGAAATAGTGGAATACAACAGTAAACGAATTTACTTATATCTTATAATTGAACGCCATCAGAGTGATGGGTTATAAATTGGCGAACCAACGTGTGAGGCAATAAATTAGAAAGATAATTTATAATTAAAAAAAAAAATAAACGAAAATGAGGAAGCGAGAAACATCGCGCAAACGTGCGGCTGTAACCGAGAAAGAAAGCGAATTAAGCATGGAAGACAAGGAAGCAACACCGGTTTAGGAAGTAGAAACCATAATAAGTAAGGCTCAGGAGAAACAACCAGAAGAACCACACAAACAGAAAGCGAGAAGACGCAAGAAATGATTAAACGTATGATGGAATTAATGCAGGAAACTGGTAAAAAAAACGGAGGAGAGTAATAAGAAACTAATGGACGAAATGAAGGACAATAAACAGTCTATGGAGGAAATAAGCCGAAAAACGGAAGAGACTAATAAGAAAATGGAAGAAAGGATGGAGGAGTTAAAAAGGACAATAAACAGTCTGTGGAGGAATTAAAAAAGGACAATAAACAGTGTATGGAGGAAACAAAGAGTGATAATAAACAGACAAAGGAGGAATTGAGCCGAAAATTGGAAGAGACTAATAAGAAAATGGAAGATAAGATGGGAGAATTGAAAGAGAATAGCAGGAAAATGGAGGAGAAAATAGACGAAAATAATAGAGCATTGAGGGAAGAATTGAAGGGAAATTACCAGGAAACCATGAAAAAATTGTATGAACACAAAGAGTCATTAAAAAAAGAGTGGAATAACAAGATGGAAATTAATAACCGGCAATTGCAGGAAGAATGGGACAAGAAGCTAGAAGAACCGGTGACCGAAATTAAAAGGGTTGAATCCGAGACCAAGGAAAAGTGTGAGCGGATGAACCAAGAGATACTGAGCGTTCGGGAAGAAACGAATGGACCAATAGAAAATATACGAACCAACCAAGCAGTGATGGGAGAAAGATTAGAAAGCATAGGTACTAGTCTTAATCGGGTACAAGACCAAACAACTGCCCATAGAGATAAAATCAACTCTCTAAGAAACAGACAATGTACCGGTCCCCATACCGCATGTGAGGAAAACCGAGAAGTTATCGACTTCCAGAATTATAGAAAAAACCCCATGCTATTCCTAGAACGGGTAGAAGAAAAAATAGTAAAAACAGGAGAAGACAGATGGGTTGTAATTAGAAGTATGCTGGACGAAATGTTCAGAAAAGTCTATGATAATTGTTGGACGGCGATGCGGCCGAGTATACATAACTTCCAAGAATTTAAAAAACAATTTAAATCTAAGTATTGGTCTGATGCCACGCAACATATGATAAGAAGTGACATAGGATTGGGCCGATATGATCTACACGGCAAACAAACTCCGACCGCATACTTTCTGGGTAAGATCAACATAGCCAGACATTTAGAGCCTGCAATCCTACTGAATGTTTAGTGAGGTTATTGGCTTATCACTATGGTGGAGAAATTACGAGAGGCCGAATAAACGGACGGATACAAACCGTTGAGGAGATGTCGGCATTGTTAGCGGAAATGGAACAAGAGAAGAGCTTCCTCCAATACAGACGAAGGAGCGACGAGATGGATAGAAATAATGGTCGCCGCGACGCCCTATATGAAAACTACGGGAATAGACCAAATAATAATAATTACAACAACAACGGTAACCACTATCAACGTAATTACCAAAATAATAATAACAATAACAACTATCCACGGAATAATGCGATGAATAATAACAACAATAACAACAGCCACTATTACCGTAGCTCTCCTACGAATAATAATAACGGATACCAGCGTGCCAATGATAGAGACAATCATTACCAGAACAACCGAGGTCATCAAAACAATTACGATACCCGATACAGACAGAATAATAATGGCAATTATAACAACCAAAACCAAACATTTCGAAGGCATGTGAATTATGTGAGCACTGAAGATGGAGATATGGGAAGACGTTCGTACCAGGGACGAATGAATTATAATGGGAACCGGGAGAGAAGTTTTCAGGAGGAGAATAACCAACGCTACCGGGATGAACATAGGCGTAGTAGGAGCTGCGACGATGACAGGAGTAACAGAAACATAGTGACATTCAACAATAACGACCCGGTCGAAATACTGCAAGCAACGGACAATAACCAACCAAGTAACAACCAGGGAGCCCAGATAGTTCGAATAAACCATATCATGGCGGAGGACAGCCAAGAACCTAATACTGGCCCCAGCAATGAGGATGAAAGAGACTATTCATACGACAACATCGAAATGTATGGGACTGATCCACGATGGGACAATTCCATAACGAGACTTGTAGATAACTTTAACCGAAGGAATCCGCCGGAACAATATAATTGCAGGATAACCCAGAGTGGGGCAGATGCCGAACACGAATAAATATCACAAATTTCAAAAATTAAGTAAGATCATCTTACCGACTCTACAAATCTAGAATATAATTTTAATTGTAGCCACCGGAAGGCAAAACAAGTCAATAAGAAAACAGGTATCATTAGCAGTGACCAGCGGAAATATAGCTATACCTATGATTTTTCTAATAACTAGTAACCTACCATTTAATCTACTAATAGGCTGTGATATTTTGAGAAAATACTCAGCAATAATTGACATGAAACGGACCATATGTTGTTGTAAAAAACAATAACAACAATACTTATGTAATCAGTGATGTGGAGACGAAGAAGATTAAGGGAACATACAACCAAGTTTTCTTAAAAATGTATTATGAAGCCAATTAAAACCATTTTTGAATAACTCTCAAAAGTCAAACAAATAGTAAGGACAACTTACAGTACATTTTGATAATGTTATTTTCGATCAAGTGCATAAACGAATTTGAATAAATCTCAAAATTCAAACAAATAGTAAGGACAACTTACAATACATTTTGATAATGTTACTTTGGATCAAGTGAATAAACGAATTTGAATAAATTTCAAATTTCTAAACGAAATAAGCACCTCTTATTAAATGTAGTTACGAACATATTATTTGAATATAAAAGAAAGAGACAACATCCATGAATCAGGAGAAACCAAAGTATTATAAAATGAATAGGAAAAGACAAATGTAGACAATCGACGATGAAAATAAGACGAGACTAGAAACGAAATTACTACGAATAACCTATCATGATTGTGAGGGAATCAACAACAACATATACTTGTTATACAGATACTTGTTACGTTTCAATTAAATAAAGATAGTGAATGAAAAATGAAGATTAAGCAGTACTGATAAAGAAGGAAAGAAGATAATACCAATTAAAAAAAAAAGTTATTAATATCGCCACAAGAAAATGAACATCTGAAGGAATCAATGGAAAGGAATATTTAGATCTGAGAATTTAAACTGAGTGAACCATCACAAGAATATATTATTATATTATTTTTATTTGATTTAGTCGTGAATAGACAAGTTATTATTAAATGTGATTGACTGATGAGATAGCTCCAGCAATCGATATTATTGATGTATTATGTATTATAAGGACAGCGGGGTATTAGGTCAAGAGAGCCCCCGACTGATTCCAAGATATATGTGATAATGATTAATTTGTTAGGGAGGTAACATGTTCCAGGGATAGAACACTTATAATTAAAGACAAGTATACCAGATCATAAAAAGGATAACAAGTGCTAATATGAAAGATAAGATAATTGATAATTTCAACAAAATATATTATTTTATTAAAATAATCAAATTTGGTAGCAGGGTGTTATGTACATTTCATTTGGCATAGCTTGATATCATACCAGATTTAATGAAGATCATGGATAAGAAACTTAACAAGAAGAAACATATCTTTTAAAAATGATAGTGAAGATGAACAAATGACAAATTTAAATTGACTTAGACTACAACTGACCGTACCCAAATTAATGTTTAGGTAAAGTGATGGAAAATACCCAGATGATGAGATAAAATTTGACCAATTACAATAATAATACTTACGGAGACAGACAGCATTATGGACCATTACTATCAGTAAACAAATTGTTTTGTTAAATGTATCATACAATATAGAAATAATCAAAATACAAATTGAGGGATAATAGGCCCAAATACACAATAGAATGTAATGTTAACTAACCAATATATTTGAATAATACAAGAACACAATCATTATATATACATGGAAACATACAATTAAAATAGTGTGATTCTTGGTGGACCTAATGTTATAAAATAAATACTGTACAATCAAAGAATAGATTATTGTGTAATAAAAAACAAATAATAAAATATGGACAAAAATATAGAAATGCCAATCCATGTGTAAACAAGGCTTAAGAAGTAACAATTATCAAATGTATATGAGAAGAAAAAAAAACCAGTAAAAGTACTTAGTACAGCAATGGCTGAACTGTCTAAGACAAATAGAGAGATATAAAATCATTATTAAATGTTTAAACTTTTTCTTTCAGTGTTTGAAAGTAAGAATAAAGTTGTGTTTATGTTATTTATAGTTTTGTTAGGTAATGAGTGGATGATATGTCTTATGCAGGATTTATGTAACCAGGCACATACAGATTGTTTGATCACAAAATGTGAATTATGTTTTTTATAATGTTCCAGTGATAATTATTGTTGTAATTTTAAATAATAATACTAATAGAGTTATAGGGAGTAGTTTTGATGGTAGTTGCATAGTTAATAGGTGTTACAATAACAGAAAATAAAATCTATTCATGTTTTACGTACCGAGTCACTTTATGGTTAATATAATTAAATTACCTTATTCGGTCCACCTTAGTGACACTAGCTTCTTTCGTTCAATGACGCGTTTCGGGATGAAATCCCATCTTCAGATACACAATATCAATCAAAACGTAAATGTATACCACATTTTGTGGTTATGTCATAATTTAAAATGTTTAAAATCTTTTAAATAAAATATACAAAACGTAACAACTGAATCGCTCGGAGCGCTCGCATGCATGCACGCTGTACCGCGATTTCCTTACGACTGGCTGTAATTATCATTCAACCGTATAGCAGTGTCAAACAGGTTATTAGATCAGAAGTTCATTTGATCATTTAATATATTATTTTTGGTTGTTGTGTTTTTTGTAGCTTTATATATTTCGAACTCCTCTAGGCTATCCATTAATTTACCCTTCTTGCAAGTATGTAACGCTACGAAATTGTTTTCGAAACTAGTATAATTATGACCTTTTGTTATTAAATGTTGTGCAAAACTGGAATTATTATTATTTGTTTTAGGAATATGCTCTAAAAATCTTGTATAAAAATCTCTGCCGGATTGGCCGATGTAGAATGCTGCACAATTATCGCATTTTATTTTTTTATAAACTCCTGATTTATTTTTTAAAGGAATATTTATTTTAGTTTTGAAAATAAAAATACCAACATTATTAACCAACATAATAAAAAACATAAAAAATTCATTTCAGCTAATTATACTGGTTTGATGCCAAATATTTTAAAATCTGTTTTTAAAAGTAAAGGATATATTATTTCATTCAAAACCTGTAATAATTTAAAAAATTTTTTCAAAACTAAAATAAATATTCCTTTAAAAAATAAATCAGGAGTCTATAAAATAAAATGCGATAATTGTGCAGCATTCTACATCGGCCAATCCGGCAGAGATTTTTATACAAGATTTTTAGAGCATATTCCTAAAACAAATAATAATAATTCCAGTTTTGCACAACATTTAATAACAAAAGGTCATAATTATACTAGTTTCGAAAACAATTTCGTAGCGTTACATACTTGCAAGAAGGGTAAATTAATGGATAGCCTAGAGGAGTTCGAAATATATAAAGCTACAAAAAACACAACAACCAAAAATAATATATTAAATGATCAAATGAACTTCTGATCTAATAACCTGTTTGACACTGCTATACGGTTGAATGATAATTACAGCCAGTCGTAAGGAAATCGCGGTACAGCGTGCATGCATGCGAGCGCTCCGAGCGATTCAGTTGTTACGTTTTGTATATTTTATTTAAAAGATTTTAAACATTTTAAATTATGACATAACCACAAAATGTGGTATACATTTACGTTTTGATTGATATTGTGTATCTGAAGATGGGATTTCATCCCGAAACGCGTCATTGAACGAAAGAAGCTAGTGTCACTAAGGTGGACCGAATAAGGTAATTTAATTATAGAAAATAAAAATTTAACATCTCAAGACCTACGCCTATAAAAACTCTGGAATTTTGTAAATTTTAGGAAATACATTTAGAATTTTATAAAACAAATGTTGTAATATGGATAGGTTTATAACTAATAGTATACACAGTAAATATGGAATCGAAATAGTCAGTTTTAAATTATTTAAGAAAATTCAAATAGCAAAAATGTAACGTCAGAATTTCTTAAGCAAAAGTAGGCATGTTTGGTGGCTATGTGTCACAAATGATAAAACCAAAATAATGATGCTATTAGTTTTAAATTCCCAATTAGTATAACAGAGTTATACTAATTTAAAAGTTTTAGCCAAGTTCATGCAATAAAACAATGAATTTGTATGACAATGTATATCTGAATCAACCAACCAGATTTCAAGTTTTACCTTAGCAACCGAAAATGCAGATAAATAAAATAGGACTTCTTTAACAACCATCATTGAAGACAGACGCGTTTTTATAACGTCTTAGCTAATTATATTTTAAATAGAGTAAACCTATACCAAACATAGTAAACGAGTCAGGACAGTTATTGAAGAACATTAGAGGAATCCAAGAGCAACCAGACACCAATTCGGAAGAATTCAAATCCCGGAAGAAAAATTAAAGAAGATTTGGACCCCATCTTCGCACTGAACGAATAAAAGAAGAGGATCTGGGTGAATCTGAATAATTTTATAACTTTATTTAACAACAACACCCACTTATGAACACACGAACCACTTAGAAAACTACACAATAAAAAACCACATACACTATAATACACCAACACTAAAGAACACTTGAAGATAACACAAATTGATTATTACACCTTTTGAATACCAAAAACCTGAACGGCAACTAATAAATATCTAAAACTGTTCATAACCTAGAACTGTGGACAACACACTCACGACTACTAGTTTGCACTATAAACATCAAAACCTTTTTAAATCCTTATCTTGTAAAGTTTGTATTTTGATTTTAAGAGTTGTATTAATTGTTTAACCATAATATTCGGACCGAATACGCCCTGAGATCATTTTATTTAATAGAATAAAAATAACGAGCATCATTATTGAGGTTGATTCCAACATAGTTATTATTCACTTACCAACTTATGAATGAAGACGACATAATTTCGTCACAATTTGTATTAAAATAAAGAAAAACGAGAAACGTAATTGACCAATTCTTTTGAATAAAGATTGATTAAAGGAATACATCTGTTTTGTTTTATTTTGCATTATTATTACTGTTAAAATTAAAAATACGACAGCACAGCAAAGCGGACGGAGCGGCAGTTGGCAGCTCCGAATTACGTCATTGGTACTGGACGACGAGGCGGAAGCGAACGGCGGAAATAGTGGAATACAACAGTAAACGAATTTACTTATATCTTATAATTCAACGCCATCAGAGTGATGGGTTATAATATATATATAAAATGAAATTATTTTATATAAATATATACTGCAATAAATCATAAATATAGTCGTTTTTTGCACTGATAATTATAATTAGTCTCAAATTTTCATTGTGTTTTGAGAGAAAACATCTTTTTCTTTATTTGTGTTCTGGTGTTGTCATAGAATTCCTTTGATAGGTTCTTTGTAAAATTCCTGTAAATTTTGAAAGCCAAATCTGTATTAAATTCAATCAGTATCCCACTTTTTATTCTTTCCTTTGTAGTTTTTATATTATTGTAGTTATGAGAATAACATTACAAGTATAAAATGGAACCTGTGCCAAATCGACGTTTACTCTTACAATATACAACAACAAACATACCAACATGACATATTTACATTACAATAGGCTGACAACTCTTTTAGTAACTTTGTGATCTTATGATGTTACTTGTATTTACTTTAAGAAATACCTTAATGATCACTGATCAGCTTTCAGCTTACTAGAGTAAAGTCAGGTGTTTTCTAAATGCAATCTAAAGTGATCTAATGCAAATATGTATGATCCTAAACTGGTATAGGAAACGATGTGAAGTATACATAGCCTATCAAATAGGTGAATAAATAAATTACGAGGTTTGATTGAAAAGGTCATGCAGTTTTTGTTTATTTTAAAAATTATGTCTTCATTCATCGACACACTGTCCCCTTCATTCTGAGAGTGTCCACTTTAAAGTAGTCTCAGTTGAATGTAACACGATTAAGCCAGCAGTTTTGCAATCTACAAAACATTTGAAGCATGGACTTTTAGTACAGCCTTGAGCTCGTTTAGCGATTTCGTTTCACGTCTTAAATGATCGCAAAACGTTGTCCACTCGTGAAAATTATCACTATTGGCAGAAGGGAAGATCGCGTTGGAACACATCTGGTGAATACGGCAGTTGCTGTCTCATCATTGTGACGTTTTCTTTTGCCTAGCCTGGCAAAATTCTTCTCAAGAATAACGTGCGTCCAGGCGCATTATCGGGCTGCAATTTTCATAAATTATTCTTCCATAAATCTGGACGTTTTCTACAAACAGCTTCATACAAATGGCGTAAAATGTTTGAATAGCACTCTTTATTTACCTCTGCGTTTAGCGATGAAATTTCGTGGAACACTAAAACATGATGTTCATCTGAGAACCATGATCTTCAACTCATTTACGGCACTCTTTGAAACTTGTAAACCATTGTTCACTCACAGTAGTCTCGCCAGAAGCCTTCTGAACAGATTTACCAGGACAAAGCAATTTATCTCACAGTTTACACAAAATTTGATCCATGTTCTTCGATCTTGCATTGTAGAATGACAAAAAATCGGCTAAAACAACCTAAGGACGACTTACTCATTAGGTGTAAAATCTAAACTATGCATGAAATAGGGCTAAAATTTTAGACGATTGTCACTAACATGTGTACAAATATCACACAAAAACAATTTTTTAATCATACATTTGTAGCGAAGGAAATTACAAAATTGCACGAACTATTTTTTTAAACCTCGTACATAGATAGTTATATAGGAGATACCCAGATAGATAGATAGACAGATAGCTACAAAGATACATAGACAGATAGGGAGGGAGAAAAAGAGAATAAGAGAGAAAGAAAGAGAGAGAGAGGGAGAAAGAGATTTAGAAAATGATACGTCATTTTTGTAAAATATTTACAGAAAGAAGTTTAAAAGAGTAACATGGTCTACGTTTCCTACACAACTGCAGATAAAGTACACAGAAATTTAATTTTCTCGTCACGTAAGTAAATGATGAACGTTCTGCGTATGCGTTAAGTTTGCCGGCATCTACGTTCTCGTAAAACATAAACGTGAAGCGGTGGAGAGCAGCGACTTTGAAATAAATAATTCTCCGTGTCAGCCGCGCTCTCAAAACAGTTGGCGGAAATAATTCAATGGCATGCACCCAGCGGTTGTAAAACACTCCAGGCAATGTATAACTGGCTCATTACTCATAAATGATGAGAATGTCGTACGACACCTCCCCTATGATTAAACGAAAATATATTTCCTATTTGTGTACACAAGAAATGCCCAAGTTGTACGTGTACATGATTCTGTGTAGGATTTTACACACACATGCGCGCGCGCGCATAAAAGATATATATTATAACGAGAAAAGGTGTAATAGGTGTGTGTTTAAAATAATAATAACTCTTCCTAAATCATATCGACTGTTTAAAAATCATTCCAAATTTATTAAATAAAATTTCCAAAAATTATGAATTAATATTACTCTTTTGTGTGTGCTCATCATACACATCATTATTGCCGCTATCAAATAACATTACACAGACATTCATAAATATAATACACAAGATATAAATTTACATGTATATATAGAAATTTTTATAATATATAATGTGATCTCGACTTGCTCAGATTGTCTATTTCTTTTTAAACTCCATATTTTTTTATATTATATTATTACATATGAATATCATATTCATGAAATATCAATCAATTTTAGAATTACTAAAACATTTCTGCTACGTTATAATTTCAAAAAAATAATTTCGTAAACTTTAAATATCATTTTAAATTACTACTAATTAACCAATTAAAATTTTCAGTTATTATTTACACTATTAAAGTTATCATTGTCTCTTTTCTTTGTAATGTCTTTTATGACTCGTTGGTTGACGAGTAAAAATGGTTTTATGTCACCTTATGTCTGTGCTGTGATTCCTCGTCATGATCCTGAGCCCTGTGTCCTGTGTCGATCCTCCGTTGTCGTCTGATCCTCCTGGAGTCCGTTGTCCGGTCCTCCTGATCCACTCAGCCTTCAGATGACTCGTACGGTACTGCTTGGATATCGACCTTGGATGCTCCCCCGTCGGGCATAGCCTTCGCCTGCAGCTGTGTTCCAACGAAAGAAAGAGATCGAGCCGGTGCTGCTCGGGTATTTATACTGTCGGGCGCAAAAATCATGTTTCAACCATTCTGTGCACGATTTATATTGTTGTAGTTTGTCGAGCGTCCCTTTACAGATTCGATTATTTTTCGTACGTATTTTAATTTTAGTCGCAACATGCGAAGTCTATTGTTTATTACTCGATGTTGATATGATCGGTAATTTTTTTATGTATAATTGTACGTTTACAGTTTTTCTATACTTTAATTGTCCTTAGTTCTATTCACTTTTATTTACACTGCAATAATATGTACTAATTGTTTTGCACTAGATTTTGCACATCTTCCCGTCTTTATATTATTAATAACGTGGCGTAATTTGTTTTGTCATATCTTACGCGTACTTACCACAATTTAAATAAATTACTTATTTAATTCACATTTATTCGGGGGTGAGGCTATGCCGGTTTCAACTGGCTTACACTCACACACATAAAATACAGTTGTACATAAACTTAGCTGTGTGTGGCGTGATCTGCGTGTACCGACCTGCGTTCGGTGTTCCCCTTCGCTGGTTAATTACAGCTTTCAATACGCATTTTTTAAATACTGAAAATATTAGTAATTTATTATAATTTAGCAGTTATTTTTAACTAACTGCGACAATGCACAGTAACGTACGCACACGTACTGTTGCGTGTGTGTATATATATATATATATATATATATACTTTTTTTAAACACTTTTTGCTACAGTCTGTTTCTTGTTGCATAGAAAATTTATTTAATTCTTATAAATTCTTCACCTCAAGATGTTTTATTCCCTTATTTGGTAAATCTTTTGGGAAGCGTATTGTTTCCATCCTCAGCCTTCCTGATTTTATATCTGTGGAGTAGGCCTATTTGTGTTTTGGTTCAACGAACCAACCAAAACACAAATACTTCACAAGATATTTATAAAATCAGGAAGGCTGAGGATGGGAACAATACGCTTCCCGAAACATATACCAAATAAGGGAATAAAACATCTTGAAAGGTAAAATAAGGTAAAGAATTTATAAGAATTAAAAAAATTATATATATATAAAAAGGATCCTAGACAAAATCATTAATATATAAACCTGAAATGATTACAAGAGTTCGATGAGTGTGCTAACAAACGAGAAATTCTATTATAAGATCAAGTGAGAAGAATTGAAAATAATGTACACATATAGTGGAATAATACTTATTCTCTGGTCAAGACAGGTTACCGTCATGATAAATAATTTAGTTATTGATGAAAATGATTAATAATTGGTCGTTTTTAGACTATCGAATTAATTTAGTAGACGCAGGGCAGGCTACAACGAATGAATACAAGGAAGGTAATGTGACTATCATTACGCTTCAGCGGCCCACATTGCTATCAGTACGGCTTTCTAATGTCTGGACCGGGAGGGTGAAATCTCAAAATGAACCTTGTTAGTACGGTTTGCTAGAGAAGAACCCAGGACCGCAGCTACGCGATTAACTAAAACATTGTGATAAATTATCCAAGTTAATAATGAACAACCACAGGTCGGAGAAAGTATGTAATGATTATTTAAAAAAAATAATTGTAGTCACTGCGAGTACTGATCAAACAGAGCATGCGTATTAAATATGGATTCAAATAATTATCTGTTGATGTAACAAACAGCGTACTTTACACAAAAGATAATCCTACGTGACCGCCGTGAATGGTTAATTCTGTATACTGAACGTATTTATTATTTATGTTAATTTAAAATATTACATCCTTATTCGTAGTGACCGTCAATCAATGAATTTTTCAGTGAAGGGTTTGTGAGGATCGGTAAAAAATATAACACAAATAACTTATTTGTGTCAACGTCTCGACAATGTTTATTATCATCATCACTGAATACAAATATTACATTCATATCTGTTCATTATTTCTTGTATATTTTATATTATTATTAATAATAATAATCCTTTATGTGCAAGAATATATTTTATTGTTTTGTGAATATTACTATGTTACAATAGTATTTAACTATCATCATCAGATATGTATCACACACACACACACACACACACACACACACACACACACACACACACACACACACACACACACACACACACCTATACACACATACATATATACATATATCATCATATCTGATGATGATAGTTAAATTCTATTGAAACATTGTAATATTTACAAAGTAATAAAACATATTCTTGTAAAAAAGGATAATTATTATTAATAATAATTTTAAATAATTTATATGTTACGATTAATGATGTAGTAAATGCAGGGAATAATAATTTTAACATTTTATACAACAAACAATTATACAATAAACGTATTAACAACTGTGCAGATTTATACCTTGATTATTAGGAAACATCAAACAAAATATTAATTGGTAATAATACCATAATATTAGTACCGTAATATTAGTATTGAAGTAGATAATTTTTCCTCTGAAAGTATTAATTCCTGATGTTTAAGGTTATTGAAGTAAAATCTTAAAGAACCTGTTTACTTGTTAATTTATATTCAAACCTTTTATGATATACATTATCTTTGCAAAAGTGAGTAAGGTTTATATATTATATGTTAATATAAAAAAATTTACAGAAGAAATTTACGATCTGTTAATATAATACATAATTAGATTATTAAGCAGTATTTAAAGATAGCAAATTATTTAAGATAGCAACGCTGCATTAAC
Source organism: Magicicada septendecula (assembly GCA_034769895.1). NCBI lineage: Eukaryota > Metazoa > Arthropoda > Insecta > Hemiptera > Cicadidae > Magicicada > Magicicada septendecula. Next base: position 805,457,152 of record CM068368.1, on the reverse strand, counting down.
CAGATTCCACGATAATACAACCCAAACACAAAACACAAATTACATAACATACGTGTATTTATAAATAATTACAGAACACAAAGTATAAAATAAAATCTACAAAATTAAATGCAAAGCATTAATTGTGTTCCAATTTTCACAACTTCAATAGCAATGCATACATTCTTAAAATGTGAAAAGCTACACTGAAGAGTTAGCCTGGGCAGGTGACGATTGGGAACAAGCTTTTGTTCTTTACATCCAGCTTTTCTCTTGGTCGTAAATGACAACTAACTCTGAATTCTGCATTCTGAAGCACCATTTTTAGAATGCAAATAAAAATAAATAATATTATTTATCTTGCAATACAAGTTCATTTAAGTGGAAATATAAAACTACGCGAGATCAGTTTCAAATGATTACAAACAAATTTATTTTGTCGTAAGTAATCACACAATGCACTAGGCGATTCACCAATAATCATTAATTATGTCTTGCTTGACATATATGTGATATAGTTAACAATTAGTAAGTCATCACGGGTCTGGTTTATTTTTCCAGAAGGTAATGTACTGAAGAAAATTTCGAACGTTTTAAAGTTTCAATATTTAATTAAACATTTTAAAACGATTCTATAGAAAGGTAATTTAAAACGTATAATTCGATCATTGTTAGTATAGTTTAACAGAAATGCCTTTTAGATAATCGATTTCTTTGGCTTTCATGTCCGGCGTCGTAATGGCTAAAACTACTATCCGGTCTGTAAGGCCGTGGTTTCCGTTTTCTTCAACAGACGTTTCGCCCTTTGTTTAATAAGCAATAAGGCCTTTGCCACAGTACTGCGGTGTACTAACGGACATCTTGTTAGTACGTTTTAAGTCCTTTGACACTAAAATTGGCCTCCAGAGACGAGATCGAAACGTCTATTGAAGAAAATTGAAGACCACGGGCCTTACAGCCCGGATAGTGGTTTTAGTAATTGCCTATTGCATAGTTACATAATAGTATTGAACACAGAAACTGGAATAGTTACTATACAGAAACTGGATCATCCGAATTACAGCTAAATAGTGACTTAACAATGATGTGGTTCTTTGTGAATTAATTCTTTTTTTATTTACACACTGTATTAAAAACAGATAAGATTAGAATAATCAATTATATATTGCCAACCAATAAGTAATCTGCAGTTGCAGGTCGTCTGTAATAAATCCAGTTTTCCAGTTACTTGATATATTCCCTGTACGTGTGTTTTAACATAAGTATAATAATCTTTGTGAATTAATTCTTTTTTTATTTACACACTGTATTAAAAACAGATAAGATTAGAATAATCAATTATATATTGCCAACGAATAAGTAATCTGCAGTTGCAGGTCGTCCGTAATAAATCAGTTTTCCAGTTACGTGATATATTCCCTGTACGTGTGTTTTAACATAAGTATAAAATTGAATATATCTACTGGAATGTCTAATTTAGAATGGGAGTACCACTTTCAATAGTTGATCACTTCCGTACTTGAAACCAAATTATTGCTCTTCACAGCTGTTAACACACGTGACTAACAGTATGTTTACAAGTAGGGGCCGGTTGATTTTGAAAGTCGCGTTAAAGGTTTTCCATAGAAAACAGAGCTACTCGATATTTTATAAACTAGATTTAAACCAGTCATACGTTACTTAAATATGTATGTCAATATTTTACATCACTTCTTTTTGGTTTATCGAGTCTTATGGAAACATTTAATAACAAGAAATAACTACTTTCTGCTTTTATCAAATCGTTAGACATCTTCTAGGAACATCGATAAATTAACTGTAATAATAATTCGCAAAACATTATTTAATGTATTCATAATAAACTTGTTTCATTGATGTTTGTGAAATATATTTTAATTAATCTTTTAACGACAACGGCGTTTTGTTAATAAGAGTACTTTAAATACTGTACGTGGGAGGTAAAGGGCACTATGTCACAAAAGTAAATTTTGCAGGAGAGAGGTTTAAAGTTTTTTTTTGCGTTTGTTTGTTTACAGTTTGCTTATTTGTGAATATTTTTCAATAAACTCTTATACAGTTACTCTTTGGACTATTGACTTTTAAAATATAATAGGTACTGTAGTTTTTAAGGTTTATTATTTTTTAAATGAAAAAAAAAAATGAAAAAATTTGTGGACATAGTAAGGTTGCTATCTCTGTTACTTATTGAAATAGGACATAGTGCTCTATACGTCTGCATAAAGTAATAACAGTATAATAAACTAACAGCAGATTCCAATATTTGAAAAAATGGACATAATGCCCTTTACCTCTGGCATACAGTGATATAAAAATAAGTTGAAATACGTTGTTGCATTAGTTTTGTAGAACTGGCGCTTTTAACGAATCGTGTAGTGATGTCTAAAGTTTATAAATTGGATAAGAATGTTATATGACGCAAACGCGTTAGGACCCAATGGTGTGAGGTGTGTATTGACGAAGGAACAAATATATTTTCCTTTCTTTGTGTCTGAGAACCAGCAATGATCACTAATAAAATCTTTACTTTGACCTTTAAAAGATGTAAATCGGATTTGATGAAACGCATTTTTACTTATAATTCTCGTTAAGAATACGTGTCGTTTCTCTATATATAAGCAAATGCTATGAAGTAATAAATAAATATAGAAATAAATTAAAAACTGGTTTGAATATGAAAAACGCTTTAACGTTTCAGAATGCATTTTGATGTTCTTAGTCTGATATCATAATTACTTTGAGTTAAATAAAAGTAATGAGTCACTTATTAAAAAGTCTCAAATTTGCAATGCATAAAGGAGTCTTAATATCTCTTCCGTTTAAAAGACTTGATGTTTTCTAATATAATTAATTTGCATATTGTTTATTAGTCACTTCCTTTTAATATCGCTTTTTATATTGAAGGAAATTATGAGTTGCAAAGGTATAGTAACTTGCTGAGTTTCATTAATCTACATTGATGTCTTATTTAAATTAATTGTTGGAGTCGATTACATATTTACTGCGGATGTCTAAAATTTAAACATTTAGTAATTTCATCATATATTATATGTTTCCATTCTAATTTAAAGCGTGATATTTTGATTTAGATAACTGAAGGTAACTAACAAATATGAAGATTTGTCTAGAGAAGGTGACTGTGAGGTTAGTTCTCTTGTATACAGTGAAAACGGAAAAGCCATACAAAACGTCTTTACGTATTTGTCCCAAGGAAAGTACATAGAGAACAGTAAACATTGACAGGATTGAACGGATATGTTTGGAAAGAGGTACAGTCTTCTTGAAGTAAAAACAAATCCTTCAATTTGACTCCACGAATGAAAGGAAATTTGTTTTTAGTTGAACTTAAAAGTCATTTGTAATTTAATTTCTTGCACATCTTATTAGTTATGTCAGTTAATTTTGATCTCCATATTGTAGCGATTTTTTCTCATCCGTGTTTAGGCACGATTATAAGTTTCTGTACCTTTTAATGACATAAAATTAGAAAATTCCTAACGTACGCGTAGTTGGGCCAACGAGTTCCCGGTTTGGCTCGACTGTTTGGCATTTGTCCGTCTGTCTATCTGTTTGGGGTATGTCTCACGATAACTTTTGAACGCATTAACCGATTTTCGTAAAACTTGGCATCCGTGTCCATACTTTTACCCTACAGAACCCTATTAACATTGAAAGTGTTTATAAGGACGTGTCGCACATTTGCGACCGATCGCTGGTGCGTTATCGAAAATGGGAACCGGTGAGTTTCCATAGAAACTACTCCTTTGTTGTCCTACTACTATAAAGTAGTACACATATAAAACTTCGCCAATGAATGCGACTACATTTAACTTATAATCTGTACATTGGTAAATGAAGAATGACTTCATTGATTGGTGAATGAACATAAATATATATGAACATAACATATATATTTTTTAGATTTATTGAAGTATTTTCAATGCCCTTCTCTGTGCATTGCATTTGTGCAATGCTTGTAAATTTTTTTTTAGAATGGTCCTCCAAAAATAGGAGACGGGAGGCAAAAGTGGAAGGGGTAAAAATTGTGTACGGTTTCCAAGCCCTCAAATAATTTAAAAAAAATCTGGACATTACTTTATTCGATTTCATTTGAACAAGGATGAACATCAGTAAGTTATGGTAAAGTGAAATGAATTGTAAAGTGTGTGCTATAAATTGTGACGAGTCTGGTGTAAGTGAAAACGGAAAAAATAAAGAAATTCAATGAACCATCAATCACCAAATGTGTAGGCAGTACTACACCAAATGACATAAGAACTTTAAATATAAATACCAAGTTATACAAAATATTATTATGTTAAATTGCAGGGGGGAGCAGCTTTTAAAACAACCTGTTGTTTGCAATATAGTTTCTTTACTGTTAATTGTAGCATCCTTTGTATGTTTTAAATTAATCCTTTTACGTAACCCGTCAGAAGTAACCCTACTTTCATTCAATTTTAATTATTAGTGGTGAACTGAGCGTGAAACGTATTATATTTGGGAGGACATGTTCAGAAACATGTTACAGCGAATCGTGTATCTCAGAAAGGAATCAATTTGGACCTCCTAATCATAACATATTTGATTATATAAATATTATTGTGAAAAATTAAATTAACTTTCGTTGTATCACTGAGCGGTGCTTACTCTATTTTGTATGTATCACTTTGCGTAAAATTAATGTTCTTAATGGAGGACAAGAAATAGAGGGAAGAGAGTACTATGAGCAATTTTTAAGCAAGTAAATGGAAACAAGTACAGAGGTTAAATCGTCACAGTTTTCGTGAAAATCATTATATAATCAAAAAGGAAATGAATGGTTTTCTTTACCCTCTGTAAGGAAAACAAACTTTACGAATAAAACTATATAGAGCACATTCCACAGGTGCTCTATAGGCTATATTTTGCTGTAAAGAAGACGCAGTTTATAAAGCAGCTGGTTATACAGCTCTGTTTGTACTTTGACAAGTGATGAAACAAACTGAATGAAACTAATATTCATGATGATGAAGAATGTGTTGGCGATTAAATAGTGTTCGTTTTCCTTGAAAGAGACAGTCGTAATATTTTTAAGATTCGTATTTTAAAATTTTCAGTAATTATATAATTCTATATTCTCAGTTATATACCTAAAGTAAACACCGTAAATGTTTTAAACAGCGTTAATTTTCTAATGCTGAAGAATAAAACAGGGAAGGATACTCGAATGAAATTGTATAAAACTGTGGCTGTCCCCACATTTCTGTATGCTAGTGAGACATGGACTCTTGGTAAAAGGGACGTACAGAGGATTCAGGCAGCCGAAATGAAATTTCTAAGAGGGACGCAAGGTTGTTCTCTTTTGAATCGGACAAGGACCGAGGATATTACATCTCTTCTTACATTGTATCTCTACAACAGACGATTGAGGACCACAGAAGGAGATGGTGTGAACACTTGAATCGCATGCCTGATATCCGTCTACCTGTGGCTGCCTTGGGTTGTCACTCTACTGGGAAGAGAGATGTGTGGGCCGAGGAGGAGATAGGTTCCGGAACAGGTCTAAGTCCTAGTCTTTTGGGTGGTGATGATGATGATTAATTTGCAAAGAGAGATAGAGAGAGACATGCGCACTCGTATATTGTGTATTAACTATACTCACTTTTTCACTCATGACATTGAACCAAATGAGGCAGCACCATTTATACATCACCGTGAATTCTTTAGCCAACTCCCAAATGCTAACCTGAAACTCGTCGACCATAATAAGACAAAAACAGAGTCGAATGAAGCCGAGCTTCGTCAAGCAGCCTTACACACTGTACAAAAACGTTTTCCCGCTGAGCAGTGGATACGAATCTACACAGACGGATCCTCTATACCATCTACAGGGGGCAACAGGGGCTGGTTTCTACAGCTCTCTATTTGAAGGCCACCTCGCTGTAGGAGGCCGCCTAAGCAACTATGACGGAGAGGTAGCAGCCATAAAGGCAGCATCTATTGAGCTTGCCAAGATCTCACCACCTAACAAAGCCGTCTTCCTCATAGACTCAACTGCAGCGATTCAAAACGTGACCTCAAATGGTGACACAAACTGCTCCCTGACAATTGAGTGTAGGCGAGAACTGCAGAACCTTGTACAATTAGGCTGGCAGATTGAACTGCAATGGGTACCCAGCCATGTCAACATCATGGGAAATGAAAAAGCCGACATCCTCGCCAAAATGGGCGCAGCACTACCTCAGCCGGAGACCCCCAGCTCATGTGCATCTGCGAAAGCAAGAATAAACTGCTCAATAAGCCTATGGCTAAAAGAAAAACAATTAAGAACCTGTGTGGGTAAAAGATGGACAACATTGGTTACGGACGGCCCCATCAACAGAACTCTACCCCGAGCAACTAGTGTTGCTCTTTTTAGAACTACAACCGGTCATGACTACCTGGGCTCCCACCTGCACCGCATTGGCGTGTTGTCGTCTCCTGAATGTGTTCTCTGTGGATACGCTTCCATGAATGCAGATCACCTAATTACATGTCCAGCCTTGATCTCAGACACGCATGTCCAAGACGAAGCTGATACGGCAAGGCTCTCACGTCTCTACTGGTCAGCGCGCCGCCTAATGGCCCAACAGCCAAGGGTGGGCGTTGGCTAGTAAGTAAGTAAGTAAGTACTTTTTCTTCAAATAATTTATCTATTATCTGTATAATACTGTACTTTGGTTCTTTGGCATTTATCTACCTGTATTTATGCGCTGCAGAACAAAAGTGTTTCAAGTTCTTATGGACAATAGAAATCGTATTTCAACTGGGACAGGTAAGTTAAATTAACTTTTCCACTGAGGGAAATGCGTCCGCTGAAGCTTGCGTCCCTAATGCTTTTGTAAAACGATTGCTTGAAAACCCGAACAGGTTTGTTTGTAATAGAAAAGAAACTATTTTCCTTTCTTTAGCTAGAGTAATTTTATTATTAGTGAGAATTCACGTCGAACAGATTTTGTGATAATTCAGTTGAAGCAATAGAAGATACGTTTTAGGGCTCTCTTTACATTCTTTAAGCTAATAGATTCTTTACATTCTTTATTTCATTATTTAAAATGTAACTGATTAATTACTTTCGGTATTCTGTTTGGTTCTTTCTGTTGTGTGTCCAATATAAAGGGGCATCCAAGAGTGTTTTGCTTTATGGGTGTGCACTTTACAAAATTAAGTACAGCGAATGTTTCCCAATTTACTCCGGAATTGTGTGTTAGCTAGAATAAAGCATATGTTTCATTTTAAATAAAAACTTTATTATCTCTATAATTGCTATGACTAGACAATCACGTAACCTCCCTGCATGTCGTGTAACGAGGGAGGGAACAAGAATGGATTTTCATATAAAGTTTGGATTTGCATTAATTTATTCGTTATTATCATTACTAACCTACATTACTCTAAGTCTGTGCTCTGTTTCGTCACGTGATTAATATTATGTTTGATGACTACAATGAAATTTATTATAGTACTATTCCCCATCCGTTGTCGCAATACAGACCTTTGCCCTAATAGGCTAATTCCATTACACACTATCTTCCTAATATTTGTCTTTAACTACTGCCCTTTTGGAGTAGCTATTATAGTCTATATGTAAGCAGACATACATTTGGCAACAAAATGTCTTACATAAAATTTATTCTCACTTATTTTATTATTATTAGCCAGGGTCCTACAGTGTATGCTGGATCCCGCATTTCGAATCACTATCCTTCCAGTCATCATCTTTAATAGCTCGATCTCTCATGCTCTTCCTAATTCCTGTTCTCCATTGTGTTGTCAGTCTTCCTTTTATTCTCATGTTTTGTGGTGTGTAAGTCAATGCTTTCTTTGGCCAACGCTTATCGTCGATCCTCATTACGTGGCCATACCATAGCAACTGTCTGGATTCTATTCTTTCTGCTGTTGTAAATACGTGCCATGTTTTCTTTCTTATATTTTCGTTTCTAACAGGTTCTATTCTAGAAATATTACACGCTCTTCTTAAGAAGTCCATTTTCACAGTTTCTATCACCTTTTTCTCTTTATCTGAAAGTTGCCAGCATTCGCAGCCATAAGTTAAAATGGGTTCCACAATAGTTGTGTAGATTGTCAGTTTAGTTTGAAGTTTCATTTGTTCGACCAAAGTATCGATTTTAGCAAACGAATTGCCTTTCTTCCCTGTTGTATCCTATTTTTGATATCATTTTTTGTTGTTCCATCTTCTGAAATAATGCTTCCCAAATATTTGAATTCGCTGCACTTTCCTATTCCATGGATTTGCAGGTCCTGGTCTTCTTCTTGCATGTCTCCTCTTTTCCAATATTCTGTTTTAGTAGTGTTTATGTTTAGACCCCATTCCTCGTACTCTTCTTTCACTTTTCTAAACACATAGTCTATGTCGTCTTCGTCACACGCTATAATTACCTGATCGTCGGCAAATAGGAGAGTAGTTATGCACTGCTCATCCATTTGAATTCCCATTCCTGATGCTTTTCTTCTCCAGTGACTGATGGCTTCTTGGATATTTATTTTAAACAGAGTAGCTGAGAAGCTGCACCCTTGTTTAAGCCCTTTGTGGTAGGAAACAATTCTGTATTCTCACTTTTTATTTAACTTTTGTTCTGAAATTTGTTATTAAATTTGTCTAAACTCAAATATTAGTGTAATATCTAGAAAATAAAAATCAAATTGCATTTTTTTGCTTCTGTATAGTGGCATAACCATAATAAGGTGATGTAGTTTGTAGAGGCAGGCGGGTGAATGGGTATACGAGCCGCACTGATGACGTATGTATCTTTGTATGTTTATAACTTTAGAAACGGAAATTAAGTGAGATACAACATCGTGTATGCGGGAAAACTGAATGTCGTGAGGAGTCTCATGTGTCGTCACCGAAGATAGGATAATGGATCTCATCTATACTGCAGTCACGTTTCGCGGATATTTCCTTCAAACGTTTGCTGACAATTTTTAACTTTCTATTCGTCTGAGCTTCATGTTATTTCGTATAATAGAAATACAATGTGTACTTTGGTTACTAAATGCTAAATACTTTAAACTAAATATTAAATGGAGACTACTTTATGCTAAACGTTACTTTGGAAATGCAAGAGGATTTGCAAGTAATGATTTTAGGCAATTTAATAATAGGCCTAATGTTAAAAATGGAGAGCGAAAAAAGAGGAAAATTGTATGTAAAATAAAAAAGTAGTTTAAAAAAATATTAAGTCAAGAAGCATCAAACGATAACAACATTAGTGAGATTATTTATTCCAAATGTTAGTTTAGTTCATTGACTAGCAGTTCTGAAACATCGACAACGTTTGAATTAAGACAGCTGATAGCAGCCTAAATATTGTATAGCAGACAACGTAAAGTAAGATTACGTAAAAGAACAAGATTCAACTAGTTTTTGATTAAGCCTATATTAACAGTGTGTATCTTGTCAAATACAGAGAGTAAACGCCACCAGCTACGCATATTTAGCTCAGAGACGCAGAATACGTAAAAATGCATTTCTTATCTAAGACCATATTGTGAACTGCTTATTCTGTTGACTCATCGAATATCTGTGCGATAAAAAGTAATGAGACTAATTGGAGCGTTCCAAATATCATTCCAGTAATATTTTCGTAGTCGTTACATTATCCAAAAGTTATGGCCCCTACCCAGCAGTTTGCAAAATTCTTGACAGCGATATCTACCTATAATAGTTGCCTAAGAATCCCAAAGCCCAAGATTCTACTAGTTTTTGCTTAAGCCTATATTAACAATGTGTATCTTGTCAAATACAGAGAGTAAACGCCACCAGCTACATATATTTAGCTCAGAGACGCAGAATACGTAAAAATGCATTTCTTATCTAGGACCATATTGTGAACTGCTTATTCTGATGACTCATCGAATATCTGTGCGATAAAAAGTAATGAGACTAATTGGAGCGTTCCAAATATCATTCCAGTACTATTTTCCTAGTCTTTACATTATCCAAAAGTTATGGCCCTACCCAACAGTTTGCAAAATTCTTGACAGCGATATCTATCTATATTAGTTGCCTAAGAATCCCAAAGGATGTAGTGGAGGAACGTGATAACATGTGTTTATCGGTTTATAACTGCGACTTATTGAGTTAATTGACACAATTGTTATTTATATTATTTCAATGGCAAAATTATAATTTTAAATAATGCATGATAGGTAGTTACGTTAAATTTCGTTTAGACATAAAAGGCGTTTCATTGATATTGTCATATTTATCTCGTGTACAATGAAATACAGGTCTTTGTAAACGCTATTCCCTAACAATATGATAATATGATTTTTACTTTTCCTGATGACCTTGCATATTCCTTACCATAAGTAAGATGTTTCTAATTGAATCGATGAGACACGTTATGTTGTATTATATGGTGAAAATACGAGGAACTCGTATATTGATAATTAGTTCTATAACCTGGGCAATATGAAATGCTGTGCCTTCCTATTTATGCAATAAGTGAACGGACAATGTAACCACACGGACAGAACACAAATTTCAAGTTATTCGAGTCAAGTCCAGACTTCAACATGGGCCGGCTTGTAGCTAACAGTGTGGCAGTGACAAGCAACACACGATATAAGTCTGAAGTCTGACCTCTATGTGACGAGCGTGTAAAAAGCGTATCCTTTGCCTTTTGAGAAAATCTTTTTAATAAAACTTTCTAAGAATGTTTGCCTATAAGTAAAGGTTTGTGCGTGTCCATTTTTTGGAAATGTATTAGATTGAACATATTATATAACATTGAGACGATGACGATGATGATAATGTTTATTATTATTATTAATACTACCACTATCTAAAATTTTTATTTTTTGTCAATAATGATACCATATGTTATAAAAAAAACAAATAAAGTAAATCAAACTTAATAAATTTATATATGCTAGCATAGACTCGAATTTGGCAGGTTACAAATTAGATATTGGCATCAATTAACGATAATGAAAATATATCAGTCACATGATATACTAAGCAACGGATAAATAAAATAATTTCAAAAATGGTTAGACGAGTTCCTTCATTATTTATTAAATTGAGTGGCTACATCTTGCGGAGAATATGTTTAATAAACACAATGTTTAACAATGTTTGTTTATAATATTTGTATTTAAATTCACAAAGTTTAGGGGTGTAAAATTTTAGCCCGAAAAAATTAAACAAAATTTAACAGTTAAAATTTAAAATAGACATTTAAAATACATAAAGCTGCACAGTGGCTGGAGAGAGAAAAATTATTAAATATTCTAATACGAAGTTTAGCGAATAATAGTTTTTTGCATCTAACACGTATAAGCTCAATTTGTGAAAATAATGTGATTCAAAAAACAACAGCTAAACAAAGGCAATGAGGTTATAGATTCCTCGCCTTTCATACGTTTTGTACAAGGTCTACTAATCAAAATGTCAGAAGACAATTAATTTATTATGCTGGCTTCTAAGCACTTGCAACTTTGAACTAACAACAAGGTCTTGAACGCGTGGCTTTTAAAGTACATCGTCCTCAGTATATACGTTAAGAGAAATCTTGTGCTCTCTTCAGATTTATATATCTATAAAAATGAATGAATTTTGTCATTTAAATATTCCAAAGACCAATAATGATTGTAAACAGGAGCTTGAACGTTAACGTTTTAAATTTAAATTCTTCAATTCTATGAAAAAATTTACAGGCATTGCACAAATGCAATGCACAGAGAAGGGCATTGAAAATGCTTCAATAAATCTAAAAAATATATATATTTATGTTCATTCACCAATCAATGAATTCATTCTTCATTCATCAATCAATGAATTCATTCTTCGTTTACCAATGTACAGATTATAAGTTAAATATAGTCGCATTCATAAGTGAAGTTTTATATGTGTACTACGTTATTGACAATAAGAAAGTAGTTTCTATGGAAACTCACCGGTTCCCATTTTCGATCACGCACCAGCGGTCGTTTTCAAATGTGCGACACGTCCTTATAAACATTTTCATTGTTAAAATTATTCTGTCTTAGAAGAGTATTAGCAGTTTGTAGTTGTAGTCTATGTAACCATCACTTTGTCTTATTTTTCTAGGTTGTAAAGACGTATTCCATTGTTGGTATACATTATGGGTTATACTAGGTTATATATAACAGGAAAACGTGTGTGTTTATGTGCATTGGTTATCTAAATAAGACAGTAATTTCTTTTAAAATCCAAAAAAAAAAAATATTCTCACAACCTTAGGTTATTTTATCACAGAGACTTGGAAGTTTTTTTATCGTATCCTAAAATAACAGATTGAATGCAGTATTAATTATACAAATTTAGAAGTACATACTGTATTAGTGTGACAATTGTGTCTTTACTTTAGTTGTAAATACCTCTGTTTTTTTCGTATACTTACTTTGACTATGTTTATAACAATGTAAATACAAACAAAAGTAGTAATAAATTTTAATGTATATTTTTGAGTTATTCAGTGATATAAAAAAAAAACACGTGCAATAATACGTTTACAATCTTAATATTTTCGTGCCTACAATAAATTTATTTTAAATACAATTTTCAAAACATTTACAAGTATTAAGTTCACAGACGTGTTACTGACAATTTTCGCCAAAAAGGTAACTTTGATTACAGGTAACCATAAAATTTACCCATGTATGGTCCCATGTTTTAAATTGTTTAGGAAGACGAAATTACATTATCATGACTCTTTTCCACGCAAAGGTTTGCCACTGTGTCGTAAACTAACTCCTTACTTAGAGAGAAAAACGTTACCTACATTGCAAACAAACCAGTATATATTATGTGTGTGTGTGTGTGTGTGTGTGTGTGTGTGTGTGTGTGTTGCTGGTGCCGAAAAGTACAAAATATTTATTGGGCTTTATTATTAACAATTCAAACAGTACGTCATAATTTAAAATTTGTTAACTATTAAATGCGTGTTTACTTCATTATTTCGATTATGTTACCACATAGGCATATAGATAATCTGGTAACTTATCCGTTTGGAAAGCATTCTACGACTAAATAACTGCAAATACAATTATGTGTACTTGTGCATGAAAGTTATGTAAAAATATGTAGGCCTGAATGCTTTTGTTTACACGAAAATTAAGTGACCTGGAAGTCTCTTGGTAAAATATTGATTCCTCTCCATTAGGATTTTATATTTTAATTCATTATGTCAGAATAAAATTCTTAAAATTTCAAGACTTTCCAAGTCACGACATTTTACACGTGTACATTATTTAGAGGTTTGAGCAGTTGTCTGTCGTAAAATATTTTGGTTACTTAGTTGATCAGATTCCTACAGTACGTGGTTATAAATTAAATGGTGTGGTTAAACTAAAATAGTTAAAACGCAAAGACATCATGCAATCACTTTAGATTATTTCTAACGTAGCCGAAACATGTCAATCCTCTCTGTTCTGTTCAATTGCCACAGCCTCATAGACATTGGTTTCCCTTCTAATCTCCTCATTCGTAGTACGGTCTCGTCTAGAGGTCCTGGCACAACTTCGAAAACAGTCAAGGTCCACAGTATTTCTGAAGTCCAAACCTAACTTGTATACATTAAACCTGTCTCAACCGTGGTTATCCCTACCCGCCCATTTGTCTTTCGCTGTTGTGTGGCTACCACATTGCCATTAAGTGCCATTACCACTTTCCTACTGTGGTAAAATCTTGTGTTACACAGTACCTCCACTAATACCAATCCATCTCTATTATAGTGATTAAAGTTTAGTTGTTTATTTAGTTTGTCATATTTTTCCAGTCAGTTTTAACCGGTACCAAAAATGTTTCGATATTTTTTTGTTTGTATCGGCCATCTAAGGACTACATGCCAAATTCAATTCTTTATTCTTTGTTCTTTACTTTTACTCCAATATTCTTTGATCTATTCACTGTATCTCTTCTTCCTATCTTCAGTCCACTTTGAACCTCCGTTTATCTCTCTCCTACCCTAGACTCCTTCCATTTTTAACACTTTTGCCCGAAAAACGTCTCTTTCAATTGCTTCTTCTGCGTTTATATTATTTTATAAAATCCTTTTGGACTTCTTTAACCAACTTGATGTTGACTTCTTCCCCCACAGATATTTGAAGATCTTCTTTGTTAACGTATTTTCGTCCATTCTATATAAATGTCCAAACAATAATAGTCTTCTTTTTCTCATTGTTTCTGTTATATTTTCTATACTCTGATATATTTCATCATTACTTCTTATTTTCCAACCTTCTGAAGTTTTTCGTGAGCTTAATATTTTTCTAATAATTCGTCTTCCCAATATTTCTAGTTTGTCTAAATTACAATTCAGTGTTAGACATTCACTTGCATATAGGCATTCTGGCTTCACTACTGTACTCTAATGCCTTATTTTTGCATTTTTAAGTATGCACTTATTATTGTAAATATCTTTAGTTATACCATATGCTCTTTCTATTTAATGAATCCTTTCTTCTATAGCAGATTTTTTATTATTTTTTATTTTGGTTTATTAATCGTTATTTAAGATTCGATTTTCCACTCTAGTAAATAGATATTATATACAAGTATATACAGTCTAATAAACTGTATCGATAGACGTAAAAAAAAAACAAGATAATGTGTTCACAAGATGTTGTTTTAAGTAAACATTACGTTTCATTATAGAAACTACTGCTCTACAAATTAAATGTTGTTATGATCCTTTATTTATATACATTTAAAGCCACTGCATTACCCATGTAGATAGATCAGAGCGACAAGAGACGATTAATTAGCTTTGATAATAGTTAATTATCAGTGTCAGAAAGTATTAGTGAACATATCTTACAAACGTTGAGTTAACGAGAATTAAAGCACAGTAATTAAATGACACATAAAATGGAACAACAGAAACCACGACTACACAAGACAAGCAACGGGAAAAAGAAAACACAGGGGACAAAGTGGCTCGTGCTGTCGATTAACTGGACCGTAGAGACACAGCAATATAAAGGACGGGCGTTTGTTTTTTACATGTGAGCGAACAGTACTGGTTACCTAAGTAAATATTATTTTCCTGTTCAAAAAAGTTTTTTTTTATTTTACACATGAATAATTTAAAAATTTGACTTAAAAAACAACACGTTTAAAATCATATTTAATTTGAACAATTTTCTATTGTTTGTGTCGCGAAGCAACAATTATATTTAGCAACAATATAGAAATTGTTATTCATTATATTAGTAAGTTTTTCATTATTTGAGTAGGCCAACTCAAAAGTAAGTTTTCCTGATTTAGGAAAAATAAAAACACATAAAAATTAAAAAGGAAACATACTTTTATTCAAAGGCATGTACTTATATTGCCATATAGTCTCGAGCCTTGTCAATACACTTTCTGTAGCGTAAAAACAGTTTTTCAATTCCTTCTTTGAACCGCTACGTGCCCAGATTTCGGAGCCAGTCGTCAACCGCCTGTTTCACTTCCGTATCCCTTTCGAAAAGTTTTCCTCACAGGTGTTCTTTGAGATGAGGAAAAATATGGAAATTACTTGGAGCCAAATCGGGTGAATATGAGGGATGGTCGAAAATCTCCCTTCGAAAGGACTCCAACAAATTCTGCGTGACTCGAGAGAAATGAAGTCGTGCGTTGTCGTGGAGCAGAAGAAATTTGTTGCCCAACAGACGTTTCCCTGTCAAGAACAATGTATGCCACCAGCAGACTACTCGAATGCTCATCCACTCAGGTCCATTCACAGAAACTAAGGTGATTCATTTTTAGTAGCAAAAAACCAATTCGGACTCGCTGGTGAATGGAACGTCCGTGATGTTAAATTTCGTGTTGTTGTTACGTTGCTACGGAACTGGTGAGGTCTTGGCACTGCTGCCACTACACACAAATAAAAGTCTCCAACCTTCGTCAGTCTGCTTGCGTCATTTCCTTTTGAAAGAAAAATAGGGAAACTTACTTTTGAGATGACCCTCGTGACTTGTCTTCTTTCTGTCCGTTACGAAGGTTTGTAACTTGTGACTTTGAGTGCTGTGATTTTCCGCCAGTAGTGTGTGCCTTCAGAGTTCCTCAAGATTTCAGGATACTGACGGTTTTTTTAGGCTTGACACTTAGTACAGGAACATGCCGTCTTATCCTTTCCAATACAATTGCACTGAGGGTCAGATTTTCAAATCCGTGAGTTGCAAATACTGCAATATTCGAAGTAAAAATACTACCCATTAATGTGTATTCCTTTATTTGTTAACACTATCATATTTCTATCGGTTATACCAAGGTTACTGACACTTATCCTCCGTTAATCCTGTTATTTATATTAGCAGTCTCCGAAACACAATTAGCAGTTCACATAACTTTAAAATGGTGGAAACACTGAAAGGCCTCGTCCAGAACATGGGACTTATCCTCCGCTTTACTTCCCTTTTGCAATTCCTGTTTTCAGTAATTGAGCTTCGAGTTAAGTGAGCTAGCTTTAAACACGAATATCTTTTACTCAGTTTACTTTAAGCCAATTACCTACTACTAACTCCCAAATACATGTTATTACTCAGACATTCCCGTAAATGGTTACCCAAGAAACTAATCAGTTAGAGGAATAATAAAAAATGTGTGGTGATAAATACGAAAAACCTAGACCACTGGCTAATAGCCTGGAAAATTGTGATAATGTTATCAGTCCCTTACTTCTCGCATTTATCATGATAAACGTACACATTAAATAAATCCGCTGAAATCCCCTCTACACACACACACACACACACACACACACACACACACACACACACACACACACACACACACACACACACACACACACACACACACACACACACACAGCAGATCATTTAGTTGGTACAGAAATATTTAATTTTTTCATATTTTTATTTGCACTTTACATATTACACATACTTACTTTACATACATACTTTTTATTTACTTTACTTTACATATTTCTAAAAGTAGGCCATAAGAGTAGTTATTAAGAATTTTTTTTACATATAAATCAGTAAATAAGTAATTTCATGGCTGGCAATGCTTGTGTTGTCTACAGTGAACTACCGACTCAGTCGTTATACCTCTAACGTTATAAAGGGCCAAATACATATTTTTTCATAACAAACGACTAGCTATCGTGAAAGAATGATTTTTAATTAACTCTTCCAATAAAAAGACTTTTCTACACACGCGTTAGAAACAAAGTCAAAAATTTGAGGTATAATCTCTTCCATTACTTTCGTAGCTAGAATTATAGTAGTGAATGTGTATTTATTTATAGTATCATTTATATATATATAAAACTCAAAACTCTGAGGATTTTTGGGTACTGAATACAAATCCACACCGTTACACCGACTGCCACCTAATTTTGCACAGGTAACCTTCGACACAAGGCGCAAAATACTGTCTAACTTAAAATTTTATATTTTGCCCCGTTCGCACGATTTAGGCTCTTTCAGTTATGCCTTTTCGTTGACACGTATAAAGATGTCAACAACAACATAGAGACCAGAATTAATTACCATAGTAACAAATTAATAAATAAAAGCTGTTTAGCGGCATCGGAACTGTACACTCCTGTCCTTTATTCATTCCTGCAGTACACTTTCGATGTTTTATATAATATACTATTGTATTGATATATTACGATGTGGAAAGTGTACTAATTGTAAATTGTCCTATTACTTAATGCAAAACGAAAATACCTGTTGTTTTCATTTTTGAGGTTAGGTGACAACGGTTTTTGGTTTTTAGTTTACTGCTGAAATAAATACAACCATGGTTGAGGAAAACATAACGTTTAATGTGTTATACAATTCTTCTAACACAGTAACAGTTAAAATAAAGAATTTAACGTTTTTGATTCAACGGGTACTTTTAAATCCCCAAAGGGTGTTGC
Organism: Magicicada septendecula; assembly: GCA_034769895.1. Classification (NCBI taxonomy): domain Eukaryota; kingdom Metazoa; phylum Arthropoda; class Insecta; order Hemiptera; family Cicadidae; genus Magicicada; species Magicicada septendecula. The sequence goes on along the minus strand of CM068368.1, from coordinate 805,439,267 downwards.
ACCAACATAATAATTTAGTACAAGTTAAAATAGTACAAATGATGAAAACAGCTTTGGAGAGAATTTGACTAATGAGTACAAAATTGTTATACGACCTGACAGAATGCCAAATAGACATAGACATTAAAAATTATATTAAAATACTTATTAAAAATCAAATATTCGCGTGCGAAGTTGCGGGTAACAGGTAGTATTATATAGTTTATCGCTTTCTATAATTATTTGTGTATATGGTGACGTGTGACGTTTCAAACAGGCGAGTACACTGAAACTGGTCAACCAGTGACCTTTATGTGACCTTTTTCTGGTCCGTAGCAACTTACAGGTTATTTAGCTATTCTAAAGCGGACGTATACGAACCGTTATGTATGATGTGTGTGTGTGTGTGTGATGCACGCGCGGGGAGAGTTTTGATGCAACGCAATCATTGTGAATATTAAAGACATAGTTTGTTTTTTCATGAGCTGTAGCAGACAGTGTACTCCTGGAAGATGAACAAGAAGACATAGTTATTTATATTTTAGTGTATTTATTTTTCATAGCCTAAAGGCACCATACATATGATTACAATAAAGTTTTAATTACTCACATTCTTAAACACGATCGATTTTGGTCATGGACCATCGTCAGGTCATATACAGTGGACTTGCGGTCACAATATCGTAAAAAAGCCACTATTTACAAAAACGAATTCGTAGACGTTGATTAATGAGCGCGATACGTACGTCGGTGTCCAAAGTTTCTCGAGAACTGATTTTGTTACAGAGTGTTTATGTTTACATTCCGTTCTATATCAGCTGATTACTGTATGTTGATTTTCATTTTGCCGCAAATATTTAAAATGTGATACGTTCGTGATATATTATAAGTGTGTGTATATTATAAGTACATCACATTATCATTAGTTACAATGGCAAGCCGAGCCACTATCTATACACACAGCACAAATTAGTGTGTGTATATACATAAAATTATCAATAATTAAGAACAAATCCTTAATCATGCGAAAACATAAAGTAACGAAATATATTTTAATTCTTCCTGGTAGTGTGTATGGCTAGAGTAAATCATGGGTGAGAATATGTGTCTAAATTAACAACAACCTTCAAGGAAATGCAAGCATAATATCGCGCCACATACACCTACGTTTCCTGCAACATGTTGTCATCTCGTTATTGGATATCTGGCATCATAGTGAAATGTAAAGGCTCTCGGTACGTAGTGTTCAGCGACTGCGAAATATGCTTGCGTTTCCTGTCAATAATGAACACATTCACTTATATCGAACGTTGTTCTATCAATAGGAACTATTGTAGAATGAATAAAAGAAGCAGTACAAGTACCGTACTAATTGCACTGCAAAAACGAATACTACAGTAACGTTTTTAATATAGAAAACCTTTTAGAATTGTTAAACAAAATGCTTAATAACAGAATCCAAGTGCTGGTGTTTCCTACAATTTTCTTATTTGTTCGTTGTTTTTTTTTTCCAAAAGAAAACACGTTTTGTTCGTTCATATAGTCTTACTTCTTGTTTAACAACAAGAACAACATTCATATAATAAAACACGCGCGCGCACACATACACACACATATCTTCTTTTTCTTCTTCTTCTTCTTCTTCTTCTTCTTCTTCTTCTTCTTCTTCTTCTTCTTCTTCTTCTTCTTCTTCTTCTTCTTCTTCTTCTTCTTCTTCTTCTTCTTCTTCTTCAGCGGCGCGACAAACCATTACTGAGTCAAGGCCTCCTTTAACAGCCTCCGCCAGTTTGTAAAAGTGACTAGCTGAGAAACTGATAGGTTTCTGCACATAAAAGAGTTTAACAGATGGGATATGTGAATTCTCCAATCCAGCCCCCAACCTGGAGGACCAGGAACTTTGATTTCGGTATCCTCTTCCCTTAGAGAGGTGCTTTCACCTCAAATGACGAGTTCTTTCTGACCGGTCGCAGTGAGAGAGAACTGACTCAGCCCTCATGTGTGCAGCGTTGGGCTACTATAGCCTCTTCCGCCTCCACCCTAGATGCACACCTTGCTACCGATGTGCACCGTACTGCCCCCAGACTGCCCTGACAGATCCCCGATCTCTGGTTTGCTTACCGATCCACTCCGCTGAAGGGATTGGTTACCACAACCTTGGAGTGGATTGCTCGGCGTAACAGGGCCCACCTACGTGTAGGTGAGAGTGGAGTTGGGGTAGGGAGGATAGTGAATTTCTCTACTATGAAAGCATATGTTCGCGTCACACCTCCTTTAGACCCCCCCCCCCACCACCACCATACACAAACATACACACACATTTAGTTATCTGTAAAAAATGAGTACACGCGGAAGCGGATTTACAATTTAGTTTTGATTTCTGTAATTATGTGTACCCTAAACATGCTGATAGAAGTTTTATTATTTCAAATGTGAAAACACTATACAATTTTTTCGATTAGCGTTGGATCTTAGGATGGTAAAATGTGCATGGTTTTTGACAAAATGCTAATCTATTAATATTGATTTATTTTGAGTAATAAGTCCGTAGTTATTACTACGCATCGAGGGACAATTTTCGCTAAATACAAACAGGCAAGAAACATCGTTTTTATAAAATTTGCTGCTCATGTAATATATGTTCTTATATCCCCTAATTTGAGAACGTTTTAATGAACACATACATAATTCTAGAAAATAGTGTGCGTATATCTTCTCTCTTTTTCTCCACTTCAAGGATTAGGTTATATAAACCTGTTCCGGCAGCCATCTTACCCTCGGACGACCCACGTCTCTTCTACCAATCACTTTATAGGTCAGTGCCGTTTTCGGCAATAGATCATATGCCATCCTTTGCAGATGATCCCACCATTGTGTTCTGTAAAATGAAATAATTTCATTTATGTCCTTTACTTCGAGTTCTTTTCTGATATCCTCATCCCTTATTCTATCTTGCAATGTATAATTTAAAGTATTTGAAAGAAACTGTATTTCAGCACTCTGAATCTTACCGCATTCCTTTTTTGTCATGAACCACGCCTCACTCGCATAAATCAATGTATGTTTCAGTTACAAGAAGTGGCAAGAGAGTGACAGTGTCAGTAAGAAAGACCAAAACCATGGCCTTTAAAGGTAAATGTCCAGTGAAGACTAAGATAGTTATAAACAACAGAACTTTAGAAGAAGTGAGCCGTTTCAAATATCTTGGCTGTGCAGTAAGCTATGAATCTGAATATAATATAAGAGAGAAGGGTGTGTATATATATCAACATTTTTGCGTCTCTCTCTCTCCCTCCCTCCCTCTTTCTATCTCTGTAGACAGTCTATACCGACTATGTCTGTCTGTCATAGGACCGATTAGTTTGATGAGCTCCTGTGCCAACCTCTTCAACTCCGATTATCGACAACATGCCACATCCTCAACAATGTGCCAGCGTTAACCAATCCAATCTTTGCCTTCCTGGCATTCTTCACTACTCCATGAGCAGTCTCTATCTCAACTAGTACTCTACCAGTATGTCTTATTTTCTCGTTGTAGTTCCCACGAACTTCTCCTCTCTCCCATTATTTTCATAACCCCTTCATTTATTTTATTTTGTCATCAATTTTGTTTTAAATATTCTACTGTAAATTTTAAATTCTTATATATTTGTGTCTTCCAGCTCTGACTATTGTCCAAGTTGGGCATGCATATAGTACGGTCCTCCGAGTAATAACTTTAGGTGTTTATTCTTAATTCTAATCCTATATTTCGCAAACACAAACTTTGTTATGAAACACACACGTTTCTACGCTTTGTGGTAACTAAAAATAGACTAAGTAAAGATAAATGTTGTCTTTATTTATTACATTTGGATGAGTTTGTTACCTGTGGTTTTAAACATAGTGGATAAAGTGTGATTGACACTGCAAGTTGACAGGACGGTTGACTGTTACAGTTTACAAACAAATTGGTAAAAGTAACTTATCTTTCGGAACAAGGATTAAATCAGACGAGTTTTCGGGACGGCATTAAAAATTGCCTTCCAATCACTCCCCCCCCTCCATAATACACTGCTACGCCTACCGAAGGGTAGCTTTAACACTGGCTTTAGCAGGGAGGGTAAGCGTAAATTTAGCATATTGTAACGACGGAACTTTTTCGAACAATGGAGAGCGTCCTTCTACACGTTTCTCGGCTAGCCGAGCAGGTGCCAAGGCCGCACTCAAGCACCCTCTAGATTTTTCGAGTGCTTGTTAAGGACGCATATTATGGAACACTAGTTTGGAACCTTGCAGGCTATATATAGGCGACAGCTGCCGTTTAGAAGTCAGTTTACGATGGGCGATTTATCAAATGTGGATGTCAAGTGGCTATTGTGTTATAATTAGTGGAGAACTCTATTAGTTGACGTTATTATTCGGTGTGGACAAATTTAACTTAAATTATTGTACGAGTATAATCTTGCTGAATAACTTGTTGATCGCAAACTGTTCTTTGTGATTAATTAAAGCTGGTGATTAGTGATTTCATTGGTGCCTGTATTTTATTTTCCACTTTACCATACGACTATCCGTGAGACCGACATAACAATACATCACCTGTGATAGCTCACTGCTAACAAAAACTACGTCTATTCTATATGTTTTTCCAACAAAAAATTTAGTAAAAAAAGTTAAATTACGACGATTGTTGACTCAGTGGTTTTTATTTACAAGCCAATCATCTGAAGAATTAAAAGAGTATGCATATGATATTTGAAACACACGTAAATAAACATTTGAATAAAATAGATATAAATAAGACTAATTCTCAACAAATGAATTATAGTCAAAACATTTGTCACTCCCAATAGAAATTCCTTGCATTGGAAATATGTAAAAAAAAAAGAATTGGTTTCAAACAAGGGACACAGCATCTAGTCCGCTTGCTACATTACGCTAATGATTTAGATAGTGGGGTATGAACTAAGAGTGTCTCCTAGTACGTGTGTAGGAATTCTTTTTTACGTTATCTGACCTTGTAAGAGGATGGGTTTGTCGGACATAAAGAAGAGAAACGAAAGAGGAGAGAGTTCGATCTATACTGGATACTGAAGACTGTGCCTGCACGGTTCGATCTACATCTGTCTCTTTGTGTCTGGCATACGTGTCTTGAAGATAGGTCTCTCTATGGTAAGTAACTTCTTTACATACATCTACGATAACTGGGCCGTTCACTACTGACGTTATTGCTTAACGATGCTTCACCACCGTTTGCAGTAAAAATTATTCTCCACAACCATCATCTAGAAAAACATACTATTGTAATTATTGTTTATTACTATTTTGTTGATTAAAGTAGGGACACAGATATTTTAACATCTACTATGTTTGTTAATATACTAACTAATAGGCAACATTGAAACTCACATATTTTTTGTCTGTAATGTAGGCTACTCTGAGTAAAAAAAAGTGTTTATAACCACGATAATAATGTAGAAATTTATTGTCTATGCTAAAAATTAATGTCATCAAAATACACTGAATACGTGAAAATTAAAAAAAATATATAATCGCTAAAATTAGAAATGTAAACGTCATGTAAACAAGCTGCAGTACAGTAAATTTCATTTCTTTGAAATGTATTCTTAATTAAAAACTAACAAAAAAATTAAACAGATTTTAGTTGATAAAGCATTGAAATGAATTTTACCTATTTCAAAACAAAATAGAATTTAACAGAGTCTTTATTCAAAACATGACTCAAAGTGCTGGTTATTATTTGCATGCAAATTTGCTTACATATAATTTCATACTTTGTTCCAGAAAACCTTTTAACCTGGAAACGGATTTTCTTTACATCGTTGTGAGCAGATAAAAAGAATGAAACGAGAGCATAATCACTCTTTCCTGAATCCTCTACACAATTTTTTTTTGATAAAGAAATAAACAACGTTGCAATATTCTTATGCATATGAAGTGCAAAACTAGATGCAGTTGTATTCAGTTATTGACGTGGACATTCTGTTTTACACATACGCGCAATTATACCTTGCCACGTGTAAATAAGCAAACAAAAAATAAATACATAAATAATTACTGTTTGTGGAAAATGAAGAAGGTTTTCCTTCGATTTCCTGAGGACTCACTGTAAAAAACTTGACGCTGCAGTATTACGTTTTTTTGTAGGCTACCGATATTTGATTTCCTTTCACGACAAGTAATTTTAAAAAGACGTAGAGCAATTTGTTCAAAAAATCATTTAAACAGACTAGTAAACAGATGCAGACTATTTAAATTTATGCAGCTCCACGAGAATTATTTCCGTACAGACTCACTAAGGGAATCACTCACTGTGATTTTGCACAAGGTTATGAGATTGGTAAGCTCGAAAAATTTAGAATCCAAGTATCGCTGAGGAATGATCAGAGAGAAGACGTCTGTGACAGTTTGAAACCCGGCTCCCAATCAGGAAGCCTAACTTCTGTAAATGATACAGTTGCAGAACTGACAGTAAGAATTTGAGACATTTGTCTCGTGAAAAGGAATTTAATGGGAGCTGAGAAAGCTATAATACACCTCTATGTAGTCGTAGAGCAAACAGTGTGTAGATACAGCAAGTCATTCATATAAACAAAGACCGAACAGAGACTGACAACAGATCCTTGAGTAGCGACAGTAACATTCCCTCTTTAGGGATGCCGTACCCTACGACGCTCACCCTATAGATTTCGATTTTTAGATACGACAGCTCAAAACGCACGATGCTGAAGCACCCGGGAACTAAGTCAGTTTATAGAGCAAGCCTTTGTGCCAGATTTTATCGAAGGTTTGTTCACTTCCAGCAGGACAGGTCCTGGGAGATATACGCTTATTATCGGTAAGTGCTAGGTCAGTAGAGACTTGGGCTAACTGAATTTTAGTCGAATACTCTCGCCGTTACTTGAACAACTTGCCGTAGTATAAACTAATAACTTATATGTATATTATGTAATATTTGAAAACAACTAACTTGATAATTCACCCTTGTCCGTTCTTAAATAATGTTTTATGACAGTTAAATGATAAATAAATAATTAAGAGAGTGTGAACAATTTTCTTAATTACACCGTACTGGTTAAAGACAGATCTACGTTACTATTACACATTATGCTATTCATATACCTGGAGACAGCTGACATGACACACCCAATTACGTTGCGCTGTGGGCATGACTACACAGGATTGAGGTCTGGGGCTAATTACTGTGTGTATCGAATTCATTAATGACATTGTACCTTTAACATTAGGTTACGAACATGCCGACGCAGCATTACTGGTAGACAGCAGCATACTGTGCGACATTACTGTACTGTACGACAGTGAGGCCATGACACATATATATAGTTTAAATAGGAGCGAACATGTCGAAGATGCTTACTGTACTACATTACTGTGCAGCAGTGAGGCAAGAACAAATTATTTTGTTTTTTCCTCACGGAAGACAGCAATGTCGCACTGTGGCCCGCTACCTGATTGGTTCACTGAGTCACATGACCCTCACTTCATAGCGTAGCCGAGTTCAAGTGGACGCGGTCATCAGTTCATGGTTTTTGGTTGTGATTCCGGCTTCATAGTTAATATTTTGATTTTTAATTATAAATGAAACACCTTCTTCAGTATTATCATATTATAACAATTAATCTAGTAGTTGGTAATGTTTACAAATGAAATGTTTATTAACCGTTTATAATAGAACTTTTTAATTTTATTGTATTAACACTTTAACGCGACCATAGCGGGCGTATACGACCTCTCAAACTTTGTACAGAAAAATTGTCTCTGTAGCCCAGATGACCATTTGTCGGCGAATTTTTCTGTTTAACGCGACCACTATAATCACTGGGAACACTAAAGCGAATTTGGGCTCACATTTTCGACCTTTATAAAAATCTTATTCTAGATGTTTGTTGGTAACAGGTTGTTTTTCGATCCTGAATATTATATTTTTGTCTTATTATAAATATCTTTAAATATAATGTCCATGTGTTTATAGCTTTAAGTATAATCACCAAATCATATCTTTAGGTGTTAAAAGTCATAAGTAAGGTAAAAGCTTCGCTTGAACTTAAAGACGATTTCCTTTTCTGAATGCCAGATATATCAGCCTTTGAAGAGATTAATTTGTCGGTTTATTTTATAAAAACGAAACTAGGCAAACAGCGAACTATAATGAAGAAAAACGTTTGACAATTTTGAACTAAACTAATAACTACAGTGACACATATTCCACTACTTTCTTTTTGCACAACGAATTGAAAGCGAAAAAAAAACATGTTGGAAATTATACGCGTATACTGAAAGGAAACATGAATGTGAGCAAGAGGAAATAACTGTAATATTTTTTTTACCGCAATATGAATCAATTTGTTGTCAATAGACTTGCATGTTACTGATATTACGTAACGATATCGGGCGGCATCCACCACTTATCGGTTTTCACCATGAATATTCAAATATTATTCCTTCAATAGGTTCCCACGACTAGCCAAGAGCTTGGACTGGGAGCGATTAGACGTAGGCAGAAACGAAGCGGTCGTATACGTCCGCCGCGGCCTATTCATGGCAAAAGTTATATCAACTCGCTACTAGGGACCATAGCAGGCGTATACGATCGCTTCATGTTCTCTTATATTATTAGACTCAAAAAGGAAAACGAATGACTGATTACTATTTTTGACTCGATTACAAGGTTAATCCAGTTGAAAAATAGACTTGGTCCCCTGGGAAGAAAAATGAATTTTACCGTGGTCGTTAAAGTGTTTTAAATTTAATCCGACCAGAATTTTTAAGGTATACAATTCTGAAAAGTTTTGTATTCATTTTTGTAGAATAAATTACTGTATAATACAGTATTTGAAAAGTTATGTAATTTTTTGTAATTTTTAAATTTTCCTAACTTAAGAAATATACGTTTCGTCACTGTCACTGTCACTGGATAACATAATCAGTTATACTTTAATGAGTATATTTCATTCAGTCAATCAACAATAAAAAATGTGCATACACGTATGTAGGCCTATACATATGCACTTCCCTCTTCTGCGACACGTACCAGTACAATGCAAGGATAAACTCTTGTTTGTCAACTGACTTGTCGCGATGTCTCACAGTAATGTCTTACAGTAAGGATAAACTCCTCGGTATGTTTGTCGCTGACTTGTCGCGATGTCTCACAGTACAGTAATGTCGCACAGTATGCTGCTGTCTACCAGTAATGCTGGGTCGGCATGTTCGTACCCTTACGTGAGTTGTGTAATACTGAGATTTCAAAATTCGTAACTGTATATTTGAAGATACGTATTTAAATTTATTACACCTCATTCGTAATTACAGTGGACACCACTGCATTCGTACGTTTTTAGCGTAATATATAAAAATAAAATATTTAAAAATTTTTGCTTATATAAGGTTATTCTAAAATGGTTATTTGACATGGCAATAAGTATTTATCCAGGTATGACACTAATTTTTATATTTGTCTCCAGACATCAGTTGTCTTATCTTTTAAAGGGAGGGCGATACTTTCAAATGGAATGACGAGGCTCGAGTATCTTGGAAGACAGACATGTTGGCGTCTAATATTAGATTGTGGCGTGGTTGAAAAAAAAATACCAACATCTCGCCCAATTTGTCATTGCACTCCGAATGTGGGCAGACCACTTTGCTTGTACACGTCTCAGTCAACCTCTCTCCTTGTAATGAATTAAACAAAGAAACTAGTGGTAGCCTCACTAGACGTATCCGGTTTGCAAACAGGATGACAAATCGTTTATGTTATTTTTTGGACACAATTTTGATAATGTCGCGTAATGTCAGCCATACAGATTTACTTACGGATTTGTACTAACGATTTGAACTACGACTATATTTTATTCTGTAGACTCTGCTATTGTACTTATTAGTTTAACCTCTATTCGTTTAAGCATAAATACATCAAAACAGAGACTTTAATGATAAGCATTATGAAACAGACATGACGATATTTCAACAAATAAATCAGTGTAGCCTACTAATTTATTTGAACTAATGATTTGTACTAATGATTTGAACTACGACTGTATTTTATTCTGTATACTATGCTATTGTATTTACTAGTTTAACCTCTATTCGTTTAAGCATAAATACTTCAAAACAGAGACGTTAATGATAAGCATTATGAAATAGACGTGACGATATTTCATCAAATAAATCAGTGTAAAACATAAAGGGTTGTAATTAAATGTTAGATTCAAAGTGACTACTGGTTAAGAATTATGAACTACTGTTGAAATCTTAAGGTATATACATCAAGTATAAAGCACGAAATTGGTGTTGTACATTTTTTTGTATAGAATCTGTGATTTTTGTTATATATACCTGATGTGTGGCATTGGTATCATGTCATACCACAATATTGTATGTTGTAATACTTTTTGAAATAGTAACGTAACATAATATACCTTCCTAAATATCGAGTTCGTAGTTTATTCAAGCGCTTGGAGCAATGAGGAGCATACAAGAAATAAGATGATATATGAAGAATAATTTTAAACTGTGGTAGAAGTACCATAATTAAAAAAAACAGGTAGTCTCAACAAACCTGCACGTGCTGTTTATAAGTTAGTCAATTCAATGAAGGGCCTCTCTTGAAGGTTTGATGAACACAGGGCAAGTTTCTCCCGCCACTACAACTGTGAAGAGGAGATTATTAAAACACTGCCTACAAAAACTAAACAAATAAAACTTTATCTAAAACTCTACATGATTTTTTGCAAACGAATAATGCTCACTTGAACGGAGCTTTCTTTTCAAACAGTGGCTACAAATGTGTTTTGTAGGCAAAAGGACGAATAATTAAGCATATCTTACTGTGGCATACAAATCACTCTAACAATTTTATAGTGGAAGTAATAAAATATAGCCATATATTTTATAGGAGTAATATTAACTCGAATTAAATACGTACATTAGAGTTAATTACGATTACTTTGTCCGTAATTAGAAATAACGAATATTAAAAACCGATTTTGACAGTAATCCTTACCGTGTACATGCGTTATGCGTTACTACATAGTGGAATAAACATCTCACTGCAAGTGATATCTGTTGGGGCAAGAGCGTAGTGTCATAGGGTTACTTCATCGCATGAAGTCCCTTCATTTCAAATTTGTAGCCAACACTCAGCTGTCAGTATCAATGTCTGTTTTGGATAGAAGAGATTTATATGACTTCTTTAGTAAAAAAAGTTAACTTTTGTCAAAACCTAATCGTTTAAGAGTAACCAATTACAGGTAGTGTACTTTAGGAATTTTTGCTTGATCAAAAACAAATGTATTATACGGTATAAATTTAAAAAAAAGTGTGACGAATAAATCAGCTCGTAAGTTTGCAAACAAAAGTTAGCTAATCATGACAATGACATGAGGGTACATTCTTTGCTTCAGAGGACCCAGTCTCCTAGTTTCTCATTGACGACTGTAAAATATAACTCGAGTCGTACTCACTACCTCCCGATGTGTATATTTCCTATATCCCTTCCAGTGTACAAAATGGCTGCCTTGTGTCTGTTAGAATGGCATCTGCAATGTCAACGTTTTACACAGTGTGTGTGTACACATTTCTACACTGACGTTCCAGATATTAACGCAGTATGTGCTGCCCCCCCCCACACACACCTTTGCCATAATACGTATATCCCCATACAAGGCGTCACTTATTACGGGTGCGCGAGTTAGGTCACGTAGCAGACATTCCACGTGTTTTGCGTACTTCACATATTCTTATTTTTGCATTATTTTATGAAGTATTTATACCAAACGTAACACATACCAAGCTAATTTGTTTATTTCTTGTACAACTTTGTTTACGTATGTAAATCTCCAACCGAGACTGTATGCATTCTCAAGTTCAGATTTACTTCCAGTTAATGTTTCTCTGTATGTATTACGACGTTGTTTATAATGAGTTTACTTTTCAGCTGACGTTAAAATACACCACGTATTGAATTATGGAACTGTAGTTATGGAATTACATACTCATAGTAGTTTATACTGTTTTGGACATAGTTATTTTTTCTTGGATTTCGGTGTCCATGACGTGTCCGTTACTTAACCAAATATCACTATAGTATTGACGACTCGGAACACTAAGTTTTTTATAAGTAAAAACGTAAAGTTTTACCTTACAGGAAAAAATTGCCCACAAATTCAAAAAAGCAGGATACAGAATCGCTTACAAAACTACTTACAAAACAGAACACACACTATCAAAACGCATGCCCAAAGCACAAAACAAATTCGATCTACCCGGTGTATACAAGCTAAATTGCTCAAATTGCAATAAATTCTACATAGGCCAGACAGGACGTAGCTTCAAACAGAGATACATTGAACACACAAAAGCACTCCACACCACTACAGAATCTACCTTTGCAAACCACCTCATTGAAGCAAACCACACATATAAAAACATCGACAATAACATGAACATTCTACACGTACACACAACAGGCCGAATACTAGACACTCTAGAACAATTAGAAATATACAAACACACAAAAACAAATAAAAACGACATCCTAAATGAACAGACACAATTCAAATCGCACGCATTATTCGAACACATCTCACCACACACACACACAGCTTCGATCTTTCGAAAAACTATCCCGTCGCCAACAACAAGACGGACAACGCTACCTATGGCAGCCTCTGATGAAGCCTTCTAAAGGTGAAAGCCGGTTTAGGCTGTAAGGTAAAACTTTACGTTTTTACTTATAAAAAACTTAGTGTTCCGAGTCGTCAATACTATAGTGATATTTAGTTATTTTTTGTTATTTTTTGTTATTTATTACTTTTGTTGTACATTAATTTTATATGTAATTTCCCAAATTAATAATGTACTTGAAAATTTTTAAACTGAACATAGCCTACTAACTACGCTACACTACATACATAATTAATTAATTTTATCACCTACTGCAGTGCATTACTAAAAGTTCAAGTAGGCCTACGTGTAGTTAGTCGTATGATTAATTACAGAGTGCAAACGTATCCAATTAAACGTTTATTACAATTGAAAATAATTATTAACAGTCTAAAAGAAATTAGTTCATGATAATTGCGACTGACGAGATGTAAGGAAACGATTTGATTCAGCGCTCGAGTAGCCTACACGTTGAGGCTAACGAATCATCCTCGGAATAGACGAAAATGCTATAGACGAGTGATTAATCATTTTAAACGCTGTTCGTGCACACAAGTCTCAGACACTTAACGTTGGAATACATTTACGTCTATACATACCGTATTTTATTACATTCATATTTGCTCAATTATTCTTGTATATATTTTTTATATTATTGTTAACATCTGATATCTGATGATGGTAGTTACTACTACTGGAACAGCATTATATTAAAAAAATAATAAAAAATATATTCTTGTACGAAGAGTTTTATTATGATTAATAATAATATAAAAACATATTTTATTGTATGCAGCAGAATATATATATATATACAGGTCTCACACACCAACGTAACCGTAGTGTGCATTGTTGCGTAATGCGGAAAAAGTGTTAACCATTACAGAACATTAAACGTGTTTCTCGTCTATTCCAGCGGAGCCCGGCTATAATGTGTGTGTGCGTACATACTGCTGCTACTTTAAAATGAAGGAAAATTACGTGACACTTGTCACGCGTTCGCAACTAGAGTTTTCCAGACCATACTGGTCTGCGCGCGCTGTGTTCAAGGCCGCAATCAGTTACGTTCTAGTGTTTTCTAGTAGACGCCAATTACGGAATATTCTGGTGTCTCAACGGGGTACAAATACAAGACTTAAGCGGCGCTTAGCTCAGTTACTGTCGGGCGATTACACATTGCGTTTAAGTGGCGATTTATTCTAGTGCGGTTCGAAGTATTGTGGCGAAGTGTCATGTGTTTTATACTTGTGCGGGACATTTAATTAGTTTATATTATTATTGCGTGTGAACAATTTTTATTTGATTTGTTGTAAGAGACTATCTTCTTGATTACAGACTGTTTAATTTTGATAATTATAGCTGGTGATTAGTGACTTAATTAGTATCTTGTACTTTGTTTTCCACTGTACCATACACCGATCAGTTAGACCGTCGTAACAATATGCATCAATACTCATATACTTCATTATATTTAAATTTATATATTTACAGATTAATGTATGTGTAAATACATTTATACGTTATATATACAACGTTAAATTGAGATAAATAGAGTAAATTACATATGTTATTTTTAATAAACCGCAATCCGCAAACATTATTCTGAGATTGTCGTCCGCAAACAACACTGTAAAATATTTACAAGGTGCTAGAAAAGATGGGCTTTTAGTCTTTAAGTAACTTCACAATTTATTTATTCAGAAAAAAATATCTAAGCGCAAGGAAACCCGTTATTTACTCTCTGAACATGCCAATTTCTTCGATTGTTACTTGAAAAACAGTTATAAATTTTACGATGGTCATATTATATGTACGATACTTCAAATTAACACATACATTTGCATAAAATTTATTCTAACCAAACAACAGGAAATACGAACAATTAATTGAAAATATGAATATAGCATTAAAATTTAGTGTACTTTAGCATGAACAATGAGTTTATTGGAAACATGGAAACAACCTATTATAAAGAAACGCCTTAATTCAGTATATAAGTAAACAAGTGTAAATATCATAGTAAATATGAACTTTACGATAATTAATTTTCACAAGATTTTATTAACATCTCGTCAATAACCCGGTAAATTAACACTGTCACGTACGTTATATCGAGGTTTCAAATGATGTGTGGCGTCATACATAAAACGTTAAGGAAAAGAACAAGGCTTAAATTTTATAAAACAATGGCAGTGCCTGTTATACCTTATGGATGTGAAACATGGGTCCCTACAAAGAAGATTAAAAACCAGATTCAAACTTCGGAAATGAAGTTTTTGAGAAGAGTAAAGGGTAGCACGAGACAGGATCGTTTGCCCAATGAGGATATTAGAGAACGATATTCACCATAAAAGATAAAATCCAGACATATCGCAGGGAATGGTTAAAGCATCTGGACAGAACGAATGATTGACGACTACCTAAGCTTACGTTTCGATATAAACCCTTTTGTACAAGAAATGTAAGAAGACCGAGAGTGAGATGGAGAGATACT
The DNA here is from genome assembly GCA_034769895.1 of Magicicada septendecula. NCBI lineage: Eukaryota > Metazoa > Arthropoda > Insecta > Hemiptera > Cicadidae > Magicicada > Magicicada septendecula. The sequence goes on along the minus strand of CM068368.1, from coordinate 805,424,110 downwards.
CTGTGAAGACGGAACAGGCAAAGTGCCTACTCCGTGAGATGCAGAATATGAAGAAGACGTACGTTATAATAGGAGTTTCCGTTAAAATTACATAGCGTGGTGAAGACAACCGTTTACATGTCACTACCGTAGATGAAGAGAGGACGTCTGGCTGAAAGACATCCAGCCATGGATCTTAACATCCAGGAACCGAAGGATAAGCAAAGATTGAGCTCCGACATATGGGGGGTTGTGAAAACTCAAACATCAAACCAATATCGTCACTTAAAAGTGTTTATTAGTCATACTATAAAGCGATGAAAAGTAAATATTGTTTGAAAAACAGAGACGATGACTAATTTTTATTTTCCATATCAAAATAAGTTACGCCCTGTTGCTTAGACCTTCTCAGCATTTGTGTGAAGTACATCCGTGGATTAAAATCTTCCCAGTGGCAGTCCATAAGGTACGAAAACATCAATTAGTTAGGTTCAAAGATGCAATTACGCTAGTGTTCAAATGGATTCTATAACGTTCGTATCAGTCGTAATTGAGTTCAGTTGTCATTTAATGAATTTGTTAAAATTCACAAAATGTCTGTTCCTCTCCAGTATGGGAGCTGTGGTTTGTACTGGAATAATCTTCTACAGGCACTTAAAGTCTTTCCTTCTGCTTCATTGTAAACCGAAAATCTACTTCAACATGGCTACAATTCCTACATTTATAACTTTTAAGTTTTATAGCATTTTTTTAATCCATTTTGAACCGTTCTGAGATTCCTACTTGTAATCACACACAGTTAAAATATAAATTCATTAAAACTCATTTCTAAAAGTTCAGCAAAAGTCCAGACTATGTGTAAATTTCCTACTTCGGACACAGTGCATCGTGTTAATTCTTATTATTGACATTGTAATTAATTAAATTTATCTTTCTTAACTTAGTTCACAAATATAAGTTTAAAAATATTAAAAGACCTACATTTTTTCATCAATATAATTTCTTATAATAAAATATATTATAATTTACCCAATAAGGTTAATCAGTTATCTCAATAGTTAGTTTAAAATGACATCCACGATGTGGTTTCAGTACAGTTTCCTTAATCAATAATTTGGTTCTACGTTTGCATCTATAAGCATCTAAAGTTATAGTAAATATTCCAGTTATTTCACTCGGTTATTTCTTTCTTCTGGATTACTGCAGCAATGACGCCATTGCAGTACTATTTCAAAGTGATGTAGAAATATTGTTTGCGTACACATGCGTTGATACACAAAAACAAGAGAAGCTGTACCTTTGCTTTATGTTGTTTTCGCGTTGTTCGAGTTAGTTAACTGACGTGTATAGCCAGAGGCGTTACAAAGGACTGTATAGCTCGTCATTACGTGCATAGTGATATTGTCACTACTGTTTGCCAGCTGTGTAACTGTTGTCATTAAAACTATGGCACGTAACAGCACCTCATTACTCACCTACGAGCGCTACAGACTGAGGTTATTATAAGTCATACTGCCTTTTTTATCGCACGTCTAGAGTCAAATATCACATGGTACATACCTGCAAGAGAGAACGTAAAATTGTGTAGAATTGTTATTGTACTACACCCTCGTAGACTGCTGAATTAGGTTTGTGAAATTTGAAACCGTTTGGGAATAGGCTGTTCACGTGGTGTAAGCAGAGTATCTCCTTAGTACGTGCGAAACATCAACATTCAGCACAAAAACGTCTGTCACATAAACGTTAAATTAACTTCGTATTTTTAGCCGTTTTGACGTTGAGTTAGCCCTAAACATGTGGGGACCTGTTCAGAGTTTCTTTCAATCTTCTCCGTAGGTCAACATTATTGGTACACGTCATTCCACTCTGTAACTATTTCGTAACAAGCTATTTGATATGATAAATTACTAATTATTATATTTTTTACAGTAATTAAAAGAAAACGAAAATAGAGTACTGTAGGCCTAATATATCTTACCATAAAAAGTACTGTACTGCAATGTACCATAAATACATACTGTATAATTATTAAAACCACACTAAACTGTCATATATTTGTTATCTTAGTTAAAGATATAAACCAGAGCAGGATTTATTTATATACGACCAGTGGGATAGTACATGACTTAATGTATATGTTTGTACTTCTATTGACATTATTTTATGGTAATTCCGCTTTCTTTATATTGTGAAATATTCAGTTTGGTTTATTTGGTAACGTTTTATATGTCTCCAACAAAACCTTCAAAAATCCGTATTTTGTTTTTTAGATTAAATAAAAAAGTTTCCTTAATTTTTAAATCACGTCACCATGCCATAAAATAAAATTCTAGCCATTGAAATATTGTAAAATACCTTCTGATATCCCTTCATGACGTATATGAAATCTTTTTTTTTTAAGAAGTGACAAGTAAGTAAGATAAGTTTAGGCACATATGTAAATAAATTTGAGGACATGATTAAATACAAAAAGTAGATAAAGAAGGGCAAACCTAATACAAAGACAGGAATTAAGCGCAAACGAAACCAGCAATATGTTAGCGATAACTGTCTGTATGCCCCTAGCGTTAGGGTGTCAAGGTATACAAGATTTGATAATTCGGAATGATGAGAGTAGTTTAGATACGAATAAAATAAAGTATCAGAAAACTATTTTGCTATAGGAGATAAAATAGAATAGAATATTATCAATGGTTATTATAAGGAAATGTTATTATGTTGCAGAAATTTCGCGGTTGTTTTAATGGTGGTTTACAAAAATTATACGTATAATAGCCTACTGTGTAGTAAGAAAGATAAAGACCCTCTGATTATCGCTGTATTTGTCAGAAAAAGGATTATTTTTCTTGATATTTACATTTTTATAAATTTGGAAAGACGTCGTCTCTAATTTACGGTTATTGAAGCATTAATAATTACAGTTCTCGGAAAGAAATCGAAGTTTTATTACATTTAAAATTATTATAACTCATAAATTTTCCGTCTCCGCTGCCTATCAGCGTCATTAATGACGTAAAACAACAAAGTGAATGACAGAAAAGTATGAATTTTGAGATTACAGTAATTAAAAACGGAGTAAAATGTGACAGGCTGGTAGGTATATTTTTTATTAAAAAATATAATTATACCAAGAAAGTCTTACCACCCATATAGATATAAAATGGCGGCAATCAATTCTTTTTGTTACAGAGCTCAGAAGTGTTTAAAAGAGACCGAATCAAAAGATAGGGAGTTAAAAACGATAAAAAGAATTGTAAGGAATAATAATTATAACACCAACATAGTGGATAAAGTTATGAAAATGGTTAACATACAAAAAGCTAAAATAGAACCGGAACAAAAGAATTATGCAGGGTCGTTGACATACATAGGTTCACATACTAGAAAAATTATAAAATGTTTTAATAAATATGGAGTAGATATAGCTATTAAAAAATGTGAAACGGTATTTGATAAGATAAGGAATAAGAATATAGAAAAAATTCCAGTATTACAGAAAAGCGAAATTTATAAATTAAAATGTAAAGACTGCAACAAAGTATACCTAGGTGAGACAGGACGAAAATTCGTATGCAGGTTGTCTGACCACAAACGTGGAGAAGGTAATAGAACAACCAATTCGTTATATGCAAGACATTTCATAGAAGACAACCATAAGTTTGTTAATCCTTTGGAAGAATACGAAATTGTAAAAGTAGTAAATAACACAGTTGAAAGGAAGCTTAGAGAGGAGTTAGAAATATTGAAAGAAAGAGAAAAAGGGTTAGACAATTTAATTAATATTAAAATTAAATTTGATAATGAAGAAATATTTTATAACATGATTAAGAAGTAAATGATAGAGGACAGATAGATAAGATTAAGAATTATATTGCATAGTACTAATTGGATGTTTTAAAATAAGGGTGTGTGACTGACCCACGTGTGTGGAGAGGAAGAGGGTAAGTTTAAAAGGATGCGCTCACACACACACACACACACACACACACACACACACACAACACTGAAACACAAGGAATTTGCTAGAAAAATATGTAACTGTACAGATGGTGGGACAGTGTTTAGGGGGTGGGGAAGGGTCATTTATATTATAGCTTGTTGTGTGTGAGCTGGGTGGTGGAGAGGGGTGAAGGGTTTGTTTTAAAATAATTTCTGCCTATTCCGATCTGACGATGGGCTGTGAGGCTTGAAAGCGCTAATCGGGATAATTTTTATATAGTGGTGTGCAACTGTGATCATTCTGATTGTAAAATATAAATGTAACTGTGGACACTGTGGAGCTGTCTATTTGGGATAAAATGTCGCAAAAGGAAAAAAAAGATTTTTAGTATAAGGAAGGCGAAAAAGGTGTAGATTATACAAACTACACAAAACGATAGAGCTTAGGGATTTAATCAGTAAATAATACCAGAGTTACAGGAGTACTGTACAGTAATGAAATTCAATTTACACTTTGTAATGAGAGAAGGGAATTACATGATATCAGTTTTTATTGTCTTTTCAGGTTTTACAAGTTAGTTAATTTTAAATGAGGATTAGTTTCTCTTAAATACGTATTGTATTAAACGTTTTATAAACACCATACAAATTTTGTACAGCACTGCAGTGCAATGGGGAAATACTATTAGTGATTAAAGAATAAATATGATTTCTAAATATCGTTAAATTGGTTGGTATAATTTCTGGATAACCTTAGACGGGTTCAAATTATTCTAATATATAGCTATCTTCTACTAACAATAAAGAATAATTGGGCTGTAATGTAGTCTATCACTGGGACATTTTATCGGCGTCACAAGTTAGAATGATTAATTGAAAAAATACATAATGCATGCAACTAAAAATTAGTAGTATAAAAGTTACAGAATGCCATATAATTGCTTTTCTACAAATTACGACTAAATGTATAGCATGAAATTTAACAGTCAGAAAAAAACAATTAATGATGAGTGTATCGCGGTTACACTAATTTGAAGAAATTAAACTTACTTAGGTAATAAAGGTATAAAGAAAGAGCAGCCCATATATTGGATAAAGAGGTAAAAATATTTGTTTCTCTTGGCGTTTGTAAATACAAAAATACTATCTCTCAAATACTGATGAAATATAAGTTTCTGTTGTTTACTGCAACCTGCCAAACTGTAATTATTCTTACGCAGCAACGATCTACAAAATATTTCATGGGATCCTCGTCCTCGAGTATTTAGGCAGTTCATCAGTATCAGTCATTTCAAGTAACAACAATGAATGTGTTTTCTTCACCAATTGAGAATTTGCTTATTTTATAATAATCGAATGTGTTGAAAATTAGTATCAGAAACGTCGATGGGCCTGGAATTTTAAAGACCGTGTCCTCTGGTGACAACTCACTGAACTTGTTTATTTCTTGGGTGCAGTATATTAGGGTAGAGTAAAGTTACCATCTTTAAATAAAGTAAGGCATAATTTATTGGTTATCATCAAATTGACCCCCGTTTTATAAATTTCACGTAACATTTTTTAATTAACTTAATTTGTTTTAGGCGGCACAGCACACCAGTGGGTGTGGCAAACTAGCTACTAATCTAGACGTCGCGGGTTCGATTCCCGGGCCTGCACCATAAAATCAAGTTGCACTTTCCAGCCCTCAGGTCGACTCAGCCTGTTGAAAATGAGTACCTGGGATAACATATTGGGGTAATAATGGGCGGCTGAAGCGTAGTGCTGGCCACACTGCCTTCCTTGTATGCCGTACGGCTCACATAATGCAGCATACTCTGCCTACTCTTAAGCTACTTTGGTGGTACACATGGGAGCCATTATTATTATAATTTGTTTTAACCTGGGCATTCATTTTTTCATTTTTCGATTAAAATGAATAAGTTCTGGCTAGTCGTAAATACTTTAAACACTTTAAGTTTTAACTTAGTTCAGCTCACATTTTGGAGTTGAACGCCTTTCGTGTAAGGTGTAAACTAGCACTGAATGATCAACTAATTGAGAAAGTGCAATCATTCAGGTTCCTTGGATGTGACTTGTCTTATGTTGGTGAGATAGATGTGGACAAAACAAAATAGAGAAATTTAATCACATGTGTGGAATGAGAACAAGAACACTGATTGGACAGGTCAGAAGAGATACTCTTTTGAAGTTTCATAAAGTGATGGCAGGCCATGTGGCCTTTATGGCAATGAGACTTGGACACTGAACGCAAAGACCCAAAGACGGATACTGGCTAGTGAAATGTGATTTTTACGATCAGTACTAGGAGTATCACGGAGGTACCGGCTGGGAAATTATGATAAAAGTAACATCCTTGAAATATACAACCTAAACAAAAGGATAAAGCAATACAGACAGGATTCAACAGACTATGCTGAAAGGATGCATAAGAACAGGATAAAAAGAACAAATTTTGGTTTATAATCCGAAAGAAGAAGAAGAAGAAGAAGAAGAAGAAGAAGAAGAAGAAGAAGTAGAAGAAGAAGGAGGAGGAGGAGGAGGAGGAGGAGGAGGAGGAGGAGGAGGAGGAGGAGGAGGAGGAGGAGGAGGAGGAGAAGAAGAAGAAGAAGAAGAAGAAGAAGAAGAAGAAGAAGAAGAAGAAGAAGAAGAAGAAGAAGAAGAAATAATTATTACCTTGATGACTACCCATTTTTGTAATTAGGTAAGTCAAAAATTTGTTACACTGAAGTAATATATTATATGACAGTAACGTTGCTGAGAAACGTTATATATAGTGCTAACTAGTGCGTCTTACATGAGGTACTTTACTGTTACTTAGCATAATAATTAGTGGAACAATACAAACACAAGGTACGTAGTGGTTCCCTTATGATAATGGTTTCTGCTATACAACAACGGTATAATGTTCCATTAGTGTCTTCAGTTCAACGTTTTAGGGTCAACAGCACTGAATAACATCCTTACTAATTTCATTACAAAAATTGAAATTATAAGTAAACGATCCAATTTTAAAAATAAGTAAGTGATTTATAAGAGGAGTACGAGAAATGGGGTCTAAACATAAACACTACTAAAACAGAATATCTGAAAATAGGTGACATGCAAGAAGAAAACCCAGATCTGCAAATCCATAGAATCGGAAAGTGCAGCGAATTCAAATATTTAGGAAGCATTATTTTAGAAGATGGAACAACAAAAAAAGACATCAAAAAGGCTGTTCGTTTGCTAAACTGGTTACTTTGGTCGAACAAAATGAAACTTCAAACTAAACTGACAATCTACACAACTATTGAGGAACCCATTTTAACTTACGGCTGCGAATGGTGGCAACTTTCAGATAAAGAGTAAAAGATAATAGAATCTGTGGAAATGGACTTCTTAAGAAGAGCGTGTAATATTTCTAGAATCCAACATGTTAGAAACGAAGATATAAGAAGGAAAACAGGGCGCGTATTTACAACAGCAGAAAGAATAGATCCAGCCAGTTGCTATGGTAAGGTCACGTAATGAGGATGGAGGAGAAGCGATTGCCAAATAAAGCATTGACTTACACACCACAAAACAGGAAAAGAAAAGGAAGACAGACAACACAATGGAGAACAGGAATTAGGAAAAGCATGAGAGATCAAGCTATTGAAGATGATGACTGAAAGAACAGGGAGTAATGGCGATCGAAATGCGGGATGCGGCATAGACTGTAGGACCCCCGCTAATAAAAAAAGTGATTTATAGCTTAAATTTTCTGCAGTAAAGAAAAATTCATATATAGGTTTCTTGTAGAAAAGTCAACACCTGTATCTGATATGGTATAAATAACAAAATTCTTGTTATAAAATGGGATTTCTTGGCACTTGGAAAGAATAATTTTATATATTTTCCATGCTTCAGTAAGGATAGTGTCTCCCTACAAAGAAAAAATTAATAAAGATAATCTATTATTCTGTACAAGAATTAATAAATATAAGTGTATAATAATAAGTTATTGATATACGTTATTAATTAATATAATAAGTATCATTTTACTTATTTATTATTAAGTAGTAGGGGCCTATACACAAAACTAAAACACAAGTGACAAATTTGGAAGATTCAAAGTACAGATTAGACAAACAGTACCGTCTACCGTAAATGTTGTTCTTTCCTTAGGTTCTAGGGGGAAAAGTTTACTAATTAAATGCAATTTGTTGCTTTATTCTACCTCCAGACTAACAGAACAATACCGAAGTTAAAATTCACAGTGTAGGTTTATTTACTTTAAACCCGCTCTTTAGGGGCAATTAGCTTCGTAGACAGCAGAAGTAAACCGTCGCGTCGTTGTGGGCGACTGTTGCTCAGAGCTGTGGCAATATCTGTATCTGATACAAAACCAACTATTGTGGAAGCGTACTTCCAGTGTCCGCAATCTTGACAATCACTCCATGTTATTTAATAATAAAGCATTTAATGATTATCAGATTTAACTGTAATCGATAAAGTACAAAGTCTTTAATAGTTTTACAGCATTTATTTTATTTACGTTTAATTTAGATATAAAATAATCATTTCACGGGAGTGAATCGTGGACACTCGCAGAAAATAAGAGAAAACGAATTGAAGCTGCTGAAATGAAATTCTTAAGGAGAGTCAAAGGATGACCCTAAGAGACCATATATGAAATGCAGACATAAGGCAAGAGCTGAATATAGGCCTATACTCGATAAACGATAAAATTTAACAAAATAAAGAAAACTGGATATAACACATAAATAGAATCGGTGACTCGAGAATACAAAAAAAGATATTCCAGTATAAGCTTCTTGGGGAACGAGACAGAGACAGACCAAGAAAACGGTGGCTGTGAATACGGAACAGGCTGCAAGTCGACTCCTTGAAGAAGAAGAAGAAGAAGAAGAAGAAGAAGAAGAAGAAGAAATAATTATTACCTTGATGACTACCCATTTTTGTAATTAGGTAAGTCAAAAATTAGGTTACCAAAAAGTTCGACTTTTAGGTAAGTAGTGTAGGATCTCAAGATTATTTTTTATGTTGGTGTAGCTGTGGTTTTTTGTATGTATGTGTGTGGCGAACGCGGAGTGTATGTTGTTGCTGGATAAAGCTTTTAGGTGTTCAGAAAATCTTGAAGAAAAAGATCTTCCCGTCGAAAACTTAACACAGCAGAACAATATGAAATATACAAAGACTACACAACAGAACCAAACAACATACTTAACGACCAATTACACTTTAAATCACACGCACTCTTCGACACAATTATACACAAAACACACAATAATTTGGAATACCGCGCCAACTCCCTTCCACCTTAACACCCCCCCTCCCACACACACAACCCACCAACTAGAAAAAACCGTTACAAGTTCCGGACATTCTGTATCACACCTCGCTGAGGAAGGCGAACATCACGCTGAAACGCGTACGAGGTAAATAAACAAAGTAAGTTTCACATGTGAAAGTGTAGCAATTAATATTCATTAAGTGCTGTGAATGAAGAGGATGAACATTCAAAATAACATTAAAACCATTGTGTATGAGCGTGGTAAGGAAATCATGTATAGGGGAATCATAGTCTACAGCCGTTACTGGTAAGGAAAAGAAGTGATGAATAGATATCTTTCTAGACAAGTAAATAAATAAATAAATAAATAAATATAAAGACAAGTTGCAGAGGTGATAACTAGATAGGTAGATAGGAAGATAAATGTATACATAGACAATACGTAGACAGACGGAGAGACAGCTGGAGAGTGAGAGAGAGGGAAGGAGAGAGCGAACTTAAGAAAACTTGTAGAGTCCATATTCGTCATTAACAAAAAATATTTATAGGAAGAAGTTTAAAAATGTAACAAGGTGCGTTTGTTTGCTAATCAACGTTTCCTACACAACTGCAGAGAAAGTACACAGTAATATAATTTTCTCGTCACGTAAGTAGGCTAAATGATAAACGCTCTGCGTACGCTCTAAGTTTGCCACCATCTACGTTCTCGTAAAATATAAACGTGTAGCTGTGGAGAGCAGCGACTCTGAAATAAATAATTCTTCCCTGTCAGCCGCGCTCTCAAAACAGTTGGCGCAAATAATTCAATGCCATGCACACTGCGGTTGTTAAATATTCCGGGTATAAACTGTAACTGGCTCCTTTTACACATATATGACGACAACTCTCCTCTGATTAAACGAAACGTACCTTTCCAACTCGTATACCCGAAAGATAAATATACGTGTACAAGATCCTTTATAGGATCCTCAACTTGTAAAAGGTTTTTTTAATGATTACAAATTATTGACGAGGATACAGACAAACAAGAAATACCATATTAAGATCAAGACAGAAGGAAACAAATATAATCTGCAGTTACACTGAAGTGATTATTCCTATTTGCATTAGTAATGATAAATAATTTAATTAATAATTACAATAATTGTAAGTATCTAGGAGAAATAATTCAAGAGAATGGTTTAGAAAAATCTGCTATAGAAGAAAGGATTCATAAGATTGAAGGGGCATATTTTATAACTAAAGATATTTACAATAAAATGTGCATATCTAAAAATGCGAAAATAAGGCATTACAATACAGTAGTGAAGTCAGAAAAGTCAGAATGCCTATATGCAAATGAATGTCTAGCACTGAATTATAATTTAGACAAACTAGAAATATGGGAAAGACGAATTATTAGGAAAATATTAGGCCCACGAAAAACCTCAGAAGGTTGGAAACTAAGAAGTAATGATGAAATATATCAGAGTATAGAAAATATAACAGAAACAATGAGAAAAAGAAAATTATTATTTTTTGGACATTTATATAGAATGGACGACAAAAGTTAACAAAGCAGATCTTCAGATATCTGTGGGGGAAGAAGTCAACATCGAGTTGGATTAAAGAAGTCCAAAAGGATTTAGAACAAAAATAATATACACGCAGAAGAAGCAATTGGCGGAGAAGTTTATCGGGTAAAAGTGTTGAAAATGGAGGGAGTCCAGGGTAGGGGAGAGAAAAACGCAAGTTCAAAGTGGGCTGAAGACAGGAAGAAGAGACGCAGTGAGAAGATGAAAGAATATTGGAAAAAAGGAAAGAACAAAGAGTAAAGAATTGAAATTGGCATGTGGTCCTTAAAAAAAAAACAATAATGATGGCCGATAAAAAAAATTACAATAATTGGTTGTTTTTATATCACAGAATTAGTTTAGTATAGGCAAGACAGGCTTCATGGAAGGAGTACAAGGAAAGTAGTGTGATCAGCACTACGTCACAGCGGCATATATTGCTACGCATTTATGAAAACTGGCTTCACGAGGAGGCTGAACACGAAAAATGCACATTTTATAGTACGGTTTGACAGAGAAAACATAAATCGAAGAATTATTGCGAATGATTAAAATTTATCAAAATTAATAATGTGCGACCACAAATCAGAAAAAGTATGTAATGATTATTTTTAACAATTTTCATACTCAATGTGCCCATTGATCGAACATAAGCTACGTGTTAAAGAACGAAGCAAATGCATTACCGGTTAATGGAATAAGTGGCGAGTTCCACACAAGAGATAATCCTAAGAGGATGCGTTGTCAGCTGTTTACATGAAATGAATTTATCTTAACTTAAAACAATGTTTAACATATGATTTTTGTATAATAAATGCAGAGATAAATATCGATAGCGGTTTTACAGTAGATATATTAACAAACTGTACATATGTGTGTAGGGAACATCAAAGTGTTGTGTTGATTTATTATTGAACTAGATCAATGGACAACGTTTAATGATAGTTAATTAAAAACGAAAACGACTGGATTAACCAGATCCCACGACAATACAAATCAAGTGCACAATATAAAATACATAACAGGCGCATAGATATAAATACATAACAGATAATATAAAATACAGTCTACAAAATGCAATAATCGTTTTCCCAAGCGATTTTAGGACCGTTTCATGCTGACGCTTAGTACGATGGGAACTGATGACTCGTAAACATACCACCATTGTAGCTAAAACCACTTACACGAGTTACATTAATTGTCGAAACTTCCCTAAACAGAACTTGCGAGCTTTCTGATTTCAGGGTTTTCTAATTTCAGTCGTGAAACACAGACGTTAAGAAAAAACAATGGAAAAATTACATGAGGTTTTTGAAAGAAGCGTGCTCATGCATATCAATACGGGGCTGGTTTAGGGAGGCATTTGTCGTAGACACTAATTTGTGTTATTAACATCTTCTGGCTTTACTTCACTGATTGTGACTTATTTACCAACCTTCGCTAGTACAAATCCTTAGTTGTTTCGCCAGTAAGCACGTCAATATTTTACTTTGCGTTCTGATTTTGATATATGTTTTACGCATTGTCTTATTTTTTTGGGTACCAACCTCTTGTCACTACCTGTATCAGCAGCTAACGTTAAGTTTCGTATGTCCAGTATTTTGGTCGGATGTACATTTCGGTTGGTAATTATAAATTAATTATGCTAGCTTGCCCTATTGTATTTTTCCAAGTATACTTGTACTGTGGTTTATACTCTAAGAAAGCATTATTAATTCTAAGCTCTTTTTCTATGCACTGAATTCAATTAGCCATTATAAATTGTTGTTCTTACCCCCTTTATTAAAACATCATCTGATTTTTGGGATTGTATCATTACCCATACGTGAATTAACATCTCAATAAATGATAATTATGTTATTCTTTACCTTATCGGTCTGTCAATGCATGCATATCGTCATAGAACTGTTCCTTTCCATGTATGGGTTTACTATCACCGAGACCGTACACAGATGTGACAATGAGTACCCTTTCCGCTCAGTATCTTTTGAATATATTTTGAGTTACTACTCAATAGAATTACTTTTGAGATACACTGACTTCCTTTAATGCTATCCTTATATTTTCTGCGGGCTATAAGACCGACTCCTATTGCTCGATTTTCTGTTCCAGTGCCACTATAGTCATGACTTTTTAGTTCTATCATGATTTATTGGTCGTTGGCCTTCCATGCCCGTATATTAAAATGTTCTAAACGTAACAATGTTCGATTTCCTCCATTTACACATTCTCCATTTACGTGCATTGTCTGTCATCCGTCAATCCATCCCAGTGCGAGGCAATGTGTCTCTAGTTTTATAATCGCTAGGGAACTAACGTTGACCATCAACCACCAACCTGGAGGGCCAAGATTAATTTTTGATAGTGGTTTACTCCCCTAGATGGGTTTGTTTCGCCGCAGCTTCAATCGGTAGCCGACTCCACGAGTAATTCTATCTTAAAACACTTTATTTCCGTCTTTGATAGAAAAATGAAATGTAAATAGAAAATATCCCTCAAATATTCTAATACCAATGGTGTTTGGAAAGAACATAATTGGCCAAGAGACACCGGAATGGAAAGATCATAAATGGAATCTCATTCAACACAAAGTAAGTACCCAGCAAGGGCACATTCTTCTTCTTCTTCTTCTTCTTCTTCACTAGTGCGACAACCCATTACTGAGTCAACGCCTCCTTTAACAGCCTCCTCCAGTTTCCCCGGTCAAGTGCAGACAACTGACTGGCTGAGAAACTGATAGGTTTCTGCACATAAAAGAGTTTCACAGATGAGATATGTGAATTCTCCGATCCAACCCCCAACCTGAAGAACCAGGAACTTTGATTTCGGGGTGCTCTTCCCCTAGAGAGTTGCTTTCACCTCAGCTGACGAGCTCTCTCTGCCCGATCGCAGCAGGCTAACTGACTCAGCCCATGTGCGGAGCCGTTGGCCTACTGTAGGCTCCTCTACCTCCACACTAGATGCACACCCTGCTGCCGATGTGCACCATCTTGCCAGGTCAGGGCCCAGGATACCCCCAGTCTGCCCTGACAGAACCACCATCTCTCGTTTGCTTACCGATCCACAAAGCCTAAGGGATTGGTTACCACAACCTTGGAGTGGATGGCTTGGCGTAACAGGGCCCACCGACATGTAGAACTAGGGCACATCGGATTTGCTAATTCCGTATCCATAAAATGGTAATTAAATATTTGCACACCAAGGTATACTAAATATTATTCTGTTAAATGACAGGGAGACCAGCATTTAAAATACCCTATCGATTGCAATTTACTTTCATTACTGCTAGTACTATCATCCTTCCTTTATTTTAAATTAAACCGTCTAGGTGTCTTAAGATTTATATAGCCTTTCTGTTTTCCTTCAAAAATTACGATTATATTCATTTCAATTTGAATTTTTAATAGAGAAATGAGCGTGTTATGTTTAGGAGCACATGTTCATAAACATATTACAGTAAGTCTAGTATGTCAGAAACTAATCAATTCAGACGTTGTAAACATAAACCAGTTGATTATATTGTTTAAATTTAAATTACCTTTCCTGTTGTCAATGAGCGGTGTTTAGTTTTTTTTGTCTATGTATCACTTTGCGTAAAAATTAACGTTCTTAATGGAGCACTCGAAATTAAAGGAAAGAGAATATTATGAGGAATTTACGGGCAAGTAAATGGAAACAAGTACAGAGATTAAGTCTTAACAGTCGTAATCAAGACGACGAAGAGAATTTTATAATAAAAAGGAAATGAACGTTTTCGTTTACCCCCTTCAACGAAAATAAAACTTTGCAAAGGCGGACACACTTCACAGACGGTCCTTGTTTTCTTGTTGTCAAAGAGACTCAGTTAATCAAACAGATGGTTCCAACAGCCCGGTTTATACTCTGTTAGCCGACAAAACGCTATGGATGAAAATACTATTACAACCATAATAATAGTAATTCTAGATTTAACTTAATATGTTTTAAGTTGTGTTAATTTTTCAATTTGGCATTTTAAACTTAATATTTTCTCAGCATCCAAACACTACGAATTTAGTAAAATAATATTCATTTTAAATTGCACAATGTGTTTGTATTGAATACACATTGTTTGTTTTCCAGCGTAATAGGAGTTGGTTGTAATTTTAGTACGTTCTGCATTTAAAAACTTTTTGCATTCAGTAATTCTACCTTTTAAATTAAATACCTAAACTGAACACCGTAAACATTCATTTTTCCGCAGTGCCACAAGACTCCATTACCTCTATGCAGTTCAATCATATTTTATTCTGTTCAGTTCCGACTAAGACACCGATGAAAGGGTTGTGTCCTATCCTTGTCGTCAGCTCGTCAAGTCAATAAACTAGGGAACCAGCAAAAGTCTGATAGATTTGTTTCACCTTTGGGTGCCTCATTTACCAAAGACAAGATATGATCGACAAAGGGCATTCCAATAACTTCCCGGGGGAACGACAGGAACCCAGGAAGATGGACGTTAGAGGTTGAGATTTTCGAACTTAGCGCCTTGTCCTGTAGGTTACCAGAATAAATATCTATACTATCGGTATTATGAACAGACTATTTGAATTTAGACTTAAAATCTCTAATTATTGTATGTTTTATTACTAATCAACTTTTTGGACTGTAATTCTGAAAACGTACTTGAGTATAATTTCATCAGTTAGATTGTATGTTAAAAGTAACCAAAAGTTTTAAGTAAGTCACTTAGTTAATGTTTTATTGGCGTGTGTGATTCTTTAATTAATCAATTTTTGTTGTGTTTTGTATACATGAAGACAGATGTCTATATGTATTTATGTGTTTACAAATGTATTTTGAAACCTTTTTTTATAATGTAATTAAAGACCATTGTGATTTATAAATTGACGAACTTGCCCCCAAAGAAGTCTAGTGACCCATAGATTAAGAGAGAGACTTGCACTGGCACGTGTGTGTGTGTGTATTAATTATACTTGCTCTTTATATAAATTATTTATTTTTATAACGTTGTGGTAATTTAACATTTATTTAAATTAATTCTTTGTACTGAAGAACAAAACCGTTTTATGTTTTTGTGGACAGTAGAAATCGTATTTCATCTGGGACAGGTAAGTTAAATTAACTTTTCCACTCAGGGAAATCCGTCCGCTGAAGTTTGCGTCCCTACTGCTTTAGTAAAACTTTACTTGAAAACCCGAACAAGCTTGTTTGACATAGAAAAGAAACTATTTTCTTTTCTGTAGATGGAAAAGTTATTAGAAAGAGTTTACGTAGCACAGATTTTCTGACAATTCAGTTGCAGTATTAGAAGATACGTTTTATACCTTTTTTATGAATAACTGTAATACTACTAAAACAAAAAACCAAAAAGTGGTACTATAACTTAGACGCTGGTGGTGGAATACTATTGCAAAAACACACTTGTGTGACCTCGTCACCAGGCGTAAGTACATCTGAGTATAATGAGTACGTACTTATTATGAATACTGTAACTTTAAATAAATTTAGTAACGCTTTCAATCATTCTCAAATTGATATATCATTCAATGCAAAAATGAGAAAATTAATACCATTAATTAATATTTGCGCTGTATATTGCACGTTGTTCAGGGATCATCATCATCATCTTCAAAGATTAATCCAAGGATGGTTTGTTCCGGTCTCAAACAGGCAGAGTTTAGAGCTGATCACTCCAGCGCTTCCTCGGAGGTCCCACACCTCTCCGTCCCCTCGGTTTATAGTTCCACAGTTGTTTGGGGAAGCACCAGTCATCCATTCAGCAAAGATGTTCCCACCAATTTAGCCGATACTGGCGATCCTGTCGACTATACTAATAATAATCAGTTCCTGCCGTATATTTGTGTTTATTCTATGACCATAGAGAGTATACCCTACCAAGTGCCTGAGAAATCTCATTTCAGCCGCTTGGATGCGACTGGCGTGGCCTTTCATTAAAGTCCAATTCTCAGACCCATAAAGAAGTGTGGTAAGAGCCATCACCTTGTAGAATTTTAGGCGTGTTCCTTTACTTGCTGACTTAAGGGTTCGCCTAATGGTCCCGCACATAAGGTTGAACAACTTGTGCAACTTATTAACAACGTCGTTGTATCCATTATAAGGCACACTGTAGCCCAGGTATTCAAAATTGCTAACTTGTTCCAGGAATATTTTTTTAGTAAGTGCAATACCAGGCTTTCGCCTTAACTATAAATCAATATACAAAGCGGAAATCACACACAATGTGTTGGCTAACGGAAGATAAATTATAAAACCACCTTAGACACTGAGGGTATGGAATGGTTAAACAGTTAATTTTGAAAATGAGCAGCGGTTAGGCTGTTTGCATTCAGTGACTAGTGTCACTAGCGGCGGCTAATGTCACTATTCAGTGACACTAGACTTTTCCACACTCTGGGAGATATTATCGGTACCTTCCGTTTTCCGTCTAATGGGTAAAGTACTTGATTTATAATAGATAATTTGTACAAGTTTGATGTTCGCAGTACATAAATGTTTGTGACAACAAAGCGCATTACTCGGATGTAGGCCTACGTACTCTGTAAAGATTACCACAAGCAGTGTATTTCCTGAGACCATAAAACTCTCTGGTCGTTGCTCACATTTTATTTGTGGCTGCATAATGTAATCACATTGTTGCTTACGTACAGTACATGAGCCGTTCTCAAACCGCAGTGTCGTAGTCTATACGTTGTCTCTTGACTAACCTACAACATTTTCACAAATTTGAAAATATTATTAAAATTCTATTTGTATTTTAGTAAATGAATTGTTAAAAATCGGAGGAAAGTCTACTAACAAACGAAATAGCAAGACTCCAACTAAATTGCTTTTAGTACTACGCCACCAATTCTTTCTACAAATTAAGCAATGCTGACATTTACCGAGTAATAGTAACACAACATTTAGAAAAATAATTACTTAGACTCGACCCAAATCGCAATATCTGTATTACACTCACCTGAACAGCCGTACATTGTACGTTGTACTCGGTTGAAATGACGTACAATGTATGTCATTGTTATTTACATAAAATGTTATGAATTTATGCTCATGAATTACAAATGTTACAATTAAATGCTCACCTCTCGCTTGAAATATTTCCTTAAATTGGATAAGTATTGGTGTTTGTAATATACGAGACTAAAATTATTATTTGTTGGACACGCCTTGAACATAGTAAATACACCCTTTTGGTACGCTTGATTACAGAAAAATGGCAGAAATTTTTTAAAATATTTGGAAAATTTTTGTATTATTATTCCAGCTTTACAATGTTTACACATTGTCAGGCACCAGAGATTACAGAAACGATTTAATTCTCAATTTCTCGTTCACTCAATTTTTCTTCATGCTGGTGGGGTGCATTCCATAACCCTCCTTGGCAATCTTTCCTGTACCATTCTTTTCGTGTGTCCATACCATAGTAATTTTTTTGTTTGGATAAAATCAACAATTGAATGTTTTATATTGAATTCTGTCCTCAATGATTTTATTTCTAATTTTCTCACGGCTAGATACTCTTGCCGAACGTCTACAAAAATAATCTCTGCTGTTATTAATTTTGTTCTTGTGTGTTTATTAGTGTAGTCCAAACTTCTGAGCCGTAAGTCATGTTACTGCTTGGAATTTTTTCACTATAAATTTTCTATCTGAACTAAACTGGCAGCTCATGAGAGCTCCTAAAACAAACATCAAAACTTTTCATACTGTAAAACAACACTGATTTTACAATACATTCCACACGCCATATTAGTGTTTTCAGGTTTCCAATACTAATGCGACAGGTAAAATTTTCTATACATACGCCTTTGCGTCAATCAACTGTCCAGACCATTAGGTGTGACTGAAAGAGGAGTAGGCAGAAATATTGCATATTACTAATGCCAAACTTTAGTGTAGCAAAAGTGGAGTCAGCAGCTGGGGACGCAAAAGATGAAAGGAAGTGCGTCAAACGTGGCGTCAAGGTTTCGGTGAAAGACTAGTTAGAAGGGCTTCCAGAGTGGGGTATTACAGAAGCAGAAAGTAGTGTTTTAGGAGAGAATCAATCGTGGGGTCGGCTACCCGTTGTGTCCGGATGGAGTGTTTGTGGGTGTCCGCAGGCGGTTGGTTACTAAGGAAGGCTGGACGTTTCTGGTCTGCCAGTTGATCGATTCTCCTGTTGCCTAGAGTGAGCGACGGAGTTTTGCGTTCCGGACGTACCAGCGAGATTCAGAAGAAAGGAATTAAATCGGGGAAGAGTTTGCTAAAGTAATAAAGAACCGCGTTGCTTGCTTTTGTTTGAGGATGGCAACGTAATTTATTGTTACGACGGTCTCACGGATCGTCGTATTGTACAGTGGAAACAAAATACAGACACCAATAAAGTCACTAATTACCAGCTTTAGTTTATTACAAATAATAACTTGAAATCTGCAAGGTACTCTCATACAATAATTTTAGTTTATCCACATGCAATAATAATGGCAACTTTTTTAGCTCCGCACTAATTATAACACAGTAATCACTTTCCACTAATCAGCAACAATCACTTGATCCGCACTCTACAATTTCGCCAGGTGTAACTAACTGACTAAGCCCGCCTTATATTGATCTCGCAGACGTTCTAGAATAATACTCTATTCTTCTGGCGGCGTGCTAGCATAATTTGCATAGTTAAGAGTGCTAAATTTAACATAATTTGCATAGTTAAGAGTTGTTAAATTTAACTATTACGCTTATAAAGTTCTTACTCACATAATTTCTCTATAAAATTAAATATGTTTACGGTCACTATCGATATGGACCCCTGTTTAGAATTGTTTAGGAAAATAAAATGTACGCTTTGCCACTACAATTTCGTAAGCGCCTTTATTAATTTCCGACTGCTTTGAGTTCTGTGTTAAATCGGCGATGATCGTCGTTTATCTCATTTATTTTATTTAAAACTTAGTTATATATTTAGTTTGTCTTATATTATCAGTCAGTTTTAACTGGTACATACTTTTTTCACATTTTTGTTTACCAATTTCTATATTTGGACTGGAGTTTCAACTCCAACGTACAAGTCAGTACGATAGAACTGACTATACAAACTGAATCCTTAGATGAACCAACAAAATAACACGATGACAAAAATATTGTATTAATTAAATACTATAAATTATTTTACAAACTACTATGATACAAATAAAGTACTGTTATTGCGATTTATTTATTTTCCCTTAAAGTGTTTGTAATATTTTAGTAGGTAAATCAGAGCGTTAAAAGGTGATTCATTCGCATTGATAATGGTTAGATTTTAGTAACAGAAAGTGTTTTAATTAAGCTGATGTGTTAAACATCGTTGCGTTAGCAGACGTTAAGGCACAGTAAGTAAACAGCATATAAAATGAACAACAGAACCACGAGTTCATAAGACAGTTCAGTTCGTAGTCTTTCAGTCTTTCGACTGGTTAGTACCCTCCCCGCATATACCCGTGGTGCGTGTGTTACTGAGTCTCTCACAGGTATATGGGACCTACAGTTTAACGCCGGATCCGATCGGCAATTTTTTCATAAGACAAGCAAGTGGAAAAATAATATAGGCCTACACAGGACAAAGTGACTCGTGCTTGTGGATTAACTGGACCGTAGAGATACACAGCCGTATAAAGGACGCACGATTGTTTTTTCACATGTGAGCGCACAGTACTGGTTGCCTAAGTGAATATTGTTTTCCCGTTTGGACAAGGTTTGCTACCTATATTTTATACATGATTAATTGAAAATTTCATTTAAGAAATATAAAACATTTAAACGCAGTGTTACATTGTACAGTTTTTACACATGTCGTCAAGTAACCATATACGAATCTAGTATGTTGATTACCCTAAACTAAGCCGTCTTCTTTCCGTTCGTTCAAAACGCTGTAATTTCGTGGCTTCGAATGCCGGGTTTTTCCGCTAGTAGTCTGTGCCTTCAGGGTCTCTCAAGATTTCAAATAGTGACGATTTTTGTGAGGCTTGACACTCGGTAGAGTAATCTGCCGCCTTACCCTTTTAACAACATTTGCATTGAGGGTCAGATTTTAAAATCCATCAGTTGCGTCAGTTGAGTATGTACTGCTATATCATAATCATCATCATCTTCACGGATTAAATCAAGGATGGTTTGTTCCAGTCTCAAATAGGCAAAATTTAGAGCTGGTCACTTCAGCGCTTCCTCGGACGTCCCACACCTCTCCGTCCCCTCGGCTTATAGTTTCAGAGTTGTTCAGGGATGCGGCAGTCATCCATTCGGCAAAGATGGTCCCACCAATTCAACCAATACTGGGCGATCCTGTCGAGTATACTCATACTACTGCTATATCCGAACTGGAAACTTTACCTCTATTTATAGTGTTTTTGTTTGTTTGTCATTGTTATCATATTCCTGTCAGTTATGCCACGGATAGTGATATTTATTCTCAATATTTTCCCACTTTGAAATTTTTTTTTAGTGTTTAACTTCAAATTAAACAAGTTGTGTTTAAACAGAACAATTTTCTCTCAGCTTACTTGAAACCTACTACATAATACTATGTCATAAGTAACATATTATTATCTATAGATTCCCGCAAATGCTTAGCCAAAAATAAACAATTAGAGAAAAACTATTAATGTAAATTACATATGTTTATTACGGGTGTTTTTGTAAATACTTAAATATTTAAGAATATTAATGAACTAAAGACATAATATTTGAGGTGGCTGTACTAAATACGAGTTAACCTTTTTTTGCACATCTATGCCACAGCACATTTTGGAGTATTTTTGTCTTCTGGTCTTTCAATAGCTAATAGCAGTATCTCAATGCGTAATGATAACCAGATCCAAATACATACTTTGCAAAAGAAACTCCTTAGTCCCTGTGATTATTTCAAGGATTGCTAATTTCCCGAGTGAACATCGTGTTAAATATGTGTCGTTGAGCTGCGTGAATGGCGACGTAAAATATGAAATGCAATAATATATATTTACACAATGTTTTAGTACGGATATGTTTTTTTAATAAATTTATTGTGTATGTACAATTGCTACGTATGAAAGCAACAATTTAACCTGTCAAGTACACTGCAGTTGGTCAACATGTGACCTCTGTATACCGTTTGTCGAGTCTATAACTGCACAGCTACGTACACATAATTAAACCGCATTGTTCGCTCTCAATTAAATATGTATTATTATTTTTATATGTATATGCCCGTTTTGTGTGTGTGTGTGTGTGTGTGTGTGTGTGTGTGTGAGAGAGAGAGAGAGAGAGAGAGAGAATTCGACTCACAGGCGGGGAGAGTTTTGATGTTGCGCGATCACTGTGAATATTAAACAAAATAAATTATAACCGTGAAAAATGTTAGAACCAATCGAAAACTACATAGTCCAATAGTCCATGCATTAGACTGAAGTATAGTTATAACTGAACGATTATTTACAGTCTACAAATGCTTGTTAACCTACGACACTTCCGTTGCAATAAAAATTTGAATTATCAATTGTAGTTTTTATCTCTCTGATTTTATACAGATAATGTACATTGTACACCATAAGTATTATTTGTTTATTGCAATACGTTCTGCTAATCGTTTGATTTTTTAGAATTTCCACTAGTACTAATATTGTAAAGAATAATCAAAATATGTAAATTACTATTCTATCACGCATCTTCCAACATATGCATGTTGCCAATTTACAAATGCTGCAAAAACATTGTGAACTGTAAGAAGACTCGGTGTCTATTTCCGAGGAACGTGCTCCCGTAACCCAGAAAAATATTTTCAGAGTCTAGTAATTATTAAATCCTGTCATCAGCGTTAAACACTGGAGGATGTCTATTCAGGACGAAGACGCTTAAGCAGGGACAGTAACACGCTGTGTGTAAAAGGCATATAAACAACAAGTAACTACGAACGTGACAAAAGTAATTTAATGTCCAGCGGAACATACAAAATTTTGTCAGTTTTCGTCTATCACTATCCGCATTCAATTACAATATTATTTCCACCCACTAGTAATAAGGAATGTGTATTTACAACATAGTATTGTAACGACGGAACTCTCTCGAACAGACAAGAGCGTCCTTACCACGAGCAGGTGAAGCGTTTCAGTAAAAACCAAACGAAAGTACCTTCCAGATTGTTCTGGAGAGCACTTGTAAATACGCACATTATGCTCAAGCCACTGAAAGGATGGAAAGTTATTCTGGAACCTCTGTGCGACTTATAAAAGAAAGAGCGGCTAGCTTTGTCGGTGAGTTACAGAGAGCGATTTCTTTAGTTTGGATCAAGTGATTGTTGAGGATTGGTGAAAGGTTTTGATTGTGTTATAATTACTGCGGAACTCCTAATAGCTGACATTGTTATTGCATGTGGACAAATTTAACTTGAATCATTGTACGGGAGTTCCTTGTTGATTACAAATTGTTGTTTGTGATTAATTAAAGCTGGTAATTAGTGACTTCATTGGTGTCTCTATTTTGTTTCCTCTGTACTATACGACGATCAGTGAGACCGTCGTAGCAATATCTTTTCGTGATTTTCTATTTGTTTGAAACATATCCTGCCGTAGGCGTGATAGCTATCTACTGCATATCGAAAGAGCGGTTAGATAACATTAATTTTTATTTGAATACACATTAGCGTATGTGAGCATACTTTGTATTCATAAATATTCAGTATCATATTTTATAATCTAAAATGGTTAGCTGTTTATGGAATTATGTATGCCAGTTCTGGCCGCGATTTGGAATACTCAACCTTCTGAGCGAGTTGTTTAAGTCTTGTGCCCAATTTCTGCAGGAAGTAACAGTGCTGGTAAAATTAAATTGAAACAACATGAGACAAAAACTTGTATAGGCTACGCGTGACAACTAGCTGAAATTAACTGTTTAAGTTTCTAACAGTTTGGATAGGTTTCTAAACATTTAATCCATTTAGTTCCATAAGGTATAGAATAATGTAGTATACAATTCCGTAGTACTTTGCACTGTTTTGTCCCGAATCAGAATAAACTTCAGACTAAACTAATCAAAAATGTTAAATTACAGAAATAGAGACCACCAGGTTTTTATATATATAATATATTTTATAATGACTTTACCTCAAAATTTTTTCTCCCTATTTGGAACATGTTTCGGGAAGCCTTGTGTTCCCATCTTCAGCCTTCCTGATTCTGAGCATTGTGAGGTATTTGTGTGTTGGCTGGTTGTTGCTGTGGTTTCTGTTGGTCTCTAGTGCTTTAAATTGGTATTATTGTGTGTGATTGTGGTGCATATATAAGTATTTTGTGTATTTTCTATGTTGAGTGCTTTGAAAATTGTGTCATAATTTGTACTGATTTGTATCTGTTCAGGTATTAGTTTGTTTTGTGTTTTATGTTTGTATATTTGTAAATTTTCCCAAATGTTCATAATGGTCCGTTTGTGTTGAATTATTGAATTCCCAGACATAACCAATATGACACTAATAAAACACATACCACACAAAGGCACCATAATGAATATTTGGGAACATTTGTACTCAACACGATACAAAATTAAGGAAACTGATATATGGATATTATACAACGAAATGCGGATATAATTTAGCACTTATCCCTACATTTCAGCGTGTTCTGCTACATCTTGTCACACCGTTATTGGATATCTAACTTCACAATAAAATGTAAAGTATCACGATACGTAGTGTCTTCAGCAACGACAAACTCTGTTTGTGCTTCCTGTCAATAATGAAAACAGTCAGTTATATCGAACACTGTTGAGTCAACCAGAAATATTGTTGAATGAATAAGAGAAGCAGTATAAGTACAAATTGTAATGAAACAATTTTGCTACATAGTTGTTTATAATAAAGAAAAATATTTAGAATTGTTAAACAAAGCCCGTAATATTACTATTCATGTTCAGGGTTTTTCAATATAACTTTCTTATTTGCTTGTTTGTTTTTTCAATAGAAAACACTTTTTCGTCAATCACATAATCTTACTTCTTGTCTATGTAAAGTTTGAAAACCATACAAAAATTAAGTTCTCTGCAAAATATTGTAACGAAACAGAACGCTGTAAAAATAATTATAAATGATAATAGTGAAACCCTATCCACGGATGGAACTCAAAACAATGCTCAATAACTAGTCAACAGAAAATATCAAATTTTGAAGGTCAGTAAGGAACCAAATATGACTCAACAACATCAACCTTTGACCTAATTAATACTATCAAGACCTAGCCAGACATTACCCAGTAGAATAGGGCAGTAAACAAATAAAATTAAAATAGAAAACCCTAGTAAACAACATTCAACGAATAAACTAAATAAATCCAATAAAGAGTACAAACATTCCATAATGTAAAATTGTATTAACTATATGTAAAATAATAGGTCAATAAAAATTGGTCTACTTATAAACCAAAGTGAGGAAAAGGGCACAACCCCTTACAGTGCTATAAGTGATCATAAACACAGAAAAGTGGCATAATAATAATAGTTACATAAACTATAGTTAAAAAGTGTACTATTATTTACAAAGAAGTGGTCAATTATCATTGACAGTAGTGATGAGTGATTTATCACACAAACAATTGTTAAACAGTGTGCATAATTTGTAATTGTTAAACTAAGTAGTATCATTAAGAGTTTGTGTTATATTATAAGAGTGTTATGTTACCAACTAATTAATTTAAAATAATGTAATCTCAAGGGGTCAAAAGTAACTACCATCAACCATTATAAATTGTTTCATCAGATATCTGGAAAATCCATTAAATACTAAGATTTTACAGGACTAAACCAAGACATGTTTAGTACCAAATTATTTGTAATTTTATAATTAATAACTACATAAACATTGTATTAACCATTAGTGTATAATGATAAAATAATAAATTGAAGGCAAATTGTAAAATCTGAAGTAATTAAGGGGTATTGGTCATGTAACACTTGAACTGTGCATAAGGGGCCAATCAGAATTTAAAAAATTTTGGTCAGTTCGATGACAAAAAGAAGAAATGACACTTGAATGTTAACCACGAGTGAATACAGTTGAATAGTGCTCAAAGAGTTATTATGTAACAAAATTTTAAAACCCAGGAACCGATTTAGAAGAAAAAATTATAACCACAACCGAAGATACAGAAATTATTAACTAAAATCATATCATCAAATATGAACAAACACCAGTAAGAAAAATCAAGCGATTAACAAGAAGATGCACAGCTAAATACCACTCAGAAGTGTAACGTATAATACAATTTTATAACTGACAACATTAGTAATCCAACACGAACAATCACTAGTAACATCAATAACTCACACCACAATTAATCACTGGTGGACATTTCATAAAGTGAAAACACATTATATAAGAATCAATGAGTACAAGGTGAACACATTTATTTAAAATACATTGGTACAACTTCACGCATTATCGGATGACGAGGCGGCCATAATTATGACGTCATTCCAGGACCATCATGCATTGCACCCAGCGAACTAAATATCGCCACACATTTTCGTTGACCTTAATACTTATTTTTACTCTTGCATTAGATTATAAGCATTAGAATTATTTGTAATGTACTCTATATTGTTTGTTAATAATTAATGGAACCTTTCGTAGCAGCCAAAAGAATTCCCACGTTATATGTTTAATCCATTTTTTACTATTAAACCCTGAGATACATAATCGATTATTACTAGCGTGTATATCGAATGCAAAATTCTATTAACTTGAATTAAGTTTGCAAAGATTAAACAATAATATTAATAAAATCATATCCATGCGTTTTATTTCTTGAAGGTAAGATATAATTAGTATTTGTTCTACACTTACGAAGATTAAGAAGACGTCGAGGAGTCGTTGGAACCCTAGAAACTACAACAACAAGATTAACCTCAATGAATAGGGTTAAGACAAATACCGAAAGTGAACGTTGAGAATTGTTTGGAACAACTCGACCGCTACATTCAATTTAGAACAGATTAACTGAAGAATTATAATAAGTCAATTCTAATTAATAAACAAGGAAAAGTAATTCAGCCATTACCATTATATCTGAATAACTTCACCCAAACAACGCAACATAAATATCAACAGAACAACCGATACACTTAGAGCAAAAGTTTTTTTTTATTAAACAACAAAGTTTATTACATCGGTAAAAAATTAATAATACCCGAATACACGTTTCGTAATAATATGTATAAGGAAAAGCCGTTTTACGATTTGGTTTTTCATTCTGCATTATGCGTCCCCCAGATATGGTGATTGAGCTTTTGTTATCTAAAATATGAAAACACAACCGTGAAATGTTTCCACCCCTGCTACTCAATTTGCAATGGAAGTTGGTATACTAAATATAATCTTATCAGCATGATTTATTATTTTGCGTAATCAGTGTATGGTTATTCCAAGACACTGGCACGTACGAGAATACTTAAATAGTTTAAGAGTGGAATGAAAGGAACGCCATTTTTATGAATTATTGTGTCCAGCACTGCTGTCTCCTTGTGTCGTCTATTTTGAGAACGCTTTAATGAACTAATACCCTCATACGTAATGTTGCAAGGGAGTGTGAGCGTGCGTGTTTGGTCTCTCTCTCTCTCTCTCTCTCTCTCTCTCACTCTCGCCCCCTCTTCCTCCCTTTCATCAGTTTCCTAACTGGTTTGATGAGATCTTCCACCTACTCCTATCCTGAGCCGATCTTTTCATCACCGAGTAACGACAACACTCTAAATCCGCAACAATATGCCTCAGACACTCCAATAATAGTAACAATAATAATAAGAACAAAATTAATAATAATTTTTTAAGAGGGAAAATATACTTTAAGTATCGACAGAGGAAACGCCTCGCGTGTGGGACTCTAATCCACTAAAAATGCCACCTCAAATTCAGGTATTGATATCTATCCTGAAACCACTCAGCGTATTGCTTCAAGAATGAGCCTATTAGGCTTTATCGGACCCCTCCTTTATAATTGTTCCTTATGTGCTACTATCCGTCGGGTGCAAAAATTACGTCTGTCTTTTCTTTCTTGTAGGACCCCGAGTGAATAAATGCAGAAATGCTGCGCAATTCCTCTTTGCTACTAAGCATAATCACTACACCCTCGGGCGTTAACTCCCCGAGCTCCATCTTTAATGCCATCCTCTCTTTTGTAAATTTCTGCAATAGAAAAAGATAATAATAATAATAATAGTAATCATAATAATAATAACAACAACAACAATAATAATACCTTTTTATAGCGAGGGAAAAATGCTTTGTACACAATCAGAGGGAGCCTCCAGGTGGTCTAGTGGCTAGCCCGGGCGCTTGATGCGCTCGTGGTCCCGGGTTTAATTCCCGGCGGAGGCTCCGTACGGCGTGCACTCAGCGTCGTGAGGGCGAACTGAGTAGGCGCTGAGATAACAGCGCCGCCTCCTGGCTGTGAATACCGCAACTAGCGGCTGATGGCGCGTTGTACTAACCATGCAACCGTCGCATTGCACACAACAGCCACGCGGTACGCCTTGGTCCTTTCAGGGACTGTTGAGCGGAGGTTTGACTTTTTTGACACCGTCAGAGGAGGCTTGTGCTTCCTCTGGTGTGTGGGACTCTCACCCACTAAAATACCCACCTTTAATTCAGACATTCATATCCACCCTGGAACCACTTAGCGCATTACTTCAAGATGGAGCCTATTGCGCCGTTATCGGGCTTCTTCTAGATGTTCCTCATCTTCTACTGCCCGTTGGGTGCAAGTTGGACCTGTCTATTTTTTTGTAGTAGGACCCACTGAATAAATGCATTGATGCGGTCTCATTGCGCCTTACCACGAAGCATAAGCGCAACTACGCTCTCGGGCGTGAACTCCCCGAGCTCCATTTCCAGTACCATCCGATCAGATCTGTCTTGCAAATCTGCAGCACTTGGAAAACGTGTGCAAAGCATCTTCATGGGTAGAGTCTCCGTATTGGCATTCTAGGTTTTGCACATTTCCAATAATAATAATAATAATAATAATAATAATAATAATAATAATAATAATAATAAAAACTATAATATTTCATCGAAGACTGTAGTGCTCTTGCGGAACTGAGCCAGAGACACAGAGTGAAAGTTAACTTGAAAGAAGCCCTCGGTAACGAACAGTTAGCAATAGACAGAACTCTGTCCTTCCTAAAAGCAGCGAGAATACTGTATAGGCTTTGCAAATGTCGTTTTGCTTCTTAATGTGAAGGAGTTTCCACTGTCGATAAGTGATAATATAAAATGTAGGTGAGAAGGAAAACATCCCGCCCAGCAACACTCCTGGTTGAGGTCGTTGGCCTAAAGGGCAGAAGGGTCGTTGGCGAGCCCTAAAACACGTGTTAAACAACAACAAAAAATCCCTCTTTTCCATACTCTATAAATTTCAACAAATGCCCATGCTAAGCAATCTCAGGTAAAGTAAATTTATTTTCCTCAAACACAACTTATCATTATAAAGCTTTGTTTTTACGATGAACACAGCTTTGTTAAATTGTTAACAGCTTTATTTCCTTTGTTAAATGAATAAACACAGATCAGAGTGGATGAAGAACCCATTTCAAAACAAAATAGAATTCACCAAACTCATTTCATTCTGGAGAGACAAAAGATGAAACTCAAAGCGTGGTTATTATTTTGCATATATGCTTACATATTGTTCCCTACTGAGTTCTGGGAGAGTTTCTGCTTCAAGGCATATTTATTTTTACATCGTTGTAAACAGATAAGAAGCGCAAAATGAGAACATAATCACTATTACCCTGAACCTTCTAACATTCTTCTTTTGATGCAAATAAAACAAACTAATGTGTATGGAATACGCGCACTACACTAATGTTTAATGTAACAAACAAGCTAATGCAATATTCTTATGCGTAGAAAGTTCAAAGCTAGTTCAGTAGCTGTATTCTGATGACGTGTAAGTTTCTTTTCTATAACATCTGCATAGACTGGAGATTACATCGTGTCACCTGAATGAAAAAATATAAACAAATGTTAGCTGTTCGTAGAAAGTGAGAGGTATCTTATTTAATTCCTTGAAAACTCACTGCATCATACTTGCAATACAACGTTTTTGTATTCTATCGATATTTGGTTTCTTCTTATGACAAGTAAATTTAAGACGAATAGCAAATAATACAAAAATGCACTCAAGCAGTCAGAATGATAAACGGATATTTAAATTTCCTGTAACGCCATGATAATTACTTTATTGTATAAGCCGGTTTCAATGTATCACACAATCACGTGGACGATAAACGTTAATATTTCTACAACAATTTCCTAAATCACTGTGGATATTAGAAGCAACATTTATAATGCTTCATTGAAACTAGTCCAGAACAAATAACACTTTAATATCAATAAAGTTTCTACATATTTTTAAAAAATTGTTAAATACACGTGTAAACATGAAGCAAATATAATAATTTTTTCGTAAAACTAGCAAACGTAGCTTCCTCCCATTCAATTATTTTTCTACTCATTTGTAAGTATTATCCTTTGTCTGCCTCTGTTTGAAGTTTAGTCATCCGATTTCTCTGTGTTATCCGAAACTCAGCTCGACTTGGCCTCGGGAGATTCATTTACCCCGTAGTCTCGAAGTTACCCCACAAAAAACAAAGTCAAACTGGAGACGCCCGTTATTGACATGTAAACGCTGAATTTTAAAGTGGAGTTTGTATTATGTTTTGGCTCATTACACCGCAATGTGCCCTACTGCTGAGGCTATCTCTTCTGTATTATCCAGGAGATAAAGAACCGCGCTAGCGTCCGGTAGACCGGTGAGGCGCCGTAGTTATACCCTGATTAACGAAAGAAAGTGACTGGCGGAGCGGCCGCGCGGCGACCGAGTTTGTAGTAAAAACATTCCACTTTATAACCTCGTGGAAACGTAAAATACAGGGCGAGAAATGTCTAATGAACTGTATTTTAATCATCAATTAAAGACGTTTTTAACAAACTTTTCTAATTTTTAAAATCTCTTTTCAATAAATTTACATTGTGAGTTAAAGAAAAAAATACACGAATTTGAATTAAAAAATTAGGGTTTATCGTTTTTATTACGTAAGAACTCAGAGGTTAAGCATCGGAAAAAAATATCTTGTAGACAAATGGTAGTCCACCTTCTTTAGTACAATATACCAAAAATTGAGATTCCTACGATTAATATTAACGACGTTATTAATTTTTTCCGAATGTACTGTTAACTCCGTTATTAATAATTTTTTTCATTGTGTTTTTTCACAATAAACATAACAAAATTGTATTCATCAATACAAAGTGGTATGTAACCTTCAAATATTACGAAATATAACCGCAATCAGTTAATATAGGAAAATTAGAACTAACATTGCTCAACGGCGCGCGATCGAGTCAAGGTACAGTAACAGCCCAAAGAAAGTGGTGCATACGCTCACGGCTCACACATTGACACATAGCCAACTTACTACGAGTCACCAATCTCTCATAAGTATATACTTAGTTATCTGTCTACTTATTTAATCTAATCTTCTACCTGGAGATCTGTCAAAAACGTACATCTGACCAGACTTTTGTGGTTTAGTTGAACTACATGCTTTTTATAACAGTCTTGAATGATTGTTTATTACTCTTTTGCGGTACGGTATTTATTGTTTTCTTGTTAATAAACTGTTTTTGTTTTGTGATCAGCTTTAATACTACTAATTGAAGTGCAATGTAATTACTGGGAAATTGTTAATGCCATTCAAATTTCTCAATAACTAATTATTTAACTATGAAATATAGTTTACAGTTTAAAACTACCGAGCAAAGCTCGGTCTACCAGATATTGCATAATTATAACAGTATTTTACTGTTATAATGTAATTGAAATGTAAAAACAATTAGTAAATTACTTGTTATTAGCATTGACAAATAAATAATAAATACAGTACGGTACTTACAAGTATTGTAGTGTTCTTCAGCTTTTATGGAATCCGCTCATAAAATATGTGTATAAATCATAAAAATACACTATTAAAACACTCTATAAAAAACACTTATAGCTGTGAGTTAGTAGTCTTCAAACGAAAGTTCTCTGATACCCTCCATTGGATCGTCATCACTATTATCATCTTCTGAACAATTATCATCCTCGGAGCTACTGCTGTCTTCCACGGATATAATCATTTCCTCCACAGCTTCTTCCATTAGTCCTTCGTTATTCCATGCATCGATAATAACTTTTTTGGTGTGGTCCACTACTTGCTCCCACCTCTCAGCAGTAATTCGATTAAATCCGTCTTTAGTCAGTCGTTCAACTTCTTTTAAAGTAAACATTTTGTTGTTTTCGGCAACATACCCCTTAACCTGAGCCCATATAAGCTCAATGGCGTTAAGATGGCAATGGTAAGGTGGTAGCCTTATCACTTTGTGACCTCTGCTCTCTATCAATTCATCAACAAAATACCTTTTGTTCTGGGGCTTGTGCCATTTCACTAATTCCAAAAGTTCTGATTTTTTCAAGTCGGTTGTAGATTGAATATTTTTCCTATCCAGCCATGCAAGTATGTCAGCTTTTTTATCTTTGCTTGTGGGAGCTTTATCAATTTGCTTAGAATGGTAGGGAGCATTGTCCATGACTATTACTGCAGGCTCTTCTAGGTTATTTAGCAAAGTTTCAGAACACCAACCGAAGAATTTGTCGTGATCCATATCTTCAAGGTAGTCACCGGTTTTTTTCGATTTAAATAGTAGAAGGGAATTTGGAACAAACCCTTTTGAAGAACCTGCATGACATATTATTAATCGTTCACCTTTCCCTATAGGTGTTAACATTGTCCCCTGAAGTGACTCATCAGTCCATCCTTGTTTCAAACAATGCCCAGCATTGACCCAGGTCTCATCGAGCCAAATTATATTATCGAAATTCTCGTCTTTGATTTGGCGAAGAAAACGACACCTCCAGGCAGCGACATCGCTTCTCTCCATAATCACTTTTCTGCCCGAAAATTTTCTCCACGTAAATCCTAAACCTTTTAGCACGTTTCTAAGCGAAGACAGACTGCCATTAAACAGCTCTTCATTTTCCAACGACGATAAAAGTTTTTTCAAAGTGTGATATTCTTTTCTTATGTAATATTGATATACATGTCTTCGTATAGCGTCTTCCTGAAAAGTGTCAAGTTTTGTCACAGTTTTCTCCCGTTTTCTCTGTTTGCCTGGAGTTGAAAGTTGGCTATTACTGTCATCTTGTATTTCTTTCAATTCTTTTTCCTTGCAAACTCGCAGAACTGTATTTTTATGTATTTTCAGAGCATCTGCAG
This sequence comes from Magicicada septendecula, assembly GCA_034769895.1. Lineage (NCBI taxonomy): Eukaryota > Metazoa > Arthropoda > Insecta > Hemiptera > Cicadidae > Magicicada > Magicicada septendecula. Next base: position 805,391,071 of record CM068368.1, on the reverse strand, counting down.
TTCGCTGTATTGCATTATTAACCGGAATCAAAGGACCTTTGTTCGCCTTTTCTTTATCAAAATATTCCCGCACTTTGCACACAATTTCTCTTGACTGTCCTTTCATAGGTACGCCTCGGCCCGAAGTTTGTCTTTTCTTTGGAGTTCGAGTCCTAGGTCTTCCCCTATGTTTCCTTGGTTCAGCCTCGTTACGTTGCTCCATGCTCAGCGACCGAAGTATATTCACACAAAATAACTTAAAAACACGTCAATTTATAATGAAAGCACAAGAAACTAACACTTAAAATCAAGATAACCAACAACCGGACATCACTCAACCACCACATCAACTAAACTGAAAGCTGGAAATTTCCCTTACCCTTAGTGTGCGTATAACGGTTCAGTTTTCCTGGAAGCGTGTGCTATTTGTAGACATAAAGGAGAGGCCGAGACGCTGTACGGGAATGACGGTAGCGCGCGAATAAAATGGGTCCAATAGGTTCTGACTGTACTTCCGCCGCAGAGCGCCACGCATTGCTCTCTGTGAAATTCACTTTATATATTAATCCATTGTAGTATTCCTATCACGTACAAGGTGTAAGTTGTATATGTCTTCTACATTTAGTTATCTAAAGAGAGCGTCACGCAAATCTCATTCGTGTACAACTTTTAACAACTGAGTTAACAGGACATTAAAAAAAAATTAATAACGTCGTTAATTTTAATCGTAGGAATCTCAATTTTTGATATATTGTACTAAAGAAGGTGGACTACCATTTGTCTACAAGAAATTTTTTTCCGATGCCTAACCTCTGAGTTCTTACGTAATAAAAACGATAAACCATAATTTTTTAATTCAAATTCGTGTATTTTTTTCTTTAACTCACAATGTAAATTTATTGAAAAGAGATTTTAAAAATTAGAAAAGTTTGTTAAAAACGTCTTTAATTGATGATTAAAATACAGTTCATTAGACATTTCTCGCCCTGTATTTTACGTTTCCACGAGGTTATAAAGTGGAATGTTTTTACTACAAACTCGGTCGCCGCGCGGCCGCTCCGCCAGTCACTTTCTTTCGTTAATCAGGGTATAGCTGATAGCTTACCAAAAGGAGCACTTGTACACCCGGGTTGCGAAAAGGTGACGTACTGAGTATATATCTGATGACATTACGATGCCTTTGCTACCCTTTACTTTACCCAAACATGGTCGAGGCCTGTCCGAAGTCTTTATGAAGGACATAATATTATACAACACAAACATAGTTCAGTAGGACAGCCACGTCGAAAACAGCCTAATAGCGGCCCTGAACCTCGTGAATAGAATTGGTCAGGCAGAAGAGCAAAGTATGAGTTGCTCTATGTTTTGAGTTTCCTAGCCTCAAAAAAATTAGAACCAAGTTACCTCAGATCATCAACAAACCCCCGAAGTGGCGGGAGCTGTTCCTGCTGTTCAGACCACGATGGTGCAACAGAAAAGATTATCCTACCTCAGAAACAATAACAGATCGGACAACACCTTTTAGAGTTTGAAACACGTTGCTACGCGCAATCTCCGAAACTAATACTGCAGAACATTGAATTCATATTGAAGCATTTCACTCGACTGTCAATTTTTCACTCTGGGAAAAATAATTTCAATGGAATCAAAAACATATTTAATGGAGCTTTATCGTCGTAGCGCAAACAGTGTGAAGACACAGCAGAACATTCATGTACACAAAGATACAAAGTGATTGGAAACAAATCCTTGAGAGACGGCGACGGTGACAGTACTTTATTCTGTTTAGGCTTGCCATACCATACCAAGTTGAACCTAAAGGTTTCGTCGCATAGGGCCACTGATAATGGACATTGCTGACTATGTTGAAAAGCAAGCCTTTATACCAGACTTTATGGATCGGCTTGTAATTAATCTTATGTAATATTTATTATAATTAACTTAATAATTAAGGTAATCATAACCCCTGTTTGCTTTTTAAATCTTTTTTTTTTCTGGAATGATTGTTTTATTTACGACAATATAAGTTAAATACGGATGCGAAAATATAGTGACTGCCGCATACTACGCTATTCAATATACCCGGAGACAGATAACAGCCAATTACTGAGCCAAGAGTATAGGCTGCGCAGGACCGAGATCTCGAGTTGATTAGCCTACTGTGTGTATCAAATTCATAGACGAATTTACAGCTTAAACTCCCTCCTCAAGTTATTCCACGTAATTTTAAAATATTCTCATCACGTTTAATTAATGTAATTTACAAATTTCAAAATACATAACGGTACACTTGAAGATAGGTATTTAAATTTATTACGTCAGATTTGTATTGGTAATGAACCCATTGCCTTCTACGTAAAATTAAAACCTTTTAAAATTATCGTTTTGAAAATGCTTATTTGGCAATGATATTAAGCACTTATCTTCCATTATATTTGTCTGCCTGTTACACAATTCCTTTGTATTTTAAGTGAATAGAAAAAACGATACGTTCTAAGAAGTTTAAGGAAGCCGATGTTATCAGATAGAGTGGCGAGGTCCGAGTATCTTAGATGACAGACACGTTAGCGTCTTATATTAGATTGTGAAATGATTGGAAAAAGCATCTTGGCCAATTTGTCTCTGCACACCGAGTGTGGGCAGACCCTCAGTGCTTGTACACGTCTCACACAAAGAAATTTTAGTGGCAGCTTGTCTCGACGTAGCCAATTACCTAACAGGATGAGGAGTCATGTAGGCAATTCTAGGTATAACATTTTGGCATTATAGTGTTATGTCAGTGAAGCGAAACGTATTGTTACGACAGTCTCACTGATCGTCGTATGGTACAGTGGAAACAAAAGTACAGACACCAATGACGTCACTGATTACCTGCCAGCTTTAATTAATCACAAATAACAATTTGCAATCAACAAGGTACTCTCGTACAATAATTCAATTTAAATATGATTGTTTTATGAGTTACCAGCGACGTTAAACAACACACCCTGTTGCAGCTTTTTTTGTGCCTTAGAAAGTTATAACGTTATATTTATGCGAAGAGTACTGAACCATCCTCTTATTTGTGCGACGTGAAGCTGTTTAGTAAGAAGCTTTAAGTAAGCTCAAAAGAACACATTAGAAGGAGACTCAATGATTAAATACGTATATGGCATAATCATGCAATTACGAAAGTACAACAATGACACAAGGAATTACAGGTAAACAATACTGTAACGACGGTCCACTTTGTACAAGTGGAAAACAAAATACAGACACCATCGACGTCACTAATTACCAGCTTTGATAGGTCACAAATAACGATTTGAAATCAACAAGACACTTTCATACAATAAGTTAAATTTGCCCACACACAACAATAATGTCTACTAACAGAGTCCACACTAATTATAACACAGAAAACATTTTTCACAAATCTTCAACGCTTACTTCATCCTTACTAAAGAAATTGCTTAACATAACTAACTGACAAAGCCGGCTGCTGTGGGGTATACATGTATTGCAGGTGTTCTAGAATATCTTTCTATCCTTACTGCTGCGTGCCAGCATAATGCGTACTTCAAGTGCTCTCCAGAACAGTCTGGAACGTACTTTACTGCTGCCTTGGCTGAAGTTACACCTGCTCGACTAGTGGAGAAACGGGTGGAAGGATGCTCTCGGCTGTTCGAGAGGGTTCCATCGTTACATTATATATGGATTTGTACTCAGCTTTCGAACTTCGACTGTAGGGCGATCTACTGTATTCTTTCTACTTAGACAATCCATTTTCATGAGTTTAATTAACCCCTTATTACTTTAAGCCTGATTACATTTAAATGGTAATTTTTTCAATGTAGATGCCCTGCATCATTTTTATGTAAACCATATATGCTAATGCACACGAGGAGCAATTTGCAACGAACAGTAAAAATAGACGTGTCAAAGTTGCAGACATTACACCAAACAAATGAGTACAAAACTTGGTAAGTTATAATTTAATGTTAGGTATAAAGAGGCTAACTCTTAAAAAGTATGAAGTACACGTGTTTGTACTGTCCTAATTTAATATCTATAAATCTTGATTTTTTTTAATATTAAGTTTTAAACGCGTATACTTTCTACAAGATTGAAGGCTGGACACTTAAGCCTCTTTATGATCTACTCGTTTTCTTATAGAAACTGCGCTTTTTATTACATGTACTTGACGACTAGAATAGTGTCGTACAGTGTAGATGTTCTATAGGCGGACGTTTCGAACTGGTAACATCACTTTTATAAATTATGAATCTGTTTACGTGAAGCGGGCGCAGGCTGTACCATTGTTAACCGCTTATTTACTGAGTGCTGTTAAATATAGAGTTATAAGCGTGTTAAATATCTGGGAATAACGAGGAACGTACAAGGAATAACACGGTATGTCAGGAATAACTAAAAAAAAACAAAAAAAAAACAGTACAACTGACAAAATTATAAAAACACTGCAGCTCAACAAATGGTTTTCTACTGTGTAGTGTATTCAAAGGAGAGCCGTTCTACAAAGCCTGATAAACACAGGCGTAGTTTTTGCCCCTGATAAACAACGTGACTGATAAACGCTATTTAAAAGAGAGAAATTTAAAACGTTATTTAAATTTCTACTGAGAGAAATTTAAAACATTATTTACAGAATCTAAACAGATTAAATGTTATCTTACGCGTCTGACAATATTTCGCTAACGAATGATGTTGACTTAGAAGCTTTCTCTCCAAACGGTGGCTGCTGATATATTTTGTAGGCAAAAGCAAAAATAATTAAGCGTGTCCTAGCGGTGCATATGGAACACTCTAACAACAGATTTAGAGTGGAAGGTACAACATGTAAACATATATTTTACAGAACTAATATTCACACAAGTTTAGTTACATATATAAGAGATAATTAAGGTTAATCTTACCGTAGTTACAAATAACAAATAGTAGGAAAGAATTTGACAGAAATCATTATTGAATAAATGCGTTACTAGACAATGTATAGCTCGACCAGAGACAAAAATAGTTGCAGTGGTGACTGCCACCACAACAGCGTCACAATGAAGGGGGAACGTTACCCCCTCCATTGTCGTCAGTCACACTTATTACTGCAGTATTTTACACGCGTTCTTTATACCGGCAACGACTTGTGTGCGAAAACGTATGCATGGTATTAATTTGTAACAGACTATTCGAAGTAACAGATCATAAAATAATCATGCACGTTTCTATAAAATTCACAATTAACAAATTCTAAAATCCTTAAATTTGTATAGACTCTACTTAATTTGAGTAGAGCAGAACTGTACTTAATTTGAAAATAATATCTGCAGAACCTAACCCCAACATTTGTAAAAGGCATGTTTTAAAAACAATTCTTGTGCTACATAAAGCAACCGCCTGTGTAAGCCGAGGTGCCTACCGCTGTAGTAAAAATTAACGTTATTAAACATTTTTAACAATAAATAATGATAATTATTATAATTAACTATTAATAATAAAAAAATGGTAAATATTTATGGTGTTAATTTTCCTTACATATTCGTCTTCTAAATCTTCACTTGTACTTGAATCTGAATCTTCTCCCACAGAAATAATTAATTTGTCCACTTCTTCGTCCATAATATGATCCGTAATACAGTACTGTTCTTCTTCTTTTTAATATGTTCACAACACTTTTTCCACTTTTAAATTGTAAAATTATCAATTATTTTTTCGCAACAATTTTTCTTTTCATCTAAAGATAATCCACTAAAATTACGTGGAAGTTCTCCTTTAATATCTCCCCAGACAAGTTCTATAGGATTCAGATCGGGATAGTAAGGTGGCAGACGAAGTGGAATATGTCCTTTTGCACGAATTATTTCGTCGACAATAAATGTTTTTTCACAGTTAACTGAGTTCACTTTTTCCAGCGGCTGAGATTTCGTTAATGTAAAATCTATTGTAACACCATGATTCACAAGCCAGTCAATTATTTCTTGTTTTAGTGAACCCGAGGTCGGCCTTTTATCCCTTTCTACACAATGATACTTGGCATTGTCCATCACTATTACAGAGCTGTTTGGGAGATTAGGTAATCATTTGTCTGATAGCCACTCACCGAAGTTACTAAAGTTCATAGAGCTATGGAAGTCTCCAGATGTCGACGAAGACTTAAATATTAACAGAGCATTGTTAACAAAACCAGCCTCTCCCCCACCGTGAACTATAATAAGTCTATTACCTTTCCCAATTTTCGTTGTCATCCCGATCTCTTCAGAAGATTGCCAACATCAAGATACAGAATGTGATACCTGAACATATGTTTCGTCAATGTAAACAATATATTTACTCTATCGTATGTATTTATTTATGTCACTTAGATAGCGAATTCTCCAAGCAAAGATATCACTTCTTTCTATTAGGAACCTTCTATTGGATTGATAACGAGTCCATTTAAATCCTAACTTTTTAAGTCGTTCGTTCACATTGAATGACATCCCCTTCCTTTAGAGATTGCAGTAAACTCTTTATTGAGGGTGATACTTTTTTCACTGCATAAAATTCGTGCACCTTTCTCCTTATTGCAATATCTGTGAAGGAGTCAACTTCATTTTTTTTTTATGAGCCGGCGATTTCCCTTTGGCGTAGAAAACAGTTTTTTTCACAACCAGAAGTTGACGATTTCTTGCCTTCTTTTAAAATTTTGTACACAGTAGCCTGAGAGACTCCTGTTGCTTAACTTGTACTGGCGACAATAGTATAATCTAAGTTGTATTCCTTTTTTTGTTTTCTTAAATATTCTGTCACGTTGAAAATAATTTCTCTGGCTTGACTTGTTAGAGATCTCCCAGAAGCTAGCTTACTATTCGATGACGATGACATTTATAAAAAATAAAATAACACGCTACGGTAACAATGCGACAACGAATGGTAATTTGTTGGTAATTAGTCAACATAAACTAAAATACACAGCACACTGTTAATTATAAAGATTGTAATAGAATACTAAACTAAAACTAAATATAAATCGTATATATACAATTATATTAAATGAAAACGTACAGAAATCGAATAAAGGAAAACATATCGCAATTTGTTCATAAATACGCATACGCATCTAACTGAATATCATACCGCCCGCTTAGGCAGCTTACACAGCCGGCAACGTTGTTACATCACGTTATTACTTGGGACAAGTGCATATTTTGGGTTCTAGTCCATTGTTTATTTAATTTCATAAATTTTCTAATTAAAAATTAGTAATTAATACATAGCGGTCATTATCAACGTACACGGAAAAGATTTCTATGATTTCTTAGTAAAATACTTGTTAACTTTTGCCAAAAACTTATCATTCAAGAGAAACCAATTGCAGGCAGTAATTGTCTTTTAGTGACCTGTTGCTTGTCTTTTGGATGGAACAGACTATAAATGAACAAATGTGTAATAAAATAAAACTATCAAATCACCTGACAATTTTGCAAACAAAATGAGTTAATGGTAGCAGTGAAGTGAGAATATATTATTTGCTTCAGACGCAGTCTCCTAGTTCCTGATTGACGACTGTGACATATAACTGGGGCCGTACTCACTGCCCTCTGATGTGTACATTAGGGTGGAACGAAAATGGCCTTTTTTTATTTTATTTTTTGTTTAGTTTTGTAATAGTGGGGAAAAGTTGCCTTTTAGATTCAAAAAGAAGAAAACAAAATTTGGTTGCTATACTACAACATCTTGAGGTGCCGCAAAGAGCTTAAAATTTGTAAGAAAATTAAAAAAATTGAAAAATTATAAAGTTTGATAAATAATTTTTTATGGTTTTCTCGTACATATAATGTTACAAAAGATAGTTGTAAATACATATATAAGCATTAGAATTGGAAAAAATTATTAATTACAAAATATAATAATATTAAAAAAATATTTTTTAATGTCAAAAAGTTTGTATTTTTGCTAATTTTGAAACTTTTGCGACCATTTTGGTTGTTACAAATAGTAGTAAATAAGGTTGAAATAAAAGCTCGTCAAATCAATTATATATTTTTTTTATTAGAGCACACGTAAACAAAAAATCATAATACACTTTCAAAGACATTGAAAGTTCATTTTTTATGATTTAAAAAACCCTTAATAATTACAAATGTTACAGCTGCAAAATGTTTGTTTCTACTTCATTGACACATTAAACTGTTTTTTTGTATCAAATTTTGGCATGTTCTCACGTGAGTCAATTTTTGCTCTTATATATCCTTCTCTTGCGATTGAACCACAGATATTTTGAGCCGATTCGGTCACCAGTTTCACAGCTCTTTCCACTGCTTGCGTGTGACAAGGAAGCCGGGGAAAGTCGATAAGCGGGTCCACTTTACTATTTGGTTGAGCTTCAGATGTCTTCCGTATAAAGTCTCTGAGAGAGTCAATGGAAACATGTTTTACCAAGGGGGGTTCAGTTACGTCATTTTCAGCCCATGAGATCATGTCGATGTAATCCTTTGCGTCAAAGTTTATCTTTGGATCTTTAAAGTTCCTGACTCCGCCTCTACTTTCTGTTCTTGCTTTTAAAACACGTCGTAAACCAAGTTCTCTTACATTTTTGCGCTGATCACATAGCATGGACAAAAGGAGATTTTCTGCAGCAGCAAAGTACCCATTTCTTTGAATAACCGGGTCTAGAACTTTCTTGAAATCATCAGAGACATAGCGTGAATATGAGATACGCTTAAACAGATGTTTGGAACCATAAGTACATGAAGGTTTTAACTTAATGTTAAACCACACAGGTGCATACACTTTCACAATGTACTCAGCCAGAGTCTTAAGGTTTTCAGTTGGATTTTCAGTTGCCACGTACAATCTAAGTATACGGTTTGCTAATGTAAGCCACCTGGAGTGAGCAAGTTTTCCAGGGTTTCTTAAAGATAAATCTAGTGAGCAATTTCCACTTGATACAGCGATACACATATCCAATAAATACTTCTGATCTGTACTTAAATCATTTATGTTCTCCAAAAGAGGAAGGTTATTTTCAATTGGCAAGAAAGTAACCACAGGAAGATTAGCACAGTTTTCCAGCTGCTGACCTATTTCGCCTTTAAACTCATTGGGTCCCTTCGTTTTACCATCTAAATGACAAAAAGATGTCGCAAAGGTAGCTCATTTCCATGGAACAAACAAACTAACCATTGTAAAGGTCTTCCTATTTCATTTTCCATCAAAGAAATCACACCATTATTATGTCCAGTGTTTACAATGGTTCCATCACACCCAATAGCAGTAAAGTTCAAAAGTTGTTCGTTGTGTTCTCTAACTTCAAGAAACTCCTGTATACTGTCTGCTATGCCTTTCCAGTGCCAGATTTAGGTGTTACGTGGCCTAAAAACTTCGAGTTTGGTTCCTCTATTAGTGAAACGTGCTCTTCTGAAATAACTTTTTTGTACAACTTAATTCCTTTCTTTTCTTGAAGAATTGTTTTGTCTCTTCTTCCATCAAAAAACAATGCAATAGTTAAACTGTTTTTATCTTTCTATTCATATTAAAACGCCTATTTGAAACTTTTATTGCATAATCGAGACACATAAAATTCTTTGAAAAAGTTACAAAAAGTGTGTTTTCATAAAACTTTACCGCTCTTGCGGCACCTCAAGACATAATCCAAAAAGTTAAAAAAAAATTGTATGTCTTTTTTTATATAAAAACTGCTTTTTTGACAGTATTTGAAATTAAAAAAATGTTTGACAACTTCTTAAAAAAACTTAAAAATGTAGCGAAAATTGCAATTTTATGAAAATTTATCGTCCTTGCGGCACCTCAAGACGTGCTCCAATATTTTTCATATCTTTTTTTTATCTTATTTACACCAAAAGGCAACTTTTCCGCGCTATTACAAATTAAAAATCCAAACTTGATTTTTTCGTTCCACCCTAGTGTACATTTCCGATATCCCTTCTAGTGTACAAAGTGCCTGCTTTGTGTCTGTTAGAATAGAATCTGCAACCTCTACGTTTACCCAGTATATACGTACGTACACCGACGTTCCAGATATTCAACACAGTATGTGCTGCCCCCCCTACACACACACACACACACACACACACACACACACAATACGTATATCCCCTATAATGTTTCACTTGATGTATGCAAAAGTTAGGTCACGAAGCGAGCGTTCTACGTGTTCTGCGTACTTTACATATTATTATTTTTGCTTTACTTTATGAAGTATTTATACCAAACGTAACACATACCGAGCTGTTTTGTTTATTTGTTGTACAATTTTATTTACGTCTCTAACATTCTAAGCGAGCTGCATGAATATTTCAAGTTCGGTCAGATGTACGTCCAGTTGATGTTATAACGAAATTGTTTATTAAGAGTTAATTTTTCGCCTACACGTTGAAATACAGAGAATACTGAATTGTGGAACTGCAATTAATAAATTAAATGATTACTGCGTATAGACTACTATTTTGCATGTAGATCCTTATTTATTGCTCATTATGTTTGTTATACATTAAATTTTGTAAGATCCTCTAAAATTCTTCCGAGTCTTCTCTGCGACCATCCTCTGGACTATCTACAGCTACCAGTGGTGTGTACCCCCTTCGTTATGGTTTTGTAACGTAGTGTTAACATACGCTCATTTACCATCTGGTAACTATGAATCCTGTTTTTCAACCGCTTCTTTATCATTACTTCTACTCCTGCAGCTGCACGCTTCCCACCAGCTACACCACAAGTATCCAAGCGGCTGAAATGAGATTTCTCAGGCACGTGGAAGGGTATAGTCTCCACGATCATAGACGTAACACAGATATACGGTAGGAACTGAATACTGTGAGTATACTCGGCAGGATTGCCCAGTATCGGCTGAATTGGTGGGAACATCTTTGCCGAATGGATGACTGTCGCATCCCCAAACAACTATGGAAGTATAAGCTGAAGAGACGGAGAGGTGTGGAACGTACGAGGAAGCGCTGGAGTGACCAGCTCTAGTCTTTGTCTGTTTGAGACACGAAGAACAAACCATCCTTGGTTTAATACTTCCTGATGATGATGATGATTAATTTTTGTGTAAATAAAACACCTTCATCGTTTTACTCTAAATTTATTTATTGTTAGGAAAGAAGAGAAATTTTTATTTTTAAGTAGATTAATCACTACTTGCTATGCAAGAACCTAATTTACCTCATGCTTTCAGTTTAAACGATCATGCATTAAAGGAAACAAAATGGTAAGATAAAACTTGACTGAATGAATTCAGTAATCACTAACTATACCAAAACTTAAATAAACATGCAAATAAAATATTAAAAATAAATATATAAATTTAATTATTTTTAGATAACGGAAATAAAACAGTAGTAATTCGTTTTAATTTATCTGAACTCATATAGAGGTTTTTATTAAATTTGAAACATTGTAACGCAACTCGTTAAGACGGACATATTACATAATTAATATACTTCTAATATATGCGACGGGTAATGAGTATTCTGATTGATAAGTCTGAATTTATATAAAAGATGTTATTTGTTTAATGTTTTCTTTCCATCTGGATTGTGCGTATTCCAACTTTTCCGTTTTGAACCAAATTAATTGCCCTTTTGAGATGAACTAAATTGTATAGTTAAGTTCGTTTCAATCATCTTTCTCTTTGCCCTTAACGTTTCTCTGTACAGTGTAATTTATGAAGCGCCTTTACGATCCACGTTGCACATCAAAGGTTAATAGCATTTTATGTAATAAAATTTCCCAGTATTCTGTGTAAGGCCCACCCGTATTAATTTCTATACATTTTAAAAATCAATTTAGTTGAAATTTTCCAAATTAATAATGTGTTTAGGAAAATTTTAGACTTAGTATTCTAACTATCCTATATTACATACATAATAACTAAACATCAGCTACACTGTATCACTATAAGTGCAAGTATATGTAGTTATTTACAAAATTAGTTACAGACTGTAAAATAAACCCGCTTAAAAGATTTACACAAATTTAAATAATTATTTAGAGTCTAAAAAAGTCAACTTCACAATAATTAGGGCTGATAAGACATGTAGAGTCTATTGAATCATGGAATACACGAAAGTGCCATAGAGGAAAGTTTGTCCGTTTAGAATGGTATTTGTATAAACAAGTCTCCCACACTTACGTGGCAATACATTTATAACTATACACATTTTATAACACGCATCAAAACTCATATACACATTGTCGTTTATATTTATATATTTACATGGAAATATATAATCCTAAATGCATTTATACGCTTATATATATTCTCTTAAATTGAATTAAATAGATATATTACGTAAGTTTTTTTTTAATAAATTAATTTCGCAATCCGCAACCACTGTTCTGAGCACTGTAAAACATTTACAATGTGACACGGAAAGTCAGCTTTTAGTCTTCACGTAAGTTCATCATTTATTTACATTTAGTAAAAGTAAATTAATTCCACGCAGTAGGAAGTTCTTCTACTAAGTCATCTCAAAAGTAAATTTCCCTATTTCTGTTCAAAAGGGAAATTGCGGGCTGACGAAGGTTGGAGAACTTTTATTTGTGTGTAGTAGCAGTAGTGCCAAAACCTCATCTGTCCTGTAGCAACAACAACAGCAAATTTAAAGTCATGGACGTTCTATTTATCGGTGTGTTAGATTGGCAGGTGCGTAGTGTGATTCGTTTTTTCTGCAAAAATGAATCAGCGGTTGAAATGCATCGTCACTTAGTTTCTGTGTACGGAGCTCAGTGCATGAGCATTCAAATGGTCCGGAGTTGGCGTACATCATTCTTGAAAGCGAGAACGAATATGCACTATGAACCATGCAGTGAGAATACAGCTCTTGTTGACGCCGTTAAGTCGATTGTGTTGGAAGACAGACGCGTCACCCTTGACGAAATTCTCGCGCGATTACCTGCCAATTTCCAGACAACTCGAGCATCAATCGAGAAGATTGTCAGTGATAAGCTGGGATTTCAAAAAGTTTGCGCACGATGGGTACCTCTTTTGTTGTCCCAAGGACACAATGAGAACAGGATTGCTGCCGCGCGCAAGTTGCTAAACATGTCACGGGAGAAAGGAAATGATCTAGTGAACCGCATCGAAACACGAGATGAAACATGGGCCATCATTACAGTCCTGAAACGAAACGACAGAGCATGGTTTGGAAAATCTCGAGCGAAAGCGCGCCGAAAAAGCCAAAGTTGCACACTCCGCTGTGAAAGTGATGTCTACGGTTTTTTTTACGATAAAGGTCTTTTGCTCGTTGATTATAGGCTATGCCTATCGGGGACACAATAAATGAAGAGAGGTACTGAGAGACTCTGCGAAAACTGCGATCAGCGATAAAGAGGAAACGGTCCGATTTATTGAGCAACAAGGTTCTTCTGCTCCACGACAACGCACGTCCTCATTCCTGGCGAGTCACGCAGAATTTGTTGTGACATTCGATGGAAGACTTTCGACTATCCCTCACATTCATCCGATTTGGCGCCGGGTGATTTCCATCTGTTCTCCCATTTAAAAGAACATCTGGAAGGATAACGTTTCGAAACGGATAAGGAAGTGAAACAGGCGGTTGACGCCTGGCTCCAAAATCTGAGCATCCAGTGCTTCAAAGAAGGAATTTAAAGACTATTTTTACCCTACAGAAGGTTTATTGACAAGGCTATAGATTGTATTAAAAAAATACATGTTGTTAAATAAAAATATTTTTTTTTTAATTTTTAAATGTGCTTTTAGTTTTTGCTAAAACAGGGAAATTTACTTTTGAGATGACTCTCGTATTACAGTGTGTTTATTTCAAATTCCACTATGGGTTACGCTACAAAATATTTAGTAATGTTACCATGGTAATATTTTATGTGCTTTTCCGAAAACTAACTCATACGATTTTTTTTCCATAAGATTTTCTTTTACCGAACAACACCAAATGTCTTAATTCTTGAAGTGTACTCTATTAGTTAGCGAAAAATTTTCATATTTTTTAAATTAAGACAAATTATGAAATGAATAAAAACGGCATTAACGAATTATTATTTAATTTTTAATATAACGTTACCATTTAATATTCCTTGACATCGTAAATGCGTTTCTGAAAATACACCTGTTATTTGCAACCCCTGTATTTCAATACATAAGTAAACACGTGAATTTAAACACGAACTTTGCAATAATTAACTATGAAAAAGTTTTTTGTCTGTCAATTTCCAAGAGGATGGTTTATTAACATCTGTCTATAACCCAGTAATTTGACATTGTCACGTACGTTATGAAGTAAACTTCCATCAAAATTACGTTAGAGCGGTGAAGACAACCATTTAAATATCACTACCGTAGATAAAAAGGAGAACTCTGGAATACATCCAGCGTTGGACCTTGACAACCGGGAACCAAAGCATAAGCAAAGATTAAACTACGTCACTATGAGGATTGTGAAAAATCAAACATCGGGCCAATATTAATATTCCTGTATTAATCTGCTTTAGTCACTTAAATGTGTTTATTAGTCATACTATCAAGAGCTAAATAAAATATCAGTATGGAGAACCATACATTACTTCCATGTTCTAAGATTTATATTTAAAATCATTTTCGGAATGAAATATTTCCACAGAAACTACTTCTTTCTATTTCTTGCTTCAGCCTTAACAACAGTACTGTGGTCACTAACGTATACCACCTCACGTCAGCCCCCTCGATTTTCACTGATGATGGCAGTCGATGGCACTGCCGAAACTTCTGGTTTTGCAGAAAACATTGGACCACAGCCAAACAGGCCGGGAAGGAATCTTAACAACAAACTACTTCTTTGTTACCGATAACGTAGCACACATATAAAATATCGGTATGGAGAACCATACATGACTTCCATGTTCTAAGATTTATATTTAAACTCATTTACGAAATGAATTGTTTCCATAGAAACTATTTCTTTCCACTTATTGCTTCAGCCTTAACCGCAGTACTGTGGTTACTAACGTATACCACCACACGCTATCGCACTCGATTTTCACTGATGATGGCAGTCGACGGCACTGCCGAAACATCTGGTTTTGCAGAAAACATTGGACTACGGCCAAACAGCCCGGGAAGGAATTTTAACAACAAACTACTACTTTGTTGCCGATAACGTAGTACACATATAAAAAGTATCCCCTCCCCCTTCAACTATAATTTTCATTTATAGAAAATTACCCCCACCCCATTCAACTAGCCTCTTCATTTATAGATATTTCATCTACGTTTCTACAGTGGATTATTAAGATCTTCTTATCAGGATACTTTATTTATCAAAATTAAGTACTTTACTCTTGTTACAACAAAAAATGTTTCCGGTAAACTACCCTTTCCCCGTAACCGATCTTCACCAAAATCAATAGGCCTTGAGTCTTCTACAACTCAGGCACATATGTAAAAATTATTTGATTCTGTTTGAATTTACGGCAGTTATCGTTCGTCATGAAAAATTTTCTCTTGTTACAACATAAAATGTTGCAGGTAAACTACCCCTTTCCCTTAACCGATCTTCACCAAAATCAACAGCCTTGAGTTCTCTACAATTTAGGGATGTATGCAAAAACTTCTTTGATTATGTTTGAATTTACGGCAGTTATCGTTCGTCATAGAAAAAATTAACCTTGTAATCACATAAAACGTTGCAGGTAAACTACCCCTTTCTCTTAACTGATCTTCACTAAAATCAGTAGGTCATGAGTCCTCTACAATTCAGGGATGCATGCAAAAATTTATTTGATTCTGTTTGAATTTGCGGCTCTCATCGTTTGCCATAGAAAAAAAGTCTACACACAGATAGACACACAGACACACAGACTGACAGACAGACACACAGACAGACAGACAACCCACAGACACTTTTCGAAAAATGACTTTTTTTCATGTTTTGAGGGTAGTACAATCAGAATCTGCAATTATCTCGAACACGATTTTTTTCGCCATCACCATAGTTCCATTTCCTTATGGAACATGGAAGTAAAAATTATCCCCCCCCCTTAAGCTATCATTTTAATTTATAGATAATTACCCCTCCCTTCAACTACCCTTTTTGTTTATAGATATTTCATCTGCCTTACTACAGTGGATTATTATGACATTCTTTTCAGGATACTTTATTTATCAAATTTAAGTACTTTACTCTTGTTAAAACATAAAACGTTGCGGTAAACTGCCCCTTCCCTTTAACCGGTCTTCACCAAAATCAATAGGCACATATGCAAAAAATTATTTGATTCAGTTTGAATTTGCGGCAGTTATCGTTCGTAATAGAAAAATTCTACACACAGACACTAGACACACAGACAGACACACATACACATATACAGCCACTTTTCAGAAAATTACTTTTCTTCATGTTTTGAGGGTAGTACAATCGGAATCAGCCCTTATCTCGTACACGATTTTTTCACCATCATCATACTTCCATTTCCTTATGGAACATGGAAGTAAAAATTAAATACTGTTTTAAAAACAGAAACCTGGAATAACTTGTATTTTCAATATCGCAACAGGATAGTCTGTTGCTCCTTGCTAACTTAAGTTATAGTAAATATTGCAGTTATTTCACTAGTTTATTTATTTCTTCTGGACCATTGCAGCACTTCTATCATTTCAATACTATTTCAAAGTGAAGTTAAGACATTGTTCGTGTACACGCCTTGTTATACAGCAACAAACGTTTGAAAAGCAGTATCTTGCTTTATGTTGTTCTCTCTTTATGTTGTTTCCGCGTTCTTCGAGTTATTTCACTGGCGTGGGTAGACACAACGACACAAAAGACTACAGAAAACATCGCTAAGTGCACAGTAACGTTGTAGTCACTACTGTTTGGCGACTGCGTAACTGTTGTCATTAAGACTATAGCACGTGATAGCACATCATTACTCACCTACGAGCGCTACAGACAGCTTATAAGTCATACTGCCTTTCCTATCGCACGTCTACAGTCAAGTATCTCATCGTACATACCTGCAACAGAAAACGTTCAATTTATACTACACATCGTAACATAATTTTCATACAGTGTTTTGAATACCATATCTCTACTTTCTGTAGGCAGTATTCACACAGTTCATCGTGCAAATAAGGCAATCTTTTTTTGTATAAAAAATCGTATAATTAACTTCATTCTACAAAACATTAAGTTACAATACAACAAATAGTATAACTTAAGCAGATATGTGACTACAGCTATGTGATCATTTTAACATTATTTAACTAAAGACAAATTGCTACTTTACAGTGTCGAAGACGGTAAATAAATAAAAAGCGTGTTCATTGTTGCAACATCATCTTTCACACAGCGAATCAGTTTGCTCCGCAGATTGATTGGCAACAGTGGCCGTCTTCCCTTCTTTTCGGTTCTTTGATGGTCTCTTCCCTCAGTAACATGGATGACGTCACGTCTTCTTTTATTTTCTGTAAACATTTATTCTTTGGCTACCCTTACAATTTGTACTTTCATCTTCCCCCTCCAATACGGATTTTGGCAGGCCATAATCCTACAATGTTTGTGTCCTGTTCAGTCATCTCACCGTCTATTTATCCTACCTCATATATAACAGCCTGTCCTTGACCGTTGTAACAGGACGTGTTTACAAATAATTAATTTCTGTTCGTGTACAAAAAATAAAACAATTTTTTTATTTTGTATTTTAAAATTTAAAAAAAAATTTTATGTTGGTTTTTTTATGTTCAATATTTAATAAATAATTCTTGTAATGTGGTCGTGTTGAAATTTTAAATTCCCTTAAGTTATTTTTGGCAATTATATCACTTGTGGTTTGCTGTAAGTAAATTCAGCGTCAATTGGATTGTCTCGTTCACTAATCGATTTGCGATTATTCTTCTTTCTCCAATATATTACCTTCACTGGAGTAATGGCTGCCTTTCTTGCAGCTGATGTTGTTCACTAAACCCAATTTATAGTTTAGAAATAAATTTAATACCAAAAATGTTGAATTACTATTTTTAATAACAATTATTGAAAAAAGATCGATTAAAAATCGATTAGGTTATATTGTTCGACTCTTTCACAGGGCGAATCGATTATTGTTACATATTATACTTGATATAAATATTTTCAAGGTTCTTTAAACGGTTATGTTATATAGTCAGAGAAGGGGCAAGGCTCGAAAGTATAACATTACAATAAAAAATCTTAATAGTTAATATTACAAAGTTAGTTTATGATATATAATGGTTATAAAGTAAAAATTCAGACCAATGCAGTATCGACAGATCTTATTCCTTGTGGACGCTATGCATGCTGGGAGTTCCAAAATGGCCGCTCGCCTAGTTGACGAAGTAAAACGAGGATGGTGTTGCTGGATTTTCTTTAAATAAAGATGCCTTCACAGCTGCTTCCTCGTCTCCACAATATTGAATAATGTTTCTGGTGTTGTTGGATTATCACTCGTTCACTGTTCTGTTGTTCACTCGAGAAAATGTGCGTTTTATTTTTAAGATATGGTGTTGTAAAAGTTCGTTTCAGTTGTCAGGAAATTAGTAGTGTTAGTGGTTCAAATTGTTATTTCACTAGTTTGTGTGGTGTATTCACTTGTTTCTATGTTCGTTGTTGGTAATTTTCACTGTATTTATTGTTTAATATTGTTCTGTCCAAATTCTCAAAATTTATAGTAGGCTATGTTTCAACTGTTATCCGCCATTAATCGTTCCGGTATACTGTTATTAGCACGAGCTTAATTCACCCGTACTCTTCGAATGTTAATTAAGAACTGTTTTACTTCCTTCGTTTCTGAAATCTCTTAGCCGATTTAATATTAGAAAGTATTGTTCAAGTTTTATCCACTTCCGATGCATGCAATTAAAGTACATTATATCATATAATATATTTTGGTTATTAATTAATTTCATGTAATAGCAAATACATAATCGGTTTCTTTAACTCCTTCTGCTTAATTTGATATATAATAATCCATCTTTATAACGTTTTTTATCAAAATTGCTATATTTCTGTCATTTTGGAAAAGTAGGCTCAATATTCTGTTTCGTGTCCTTGTCCAAAATTTAGCCATTTTATTTGTTATAATTATGATGATAATAAATCTCAGATTGATATAAATGTTTATCGTTCATCAATGTCTTGTAAATTTATCAATTGATCATCCCTTTAAATATAATTAATGAATTTCTGATTCCCCCTCTGAAATTGTTAGGTATTACATTTGCAAATTTTTGAATAATTTTATACATCTTTTTATATTATTTCTTTAAAGTATACCTTTAGTTATGGTATTTGGTGATTGATTCACCTTATATAAATCTCATCAGTTTACTTGGTTTATTTTAACTTAATTACTCAAATATAATGTTATTGAAATTTCCTATCTGGCCTAGATTCTATGGTTTTACTTATACTGTTTTTTGAATAATACTATGTCTATACCCCTTCTGACTTTCTGAAGTTAATATAATATTAAATACAACCTCCCATGGGCGTAGCCAGCGAGGGGCAAGGGGACCGTGCCCACCCTAAATTTGAAAATTTCCCAGGAGGGCGCTGAATTTTAGGCCGCTATACGTTATAAATATGTCCCGACTCGGACATACTAGCGCCACCTAAAGCTACCGAAGGTAACTACTACCTACTCCTAGTTCCTTCGGGGCCTGCTAGATGACGTTCACTGTGCAGTTATGCACCACTCGAATGTTTTCGACATCTCCACTGGGGCACTGTAGGTACAAGACCGTTGCAAAGATTGTGCTGGAAGTTTATATTATGCACTTCAATTTTACGAGTTTTGTTTTGTTTATTACGTGGACTCCGTTACAAATACAAATTGCCTCCAGTCAATTATTTTTAGTACTTACTGCAGAGTAACGTGTGTAGTGTTAAAATGGACATAAGAAGATTTTTTGGAAGTAAAGGTAAGCTATTTTTGTCTTTTTTTTGAAGTTTTCAATACAGCTGGCTTGAAAAATACTCTCCGTGGCTGGCATATTCTAAGCACTTGAAGGGATCTCTGTGTCTGTACTGTGTGATGTTTACTCCAACTACTGTACAGGGGGTCCAGGGTTCCTTCGCTGTAAGACCGTTTACTCGATATAAACATATGCATGAATATTGCATGAACCATGTTGAAAGTCGGTGGCACTTGGCGGCAACCAAAGCAGCAAAATCCTTTATGGACGAAGTACCCGTAGATGTTCAGTTGGTATCTGCGCACCAGAAGTTAATAGCAGAAAACCGAAAAACTATGGCGTCAATAATCTCAACCATAATCTTTTGTGGAGTTCACGATTTACCCTTAAGAGGCAAAGAGCAACACGAAGGAATTTTAGAAGACTCGATTCAAATGAGAATCGATAGTGGTGACAATGAGTTAAAGCGACATATAGAGGGTAAAAAGAATGCTACATATATGTCTCCGCAAATACAAAACGAACTAATTAATTTGTGTGGTAGTGCTGTGAAAGATCTCATACTCAGAGACGTTAAAAAATCATGTGCGTATTCTATATTGGCGGATGAGACAGCCTATATATCAGGAAAGGAACAGTTATCTATCGGAGTAAGATTTTTTGATGAAGAAAAAATGATGGTATGTGAAGAATTTCTCGGATTTGAAGAATTAAAAGCTATGGATGCTAAAAGAATAGCGGATACAATCGACAAATTTCTAGAAAGAGAAGAACTAGATCCACAAAAATGTGTCGGACAAGGATACGATGGCTGTGCGACTATGGCAGGGAAAGATGGTGGTGTGCAAAAAATAATTAGAGAAAAATACAGGAAAGCTCTGTTTTTTCATTGTGCAAGCCATCGGTTAAACCTGGTGGTGAACGATCTGAATCGCGTCGCTGAAATCCGTAACATGGTGTCCACTATAAAGGACATTATAAACTTTTTCTGAGAACATACCGACTCTGTGCGAGACAAGGTGGTCTCAGAAATACAGAAGCATTTCCATCTTCAAAAATAATTTTGTGGGAATTGTGCAGGGTCTGGAGAGACTGGCACAAGAAGGAAACACTGCTACAAGAAAGACAGCCTTTCAGCTGCACTGTGTTGCCACGAAACCTGTATTTATTATCTCTACCTGCATTATATCCAAATACTCCGCTTTACTAGAACCTGTTGCAAATATTCTGCAGTCAACAAGTTTAGATCTTCAATGTGCGAACCACATTAAGAAAATTCTGGCCGTAGTGAAAGCTCACCGCGAAACTGCTGATGCCATTATGGAAGATCTTCTCGTTTCTGCCCATGCCACTGCAGCGGAAATAACAGTAGAATTTCAGCCACCCAGAGTTATCGAACGCCAGCAGCACCGTTTGAATCCTCCTGCAGCTTCACCTGCCGAGTACTGGAAACAATCGATACTTATTCCATACCTTGACTCGTTTACGTCAGCATTGGAGAACAGATTTTCTGAGGACAATGTACCGGCATTTTCCATACTATCTCTACATCCCTTCCTCATGCTAGATTCGACCAATGAAGATTTGCAACAGAGAGCGAGATGTTTTGTTGATTTTTACGAACTGGACGGGTATGAATCTGAAGCTGAATTGTGGTATAATGTGTGGAGCGAAAAAAACCTTGATCGGCAGGCGTTAAGAGACTTGGAAATAGTCGAAGTGATTAGAGAAGCCAACACATTCTTTCCTGCCATAAAAAATGCCCTAACAATCTCAATAGCGCAGCCTTGTTCCACGAGTACTATTGAAAGGTTATTTAGCACCTTAAGACATGTTAAAACATGGTTGAGATCGACAGTAACAGAAAACCGCTTAAACGGATTATGCTTAATGAGTGTCCATAAGAAATAATGGTTTTGGAAAAGAAGAAAGAGTTGGAGATAGAAGTTATAGAAAGATTTTCCGAGAATCCAAGACGGCTAGTGTTATAAGTTTCAAAGTTTCAGTTTTTTTTTTCATTTTTTAAGAGCAATTAATAAAGCGATTAAATGTGTCTGAATTTTTTTCATTGAGTACCTAAACCTAAAGGAGAAACAATGGTTATGCTGGGTTTACTTTGATTGAGTAAATGAATAAATCAATGTTGTGTATTATACACAACAAAATTTCTGCCTACGCCCATGCAATCTCCTTAAATAACTATTGGAACATGTAGCATTATATAGCTTATAATTACAAACACAACATTTAAAATTAACTATTGGTCTTTAAAGTTAGACATTTTAGTTTGAACTATTACTAATAACACATAACAAACATTTTATAAAAATAGTATGGTATTCATACTAATACATTTTAGTCTGTATAAACACTGTAAGACATATTAAACATAAATATAATAATAATAATTCTTATTCTATATACCACCTTGAAATATGGTGTTCATAGGCTTTAACACAAACATAATCAGCCATTTAATTTTATTTTACTTAAATTTAATTTGTTTACAGTCCTTTCTGTTTATTTTTTATTATTACATTTTAATCCCCTTGTCACTGTATTTATTCCCCACCTGCTCTCTTTATCATTCACATTGTAAAAAAAGAATGTTTTTTGATAAAAAGTGGTATCTTCTTTGAAACATTAGTAATGTTTTCAAGAATATTTCATAACATTTTATATTTGTATTTATAGCAAACATTAAAGTTGTTTAATTGTACTTGTTGAAGTATCAGTTACACTTATACTTGAAGTTTATTTATTATATTGAAATAACTTGCACTGGTTCACTTATATTTTTGGTTCTTATTTACACTTGAGTTTTACAATACTCTAAGACCAAAATCTTAATTATAAGGGATAACGAAGATTTGTTTATTTCATTACTAAATAACTTTAGTGGGTGCACTTCTACTTACAACCCTAAACACTTTTTTTATTACTATTTTACATTTTTATATGAGTTTTGGGGTGTTATACTTTCTTGGGTGACATATAATCTTTTTCGGGGTTTGTTATTCCTGTAATAGGTTTTCCTTGGGTATATCTTGTAGTTCTTCCCATTCTACATTTTCTTCTCTTCACAATTCTTCCATCTTGGGTTCTCCAAGGTAATCTGGTTTTATGGTTCGCTGGTTTGTTCGGGGTATCTTCTTTACATGCTCCTATCCTACCTGGGTATTATCCTGATTTTATTTTAGTTTTTGTAGGATTTATTTCTCTTGATACACTTTTGTTGCATTATGATGATTAAATTTTATTTTTTCCTTTTATGGTGGTATTTTACTTCGACATTTAATTATTTTCATTTGAATTTTCTTTTTATTTAATGTAATTTATATTGAATTATGATCAGATTGGAATTATGATTTAGTGGATTATCTGTCATGCTACACCGTTCATAGTACCTGTTCGTTTATTGTCGTTGCTAACCAGGGAATTCTTAACATTCTCCTATAACACCACATCCCAAATGCTTAAAATCTTAATAATTCCCCTTTCCCACACGGTCCATACCTCACATCAATATAATAACATATTCTACTTCAAAGTCTTCATACCTAACTTATTCAAACCTGCAAACAACGAAGTTGTCACCCAACGCTGCAAACGTAATAAAAAAAATAAAACCGATCCTCAAACTTGTTGTCTTACTAACTATCTATAAATAGCATAGAACATTCCCGAAAGTCGTAGAATAAACAAGTACGATCTGGGAGTATTGAGCATACACAGGTGGCATCGAATGCCTTTTGCGCCACTGTTTAGAACGGATAGCATTCATGTAAAGTCAAATCGTTTTCAATACGTTGAGTATTGGACAACGTGTAGAATCCGCTGATCTACGCTGGGCCGCTAACGAATATTGTGTAATCTACAATAAAACATAGGAAGTTGTATACCTTGGGGTTTTCCTGAAAACCTTGGACATTTGTTAATTTATTTTTGAGTTGCATGCATTCTTTAATGCCTTCTTGAGTAATCTAGAGTTCTTCTGTCTTTTTCTGTTTCTTTGAACCACGTATTGGACATTTTGAGCTTTACGAACTAGTCAAAAAGCTTCCCTGTTAGTCTGTCAGGATTCAATCTTTGAACATGTCCATAGAAAGTAATTCTTCTTTTTCTAACTACGTCTGTGATTTTCTCAACACGTGTGTACAGCTCCATTATTGTAGCGTCTTCTGTCCAGTTCACCATCTTTTATTGATCCCAAGATTTTTCTTAATATTTTCGTTTTTGTGACTTCCAGTTCTTCCTTCGTCATTTTCTTGCATACAGTTAGACACTCAGCTATATAAATTGTTTCCGGGCGAATTACTGTTGAATAATGCCTACGTTTGGCGTTAAAGGATACTGATTTCTTGTTATATGCGTTTTTGCTTAAATGGTAAGCTTTAATCTTATTAACGCGTACTGTAATGGCTTCTCTTTCTGAGACATTTTGTTCAATAACTTCTCCAAGATGCTCGAATATTTCAGTTCCATAGATTTGCCCCTATCAAGTTTTCATTTTCCTGAAAATTGTCCAGATGTTTGTCATGAACTTGGTTTTTCCAAAGAAATGTGTAAACCCGCTCTTTCGGCTTGTTCTATCAGCGATTCCACATGTCTAATGGCTGTTTCAACTGAATCTGACAGGATTTCTAGATCATCTGCAAACAAATTTACGTAATACCATAACTCTTTTCTTCTTTAATTTTAGGTTGAAGTGATGAGAAAGGAAACAATAAATTATGAGCAAATCTCTAGCCTGTTACATACTGTTACGTAATGCGGAAAAAGTGTTACACCATTACAAAACTTTCAACTTGTTTCTCGGATGTTCCAGTGGAATCCGGCTGTAATGTTGTGTACGTAGGTGATCTCAACATGCGTTAGTGAGAACTTTTCTAGACTTCGCCGGCACCGCGCACTGTGTCAAGGCCGCAATCAATTACGTTCTAGTGTAGCGCTGATTCGTAGTATTGATGTTTCTGGAATTTCAGCGCGGTATAAATATAAGCATCCAGCGGCACTTGGTTCAATTATTGTCGGGCGATTTACACAGTGCGGTTCGAAGTATTATGGCGAAGTGTTATATGTGTTATATTTGTGCGGGACAATTGTAATACAATTGTGTTTTATATTAGTTGACATTATTATTGCAAGTGAACAATTTTTATTTGATTTTTGTAAGAGATTATCTTGTTGATTACAAACTGTTTAATTTTGATAATTAAAGCTGGCGATTAGTGACTTAATTGGCGTCTTATATTTTGTTTTCCACTGTACCATACGACGATCAGTAGACCGTCGTAACAATACTTAAATCTGTTTACTCACCATACTTGAGTTTTGGTGTTAGCGAATGGAGACCAAACGAAGGTTTTAAAGTTGACATTGCCATAGTTTAATCCGTCTTGTTCACAAAGCGATTAACTAATGACAACTTTCTCTGGCGCTAGACGACGACTAAGAGATTTCAACTTTTGTAATTCATGCCAATAAAATGGTGTAGAATTATTACTGCGGTGTAAATTATATTGCCGTCCTAGACTGCTGGATTTAGTTCGTGAATTTCATAACAGAATAGTCCATTCACGTGGTTTAAGCAGATTAACTCCTCAGTACAAGCACCGACAAATTAAAATGCAAAATACATTTGTAAACGCCTGTCACACTATTAACTTTGTATTCTTACCTACTTTTAAGCTAGTAACTTAGAAAATATGTGAATAATTTATTATAATTTTTACATTAATGAAATAAAAATTACCATAATGTACGGTGGTGTACTGTTACATAAAATGTGGCATACCATAATATATCTTACAATAACATAAAGTATCTTAGATAAAACTATATATTAGATAGTATATTTTTACCTCAGTATCAAATGTATAAAACAGAGCAGTTCTGTCTCTACGCTACGATATAATAGTATTAACCCCTAGCAGCAGTTTCTCTAGTGGCATTATTTTCTGGAAATTTTTCTTTCTGTATATTGTAAGGTGTTCAGCTTGATTTATGTGGTAAGTTGTTATATGTTATCGTCAGACTTTTCAAGTAGTCCTTAGTTTAGACTGAATAACAAGATTTACTTTTGTCAACAAATAATATTACAATTCAGTAAATGGCATTCTTCTTCTTCTTCTTCTTCTTCTTCTTCTTCTTCTTCTTCTTCTTCTTCTTCTTCTTCTTCTTCTTCTTCTTCTTCTTCTTCTTCTTCCTCTTCTTCTTCTTCTTCTTCTTCTTCTTCTTCTTCTTCTTCTTCTTCTTCTTCTTCTTCTTCTTCTGCTGCTGCTGCTGCTGCTGCTGCTGCTCCTCCTCCTCCTCCTCCTCCTCCTCCTTCTTCTTCTTCTTCTTCTTCTTCTTCTTCTTCTTCTTCTTCTTCTTCTTCTTCTTCTTCTTCTTCTTCCTCTTTAGCACTACAGCCCAACGTGAGTCCTGTCTTCCAACACCAACACCATAAAAGACACTGTAGGTAACAGAAGTACTGTAATGCAACTTCTAATAGCGCTTCTCGATGTGTACGAATTTGGATGTAAAACTTAATTTTTTTTATAAGCTACAAGTGTATAAAGTAGATTTCGTCATACATTCTGTGGAAATACAATCATAAAACTAAAAAGAAATACATATTTATAATACAAGGAGCGGAAATGAAGTTCTTGAGGGCTGTAAAGGGTTGTAGCAGGAGAGATCTTATCAGAAATGATCATGTTAGAATGGAGCTAGACATAGCTGAAAACCTAAATAAGAAAGCCTCCCGGTACAAATCGGAGTGGTGGTTACACGTAGAGAGAATGGATCCAACTGGATTTGCAAGAAGAGCCCTAGACTATCGTCCAAGGGGAAAGAGAAATGTGGGAAGACCCCGTAAGTGGTGGTTGGATGACTTCCATTGAGACTAGAACTGGCTACTAGCTTAAGCTGTAAAGGATGACGACGACTAAAAAAGTGGAGAGACGCTGGACCTAAATTGCTACAAGGACAGTAATTGAACACAATCAGAAACATAGCAATATTCTGCAAGGAAAAGGAGATCTGATTACAGTTGCATCTGTCAAAGAAAGGAATTTTTTAAGAATTAACTTTAACAATAATTAAACTTTTATCAATTTTAAAAGTCGTATCTTTAAATATACGTAAATCGATTAATTACAGACTGTGATAAACGGAAATTTTTTACAGTTGTTAAAAATTTCAAACTTTTTTCCTTGGTGCCAATCATCATCATTAATGACGTAAAACATAAAGGCGAGTGACGGAATAATATCCGTTTCGAGAATCAATAATTAAAAACGTTTCATCTTATTAAAAAAAGTTTTACTAAAATATACAGGGATAGTGAATACAATAGAGCTGTCTCCTTGAAGAAAAATGTCACTGAAACATAAAAGCTTTTTAGTAGAACAAAGATGAAACAAACAAATTATAAAACTACACCAAACGAGAGGCCATCAAGATTTAATCAGTAATTAAAGCCAGAGTTACAGGAATACAGTGTAGCAGCCTAATGCAATACACTTTACACATTCTAAAGAAAGAAATGAGTTGCATGCCATCGATTTCTATTGTCTTTTCAAGTTTTACAAGGCAATTTTAAATGTAATTAATTTCTGTAAAAGTCATAGTAAGTTAAACGGCGTATAAACACCATAACAATGTTTTACAATATTCAACTGTTTTTGGGAATCACTGGTTTTAATAAATACTATTATTGAGGAAACAATAGAAGAATATGGCAATTAAATCTCGATAACTGTCGATTGTTACTATTTCTGTAAAAACATAGACGGATCCAAGTTATACAAACATTAGCTACCTATATTCTACTAAGGATATAGAATAAATATTATTACTTAACGCTGCTATGTATCCTATTATCAGGACAGATCACTGTCACAAGCAGGGGTGGTGGTGGACCAAAGCAGTCAGCTATCTCTAAACACTCGTGGCCAGTCTTTCACACCCATGATTTCTAACCCCTCCCAACAAAAAGTTCACTAAGGCATGCAAAAAGCTACTAATCGAATTATTATATTCTTTATAAATAAATGGTACAATGAACATAAAGGGCCAATGATGTTCTCTGTAATAGTTAGACATCTCGTTATTATAAAAATAGTACTACGACACACTGCAATAAATAAGACTAATTAGCGAATACATTATTTACGGAAGAACACAATAATAATTCTTATGAATTAATTAATATAACGCTAGATGATTCAGGAAATGTATATATAAAGTCACCATGAGCATCATCATCAGTCACTATTATCATTGTATTAATACTTTTTATTTCATTATTATAATAAATATAATATAATCAATGTAATATAACAGCAGAACATAAGATATTATAAAATATGACATAACCAACATATCATAATTATTTAAAATATTTTGTAATTAACACGTACAATTTATCACAAACTTCATTAACATTATCAAATGGAACCAAAGAACTGCCCACATTAGAATTGTCACACAGTGGTTAAAATGACATTCATCCCCCCCACCACACGGCAGTAGTATGTTTGTTTTTCTGTACCATAAGCGCATCAGGCTAGTTCAGGGATTAGTGCGAAATCAATTTGACCGAGATAATGGTGAGAATAGGACAGCGGAGTAGTAAAAATTTACTAAAATCCGTCACGTCAACAGTTCCAAAATGTTTGTGCGCTTACAGTTTCCAATCTGCAACCAAACAAAATATTAATCTTAGTATTTCGATGTCAATCAGTAAACGCAAAACACACGGATAAATTTAGACGGTGAGTGGGCGTAATGCATTTTCTTTTTGTTTCAGCAAGTTTTCATATATGGATAATGACGTTGGTAGTCACCGTAATAATAATTTTTTTGTAACGAAGAAGACTATGAAAAACTAATGTTCTCCACAGGAAACTGTATGGGACGGTGGGGCTCTCACTCGTCAAACATACAAACCCTTGCTTCTACCCCGAGCCGCTTACGCATTACTTCAGCGTGGTGGCAGACATCATCTTCATCATCATTACCTCGACAGCCCTTTGTGGGTCCTGGCCTTCTTCAGAAGATTTCGCCATTCTTCTCTATTCTTAGCCGCACTCCTCCAGTTTCTAATTTCAAGAGTTCTGACGTCATGACTCACCCCGACCGTCAATCTCAGTTTTTGCCTTCCAACTTTCCTTTTACTCTCTGGCTTTGCTGGTGTCAGTCATACTTTATTCCTCATGTGTAAGCACCACACTCACGGCTTACGTGGCCTGCATTTATTTCATTTTCCTCTCGTTCCTTGAGGCGTAGACCACCTTCTACATAGGCAGCCACGTTATCCCATCATTCCTCGCTAATGAGCGTTACCTCAATAATGTTATCAGGGGTAATGTGCCATGTTTTCCTTTGAGTGCGTTCTTATGTGCGGCATTCAAAGATGTATGAAACGCGTCATGCCGATTCGAATCACATATACGTATCCTGAAATCTTCCATTTCCCTCATTTTATTGAGGCAGGCACAAAAATTTCCACGCTCTGAGACAAACTGCGTTAGGTTATAGTTAGCTTCACCATGCCTCGACTGATACACCTGCCCAGATGTCTAACAATTTTAACGGTCCTCTAAGTCCTCCATTCCAGCGTTCCTGCCAACTGAGTCTGGTCTGTAATCTCACTTTCTATTTAGGAGTTTTTCCAGCTTCCATTTTACTTTTAAACTTTAGTCTTCTGTCTCATACCAAGAGATCAATAGGTATCAGCACGGCAATTACTAACGTTGCCGTTTCAGATACCATGCGGTGCGCGCAAGCTGTCCGTAGTGCAGACCGGACCGATGGGATCCTCTTGCGGTATTTTCCACCTTGAATGTGTCAACCCAGATTTCTGCCCCCTATAGCACGATTGAGTTTGCTATTGTCACTAACAGCCGACTTCGTCGCTTCCACGGCTTTGGACCACCAACATTTGTCACATGAGCCATTGTCGTACTTTAGACTTTTCCGGAGGTTCGCTTCATCGTTCCCAGAAACTCAGCTTCATTTCTAGAAAATTTCCTAATTATGATACGAGCTGATGTACAGTTCAGTGCATACTTAAAGAACTTAGGCATAGTAGGTGATATTAATCTTTACATAACATAATTAATGTAATAATAATTATTATTATATTATTAATAATAATAATAATAATAATAATAATAATAATAATAACAAGTTGGAATAAATATAAAATTGGAACTAGTTGAACCAAACGTAGTCCACAGTGGATCTTTGGTCTTAAAAAATAATAAAAACGGGTAGAAGAAGAAGAATGAGCATTATGACGATTTTTGGGGTTTATCTAATTTATCTGCTACTGCTACTGGTCTTTTAAATTAAAATGAGAGAAATGTCTAGTTCATCAACGACATGGATTAAGCAGCGTCCGTAGTATCAGAAATAAAATTTCACCGAAACTAATTTCACTATCTAAAGAAATTGAATGGTTTATTGGTATAAATTCATGGAGTAATTTTATATTAATTGCTCTAACTTGCTCTAACTTAATTAAGAACATTATACAAGCCAAATAAATTTTAATGACGAAATGCTGAGCATTTATCATCCAATCATCTCTCTCGTTATATACAACGTGGTTTTATTATCAGTTAAAAAATTTTCAAATTGAGTTATCGAAGTACTTAACTTTTTACTTAGGCTCTCGCTGCGTTATTCGTGAAAATATTATTCTGGCAACCGTACGGATCATGATTTCAAAGAGTGGAATAAGTGATCGCTAGAGAAAGCGGTACTTTAATAAACTTCATTAAAACTTTCTACAATCAAACACAGTCCTGTAAAAATATTTATAATTACATATTTGTCCATTACGTACGAAAAAAACATTAATTAGTGTTACAAAAATTACAATAATCCGCGTGGAATAAAACTATGTAACATATGCCACTTTCTTCAATAGGCTTACATCTTCTGAATCACACGTTGTTACCCTGAACATTGGCCGAACTAAAGTGAACTGGTTCAATTATTGTCGACGGACGTTGGCTGAACTAGCCAGTCCATAGAATATAACCTGAAGGAGGTTCCAGTCAGGGGCATATTTACGGGAAAGGGACGAACGGGACCCGGACCTTCCCCAGACTGTCACAAAAAGATTACGAATTTTGTTAATCTCTTAATTTTGGACCTGTTTTATTATGTTTTCAGGTTTGTACGGTAATGTAGTAGTAACTCTTTTTGACGTGAAAACGTCTATTCGCTCGTTAAGCACAGTGATAGCCGGTCAAACTTTCTTGTGTTACAAAATACCGTCAGACTTCAATCGCTAATAACTACGAGACTAATAATGCGATAACAACGGTTGAGGTCACAATGGATAGAGCATGTCTGTACGTGTTTGTTGTGCAGTGTTTGTTTTGCCTGTGACGTCATCGGGCTAGTGTAGGCGCCTGCGCGTGATTGTTGTGAATTAACGTTGTGTAAAATTATAAATTAATGTAGCGTTAGAACGCGTTTAGCTAGGACGTTGATTCGGGTGTCATTGTAAAGAGCTTGAGAAGCACTACTAGGACTCAAAGTGAAACAATAAAAATATTCGCCGAAATATATGTAAAAATCGGTATTAAATTGAAAATTGCAAAAAAATTAAATATGTCGTCTCATATGAGTCGTAAATATGCGCGGAATTATAGAAAACGCAAATCAGAGGAAAGCTCGCATCAAAAGGAATTTAAAAAACCTAAAAAGTCCAGTGCCGAGAAAATGCGAGAGCTACGGCAGCATCGAAAAGAAAATGAAAAAACGTCCATAAGAATATACTCGTTTAGATCGACATCGTCTGCCAACAATAACATTACAGTTGCGCAAATTTCTCGGTGCGTCGCCGAGCAACAATTGTGAGGTGAGTGACGCACGTGTACGTATAATAGTGGCCGCTCACAACTGTCAGAGTTTAGGCGCTCATTCGACAGATATAGCTACGGACCAAATAATGCGCCATTCGGACTATCTCGCGCTCTCGGAGACCTGGAAGGATGATAAATGCGGCCCATAAATGCAACGCTGTGCCGATTTTAGGCTTCGAATTCCTGGTTGGCGACAGCACATCGGTCAATCAGCGCGGCGGTGGCAAACGATCTGCTGGTGGCGTTGCTATCTATAGAAATGCCGAACCTGTGACCGACAGTCCAATCGTGCATAGATGTGCCAGGTCAGCACTCGCATTGGCCGTTCGACTGATAGAGCCACATGTCGGCGATATCTGCATGATCAACGTGACCCTGGGCGGAGAACTGAAATTCCTGCTTGCATCGATCTACGTTCACCCTGGCACGCGAATACAAGATATACAGATGCTAACCCTTTCGTCGCTGGCTCGATACTCGGTCAGTATTCATAATATTATACCGACATTGGAAGACTTGACGCATGTACCCCTCATTCTCACAGGAGACTTTAATATTAATGCCGACAGCGATAAGACAGTGCTGAATGACTTCATGCTCGCGCAATTTGGTACGATGCCCGTGACGATTCCTGCCCCTACAACACTCGGCAACACCAACATCGATATGACTTTCACTAGACACTTGAATTCGATACAGTGTGAGGTGTACGTGTGTTACTTTAGCTACCACAGAGCCTTGCTACATGCAATAAACTTGTGATTTGTCTATTCTGTAACCATACTACTCTGTATTAAAGAGATTGATAATTAAATTACATATTAATAAGAAACACTTGTTACGATTTTATCCCGACGTTTTCACGGAAAATCTACGGCGCGGACCTTGACTACGCCTTTCGCTTGTTTTTTTTTTTTTTTTAGTATACAAACAGCTTTATTACAGAGCATTTGCGTAGACGTTTGAAATATGAAATATAGGAAGTCAATTGAGTTAAAATGTATCTTCTAAACAACGTTTCATTAAATCATAATTTTGTTGTGTTATTATCGTTTGCTTGAATGGGATTCTTTTCGGGATGTTGCCACACTTATTTCAACCACTTTAAAGATAGTAATATTTATTAGTCTTAACTTAGTTTTTCTTCTGCGTGAAGCCGACTCTATGGACCCCTCTCCAGGCCACATTCTAGATACGCCACGGGTTCCAGTAGTAGCCAGCTGTATGGAGAATAATGGGGTAACGTCCCGAAGACGCAGAAACCGCTAGAAGGTTCCGAACTGCGTTACGTAACCAACATTAAGTAAGGTTTTTAAGGCGTGCTGTCTTTACTGTAACGACGTAATAAAATTCAACTTCCTTCAGTTTGTATCGCGTCACTCGTGTTACCTGAACTGTAAGGTTTTACTCAACTTATAAAAAGATACACTCAGGTTGACATCTGTGACGGTAATAAAACACGAACTGCATCAAGGCAGAATTATGTACAATTATCCATGATCTCTCAGGATGCTTATATATCAGCGAAACTCTACTTCGTCGTATTAAATGTTGTATAATTTTACTGCGGATCGATGTGAAGAAGTCTTTTACAACATGGGTGAAACATCGCCAGTAAACGAAACACAACGGTATAGTCCATACTAAACTGCTGATTAGTTTCATGTAAGTTCATGTTTATAATTTCGAAGTTGGTTGGGTACTTGTTTGTTAGAACGCTTAATCATAAAATTTTAGATTAGATAGGCTTTAAGTAATCACACACACACACACACACACACACACACACACAATACTGTCACTTTTATTTAAACTTTAATAGGTATTTGAAGATGTGTTCATGGTATAGTACATTATAGGAAACACTACAGAGGGACAAAGCGTAGTTCACTGGCCTACACCTTTGTTAAGATTGGCCAGAACGTAAAATAGCATGCTGTAGTTCACTTACTAACAAAATTATTGTAGTCACAAATGTCTTAAACTATTTCTTGTAGGAACTTAATAAATCACGGAATTTTTCATTTACCCTAAAGAGTGGAAGAAACAGGAAAAGTAATTAAACTAATTTTTATTTCATGAAAAGAAAGAAGCAAAATATGCTAAAATTGTTATTAGACTGTTTACATCCCTTATTCTGATGCGTGGTCGAGATTTGCTTCTACAGTGACGAATGTTTATAGAAATAAAATGTATTTGCATGTCTTGTTAATAATGAAAAACGTCAGTTATAACAAACAATCAAAATGTGAAAGCTCGGCCGGAAATGTATTATATCATAAAAAGGAGCGCTATAAGTTGTACTGTAACTGTTTTGTCGACAATCCTTTGTTACAATATGATTGCTGTTTTGTATTAAAGAACGCGCAATACAGGAAAATGATTTAAACTTATAACCAAAGCAAGTAATGTCAGGGTTCAGACGCAGGTGTTTCCGTATTTCAATTTTCTTATTTGATCGTTTATCAAACCTCCCGCGTTATGTACAATCATCTGATCCGACCTTCTCTATGCTTGAGACTTTGGAATGAAAATGTTTAAATCTCTGCGAGAATATGTATTAAATAATTCTAAATTGTATAAAGCGGTTTCAAATTTTTGACTTTATGTACAGCCTACAGCAGCGTTTATTATGATTATTACTATAACAGCGTTTATTACTATGAAACCTGTTTCTTTGATAAAATTTATACTAATAACTTTTATATTAGAGTCTTATTATATTTGTGACTAGAATTATTAATACATACATTACACACATTTCATTTACCATATTTAGATTTACGAGTATTTTCATAGTTCCCGTTGGGTCAAAAATTGTTTGGCAAAACATACACTTTGTCTTATGACACGAAATTTTGAGCATAGAAAAAGTGAGACTGAACTTGTTTAAGTTGGATTTAATTAATCACAACAACGCAAATTATTTTGAGATTATATGAAGTCACTGCATAAAGCGTTTTTCATTGTCATTTTTCCTACGGAACAAACTAATTCTTTTACAGAAGGGTAACTTGCAGAAATCATCATTATCATCATCTCCACTTCACGGATTAGGCTGCACTGCCTGTTGCGGAAACCATCTCATCCTCGGACGCCCCACACTAAGACACCCTGTGGGTTTATAATTCAAGACAAGTTTAGGAGGCGATCTTGCTGCATTATTCCCAATTGCTTACACCAGTTGGCTTTGTATTCCCTAATTCTATCCTGTAATTCAAAAATTTGTAATTCTCGCCTTATCTGTGCATTACTTATTGTATCTCGTAACGTGCACCCTTTGACCAACCTGAGAACTTTCATTTTTTGCTGAGGTAACCTTCCTTGTGTCTCTCTGTGAAAGTACCCATGTCTCACTCCCATACAGCGCCACCGGTACAGCCATAGTCTTATAAAAACCTAAGCTTAGTTTCCAAAAATCTGTTTAAAAAAAATGATAGAATTTTGTTGATCATTAGAAAAAAAAATGTTGATTTCAATTCACTTTATCCACAAAAGTATTATAAACAGAATGCGCGAGACACTAAGTGTTTTTAACTACAAAGCAGTTACTAAAACAATTTGATTTCTCTTTCCTTGGTCATTAATGTGTAGCTCGGATGGATCTTTATCACCATTCACATCTCTTGCCACTTGCATCTCTGTTTTTGAGACCCTATCTAGAGAGTTCTCAGTCTACAAAACATTAATAATAATATGTTATTATTCTGTAGTTTTTTATTTGTATGCTGAATTGTAAAGCTACAACTAAGACTGCCAGTAACTATTTGGATAATGTATAGAAATTTTATTTAGACTGTCTATTTTCTTATACAGTTGAAAATTTAATTAATATTTCCTATCTGAAGAATATGTCACGTAAAATTTAGAAACTATTTGTAAATTCTGTAAAAAATGTAATCATAGGATTCTGTTCCATGTACGACAGAAATAGTATTCGAGAACAGATTTTAAGCATGCATTACTTTTTTTACAATCAAATTTAATTTATTGTCTAATTCCCATATAATCGGCTTAGTAACACCCCATAATAGTATATAAAATCAATAGTTTTGGCTAATGTTAATAGTTCTAATTCACTATCATTCTGGATAATGTTTCTCCATAGAGTCGTAAGATTAGAACTTAGACTAAGACACTTTTATGAATAGTTTGGTTCATGTATGTTAAGAATTTTTTTTGTTTATTTAGTTATTTAAGGCCAACAATGTAGTAAATTTAACACTACCACATCTGCTGTCGCACTTACTTTTGTTTTTGTTTTTGTTATGTGGCTAGTTTAATTGCCATCCGAAATTATATTCAAAATGTGTAATTTTTTTTACAGAAATTAAAATATCTATCGGTATAGGCAGTGGTTGATTTCTAAAATTATAGGTGTCGGAACACATCAATTCAAAAGTTGTACAGACACAAATATACTTAGCCTATATTTTATATTAGCTCAATATCTTGTTCAATAAGCAGTCTGTTTGCAATAGATTTTTTTCAATGCATCATAAAATTATTCAGAGTCTACGGGATTATTGTTTTTTCTA
This sequence comes from Magicicada septendecula, assembly GCA_034769895.1. Classification (NCBI taxonomy): domain Eukaryota; kingdom Metazoa; phylum Arthropoda; class Insecta; order Hemiptera; family Cicadidae; genus Magicicada; species Magicicada septendecula. Next base: position 805,354,808 of record CM068368.1, on the reverse strand, counting down.
CCTTCCTTTTTTTGAAGCGGAACTCCGAAAAAAGTTAAGTTTGTACTGCTTTCAGTGCCACAGAATAATGGGGTCTTGGTACCAATTTTCTGCTTTAAAAAAAAAGAAACTATAATTTTCAGTTTTCGTTGGTAAAATCCAGACCAATATTGCGAATCTGCGAAAAATGAACGATAGTAGGTAAGATAAAGATTACTGCTGGTGTTTGATTTTGACAAATGTTTAGTTATGTAGTGGCGCTGATGAGGGGCACAATTTAAAAAGTAGTAGTAAATTTTTGTAACAATTAGGCTTATGATTTTTTTTATTTTTATAGGTAATTTATTTTTAGATCCAAGAGGTTGTGGAACGCCGTTTCGGCGCGTTCCCCCTGAAATCAAGCCCTGTGTGTAAGCCTGTGTTACTAATCTATTGTTACTATAGGAATAATAAATCTAGTGTTAATATTTTATTATTAATTTAATACATAGGTACTTGGATTTGTGCTGTCTATATAACATTCATAGCACTAAGACTTCGCCTTAAATCCAAGTAATGAGGAAACGACCTAACCGGTGGAGATTGTATAGGCCTACGCATTTCCTTACGTCCTTGATTGTTTGGCAGATTGCACGTGCTTACATCATGTTCAACAAAGGTTAAACCAAAAATTGTTAGATCCGGTCCCAGCAGATAGATTAGAGCTGGTCAACGATATCTTACATGTTACACACAATTAAGGATGAAGACACTAAACTTCAGTACATTCGAAGTGACAGGAAAATAGAAAGGGAAAGACAATGTACAGTCTTGGCAACATTCACTAAGCGCGCGCGTGTATGTGAAAGCCGTAGTGCATACAGGATATCTAATCGTGTACAAAAACAATCAGACGGACAGTCCAATGCCGTGGCTGTACAAAAACTCCAACGTTTTCAACGTGCTCACAGAAACTGTCCGGAAACAATAAAATATTTCACCGATTTCCACTTTTTCGTTTTTGTTCCCTATCCAGAGTAGCAGTGAAAGCACATTATAGTTGTATTCCATGGCAAATATTTTACAATTATTACGAGCATACTCTGCTCTATTGTTGTAGTTTATTGTTTTAAACATGTACACAAACGTGAAACAAAAAGGGGAAACGAATTTTCTTGGTTACGTAAGCTTATATCTACCTACGTTTACTCATATAAAGAATTGGAAAACACTGTTGTTTAAAAGAAATAAAATAATAACATTTTACTATCACCAAGTGTAATAATAGAGACACTATGTACGCCATAAGTAACACACGTGACACTTTAAATGTATATTATATTGTTATGTGAATAACGGTATCTCAAGGAGCTTTGGTGGTAAAACTCTAATACGTGAGTTTTATAGTTTTGGGGTAAAGAAATTACCCAAAATAGTAAAGAAAGTACATCAAGTATGGCTTTTCTACAGTCTGTGATTTTTATGTTGATATTTGACAACATTTAATTAATTTAATGATCATTTGTTTGTGTAGTCATAAATAGGCCTATCTGTTAGACTTTTAAAGTACGAAATTGTGTATTTTATATATATACCAGATATAAAAAGAATAATTTAAAAGGCTGTAATTGCAGAAGACGAAATTGATATAAGTTATGTGCTTAGGAAACTGGCAGATGAATATGCGAAATGGGGGCTCGAAATAAATACCTCAAAAACTGAGTACCTTGTAGTAGGCGGTGAAGGTCAAGACCTAAAACTAGGAACAAAAGTGATAAAAAATATTAATAACTTCAATTATTTGGGTGTAACAATAACATCGGATGGTGACAGCAACCAAGAAATAAAAGTAAGAATAGGACAAGCTAAGATAGCTACAAAACAATTAAACAGTCTGCTTTGGAGTCCACGAATAACAAAAAACAATAAAATCAGAATATATAAAACTATAGTCGAAAGTATAGGTCTATATGGAGCAGAACTGTGGGAAATTAATACAAGAAATAAATCCATAATAAGAGCTATGGGGATGGATTATTGGCGGAGGTGATGTAGACTAACAAGACTAGATAGAGTAAGAAATGTAGAGATAAGACAAGTGATGGGATCGACCTTGGCATTATAGAAACAATAGAAGCAAGAAGACTGAATTGGTTTGGACACCTAAAAAGAATGTCGGATGAGAGATGGCCAAGGAAGGTATGGGAATGGACTCCATCCTCTAGAAGAAAAAAAGGAAGACCTAAACATTCATCGAAAATGGACGTCGAAGATGCAATGAATGCAAGAAGACTTACAGAACAGGACTGTTTAGACCGGCGCCAGTGGAAGCTAGGATGCGAGAAGCTGCGTCAAGCGTAATTAAATCGCAAAAAAAATGTAAAAGGTAAAAAGTAGAAAGGTACTTTACATAAAGAATTAATTTTGAATTTTCCTGTTTTTAGTTTTTAAAATAAAATGGTTTCTACAGCTTGTGTAAATTTGCCAGATTCCTTTTCTTATATCTGTTGTGACTTAATAAATAAAAGAGAAAGGTGTACTATCCCTACTTAGGTTTAAAACTAGTGGGCTCCTCGCAAAGTGTTCAGTCTGTGTTGAAGAGCGTTTCCCTAGTGGTCCCAAGGAAAAAAATAATTTTTTTGCATTGGAATATCCATGATTTAGAAGGAGCCTCATAACCATAGTGATTACTTTATTTATGTGATTATGCAAGATGGTTATACAAAATATCCCTGTGTTTGGTGCAAATGAGGCAATCGTAACACTCTGCAACAATGTATAAAAAAATATTGGCCAATAAGAACCTTACGGCTTGAAAGTTAAAATATTGTACACTTTAATTTCATTGATCCAAGCAAAGACTTGCTCCCTCCACTCCACAACAAACTTGGCCTCATAAAGTAATTTGTAAGCCATTGTCTAAAGACGGAAAATGTTTTAAGTATCTTTGCAACAGGTTTTCAGTATTGCCAGAGGCAAAGTTGAAGGAGGGCAAATTTTGCGGGTCAGACATCAAAAAGCTTATGAAGGATAAAATATTTGAAATTACAACTGACCGAAAAACAAAACAAATAGTACGAAAAGCTTTCAAAGACATAGTGGAAAATTTTCTTAGAAACAAGAAAGACACAGACTCTTAAACTATTGTCAGAAATGTGCTGAACTTAAATGTGGATTTTCTGGATTCACATTTCGACTATTTTGTGAAAATCATTGGTGCAGTAAGTGAAGAGCAAGATGAAAGATTCTGAAGAAATGGAAGATATTAAAGATGTCTTCTTTAAGATCGAGATATTAAAGAAATGGAAAGAAGACACCAAGAAAGATAAAATACAATTATGATTGCTGACTACTCTTGGATGCTCAATGCTGACGACACGCAGCAAGTTCCAGGTACGCAGACGACATGGTACTTTTCATTCCAGGAAAAGTAACCAAAGGAGCTTTGAAAGTCAAGGAAAAACATAGACTTATAATAATTTATACAGAAATTTAAATGCTTGTTGGACCGTATTTAATTAGATTTTAGTTGTAATTCATTTGGCAAAATTTTTGAATTAATAAAACATTGTCTAACCAAAATCCCATTTTGCTCCACTTTTAAATTCATAATGCCTTTATTGTAAAACACCTTACATGATGTAAAAAATAAAGGTCATGTTTAAAATTAGCATTACAATTAATACATAGTTCATCCAAAAATTTAAACATATTTTTAAAAAGTTAATTTTTGCAAGTCTGTGTATTTAGTGTCATAGAATTACGAATAGATTAATACCATAAAAAGTGAAATAAATCAACGTTTACTAAAAACTTTGATCAGCCTGATGTAAAGCAACAGTTCTACACAAAACGGTAATCCGTTACTAAGTAGCTACAACAAAAAATATCAGTAAATCAAGTTAAAAAATCCAATAAACTGTAGGTATGAACAGAAAGTATTTAAAATACTTTGCACTAATGTTAAGGAAACCGATAATCTCTAAAAACAAGTCATTAACTGAATGTCCTGTGCTCCCACGCCCCTTGTAACATATAAATCTCAAAGGACTTTCTTTTATATGCTCCGTAGGTTCTAAACTGTTCTAAAGCACTTCTTATAACTTATTAAGCGACATAATAGTTATTTAACTTGTTACTTTATTATATCACGGAATACAGACCATGGTGAACGTCTACATTGCTGAGGTAGTATTATTTAACCTTTATACCTAATAAAATATAATATCTTTCTCGTCGTCGAGATATTTTAGACTTACGTAAGCATTTTGTAATGCAGGCGGTGCTCTACTTCCGGAGATTCGTCAACCGTACACTTAGCTCTTACGGACATTAAAAATTGATTACCTTGATTCGGACTTTCGTACACTCGATGCTGACGGGGTATGGGGAAGTGAATAGTCGCTACTAATCTCGCTATTCCAGAGGGAAATCGTCATCCGATTTCAGTTCAGTACAGCGTACTACAGTTTTTAAAAGCGACTCTATTAATTTTGCATGCACATTAGGTACAGTGCAGTTAACAATAATACGCACTGTTCAGTAGTTCGACTTCCGGACGTTTCGAATTTCGTATACGATTTTCTGGAAAGCAGAAGTTGAAAAGTGAGAACCCCCTCGCCACTTGAAAGTCACTAACAATGTGATAGACAGAGTTTTTAAAACTACACCTGTTAAGTTTTCTGCAATAGGTAAATAATTTTTTTCTCTTGACTTTACATTGTACCAAATTATTTCCCATAACGTCGGCTGCATGAATTGTATTTGGTTACTTGTTAGCTAGGAAGATTCAAATATTAAGATCCGTATTCAAGTTTAAATCAATATCTGTACGTCCGTAATTTTAAAGAGCGTACACTCGGTTTTAAAAAAGGAACCGACGATTCAAATTCTGATTTGAATATTGACTGATCAAACCGTTGCGCTCTTGTTATTTCCCTCTATTGGCTGAAACGTTTTCTAAAATAATTTTATTTACTGAAGAAATTTTTATTTTTATTTTAATATAATCGTAGTGGTATTAGATACGCTGTTTGCTACGTGTGTGTGTTGTGTGTGAGCGCGTGCGTGAAGACTACAGAGCTGACACGGCAATCCAAAGTCTTACCAAACTTAATTCACTTATCTCCACTAAGGGGAATAAACACAAAGACAAGGATTGTTTAAAATCACGAATCGCTCTTTGCGATTCAGTTTTCCCGTTTGAATGTTTTCTGCCTTTAATGTTTCTATACTTTGCGACGTACAAAGTTCCAAACTGTAAATGCTACACATCACACAGGCAGCCAAAGTAAAAAGTACATTTCTGACAGATAAATTCAAGTGTCTGTCAAGGTTATGGTTTTAAGTGGAACTGATCCCGTACGCGCAAAAATTGTTATTTATGTTACCGTCCCGAAACCAGTCAGAAATTTTGAATACTTGGGCTACAGTGTATCTTATAAACAAGGAGCGGCGTTGTGAATAAGTTGCATAAGTTCAACCTCATGTGCGGGATCATCAGGAGAACTCAGCAAGTAAAGAAACACGCCTAAAATTCTGCAAGGCGATGGCTCTTTCCACACTTACTTATGGGTCTGAGAACTGGACTTTAACGAAAGGCCAGGCCAGTCGCACCCAAGCGGTTGAAATGAGATTTCTCAGGTACATGGGAAGGTATACTCTACATGATCATAGAAGAAACACAGATATACGCCAGGAACTGAATTTTATGAGTATACTCGACAGGATTGCCCAATATCTGCCGAATTGGTGGGAACGTCTTTGCCGAATGGATGACTGCCACATCCCTAAACAACTATGGAACTATAAGCAGAGGGGACGGAGAGGTGTGGGACGTTCGAGGAAACGCTGGAGTGACCAGCTGTAATATTTGCCTATTTGAGACCGGAACGAACCATTCTTGGTGTAAACCTTGAGGATGATGATGAAATTTTAAGCATGCACTATTTATTTAACAACAGTTTCATTTGTGGTCTAATGCTCCTTTAATCGGTTCAACAACGCCATATAGTAATATACAAAATAATCAGTTTCGGCGAATGTTAATAATTGTGATTCACTATTGTTCTGGATAATGTTTTCTTGCGTACAGACGTTTTTAAATACTAATGCTCTAATCTAAGTGAATGCAACGTTATTACTTCAGAGATTTTATTATTGAAAAGTTTGTGATTTTTAAACATATATATGACGGTCAAAATACTTTTTTGTGTCGGACAAAACAAGCTAATTATATAATTGCCTAAAAATTTAACACCCATATGACGAAGAATCAAGTTAGCATATCACATTTAAGTAAATAACGAATTTATTGTTATAAGAAACCATATAGGTTTACTTATAAAGTTAATTTTATCAATTTTTTTGTTCATTAAATAATATTAGCAAACCTTAAATTCGTAGTGTCCATCAATCAATGAATTTTTCCGGTGAAGGGTTTGTGAGGATCGGTCAAAAAATAACACAAATTTTAAATTATTTGTGTCGACGTTTCGACAATGGATATTGTCATCATCAGGCGCCAAACACAACACAAATGGAATTTCCACGTACTATCCGCTACCTGTCCATCACTGTCAGCCGTTAACAACTGAATTAAATAAACGAAAATTAGTAGAATCCTAAACACAGAAAACAGAAATCACTCACAAACACACACACACACACACACACACACACACACACACAACAAATATATAGTGAAGTAACTGATATATGATAGAAGCATTATACGTATTGATAACGGGGATAAATGGTGTATTGTTTTTAATTTGTATCTCGGGGGTTTTTCGCTTGACAGGCTACTTATCAAAAAAGGTTTAAGACGTTGTGGTGTTTCATTTAATGTAAATAAACAAACTGTGTGTCTGGCGTCAGCAACAATTGTTTTGATGATGACAATAAACACTGTCGAAACGTCGAAACAAATAATTTAAAAATTGTGTTATTTTTTGACCGATCCTCACAAACCCTTAATCGGATAATGTAATATTAGTAAACAATTAATGCACTACACGTTAATAGTGAATACATATTATACAAATTAAATGCTTGTATTGTTGGTGGCGTTTCGTCCATACCACAGTCCATGACAAACATATTTAATCGAATCGTGTTGTTTTGTGTAGGAACAAGTGATTATCGCTTAGGTGTCTACGGGAAGCAGTGGTGACCTTAACTAAACAAGCTGGCTGTTTGTGACGTACATTAGTTGCTATTATTATAGCGATTTATTTTACCGTTGACGCCGTCCTTCGTATCCCAAACAATCCCGGCTACGAGTCCTGCATCCTTTATCTAGCATTGCTTTAGCCATGTTCTTCTTCCATGCTATCTCTTATATCCCTTTATCTCTATATCCCTTTACCTCTGTTTAGAGGTAGTCATTTATCATTATAGAAAATCTTTAACTTGACATACCCTTTACATTGCATTGAAGGTGCGGGTTGTCTTTGCACCCGTGGCTTGACTGGGTCGAGTCCAATGGCTGCCAGTAGATATACATAGTCTGGTTCTAGTCGACTGGTTGCCTAGAACTGCCTACAACAAGTTAACTCAGAAGGCGGGGGAGAAAGAAAACTTTATTTTTGCAGCACTGCCGCTGGTACCGATTCGAGCAAAAGATTTTGTCCGTCTCAAGTCCAGCCAGCAGACGCCTTGAGGCGTCGGTCGCTCCCCGCGAGGCGGAGAGACTCCGTGCCGGTGATCAAGGTAACAGCAACAGGCAGCTGGCTCAGCGTACTAGGGGGCGGTCAGGAAGGAAGGAAGGACAGTTTTATTAGTGAACTCCGGTGTGGTGGGCTGATGTTTGAACGAAGATGACTTTATGACGGGTCATCAAGAAGCCCCCGAGGGCGCTTGACCCAGATAGGCGGTGGTGGTTACTGACGCACTGATAGTTCTCAGATATGGGAAGGTGGAGGTCGAGGCTGCAGCAAAGCGAGTTACAGCCAGCGACCGGACTGACATACTCTGAACAGTTCTATATTTTCTTAAACTCTTTACGTCGATCGATTACAATATATTCGTATTATATAACTTTTTACTCCGTATCTCTGTATTTTTGACTCTGTTTCCTTTTGTAAATATTAGCACTGACCTCCATTAATCCATTTTATAACTTGAATTTTGGACCTATGTTTGCGTTAACATCGTATGCCTGTGTACTGCATCGCCATTTACTGTGGCTTTGTAAAGCTACTTGTATTAGTTTATGGTGATATTTTCCTGAATAGTACTTTTTTGTATCGGCCATCTAAGGACCGCATGCCAATTTCAATTCTTTATTCTTTGTTCTTTTCTTTTTCTCCAGTATTCTTTCATATTTTCACTGTGTCTCTTCTTCCTGTCTTCAGTCTACTTTGAACATGCGTTTTTCTCTCTCCTACACTGGACTTCTTCCATTTTTAGCACTTTTGCCCGAAAAACGTCTTTTTCAATTGCTTCTTCTGCGTGTATATTATTTTTTTCTAAATCCTTTTGGACTTCTTTAATCCAACTTAAAGTTGACTTCTTCCCCCACATATATTTGAAGATCTGTTTTGTTAACCTATTGTCGTCCATTCTATATAAATGTCCAAAAAAATAATAGTCTTCTTTTTCTCATTGTTTCTGTTATATTTTCTATACTTTGATATATTTCATTATTACTTCTTAATTTCCAACCTTGTGAAGTTTTCGTGGGCCTTATATTTTCCTAATAATTCTTTAAATCCTGAATAGTACTTTAATGTTTGGATGAAATATTACAGTCTTCGGGCAAATGTGCTGTAATATTTTATTATTATTACATATATAATATTATTATCAATATTTAATATTATTATCAATGTGCTGTACTACTATCTATTGTTTATATTAGACTAGTATGTGTATGTTTGTTAAATCGCTAATGTAGACAAAATGTAAAACCTGTGTACATCGTTTCTGTGTATTCAACGATGTTTGAAGCTAATAAATCCGTTATTGCTGACATAAATTCCTCCTGACAGTATTGCTGTTCCATTATTACGTTAACAGTTTCCAGCAGATTTACCTTATGACGTTGGCAGCGTCAGTCAGAAAGATAAATAGCAGGTACACAACGCGTGTTTCCGCTATGTTGTTTCAACCTTGACAATTTTCATCACGTTACAGGCGTGAAAGTCGACATTTGATTACAGTTCACTTATTTCAAACTCCTAACACCGAACAAACTAAATCACATTTTACCGTAATTATTTTTGTGTCAAAGTTATGAGACAAAATTATGTATACATACCTGTAGGATTATGTCCTCTTGCCTGTAGAAGGCCTAGCACAAATATGCCTAAAAGTGATATGTGTGTGGGCGGTAAGTGTTCCTAGATTGAAGTATGTGCCTGCACAAAACGGATCCTTTTAAAAAGATCTTAGTAACATCATGTATTTTCTTAGGACCTGCAAGTATTTTCCCCAAACTTATCACTCTTGGGGCAGAAGATTTTGTCCCTTATATAGTGAGCCAATAATTCTAAATATAGTAATTACTCAGATCACATATAAGCACTCACACTTTGCTGTTTACATATCCACGTAATTACATAGCCTACACGTACACACACAATCTTCCCCTCTCTTCTTCCTGTCACTCCCTCTCTAACGTCCATCTACCGTCTCTAACGTCTTCTCTCTACTACTACCCTCCAACCAGCAGCTTAATATACGTATACTTGTATCTGGTACAAGTATAAATATAGGGCACTTGTACTCTATATTTAACTTGGATTTCTATTGTGGCCCATTTGCTTGTTCATCGGTTCCCGATATTAACTCAAAATATTTAAGTCTAATTTTTTTAATTTATTTAAAATATAAAATAATATATATTTTAATTAGTAATTCGAAATAATTTAAAAGTAAAACACAATAAATATATTCAAATTAAGAAATTAAAATAAATAACATAAATTGTAAATATATACATTTATTATTGTGTGTGTTTATGCGCGTGTGTGTGCGTATTGAACGTGAAGAGTGAACTAAGAACTGTTAATCTGTAACGGCTCAAAGCTAGAAATGTTATAGTAACTACGTAGTGGGCCTATGCTCCTTGAGCTGAAAAACTCGCTCACTATTGTGAACGGAGTACGTTTATTATTACATAAATTTCGTTATAAGGCAATTTTCCAATTGCGGGAAAATTACAAACATTCCGATTACTCTAATATTTCTTTAGTAACATAACAACTGTAGAGCGCATAATCATATAATAAACACAACACTTAGGAACATTCGGATTTGCGTTACAATCCCTTTTAATCTAACACCCAGTTGGATTTTCACTTTCTTAAGAAAAAATTGTGATCTCTTTACTGAGTCCTAGAGTCCAAATATTTTCATGTTTTGAAACTTAACATTACATTCAGACTTTAGTTAAAATTGCTTTAACTTAATATTGTTACGACGGTCTACTTGATCGTCGTATGGTGCAGTGGAAACTAAATACAAGACACCAATAAAGTCACTAATCACCAGCTTTAATTATCACAGTTAAACAGTTCGTAATTAACAACACAGTCTCTTATAACAAATCAAATAAAAATTGTTCACACGCAAACAAATGTCACTAATATTAAACACAATTGTATTACAATTATCCCGCCGCTTATTAAACACTTCACTAATAAACACTTGAACGCACACAGTAATATATCGCGACTATAACTGAAAACTAAGGTCGCTGACGCCATGTATTTATACCTCCGCTCACAGACCAGAACGTTCCAAACTATGTCTTAGCGCCAGTGTGTACTACGTAATTAATTGCGGCCTTGACACAGTCCGCGCGGCTGGCGGCTTCGAGAAAAGTCTCGCGAATGCGTCTAGTGTCACGTATGCCACACACATTAGAGCGAGATTCTTCTGGCACATTCGACAAACATGTAGACTGTTCTGTAATGTCGTAACAATATGCTACACGAAGTTTTGTCATTTTATCAAAAATTTCGTAAACGTTTTTGGCTCTGACGTCCAAAAACTTTGAAAATGTCAGGTATAGAAATGGTTTACTTTCATTGTACTCTGCTTACTCGTGAATTCTTTTTGCTCCCCACAGGTATCACTTTTAGCCGTGTTTGGTTATGCGTATACAAATTTGAATTTTCTGCTCACCGTTCCCTTTATAATGTTTCCCAGGTAACATCTCCGTTGACACCGTGATAGTTTTCTCAGTTCAATTCATCTGGCTCATAATAATCTTTATAATGTTTCTAAAATAATGTCACCGTTCTTACCACGATAGTTTTCTCTATTCAGTTTCTGTGCATCGTGATAACTACTACAGAAATAGGCACTTGTCAGTTATGTAGATGGTGCTGAACATAATGTATGCTCAGTCCGCTGACGATATATTTGAAGCCCTCAACGTAAAGTCATATGTCACCAAGGTTGCCGGGTCTGATGTCTACTTATGCACATATTGCGTTCCTTTCCTTTATTGAATATGAATAAACGTGACATGCATTATATATACCGTACGTGGAATAATATTAAGCGTTGGCCTTTTTGTTCTACTGGCTTCATGGATTATTGAGTAACACGCGGAGAGTGGACGGTTCTGTAGAATGCGACAGGTGTTGTGGATTACAGACAGGTTATCTATTAATTCAGTCGCTAATATAAATGGAGTAACAAACTGGCGTGTTGCAACTTTTTCATACAGGTGTGTACATGAAAGCAAATGGAATTTCCACGTAGTGTCCGCTACCTGTCCATCACAGTCAGCCGTCAACAACTAAATTAAATAAACGAAAATTAGTAGAATTCAAAACACAGAAAACAGAAATCATTCACAAACAGAAGGACGGACAAGCGCGCGCACGCGCGCGCACACACACCACGAAGCAACAATTATACAGTGAAGTCACTGATATACGATAGAAAAATTATATTGTTACGACGGTCACAGTGATCGTCGTATGGTACAGTGGAAAACAGAATATAAGACACAAATGTAGTAACTAATTACCAGCTTTAATTAATAAAAATTTTTAAACAACTCGTACAGTAATTGAAGTTAAATTTGCCCACATGCAATAATTATGTCAACTATAAAGAATTCCGCACTAATTATAACACAACAACACTTCGCCGGACTCGTGTAAATCGCCACTCGATCCACGCTAAAGAAAATCGCTCAACACAACTGAACCGGGAAGCGGCTGCTGTGGCTTTTTATGAGTAGCGCACGCCTTCTAGAAAGCTTCCATCTTCAATGTGGACGCCACTTAATGCTGACGCTAATGCGTATTTCAAGTGGCCTCTTGAATAACCAGGAGGAAACTTAAACGAGGCCTTGACTGTGGCAACACCTGGCTACTATTGGGGGGGGGGACGAGTGGAAGGAAGCTCTCGTATGTTCTACACGCTTCGATACGATTCTTGTTACGATACGTAACGGGGATAATATACGTATTGTTTTTAAATAGTATCTACGGGGTGTTTCCTTTGACAGGTTATTTATCTCAAAAGGTATAAGACGTTATGGTGTTTCATTTAATATAAATAAACAAAGAAGTGTTTAGGACGAGGGTCGTTTATTATTTTAATTTCTGCGGAATATCTGGGTAAATAATAGTTAATTAAATTGGCTATGAAGTTTATAGTAACACGAAAGAATAAAGTTTAACCGCGTACAGAAACATCTAGTCTATTCAGATGGAATATTAATTTTAACATTGAAAATGTTTATAAGGACGTTTCGCGCATTTGCGGCCGATCGCTGGTGCGTGATTGAAAATGGGAACCGGTGAGTTTCCATAGAAACTACTTCTTTGTTGTCAATAACGTATGCAATTTTGAATTTTTTGGTGAGTTTCAGTGCCATATCCCCTTAAATTTATCTTAAGGTAGTACATCAGACAAGAATTTATTACGGAGCGATGAATCAGGAGGAAGCGAGTGGAAGTACGGCTCAGACTTCCACCGATTCGAGTGTAGAAGGAACTAATTTGGCGGAAAAGGTACAATTGGAAGCAGAATGTCGAAAACGAAAGCTCGAATATTGCCGAGAGTGGAAAAAGAAGCAATTAGTACAGAAAATTGAGCAAGGTTTTGGTCAAAACTCCACTAACTGAATCTGAACGTCTGCAACGAAAACGAGAAAATCAAAAACTCTATCGAGAACGTAAGAAAGAAGCAAAGATGAAGAGCAATAAACAGGAACGTTTGGTCAGAACTCCACTAACTGAATCTGAACGCCTGCAACGAAAACGCAAAAATGATAAACGGTATCGAGAACGTAAGAAAGAAGCAAAGATGATGAGCAATGAACAGGAAGAATGTGAAGAGAAGCAAGTGAGTAATTTGGCAAGATATATCGAAACGCATTTTTATAATGACAATTTGAACGACTACTGCTTTGTTTGTGAACGAATTTGGTGGACTAAAAGCTTAAAAGATGTTACTGGACACGCAGACGTTATAGAAATACTTAATAAACATGGTTATAATATTCTTGACAAATCCAAAGTATGCCACAATTGCTACAGATGGCTAAAGAAGAACAGGTTGCCACCTTATGCGACAATCAACGGCTTTAAGTACCCACAAATACCAGAGAATTTACCTGAACTAACGCCAACAGAGGACCGTTTAATATCGCGCGCCTTCCATTCATGCACATTCGTAACATATCATAATTTGCTGGCGCTAAACGTATAATTGGACAAGTCATAAACGTACCGATAAACCTTGATACCACTACTCTGCAATTGCCTCGCATGTTGAATGATGATTTGGGGTTTAACGTTTGCCTTAAGAAGCACATAATCAATAAAAGTTCTTATATGCGAGGACTGGTTTCTAAAAGTAAATTAAAGCTCTGGTTAAGGCATCTGTTGACGACTGAGCTATTCAGATATTATAATATCACGAATAATTACAAGTTCTTCAATAATGAGCCTGAAAATGAAAGCAGTGCGTCTAGTGAGGATGAAGACGAGGATCAAGAACGACAGCAAGTAGAATGGAAAGACTTATTGTCTCGCATAAATCAATCTAATAGCAAAATAACAAGCATACAGCGAGATGTAACTGGCGAAGAGTACATCAAATAACAACAGCATATCTTATTCTGGTGTGAAGATTTGATTTTACATCTAACCCCTGGACAAAATAATCAACCATTATCGCACGCATTCGATGAAGATGCAGAAGAGTTATCATTCCCAGCGATATATTATGGTGTGAAACGGCGGTTTACTTGTCGAGCCAGACCATTCATGATAGCTAGTAGCGAAATACGTAGACGGGATTGGAAAGGTGTAAAACCCGATTATATCTTGTATATGGCTGCTAAAGTGCTGGGTTTTTAGAATCATAGCGAATGTAAACTTAGCGTTTCGAGCAAATAATAATCAAATCAACAGCGTATCAAGACGAGATCTGGAATATATCGAGTTTGTTGAGAGCTTGGTGCTAAAAAATGAAGCGTTCTTGAGAAACATACCGAACTCAATCCAATATTGGCATCAGCGTAAAGTTGAATTATTCAGTATGATGTGACAATTAGACAAACCTACCATATTTCTCACATTGAGCGCTTCAGAAATACATTGGCCTCATCTCTTAGAATCTATTTATCGCTTTCAAGAAGATATACCAGTAGACGTGCCGATAGATCCAGCGATATTTGACGGCATGTCGAGCACAAATCGAGCAGAATTGGTAAACAACGATCCAGTTTTGTGCTGCTTGTATTTCGAGAAATTGGTGTCGACCTTTATTAACGCGTTTAAAAAACCAAATGGCGTGTTCGGAGATCATTACGTAGTTGATTATTTCAAGCGCATCGAATTCCAACATAGAGGTAGCCCTCATTGTCATATGTTACTATGGTTAAATAATGCACCAACGTGTAAAAATATCACAGATAATGACGATTTAACCGCCATTACATCGTTAATCGATCAAATAAGCACAGTCGATAGTTCAAAATTGAAAAGCGAACGAAATTTAAAGACGCATTGTGTTTTCCCGAGTATAATTAGTGTTGTGAATCAACAAACAAATTATCCATCATGTCTTTAAGTCGTTTTGTTAGTGTTGATCAATTAGATGATGATGACGAACCTCGAGTATCAACTTCGATCGTCGAACCATGCGAATATACGTTACGTCCTAATGATGGTAAAGATTCTTTCTTTACAGCAACAAATCTAAAAGATATCTATGATGATTTTACTAATTCGTGCAAGGATAAGATCTGTATTAGTACTGTCGACAAACTGTTTTCCATCTTAAGTTGACGAAAAAAGCGATTGTTCGCCAGCATTTCGTTCATTTCCAATATAAGGAGGCGCCTCATCTACTGCTAACTACTAACGCGTACGGGTTGTTTATCAACGATTCTGAAAATTTCACCTCCAGAAACGTAATACAGGATTTAGATCATCTTCAAGCCAAACATCGTGTGAATTTGTTGTTACCGACTGTCAAATAATATTGGTGGAATCAGCAGAGCAAAGAGTTGATGGAAGCGTTTATCGAAACGTTTGTTACCAATATGAAATGTATAGCCAATACATCTGCCTTTTTGATGCCGTTGACCGCTATAAATTGCATGCTTTTGCAAAGGTAGTTCAGAATATGAAAGCAAAAATATTAACGGCCGATAAAATTGGTAAGAATGATCGAATTACGCCTGCAGTATTTGGAGTAAGATTGTATAATTCGTTCGGAACACCAAGTAAAATTACAGCGTCTTTGTACAAAATTAAGAACCAACAAACATTAACTTGCGGCAAATGGAAGGAACTCAAGACTGCTGCTTATATGCATTCGGTTCTCTTATTGAAAGTTGCTGGTTTAAAGTTGACATCATCGGGGATCACTCTAGATATGTTCGTCGAGACGCTAGTCTTCGATAAGTTTGAACGAATGGACAAGATTAATAAAGCAGGACCTCGTAAAGTATTGTCGCGATTTACAATCCAAGAAGATCAGATGTCTTCGGAAGAGGAATGTGATATACAGCCTGAGGGAAAGCGCAAAATCAACATGGATGGTTGGTGAATGCGTGCGCGCTTATGAATGCGACTACATTTAACTTATAATCTGTACATTGGTAAATGAAGAAAAATAAATATATATATTTTTTAGGTTTATTGAAGCCTTTTCAATGTCCTTCTCTATGCATTGCATTTGTACATGCCTGTAAATTTTTTGTCGAACTGATAAACGTTTCCAGGACGTCAAAAATTTAGGTTCGAGTATTTTGTTGTAACTAACGTTGTTACCACGTGTTATGTACGAAATCAGTTTTGGATCTCGGGGGAAAGTAATGTTCGGAAGGGCACCAGTTCCTCCAAATGACATAAGAAAGTAGAGGTAAGCGGAACCTGTAAATATATTTTTTAGTAAAGAGTCGGACTTACGGCACGTCTCAGCTCCTCCCCGGAATAGTCTCCAGTAGTTTCCCTGGAGTTTACATGAAGGTATCCGCATGCGAGTATGTAAGCAACGAAGATTTCCGGAGAGGAGACTCTATATTAAAAAAAAGGTTTTGTGCCCACAGATTAATACTGACTGCACAAGAAGGAGACTAAGACTGGGTCCGAGTACAGCCTTCTTCTTCTTTAGTAAAAACTGTCTCCGACAGGTTTAAAATGATTGCTTTCAATTCCTCTCGACCCTGTGCATTTGTCTTCATGTGACTATAGCTACTTCCGTTTTTGATATTATCAAGTATTTCAACCTTGAGACTGGTACCTCATATATTTGATACAGTTCGTTGTTGTATCTCAGTCTCCATGAGCCATTTTCTTGTATTGGGCCTATAATGCGACTGAGGATTTTCCTTTCAAAGGTGTCTACTATGTCGACTGTTTTCTGTGTGATTGTCCATGCCTCAAATCCGTAGCATAGCACCGGTCTGATGACAGTCCTATATTTTTTTTTTCAGGCGCAGTCCCACTGAAGAAAAAATACATGACGGATTGTGTATAAATTCGGTAGGCCTATTTGCAGTAGGCATTTGCTGCAGATCGCCCGAAGTGGACTTACGACTTCTGACTTATTGGAGGGCGTCTACTCCGTCTGCTTAGTCCAAACAAAAGGAGCTTACTGAATAATTGCTACTATGAATGTTTGAAACCACGTAACACTCGAATGAAAATCGTACGAATGCATTCTTAATAAGGTGAATGAATAATACAAAGACGAGTTCCAAAACGCCAGAGGGCAATTGCTCTCATACTGTTCCGCCCACTCAGTTAGACAAACGTAGACTCACAGACACACGCAATTACATTCATAATCGTGGTACGTACGACCAACGTTGAAACTAGATATTAGTGATAATCATTCGTGCACAAGTTAGGAATATGCTTACAATTTAAGACTGAATATAAATGAAGTTTTTACTTTTTATTTCATGTGTGTGCGTCTTCTGCAAACATTTATACTCTTTTGGTTCTTAGTTCAATCCTGATGTAAACAAATCCACGTGGCAAATCTGAAACGCTATTGGTCAGGGGCGTTGACACTGTTCACACAGTAATGTATTACGCGCATGTGCTGACTGTCTGTATAGTCATATGAGTGTTATCTTGCCACTTAAATCGGGACACGTCGTTGTAAGACTTCCTCCTTATCACTGTATTCTGAATCGTATTAAATTAGTATGAAGCTTTTTGAAAGGATATGTTGCGCGTCACAACACAACATTAGCGGCTTGATATAAAACCATTTATCCAGAAGGCGTTAAGTGAAACAACGGCGGATAAGGGGAATCTTTGTATGCAGCATATAATCAAGGCAGATGATAAGTTATGGCAGCTGGCCCACGTTACCGATGTCGTTGTGGACAATGAACAATCTTATCAATAACGCTGACTCAAATAATGATACAAGCTCAGACACAGATATGGAAGGCATTAAATCACTCTCTGACAGCAACTAATAGTATTCAGTACACTGGTAATTATCACAGATATTATTTTCGTTTTAAATAAACTTTACTTTTTTGTTTTTTGGGATATTTAAACGGTAATTAAAGAAAAAGGCCATTAACTGGTGTTATAAAATGTTTTACTGTTGGACTGACACTGTCACACAAATTTTACTTTGGTCAGAACAAATTATTACAATTTATGTGTGTTTATACAGTATCAATATTATATGTACCCTATCTGTACTCGTTCTGTCAGAGTGACACGTCTCTAATACAAGTAGCAAATGGCGTTTCAGATGTGCCACGCCTGTTTGTTTACATCAGGATTAAGCTCAGAACGGAAACAGTAAAGAAGATATTTAAGTGTTCAATATAAGAACTTAATGTTGTGGCTTATAACATAGGCTAGAGGATACACTAATTTATGTCGGCTAAAATTTTTCCAGATCATTTCAGAACTATTTATTCATGTTAATAATCAAAGATGATAATAATTAGTAGGAATTTTATTTGAATTATATTATGTTTACCATAAACGTCTTCCTCTTCTCTCTTCAAACATTAGCCCTTCGGCCTCTTGCGACTCCGTGGCAGTAATACAACTCAGGATCAACGACCGCCAAAGAGAAAACAGCGTGCTAGTAACTTCACGTGCGGTGGCAAGCCGCACGATGGACAAGGAATTGTATGTTTGTTTGCGTCTGTAGTGTAAGTGTGCCCTTATTCAAGACTGGTAGTTCCAGACAAGGCCGCTGTATTAACTCTAGAGATAGGATGGGCAGGCAGATCAACTCGTGATCTTGACTTGATCCAACAACAGCAGCTAGATTCTGATTCTAAAACGTTGTTACTGTGCCGGCTCGCGCCACATTCCCGAAACGTACAATTCATAAATACGATGATAGGGTGAAAAGTTCCGGGCCTGATGTAGTAAAGGTAGCACCACAATGCGCATTATTCTGATCGCGTATACTTAGTTTTGTATACTTTTGTCTACTTTGTAGTCTTTTCTGTACTTAGTTTTGATGCTTTTCAGTCAATGAGTTGTTTAATATTTGTTTAATATTAGTAACAGGACAGTCATGCTAAGGACATTATTATTCCGACTGTACAATGTTTACACATTTTCCGGAACCAAAGATTACAAAAGTGATTGAATTCTCATCTTCCACTGCTGCTTGTCCATCCAAAGATCTTCTTCAATTTCTCGTTCCCTCAATATAGTCTCAATTTTTTCTATCCAGGTGATAGGTGGTCTTCCTCTTTTCCTTCTTCCTGGTGGGGTCCATTCCATAACTCTCCTTGGCAATCTTACCTGTGCCATTCTTTTCGTGTGTCCATAAAATTGTAATTTTTGTTGTTTAAATAAATTCAACAATTGAATTTTTCACGTTCATTCTGTCCTTAATGACTTCATTTATAATTTTTTCACGTCTGGATACTCTTGCCGAACATTTCAAAAAGCCCACCTCTGCTGTCATTAATTTTGTTCTTGTGTGTTTATTAGTAGTCCAAACTTCTGAGCCGTAAGTCATGACACTTCTAACGATAGTTTAAACAATTTTTGGTCTTAGTTTCTGTTGGTTTTAGTTTGGTTTTAGTTGGTTTAACTTCTAATTTCGGTTTTAATTTGCTTATCCCACAGGATTCCATTTAATGTAGATATAGCCATATATCGCAAATTAATTCTGGATTGTATTAAGGTTAAATGTTTCTTTAAAAAGAATTAACTGTATTGATATAAAAAGTTGGGATTCAACGTTGGTGGAGTCTTCTCTATCGAATACAACGGTTAAGTGAATTTAAAATAGGTCGGACAGGCACAACTGGTACCCATATGTTGGACGTTCCATTAAAGTGACAACGCCAGGAAATGGGTCGGACAGGCACAACTGGCACCCATATGTTGGACGTTCCATTAAAGTGACTACGCCAGGAAATGGGCCGGACAGGCACAACTGGCACCCATATGTTGGACGTTCCATTAAAGTGACTACGCCAGGAAATGGGTCGGACAGGCACAACTGGCACCCATATGTTGGACGGTTGGACGTTACATTAAAGTGACTACGCCAGGAAATGGGTCGGACAGGCACAACTGGCACCCATATGTTGGACGTTCCATTAAAGTGACTACTCCAGGAAAAAAGAAAAAAATTCACCAAATCGTTTTGACAGATCGTAGAATGAAAGTGAGCGAGACAGTACAGACTACTGGTATATCAACGGAACGTGTGCGCAATATCTTACACGAACATCTGTTTACGACAATAATATGCGGTCGATGGGTGCCGCGTTTGCTGACGCGTGTGGGTACGCGTTCTAGTTTTTAATTGTAATGATACTTTTGTAAAAGAATATATTTTTAATATTTTGTGAATTAGAATGTTTCAATAGTATTAATTATCATCATCAGATGTACAAATGCAGGTATACAAATTTGATGATAATTAATAGTTTACTATTGAAACATTGTAATTAAAAAAATAATAAAAATATATATTCTTGTACAAAAAGTTCTATTATTATTAATAATAACATTACACACACACACACACACACACACACACACACACACACACACACACACACACACACACACACACACACACACACACACACACAATGAGATATACCACAAATAGACAGACAGACTTGTACGTAGACAAATGCAAAACGACCCAGTTACGAATTGGCTTTGGTCGTTCAAATACAATTACTTCACATTTGTTTTCGTCTAAACGTTTGTAGAAATATTGGCGTACTAGCGTAGCGGATGAAAATTTATGAATGCGGAGAAGTACCTATTACCATAATCAGTTCCATTAATCATGTAGTGCAACTTGCCTTACCAGAAAAATTTATGTAGTTTTAATGCTATTGATTTTTTCAACACAAAATTTATGTCTTCCAAGTTTATTAAAAAAAGTAAAGTTTGCGTGGGACAAGATAAGCGTGACCCACGTTATAAATCTGTTGTAAAACGTTTATCAAATTTTTAATGAAGCATCTCAACCAGTACTCTTAAGACATTACAGACGTCACACACACACACACACACACACACACACACACACACACACACACACACACACACACACACACACAGAGGCATATTTGTGGTGTGTATGGGTATGAATGCTCTGTGTTTGGCTCCAACTTTCGTGTATGACGTTACAGCAATTTTTAGTTCACCTGGTTCCGATTTGAAAATACATTTTGAACGAGTGAAAGAGATAGCTCTGTCAGGCACAGTCGTACCAACTGGTTGCATTAAGATACACGTATACTTGTGCCACAGTAACAATGAACTCACTAAAAATTATATTCTGCGTCTACATAGGCACTGTTATATTAATGGGTAGGCGTTCTAACACATTTTTGTTTAAAAAAAATTAACTACATACTTTTTAGCTACATTCTCTGAAATACATTCTATGATACAATTTACAATAAACAATATATTTTATATTTACATTCTATGAAACAATTTTTTCTCATGAAACCAAATTGTTCACGTTGAATTTGGTAACTGAGGGAAATCTAAAATATCGGTGTGGAGAACCGTACATGACTTCCATGTTCGAAGATTTATATTTAAAATTATTTTTGAAATGAAATATTTCCACAGGAATTACTTCTTTCTTCAGCCTTAACCACAGTATTGTGGTCAATAACGTATATCACCTCACGTTAGCGTACTCGATTTTCACTGATGATGGCAGGCGATGGCACTACCGAAACATCTGGTTTTGCAGAAAACCTTGGACCACGGCCAAACAGCCCGGGAAGGAATTTTAACAACAAATTACTTCTTTATTGCCGATAACGTAGTACACATATAAATAAAAATTATCGCCTCCCCCTTCAACTATCATTTTCATTTATAAAAAATTACCCCTCCCCTTTAACTACCCTTTTCATTTATAGATGTTTCATTTGCCTTTCTAGAGTGGCTTATTATGACCTTCTTTTCAGGATAATTTATTTATCAAATTTAAGAACTTTACTCTTGTTAAAACATAAAACGTTGCAGGTAAACTACCCCTTCCTGTTAATCGATCTTCACCAAAATCAATAAGCCTTAAGTACTCTACAACTTAGGTACATATGTAAAAAATTATTTGATTCTGTTTGAATTTGCGGCAGTCATCGTTCGTCATAAAAAATACTACACACCGACACACACACAGACACTTTTCAGAAAATGACGTTTCTTTATGTTTTGAGGGTAGTACGATCAGAATCAGCCCTTATCGCGAACACGATCTTTTTCGCCATCACCATACTTCCATCTCCTTATGGAACGTGGAAGTAAAATCAAACATAACTGATGTACGTCATCTGACATGAATAGTGTGTCCGACGTGTGCGTGGGTGCTTGCGGTAAGATCGTAAACGCAATTCATGAGTTGAATCGGTAAAATATATATTTAGTATTTTAATTTCATCTTTTCTGTGTACATTTTTACTGCCTTTTCCGTAGCTAATTGATTTTCTTTTGAAAACAAGCAGAAATAATATACTCTGATTTATATCAATCTTACTTCTCTTTACCTTTGGCGTCTGCGTGTGCCGTGTTTCTTATAAAGTGCTTTTTCATTCAAGTTGAAGTTCAAAGGCTAAGAGCGTTTTTGTAACAGCATTCTCGTCTACCTTGTGAAATTACTTTTACTTCATATTTATTGCAAATATTAAAATCAAGTTTAGCTGTCTGTTTAAGACAGCAATTATCACAGTGCAAATGAATTTATTAAGTAAATATAAACGATTCTATTTATTAATTAAAACAAAGTATGTTGGAATCAAATTATGTACTTGTATAAAATATAAATGTTTGCAATTTAAAATATACAATCTGTATTGAGGCTGTTTGTTAGGTTTCTTAATATTGAATCTTTTGAGGAGTATCGACGAGTTAGCCCGATGCCTCAACCCCCAACCTGGAGGACCAGCATTTTCTGGCTCTTTTCCCTTAGCTTACTTGTTCGAATTTTTAAGCACCCGAAACAGAGCAGGAAAGTTCTAGGAAGTTCGAACTCTATTTGCTGGGACAAACATATTTCGAGAGCCACAAAGATTCATATAGGAAAAGCTTTTGTTGAATCAGTTCTGTCTTACGGCTGTAAGGTATGGCCGCTGAACACGGAAATTATACGACAATTGAATGCCGTGGAAATGGATTATCTCCTTAGAAGTGCCAAAGTCTCAAGAAGGGAGAAAATAACCAGCGAGGAGTTCAGAGAAGGATGCATGCAGAAGACACAATTATTAACAGAGTAGAATGAAAAGGCGTAAAGTGGTTCGGTCACTTACTCCGAATGGTTGAGCAGAGATGGCCGAGGAAAATATTTCAGTGGAGGCCCCCAGGCAGAGGAAAAAGGGGCAGACCTAGACTGTCCTGGTATGAAAACAAGAGGAAGGCCACGGAACATCATAACTTGGCAGAAGAAGATGCACAGCATAGAAATAGATTGCGGGTAGGTGTGGGTATGCGGCAATAGCCTATGAAAATCTCCTTGAAAAAAAATTTAAAATATAGTACAATTGGTAAAATGTAAGATTTAACAAACTATATCAAAACTAAAATGACATTGAAGATATGGTCTTGTAGCATTTGATAATCCAAAATAAAGCAATAACATTATAAAAAAGCTGTGAGAAAGATCGAAGAGACCTAAAGAGAAGAAATGGACCTATTGTTTAACAAACGATGCAGAAAACGTCTATGAAAGAAAGGTTAACTGACTTTGGAGCAGCTGTTTTGAAGGAATTCACAGACTTACCTGGACACTGATCTTTTGTTTAACTTCAGTTATATGCGTGTTCTCCCCTACATGATGAACAAGGCTGACAAAACACCTGTGGTATACGGAAAATAAAGAAACGGAAAAATCAGATGTTCCCGAGCGCAGTTGTACAACGAAGTATTTGCCTTATTCGACGAGACAAGGTCAATAGAGAACCAACACAATTATTCTCCAGAATACGTAATTTCTGATGCAAATATTTTGTAGTGTAAATAGTTACAGAAGCTGCAGAGATTATTTAAAAACCTAATTACTTCAACAGAGACGAGGAATATAAGATGCCTAACGCGTGAAAAAAGGGTGAGCTACACGTTAAACAAATGACACTCATTACTACGATTATTTACTTATAAGTCTACTTTCTAGGTTTCATCATGACCAATAAACACGTAATGTAAATCTACATCATGTTCATAGAATTTCTCCATCATCCGTCTAATGATAAATAATTGATTAGTCGTTTCTCTGTCAGGCCGAAAACCACACTGATATTCTCAAAGAAACCTTTCTGCATACTTTCATATCCTTCTATTTAATATTTCAGTAAAAATCTTATAGGCAGAAGTCAGCAAAGTTATGTCCCTGTATTTTTCACATATAGAACTATCCCATTTTTTATAGATAGGGCGTATTATTCCAGTTTTCTGACATGATTTCATTTTCCCATATGTCAGATATTAGCTCATGCATTTCCTCCATAACTGAGTGCCCTCCATTTTTTATTAATTCAGCAACAATACCGTCTTCACCGGCTGCACGATTATTTTTCAGATTACGAATACTTTCCAGGTTTTTTTTTAGAGGGGAAAAATGCTTTAGAGGAGGCGCGCTTCCTCTGGTGTATGGGACTCTCACCCACAAAAAAACCCATATTCGGGTTCTAATTCTGGCATTCATATCCATCCTGGAACCGCTTAGCGTATTACTTCAGGATGGAGCCTATTGCGCCTTTTCGGGTCCCTTCTAGATGTTCCTCATCTTCTACTGTACGTTGGTGCAAGTTGGGCCTGTCTTTTTTTTTTATTAGGACCCACTATTACTTATCATTGGCCCCCTTTATTTTTAGATACTAATGTGTTTTGTACTACTACTACTACTACTACCACCACTACTACAACAACCACTACAACTACAACTACTACTGCCGCCGCCGCCGCTGCTGCTCCTACTACTACTATAACTTAATAATAATATTAACCATTATTAATATTATGTTACTTTCATTTATTGATATTATTATTAGTACATAATTATTATATTGTTATTTCGTTACTGTGTGGGTTTATTTTATTTCATGTTTATAGTACCACTACAGTTCATGTGTCTGTTATACGATCTTTTGTAGTAGACTCTAGGCCTACTGAAAATGTTGTAAAATAGGCCCAGCCACTAAATGGACTATACAAATAACGAAGTGTGTTAATATTTTGTTCATTTTAAACACCAGGGTGCGACTCGCGACTCGGTGTGAAGTGCTACAACAATGTGTTCTTAGATGACATACATACTGTGATGTTTGGTAAAAATTGTTTGATTTTTTGACGACTTATCTAGAAGGATTGGTGTTTTTATAGAACCTGATGATGAGGATTTATTCTTGAAACGCGTAGTTATTGAAAGTTTTAAAGAAGTCACAAGACGGTGAGTAAACAAGTGTTTGCAAATATTACAATTAAATACTTATACACGTGACTTGGAGACTGTAACATAATGAATAACAGACGTAAGTTGATCATACCATGTTAATGGAAGTGAAAGGTAAAGGGCGCGTATATATGTTATTTTAATATTCAAGATAATTCACAAACGTACGCTACAACATACTGAATCAAGTAGTTCAGTATATGAAGTATTTGAACTTCATACATTTTGCTTTGCTAACTGAAAGTAAAATAATTTTCTGTCCAGCTCAATTAGTTCTTTTCTTACACTTATTTAATCATAATACCACAGAAAATCTCCTTCAAATGTGGTGCAAGTAGAAGGTTTTTCTTTTACATTCTGTGTCTGGAGGCATTGTGTTGTTGTTTATGTTGCATGTTGCATTGTAGTAGCGGGGCGTCTTTGCACCCGGTGCATGATTGCAGCATCTGGGTCGAGCCCAATGGCTGCCTGGTGATACACTTACAGCTGGTTCAGTAGACAGGTACTTAAAACTGGAAGGGACAACCGAAAACGAGTTAAATCAGAAGGCGGAGGAGAAAGAATCTTTATTTATTTTAATTTAATTTATCGTTGCCCATTTCCGCTTGAACCGATCCAGGTGACAGATGTCACCCGTCTCTAGCCCAGCGTCTCTACAGACGTCATGAGGCGTCGGTCCCTCTCCGTGAGGCAGAGACCCTCCGTGACAGTGATAGGCGTAGCAGCGACAAACAGCGCGGTCGGCGTGCAAGGATGGAAGGAAGGACAGCTTAGCAGGTAAACTCTGGAGCAGGAGCAGATTTTAAAATTTATTTTACGTTTGTGGCGGGTCATCAAGAATCGCCCGAGGGGGTTTGACCCGGACAGGGAGAGGCGGTTGCGTGGTGCTGATGGTCCGTAGGTAAGGGAAGGTAAGAGCTCGCAGCTGCAGCAAAGACAGTTGCAGCTAACGATCAGAGAGAGAGAGGAAGACCTCCTCGAATGACACTATTCCTTACAACCAAGGAGATCCCGACAAGGAATGGAGCGTTCTGAATTGGAAACTTTCCAATCTACGCCTGTTGGTGGTGGATATAAGTGACCACCAAGCAGGTGCCGCATAGGTCAATACAGACCTGAGGAACAAAAAATAGGTGGTGACTTTTGTGCGCAGCGGCAGGGGGCTGCGCACGAGGGAAATGGGTAAAGTTTGGCTCGGACGCCGCGAGCCTTAGCGAGGGTATCAGTCACGTGGGAATTGAAGCGAAATCGCCGGTCGAGCCAAACGCCTAAATACTTCACCAACTCTTTGTAGGCGATAGGCCTCCCTTCCAGGCAGAGGGACTGGCATCGGGAAACGGACTTATGCGTGAAACAGATCTCTTCGGATTTCTTCGTATTGGTCGTCACCCGCCATTTCCTTAGCCATTCCAGAAGCAGGGCCAACTGACGCTGCAGCTTTGTACTCGCAAAACGCGGGGACAAGGAGCCGCAGAGATACCGAACAAAGCCAACATGACACCGGGCAATACAGGCAGGTCGTTCGTGTACACAAGTTACAGAACGGGGCTGTTGTTGTTTACTTTGTGTTCTATACTTTTTGGAAAACACTAATGTTGTTCAAGTTCAAGTAACAGTCGCGTGTTTGTAACGCACGGCACAAAGGACTGTATGCCGCTTTGCTCTATGCATAATTACGTTGTTTGTCGGTGTCGTCGTTGTTGACACTTTTATATTCTTATTTTGAGACTACCAACTTTTGTTATTAAAGTTATGACACTTAGCAGCAGTCGCTGGAGAACATATTTACTCACCTACTACGGAGGACGTTACTTCAGGCTAATGGACTGCATTCGGACTAAGCTTCTGACTAGTGTAGGTCTACATTCAAGTATCGCACGGTACATACCTGCAACATGAAATGTCTTACGTTAATTACCGTACTTATTAGTGTACGTTGTTTTAAATAGAAATCTTACTCTACATGCAGAGGCAGTGTTCGTTACTATTGTAACGTCGATTGCACAGACAGTCGTTTGTAACAGGTGAATAAAACAATTAAATACCAGAGAAATTGTTACTCTTTATATTAATAACTTCTATCTACGTTAAGGATTATAGTATAAATAATCACACGTATATCTATGACAAAATATAAGGAATTGAGCATTTTGTTATCTGCAGGAATTTGTCTCATTTTAATTTCCGTTTGCTTGCAAATATTTTATATAAAATATAAAACATAAAATTCACTAAATGGATTTAATTTATCTTAATGAAAACGACTAAGTATTTGTATTTACAAAACAATTATTATGTTACAACAAATGGAGCTTGTCACCACGTTACATGTAGGTTGAGAAAATGTTTTTTATCAAATAGTTACTTTAAAATTAACGAATATTTCAACATATACAAGGTTGCCGATAGAACGAGTTAATCTTTTAAATTTATGTTTTTGAAATTTCATTAAATGTCTGTGTGTTATCGGTTGTCCTGATAGCACACACAGTTTGGTAACCGGAACCGACGGTGTGGGGTCAGGTGCTTTTCACCCAGAAGAAGTACAACGGGCGTGTGACGGGCAACGAACGTTTCAGAATGCCGGGAGACGAGACCGTTGTCGTTTTACGTCACGATGTCGAGGTGTCGCTTCAAGGATTTCGCGTGTGTCCGTTGTTAATAAGACACCGATAACACGTCAGGCTTCCATCAGTAGGAGGAATGTATATTGGGGAGAGACAGCGGCCAGACGCTGTGACCCCTCCTTATTTTTACTTTTTACTTAGTTTTTTTTTTTTTTTTAAGGTAGAGGCTAGTAGATATT
Source organism: Magicicada septendecula (assembly GCA_034769895.1). Lineage (NCBI taxonomy): Eukaryota > Metazoa > Arthropoda > Insecta > Hemiptera > Cicadidae > Magicicada > Magicicada septendecula. Next base: position 805,326,676 of record CM068368.1, on the reverse strand, counting down.
TAGAACTAGGCAGAAGGCCTAGAAGAAGCATAAAATGCGCTGGGTCCAGTGAGACGGGACTTGCAATTAAAACTCTCAGTTAACGAACAATAACAACTTTTATTCTTTCTGAAATCATCTTTGCATATATACATATTAATTGCAATTCCAAATTACCACCCCAATTCAAGATCTAGTATGTCACAATTCAGAAAACTCTTTTAATATCACAGATTCCCAATAGTATTCCTGACATAATCACTCTTTTTACATTATAAATATACATATAATAAAATATCACATAATATCAAAATACCATTAATCATATAAACTGTTTAAATCCCCTTTTTATAACGCTTGACATAAAGAACACATGATTGAACATAAATACACATATACATATATATATATATATATATATATATATATATATAGTATTAACTGCAGTTTAAATTGACCATCATAATTCAACAAAGTCTTTTAATATCACAAATATATTAAATTTCGACATTATAAAAATATATATATTGTAAATAACGTGTACGTGACGCGTTATAATTTTAGTTTACTATTGAGTTTTAGATTTGATTGTCGGTGTTTAAATTTGCGATACGTTATTAATTCGCACGTCGGATGCACTCTGTGTTATAAACGCTTCATGTAGCCTGTGTGTCCTTACCTGTCCCTTCTCACTAGTTACTTCTTCCCGATAGGTGCCAAATTGTTTTACCAGAAAAAAATTAAAAGATTCTATCTTCGTTGTTTTATAGTACTGTAGTATTTGATTCGAATTGTTCGCCGACTGGCTGGAACTCGAATCTCGCTTGAGTGGGGGAACGTGTTACCAACGTAAAATGTTGTTGGTTAATTCTACTCACTGCTACAAAACACAACATACATAATATACTTGAAATAATTACTGGACAGTTAGTAACGATTCACACTTTTTTATTTGGCTTTATAACTTGTTAAATTTCATTAATGTTTATACAAATGTGATTAATATAATAGATTTTAGCCTCGGCAATAATTAGTCGTTCACTCAGCAGAAAGCAGGGTTGGCAATGCAAAGTTAGTCAGTCGCCATGATAGACGCCGTTTCTTATTTATACAAAATAAAATTGACAATGAATTCTTTTAAGTACGACAAAGAAGTTTAGAACAAGATAATTATATAGAGTACACCACCTTACAATTGTAATAATTAATTATGAAAACAGGTTTACATTAACTTCAACTCTATGGTGTTAAAAGTGTGTGTCAGTGTTCTTCGTCTAATACATAGGTTATATTTCAGTTAGTTGACATTCATAAACAGGTTTTATTTATTAATCTTTGAAAGAAATTATACCATCAGTTATAGTGAGAGTTCACAGTGTAGTGAGAAAATTTAAAGAGAATTTATTTCAGAAATTTAGTTAACTGAGCAATACTTATCATCAGTTGCTTTGAGGTGTAGTGTCAGGTAGTTGAAATAGGTTGGGTTCATCGATGTTGGTTCTTCAATCTTCAATCATCTTTGGCTTCAGGTACGCCTTGCGTCTCTTTCATGTTAGTTGGTCGATTTTAATTAATCTGGAGTTAATTAAGCTGGTCCTTTGCCTGGGTTGAATGTGTTATTCCCGCATCAGGTAGTTTGGTTCTTCACTTCATGAAATCTGGTCACTTTGACTGTTTTTAAATAAAATTTGGGCCCTTCACGGCCTGGCGTCTCTTCCTCGTAAGCGTCACTCTAAGATTAAAACGTTCCTAACGGAAAAATCATCAATAACGTTCCGTTTTCATGGTAACTAATAGATTCTGATTGGATAAACTTGACTTAAGACCATTGTTAGAATATTTGAATTTTTATTCAAAATGATTACATATCTTCTGATTGCTATTAATCTTCGGTATTCTTTTTTAAGTATGAGATATTATCACAACTGTTTGTATTTTGTTTCAAAGATTAATTTAACATCCCATAATGTTGGGTTTACTGATGTATTAACATTTGGATAGTTATGTTGATATTATCTAATTACATTGCTTTCTTATTTTATACAGTTACTTTAACATTTCTCTCTTATTTTGATTCTCTAATTATCATTTACTGTTTACTTGTCTTTGATTTGCTCATGTCATAGTTAAATTCTTACAATTTGTAGTTTTTGGTGTATTACTGTTAGGCATTGCATAGGCCTAAGTAGTATTTGGCTATTTTTTCTTAATTTATACAGATTACATTTTATTTTCCCTTCGTACAGGTTGACTTGTTTTACACATGATTTGTTTACTTGTTGAATCGTTTTGTGTCTGTTTTATAATGATTGTATGTTATTTTATTAGTTTCCATATTATGGCTTGTCTATTGTGTTGTAACTCCTTTTTCAGTATTATTAGATTTGTCTGAATTTATCTTGTTTCTTAATTATTGCTTTTGTTTATAATTGAACTATTATTTACTATTCTCTATTACTTAAAACATAACATTTAGGTTTATGGTCTGTATAATTCCTACAGCCATATTCCTATTCATCAAACATAATCATTATTGCATGTCATTACTCACAGTGTTCATACTCTTCATCTCCTCATACTATTTGATGAATTATAATTATTACTTGACATAAAAAAATAAAAACATAAACATGAATTAAACATATTAATACAATGATATATTGTTATGACTAACTCTAAATGACATTACGCCATAACTGAATCTTCAACAACTGTTTACTATCTAATATTAACATCTTTTTTTTTATTATCAGTTTGTCAATGAAAAATATACTTTAATGTATCATTTTAAATTAATGATATTGGATTCTTATTCCTGTGAATAAAAATCATGTATTCTGTGTATTAACACACTGATAGTCATTCGTTCTTGAATACATGAACAATAATACTAATTAACAAATTATTACCTAACATTAAGATTTGCAAACTAAAATATAACAAGTAGTAAGTACTACTATTATCTAAAACATACTTATTATCTAGTCTGTTACACTTTGTTTCATTTTGTTATTAATACACTTGTGTTCACTGGATAATTGCTATTAAGTGCCACAGTCCTTTCTGTGATTAGCCATTATCAGCTTTGACTTATTTTTGCCACTCACTGATGGTTTTTGATCACTCTTAAATCTTTAGTGTTTTTTCACTGATTATTTGGTGTCTATCCCTATCAATAGGGTTCTATTTAATTTGGTGTTTTACACTATCACCTTGCACTCTATATGTTTAATTTAAGTGTTACTAGTGGGTATTACCTAACATTAAATTCTCTTTCTCATTTTACAATGTTCACTATTTCTCTAACTCCCTATCTCTCACTTTACAAGGTTTAATTATAATATTAACAATTTCATGTCGTATTTGATTAATTTATCATAGTTACTCTCTATTTATTTGGTTAATGTACTTTGTTCATATTTAAGTTATTGAATTTTAACACATCATTTACAGTGCTTGTTTGGTTGATACTAATAATTATCATTTACAATTATCATTCATTGGTTTCTTTTTCCATTACTTTATTGGATTGTAACATTTCTCCTTTTCTTGTTCTACATTACTGGTTTGTGTCCTTTCCTTTCTTTTCATTTCACTTATATTATGGTTTTCACCTTCTCATCTGGTTTTATTTTCTTTGGTCAATCACTAGTGTTGTGGCTGGTTCTAGTTATTCCTTCCATTTCGTTTGTCTTGATATATCCTATCACTGGTATTGGGGCTTGTTACATTTTCTCACTTATTTTATTATGACTTATATATCCTTCCACTGGTGTTGGGGCTGGTTCTACCTTCGCACTTATTTTATGATGATTTATATATCCTTCCATTGGTGTTGTGGCTGGTTCTACCTTCTCACTTACCATCTATTGGGTTATTATAGTTAAATCGCATTGTATTATGGTTTTCAACGTTTTGGTTCGTTGCTTGCTACATTTCTCTTATCAGAGGTTACTTTTATCATTACTTTTATATGTTTGATCGTATTATTATGTTAATTACCCACTCTTTCATCTCTGATTCATCCCTTTCAATCATAGTGTTAAGTATTTAATAATTTATTCTTATCATGTTTTTTCATTAGTGTGTGTTGAGGATATGTACCCTTACAATATATATCTTACTCATTCACCTATCACATAACAGAACATTAAAATCACATATAATTTGGCAAGATAACAATTATAATTCCAACCACATTATTCCCATAAAAGCCTTGCGGCCCGCCTGTATATTATTCTTTTTTTTATCGCCCCATCATATATAGAAATGTCAAATGGCTGTAACCCGCTAGTTTTCATTAATTGAGAACTGATATTATTTATTAAGAGATACACCGTATAAATTTTTTAAATGCCTATAGCCAGCATATAGCTTGCTCAGAATATCACCAATCATAATTTTAAAAAGGCTGTAACAATTCTATATTAATTTATCCAATATATATTTATAAATTTGAAGGACAATCTGAATGGTCCATAATAGCAAAATATAATTACAAGTTAAAGTGTTAGTACAATTTGTATAATTCTGCAAAAAATAAAACTTCTTGATTTCTATAAAGGATAGATCATTAAGAAAAACAGAATTGGCCATAAGAATTCAATAATACTTAAAAGGTTTAAATATAATGACTTGACCATAATAAAAGAAAATATAATTGCAAATTAAATCTCAGCACCGCCTGCATAATTTTACAAAAATTGGAAAACTGATAATTCTAAGAAAGTCTGGTTTGACCCATAATGGCCAGATAATACAAGTTACAAATATAAGTGCCAGTGAACAGCCTGTATAAATTTCATAAAATTGTAGAAGCTTTAATTTTTATTAAGATATACAATTTTAAAGGGAATCCGATTGGAACATAACAGCCAAAAAGAAAAATACACTTATACATGGAAATGTCAGTACCGCCTGTACAATTTTATAAAAGGTAAAATTTTAATTTTATCAATATATATATTAAAATCTAAAGAGATACTGAATTGACCCGGCCGCAGGAGTGTTCCAGAATATGCCTGACCTGACATAGGCTAACCGGTCCGTAACCTGCATGAGATGGCACCTACAGGTGCCTACCTCCTGATTGGTAAAATTTATGATAGTAACAACCCCTGAAGCAGAATAAAAAAACCCTATGTTAAAAATGAAAATGAAGTAACCCGCCGGTTCAGCACATCTTACAAACTATACACATCGATTTAATTGAAAACTATCCCCCACAACCTTTACACCCATTATACAGCATAAAATGAATGCACGCTGGAACCCTCCCGCTGGCAGGTCTACAATTATACTTGTATTAACTGTATTATTAACTTATGTTACATCGCAACTGTCCCGCAGACACACACCCGATTAAACGGTCTAACGGTATAAAGTTAATATGACTGTATGTTACATTCACGGCACATAGTGTTTCCTGCAGGCCAGCTTTGAATAAAAGAAAATGTTTGAACATCAGGTCATTTGATCCAGGCGGTCACATGGTTATAGCTTGCAGTGGTATCTCCCTCCGCCGCGGCAGAACTAAACTTTCAGAGGTTCAGGGCATTATGAAGATGTATGTACATCATGCGTTGGTCACGTCTCCGACTACCACGGGAACCCTGGAGATTATTAATAATTAATGTACTGACCACAAAAGCTTAACACACACATGTCACATATAAGGTGTTTATGGCAAACACAAGACCTAGGCACGCCTGACCAAATCAATACAGCTTATCAAAATTTAGGTGACACATTCTCCCTTTTATATATTTTAATTAAAATTATTATAACTCACTTATGACCTGGCTCAATTATGAGGCACACTCACAGGCATGTATAGCTTTAACATATCACAACAAGTTCATTCGCCATGTGCACTCTCAGTCAATCACCAAAATCTCGCAAATACCTAATTCTTTTTACGCCCATTAGATATGGACACTTGGTAATTACAAAAACTACAGGGCGGTTTTAGAGTTTAAAATGAAGCAAATATTTAACAATGGATACACTTCCGGTCAACGCCACGTGCATTCATAGACCATCCAACAAAGTCCTCCAGTTTCACAAAAATTACATAAATTTCTTATATCTCTTTTCATACTCAAGGATTAGTTAATAAATACAATTAATAGGCGGTATTAAAGTTAAAAATAAATCAAATATATTTTCACAATAACCAATACGTCTCTGGTCACACGCCACGTGCATTCACATCAGACACTCTGTCCGCATCTAGATTAATTGGGTTGAATTTAAAACTTTCGCAACCAAATTATTAATATATCTTCAAGGTACTTACCGGTAGGTCTTAGGGCGTTTACTTGGCCATTAAAGAGGAGAAAAACCACAATTAAAAAGCTCTGCCGACTGAAAGAGAGATAGACAGCTTTCAGAACTGTAGCGGGCGGCGGACTGAACCCGGCATGCTCGCCAGTCCCTCAGCCAAGCTAATTACAAGTTCCCCCAATAGGCGGCGCCAGCAAGCAGAGGGGCAAGACGATAACCGATCGGCACCGCGCAACATTTTCGCCGCCGACATTAATTACTTAGCTAAATATAGATTTTTTTTTCTTATACAAACGCCGGGTCATCAAAACCCGGCACAACGCTCACAAATAGGCCTAAAGGGAGAAGCTACCTTCTGCAAGTCGTAGTTTCCAACGAAGGCCAGGCTCGCTCAGAGATGTGACAAGGGGGGCATTGCCCAGTGGCCCGGTCTCTGGGAGGCTGCGGAACGGGAGGTTCGGATATTTTTTAAAACGATTTACTTATGATTTTCTCTAGATTTTTAAAGCGACTTTTACATTATATTTTATATATATATATATATAAACAAGAAAGGTAAATATAGTATTGACACCTTTTTATAGTATGACTGACTTGTCAGTTACTGATGTTTTTATATTTCCAATGTCGATTTAATATCTCCACACTAAAGATCGCAGTCACAGGGCAGTATTGAACTTCTCAATTTATATTCAACTCAAGGAGATGGCCAGGTGTAAACTATTTACCGTTGAGTCGATTCCAAAGAAGGCTGGATTTATTATATTCATTCAGTAAAAATAGTATATTACTTAAAATAATGTTTACGGAAAAACAACCAGCAGAACACCATTAAGATACTTTACGTATGCAATATCATATTGTGTAGTCATTAAACGTCATATCAATTGTAACGATACACCCTTATACAAGGTCGTCACTAAAACCAGACGGTCATGAAACATAAAAAAGTTCTATATAACACTCTCCTATTACTTTTAATGTATGCCACTTTTTCTGATAGCATTATAGGGTTCAAAATTCATTGTGTTCTATGCGCTTTGATGCTGGGTACCTTCCCGAACTACGTGCATTCTTGACTTACCGGGTTTTGTCCATATCTGGATACCTTCCTTTTTCACCTGACTGTTCATCACAGCCTCGTTAAGTCCCTGCTTCCGTGCTCGTCGTAATCATAGTCGCCTTTTAATAAATGTTTATTACACGATAAATCTTATAATTGGTGTTTACTCCAATGATTATAATGGCCACTTTAAATTGTCCATTCCTTTAAGCCGCGTTTACACCGGTGTTAGTAACAAATGTTGCTAACTTTTTTGTTAGTAACAACGTTTAGTAACAAATGTTGTTAACAGAACACTAGTTAACTTTTTGGTTGGTATTAACATTTTGCCATATCACCACGCCACCGCGCCTCGCCTGGTCAGTTGGCAGAAAAATGTCGAGTGTTGAAGACGTTGTTCTCACTGCAGCCGCGTGTGAGATTTTGGCGAAGCAGAGAAGACCAAGAAAATTCTGGGTGAGACCTTCACTCCAAGCAAGAGGTAGATATAGTGGAAGTGACCAGTTAAGTGACTTGAAGATCTTTTGTCAGGCGAACTAAGGTGTGATGAAAGCTTTAAAAAGTTTTTAAGAATGACTAATTGTGTCTTTGAACATTTAATGTCAATGATATAACATAAAATTTGCAAACAAGACACTAATTACAGGAAATACGCATGTTACTAACATCGAAGAGGCGTAGTAACATGTGTTACTAACAAATGTTTCAACATTCTTTGATGTTTGCCGACTTCTAGTGAATAACAAAATGTTTTTAATAACATTGTATTTCTGTTGGTAACACAGCTTGTTGGTAACAAATTCAGAACCATTTTTGAAAATATTACTTAAAATTGTTTGTAACACGTGTTACTAACACACGTGTAAACACGGCTTTACCTTTCTAGCAAATCAGCGAAATGTTTTATTCAGTCTATTATGTCTGAGCCGATTTTTATCATTTCATTTATGTTTTAATTGCTTTCTCTATGTTGAATTTTTGATATACTGCAACTTTTCTGGTTCAGAACTACACGGCCAAACACCGCAAAATCTACAATTCGTCACATCATAATATGTGCAGTAAATCACAAATCTACGCTTTCCACACTTGTTATGACAAATTAGACGTGAATTTAAATGTGAAGTATTCTAGCAAACAAGGGTTAAAATTATTTAATACTCCGATATAACATAAGAAAAGCTTCATGGTGGTTAGAATGTTTCTACCACAGTGACTTGTATGAATTCATGTAAAAAAAATTAGTTGTAAAAATTACAGGCATTGCACAAATGGAATGCACAGAGAAGGGCACTGAAAATGCTTCAACAAATCTAAAAAATATATATACTACACTCACTTGTTGCACACACCACTAGTCACTGTGACACCGATTAGCGCTTTCGAACGTACCCGTTCATCATCAGATCGTAACTGCCACCTTTTACATTTAGGCCACCTTTTATGAGGTGGCAGTTACGATATAATGATGAACGGGTACGTTCGAAACCGCTAATCGGTGTCACAGTGACTAGTGGTGAGTGCAGCAAGTGAGTGTAGTATAAATTTATTTAACCACTAATAAAATTTGTAGTTAAAAAAAAAAAAATATATATATATTTATGTTCATTCACCAATCAATGAATTCATTCTTCATTTACCAATGTACAGATTATAAGTTAAATGTAGTCGCATTCATAAGCGAAGTTTTATATGTGTACTATGTTATTGACAACAAAGAAGTAGTTTGTATGGAAACTCACCGGTTTCCATTTTCGATCACGCACCAGCGATCGGCCGCAAATGTGCGACAGGTCCTTATAAACATTTTCAATGTTAAAAATCAGTTACTTTAATAAAAAAATGCACGCGATAATTTTTGCGCGCTATATGTTAATGTTTTACCGATACCTGGAACCAAAAACCTCGTAGCGTCATTTTAATAGTTGGTAGTTGATAGTAGATACTTTTGAAATTCATAACTTTTGTGATGGGTTCTATTTACCCTCTACTTTGAACAGTATTTTAAAGGAGTGAGCACTTTATACAATTAAGTGAAGTGAATGAACAACGATCTCTTTTCAAAAGATAATTAAGCAGGCGTGTTAATTGATAAAGAATTGAAAATGGCAAAGAATTTATTCAACAGTTAAATGTTGAAGTACATTTTGGCAAAATTAACACGTAAATTTGTATTCATGTTATACGGTACATGTACAATTAAGAAGGTATTTTATGAGGCTTCAACCATAACACGATTTTCATCTCCTCATTATAAAGCTTTTGTCTTACGCTCTTATAAAATTGTTACTTTCACGTCGCCTACAAAAGTGCCACGTGACCATAATTATTCATCTTCCTTTATTGTTAAAGACTGTTTTCCTTATTTGAGGAGTACATATTACTCTTACTCTGTAGTCTTAGACTAAAAAATACAAAATAGAGAATATTTTGTAATTTTACAATTATGTTTTACAGTTTTCATATATTGTAATCTACTTGAAAGAGTAGGAATTTATCTTGAACTTTCTTGAAGGTCATTTGTAATATTTTTTTTTTATACTTTCCTGGTTGAAATGAAACTTGAAACAAACTTGTAACTTAAAATATCTTGTTTGATTTTATTATCCGTTTTAACAAATATTCCTATCATAAAACTCGCCTTTCAAAATCTTCGTTACTTACTTAACAAATTATTATTGTATCAGATCACACTATTTGTGCTTTCGGTATTATGAAAGGTACGCGATGTACAACCGTAAGCGTGTAGATACAAAATTGAGTTTTCACCTTACAGTGCTAAGGAATTTTCAGTTTTGTAATGAGAATAACCTAAAATACATTTCAGTTCTTGTTTTGCAGAGTATGGTTCGTGGATTGCAATATTATGAATTCATACACATTTGGTTATAGAAATGATTGCTAGAGTTGAGATACTCTAGTTGCCAAAAGGATCTGTACAACTTTGGTTATCATTTCATCTGATTTTTTGTAGAGTAAAATTTTAATAATAATAATGTTTTTTTCAATAATAATTTATTGAAATATATTAGTACAATTTTATTGTTAACAGTTTTATTGGCAAATCTAATAATTTGAATAATTGTTAATAATTGATTGGTTCATAATTTTACTGATTAATTGATTATCTTTTTAAACCCGAAAGAAAGTCTAGTCGCTAACTTTATATATACTTTGAGACATATATCACACTTAGCGTCTTTGACACGGCTATACCCATACTGCTTGAATTTAGAGAAGCAGTAAATTTCCCTAGGGCCAATGTGTAAATACACTACTAGTAATCTAATAAATTATATAGATTGGTAATTACCTTTACCTAATTCCTTCCTTGCACCTTAATTATTTGCGTAACAATGCGTTTCAGGATCACAGTCCCATTATCAGGTTATAAAATTAAATCATGCACTAGTCACTCGTCGTTAAGTTTTTTAAAAATTATAAAACCACCGCACAACATTCGTATTCGCGCAAACACGTAGCTATGTGTATTCACTCACGTGGGCTTCGTCGTAAAGTTAAAAGTCGACAGATTTGTTATCACAAACTTACACAGTAAGTCGTCTGCTTTCATCTTGTTGTGTGCGTATTACTGTGTCAAGGAAGACGTTGGATTTAAATGAAAACATATCATTCAATAACTCATTACGCTGGAATTTACTTGCTTTGTAGATTATAAATTCTTCCATTGCATCCATGAAACGTCCTTTCTTACAGTAATATTAAGTTAAATACTTAAATAATTAAGTTGCAAGGAAGGAATTAGATAAAGGTAATTACCAATCTATATAATTAATTAAATTACGCAATTTGGAGACCGTACCAAAAATGTACTAGTAATCCCTTCAGACGGCCACGGCTTGTACCAATTTACTAATTTTTAGTTATTCCTGGTTATCTCAATGTCAGACAAACCTGCTTAATCATCTTATTAGCTCAATCGTTACGTAAAAGAACAAGACAGTGGAGTCTCTTTGCATACGTACAATTTACTCCAATGAATTCTAATTTGTCAGCTTATAATTATCATACATTTTGACGTGAAAACGTCTATTCGCTCGTGAAGCACAGTGATAGCCGGTCAAACTTTCTTGTGTTACAAAATACCGTCAGATTTCAATCGCTAATAACTACGAGACTAATAATGCGATAACAACGGTTGAGGACACAATGGATAGAGCATGTCTGTACGTGTTGTTGTGCAGTGTTTGTTTTGCCTGTGACGTCATCGGGCTAGTGTAGGCGCTGCGCGTGATTGTTGTGAATTAGCGTTGTGTAAAATTATAAATTAGTGTAGCGTGAGAACGCGTTTAGCTATGACGTTGAATCGGGTGTCATTTTAAAGAGCATGAGAAGCACTACTAGGACTCAAGCAGAAAGTGAAACAATAAAAATATTCGCCGAAATATATGTAAAAATCGGTATTAAATTGAAAATTGCAAAAAAATTAAAGATGTCGTCTCATATGAGTCGTAAATATGCGCGGAATTATAGAAAACGCAAATCAGAGGAAAGCTCGCATCAAAAGGAATTTAAAAAACCTAAAAAGTCCAGTGCCGAGCAAATGCGAGAGCTACGGCAGCATCGAAAAGAAAATGAAAAAACGGCGCAAAGCAATAACATAGGTGGCCCATCGGGCGTACAGCGGCCACCGACAGTCCAAACGTCCACAGATCATGTGCAGACGTCGTTGGAAGGCAATACAGAAAACAGTGATAATATAGAGATCAATGGCAACGTGACAGCGCCAGACGAGTATGTATTGCGATCACCAAATATCGTCGTGTTGTCAACGTCGGGCATCAATGCGCGTGCGTCGATGGCGGGTGCTACGGTAGACTGTGATATTATTGAACAACCCACCAGAGATCCTCAAATGGATAATCGTTGGAGAACGGCACGTGCTCATTTCGCCAAGACTTTCAGCGCAAACGAGTTTGGCTATGCGTTCGATCGCTTATGGTTTCAACGCGATTTGCAGAAAGTTAAGGCTAAACATCGCACTGTACTGGAAGAAGCATTCCCTGATGATACGATCTCGGAATTTGTAACATGTAGCAATTGTACTAAGAGTCTCGATAGCGGGCGGTTGCCCATACTAAGCAGATCAAATGGCTTCTTGTACCCACCGAGACCAAATAACCTAGCACCGTTAGACACCGTCACTACTAGGCTGATTTCGCCCAGATTGCCATTTATGCAACTGAGGCGCTTGCGGCATGAAGGTGCATTGGGAATCGTCGGTCAAGTCATCAACGTACCCATTGATGTAGACGAGACAGTCCGACAGTTGCCTCGCCACCTGGACGATGATTACTCAATTAACGTGAATATAAAGAAGCGGCTTACACACAAGTCGTCATATCTCAGCGGGGTGGTTCGTAAGGGTGTTGTGAAGAAATGGTTACAATACTTAATTAAAACCCCGCTCTATCGACATTACAACATCACAATCAACTGGACGGCTTTGAAAGAGATCAATGAGCAGGCGCCGGCAAACAATGATGCTCCTTTAGAGACGCTCAATAACGTAGTCGAGTCTGAGTGTTTACTAGCCAGACAGAGAACGCTTCTATGGAACGAGGATATGTGTCTCAACATAGCACCAGTGCCAGCACTGGGAAGGCGGCTGTAAACCTCGGCGGTATCACCGTCCATTCAGCCTTTAAAATCGCAGCGATGAGCAACAATCAACCTGACAAACCCATGGCTCATGAGGTCGAACAAGTGTATCGAGGGATGTTTAACGGTGTGCGTAGTATCATTATCGATGAGGTTAGCATGATCAGCAGTAGCATCTTTCATAAAATAGACAACCGCCTGAAACAAATCACGGGCGTATAGGCCCGCCAGTGATTCCTGAACAGTCATCGGCGCAGGCCCAATGTATGAATTACCCCCACTCAAAAAGTACTCGAGAGAGGAGAGTATGCGATAACAGCGTCTCTCTAACACGTACAGTCCCTTCAAAACAAAACTTGCACGCTTATGATGTTCTTGCCAGAAATCTATTTACATTTTAACTTTATCTGTTTTGTTACTTAACATCACTGATGTTACTTAGTATGTGTAACATAGTACTACATGTACTCATTACTTTGAAAACAGTCATTTACAGTTTTTGATATATTTGTTAGTTGCGTTGTTTTTAATGTACGTAACCTAAATTTATTTTAAAATTATAAATTCGAGAACATTTTGAGTATTCATATTTAATTATTTTTTTTAATATTATTAACAATAAATACAACTTTTCTTACAAGAATATATTTTTTGTAGTTTTTTAATAAGGCACTTATTAAGGCACTGTTTCGATAGTATAAACTATCATCATCATAGTTTTGATGATGATAATTTATACTATCGAAATAGTGTTATATATTCAAAAAATATATTGTAAGAAAAGTTTTATTTATTAATAATAATAAAAAATGTAAACAAGAATAACTGAGCAAATATTAATTATTATATTTAATTAAATATAAAAATTTGTACTACATTTAAAAAATAATATTGGAGTTATTTAACTACAAAAACTATTGTACAGTACTTACGTTTGAAGGACGTTTTCAGTCGCTGTCAGGCAATACCTGTATTCCAGAGATATTACCATCTTCCTCTTCACCAAAGTCGTCGGAACTGTCTGAACTACTCTCTCCTCCAAGACTAATTATGAAGCGGTCTACTGTTTCATCGACAATAGCTTCCTTTTCCAGATATTTTTTTTCAATGCTTTCTACATGTTTGCATCTTTTTTCCCAATCGTCAGCAGTCACAGTTGAAATTTTTTCTTCACATAAGTTTTTCACATCATTTAAATTAAACGTTACATTTTTTTCAGCAACACCTCGCTTAATTTCTGACCACATCATCTCTATAGGATTTAGTTCAGGGGGGTAAGGAGGAAGCCTTAAAACTAAATGTCCTCTGCTTTGCAGAATTTGATCTATCAAGTATGTTTTAAAGTTTGATTTATACATTTTAACAACTTCATAAAGTTCTGCTTTAACCATATCAGGACGGAACGGTATTGCGTGTCGTGTTAGCCAGTCTTGCATATCACGTTTCGTAGAATTAGATGTAGGTGTTTTTTCTAGCTGTACATTATGATAGCTGGCATTGTCAATTACCAACACACTGTTGGCGGGCAAATTCGGGACCAATTTGTCTTCAATCCAACGTCTGTAGTTGTCAGCGTTCATGTTATCGTGGTAATCTCGTGTCTTTTGGTTAGATTTAAAAAGCAGCAGTGTGTTTGGAACAAACCCGTATTGACTGCCTGCGTGAACAATAATTAATCTTCGTCCTTTCGCAACTGGAACAGCGTAGCCACCATGCTGAATCTGATCGTTCCAGGTGTACGGAAGTGTGTGGCTGCTATGAATATATGTTTCGTCCTGATATACTACGGTTCTGCCTTCTTCTCTAAATTTTTTTATGTTTTGTAAATAATGTATTCTCATAGCTCTTATTTCGTGAATTTCTGTTAACAAAGATCGATTATTTTTAGTTTTTACCCATCTAAAGCCTATTTCCTTCAAGATAATTTTTAGCCTGCTACTGCTGCCTTTAAAGTTGATAGATTCTTTTAATTTTTCTAACAGCTTTTTTACCGTTGGGAGACACTTTTCTTCAATGCAAAAATTCCGAACTGTTCTCCTAATTACACCTTTATCAAAATCGTCAAGCCCGGTTATAGGTTTACGAACGCGGTGTTTTTTTCCCGGTGTGCTAAATGACGTTCCCGCTTCTGAATCTGGACTGTGTAGCTTCTGACCTTCCTTTATTATTCTCCTTACGGAGCTATGAGAAATACCCGTCGCTTTTGCAACACGCTCTTGTACTTTATGGAAATCTAAGAGAGGTTTCCCACTTTCAGCCTCACTCTTCATGAAATTATACACATTCCGCACCACCTCACCCTACGCAGAGTTTTTGAACTCAATTTGGAACTTTTGGGGGACATATTAATGTACGTTTCACACTAATATTTAATATTTAAAACATATACGCGCAATTATGAAATAGTTTATTAACATTTTTCTAAAATATAATAATACGTTCTCTAATAAAATGTAAATAGGTAGCCTACAACTAATTTCACTGATTAACACAAATAGTTTTGTCGTCACAGTATAATTTGTAAATGACTATACACCACGCTTGCAAAGCCCGATGTGCACATTCCGAAACACTGCACAAAACTATTCAGCGCATGTGCGAACTGAAAGAAAATTCTGTTAGCCTGCAGCGAGGCGTTTGTCTACTGCGCATCGAGACCTTAGCGTTCAATTTTCACTGTCCGGCCTCTACATGACATGAGTTTCGGTGGGCTCGATATAATACTGTGCGGTGATCTGCGTCAGCTACCGCCCGTGTGTGCAACACCTATCTTCAAGTCCAGCAGTAACACGATAGGCGGACCCTGTTTGTGGCAGTCGCTTGAGTTCTTCGGCCTTGATCAAGTTATGCGGCAGGCAGACATAGTGTTTTCCGGAATACTCACAAAAATCGGCGATGGCGTGCGTCTAACTGCTGAAGAAAGGGCCGTTATTGAGGGTCGATTCCGAACGGCTGAGTGGTGCGATGCCAACTTAACGGGCGTCGTAAGGCTGTTCCACAGAAATTCATCTGTGGACGCGTTCAACAGTCAGGCTATACAGACGGACATCGAGAGTACGGCTGTGGATGTGTACAGCGGCTACCGCAATACCACGGAATTGTCCAACGCACGCCTCGCTATGCACAAGATGAACACGACGGCGAGCGGAGGTATGCCGTATGTGCTGCGATTAGGGGTTGGTCATCCTTACATGATTACAATCAATCTAAACGTTGAAGATGGACTAGTAAACGGCGCGATCGGAATACTTCGGTACATAGAACAGGACTTAAGTGAGGGCACCAGCGTGCAGAGAGACGACAGTGCTGCACAGCAAGGAATAGGTCGGCTCTGGTTCGAATTCGATAACAAAAATATAGGACGACTGGCGCGTCTGAAAGCGAAACCGTACGTGCAATCAAGGCTCGATGTGCTACAGCTCTGCTGGACTCCCATTGAAAAACGCACAGCAAACATATCTATTGGGCGCGGCAAACCGAAGTGTAAGCGAACGCAGTTTCCAGTTTCTCCAGCCTGTGCTCTCACTATTCATAAATCTCAAGGCGCGACATTTGATCAAGTAGTGGTAGAGTACGATTCAAAGCAAGAAACTCAACTAGTGTACGTAGCGCTGAGTCGTGTTACCTCAATAGAAGGGTTATACTTACTGAACAAGCGTGGCGATCATCGGTTCTATCATGGCTTAAAGGAGGACGGCAGTCAAATATCTCGCGAAATTCGACAAGAATATACTCGTTTAGATCGATATCGTCTGCCAACAATAACTTTACAGTTGCGCAAATTTCTCGGTGCGTCGCCGAGTGACGCACGTGTACGTATAATAGTGGCCGCTCACAACTGTCAGAGTTTAGTCGCTCATTCGACAGATATAGCTACGGACCAAATAACCCATTCGGACTATCTCGCGCTCTCGGAGACCTGGATGGATGATAAATGCAACGCTGTGCCGATTTTAGGCTTCGAATTCCTGGTTGGCGACAGCACATCGGACAATCAGCTCGGTGGTGGCAGACGATCTGCTGGTGGCGTTGCTATCTATAGAAATGCCGAATCTGTGACCGACAGTCCAATCGTGCATAGATGTGCCAGGTCAGCACTCGCACTGGGCGTTCGACTGATAGAGCCACATGTCGGCGATATCTGCATGATCAACGTGACCGTGGGCGGAGAACTGAAATTCCTGCTTGCATCGATCTACGTTCACCCTGGCACGCGAATACAAGATATACAGATGCTAACCCTTTCGTCGCTGGCTCGATACTCGGTCAGTATTCATAATATTATACCGACATTGGAAGACTTGACGCATGTACCCCTCATTGTCACAGGAGACTTTAATATTAATGCCGACAGCGATAAGACAGTGCTGAATGACTTCATGCTCGCGCAATTTGGTATGATGCCCGTGACGATTCCTGCCCCTACAACACTCGGCAACACCAACATCGATATGACTTTCACTGGACACTTGAATTCGATACAGTGTGAGGTGTACGTGTGTTACTTTAGCTACCACAGACCCTTCCTACATGCAATAAACTTGTGATTTATCTATTCTGTAACCATACTACTCTGTATAACCATTGTATTAAAGAGATTGATAATTAAATTACACATTAATACGAAACACTTGTTATGATTTTATCCCGACGTTTTCACGGAAAATCTACGGCGCGGACCTTGACTACGCCTTTCGGTTTTTTTAGTTGTACTACTATTTTGTTCAAGTGAGTTTTATTTAATACAGAAATATATTGCAGGAAAATAACACGGAAAGTATTTGTCTTCAAAGCAGTAGAAAATATAAAATCGTATTTATCTCCTAAATACTGATACGCCATTACAGAACGTTCTACATGTCTCTCGGCTATCCCAGCTGTAATGTTTGTGTGCGTACGTGTTGCTACTTTGAGAAGAAAGACAATCACGTGACACTTAACAGGCGCGTACCATCGAGTCTGTTCCACACTTCACCCGTCACGCACTGTGTTCAAGGCCGCAATCAATTACTCTTAGTGTTTTCGAGTAGTGGTGACGCGTATTATGGATTATTCTGGAACACTTGTGCTATCTATTTAAACAACGACAGCTGCCGCTTAGTTACAGTTTAAGTGGCGATTTATTCAAGTGAGGTTGGAAGTATTGCGGCGAAGTGTTATTGTTTTATAATTGTGCGGGACACTATTAGTTATTATTGCGTGTGGACAAATTTTGCTCGGATAATTGTACAAGTTGATTATAAACTGTACTTGTGATTAATTAAAGCTGGTGATTAGTGGTTTCATTGATGTCTTGTGTTTTGTTTTCCACTGTACCATACTACGATCAGTGAGCCGTCGTAACAATACTTTTATAACCGCTTCCACCTTAGACGTGGATAAGACGCATATTCAGACTAGTAAATCCGTTGATCTGATACTATGATACCATGGTTTCCGACTGTTTCCTTAGTCTTAAATCCGAATCAATTACTCGCCTACCGCCGCTAGTAATATTTCCATTCGCAAATTAAAATCTTTCTTCGTCTGAAGTTTTAGCACGTTTCCTTTGGCAGGCCAAATAACTGTTCTCTAAAGCCGCAACATGTGAGACACAGCGTTTTTAATATATATACTACATAATTTTTACTTCGTTTAAAGTCATGAACAAAAGTATATACACCTGACTTGTAATGAAGTAATTAGTGCGTCTCGTTATGTGGTATAATAGACTTTGACTAACACTAAATTCACACGAATCGATAAATTTGTTATCTTATTAGAGCGTAGCGAGATTTTCGGTGGACACTAATTTAACGACAAAAGGAAACAAAACATCAAACAGTTTGCCAAAACTTTTATCCAAATTACATGGATAAGCGTCAGTTCTTCTGTCCGAGTAATATTAATAACAATTGTATTCCAAATCACTGTTCTTAGTGATACCTCAAATTAAGTTGATGTCTGTATAAAGTTAGTCAAAAGTATCAGTTTTGTTTACGACAAATTTTATTGATTTGTATACATTCACAGAAGTGACTATTGAAGCGACGAAAAATAGTCACTTTTTTAAGCACTAAGCAATAAGCAAACCTACCCAACCGCCTAACAGGAAACATTTTTACTAATACGGTAGACTGGGATTTCACTATTTAGCGTTTTATATTATCAATTCAAAGAAATTTATTATTTCATTTAACAAAAATCAATTAATAAATAATTTACATATACGATTCAAGATATCATTATGACAAGACCAAGATGTTATATCAATAAAACAGACTAAAAATCAGAATGTTAGTGTATTGGTTCTTTCTTTGTTTTTAATTAAAACAGAAAATACTGAGTATTGGCAAACTGTATCCGTCAAAGCTGCGATATATGCCGGTTTGATAATCTGGATTCAGACGTATGTATCCTTAATATAGTTAGGCCTATAGGCTACTACAAAAACTGCAAAACATATCAAGCATTTTCTAGCATGTCATATTTTCTGATACAAAAATGAAACTGTATGTAAAACGTATTGTTAGCTATGGCACTTTTTATGTCCGCAAAAGTTGGGGTCTGCTACCTGTGTGGGACAGGTCTTGAGTCCATGCAACTAAGATGACATTTTATTAAGGTGGTTCATTGCATGAACAACTCCGACAAAAATAAAGACGTTGGCAGATAATTAAAAGTCTACAATGTAAATGACAAAAAGAAGAAAATTAAATGGAAACTGTATGTATGTAAAGTGGATAGAGGAAAGAAGGCTATGCAAATTAGAAAAAATTAGTAAACTGAAGTGGTGTCACTTCAGAGATTGACCGAGGCAGGCAGACAGATCAATCCTTGAAGTAGAGAACAAAACGGAAATTATTTTCAAGTCGACAGCATAAAACAGTGAATTATAGGTACTGATTTTTCTGGTGTACAATAATTTGTTTGACTGTTTTAAGATTACGAAAGTCGTTACTGTTTATGTTTAAATAGAAACACATGCCTTGGTTAAATTCTGCTTCCCCACAATTAATTCTTTTTTTAGTGACACTGCTTTTGTTTAGCAATGTGCATAAATATGTGGCTAAAATACAGAAAATTCTATATTTTATTTTAAGATTAAATATTCAAATAGGTTCCATATGATAGAGAACTCTACATGGAATAATATTGTTACGCCATTACAGAAAATTCTATATTTTATTTTAAGATTAAATATTCAAATAGGTTCCATATGATAGAGAACTCTACATGGAATAATATTGTTACGCCATTACAGAAAATTCTATATTTTATTTTAAGATTAAATATTCAAATAGGTTCCATATGATAGAGAACTCTACATGGAATAATATTGTTACGCCATTACAGAAAATTCTATATTTTATTTTAGGATTAAATATTCAAATAGGTTCCATATGATAGAGAACTCTACATGGAATAATATTGTTACGCCATTACAGAAAATTCTATATTTTATTTTAGGATTAAATATTCAAATAGGTTCCATATGATAGAGAACTCTACATGGAATAATATTGTTACGCCATTACAGAAAATTCTATATTTTATTTTAAGATTAAATATTCAAATAGGTTCCATATGATAGAGAACTCTACATGGAATAATATTGTTACGCCATTACAGAAAATTCTATATTTTATTTTAAGATTAAATATTCAAATAGGTTCCATATGATAGAGAACTCTACATGGAATAATATTGTTACGCCATTACAGAAAATTCTATATTTTATTTTAAGATTAAATATTCAAATAGGTTCCATATGATAGAGAACTCTACATGGAATAATATTGTTACGCCATTACAGAAAATTCTATATTTTATTTTAAGATTAAATATTCAAATAGGTTCCATATGATAGAGAACTCTACATGGAATAATATTGTTACGCCATTACAGAAAATTCTATATTTTATTTTAAGATTAAATATTCAAATAGGTTCCATATGATAGAGAACTCTACATGGAATAATATTGTTACGCCATTACAGAAAATTCTATATTTTATTTTAAGATTAAATATTCAAATAGGTTCCATATGATAGAGAACTCTACATGGAATAATATTGTTACGCCATTACAGAAAATTCTATATTTTATTTTAAGATTAAATATTCAAATAGGTTCCATATGATAGAGAACTCTACATGGAATAATATTGTTACGCCATTACAGAAAATTCTATATTTTATTTTAAGATTAAATATTCAAATAGGTTCCATATGATAGAGAACTCTACATGGAATAATATTGTTACGCCATTACAGAAAATTCTATATTTTATTTTAAGATTAAATATTCAAATAGGTTCCATATGATAGAGAACTCTACATGGAATAATATTGTTACGCCATTACAGAAAATTCTATATTTTATTTTAAGATTAAATATTCAAATAGGTTCCATATGATAGAGAACTCTACATGGAATAATATTGTTACGCCATTACAGAAAATTCTATATTTTATTTTAAGATTAAATATTCAAATAGGTTCCATATGATAGAGAACTCTACATGGAATAATATTGTTACGCCATTACAGAAGATTCTATTTGTTTCTCGGCTATCCCAGCAGAGCCAAGCTGTAATGTTTGTGTTCGTATGTATCGCTACTTTGAGAAGAAAGACAATTACGTGACACTTAACATGGGTCAACAATCGAGGCTGTTCTAGGCTTCACCGGTCACGCACTGTATTCAAGGCCGCAATCAATCATGCTCTAGTGTTTTCGAGTAGTGTTAACTCGTACTATAGATTATTCTGGAACACTTGTGTATCTGTTTAAACAACGACAGTTGCCGCATAGAGTCAGTTTAAGTAGCGATTTATTCAAGTGAGGTTCGAAGTATTGTGGCGAAGGTGTTATTGTGTTATGATTGTGTGGGACTCTATTAGTAGACATTATTATTGCGTGTGGACAAATTTAATTTGAATTATTGTACGGGTATAATATTGTTGAATAACTTGTTGATTACAAACTGTTGATTGTGATAATTACGACCGGTTTTTAGTGACTTCAGTAGTGTCTTGTATTTTGTTTTCCACTGTTCAGTTAGCCGTCGTAACAATAGGCCTATATATTTTATGTTTTTTAGTGCCATAGATAACAAAAAATAAGTGTTGATCAGTTTAATTTATAGATAAAATTACTCAATGTGTAATTTCAGAATTTACTGACGTACATAACAAACTTAAAATTCTTAACCTTTACGCATAACTGACCAGAAGAAATACACACACAGAAAGAGTTGACATGAGCGCTGTCTACGGTTAGCTTACATCGAGACGGTGTTCATAAAGCGAGCCCACGCCTGGCAGCTAGTGTACGTATGCCAGGAATTTCATATAGTCTATTCGTTGTGGACTGAATGTTTAAAATGCCACCGCGAACCGAAGTAACGTGATACCAAATTGACCTGACACGGATCTGAATTTTATTGAAAGACGCTTTCCAGAGAAATGGTTACTGCGCGCGCCTTCAGTACCGTACGCTTAAAGAAAATGTTAATTCAGCTGTGTCTGTGACCTCATTTTGGCGTCAAGTCTAATTGGATCCTGTACGTTACACACATTATTTTCTTTACATCAGGATTCGTAATTAAACGTGTATGTTAGCTACAGAAGTGACAATGCAACGTTCAATATCACTTTGTAATGTCGGCGTTTACTTTGTTAATTCATAAACAGAAGTGCTATGCACGGAAGGCACAGGAATATGAGCTAGGTTGTTATCAAGGAGTCCAAAGCAAACATAATTATCTCTTAATTATCAAGTTTAGGTGTCAACTCTGAGTTGTAACGTTTAAAGTTGCATCATATTGTTACGTGATGCGGAGAAAGTGCTACGCCATTACGCAACGTTCTGGTACACTGGAGAACGTTGTTCTACTCTTTTCTCGGCTATTCCCGCAGCTGTAATGCGTACGTGACGCTTGACAAGCGAGGCAGTATTACGTAATGGTGAACGTCTATGCGTTCGATGGTGTCGTTCTAGAAGCTTCTTCACTAGCCCAACGGTGTGTGTTTCTGCCATGGCTGTGCTGAAGTATTCTCTACAATTTTTACGTGTTTGTTAAAGACACATATTATGTAACCCTGCAGACTATAAATAGCCCATACCTGCCACTTACAGTTAAGTTATTGTCGGGCGATTTACACAGTGCGGTTGGAAGTATTGTGGCGAAGTGTCATGTGTTTTATAATTGTGCTGGACAATTGTATTTTACGACGACCATTAGACTGTCGTAATAACATATTTAAATATTGAGTACTTCCCAATTTACAGAAATTCCAAAAAAGAATTTGTTTTAAATGAACTTTATCTTTAAAAAAATGTGTTACCTTTTAATTCAGTGCGTTAAATTTTGCTGTAGTCAATTCATTTCATAGGTGCTTTCACTGTAGGGTTATTTCATTTTGTATATTTTTTCACAGCGTGATATGCCATATCAGAGCTGCCATAATTTGTTTATCTCTAACGTCAATAAACTTGAGAATGGGATAGTAAGTTCTAAATGTGTCTGAAGGCGATGATAACGCTCTATTAAAATATAATTAAACTCTTGTAAGTCATATATTCACACTATGTCTTTAATGTTGCCAAACTCTAGTTTTTAGATTCAAAACATCTGCTGTAAATGGAATTCCATCTGACTCCTGCTTGGCTTTCCTAAAAACTCCATATGTCGCATTGTAGGCCTATACATTGTTTGGTTCATATGACTGTATTCAATAACACTATTAAGTATTTCATGTTCTGTGTTGTTACGAGAGTCGAATGAATCGTGATCTCAAAACAGATGAAGAATTTATTGAACCTCAGAGAAATTGATACTCATAATTGTATTCACTTTTCTACAAACGATGTTTATTTAACAATATTTATGTTAATTACACAGTTATACCAACGTGCAATAAATTGAAAAAGCAGCAAAAGTCTCCAAATCAAATAATACAATATTTAACGACAGAAATTAACAATCAAACATTTGTTACTTTAACTAATAGCACTCAAATAATGATACTAAATAAATTAAACAATAAATAGAATATAAATGATAAATGAGAGTCTATTATTAAAAAATAATAGTAAGTATAGTAATTGCAGAAACCAAAGTACTCGCTCTCCAAGGTCTAATAAGCTTCGTCGAACTTAAAACTCGACAAAACTAACCGCTGCCAACAACGACGCTATTTTTTTCAGTCAAAGTCGTCTGTAGCGTGTAATGATTACGATAAACTTCTGCATAATTGAGATAGGTCTGAACATTGCAACATCCCGCTTATTACTCAGTAGCTGAGAAGCGTCACAGTTGGCTTACATTTATATGATCATGTTGAAAGTAATTCCAAAAAACTTAATTATCGTTATTATAAAATTGAATTTGCCAACAAATTTATTAATAGGAAATAAAACTCGGCATTGTTTGTAATGTGGCCCATTCACCTCAAAAATGGTTTTTCTAGAGTTACTGGTTTATTGAAAGACTTACTGGTTGAGTACCTTGACGACCTGCATCTCTCGATGTGTACCAGTCCTACTACGAATAGCAATCAGGAGTTAGGCGCGTGTATTAATTAACTGATTGCCTGAGTTGTCATAACTTAAAGAGCCAGAGGTCTTCCGAATGCGGTTTACGGACACATATTTGTAGTCTAAGGTCTACAACAGCTGTCATGAATGACGCATCACAAGTGTCGTGAAGATTGTTTATTCATGCTCACGATTTTGGTACTCTGCCATATTGGTTGGCGTCCACGTAGGCTACATTAATGGCATAATACTGTCGGGTTGCAGCCAAAAGACTCGACTAATACATTACCTAACTTTACAATGGATATAATAAAGAAAAGGCTTAGAAAAAATAATATAAAAAAATGTTAATTAGCATTACAATAAAATACAGGAGCCCTAATGCCACAAATGAGGAAATCATAGTCATCACTATATTGATACTAGGAAACAGGTAAAAGGATGCGTCTGTTCTGTGTGGAGATTAATGCACGTGTACCTAGAGAGTACTCATACCATTGACCGCCATGACTAGGGGAATGACAAAAGAGGAGACGATGCTTAAGCCTTTTTTTTTTAAATGAACAGGCCAGCCGTGGACCAAGGCAAATATCATTTCCTTTACTTCTCCTGCCAGAAGACCCTCATTCACACACTATGCGCCGCCTTCTCTTCCACTGTCCACCCCTTTCTCGTCTTTTTATCACCGCAGAGTAACTCATGATTTTGAATTTTGTTTCTGTATGTATTTCTATCCACACAGTCGTTCAAAGAGATACCCAGTTTCATCATATCCTGCTTGAGTTGTTTGGTGTATGCGTTCAGACTGGAAATTTGCCAGATATAGTTGACAATTGGACCGATCCATCCGAACCATATGTCCTTTTATTTAGACAGCTTAAATAAAACTTACTTCTACGTAAAATAATACAGGTATGTGGGGCAAGCGCGCTTATATATTTAATTCTTACAAACACGTGCACCGTTAATGTTTGCTGCAACGTTAAGGTGCTTATTGAAGTCAGTGTAATAAGCACCGACTAGTAACCATCTGTTTAAAATTAAACTGGTTCTCACAAGCGGCTGTAGTGTGTACAATCATCAAGCTGAAACACCGGCTGCAGGTGAAGCAAACAAATTGAAATGTAAAACAAGGGAGACCGCGAGACACGCGCTACGTTTCTGCTGAACCGTAATATATTACTGCGGCGTAAATTTACTGTTTCTGATAGAAACTGATGAGTGTGAACAAAACGTTCCCTGCGTAAATATTATTTCTATAATAGAAAACGCTCCGTAAAACTTCACACACGTGTAAAGTCAGAATTTTCATTTCATAAGCTTTTTTAACAATATTTAAAAACGACGATAGTTATCATTAATTTCAATGTAGGCCTACTATACAATGTACTATAGAAGTACATATGAACGTGTGTACAGGTTTCAAACAACGACACGGAATATTCTATAAATTAATTATTATAAGTATAATACTACAGACTGGGAACACTAAGTTTTTATTGGTAAAACTTAGTGTTCCGAGTCAGTAGTATTATAATTGTAATTAGTTAAACAACGGACACGTCATGGACAACAAAATCCAAGAATATTCTATAAATATTTGACATTTACCATCTTTGATTAAACTTTGTTACAATCAATATTTTATATGAATCTTTGGTACAAAAACTTTACTTTTTAAGTTAGTATAATACAAGGTCAAGGTTAAGAGACAACGCGCGCGCGCGCGCGTGTGTGTGATTTAATAAAGTGTAGCAGTTAAATATTTTAGTTTACTTTTATACGATGTCTCATAACTTAAGACAAGGTATTCATAAAGTGTTCGTAACTGAATATCCATTTTATTGAATTAGTAAGTAACGTTATGATGCATCTACGTTCACAATACAGTTTTGAAAACTGTTCTGAACAAATACAGTTTTAAAAACAGTTTCTGAACAGTTTTTCTCTACGCTTTTTTGTTTCGACGGATATTCCTGAAAAGGTTTTACCAACAGCAGATTATATTTTTCCATCTTATGCAACTGATTACGTAGACGTAGGGAGCAATTTTTCTGGACAGGCGTTTACGTCTACGTTTTAGGTTGCATGTTCTTTTTAACCGTGGAACTCAACACTATCATCATTCGCAGCCTAACTCGTTTACTATTGGTCATAAACTTTCATTGTTTCTCTCCATCTACCCCGGTCTTACGGGATGTGGAAAAAACTGCCTCTATTTCCCAGCATCTAGGCTTTATTACAATAAATTATTCGCTTTCTTCACCCACAAATCTGTAATCTCACGTTATGGTATATGTATAAAGACGTAATTTTGTATTGTATCTTAGAATTCTGTCCAAATTTAATTCCACTATTCTTTGCAATATTCTAAGCTTTCCTATTACAGTTTTTAGTTAGTGGCATCTTATAAGACTTGATTTACTTACTTGACTTAAGTCCTTAAATTCCTAGGTGGAACATTGGGCTTCGAAGACATTTCTCCACCGTGTTCTGTCCAGTGCCAGGGCCTTCACCTCCCTCCATGTCTGGTTGACACCAGACAGCTCTCTTTACATAGTCCTCTTCCAGATGTTCCTGGGTCTTCCACGTCTGCGGCTACCTTGCGGATTCCAATTCAGTGCCTGTCTAGCGATATTTTCTGAAAGTCTTCTCAGGGTGTGACCGATCCACATCCATTTTCTTCTCTTTATCTGTAGTTGGATGGTACTCTGACTTTGTGGCGTCCCATAGATCTCTTTTCGAGATGGTCTTGGGACACCAGGCACCTTATAAGCGCAAACCATAAAACTACACACACACACACACACACACACACACTAGATTCATTTTAAGCAGTCAAGATTATTTGGTTTAAATGTAATGCAGTAAGCCCCCCTCCCCACGTAGAGTGACTTCAAAATATTGACATCCATCGTTTCAGCTTGGAAGGAGATGGGTAGAAAAGTTTTAAACGTTCATATTGGCAGAGAAACAGTGGAAGAGTGAGGGTTTTAGGACGTGGGAATATCAACGAGTATGTGCTTTATGTATAAATATGTATTGTGAGGTTTAAAAATGTTTAATTAAATATTGCATGAGATGAGAATACGTATTTTCATTTTATAAAATTTATAAATAAACATGAGCGCTTTACCATACACATTAGCATATAAATTCAGGAATATGTGTAACTACGTTGTTCAAGTTTGTGAAAGTCGTGCAGCGTTGGGAACATGTGTGAATGTCTACACTATGATATCACTGAGCTCGTACTTTATTTTTTTATGTCGTCTTTCCGCATAAAGTGCAATGAAACTACGACGGTGCACACGAAGTGTACCTATATCACTTAACACCGTTGCTTTATTAAATAAAACTTGAACTAAATTCTTGATGTGTTTGTTTCATAAAACCCAATTAATAATGTTACGTAATGCGGTAAAAGTGTACGCCAGTACAGAACCTTCTACATGTTTCTAGGCTATTCCAGTGGAATCCGGCTGTAATGTTTTGTGCGTACGTGATTCTCAATGCGTTAGCTAGACTGTGTCAGAATTCGTGCGGCCGCGCGCACTGTGTCAAGGCCGCAATGAATTACGCTCTAATGTACGTCCTTTATTGCTGATGCGTAGCATCGGCTATTCTAGAACAATTCTGCTATCTATTTAAACGACGACATCTGAGCTTAGTTTCAGTTGGAGTTGCGATTGATTCGAGTGTGGTTCGTAGTATTGTGGCGAAGTGTTATGTGTTTTTATAATTGTGCGGGACAATTGTAATACAATTGTGTTTTATATTTGTTGACATTATTATTGCGTGTGAACAATTTATAATTGATTTGTTGTAAGAGACTAATTTATTTATTACAAATTGTTTAATTGTGATAATTAAAACTGGTGATTAGTGACTTAATTGGTGTCTTGTATTTTGTTTTCCACTGTACCACACGACGATCAGTGGACCGTCGCAACAGTACATTTTGAATTGGATAAGCAATGAGGAAACAAATGTAAACATTTCGTAAAATGGACACTCTTAGTTTGCAAGTATTAAATTATTTACACAGTCGTTTTGAAACAAATTGAACACCTTACTTCACCTTTACAGCTAAGTGCAATACGAGGATCGATCAAATATAAACGACACTTTTGAATTTTTAGCACGAGGTAATTTAACGCCCGTTAATTTTGGCAACGGTGGAAAAGTTCTATCTGCGCAGGTTGGAAAAGTTTTAAACCTCAATTACACACGTCGTCTCAGAAACAGCATTACGCCGCATAATATTTTACAAGTTCAAGATCTTGTATCACGATGAAGGAAGAATACATTTTTGTAAAATTAGTGCAGCAACTTTAGAGAGTTATGGAAGTGTGCCTTTAATAAAGTTTTTATATCGGACAATGTGGCCGTGCTCTGAAACATCGTATGTCTGAACATAAAAAAGCGATTTTAACTAATACAGCCAATACAGGTTTTACAGATCATTGCTTACAACACAATCTCTTCATAGATACAAAAAACATAACATTACTGCACAACATACAAAAAGGTAAAACAATTGATTTATTAGAAATTCTAGAAATTAGAAAAGCAATCAAAAATAACAAAATTTTAACAAACAAACAAACAAACTGACCTCTGTGTACTCCTTTTATCAAAAGTTGTTATTTAGAGAAGTTAAATTTTATATTGTGCCTTCCGATTATACTCAGTTTTTACAGACACTTGAGGTTCCCTTACTAGCTTCTGCACCACCTTCAACATACACACCCCGCACACATATCCGGATATACACCCTAAACACCCGGATATACTTTCTTTATTTCTATGATCTCGTTGAGAATGGTTTAATACGCTGAAACAGCTGTCAGAGGTAAATAATAAACTGTAAAACTTACAAAGTGTTTATATTTTTTTGTATTAATATCTTTTACCAATTGCCCAAGTAATCAATCAATATCGTAAAAAGAGTTAACATTACGCAAAGACTCTGTATAACGGGTGCCAAAAATTCTTAATGCAAATCACAAGGCTGAAAGAGAGGCTTTTGAATCGCTTTGAAGCAGAGGAAGACTTATGTTTGAAGCACATTATCACACGTGTTCGAATGAGTGTATAGCGAGATACTTCTGAAACCAAGAGGTCGATATGAATGGCCGTGCAACTCCGGTAAAGATGAAAACAACGTTTGTATACAGATAAGGTTGTCGCGATTGTCCTTCGGGATGTTAAAGTTGTTGTCGAATGTTCTACTTGAACAAACCAAAGTAAATTCCGTGTACTACTCTGAACTCTTGGGAAAGGCTAGAGAGGCCTATCAGTTTAAAAGCCGCACGAGTCCCATCCGTAGTGTTTTCATCTTTACGGCAACGCCCGGGCCAAACTGCTGCTGCGACTCAAACAAAATTGCTTTGGATCATGCGTCTATAGTCCAGATTTGTCACCACGTGATTTTATTCGTTAGGACGCTTCAAAAAATACTTGGGTTGAAAAAATTGTTAAATAAAAAATACATGCACACCTCGTGAGCAACTGGCTGTCGAACTCATCGAATAAATTTTTGTGGAAAAGAAATTAGAAATTAACTCCCAGCGCTGCACAAAAATTTGAAGATAATAAGAGAAGCTATGTAAACTCGTTTAAATTTGAATGGTCCTCGTATTTTTATGAGTTTGACGTATTCTTCTACCATCAGTTAGTTTACCATCATTAATGACTTATTAAGGTAAAAATTTTATATTTCAAATAATCAAGATGCAAATGAGGATGATTTACAAAGAACTATGTTTCAAATACAAGAAGTGGCAAGAGAGTACTCACTAACAATTTTATTAAGAAAGACCAAAACCATGCCCTGTAAAGGTAAATATCCAGTGAGGACTAAGATAGTTATAAACAACAGCACTTTAGAACAAGTGAGTCGTTTCAAATATCTCGGCTGTGCAGTAAGCTATGAATCTGAATACGAGATAAGAGAAAAGATATATAAATGTAGGAATATTTGTAGTACGATGCATAGCAATCTTAGAATAAAACAAGACACACCACAAGGATTAAATTTTATAAGACAATTGCAATACCCACATTGATTTACGCGAGTGAGTCGTGAGTCATGACAAAAAAGGAAAGTGGCAAGATTCAGAGTACTGAAATGCAGTTTCTTTAAAATACTTTAAATTATACATTGCAAGAGAGAATAAGCAATGAAGACATCAGAGAAAATCTCGAAGTAAAGGACATAAATGAAATTATTTCAATTTACAGAAGGCAATGATGGGATTATCTGCAAAGGATGACAAATGATCGATTGCGGAAAGCGGCACTGAACTATAAAGCCATTGGTAGAAGAGACGTGGGTCGTCTGAGGATGAAATGGGTGCCAGAACAGGTTTATATAATCTAATCCTTGAAGAGGAGAAGAAGGAGACAATAAAGATGCTTATGTTTTCAAGATGTTTACGGGCAGGGTAAACCATGGCGTGGTCGAGTTTCATTGACGGCAGTACTTGTAACGGATTTAAATTTCAAGCTCAGTCAACCCAATTGATTTATGAAAATAGATTTTACTCTCAATGTCTATCTCTCTCCAGCTTTAAAACATTCCACTACTGTTCCATTTTATAAAACAGAAAACGAAAAAACATTTTAAAATTTTAAAACATTTTATAAAACGTTCCCAATAGAAGCCAACAGCAAACAGACCTACATACACATCCGCGCGTGCGCGAACTATTTGCAGTTGCGCGAATACACACACGAACAAACATATTGTTATTTACAGCAAAGAGAACAGAAATATTTTACAGATCGTATGTTATTCCTGCGTCTCTACAATTTCCTTATAATAAGGACTAATAAGGACACTACGCATTATAGGAAAAATATGATTAAAATTGTCTTATGTGACAGTGATGCAATTGTGAGAGACAGAAAGATACACAAATAAAGGCATAGAGCGCGGGGGAGAGAGAGAGGGAAAGAGTTGTGAATGGACGAACGTATGTGTACGCCTGTTTTTTGTAATACCAGGTTCAGAATTGTTCCTAATTTTCATTCGGCCTGATTTCTAATATTTGATTACAATCGTTTATCTAAAATTGTTTTTTATTTTTGATTCCTCGTTTTAATATTGACGACGGACTAAGTTTAGATAAAATTTTTGATACCATGGCTGAATTCAAGATCTAATGTTTGAAAATGATATATATGTAGATGCTACTTTCCATAGAGTGTAACATATGGTGACAGACACAAAGAATAGCAAAAAGAGGAGAGCCTAAATGACTTTTAACTTTTTGTGTGACTGCTGCTTGTTATTATGTTATGTAGAAAATATGTTATCGTATGAAATTCAATACGCTTTAACGAGACCACATTTTATTGACACTTGCTGCAGGGACAATAAAGACATGAAAGGTGTTGGAAGCAGGAACAAAAACCAGTTTCTTTTCACCAATTTCCTCATGACTCAGTAGCAGTAACCTTTCCTGTACGTAGCTAATAATAACATTGACTGTCAACACACGTATATCACGATGTGTTTAAAAATAAACTATTAAGCTGAAATGAGAAAATCTTGTTATGAACTGTATTCTAATAGAAGAACTTGGCAAAATATTTTAATAATATACTATTTTTTACAGCACAGCAACGAACACCACACACACGTACAAAAACACACTCTGCTGGGTATTGAAATTCCAATAGAATTCGGTTTGACCTTTGTCATTCACCTCGTCTCACAAACTAAATTCCGGGCACGTTCCAAGACGTTAAGTCCACTCTTTCTATGATCTAATTAAAGTATAAAAGACACCTAGCATCGCTAACGGATGTTAATAAACATATTAATCTAACACACTGATGAACTTTCGATTTTTTAGAGTATATTTATAAACATTTACATTAACCCCTCTGACCTGATGGAAAAATACAACTAACTATAATGTTTGAGACGGTGTAAGACCTTACAACATTCATTATTTAAATATAATATTTAAATATTTAACATTATATAGAACGCAGGTTTTAAAAAATAATGACAAAAATCTTAACAAGAGAATAAAGATTAAAAACCTATGTTCTGAGAACCATTATTTTTCTACTTATAGAATTAGAAATAAAACTGAAGTTTTAAGTTAATCATTTAGTTTTCAGTACAGTTACTGTAAATGTATAATTAATACACTTACAGATACGTTGGGTCGTTACTTGATACCAATACAAGAACAGTATCTCATATCTTATATATTCTAAGTTTTATGAATAGAATAAAAAGTGCGTGCTGAGAAAATGTTCCTTCTATTTTTTTTTTTTTTTTTTTGTTAACCTCTTCTATCCCAATGCTTATATATTATTATACCAGCACTATACGTTACACCAGCCCCAAGCCTGGTGAGGAAGGAGGAAGGATCGAGGAGTAACATCTTGTTAAAAAACCTGAGTTTAGCTGGTTCTGCTGATAGTAATCTGTAATGACCCCTTGTCCAGGATACGCATAGGCGGTGGATGCGAAAAGTGGGACTTCGGTACGGAAGTGGCAACCCTGGCTTTGGTATCGCCATAAAGCTAGTAATATCTGCTGCCTTGCAGCTAGGAGTTAGCTCTCCGAAGGCTAGGGGAAGGAAACACGGTTCACCAGGTTGGAATTTTGCATGGCGTTAATGTCCCGTCTAAATAATAAGAAATTTGTTATGAAAACCAACGACCAAGCCTCGGAAAGGACTGTTTTCTTGGGAAACGAACAGGAATTGTAATGAAGACATGAGTAATGGATAAGGGAAAACCATAAATAAAGCATGAGATACTGGTGGCTACAGGCAATGTGAGGCCGATGAGTACAGCGGGAAAGATGCTGGGAATTGCTGGTTAAATGGAATGATGTCACATTGATATATTGGCCAAATGCAGTCGTGTTACTAATATTTTATTGCACTAATACGAGTATATTTCTTGAGGCGGTGTTTACTATTTTATAAAGTAATGTAACTCCTTTTAATGTTAGTTCAATTTAATAATATAATAACAATCATAAAAGATAATTTCTAAAATATATATGAAAAGTTGGTGTATATAAGCACTGAAAAGCATTATATTCCTTTTTGCAACTCAATCGAATTGAACAA
Source organism: Magicicada septendecula (assembly GCA_034769895.1). Classification (NCBI taxonomy): domain Eukaryota; kingdom Metazoa; phylum Arthropoda; class Insecta; order Hemiptera; family Cicadidae; genus Magicicada; species Magicicada septendecula. The sequence goes on along the minus strand of CM068368.1, from coordinate 805,293,098 downwards.
AAACACAATTCAGTAGAATACAACAGCACTTTTTTACGCATGTAATGCTGTTTATATTAAATGTAATTGTTCCAGTAAATCATAAAGAACACGACGAGAAAATGTTCTTCTGTTTTTCCTAATCATTCTTCTTTGTCACAATATTCAACTCCCCAATGAACACATTTTAACCTTTGTGTTTGGTTAATTAACAGTTGAGCGAGATTGTGTATACGTACGTTTTGAATGTGTATACTTTAGTTATTTTTAATGATACATTTTCATATATATATTTAAAGGCATTAATTAATACTAGAGTAATTAAAACAATTTTTTTAAATGCAGTTAAATATAACATTAATCTCGAAACGTGTTTAGGCCATTAACATGGATTATTTTAGCTGTTGCTAATTAAAACTGCCTTGTAAGCGTTTAGTTTATGAAAGCATATATATTTCTAGCAAATGTTAATTAAAACGATTACAGTCTTTTTTAAGTGAATGATTTTACAGAACATTTAGCTGTTATTGTGTCAAGTTTTGGATCTTTTCCGTTATCTGCCAGCACATGAATTTGCTCGCAAATATTACTGGTTTGTTACTCAATAGAGTAGCTATTCTTTTTCGACTTGACTACCATCTTGTTTCCGTTTCCGTAATGTGTCCGTCAATGCGTTTTCAACAGTTGTGCACTTACCTCCGTGTTGTGTCAGTGCTTTGTACAGTTCACTAGTGGTGTTGTGTCAGTGCTTTGTACAGTTCACTATTGGCGATGCATTTCCGACAATTGGCAACTGAATTGATACAAAATAGCGTGCAGTTTCGTTTCTGCAACGTAGACAACCCGCGCATGGTAACAATATCCACGAAATGAAACTCTACACGACTTCACTAGACAGATGGATGTGCTCGAAATCAAATTTCGGTTTCAATGCTTTTTGATTCTCGTTAAAGATATGTCGGCCGCTACACTTATGTCCTTGATAATGCAACGTGTCGCTCTTCTGGTAGCATTTTGACTGGAGAGCTTACCGAAACACAGGAAGACGTTTTGTGCACGAAACAATAAACCATAGCGTGACCTTTGTTGATCCTCACACACGGTACGTTGAAATTATGTAGACGAAGGTAAAGAACGAGAATAAAAAGCGGTGGAGAACACACCGCAGTATCGTCGCATGATGCTTTGTGCATATATTTGGAGTAAGAAACACCACAGCACAAACTTGTTTGAGCAAACGATACAAGATATTGCCTTGTTCATGCCGGTACATTTATGTATAGACTTTTCATTTGTAAAGTTATTGTTTTATTCACTTTGTCAATAAAATGGTTAATTTTGACAAGTTTTGATTATCTTATGACCGAAAATTTACATTTTACCAAAATAATATTTGCTGGCAAAGAACGAAAACGTTGCCAAGTTTTCTACCGGATTGCAAAACTGGAAACGAGTACATGCTGTCCTTAAAACGGAAGAAGTTTCTTGCCTGATTTGATGAACACAGACACTGTGTGACTCGTAATATAGCAAAATATCTTTTCAGTGTTCTACCGATATATGATTTTCACTTACGTCGCGTGTGTTTAAAGATACGTAAACCAACTCTACAAAAGAAAGCACTCAAAGAGTCAGACTGGTAAACGGATATTTAAAATTTAAGTAGCGCCAGGAAACCACTTTCCTTCCATTACGTGATACAACACACACACACACACACACACACACACACACACACACACACACACACACACACACACACACACACACACACACACACACACACACACACACACACACACACACACACACACACACACACACACACACACACACACACACACACACACACACACACACACACACACACACACACACACACACACACACACACACACACACACACACACAAGGTAGACAACACAATGTGAAACGCCTTTTTACGTTTCCACGTATCACGTTGTTCCAAGTCCTAAAAATTTTACGGTGGTAAAAAAACTTAATGTTGATCATATTGGAAGTATTTCGCTGCAAGAGAATGAACACAGCAACCTATTTTAATGACAAAAAATTTACACAATTTTAACTGATTAAAAAAAATTAATATATATTTTAACGCAATATTAAAGAATTATTTGGAAAAGAAAATACTACTAATAACATACGAGATCCAGCACCGATATTTTACATGAGAAATGAACTTGTGTGGTAAATTTTAACGGTAGTAATAAACCGGCCTAACCCTTCTGATAAGGAAGCTTTTCGTATTTTAATTTCACGTTGTTCAGATTAATGCTTCCTCGTAAAATGCTTCCCATTTCATAGCTAATGCCGCCACTGAAATATATTTCTAGAATATTTGTCATGTTAGTCATAATAGTTTCAACACTTTTGAAACTCTAATGTTTGGCTTCTACATTCAATGTTGTGCTCAGCTGGCAATTGCTCTATTTGCAACTTTATAAATCCAGCTTATCACTACTTCTATTCTACTATGCTAACAAAAGCCAGCAGGTCTACCCTATGTTACTGACTGCAGCAGTGAAGAAAGAAAAATAATGTACGCAGCTCACATGTTGCTACTTGTCGTAGCTTTCTGAAAATAGATGTTATGAAAAGTAAATAGGTCTATGCCGACGAACTAGCGCAGATGTCGGCTTTCAGTCTTGTATTTGCTTCCACATATGATTCTACTTACAATGGAGAAATAATAAACATGCTCAGTAACACGTAAGTGACATATTAAAACTGAAAGTCAATAAAAGCAAGTCCTTTGCGCAAGACCGTGTAATCAAGATTATGATGTAAGGTATATCTTAGATAATCACTAAAACGGGAACCAAAAATGTAAATGAGCTTTCTACGAATAAAAAAATTATCTAAAAGAACAGTAATTTGTAAATATAAAGCCGATGTACAGAGGAATTATCCTAGTTTGCTAAAATTTATATCGAACAATATAAATAAACTGTGAAGTGTACCGACTAAAAATATTTTATGCATATTTCGTCATATACACTGAACTGAAAAAAATGCAACAGAATATTACATTCATTACCACTCGTTGTAATTTTCTTAATGAGAAATAATGATTATCAATGATTATATTAAATTATTACTAATGATCTTTGGGAAAAGAGGGATACAGTGGTATTACGCTTTCGAAAATATTTACCGAATGAAATTATCTCTTTGTAACATATGATTGTAATTTATAACACATAATTGTCTTTAATAATTTATTTGATATAAACGTAATTTTTATGGATAAATTGACGACTAAATAATTAATCTATAATTATGCAGATTTAAATTGTAATTCGTTTTTAGTAAAATAATATTTGTTTGTCCTACCTTACGTCAAGGATCAGACGAATTCCATGCGGCGCCTTCAAGTTTTATTAAAACCATTCCTGCCATTTCGTGTACTGCCTATCTCTCTTCTTCATTTTGATTTACATTTCCTTTTCACATATAATTAAATTTTATTTGCGTAATCGAATGAAGGTATTTAACAGTTAAATATGATGACTAATACACGGTTTCCTTAGCAATATGTTGTTCAGTTTTGCCTTGGATTACTGTCGCGGTAGTAAATTACAGCGCCGCTTCACTAAACACTGTATCATCGAGTCCCAGGAGACAGCTAACACAGTACGGCCAATTATGTATTGTCAGATATAGAGCTGTGGTGTAAGGTGTACTGTAGTAGTCCGTTGATCGACGGCCTACGTTCGAAGGGAAAGTTACATAACATTCAGATTATAGAATTATGATACTGTACTGTATAGGCAAGCAGACGTACAATGTATCGTAGTTAAGAGGTGTTCATTGGACAGATTTGGAAATTGATTCCCTACAGTTACATATGAAGTAATGTACACTGACAAGTGGAAGTTAAGATACAGATACTCAAACGTATCATCAATGAAGGCAGTAAAATATTATATATAATTTAATCATGTATATTATAGATTTATTTTGAAATCATCAGTAATATTATGAAAAATAATAAGGTGATTAGTATTTTAATAATTTAGTGTTTTTCAGGCAATATTGTAACGCTGAGGAACTAAATAGTATCGAATCGGTAAACGCCAACGTGATTCTTGGCACGCCACTGCGCACGAAACTGTTTCTGACGTTTTCAGATTGTTCTACGCCGCAGAATTATGTAACGCTGTGGACCGTTCTAGTTCACGTGAGCTACCGATGCCCCTTTCAGACGTTGACTACTCTACCAGCGCCCATGTTCGCTATCTGACTATAATGTAAGTCAGCGGAGGCATAAATACCGGATTACGAAGCGACCCAGTTCAGTTACAGCTGGCGAATTATCACGTACGGATCGAAGTATTGTGGCGAAGTGATCGTTGTGTAGATTAGTGCGGATTTTTAATAAGGTGACGTTTATGATTGTGTATTGGACAAGTTTAACTCGAAATAATTGTGTAAGAGAGCTTTGTTAATTTATAACTACTGTTGGTGTCTAATTAAATTTTGTAATTAGCGACTTCATTGTCACTACTTAGTAGCGAGCGGGGGTCACTTGTTCTGTTCCTAATCTACCCACGACTATCCGGTGTGATCGTCGAAACAATACAAATTCTATGTAAGTTCATTACAATAATTATTTTTTACATTTTTTGATTTTACAATATTATTTTAAATCTTATACAAGTATATAATATTACCTTAATATTACTATAGCGATAAAAATAACAGTAACAAAACAATGTTCCATAGAATAAAAATAAACCTAAAATAGAATAATCAATAGACTAATATAGAATAGATGATCTCAGAACAGATTTCAGAATAGACAAAGCAATTTAGACGGACTTGCTTTATAACATTTCTCGATACAGTTCATGAAATTTTAATTCTTATAATAGACTTTTCGGCGGCTGCATTCGAAAACCATCGTTCATAATCGCATTGTCAAACAACAGACTTATATGTTCGGAAGGCTGTTCAAAGACCGCTATCTGTAAGATGACAGCAGACTATTTTTAAATTGAATAACTTTTAAAGACAGCTTCTGTTTTGATGGTTATCTAATTCATTTTTAGTTTAGTTCATTCCTTTATTCTATTTAATAGCGTCAACGCCTTTGTTACTAACTTTATCACTGTAAAATTCACGACTTTATAAAAGGCTTCAAAAAATTTTACGTTAACTTCTTTTAAACAGTTTTAAAAAGGAATACGCACCTTTCTAGTAACTCTGAAAGAATCAAAATATATTGAAAACATGATTTTGCAGGTCTGCAAAACCTTATATATAAAGTTTTATTAATAAAAATGTATGCATTTATATAATCTGTTTCTAAATTATAGAAATCAGTTATAAACGGGGATCAATTTAAACAAGCATTTGAGCCCCCCTTAGAAAGATTCTCCTTGTGGCTACTGATTTCGCCTACAGGGAAATACGGAACTGGTTATGAGGCGTAAATAATTTAAAAATTAAATGAACGTGCTATAACGTTTAGCTATTTGACTAAAGAAAGTTGGTAAACTTGTTTGGAGGTTGAGAGACATAAAGCGGAGGGCGGTATTTAACGACCCTTAGCAACACGAACGAATGATGTGATTAAGAAATGTAACACTGTTAAATGGATAACAACTAACTGCTGAAGAAAAAAGCTATTGGAGGATGACTGCGATGGCACTCGCTCAGCAGTGGAGATACAATGAATAATAACATTGATGATTATTATGATGACGAAAACGACAACGACAACGGCGATGACGATGATGACGATAATGATGACAACGACGTATAGATTAGCAACAATCATTTTCAGCAACCGCTGAAGTAGTAAGTTTGCACTGCAAGACGTCTCACAGTCTAAAATATTTACGTGTTCAAGGGCGAAACACTGAATTATTTCGACGGCGAATGCTGAAACCGCGTAACGCGTCAGCAAAAACTGCACGAATGCATTGTTAATGTGTAATGAATAAGACAAAGTTGAGTTCTAAAACGCCAGAGGACAGCAAATGCACCCATCCCATTACGCCCACTCGCTTAAATAAGATGGTATGTTATTGATTACTACCCAAATCAATTCAACGCTTCTCCTTCGCAATTACGTACACGCTTCAATAAACAATGACACACTAACCTGTAAGAACAATAATTAAACTATAAGAATGATTAAAAAATTAGGTTTACTAATTTATTGTTAAAAGCAACCAAGTTGCTGTCATTGCCTCGACGAAAACGCGTTCTAATTACCATAAAACTGGGGCTTTCTTCAGTCTACATTTTTTACATTCAAAAACACCGATTACGCATGAAGGAGTCTCACCAACCAAGAGGACACATTCAATATAACTTCCTAATTATTACACAATGTGCTGTTCATAATTCACGACAGGAATACAACTCATGGCCTCATTGTACTCAAGTACGAAACAACTTCCCGATGGAAGTCATTAGGCCTATCTGTTCCATTTTTTTTTTTTGCCTCTTACATGCCACAAGTTTTATTATTGTTTTTATTTTATTATTCTCTGTTAGCTTAGTAAATAGTCAGAACAAGAAATTATGATTAAGAAAGCATATTATTATGATTAATTTTAATTAAGAATGTTGTGTTACTGATTATAATCACAAACAGAATTACCACTGTTGCACACCACTATAGAAAAAGTATTCCGATTAGCGCTTTCAAGCTTCTCAGGTCATCGTCAGATCAGAAAATCTCAGACGATGAGCTGAGAAGCTCAAAATCGCTAATCGGAATAAATTTTCTATAGTGGTGTGTACCAGTGATAATTCTGTTCATGGTTAATTTATTAGGAATTTAATAAACTATTAAACTAGTTATTAAACAGGGTAGATCGGACCAAACTATGGGCAAATTATGGCAAGGAAAGAGATCCACAACATCTAGTTAGGCCTATACAGAGTCTTTATGTGGAGAAAAAAATCATAATTGAAGCAGGGAAACCAATATCAGGTCGTAGAGTTGGCGTGATCAATTTTGGAGTACGACAAGGGAGTCCATTATCACCTTATCTTTTTAATTTATATATTGACGATGCCATACAAAACTGTCAGATGTGTCTTGCAGAGCATTTTATGATTGGTCACTCTACAATTGACACTTTGTTGTTTACGGACGATCAGGCTATTCTGGCGGACTCGGAAAACAGGTTCCAGATGGGTATACATTTGTTAAATCGAATCTGCAAAGACTTTGGTTTACAAATATCTACACCTGAGACCAAAGTGATGGCTTTTCGTGGAACTGATCCCGTACGGGCCAGGACTGTTTTAGATGGTACTGTTCTAGAACAAGTTTGCAATTTTGAATACCTGGGCTACAGTGTGTCTTGTTACAAAAGCAACGACGTTCTGAATAAGTTGCATAAGTTCAACGTTACTTGCGCGACCATCAAGCGAACTCTTAAGTCAGGAAGTAAAGAAACACGCCTACAATTCTACAAGGTGATGGCCCTTCCCACACTTTTTTATGGTTCTGAGAATTGGACTTTAACGTTAAGACCAGACCAGTCGCATCCAAGCGGCTGAAATGAGATTTGTCAGGCACGTGACAGGGTATACTTTCCATGATCATAGAAGAAACACAGATATACGTAGGAACTAAATATTATGAGTATACTCGACAGTATCGCCCAGTATCGGCTGAATTGGTGGGAACATCTTTGCCGAATGGATGACTGCCGCATCCCCAAACAACTATGGAACTATAAGCCGAGGGGACGAAAAGGTGGGAGAGGTGTGGGACGTCCGAGGAAGCGCTGGAGTGATCTGCTCTAATCTTTGCCTGTTTGAGACTGGAACAAACCATCCTTGGTTTAATCGTTGAAGATGTTGATGATTAAGCTTCTATTATTACTGTGATTAATACGTTAAATTAATGCGTATTATGAGAGTAACACGAAACGCAATAACAGCAATAGAACGTAATTATAACACGAAATTTCTCGAACCAAATAGAACTGTTTAAGAATATTCTAGCTACGAAAATTTTCCGGACTTACCATTATGCCTTGATTAATACTCATATTTTTTATCGCGTCATTGAGTTAATACGTAAATACTATTTAGGAATTTTTTACGTAAATAAACCTAGCAAATGCCTACAATTCCGCTTGTGTTAAAGCTATTTTTGTTTGTGATAATGTTGTTACAATGTAGAACGACAGATTGGAGAATTGTTCATTACTTACTAATAGCAGTTTTTGCGTGCCAACCATAACGATTATTATTATTATTTCACTACAATTATGCCTCCGCGTATTCTACTTTTAAAGTATAGTCGTTGAAATGACTGAATAAAACAAATTACTCAGTAGGCATAAAAGTGAAAAATTAAACAAGTTTAATTGGTTGTCTTACACTGACGCTAAATATCATTAAAATACTAAAAATAATACCTTTTATATTTTTATTTACAATACATGTCACACTTGTTTATCTATTTTTTTGTACTAACAATATTATTCGTTTTGCATGTGACATTAACCAGCACTAACAAGAAATTAACAGGTACTCCATAATTTTGTAAATAACTATAGTTAGGCTTACTTTACAAATATCCTATATTCTTCCTGGAATATATTCTTCCTATGTTCTTTCTAGAATTCCTTACACTTATTGTTGTGGTGGGACAGTGAACAGCTTCTTTCGTTTAAAGTCCTGTGTGTGACCAACTCCACATCCGTTCAAATTTACGCGTCGTATCCTTACTTCTTCGACGACCTTTTCCAACTTTCTCTATTCTACGCTTGCTCCTTCCATCTTAGAACTTCTACGCTTTTGATATTCCTTCACTGCTTGGCCTCCCTCATTCTCTTACACCGCCTGGCTTCCAGTATTTGAACCTTATTCTCTTCTGTACACATCCCCGTATAAGCTTACTTTTTCTTCAGTTACCTTACTAGATCTTCTCTTTTAAGTGTTTCTTCTTTTTCACTGTTCACGGTGCTCTCACTGAAATAATGACTGGGAAATATGGTCTTTACGTAAGAAGCTATCCGTTGTGTAGCGTTCACGGGAAGATTTCAGATTACTGTAAAAAATCGGGCAGCGTCAGCTAGTCGTTACCGGACGCTGCTAGAACATTGTTTAATATTAGTATCCCAGAAAGTACGTGACAACTTTACGTAGGCCAAGCATTTATTTACAATATCTTACGGAGACTGACATTTAGTTTCGGTACGGTACATAAGCGTATTATTTAAGTTTCAAAAACAAATTTAAGTTGTATTTTATAGGACGAAATACAACACTTTTAAATCTTTCCCTGAGTTTGCTAGATTAAACTTTAATAGTCTACACTTTACATCCAGCATTCGGGTTGTAATTGTACTGTTTTCGATTGAATATATAGGCCTATTCCTTTACCCCTATACGAAATCGCGTAGTGGCGCATGCATACACATAAAAGTTTAATAAAACAGTGACTGCAGATGACCGTAGACGCTCAATGTGTTGAAATCCATAACCTGTATTTTTCAGCAAACAGGTTTTCCTTAATATTGTTAAGGAGGACTCACTTATCTTTCAAAGGTATAGTGGAAAAAATACAAGGATCAGCAGTTTTAATTAATCACAAATACAGATTATAGTCAATTTGTACAATCCGAGTAAAATATGTCCACACGAAATAATAACGTCAACTGTGAGATTCCCGCACAATTATAACACAATAACACCTTCGCCACATTACTTCGAACCTCACTTGAATAAATCACTGCTTAAATTGGAACTAAGCGGCAGCTGTAGTTATTTAAATGATCCAGAATAATCCATAATACGCGTCAACACTACTAGAAAACACTAGAGCATAATTGCTTGCGACCTTGAACACAGCGCATGCGGACCAGTGAAGTCTGGAACAGCCTCGGTGATTGTTCATCTCAAAGTAGCAGCAATATGTACGCACACACACATTACAGCTGGGCTCTTGTGGGATAGCCGAGAAACATGTAGAACATTCTTTAATGGCGTAACTCGACATTCATTCGAGTAGGGCATAGCTTCTAATGTAGATTTTTGGAAGGTTTAATTACTAGTTCCCTATAGGTATTTTTACCAGAAGATCTCGCTTAAGTATCAGACACGGTGTCGATGATTCGATGTGTGTGTGTGTGTGTGTGTGTGTGTGTGTGTGTGTGTGTGTGTCACAAGGTCGACCTGCAAACCAACTACATCACTCTAGCTAAACAAATGACATTGCGTCGTTAACTAATATTTTTATGGTAATTACTAATACACTGTGCTGATTAATTTTTGAAAAGTCAGGTGTTTATGATAGGCCTAACCATTCTTGTAATACGTCTTACATACTGTATCTTATTATGAACGCACTGTCTATCAGATATTATAGACTATTCATATTAATGTTCGTATTTTACGATTAATTATGAAAGACGTTTTTAACATAATTGAACCACGGTTTGGGAATGCCCATCGTAAGTAAAAAGTGTCAATTATAAAAGAAAAATCTTGCGTAATACATCGTAAATTACACTAGCACATTACTAGTTATTGAAAGATACTGTATTAAATGTATTAAAAAAAATAAATTATATTAGTACATAAATGCTTACACGATATGGACGACGTAAGTTATATGACATCAAATAAACACTATTTTAGTGTAAAATAGCATAACACTATTTTAGTGTATTTATAACATAAATAATTGTTAAGTTTAATATATATTTATTAACTTTATAATTTTTTACGTATATTTCATTAAGGAAAATTTATGTTATGACCGCTTTTTACATACGTCGAACGTATATGTTACATAGCATCGAGCCGGGTCATAAATTTGGTGTAAAGATAAATACGTCTAAAGATACACATCATGTTAAAGATACTACAGTAAACCTATTTATGTCAAACAGTGGTTTCCGCTTAATGTTTAAAAACGCCTTGTGTATAGTAAATAATTGATTAAGTAACTAAATGTAGTAATGAAAGTATTTGAAAGCGCAAATAAAAATTAATAACTGAGAACCAGATAAAAATGAAGTGGCAATAATTTTTCCAGACGATCATAGTATGCTATGTACATTAAATGGCATACACAGCGAGGGCTGATAAAGCGAGGTGTGTGCACCCACGAACTTTCTTACATTAGAAATGACGATTGTGAAGATGTGATCTTCAAAAATGTCTTGCAGAAACAATACAAACAAAGAATAAAATTTGCTTTATGTTTTGGAAATAGTATTAAACAAACATAACGAGTCTGATACGCCACACAAACATTTCCAAAACAAATGACGCGAATTTGAAAGCTGCTGAATCAGTAAAAGCAGTATCAGTTTACTATGTAAGATGAAGACAAAAGCAATTCAGGTAATCTTACCACCTTACGTGAAAACTCTACAAACAATAAAGTGTAACGTGATGTAAAATTCATCTTTACTTTATTGAGCTCCGTCGCTTTTAGTTAATTATTTTGAAATAATGTTAAGGAATAATATTACATAGTGTTTGGAGGCACATGTTAATATATTTAGAATATTCCAATAGTATTTTCTTACACATTACATACTATTTATTATATTGTGACGGCAGCGGTATGCGAACACCTGCTCTCCGGTACCAGCGGTGGACACAGCGAGCCAATCCGGCATCAGCATTCGGGGCGAGCCAATTAGCGGTCCCGGTTAGTTAATAAAAACCCGGGCCGGCAGAAAATCGCTAACAGGACTGGTATTCAACGAAGCTGGTCGTTAGCCCAGCTCCTCCCGCATCGTCGTGAGCAAGGAAGACGCGCGGGTAATCCGGCTTCGGCCGGACCCGAGATGCCTGGCGTCTGGCAGTGACTGCCTAGCAGTCTCTGCCCGGCAGCCGTCGCACCTGGCCAGCATGCCTTCCACAGGCAACGGCCCAAGTGCCGAGTCGCTCGGCCCCGCCTTGCTGCCCCATCTGGGCGACTCGCCTGAATCGCCTCGGGCGATGGAGACGGATGATCCTCTCCCTAACCCGCTTCCTCCTCTTCCGGCCGACGAGTCGGGCGAGTTCGCGACCGTTGGTCGGCGTAATCGCCCGGCTAAGAAGCCCAAGAGGATCCACCCAACCGCTTCCTCTAGCACCTCGGCCATGGACATTGGACCTTCTCAGGGCCCACAGGCCGCGGTTCCGACTGCTTCGACAGCAGCTCCGGCTGCTGCCGCTGTTGGTCGTGCGCCGCCCCTGTACGTCCATAGCGTGTCTAATGTCGCCGCCTTATACAGACGGCTGATCGCGGCCCACGGCCTGTCGGCCGACAAGCTTGACCTGAAGCTGCTTGGCGGTGATACGGTCAGGATTGTCGTCCGCCAGCTCGAGGACCATCGCTTGGTCGAGGCCTTCCTCCAAGCACACAATCTCCAATACCACACCTTCACTCCTAAGCGGGTCAAGCCCTTGTCTGTAATTTTGCGAGGGCTTGACGCGCACACTGATCCTCAGGAGATCCTCTTGGAACTCCGCGACCTCGGGTACCCGGTGCAGGCAATTTTCCGCCTGTTCACTCACTCAGAAACCCGAGTACCTCTCCCGCTCGTCCGTCTCCAGCTCGAGAAGGGCGAGGCTGCTGACAAAATTTTCCACCTGACGCGGCTGTTTGGCTTCCGCGTCCGGGTGGAAACCAGTCGACCCCAGGGCAAGCTTGCGCAGTGCCACCGGTGCCAGAGGTTCGGCCATCACACCGACGTCTGCCGCAATGCCCCGGCCTGTCTACGATGTTCTCTGGGACATTCAACACAGGCCTGCACTGTGGCAGACAAAACCAAATTTCGCTGTATCAATTGTGGCCAAGGCCACGCAGCGAGTAACGTAAACTGCCCGGTCTATAAGGCGGAGCTCCTGCGGAAGCAAAAGCCGCAGGGGCCCCTCCCGAAGCCACGGCAGCCAGCTATGCAGCCCCAACCTAGACAGCCTAAAATGCAGGCTAGGCCTCAACCTCAGGCACAACCGGCACGGCGCGCGCCCTCTCCGGCTCCACCTCCAGCCCCTGCAAAGGCAACTAAACGTACCGCGTCTCCTTCCGAAGCAGAGACACGCCCAGTAGCTGTCATCTCGGTTTTGGAGCCGGAGAATGAACCCTCCATCTCCGCGGAACCTCCTACTCCCGCCTCTGCACCAGAGGTAGCCTCGCCGCCCCTGCCACCTCCGCGATTTCCGCGAGCAGGCATCAAACCCAGGAACAAAGGGATACCCACACCGGATGCTCGGCCCCGAGCTCCTGCCGGCCCACAGCCCAAGAAAAGTCCTGCTTCCCGGTATAAGTCCGACGAAGCGCAACAGCGTACTTTTCCTGCCGCTGATTCAAAACCGTCTGGCCCTGGTCCTATGGCTTCCACCACGACCCGATCTGCCGTAACACCTGGTCGCTCTTATGCGGCCTCAGTTTCCAGGCAAACCGCCCAGTCCGTCATTTCCAATGACGCACAGTTCGTCCGCGGCTTTCTGTCTAGCTACGACCTCCCGAAAGTCGCATCTACCTTCAGGTCCATCTGAGACCGCCTGGAAACTGCTGACCCAACTGAGAGATTCATGCTCTTGGTGGAAGCCAGCGAAGTCATAGGTCTTCTATGAACCGAGCCCTTAGACGAGATCTCTCGCTCGTAGCCTGGAATGCTAGCAACATCGGTACCAAGCATTCCGACCTTCTTGAATTCCTGGCTCGGTTCAAACCCGACGTACTTCTCCTCGGGGAAACCCACCTGACCCCGGCGAACCGGTTTCGATTACCAAATTACGTGGTTTATCGGGATGACCGAGTTGGCCGACGAGGAGGCGGCACGGCGATCGCGGTGAGGACCTCCATAGGTCATCATCGTGTCGCTTTGCCGCAGCTTACCAACCTAGAGGCCACCGCCATTGAGGTCCACGGAGCTCTTGGCGGCGTCCTCGTGGTCTCAGCTTACAAGCCCCCACAAGCTGAACTCCTTGTCGGCGACCTGGACGTCATCTTCGATTCCCATCGAAGGGTAATTTTGGCCGGCGATCTGAATTGCAAGCATCGCGTTTGGAATAGTCGCCTGACTACTCCGAACGGGAGGCGCTTGCTCAGTTTTGTTGAATCGCGCCGGGCGATGGTGTTTGGTCCAGCGCAACCCACGTTCTTTCCGTCACTGCCTAACGCGGCTCCCGATGTTCTGGACATCGCGGTGACCCAAGGAATTGTCTGTCCGGTCGAGGTATTCTCACTTACGGAGCTGACATCCGACCACAACCCTATCTTGGTCCACGTCGCTACCCAGCACGCCTATGCACGTTCTGACAAGCAGAAGGTTATCGATTGGGATCGCTACGGCCCGGCCTTGTGCCGTAGATTGCCGCCAGCGGCCCCACTCGATTCCGTTCGCCTCCTAGACGAAGCAGTTGCGGGAATCGAAGAGGCAATCATCTCGGCTATAGGCGTGTCTTCACGTACGCGAGCTGGCTTCACGCCTGACTACCAACGCATCCCTGAGGAAGTCTCTCTTCTCGCTCGCGAGAGGAATTACTTCCGGAAACGTTGGCAGAGGACCCGTGATCCGGCCGATAAGGCAGCATACAATCGGCTCACCGGACGACTGCGTGGCAGTCTGAAGGCGTTCCGACGTAGCTGTTGGGAACTCGACGTGGCCCGAACGGGGGATGCGGACCCGCAATCTCACCCGTACAGAATACCTACCGCATTGACGGGACGGAGGCGCCGACCTCCACTTCCCGCCATTGTTGGACCGTTCGGTCGACTCCTGGGTCGCCCGGAGGAGAAGGCCGAGTACTTGGGCTTGTGTTTCGAGCGTCAGTTCGCTCCCAACCCGCCTATGGACTGGGACTTCGACGAACAAGTCGAGATGGCTGTGGAAGACTTTCTGTCTCTTCCGATCACGGCGGAGCCCGAACCCATCTCTTTGGAAGAGGTCTCAGATCGGCTCGCTGAACTTCAGCCAAGAAAGGCTCCAGGCCCGGACGGTGTTACCAACACCGCTCTACGACTTCTTCCCGAGCCTGGAGTTCAATTCTTGACTGATTTGTTCAACGCGTGTCTTAGACTGGCCTACTTTCCCAAGAAATGGAGAAAGGCGACGGTTTTCGTGATCCCGAAGCAGGGAAAGGATACCACCCGCTCGGAAAACCTCCGGCCTATCAGCCTACTTTCCGCTACGTCCAAGGTTTTTGAGCGCCTCGTACAGCGTCGTGTACGAGAACATCTAACCAACTTTGACGTGCTGGTCCCCGAACAGTTCGGCTTTCGTGTGGGGCATTCGACCACTCATCAACTGATGAGACTGGTGGAAAGCATCACGGAAGCCGGGTGTCGGAGAGAACGGACCGTTGGCTGTTTCTTAGATGTTGAGAAAGCCTTCGACAGCGTATGGCATGATGGCCTTTTATTCAAACTTAGGGAAGTCCAGCTCCCGGACTGCTACCTCCATCTGGTTGCTAGCTTTCTGACGGAGAGGACCTTCTGCGTGAGAGTTGGCGATTCTGTCTCTTCCGAGAGACGAATCACAGCCGGCGTCCCTCAAGGTAGTGTTCTAGGCCCCCTTCTGTTCTCGATCTACGTCAACGACGTGCCGAGACAGCCTGGAGTCCAGATGGCCCTCTTCGCTGACGACACGGCCGTATTTACGGCCGATCGTCATGAGGAAAGGGCCGTCTCGACTGCAGCGCCAGCTCGACACGCTCGTGGACTGGACTGAGAATTGGAGAGTGCAACTCAACGCCACCAAGAGTGTAGCCGTCGAATTCTCCAAGCGACGGAAGAACCCCGTTAGGCAACTACGTATCGGCAGAACGTACTTGCGCTGGTCCAACGAGGTCAAGCACCTCGGCTTACACCTTGACCGTCGGCTCACCTGGCGTACCCACGCACAGACAGTTCTTAAGCGAGCATCCACTCGCCTGTGCGCACTGTTTCCACTCCTGATCAGCTCAGCCATGACCAGGAAATTGGGTAGGATGATCGTCGGCGCGTATCTGCTGCCGGTCATTACCTACGCCTGCCCGGTCTGGGGTTACCTCGCCGCAATGCATAAAAAGAAGTTGCAGAGCGTCCTCGACAGGGGGCTTCGGCTAGCGGCCAAAGTCCCCCGTCGCTTCTCATCTCGCCTTCTAAGGAGAGGACTTGGCGTCCGCTCCTTAGACGACACTTTCAGGCGGCTTGCACGCAAATTTTATGCACGTGCGGCGAGGTTCCCAGGCAATCCTCTAGTGACTGGGCTGGGAAGGTACCGTATACGCCCAGGTGATTCGTGGAAACGCCCTCGGTGTATACTGCGCTAGCGTAGGCTAGCACAACAGCCGAGAATCGGCCTGCTATAGAGCACGCGCCCTACTTGGGCAGGGCCACGAGGCAGGAGCTCCAGAAGGTAGCTCGGAACTCAGTTACCGTGCGGTTCGTCTCTGCGACGCACAACCGCAAAGCCCAGAGCGAAAAAATCGCTAACAAACAGTACTCTCCCAACTAAGTGCCTCCACCTTCTCTGCGCTCCGATCGTCTGGCGTACGTCCCCCCAAAAACCCCTTACCCACACGGCTGAAGGGAGCTCGTCTCCAAAACAGCCCGAGTCCGACCATACTGGTCGGTCTCAAACAGCAAAAAAAAAAAAAAAAAAAAATCGCCACGCCATCGGACGCACTTCAACTCCTCTCCTCTCTCGGACGACATCGAGGCGGAGTCAGCCGGAAGGAACGGCCGAAGAATAGAACCGCCGCCGTTCTTGCGTCTTCGCACTCCCTTTCCGCGCCAGCGATGGACGTCGCTGGACCGGCAGCCGACTCTACAACCGATGCCGAAAGAAGAGGAGGACTGTAGGACGCCACGATCAGCGGACGTAGCCGCCGAACATCTTAGCGCGGCACAACCAACATCAGCCTTCTCGCCACAAGGTCCTTTTTAGGGCCACCAAAAACACTAGAGTGTACGATTGGCGCCATTTGTCATGCGGCAAGCCTTTTGTCCGGTGACAAGATTTTAATTTTTTTGATTATTTATACAGTACTTTTATTTAGGTCTATTTCATATACTTCACCCCTCTTATCAGAGAATGGCAGGTAGTCTTTTACAACATAATTATTTAACAAAATTATTTTCCCTGTATTTATGCTTTTGTAAGATAAATGTCAATAAAGATGTTTAAAGTTGGAAACATTTATAGGAACAGGAGTGAATTTATTGGAAAATTAATCAACTCTCACAACTAATTTTGCTATTATATAAAGTTTATAATAGTTCAATTAAATAAAGGGGAAATTATTCAAGAGAGTGTTTTAGAAAAATCTGCTATAGAAGAAAGGATTCATAAAATGGAAAGAGCGTATGGTATAACTAAAGATATTTACAATAAAAAGTGCATATCTAAAAATGCGAAAATAAGGCATTACAGTACAGCAGTGAAGTCAGAATGCGTATATGCAAGTGAATGTTGTAACGTGACGGTTCCCTTAGAATAATAATTAATTGATAATTAATTGACGGTTCCCTTAGAGGGTTAAACATAATTATATTGAAGTACAGAGCAATAGGAAGGTAATAAACTTAATCATAAAATATAGGTATTAATAGGTGAAGTTAAGACTATTATAAAATAGAATAAGAATACAAACATATTAAAATGTGTAGATAGAACTTTGTAACCATAGTTCGAGTAGACTTCATAGTAAGTTATGTTCAGAATAGGTAAAAGCCTATAATATCTAGTATAGCTGAGTAACCAGTATCTTAAATAATGATTGTATAGATTAGGTAAAATGTAATAAAAACAGTACAACTAGATAAGGTAGTTGTATTTACCTGTGACAAATGAACAGATAGACAATGCAGAAAGAAATTAGTATTACCTAATGTGTGATAAAAATTTTATTGAATTAAAACTGTTATAATGTAGAGTTGCAAAAAGGATTCATTATTATATAATGAAGAAGGATCAAGATGTACTGAATAGTGTTATGTAAAATTTAGTAATAGGAAAATGAAACATGAAATGACTATTATAACTTATTAGGAAATAAGTAATAACAATTATTTGTAATAGACAAACTAATAATGTATTCAGTAAGATGTTGATTTTACAAAACCTGCATCTACTTTAGAAGGTAAAAAAGAACAGCATAATGTATAAAGAATAGATATTGAATAATAATATGTATTAGAAATAAGCATTTTGTACTTTAAGAAACAGATAATATTCAAGGGTACACTAGACAATATTATGTCTATGGTAAAATCCAAATGTTTTATAAGAAAGTAATGTTCACATTTGTAATCAGTAGTATTAAAATCAGTTTTGTTAACAACTAAAGTCGCATGTAAAGTAAAGTTATGTATCAAAAAGAATACTTTTAAGCATAAAATAATTTTATTTTAGGCCAAAATTCAAAAATGTTATTTTGAGAAATACTGAACAGAAACCTACATTGTGGGATCTCAAAATGATCAGTAGGAAAAGAGAATTCCATTGGTAACAATGTTATTACGATTGTATCTAGTATAAGGGAGTTATGTTGAAATTAATATTTTTTGGTAATTTTGATCACAAAAAGTGACGCCATGAGCTGACAATGCTTGATGTTTCACCCATTGGGAATTTTGCATATTTTGCACCAGCAAGCCCTAAAATTGAAACCAAGCGAGTTAGTTGATTGTTAAACTTCGAGCAGTAAAGAACGGATCCTCCGCTACACTTTTATACAAGAAAGTACAATCAGACTCGAACACAAGACAGGTTAGATGAATAGTGAACCATAGTTAAATGACCATTCCATTGAGTGATAAATCAATATTGTGAATCGTGTAAATAACAATAAAGGAATTATATTGTACAAATAACTAAAAGTGAATAAGAAAGGGTGTTCATAAAAAAAGGAAAGTATAGTGATTGTAATTCAATTTTAAAACGACTTACAGTATTATCAAGATATTATAATTCAACCTGCAACACTATATACACTAGTGAACTATTTTCCACACCACTGAACTATAAAACACTAACACTGTTGTAATTTTTTAGAAGTTAAGTGACTATTTCTTTGTGTTTAATTTCTGATGGAGTGTAACCTTCTTTAACCTGAAAAGGACACTGTTCGGCACTCACGAACTGTTCGTTACTATAGTTATAAGAATTTATTTTGTTGTATTATAGTATAATTTTAAACTGTGACGTTTTGTACTTCACTAAAGACATTTTCGCTATAATTATTGTAGTCTAAAAGAAAACACAAGGTTATATTTACATAGCGTAACGAATAACCTATTATGAGATTGGGTGTTTCAATAGTACCAACTGCTGAGCGTTAACATAGTAAGCCTGGAAAATTCATGTTAAGAAATATTTTATTTATTTTAAATTAAGAAGGGAAAGAAGGATTTCAAACATAAATAAAAAGAATATTGAAAGGAATTAATTTTGTACGAGTAATTATTTCTAATAATTAATATTTTTTCAATTAACGAGTGCTGGCGTTTTCAAAAATAAAATTGAAGAGTTGGCATTACATTTTTGGCGTGCAATGTGAGGTTTAAATCGTTAAACTACGTAAGTAATTAAGAAATAAATAAAGGGATTAATTAAAACGAAATAAAGCAAATCAATAAATTAATAAAACTAATATTTGTTAATGACCGTTACGAATTGGTGCCGACACAGAGAAGCGTAGAAATGGTTGCAAAACAAAAATAATAAACAATTATTATTGACACATTAAATATTGGTGTTCGCAACATGAAGCGAAAAGTAACAAGAAAATTAATTAATTATTTTTATTGTGACTAGAAAAAAAACCCTCTAAACTCTCTCTCTATTTATGCACCTAAGCATTCAAAGAATTTCGACGAAACCGAAACATCGAAGCATGATAATGTTTTTAGGCTTTTGAAACGTATAATGTGGATTACGTTTGGTGGATTACGTAAATCATTTCCAAATCACAGACGATCACAAACAGAGGATGTAAAACCAAATTTATTCTCACTAAAACGTTTACTAAACTCAATGTCAGCAGCGATTATTCCTGTCTTGATGCGTTTACATATCAAATTTCTAGACTGTGGGGAATCGAAAGTGTGGAAGCGTCACGTTTTTCGATGACGTTTTTGTGGAATTACCCCCCGCCAAAAAATATTGTCATGTTAAAAAAAGAAAAATATATAAAAATATACAACGAAGTAATCATCTAACTTTACAGATTGGCACCAAAAACTAGGGGCTCTAGGAAATAACAAAATCAAATATTTTGAATATTTTGAAACTTTACAGTTTTGGCGCTTACCACGTGAGGCGTAATAGAGTAACTAAATTATTCAATTATTTAATATTTGTAAAAAATCAGTAATTTTACAATGTCTAGCTTTGAATTACAATTTAGAGAAACTAGAAATATTGGAAAAACAAATTATTAGGAAAATATTAGGCCAACGAAAAACTTCAGAATGTTGGAAATTAAGAAGTAATGATGAAATATATAAGAGTATAGAAAATATAACAGAAGCAATGAGAAAAAAGGACTATTATTTTTTGGACATTTATATAGAATGGACGACAATAGGTTAACAAAGAAGATCTCCATAGTGAAAAAGTACGGTAAACATCAAGTTGGATTAAAGAAGTCCAAAAGGGTTCAGAAAAGAATAATATAAACGCAGAAGCAGCAACTGAAGGAGAATTTTTCGGGCAACCGTGTTAAAAATGGAAGGAGTCCAGCGAAGAGAGAAAAACGTAGGTTCAAAGTAGACTGCAGACAGGAAGAAGAGACACAGTGAAAAGATGAAAGCGTATTGGGGAAAAAGAAAAGAACAAGGAATAAAAAATTGAAATTGGCATGTGGTCCTTATATGGCCGATACAAAACAAAAGTTTACAATAGCACTTACCCATAAAGTGGCTTCTGCCACTTAACTATATCCGATGTCAGGAGGACATCAAACGTCTCTCATATCAAAAGTAAAATACATTATCTCATTACATTTTTGAACTTTCAAGTAAGATCATCCGGTATCTTAAATACACATACCACCTTATTACATTTTTGCATTAATTTATTTCTTTGAATGGGAGTATTGATAATAATTGAATTACAGTGTTACTCCAAGCATAGTGTTAAATATTTTTTCAGTGCATACAGCGTTCAAAAACGCGACTGAGAAACTAACTACTGTTTCCCTGTTTTGTGCTTCATTTACTGTTACGAACGCCTACTCTGTTCAAGTTAGTTAAACGTCGTGTGTCTGTAACTGACGGCAGGCATAAAGAGGTGTACAGCACGTTGCTGTCGCGTTGATTGTCATCAACACTTCTCGAGTCCTCGTTTACCGTCTGTATAACTTTGTTCATTATAACTATGACACGACACAGCATTCGCTAGAGCATATCATTACTTAGCTACTGAAACGAGTAACACTGTAGCAGGCTAAAGGATTAAAGTGTTCGTACGTACCACTCCTATTGTGGATCTGGAGACAAGTATCACATGGTAGAGTCAAGAAGGTGTAGCGTGACCCAAAGATTGCCGATTGGATGACGTCAGTTGCTAGTTTTATTAAGGAGTGATAGGTGTTTTTACGCTACTACACAACTGTGAAAACGACATAACTTAACTTTAAGTCACATTATTTGCATCCGCTGAATAGAGTTCTGTGGACACGCATGCAAAGTTTTACGAAAATCGGTCGATGCGTTTAAAAGTTATCGCGAGACACATCCCAAATAGATAGACAGGCAGACAAATGCCATATGGTCAAGTTAAAACTGAGAAAGCACACATTTCAAAGGTACACAATTATAGTGCAATAGTGTAATTGGTGTATAATACCGCATAATAGTATAATTATAAAAAGAAATGTATAATTGTAAAAACAAATGTTACAACAATAGAAATAATTTTATATTTGACTTTAAGCCTTAAAGTCACTCGTTAATGGATCGAGTCTCTGATAATACGCACCGTTGTTTAACGTTTTGTAAGTAAAAGTAATTATTTTTGCAGCGTTTATGTTAAAAATATAAACAAATAGTGTGTACATGAACGCGTGCGTACAGGCGCGGTAAGACGATGACTGTAAACAATTACAGGAATATGACAAGCGAAGGAGTAGTAGACCTACAGCTGCCGCGTCCTACTATCTCGTGCGCGGATGTGTGGCTTGTTTTCAGTGACCGAATTAAACGTTCCTTAAACCAGAAGTCTTACTGCGTACAATACTGTTGTTTTTTTCCTACTGTATACGTACTGATAAAATAATTAGACATGAAATGGGTGTCTGGCTGCCCATTGTCTAAAGATCTCATTGCGCGTGTGTAGCTTTGACGCGTTGCTTTCCGGGAAAACATTTTGTGTTCAGAACAGCTGATTGGTTGGTGTGTCACATGGTTTAATGTCATGGTTGGTCGCCTTAAAATACCCAATTTCCTGCACTCCCATACCTACTCACCACTACAAACTGTGCAAACGATTTCATGTCTTACTGTTTCCTCTGTAAGTCGTCTGCTTCCTACAGAGAGTAAAGCTTGGCAGCTATCTTAATATAAATAAAATTCATTGTATGTATCTATGTATGTACGTATGTTCCACATCTCCTCCTAAACCACTGGACCGATTTCAACCAAACTTGGCGCAAATATTTTACCCAACGAGAAAACCAACATAGGACAGGTGTTTTTTTTCGATACGATCCTTTGGGGTCTAAAACAACTATTAGACCTGGTTACCATGGCAACCCAATAGAATACATTCTGGTTGCCATAGCAACCAACAAAATAAATACCTTTGTAGTTTAATGAGAAAATTTCTCGATTCTGTTAACCTTACATTTCTAATATTATTGTTGCTCTATTTGCTTGGCGAAAAATCGTGCACCATATCAGACAATTTAACCAAGGTTTTTAAGTTCATACCAGCATTAATTATAAATAAAGATATAGGTTTTGATATCGAAGGTGGTGTATGCATCTTAAGAAACTTCTTAATAGTGCGTGAATTCAGCGTTGTTTCAGTTTGAATTTAAAAGTGGATAAGTTAAGATCGAAGTAAGTTATAAGCGAGTATGAAAAACAACGTTTTGATAGCAAATGTATTCAGATCGTAGTGTTCAGGCAATATAAATGGGCTTGCTTCAGTTTGAATTTAAAAATTGATAAGCTGAACTCTATAGAAGTATTGTATTGTTAGAATACGTTTAGGAGACACTAATTTAACAAATACCTTATTTCAACATTAACACAATGAATTATAAAACGACAGTTAAATACGCAGCGCGTGCAAGTGCTGTAGACTTTTTATTGAAATCTAATTTAGCTGTTCGCCCTCTCCCAGAGTTAGAAATCGGGCAGGAGCATAACGCGCAACAGAATTCTTCTGCAGATATAAGAATAAAGTTTATGACATGTTCTTAAACAGGTGCGCTACAGATGAACCCGAGCAACGCTGGGTAAATCGGCTAGTATTCCATAAAAACAACTAATAGAGTCCACAACCTTGCCTTTGTCTTATGCTGTGTTGGTTTCCCGCTTTAGTATACGTATTTTAAGGAACCAAACACTATCAGGTTCAAAAAGTTCTGACGGTAAGTTACAGTCTCGCCCAAACAGATTAGTTTGTTCCAAAATGTTCTGTTTTCCAGATTTTAAACAAATCAAATTAAAATTATTTTCACATGAAGAGTAACACACACTGAAACAGTCGTAATTACTTCTAGTTATCCGAGTCTGACGTACGGGTACGATTAGGCCTACAAAAACTATTATTAACTAATGGAAACGACACGTTCGTAATGTTTCCATCTTTTATTGCAACAGAACACAGGATGATAAGCTATGTTGTTTATATCAGACCACATGGATGACGAGCATTTTCTTGTTTAAATTTGTTTTATGTAATATTTGGTCTTTTAGTCGTAAGTATTGTATTTAGAAATGGATAAGCATGTAGGGTATACCAAACTCTTCATAAAAAGATGTTCTATATTGTCATGTATTTTTTGTGTGAATTTGTGCGCGTGTGCGGGTGTGATAATCTGTGATCGCTATAGCTTCAGGGGTAGTAAACCGATTGACGTGAAACTTTGACAAGGAATTATTTAGGTAAATAGCTTCAATTTGTGTATACTCTAAGGTTCATAACTATTTTAGAAACATGTTTTTTTTTTAGTGAAGAAAAACTCAATTGTAACTCTTATCAATGATAGGGTAATAAAAATTGTAGATATTTTCCATGCAGGAATTTGCTAAATTATACAAAGTTTTTCATGAAATTTGTATATCTGTTTGTTCCATCAATCATGTGACTTGGGCTTAGCATATCAGAATACACTAAATTCAGTGAGATTCATACGTTGTTGAGTTAGGATGGACACAATCTCACTGTAGAAGTTGCAAGGGGAAGTTGTGCCCGGTGAAGAGAGTTGTTCTCTTACGAACGTAGAAATATCATATATAAAATAAACCTTGGTAATTCTTAACGAAGTTTTGCGTTAAGAACCGAGTGGGTAAAATATTTAGATGAAATTAAAAATATAATACAGTGCTGTTTCGTGTAAGTTAAGATATCCGCTTAGGGGATTTAAAGACGCTTCAAGATATCGTGGAGGGTGTACATTAAACGCACCGCATTAGTTAATACCCATATTAATCCTGAGATTAAGAAAATATAAAATATACGTTAATAATAAACTGTACGAGTGAAATTTATAATCATTGTGAGTGAACAATTTATGAAGAAACTAATTAATGTTAGCAGTCTGGCTGTAGAAGAGGACGACAAGACGAAGGGGACGCCAGGACGAAGAGGACACCAGGCAGGAGTATCGCTGTAGAAGAGGACGATGAGACGAAGAGGACGCCAAGAAGGAGTGACGCTGTAGAAGAGGACGACGAGACGAAGAGGACACCAGGAAGGAGTGACGCTGAAGAAGAGGACGACGAGACGAAGAGGACACCAGGAAGGAGTGACGCTGAAGAAGAGGACGCCAGGAAGGGAGCGACGAGAAGAGAGGAGGACGTTGCAGAAATCAAGTAAAATCGATTTATATTATCGAACAATACAAACAATTATTTCTATTATCAATACATGACAATTTAAAATACAGTATACACAATTTTTAAACAATATTTATGTGTATAATAAATAATTTTTCATCTCCTCCATAATAGACTTGTTTGTGATTTTTACACACTCACTATATCCTTATTAGTATAATAAAATTTGATCTGTTACAATATATATATATATATATATATATATAACTCAAAGTCTGAGGATTTATGGATACTGAATACAAAACCACACCGTTACACCGATTGCCACCAAATTTTCCACAGGTAACCTTTGACACAAGGCAAAAAATACTGTCTAACTTGGAATTTGATATTTTGCCCCGTTCGCACTACTTAGGCCTTTTTAGTGATGAATTTTCGTTGACACGTATAAATATGTCAACAACACCATGGAGACCAGAATTAATTACAATAGTAACAAGTAAATAAACAAATGATATTTAGCGGCATCGGAACTGTACCGTTATCCGTTCTTGCAGTTTTTAATGTTTTTAATATGCGATTGTATTGATATATCTTGTAAAATTTTGTATACAGATACGTCTATATATTTTTTAATTGTCTTAGATGATTATAAAATTTATGTTTATACGTATTTCTGATGATGCAATGAATAAGTAATTAAATATATTAAATACTACTACTAAAGATGACAAAAACACCATGGAGACCAGAATTAATTTCCATAGTAACAAGTAAATAAACAAAAGCTATTTAGTGGGATCGGAACTGTATACGTATTTATCCATTCCTGCAGTACATTTTCGATGTTTTATGTAATACTAGCGGAATACCCGTGCTTTGCTACGGAGTTTCACGTTGTACGTAATGAAAATGTTAGTTTAATTAATAAAGTTCAATTAAAGTAGGTTTCTTATAAATAAATAGCTGTTGCCCACGACTTCGTTCGCGTGGTCTTCAATTTAATGTGATAATATATTTAGAACAGAATCTATTCTATTGAGTTGCCATAGTAACCAGATCTAATAGTTTTTTAAGATCCCAAAGGACCCCCCCAGAGGATCGTATCGAAAAAAACACCTGTCCTATGTTGGTTCTCCCGTTGCGTAAAATATTTTTGCCAAGTTTGGTTGAAATCGGTCCAATGGTTTAGGAGGAGATGTGGAAGACCCCAAAGGACCCCCCAAAGGATCGTATCGAAAAAACACTTGTCCTATGTTGGTTCTCCCTTTGCGTAAAATATGTGTGCCAAGTTTGGTTGAAATCGGTCCAGTGGTTTAGGAGGAGATGTGGAAGACCCCAAAGGACCCCGTCGAAAAAAAACACCTATCCCTTGTTGGTTCTCCCGTTGCGTAAAATATTTGTGCCAAGTTTGGTTGAAATCGGTCCAGTGGTTTAGGAGGAGATGTGGAAGACACCAAAGGACCCCCAAAAGGACCCCCCGAAGGATCATATCGAAAAAACACATATTCTATGTTGGTTCTCCCGTTGCGTAAAATATTTGTGCCAAGTTTGGTTGAAATCGGTCCAGTGGTTTAGGAGAAGATGTGGAAGACCCCAAATAACCCCCAAAAGGACCCCATCGAAAAAACACCTATCCTATGTTGGTTCTCCTGTTGCGTAAAATATTTGTGCCACGTTTGGTTGAAATCGGTCCAGTGGTTTAGGAGGAGATGTGGAAGACCCCAAAGAACCCCCCAAAGGACCCCATCGAAAAAAATTTAGAAACCTTCGCGGGCGTGCGCACAACAACTCACCGAAGTTTCATCGCAATTGGATGAATGGTATAGGAACGCATACGGGACAAAGAAACAAAGAAACATTCATTTTTATATATAAGAGATGCGATTGTATCGATTTATATTACGATGCGGAAAAGAAAATATCGGTATGGAGAACCATACATGACTTCCATGTTCTAAGATTTATATTTAAAATCATATTCGAAATGAAATATTTCCATAGAAACTACTTCTTTCTATTACTTCAGTCTTAACCACAGTACTGTGGTCACTAACGTATACCACCTCACGTTTTTGCACTCGATTGTCACTAATGATGGCAGTCGATGGCACTGCCAAAACACCTGGTTTTACAGAAAACATTGGACTACGGCTAAACAGCCCGGGAAGAAATTTTAACAAAAAGCTACTTCTTTGTTGCCGATAACGTAGTACACATAAAAAATTCTCCCCTCCCTCTTCAACAATAATTTTCATGAATAGAAAATTACCCCCACCCCGTTCAAGTAACCTCTTCATTTATAGATATTTCATCTACGTTCTACAGTGGATTATTATGAGCTTCTTATCAGGATACTTTGTTTATCAAATCTGAGTACTTTACTCTTGTTAAAACATAAAATGTTGCAGGTAAACTACCCCTTTCTCTTAACCGACCTTCACCAAAATCAATAGGCCTTCAGCCCTCTACAATTCAGGGATGGGTGCAAAAAAAATATTTGATTCTGTTTGAATGTGCGTCAGTTATCGTTCGTCATGGAAACATTTCTCTTCTTACAACATAAAATGTTGCAGGTAAACAACCCCTTTCCCTTAACCGACCTTCAACAAAATCAACAGGCCTTCACTTCTTTACAATTCAGGATGGTATGCAAAAAATTATTTGATTCTGTTTGAATTTGCGGCTGTTATCGTTTGCCAAAAAAAATTACCCTTGATAAAAAAAAAGTTGCAGGTAAACTACCCCTTTACCTTAGCCGATCTTCACCACGGGAACAAACTTTGAGTTCTGGATAATTCAAAAAGGTATGCAAAAAAGTAGTTGACTCTGTTTGAATTTACGGCAGTTATCGGTCGTCATAGAAAAAATTACCCTTGCTAAAACATAAAATGTTGCTGGTAAACTACCCCTTTCCCTTAACCGATTTTCACCAAAACCAACAGGTCTTGACAACTCTACAATTCAGGGCTGTATCCAAAACATTATTTGATTCTGTTTGAATTTGCGGCTGTTATCGTTTGCCACAGAAAAAAATTACCATTGATAAAAAAAACGTTGCTGGTAAACTACCCCTTTCCATTAACCGATGTTCACCAAAAACAATACGTCTTGAGTACTCTACAAATCAGGGCTGTATGCAAAAAATTGTTTGATTCTTTTCGAATTTGCGGCTCTTATCGTTTGCCATAGAAAGTACCCTAGTTAAAAACATAAAATATAGCAGGTAAACTACCCCTTTCCCTTAACCGATCTTCACCAAAATCAATAGACCTTGAGCTCTCTGCAACTCAGGAAAGAGTGCAAAAAAATTATTTGATTCTCATTGAATTTTCGGCAGTTATCGTTCGTCATAAAAATTACCCTTTTTAAAACATAAAACGTTGCTGATAAACTACCCCTCCCCTTAACCGACCTTCAACAAAATCAACAGACCTTGAGTTCTCTTTAGTTCAAAAAGGTATGCAAAAACCTAGTTGATTCTGTTTGAATTTACGGCAGTTATCGTTCGTCATATAAAAAATTACCCTGGGTAAAACATAAAATGTTGCTGGTAAACTACTCCTTTCCCTTAACCGATCTTCACCAACACCAATAGGTATTGAGAACTCTACAATACAGGGCTGTATGCAAAACATCATTTGATTCTGTTGGAATTTGCGGCTGTTAACGTTTACTATAGAAAAAAATTACCCTTGATAAAAAACCGTTGCCGGTAAACTACCCCTTTCCCATAACCGATCTTCACCAAAAACGATAGGTCTTGAGTAATCTACAATTCAGGCCTGTATGGAAACAATTATTTGATTCTGTTTGAATTTGCGGCTGTTATCGTTTGCCATAAAAAACACCCTTGATAAAACATAAAACGTTGCTGTAAACTACCCTATTCCATTAACCAATCTTCACCAAAAACAATAGGTCTTGAGAACTCTACAATTCAGGGCTGTATACAAAACATTAGTTGATTCTCTTTGAATTTACGGCAGTTATCGTTCGTCATAGAAAAAATACCCTTGTTGAAACATAAAACGTTGCAGGTAAACTACCCCTTTCCCTTAACCGATCTTCAACAAAATCAACAGACCTTGAGAACTCTACATTTCAGGGCTGTATGCAAAATATTATATGATTCTGTTTGAATTTGCGGCTGTTATCGTTTGCCATACAAAATACCCTTAATAAGACAAAAAATGTGTCTGGTAAACTACCCCTTTCCCTTAACCGATCTTCACCAAAAACAACAACTCTTTAGTACTCAACGAAACAGAGCAGTATGCAAAAACGTATTTGATCCTGTTTGAATTTGCGGCTCTTATCGTTTGCCATAGAAAATACCCTTTTAAAACATAAAACGTTGCCGGTAAACTACCCCTTTCCCTTAACCGATCTTCACCAACACCAGTAGGTATTGAGAACTCTATAATACAGGGCTGTATGCAAAACATCATTTGATTCTGTTTGAATTTGCGGCTGCTATCATTTACCATAGAAAAAATTACCCTTGATAAAAAACCGTTGCCAGTAAACTACCCCTTTACCTTAACCGATCTTCACCAAAAACGACAGGTCTTGAGAACTCTGCAATTCAGAGCTGTATGCAAAATATTATATGATTTTGTTTGAATTTGCGGGTGTTATCGTTTGCCATACAAAATACCCTTGATAAAACAAAAAACATGGCTGGTAAACTACCCCTTTCCCTTAAACGATCTTCACCAAAAACAATAGGTCTTTAGTACTCAAGAAATCAGGGCTGTATGCAAAAACTTATTTGATTCTGTTTGAATTTGCGGCTCATATCGTTTGCCATAGAAAATACCCTTTTAAAACATAAAACGTTGCAGGTAAACTACCCCTTTCCCTTAACCGATCTTCACCAAAAACAAAAGGTCTTGAGAACTGTATATTTCAGGGCAGTATGCGAAACATTATTTGATTATGTTTGAATTTGCGGCCGTTATCGTTTGCCATAAAAAATACCCTTTGGAAAAACATAAAACGTTGCTGGTAAACTACCCCTTCCCCATAACCGATCTTTACCAAAATCAACAGATCTTGAGAACTCTATAATTCAGGGCTGTATGCGAAATATTATTTGATTCTGTTTGAATTTGCGGCTGTTATCGTTTGCCAAACAAACAAAATTACCCTTGATAATAAAAAACCGTTGCTGGTAAACTACCCCTTTCCCTCAACCGATCTTCACTAAAAACAATAGGTCGCGAGTACTCTACAAATCAGGGCTGTATACAAAAAACTATTTGATTCTGTTTGAATTTGCGGCTGTTATCGTTTGCCATAGAAAGAAATACACACACACACACACACACACACACACACACACACACACACACACACACACACACACACACACACACACACACACACACACACACACACACACACACACACACACACACACACACACACACACACACACACACACACACACACACACACTTTTCGAAAAACGACTTTTTTTCATGTTTTGAGTGTAGTACAATCAGAATCTGCAATAATCTCGAACACAATTTTTTTTCCATCACCATACTTCCATTTTCTTAAGGAACATGGAAGTAAAAATGTACTAATTGTAAATTGTCCTATTATTTAATGCAAAGCGAAATTACGTGTTGTTTCATTTGTGAGGTTAGGTTGAAACCCCTACTTCATTTTGAGTAGTTAAAACAAAAAGAATATTTCTTTTTGTAAAGAGGGGTTACAAGTTAATTAAAACTAGGCTAAGGCCTAGAGAAGCTAAAAATTGCGCTGGATCCAGTAAGACGGGACTTGCAATAAAAACTCAAGAATTAAATAATTAACAATGGTTTTATTATTCTATCTCATAATATTGATAACAAAAAACAACAGTGATTTAGAATTCCCCTTTTAAATGGTTAACTAAAGAAGTATACCCTCTCAACAAGGCCACCTGAAAAATATTAACTGAATCCATGAAAATAATTGCTATGTCACCATCAATGAATTGAAAATG
Organism: Magicicada septendecula; assembly: GCA_034769895.1. Lineage (NCBI taxonomy): Eukaryota > Metazoa > Arthropoda > Insecta > Hemiptera > Cicadidae > Magicicada > Magicicada septendecula. The sequence continues at coordinate 805,262,175 of CM068368.1, read as the reverse complement.
TAAAATAATCATTAACCTCAAAATAAAACTCCCATTAAACTATTTCTTAAAATATAAAATTTATATCATATGTTTCTTTTAAAATGCAGTATATAAATTGATGAAGGTAAATAATTTCATTCACAGTTACTATTAATAATTAAAATAATTATTCATCCAATTTAAATGAACTTTAAAGGTGACACTTACTATACTTGTTAAATAAAATAATTAATTTTCATAAAGAAATGATCAGCCACGATTATTGAGATAGAATACTCGTCTACTGGTGTATATAAATTCTAATAATAATAAAATCCCTATATCCCACCAAAAGTACAGCAATGCATAATATTTATATATATATATATATATCCCCCAAAATGTACACAGAAATATACAGACATAACACGTTCCACAAGACAAATTTACATATACAATAGTATACAAATACATAAAGGTCTCTTGCCACGCCCTTTTTTTATATTAGCCTTCTGGTGTATATAAATTCTAAACTTCTTCTTTATAGGAATCCCAATTAGGATTAAAGATTTATTTCTATAAATGTACCCCCATGGTGTGGGTTAATTGCACGTCATGTGTATCATAAAGTATTGCATACAAATGTCCCCAGGACATTAAAATTTAAAACCAAGTGCCTAAGTGGCTAAGTGCTAAAATACTTAACTAAGGTGAGAAATAAAAAAAATGTTTAAAATAATTAACGCCCCCCAGTTACCATGATTAAAATAAAGAATTTATATAGACTAAAATAGGGCCAATTAATGAAAGGGAAAAATTGCACAATATTAGCACCTTATATAAAAAAATACATTTGTGTATCAGAGACGGACATGTTTCTTCAATTTATAACCAGTCTCAACAACCTTGTTTCAACAACCTTGTTTCGAGAAACAAGTTGAAAAGTGTTTCGACATGCACAGCTTGGTTGAAACTAATTTAAAATAACACCTACCTCCCCAGTAATCTTTTTATACAAATGACATAACCAGATTTTAAAAATAAGAGAAAATATATGTTTTTATGCATAGTAAATTAAACTTGAGAAAATGGGTAATAACAAAACTGACTTTAAATCTGTAGCGAAAGTACTATAAAGAAATGAGTGGAAATCTAAGTTGGATGCTGTGTTGTAGACATGTCAGTCTCTGAACTGACAATTTACTATACATGTATTGAAATTTACAATTAATACTTAGTGTTCACACTAAACTGTCCCATCAATTGGGGATCCAAATGAATGTATAACTGGTGCCATGTTGATTCTACGTGTGAATATAAATGGATATTTTTCACCTGCTTATATGTGCCCAGAAGGATGATCTTTTATTTATAGCGTGGCGATCTCATGATTGGCATGTTGTTGCGACCGTTGTTCTCTTCGGTGTCGAGTGTGGAGCTTTTAAGATGTCATTTCGTTCAGTGGCAGCAGGACTTGTCTCTGTTCAGTGAACCCTATTGTCACACATTACATCTTTAGTGAGAGACCACACACAAATGCCCCCACTGTTTGGACACCCTCCAAAATACATAAATAAAAACAACACCTAGTTGTGTTGTACATAATAAAACTTGGTAACATTATTTTGGCCAACATGCCTTACTTAAAAAGTTCTCTAACAATGATTCTTTATAACGCTTTATAACTTGAACCTCACTGAATGTGAGTTGCTTTTGCAATACAATAATCTATCTTGGCTCTGTAACATCTTATGAACTTATTACTTTGAGTGAAATTGAGGTTACCACGTGGCGCAGAATTTATTTAAAACACATAGTTTTTACTCCATAGAATCTGAGAATACTATAACTTTGAATGTGACATGATTTACGTTTAAAACGTGCCTGAGTAAGTTCCCAATTATATATGTATAAAGTTTTACTGTCATTGTAGCAAAACTTTATACCACTTAATGACGACACATTGTGAAATAGGTTAAGTGCTCAACCGAATCTCGTTACATCAGTGTTAATGAAAGTGTAAAATTAAATATATTGTGGTTATTGTACTTTAGGTATTAAAGCCGAGATTCTGACACTCCAATAATCAAGTTTTATTGGTTTATAAAAACTTTACGAACAATCACGCATCTCACAATGCATGCTCCGACAAGTGGGCACGCTTACTCAAGCTTACTAAAAAAACATTTTCTCCTTTAAAAATTTAGTATATAATTAATATAATGAAATCAAAACTTACCGCAGTCATTAAGAAACTTATCTCATATTTAAAAGAAGTCGACGCTAGATTTTCACACCTCTCTCCACCGAAGAGATTTTCTACGAGGTCCTCAGCTAGGCTTCGATTTTGAGACAAGCCTTAACAGAAAATTTCCGTTCGTTGTCCGTTTGTAAGGAAATTCTCACCAGGACGCAGCACTGTTTTAAAACTGCTGCAAAATCTCAGCAGATGGCGACACGGATCAAACAGTGAAAATTCGAAAACGGTAGCCGCTCCTATCCGCGGGTAGAGAGCAGCACTCCTTATTACATTAACTTTTGTACTGTCTTTACCGTCAAAAAAAAAAAATGCCAATAAACTCGCGCTGAATCATTTGACTCATCACAAGGTGACAACGGTTTTTGGTTTTTTGTTTACTGCTGGAATAAGTAAAAGCCATGGTTGAGGAAAACATAATGTTTAATGTGTTATGCAATGCTTCTAACACAGTAACACTTAAAATAAAGAATTTAGCGTTTTTGATTTAACATTTACTTTATAAATATCTCCAAAGGCTTTATAAACGGGTACTTTTAATTTTCCAAAGGCTTTATAAACGGGTACTTTTAAATATCCAAAGTCTGTTGCACCAACATAATAATTTAGTAGAAGTTAAAATAGTACAAGTGTTGAAAACAGCTTTGGAGAGAATTTGACTAATGAGTACAAAATTGTTATACTAGCTGACAGAACGTCATATAGACATAGACAATAAAAATTATATTAAAATACTTATTAAAAGTCAGATATTCGCGTGAAAAGCCGCGGGTAACAGCTAGTTATATTATATAGTAGTAATTTATGCATCCCATGCGATGTATACTGTGTTACTTAATGCAATAATTAGTGGGAAAATATATGTATACTGAACCCACACATTAGCTCCCATGTAGTATTACTATTGCTATTGTCCTAGAGCTCTGTTATTATCTTCAGTTTACCGATAAACGATAATCAAGTTTAACTAAGTTATTCTTCTATTAACCACTGAATTATAATCGGAAATAAGTTAGGACTTTCTGAAACTTTATAAACGTTTAGAAAGGAAAAGAATAATTTCCGTATTTTTCATTGTTTCTTCTACCACCCCTTTAAAGAACTGCACTTCATGCTAATGCCTCCATCTGTAACATCTTACAAATTACATTTTATTTTAATATGTTAATCAATTAGTTACTATTTCTCAATTATTTTAACAAAATTTATCCGAACAGTCAAATATCAGAACTCGCTGGAAAAGGAAAGCCGCAAATTTGTTACACTTATTGGTGGTCAATATGTGCAACGCATTCTAACCTCTTTTTCTATTAATAAATTGAAATTTTGTTGACTGTTAAATATTTTATCATTTTCATATTTTAAAAAGAAAAAACGGAGTAGTACGACCAAGCTATATTCGCCACTTCAGAAGACGATATCCTGCGAGAAATATACCTCTTACATAAAATAGGAAATGAATATAACTGTAACATATCTGAATCAGAGACAAAAGTAATGGCCCTTATAGGAGATGAACCGATTCAGACCAAAATATGCATAGACAACGCATGCATGGAACAAGTACGACATTTCAACTATCTTGGACGTGACATTACTTATGATCAAGATAGAGATATATAATATTAAGTGACGTATTTCACAAGAATGTGTGAAACGATTTGGAGAACGTTGGGAAACAGCAGAAATGTAGTTTCTGAGATCAGTTAAAACATATTTTACACTATAAAATATAAGGAATGAAGTGAAAAGAAGTGACTTAGATATTTTTGCAGTTAATTAATATATAAATAATGTATTCACCACATCAATAGAATGGAAGAAAGTAGAATACCAAAGATGGCGATAGATGGAGGCAGAACAAAAAGCAGAAATAGACCTATAGACCTAAGAAAAGGTAGACTGTGGAACAGGAAGAAGCCGCTAAAGCCTAAAGCCGTTAAGAAGAAGATGATGATGATTGTTTTAATACACAATAATTTTTGAACGTATAGACAGAAAATGAATTAACAGTAACACGAATCTACAACGATCTGACGAGACCGTCAGAAGGATGTTTATCACCGTGATATGTATTGGAATCATGGCCGGCTCATTTTTTAACTTGTTTTTTTTTTTTAAATGAACGTACGTTGATAATACAACAAATACAGGTTTAGCCACAAATAAAGTTGTTTCAAATGTATCCATAAGTAACAGTGTTTTTTTCATAGGACCTAAGTCACTTGTTGGCTTATTATGCCTAAACAGTAAAGCGTATAAGTATATTTTAAAAACGTTTCGTTATTTTATTGAACGTTTTATTATTCTTTTTTTTCTTTATATGCAGTAAATTATTGTATACAGTAATACAGTACACAGTACACAGTATACAGTAAGTAATTGTATATAGTACTGTACGGGACGATATATAATACGTATTACAAATACACATATTAAATGAACAGTAAGTACAAGATTTACACCAATTTAATGTATCACCAATACATACCTGCCAATACGTAACAAGATTTACACCAATGCATACCTCCTTCAATGTCACTTAAAAAAAAGTTAAGTGACGACTATTTGCAGCCGAATGTTTAATCGCAATGTTATTTATTGTAGAAAAACTACTGTCTTTATAAACTTTTATATTTTTTTTAAACATTTACGAATGAAATAAAATTATAAATCAACATAAACTATTCGTATGTTATGTGTGTATACTTGCGCGCGCTTTTTCAATAGAATGTTGTAATGAAGATACGTTTTTCTTTTTTTTACACGTTCTTATTTGCAAAGCATAATCAGGTCAAGTGTATACCGTGAGTACAAAAAGTCGGTTATGTATCCACGACAGCAACGTTCGTTTATATCAGACAATGCATTTAGTAAAGAAAATAATATGAAAGAACTCTTTTATGCACAATTCTATTAGGAATTCGCCTTTTTAATTTGATTGCATGAGTCTCAGATACTATCTGGGTTTTCTCGTTACACAGTGTACTTTAAATTCAAAAGACCACTACTAAGTTACACTTTTTATTACAGCTAAAGAAAATGTTTAATAAATAATTTTTTAATAGAAATATGATAACAGGAAAACAGTCTTTGTTAGAAGAAGAAGAAGACCTTACTTAGTAGTCTTTAGTGTCAAAAGCAAATAATCGAATTCTCAATAAAAATATTAAAGTAAAAAGGTTAATACCAAATCAACCTTTATGATTTTGATTTTTTATTTCAGAACGTTTAATGCAATGTTGTTACAAGACTAGTAAATAAACGGATTATTTTGTATTCTCACCCGAATTATTCTCAAACAGTGCGTTTTAAATAACAGAACTTACGCAAAGGATTCACTTCTGTTACAAGTTACATAGTGAGGTCTCCGTCAGCTAATCTAGAGGCTAAATAATTTTACAAGCAGCGTTTAATTAGTTAGGTCCTCCCTTAACCGCCAAGCCTACTACCAAGCATACATAGGACATTGATTATACACTGTTTTCCCATTTATCGAGTGTAGTTTTCCAGGCTTATTAGCAAAATTTTTGTATTCTTATTTATACCCTGATTAACGAAAGAAAGTGACTGGCGGAGCGGCCGCGCGGCGACCGAGTTTGTAGTAAAAACATTCCATTTAATAACCTCGTGGAAACGTAAAATACAGGGCTAGAAATGTCTAATGAACTGTATTTTAATCATCAATTAAAGACGTTTTTAACAAACTTTTCTAATTTTTAAAATCTTTTTTCAATTTATTTACATTGAGAGTTAAATAAAAAAATACAGGAATTTTTAATTAAAAATTTAGGGTTCATCATTTTTATTACGTAAGAACTCAAAGGTTAAGCATCGGAAAAACATTTCTTGTAAGCAAATGGTAGCCCACTTTCTTTAGTACAATATATCAAAAATTGAGATTCCTACGATTAAAATTAACGACGTTATTAATTTTTTTCTAATGACCTGTTAACTCAGTTGTTAAAAGTTGTACATGAATGAGATTTGCGTGTCGCTCTCTTTAGATAACTAAGTGTAGAAGACATATACAACTTACACCTTGTACGTGATAGGAATACTACAGTGGATTAATATGTAAAGTGAATTTCACAGAGAGCAGTGCGCGGCGGCCCGGCGGCGCTCTGCGGCGGAAGTACAGTCAGAACCTAGTGGACCCATTTTATTCGCGCGCTGCCGTCTTCGTTTGAAGACTACTAACGCGCACCTATAAGTGTTTTAATAAGTGTTTTTACTTCCATATTCCTTAAGGAATGGAAGTATGGTTATGGCAAAAAAAATCGTGTTCGAGATTATTGCAGATTCTGATTCTACTACACTCAAAACATGAAAAAAGTCGTTTTCCGAAAAGTGTCTGTGTGTGTGTCTGTCTGTCTGTGTGTGTGTCTGTGTGTCTGTAGATTTTTTTTTCTATGGCAAACGATAACTGCCGCAAATTAAAACAGAATCAAATAATTTTTGCATACAGCCCTGATTTGTAGAGTACTCGCGACCTATTGTTTTTGGTGAAGATCGGTTGAGGGAAAGGGGTAGTTTACCTGCAACGGTTTTTTTTTTATCAAGGGAATTTTTTTTTTTTGGCAAACGATAACAGCCGCAAATTCAAACAGAATTAAATAATGTTTCGTATACAGCCCTAAATTGTAGAGTTCTCAAGACCTATTGTTTTTGGTGAAGATCGGTTAAGGGAAAGGGGTAGTTTACCTGTAACGTTTTGTTTTAACAAGGGTTCTTCGTTATGGCTGATATGCCAACGATAACAGCCGCAAATTCAAACAGAATCAAAAGATTATTTGCATACAGCCCTAAATTGTAGAGTTCTCAAGACCTATTGTTTTTGGTGAAGATCGGTTGAGGGAAAGGGGTAGTTTTCCTGCAACGTTTTTTTAACAAGGGTATTTTCTATGGCAAACGATAACAGCCGCAAATTCAAACAGAATCAAATAATGTTTTGCATACAGCCCTGATTTGTAGAGTACTCAAGACCTATTGTTTTTGGTGAAGATCGGTTAAGGGGAAGGGGTAGTTTACCTGCAACGTTTTTTTATCAAGCGTATTTTATATGGCAAACGATAACTGCCACAAATTCAAACAGAATCAAATAATTTTTGCATACGTCCCTGAATTGTAGAGGTCTCAAGGACTTTCGATTTTGGTGAAGATCGGTTAAGGGGAAGGGGTAGTTTACCTGCAACCTTTTACGTTTTAACAAGAGTAAAGTACTTGAAAATTTATTTAAACTTTTTCAAACAATGGTAATTGTTAAAAATAAAAAAATTTTGTTGCCAGGCAATAAAATTAAAATTTTTTCATTTTAATGTAAATCATGTAGGCTATAAGAGAAAATATATCGCGCTTGGCAGGCGATATTAAGATTTAAATATAAATCTTAGAATATGGAAGTCATGTATGGTTCTCCATACCGATATTTTATAGAGTGTTTTTATAGTGTATTTTTATGATGTATACACATATTTAATGAGCGGATTCCATAAAAGCTGAAGAACACAACAATACTCGTAAGTACCATACTGTCTTTATTATTTATTTGTCAATGCTAATAACAAGTAATTTACTAATAATTTTTACATTTCAATACATTATTAACAGTAAATACTGTTATAATTATGCAATATCTGGTAGACCGAGCTTTTCTCGGTAGTTTTAAACTGTAAACTGTATGTCATAGTTAAATAATTAGTTGTTGAGAAATTTGAATGGCATTAACAATTTCCCAGTAATTACATTGCACTTCAATTAGTAGTATTAAAGCTGATCACACAATAAAATAGTTTATTAATACGGAAACAATAAATACCGTACCGCAAAAGAGTGATAAACAATCATTCAAGACACTCCATCTGTTATAAAAAGCATGTAGTTCAACTAAACCACAAAAGTCTGGCCAGATGTAAGTTTTTGACAGATCTCCAGGTAGATAGATTAGATTAAATAAGTAGACAGATAACTAAAATCTATGTATATACTTATGAGAGGTTGGTGACTCGTAGCAAGTTGGCTATGTGTCAATGTGTGAGTCGTGAGCGTATGCACCACTTTCTTTGGGCTGTTACTGTACCTTGACTCGATGGTGCGCCGTTGAGGGATGTTAGTTCTAATTTTCCTATATTAACTGATTGCGGTTATATTTCGTAATATTTTAAGGTTACATACCACTTTGTATTGTTGAATACAATTTTGTTATGCTTATTGTGAAAAAACTCAATGAACAAAATTATTAATAACAGAGTTAACAGTACATTTCGAAAAAATTAATAACGTCGTTAATATTATTCGTAGGAATCTCAATTTTTGATATATTGTACTAAAGAAGGTGGACTACCATTTGTCTACAAGAAATGTCTTCCGATGCTTAACCTCTGAGTTCTTACGTAATAAAAACGATAAACCATAAATTTTTAATTCAAATTCGTGTATTTTTTTATTTAACTCTCAATGTAAATTAACTGAAAAAAGATTTTAAAAATTCGAAAAGTTTGTTGAAAACGTCTTTAATCGATGAATAAAATACAGTTCATTAGACATTTCTAGCCCTGTATTTTACGTTTCCACGAGGTTATTAAGTGGAATGTTTTTACTACAAACTCGGTCGCCGCGCGGCCGCTCCGCCAGTATCTTTCTTTCGTTAATCAGGGTATAATAAGGTTTCGTTCAGCACATATCAGTAAGCGAGATCCAAACTTCGTTTATATCTTTTTTTATCAGGGACTAAGAGACATACAAAACAATTACTTGTAATTACAATCCATCCAAAATATTTTGACTCACGTACTGAAGTATTTTGCTCAACGTCTCTCGCACGCCACAGCATTTAATGATATTGGCAGAATAAAAATTCAAGAGTTTATAAAATTAAGAGCTATAAATTATAAATAGTACTTTTTACGGTGTCAAAACTTTAGTTAGGGAGGTCTTATACGTTATATAAAATAGCAAGGACATGCAGAATAAGTTCAACAAAACACAAAACTAATAAAATTGAATTTTTCTAAAAATGTAATAAATATTGTTCCGCCATTAAACAACATTCTACGCCTTTCTCATCTATTCCAGCGGAGTCCGGCTATAATGTGTGTGTGCGTACATATTGCTGCTATTCTGAGATGAAGGACAATTACGTGACTCTTGTCACGCGTCCGCAGCCGAGGCTGTTCCAGACTTCACCGGTCCGCGCGCACTGTGTTCAAGGCGGCAAGCAATTGCGCTATAGTGTTTTCTAGTAGCGTTGACGCGTAACATGGATTATTACGGAATCTCAGCGGGGTATGAATATAACTATTCTGCGACGCTTAGTTTCAGTTTGAGCGGCGATTTATTCAAGTGATGTTCGAGTTGTTATCGGGCGATTTGTACGGTGAGTTTCAAGTGGTGGAATAGTGAAAGTGATTATGGTGCGGGTTCTTTATAGTTGACATTGTTATTTGTGTGAACAGATTAACCTGAATTGGTGTACGAGAATAATCTTGTTGAATAACTTGTCGGTTACAAACTGTTAATTGTGATAATTAAAGCTGGTTTTTAGTGACTTTATTGGTGTCTTGTATTTTGTTTTCCACTGTACTATAGTAAGTAGACCGTAGTAACGATATTAATATACTATTAAATATTATACTAGGAAATACTAATAGATTTATAATAATAGTGTTAAGACGGTCTCTTTGATGGTACATGGTACAGTGGAAAACAAAATACAAGACACCAATTAAGTCACTAATCACCAGCTTTAATTATCACAATTAAAGCAGTTTGTAACCAACAAGGTAGTCTCTTACAACAAATAAATATAAATTATTCACACGCAATAAAAATGTCAACTAATATAAAACACAACTCTAGTTCAATTGTCTCGCACAGTTATAAAACACAGCACTTTGCCACAATACTCCGAACCGCACTGTGTAAATCGCCCGTCAATAACTCAACTAAGCGCCGCTGAATGTCTATATTTATATCCCGCTGAAACTCCAGAGTCGTCGATACTACGCATCAGTGCTACACTAAAGCGTAATTGTTTGAGGCCTTGACACAGTGCAGCGGGCCGGCGAAGTCTAGAAAAGTCTCGCTAACGCATGTTGAGATCACGTACGCACACAACATTACAGCCGGATTCCACTGAAACAGCCGAGAATCACGTAGAACTTTCTGTAATGGTGTAACACTTTTCCTCATTAGGTATAACAATAGTTAGCAATTACTTGTAATAATATAATAGAGTTATCCAAGCTAATTGGGACTGAACGTAGTTTGTCTATTAAAAAATTGAGATGTTGGACACACAAGCGAATTGTGACACAGTGTACAATAATATGATGGAGGCTGCATATGACTCTTAAAATACATTAAATTAGTGTAAGTATTGTACTTACTATTTCTTTTATGAATTTGCTAACTGCTATAATTTTTATTGTTCGACTAAGCTTTTCGTCATCACTGACATCTTCAGGTCTTAAACAACGACCTGTACTAAGGTCTTAAGTCTATTGTACTTACTATTCACTTAATATGTGTATTTGTAATAATACGTATTACATGTCGTCCTGTACAGTAATGTATACAGTTACATATTAAATATTTGACTGTATATAAAGATAAAGAAAATAATAACACTATAGTGTTACACTATAGTTTACAATGGTTAGACACGAAGACAATGCTATAATGAAGCTCATTTTGCATAGGACGTAACAACTTAGCAAATATCTAATCGAGTATCTACCTACAGACTGTTATTCCACTGTTCAAGTAAAAATAAACACGTGTAACAAACAAAGGTTATTTTCGGTTTTGATAACACTCCTCTATAATGGAGATATTCTAATGTTTATAAAATAATTCGCTATCTGACGTCTTGTCCAAGCCTCTATCAATGTTATATAATACAATTCAAAATCACCTAAAACGTAAAGAAACTGAAAACAAACAAAAGGCTAGCAGACATCTGTTAGTAAACGTGTTGTGTAGAATATTCTCTATTACTCTTCCCTTCGGTACGTAATGCGACAGGAGTATCATGTTATTGACATAGATAATAAATTCAAAGATTCATTGTCGTATACGAAGTTGATACACAGTCTGACCGGATCGTTCTCAAGAGTACAAAACGTTTTTTACAAAACTCATTACACTATTTTAATATAACACAGATACAGATAACTTTTATTTTGGTTTTAAGATTTTAAGATCTGATGAAAATATTTTAAGTTTTAAGATACTACAGATAAACGCGGTTATATTAAAATAAAATCTAAATCTAAATTCACGGTAAAACTGAATACACAACCGTAAGATCCGACTTCAACACAATTTACAAAAGACAAGTGGATAGAAAATTGACAACAGGTTCATTCAGCACGGGAATGCTTTTTTCAGACCGTGCGTCAATAAATCAAGTGATTAAAAGGACTAAACTAGGTTTAACAATACAATAACCGCTTAAATTGTAGGTTACAAATTAAACAATATATTGATGTCTCATTCTGTTTTACGTCTGTAATATTTATGTGTTTTAAGGCTTACACTAACAATTTGATAAAAAAATTTAATTTAATGGTAATGTAATTTTCCCATAAACAAAATATTATTACTACTTTGTTATCTTGTAAAAAATTACAAACAGGATTATCACTGTTGCACACCACTATAGAAAAATTATTCCGATTAGCGCTTTCAAGCTCATCGTCAGATCGGAAATCAGTGATACTTCTGTTTGTGATTATAACAACTAACACAACTTTCTTAATTAAACTTGTAAAAAATTAGAATAAATCCGTGTCACGTCTACATTAGCAGATGCATTATAATTGTCAAATTAATAGGCACACCCACCTACAAGAGTATTTTACTTCGTGCTACACCAGAATCACATATTGACTAATCATCACCAAAGCTAAGTAAATAAAGTGTATTAAATAATAATCAATTTAAATCTTTTGATTGTTGTAAGGTTATACTGAACTGTGGTTGTACTGAATTGGTGTAATCGTTATGGTTATATTTTTAAATCATATTTCTAATATATTACGTTTCTATCAATCATCTATTTTCTTTTATATAAAATTCTTCTTTAATTGGTGAATTATTATTAGAGTATTTATACACATTTTCATTTTACCATTCATCAATCTTATTATATGTATGATTTTTATTTTGTGCCGTGTTCAATTATTCCTTATTAATGACTTACCTTGCACATTCGTATTAGTGTAAGGTATCCAATGAATGGGAATTGATGTTTATTTTGTAAACAGTGTAAAGCTAACTTTGGTATGTTGACACACGGTCTCAAAAAACCATTTCAGTGCTGAATGAATCTATCCTGTATTTTTTATTCGCCTGTCTTTTGTAAAATTGTATTTCAGTCGGATCGTTTCAGTGTGTTATTCTATTTTACTGTTAACGTTACATTTCGATTTATGTTTAATTTTATCAAAACCAATTTTGTTGTAATATCTTAGGATTTATACCTGTAAATAGTAAGGTATAATCAGTTTTTGTGTTTATATTTGTGATAAGTAATGGTTGTTCCTTTGTGTTTCTAATGACTTCATTTCTAAATGTAAGTTTCTGTGTATGTTTGTCTAGCGGCAGGTTTATTGATGTAACTACGTAATACGGAAAAAGCGTTACGCCATTATAGAACATTCTAAGTGTTTCTCGGCTATTCCAGTGTAATGTTGTGTGCATACGTGATTCTCAACAAGCGTCAGCGAGACTGTTTCAGACTTCGCCGGCTGCGCGCACTGTGTCAAGGCCGCAAGCAATTACGCTCTAGTGTAGAGTTGACGCGTATTACGGATTATTCTGGAATCTCAGCGGGGTATAAATATAGGCATTCAGCGACGGTCAGTTTTAGTTTAAGTAGCGATTTATTCCAGTGCGGTTCGAAGTATTGTTGCGAAGTGTTATGCGTTTTATAATTGTTGCGAGGCTCTATTTGTTGACACTGTTATTGCGTGTGAACATTATTTTTATTTGATTTGTTGTAAGAGACTATCTTATTGATTACAAACTGTTTAATTGTGATAATTAAAGCTGGTTTTAGTGACTTCATTGGTGTCTCGTATTTTGTTTTCCACTATACCTTACGACTATCAGTTACACCGTCGTAACAGTGAGTCAGAAGTGCGACAGAACCATTAACAGTGGAAACACTGGGCACTTTGTACAAGACTAGTGTAATTCGTAATTAATCTGTAAATATGGATACCAGTTAGATGATGAAAAATTTCCAGGCGTTGCTGCTGCAGACAGAAAAACGCCAGGATAAAAAACGCAGACAAGAAGCATAAGAGACAAATCAAGAACGCAGACGGGAAAGAGAAGAAACAAAAAACGACAAGGTAAGAAAGCGAAAGACAGACATAAACCCCTGCTGCTGGAAACACACGAAAGCCAGAAAGCATTATTGCTGGAAACAGAAGGAAAACAAAAAGCACTGTTGCTCGAGTCGGAAGGACGACAGGCAGAGGAACGAAAGCGAGAAACAGAAGACATCAACGTTTTAATACAGTAGCAAAACAGGTGCAAGAACAAACCGCTGCAGAGTTGAGTCTATTACGAAGTGAGCTTAACAATCAATTTACGAGAATATCAGACGTAGAAGAATCCATCTCAAATAAAATAGCTCAAGTAGAAAAATCTGTCACGAAAGTGAAAAAGCAATGTTAACAAAAATAGAAGACTCGATTACAAATATAAAAGAGCAGATTAAGAGTGAAGTCGAGCAGTTCATGAAAACACAACCAAAACAAATTTCGGAACAGACTTTGCGAATGATGAAGACAGAAAAAGACACAGAAAATTTCTGTCCTTTTAGTCCGTCGTAACAAAATGTTTTAGTTTTTGTCCTTTAGCTTTTTTCATTTATTATTTGAAAACTTCCGAGCAGATCGTCCGTGGTTAATTATTGTTAAAATTTCTCATATCTCATGTTTTCCTGTGGGTCTCAAACATTATAAACTACAAAGGTGCAGACTCTATATAATTTTCGGCTAATTATGGATGCCGAATCGTGCGTGCTACCGAATCGTCAGCGTTAAGAACGTTTAACAAAAATAAGCCACGCAGATCAACTCGGAAGTTTTAAGTAGACTAATAACTGTCATGACCTGGGCCGTGGAAATCTTAGCACCCTTTTGCTGTTTGCTTAATAATTTTGTTACCTACCTGTAATGGGATTCTAACCATTCGGTGTATTGATTTCAAGCACTAGTAGTCATCTAGGTTTCGATTAGTGATTAAACATTTACATTTATTAAATTAGTTTGAGACAGGTTATAGACTAAAGATTGTTTCATCCTGATTATTGTTAAATTCGAGTATTGTAATTTATTATAATATTTTTTTTTATAATGTGAGTTTTATTATTAAGTAACCGTTGATTTAAAGATGTCCGGAACGTTAAACAAGCAAGCACTAGAAAATAAAACTTTAATATTTATTAAATTAATAAAGTTGTGTTAATGGATATAATCACAAACAGAAATTACGCTCTTGCAGACCTTATGTTATTATTATTGTTATGATGATGAGGATGATGATGATGATTAATATTATTATTATAGTAGGTGCAACCATGGGCGAAGGGGAAACATGGGGTGTTTGACAATTACCTCACCCAGTTTTTGATTGGATACGGGTATTTTCTATCATACCTGAAGAAAGTTGGAAAGGCCGAGTCACCAGAGTGCCTGTACTGCCCGGGAGCTGCGCACGTGCCAGCCGTACATTCTTCGCCTGCGACAAATGGGAGCAACGTAGAAGATCGTTCCAAGAATATATTAGGCAGGAGATGTCCCCGGATAACACTGTTGAAGCAATGCTTCAAACGGAAGATATCTGGAACTGTGTGGCACGCTTCGCAGAGGAGATTCTTCGGTCAAAGAAGATACATTTGGACAATACAATACAAAAGAATAACAAGTTATATGTGAGCCGTAGGGCTGAAGAGTAATAGGCCTAACCAAAATTAATGTGTCAAACAGTTCGATGTTAGTGTCCTAGAATAAGAAAGGGAGGTGGTTTTTTTAGTGGGTCGCGCATAATACCCAAAACCCACAGAGGGCGCACCCTTCCGGCCATTTGCACAGCAAATTTGTCCACTTGCCCTCGTAAAATATATTATTATTATTAATATTAATATTCTTCTTCTTCTTCATATTATTATTATTATTATTATTATTATTACTATTATTAATAAAATTTGATAGGTGTAAATATTTATTGGATTTACTAATATGTGGTTATTAGATAAAACGTCCAGGTTAATTGGCCGTAGTGATATTTGAAGTGCCATCTTGCTGACGACAGCACGCACGGTAGCCATTAGTAACAATATTCGCCCACCAAGTCTGAAGATATCAGTCACGCTGGTTGCCGAAACGTCAGCAGTAAGACATTTCGCCGATATACTACGGTCTTTTCTCGGAACGTTGATGTAATAACCATACTGACACGGCGGTGAATGCCTTCGTAGTTAACTTAGGTCTTTATGTTGACGTTTTCAAAGCCACGAAATAATGAAGAATACGTTTAATTCAAGTGTTTACTATTCAGTGTCTTCACGTAACATAGAAGTGATGAATTCTGTTGGATGTCTAGAGAACAACTTCGTTTATAAGTACCTTATTACCTTGGTACCTTGAGAACCTTGATACTCTGAAGTTCCAAGAACCAGAAAGACCTTTCTGGCTTTATATTAAACGGGACTTCATAGTCAAGCGACTGAAAAATAAAATTTAATTAAACTGTATGGCTATGTGCCATCTCGTGCGAAAATTTGGCATCTACGTAAATTGAAGGTAATTAAATGCAACAGGATATAACATTAACGACTGGATGTCCATAGATACTTGCGAAAATAAGAAGAGAAATAAAATGTAGACGTCTGTAAGTGGCGCCGGCAACAAAGATCGGATTACAAAACCGTTTTTTACAGTCTACGTTATAGAAATGCAGAAGCAGATAGTGAAAAAAGGTATTACAATGAGCCTAATAAAACCTAAGTAAAGAGGGTATGTATAACGGAGATCTTACAGTAACCGAAGATGAAAATAAAACCTCGCAGAATGAGGAAAGTTTAAGGAAAAGCAATTGCATAGAGAGATATTTGGAAATGACGTCGACAAATCTGTATTGGCAAACGTCAGAGAGAACGAAAAAAATATGGTAAATAATGTTGTGAAAAACATAGAGTGTATAAGCAAATAACCGTGTTTATTATGCAATTAATAACTGGAAACATACCTATTAAACCGCAAAACATTGAAATACGTCTTAAAACAACATCGCAAGTCTCCTAAAGCGTAATGATAATATAAGTATATGTTGTATAACACATAACATTGGGATGCTTCAAGGATTATTTAACACAAACCTAATGATACTACTACTACTCCATGGCGCTACAGCTCATGAGCCCTGGCCTCTAGAACAACATGGCTCCATTCCTCCGTATCCTGTGCGACTCTTCGACACCTTCTGACCCCCAGTCTTCTCAAGCCTTCATCTATCTACTCGTCCACCCATCTTCTTCTTGGCCTCTCTCTTGATCTTATTCCTCCTGGTCCTCTAATGAACACTGTTTTCACTGCCCTATCCTCTGTCAGTCATTTTACGTGACCTGCCCACCTAATTCTACCTTTTTAATTACTGTAGTGATGTCCGGTTCCTTGTGTAGATCGTACAATTCAGGATTTGTCCTCATACACCACATTCCGATATCTAGTACGCCTCCATATATCCTAATGATGGATTAGGAAAAACTAGGAATTAGTTTTAAATTTATGTTCACAAAAACCAAAAACAAAAGCCTATTTCATTAATACGTATATTGCCTTTCTTTAACTCCGTCTCGTGATTTCTTCTAGTAACATTGTTACGCATTTCGGAACGATCTTCAGACATATATACTGTTTCCGTTCTTTTTCAATCCTGATGTAAACAAACCCACGTGGCAAGTCTGAAATGTTATTGGTCAGGGGCGTTGACATTGTTCACACAGTAATGTATCAGGCGCATGTGCAGAATGTCTGTATGGTCATGTGAGAATTATCTTGCCACTTGAATCGAGGCACGTCGTCATCACTGTATTCTGAATCGGATTGAATTAATATGGAGCCAGTTGAAAGGATACGTTGCCCCGTCACAACACAACATTAGCTGCTGATGTAAAGCAATTTATTGAGAAGGCGGTAAACAACTGAGGACAAGTGTATGCAGCATATAATCAAGGAAGATGATAAGCTATGGCAACTGGCCCACATTACCGACGTCGTTGTGGACAATGGACAATCTTATCAATAACGCTGACTCAAGGGATGATACAAGTTCAGACACATATATGGAAGGCATTGAATTACTCTCTAACAGCAACTGGTAGTATTCAATACACTGGTAATTATCACAGCGTCTATTTCCGTTTTAAATAAATGTTTTGTTTGTTGCGATATTTAAACGGTTAATAAAAAAAAAGCCATTAACTGGTGTTATAAAGTATTTCACTGTCGGTCTGATACTCTCAAACAAATTTTATTTTAGTTTGGACAAATTATTACACTTTACGTGTATTTATACAATATCAATAGTATATGTACCCTGCCTGCACTCCTTCTGTCAGAGTAACACGCCTCTAGTTCAAGTAGCAAATAGCGTTTCAGATATGGCACGGCTGTTTGTTTACATCAGGATTAAGCTAAGAACGGAAACAGTATATACCAATCATATGAGATCGTTAAACATTAGAATTTACCACCCTCGCAGTTTAGAGCTAGAAAAGATATGTGTAATTTACTAATACTGAACTCTTAACTCTGCTTGATGGCGACTCTTAAAATTATCTCAGGTTATCAAAGAAATGATTACTAACACAGTTAACTTGAAGGACTGCTAATTTTAATGAGCATTTTCATTAACATGTTACAATTTGCATACAATCTTCATGGTTAACAATTATTAGATTTATGCCTCTCATCAATTATTATTGAAAGTAGGTTCATAGACCAATTGAATTGCCAATAGTAATAGAGTTACAAAAAGATTGAATTAAATTGAGTTTAATGTTCAATTTGGTTTACTTGTTAAGTTGAATTCCTTTTGGTTGGTGAGTCCTTCCCTCGGAGTCTGCGATCTTGGTGATTGCGTTGTCGGCGATTCGGATGAACCTGTTGATGACACTCGATGACACTAACCACTTAATTATTTCGGTTACACTTTAATTATCACCGTTCACACCTACTCACTGATTCAGCGTGTAACTAGTGTATACTAATCAATTTTGACACCTTAGTAACTACGTGATTAAACTGAGTGCTCGCACTATCAATGATACATCCCGAAAACACTCCCACGATCCGCAACTTCCAAATGCACGCGTTCGATTATCGATACTCTGAAGTTCGGTAATTATCACCAAGTTATTCAGTCTAACAATTACTTTAATCTGGCATCCTTCGTTTACCGTACTACCGGGTTTAATACTATTTAAACGCACGACATGAATACTGTATTTCTTACTTATTGCCAGTTTTAGTTATAAAATTTTAATACGTGCTAACGAGTCTGAATAGTTGTAATGTTCGCCGTAGACTCTAGTTATGAAATCGTAATAACTAGATATGAAATGCGCGATAACGAGTCTGATAGTTGTAGTGTTCGCCGTAGACTGCCCTGACAAAATTTCCAACTACATTTTTTATACCCCCTCAAACATTTCCCATACTCACTATTTACAAATCGCGTTCCCATTGGTTTCATATACCGCGATATTCGATTTCCACCAACCCAACTAGCTAATTTCGCCCGCTTAAAAGTGACGCTTTCTCTCATTCGTCAAAAAACAGCGCGTGGCAACTTTTACCGCGAAAGCAAAACATGACGCCACTTCGAGTTTTCTCTCTCACCTACTCTGTCTAAAACCTAGCAGTACGTATTGTCCGAGCACTCAATTCTCCCTCGACTTCACTTAACTTTATTGCCTTTTTTTAACACAATACATTTTATGCTTTTACACCCTGTACAGTACATGACTTGCTGAATAACTTTCGCCCCGACATACTGTCGCCTAGAATAGGGTGTGTGTGCTTTGAAAAACACCGCCACGCTGGTTTACAACAGTACATCAAGTCACATTACTTGCATTTCTTATTCTAATATACATTTAGTAATCATGTTTTCTATATAAAACTAGCGTAAAATTTGATAGCATTCAATTTTTACGTTATAAATTTTATTAAAGCTCAAGATATTTCAAAAAATTAAAACTCGTGTTTACGTACACGCTATTCAAACGGCGTACATCATGTCATGGGCATGTCATGTTTGGACGGAATCAAGGTGTAGGCTATATTAATTGAATGTATTAGTTTAATCATTGTATGGTTTTTAAAATTGAAGAGTGTCCGTCCAAACCTGACACGGCGTACACCGATCGAGTAGTATGTACGTAAATTTGAGTTTTAATTATCGACATGTAGCTACTGTGTTTTAATACGATTTCAGTGTTCAAAGATCTCGTATGATTTACACCAATTTAATGTATTTTAACAGCCATATGCAGTCTCTACCATATTATTGTACATAGTGTCACAAATTTTTTGTGTGTCCAACATTTGAATTTCCGAATAGACGAATTACATTCAGCCCCAACTAGTTTGGATAACTGACGCTCTACTATATTATTGTTAACTATTGCTAGAAAATCTATTAATCTTTTTTTAGTTAAACATTTAAAAGTATATATATATATATATATATATTTTTTTTAATAATACATTTTATTACTTCTGACTTGTTTGTTGAACTTATTTTAGATGTCATTACTATTTCATATATTGTAAAAGCCCTCCCTAATTGAATTTTTAACACATTTAATAGCAAAATTTCTAATTTAAAGCTCTTAATTTTATAAACTAACAAGGTTTTTTTTCGGCCAACGTCATCTATACATATGCTGAGGGGTGCGCGGGAGACGGTGACCGAAATACTTCAGTACGTAAGTCAAAATATTTTCAATGTTCTGTAATTACCGGTAATTGTTTGTGCGTCTCTTAGTCCCTAATAAAAAAATGATGTAAAACAACTTTGGGTCGCCTTCCTGATACGTGCTCAACGAAAAATCATTAAATATGAATACAAAGTTTTACTATTAATAATGGAAAACTATACTCGATAAATGGGGAGACACTGTATAATCAATGTCCTATCCTTTGCTTGGTGATACGTATGTTTGAAGATGGAACGATTGTTCCGACAGGCGGAACAGACTTACTAGAGCAAGTCTCAAGACGGAGTTGAAGAAAGGTAATACATTAATTAGGAATTAACATATACGGCGACACAGTCATAATAAGGTTTACAGGTTTCTTAGATAAATTGTAAGATTGTTTTGTTAACGACTGTGTCTGTATTTCGTCGGCTGTCTCAAAGTAAAAAAGAAAAAATGCTGTCGCATTGTAATAAAGAAATTTTTATGATGCGACACCGTCTTAAATAAAAGCGACATACAAACTTTTAATAAAACTGCTCATTGGAAAGGAGACGAGTCCAGTAGAGTCTCTTCTGTTACCAATTACTCCTCATTGTATTATGCAATTTTCAAATTAGATTTGAAAAATATAATGTAACATTAAGAGTCTGAAATTAGATTAAAACTTATAAATTACATATAAATTTCGAAGAAATTGTTTAAACTAATTCGATGTACAACGAAATCGCTTTATAATCTTGTAAATCAAATTGCCGTATTTGAAACGAGTCTATATCGTTCAAAATGTTACTGTTGCTTGAAGCACTAAATTAATAAAATCTCTAATTTGATTAAAGATATAACTTTCAAGTATTACTTTACAATAATGATCCTAATCTTTAAATACACCAACTATGAGGCGGGAGACTATCAAGAAGCCACTTTAGTTATAAATGTTAAGAAAAGGACAAACTTTTTGTTGTTGTTATTACGACTTTTTAAATAATAAGAAAAACAAAAAGTAGTCATTGACAGTCATTACGTGTAGAAACAATAATTTTTGCATCTACTTCTTGCATCAGTACTGTGGTCACTAAGGTATACCACCTCACGTTAGCGCACTCGATTTTCACTGATGATGGCAGTTGATGGCACTGCCGAAACGTCTGGTTTTGCAGAAAACATTGGAGCACCGCCAAACAGCACGGGAAGGAATTTTAACAACAAACTACTTCTTTGTTGCCGATAACGTAGTACACAAATTAAAACTTATCCCCTACCCCTTCAACTATCATTTTCATTTATAGAAAATTACCCCCTGCCCCTTCAACTACCCTTTTCATTTATATATATTTCATATACCTTTCAATAGTGGATTATTATGACCTTCTTTCAGGGTACTTTATTTACCAAAACGTTAAGTACTTTACACTTGTTTAAACATAAAACGTTGCAGGTAAACTACTCCTTTCCCTTAAACGATCTTCACCAAAACCAATAGGCCTTGGGTCCTCTACAACTCAGGGGCATGTGAAAATTTATTTGATTAGTTTGAATTTACGGAGTCATAGTTCGTCAGAGAAAAAATTACTCTTGTTAAAACATAAAACGTTGCACGTAAACGATCCCTTCCCCTTAACCGATGTTCACCAAAATAAGTAGGCCTTGTAGTCCTCTACAATTCAGACGTGTATGCAAAAACTATTTGATTCTGTTTGAATTTGCGGCAGTTATCGTTGTTTATACAAAAAAATTCTACACACAGACACACACTTTTAGAAAAATTACTTTTCTTCATGTTTTGAGGGTAGTAAAATCAGAATCAGCCCTTATCTCGAACAGAATTTTTTTCGCCAACACCATATTTCCATTTCCTTATAGAACATGGACGTAAAAAGAAGTCGCAAAGCGGATTGAAAAAAAATATTATTATTATTATTATTTCGGAGAATACAAAATGAAAGAATCATTAAATTAGCTGTCACTAGTATCTCAGATTCATCATTTCAATGTCACTTTGTTCAGCTCATGTGGTTTATTATTATTTTGATCTGTGTTACGTAGGTTTAATTCAAGTTGAAGCCTTCTTGAAAGGTAGGTTTTTTCTATTTTAGAAATGACAATTCGTGACATAGAATTTCAACTAACTCATCGCAACTGTCACATTGACAAAATGTAAAGTCGTATTAGGCGCCTTTCATTCTAAAAATATCTTTTCTGTTTTACGCAGACGTGAATGGGAATGACGTTGATATATTTTTTATTTGAGCGTTTGTCAAGGTTGTTTCCCTTAGGAGAACCGTTTTTAATGCAGATTTTACTATTCAGCATTAAAATAGAACTTATTTGTCTACCTTATTCTATACTTTCTTTTCAACTAACTTTTGTGATTTATATTGATTTATATTCAATTCATATTGAAACATCTGATGATACAGATTTATTCTTTGAAAATTGTATCAGGTTTTTATATATAGAATACAAATTAGAGTCTCTCGCAGAAGTAAACTATTATTGAATAATAACCTTATTTATTCATATCGCTCATAGTACATCAAATAATATTTTCTTTTTTTTTTTACTTTCATGTTCCATAAGGAAATGGAAGTATGGTGATTGGGAAAAAAACGTGTTCGAGATAAAGACTGATTCTGACTGCACTACACTCAAATCATGAACAACAGCGATTTTCCTAACAGTGGCTGTGTGTCTGTGTAGAATTTTTTATGGCGAACGATAACCGTCGCAAATTCAAATAGAATCAAATAATGTTTAAGAGGAACAGGTAGTTTACCTGGAATGTTTTATGTTTTAACAAGAGGAAAGTACTTACTTTTTATAATTAAAGTATACTGAAAAGAAGGACATAATTATCCACTTTAGAAAGGTAGACAGTGTCCTTCCCGAGCTGTTTGGTCGTCGTCCAATGTTTTCTTCAAAACCAGACGTTTTGGCAGTGCCGTCGACTGCCATCATCAGTAAAAATCGAGTGCGCTAACGTGAGGTGGTATACGTTAGTGACCATAGTTCTTCTGGAGAAAGAAGTAGTTTCTATGGAAATATTTAATTTCGAAAATGTTTTTAAATATAAATCATAGAACAACGGAAGTCATGTATGGTTCTCCATAACGGTGAGGAGGTGAAATGCATTTACGCGCGAAGTGCGGGATTCCCATCTCAAGTGGACTACCCACTAAAAACCCTCCTCGAACAAGCACCAGCCTGGGACCGTTTATCCACAATTACTTCAGACTAGGCCATTTTGCTGCGCCCAATGGGCTTACATTGACATACTCTATAGACGCTCTAAGCCTGTCTTCTTTTACCCGGAGGATTCCCTCTATATAATGTACATAAAATAATAATAATAATGGAAACGTAGTAGCAGCAGCAGCAGCAGCAGCAGCAGCAGCAGCAGCAGTAGTAGTAGTAGTAGTAGTAGTAGTAGTAGTAGTAGTAGTAGTAGTAGTAGTAGTAGTAGTAGTAGTAGTACTGTGGTGGTAGTAGTAGCAGTAGTAATAGCAGCAGTACTAGTAGTAGTAGTAGTAGTAGTAGTAGTAGTAGTAGTAGTAGTAGTAGTAGTAGTAGTAGTAGTAGTAGTAGTAGTAGTAGTAGTAGCAGCATTATAACTAGAATTATTCGTAATGAAACGTTGCTATAT
Source organism: Magicicada septendecula (assembly GCA_034769895.1). Lineage (NCBI taxonomy): Eukaryota > Metazoa > Arthropoda > Insecta > Hemiptera > Cicadidae > Magicicada > Magicicada septendecula. The sequence goes on along the minus strand of CM068368.1, from coordinate 805,238,313 downwards.
AAATAATAAAATCTCATGAAAAACTCCATACGAAGTACGTAAAGGTAGGGAATAATCCACCACTTACCAATAAAATAATCCAATATTACCATAATTGTAATCCAGTTTACATAATTGTCATAAACTGCTCTTGACCTTGTAAAAACTTTTATTTCAATGGGAATCTAATATCTACAAATCTTAACACACTTGCTTAGATATTTTAAGATGTTTAGTGTAAGTACGTTACTGGGTATCTACAATGTGCATTTGACATGAATCTTGTAATTTGTCAAAGTATTCCTTTCATGTACATACATCTTACTGCAATCTTAGTGAAAAGACGAATTGTACGTTCAGTCTCACTCAAAATTCTTACGTAATAAAGGCACTAATTATTCGTACCTTTTTTTTTGCCAAACTTGCAAACAATGAACAAACTTTAGGACAACATTTCCTTGCACGGGTAAAATATTGAGGTAAATTGATGTTTACTTTTGAGCAGTTCTACGCATATATGTCTATTTTTGAGAGCTGAACAATATTTTGACTAAGAAGAAGTGAACCATGATGCACGTCTGTACTGCAGTTGCACGTCTAAAAGCTCTCTTATGACTCCCAACTGTCACGCGGTTGTTTTCTCACACAATACGTCCATTCAGAACAATAGACTTTTATCTGATGATCACTCATTACAACAAAATTTCCACATTCTCCGATTGCATTTAAACTTTAAATGACAAGTGATTACAAAAGTATAACTGTTGTTACGACGGTCTAACTGATCGTCGTATACTACAGTGGAAAACAAAATACAGACACCAATGAAGTCACTAAAAACCAGCTTTAATTATCACATTTAACATTTTGTAATCAACACGTTATTCAACAAGATTATGCTAGTACAATAATTCAAGTTAATTTGTCCATACTAATAATAATGTTAACTAATAGAGTCCCGCACAATAATAACTTTTCACTAATAACCACTTGAACGCACAAAGTAATCGACCGACATAAACTCGAAGCTCACTTGAATAAATCGCCACTTAAACTGAACTAAACATGGCTGAATGCTAATATTTGTACCCCGCTGAGATTCCAGAATAATCCACACTACGCGTCAACGCTACTAGAAAACACTAGAGCGTAAATGCATGTGGCCTTGAACACAGTGCGCGCGGACCGGTGAAGTCTGGAACAGTCTCGGCTACGGACGCGTAACAAGTATCACGTAATTGTCCTTCATTTCAAAGTAGCAGCAATATGTACGCACTCACACATTATAGACGGGTTCCGCTGGAATAGATGAGAAAGGCGTAGAATGTTGTGTAATGGCGTAACACTATAAAGACTATACCATGTAGATTATAATTGCTGGCCCCTGCAAAGCGTGGAACGAAATGACCAGACTCCGGGCGACTAGCTTCTGTAGCTAACGAGGGGTGAAAATGAAATTACTGCCTCGCAAGTTTCTGGGAATTGTCTAAGAAGTATGTGCCTAAAATTATATTTTAATATTTACGTTTACGAATTTCCTTGAATATTATTTGTTTCTCTATTGACTTTAATTGGATTTGAGAAAGAATTAATAATTAACGGCTCAATAAATTTGAGTATCACACAGTTAGCAGCAGCATATTGGCCTCAGGATCACATGATATTCCATTAATTTCAAGTTCAAAATATAGTGAACAATTTTTACTTCCATCTTCCACAAGGAAATGGAAGTATGGTGATAGCGAAATATATCGTGTTCGAGATAAAGGCTGATTCTGATTGTACTACCCTCAAAACATGAAGAAAGTCATTTTTCGAAAAGTGTCTGTTTCTATGTGTAGAATTTTCCTATGGCAATGATAACAGCCGCAAATTCAAACAGAATCAAATAAGTTTTTGTATACGTTTCTGAATTGTAGAGTACTCGAGGGCTGTTGTTTTTGGTGTAGATAGGTTAAGGGAAACTGGTAGTTTACCAGCAACGTTTTATGTTTTAACAAGGCTAATTATTTCTATGACGAACGATAACTGCCGCACACTCAAACAGAATCAAATACATTTTTGCACACATTCCTAAATTGCAGAGGATTCTAGGAATATTGATTTTGGTAAAGATCGGTTAAGGAAAAGGAGTAGTTTACCTACAACATTTTACGTTTTAACAAGCGGAATTTTTTTATGACGAACGATAACTGCCGTAAATTCAAACAGAATCAAATAATTTTTTACATAAGTGCCTGGAGTTGTAGAGGACTCAAGGTCTATTGATTTTGGTGAAGATCGGTTACGGGGAAAGGGTAGTTTACCTGCAACGTTTCATGTTTCAACAAGAGCAAAGTACTTCATTTTGATAAAGTATCCTGATAAGAACCTCATAATAATCCACTGTAGAAACATAGATGAAATATCTACAAATGAAGAGGCTAGTTGAACGGGGTGGAGGTAATTTTCTATACATGAAAATTATAGTTAATGGGGGAGGGGATAATTTTTTATATGTGTACTACGTTATCGTCAACAAAGAAGTAGTTTGTTGTTAAAATTCCTTCCAGGCTGTTTGTCCGTAGTCAAATGTTTTCTGCAAAACCAGACGTTTCGGCAGTGCCATCGACTGCCATCATCAGTGAAAATCGAGTGAGATAACGTGAGGTGGTATAGGCCTACGTTAGTGACCACAGTACTGTGGTTAAGGCTGAAGAAATAAGTAGAAAGAAGTAGTAGTATAAAAGTAGTAGTAGTATTCCTATGGAAATATTTCATTTCGAAAATGATTTTAAAATTTAATATAAATCTTAGAACATGGAAGCCATGTATGGTTGTCCATACCGATATTTTACTTTTGTGCAATATACGCGGATTCAACACAAATGAAGAGAATAATAAATAGTGTTATAAAAATACAGCACTGTTATAGAACATTCTAACTGAGTTGATGCAACTGTGCATTAGGTATGAAGCAGAATTAATATTCAAGTGCTACCCACTATTACACGTAATCTGCATAGTACTCTACATTGAAAAACAGCTGATAACAGTGATAAAGGTTATTGCTCTCATTAAAGTACGTTACCCAAAGTAAACATGTCAAACATTGAAGCATTAAGGTTCCAGTTGTAAGGCTCTCCTTTTCAAAGATCACATCAACAGAAAAGTTTATTAGGAGACTTTAAGACGATATATAGAAATATTTTTAAAAAAATATTACAAGTCATGTTATACTGGGTATAATAGGGCAATATTATGTTTTTAGGTTTGGAAATAAACAGATTTATTTCGACTTTTACTTATATAGTCATGTTAATTTCTATTTCACGCCTATAAAATATACATCTAACTATACATATATAATTCTACAGACGTTACATGGAGCTTAGTTCTAATTCTTTTACACAAAATCCGTGTATTATATCTAGGTAAGAAATATTTAAGTTTATGTGCTAATATCAGCAGTGTAATAATAGCCTTAGAACAATTATTCTTGGTACTTTAAGTGATTACCGATTTCCAATGTAGCAATGATGTAATACATCATTAGTAGTTGTGCCTATAATGTGGTGTGTAAAATGATCTATTTGTGGTAATGCATTAAAGTGGTATACGGGGTTATTTACTATACTTTCTGTGTACACTCAACCCAGAGAAGGCTTTGGAAGGCTACAGACGAAAGGGTGGTGCTTAGCATGTCATAAAGTTTCCAACAGGACTGTCAGAACTGACAAAACTTTATAACACTCTGATATACGTATATTATTTTATAGGGCAAGTTGTTCCTAAGGAAAGTTATTACTAGGTGAAAAAGTTGTATAACAGAATTTATGGCAGAATGTAGATATATATCCATGACAGACATAGATTACTTGTGTAGATCCAGCAAACACAGTTTTAGCTTCTTGAAAAGCGTTTCGTAATTGAAAGGAATACATTCATTTAGAGTTACAATTAATATATCAAAATTGCATCAATTACTCATTAATGATACGCTAAAATTAAAATTGCTTCCTAATGTAAACATGTAAAAATATTGTTACGATCGTTTCACGGATCGCCTTGTTCTACTATGGAAACAGAATAACTGACACCAATGAAGCCACTAATTATAGACGTTCATTAGATACAAACAACAGTTAGAAATTAACAAAAGCACTCTTATACAATAATTCAAATTAAATATGTCCAACACACAATAATAAATGTCACCTTATTACAATTTCTCACTACTTAACACAACAATCACCTTCCACTAAAACGCAACAATAAACCTGCACCTCACTTGAAACATTTCAAGGTGTAACTGAACTGATCGCTACGAAGGCCAGTATTGATGCCTCCGTTGACTTGCATTGTAGTGACACAGAGGGCCTGGATGCCGGTCAAATAGTTTACTAACGCCTGAAAGGGGCATGAGCTAGAACGTTACGTAATTCTGCTACGCAGTCACTTAGCGATGCGGTACTATTTATTTCCTCAACGCAGCAATATATTTCACTAACTAAAGCAAATAAAATAAACAATTTGTTCATATAATAGTTTTGTCTTAAGCACGTTTTAAGACTTTAGGGCTAAGAGAACAGAGGTATTTTTGAAGCAATGAAAGCTTAACAACTCTGTTGGAAAGATAGAATTCAATGAGAACCAGATTAAAATAATGTTATTAATCAATGACTACGTTAAAATAACGATGAAAGCGGGTGGCCAAAGAACACATTTAGCAACACGAGAAAAATTACTCCACGAGTAAATTGTTTTTCTTATTATGAATGTTTAACGTATGTGTATACACTCCTGTTTAATTTATATCTCATGTGTTATTTGCATTTATGTTGCCTTTTGACGCTGTCTGATGTAATAGTTTCGTATGAGCCGCAGTTAAAAGACTTTTTTTTTTAAAAAGAAAATCCTTATAATGTTATTATTGTATATATTTGTCCTAAGTCGTTATATGTTGACATAGAATTCACAGATCGTAGTGTTGTAGAGTGGAAACAGAATAACTGACACTAATAAAATCACTAATTACAAACTTTAATTAGAAACAAACAACAGATAGAAATCTACAAAGGCACTCTTACACAATAACGCAAGATAAATGTATCCAGCACACGAAAATACATTTCACCTTATTATAGGTTCGTACTAACTAACACATTAACCATTTTCCGACAGTCTTAATAAGAAACACTCCGAAGTTCACTCTGATATCTCTTGTCTAACACTGAACTGGGCCGCTTCCAAATCCAGTATTTGTACCTTGCATTGAATTTTAGCGACATAGAACGCATAGATGCTATAGTAACTTCTGGAAGGGGCACGGACAATCTCGAACAATCCAGAACGTCAAAACATTCTGCCGCGCAGGATAGTCTTCAAACAGCTGGAACAGCCTCGCATTACCTGGCGTGCCGAGAGTCACGTAGGTACTATTTATTTCCTCAGCGTAGCAATATTATTTTCCATATAAGTTTCTCTGATTTCCGTAATGGATTTCAGTAACCGGACTCCACCGCGTGGCGCTCATCTGGACTTCATTTTTACACTGATCCCAACAGAAACCCGGAAACATTGACAACATCGCCATGTCATGAGCTGTCGATGTCGACAGTTTGGCGTGCTAGCTGCAGCGCAAGCTAACAAAAGACCTGTCGTTCAATGTCATCATCAAGAGATTCGTGACCAAGAAGTTGTTTTATTTTTCTGTGTTCCTATAAAGGCGACTGTAAAAATGTGGCTACAGCACATTTCTGCATTGCGACATAGAAACGGACGTTATGTAGAAAACACACTTGTTTGCGTTTAACGAAAATTGGCTTGTTAAAAATTTCAATAAATCCAACAAATATCTTATAAAGATGTAAGATAGGATAATGGCATTTGTCTAAAGAACGTTTCTTCTACAATAAACGCTCCTCAGTCACTCATGATAGTTGGCGGATTACGAGAGGTGACTTCCACAATTACTGGGATATTTGCGCTACATGCACCATTACGGAAAACAGCGCTGCTCAACCAATCATTACATGCAACCAAACACGTCTTACGATTATGCATATCTTTCGTGCTCGTAAAGGCCGTGGACTGTTTAATCTGTTCTAAAATGTAAATGATTAAGGAACCACATCCTTTACACTGGTAGGTGACGAAAGTAAAAAAGATAACCACTCTCTAGATTATATAGTTCATATGAGGAGAGTTCCATTTCACGTTTATTTCTATTTCTACCGCGAGGTACATACAAATTGTTTATGAAGAGCGTAAACAGAGAAAGAGATTTGTAACGTAATTTTACACGACACATGTGTTTTAAATACCTATGATAAACTTTTACGACGGTCTACTGATCGGCGTATGGTACAGTGGAAAACAAAATATAAGACACCAATTAAGTCACTAATCACTAGCTTTAATTATCACAATTATACAGTTTGTAATCAACAAGATAGTCTCTTACAACAAATCACATAAAAATTGTCCACACGCAATAATAATGTCAACGAGTATAAAAAACAATTGTATTACAATAGTCCCGCACAAATATAAAACACATAACACTTCGCCACAATACTTCGAACGAACCGGACTGGAATATATCGCCACTAAAACTAAAACTGAGCGTCGCTAAATACTTGTATTTATACTCCGCCGAAAATCCAGAAACATCCATACTACTCATCAGCGCTACACCAGAACGTAATTGACTGCGGCCTTGACACAGTGAGCGCGGCCGGAGGACTCTAGAAAATTGTCGCTAACGCATGTTGAAATCACTTACGCGCACAACATTACAACCGGATTCCACTGGAACATCCGAGAAACACGTAGGCTGTTCTGTAACGGTGTAACACGTTTTCCGCATTACGTAAGTGTATAGAACAACGGGCTACACGTATCTAGACAGTCGAAACAAGATCTAGTCATCATTAAAAAAATTGTGTATGTAAATTTGACATAAGCTGTAACATTAATGAAGGTAATGAAACGACAATTGTGTAGTCCCAGCAGCTTTGTTGACGCGCAAGGAATGCGTGGCATGGATCAGGCAGCAATGTAACAGCCATCTTCCAGCTGTCCCTCTCGCATCCTTGTTAGTCAATTCTGCAAAATTGTCGCGAACGCAAAATTGGAATTCACAGCACTAAAGGGAATTTAATAACACTTACTGGTATATGACATTATTAACGGATCTGTTGTTCGTCTATTGTGGTTACCACAACTGCTGTGGCGTGCTAAATCGAAACACCCGCTGCATGTAAAGCAAACAGATGGAAGTGTAAAGTACTGGAGACCAGTTGATACGTGTTACGAGTTAACTGGACCGTAATATATCACAGCAACGTACGCTTATTGTTACTGATGTAGTCTGACGAGTATACAAAACGTATATACAGCGAACATATTATCGTTGCTATAATGTATAAACACTGTAAAATTTTACACATGTGTAATTTCAACGCTTGTAATACTACTGACTCAGAACACTAATGTATTATTGGTAAAAATGTAAAACTTTTATCTTGTGGCCTTAGTGTTCCGAGTCAGTAGTATTATATTTATAATTAGTTAATCAACGGACACGTCATGGACAATAAAATCCAGGAATTCAAAATTTGGATTTGGAAAGTGCGTTAAAATAATTAAACGCGATGTGTTTCCATTGTCAGTTTTATTGTTCTGTATTTATTGAGCTTTCGCATAACGTACAAAGATATTAATTAAAAATCTGATATTAACCAATTGTATATAAAAGTTATATAAATATAAAATATAAATGTAGATATAAATATAAATTATTTTAATTTACATAAAACAAATATTATTTAAAAAACTATGTTACAAAACAATTAATAAAAATCATTACAGTAATTCGTAACAAAAATTTAAGGAATCCTTACAAACGTTCAATAATAAGCAGGATGTGAAGAAATCTGCATGTTTTTGATTTAAAAGAGTGTAATTCTGTTTTCATATCTTAATGTTCTAAAAGTCTCATAAAATGTTTACGATTTGTTAAACATTTGATGCTTAATGCATAATTTTACAGTGCATTTGTTTTTAAGTTTGTTTCAAACTTTTCGAAGGAATCTCCCGGTAACCTGTTCAACTGCTATCCTTAAAGGCGAAATCGTCGTACTGATAGAACGCCACATTTTTCGATTTTACAGATCGTGAAGGAGGTTTTACGTAAAACGTTTATCACTTAGGTACATTACGTTTGGGGTAATTTTGTAGATCAAATTTAACAAACTATTTTGCCTGTTGCACTTTCCACATGACACATTCATTGTTCACAGCCTAATTCGTCCAGACTTTCTTTAATACCATCCTTCATCTCTTCTCTTATGCTGGCTTTTCTAATTTTTCGTATCTTTTTAACAAAATAAAATAATTTGTTGGACGTATAATTTTGTACGCTTGTCCTGTATAAATCTCCATTTATTTGTGCGTTATTGTACCTACCACCTGTCAAGTGGTTTTTGGACATGACCGGTCTAATTCCCTGTTTCAAATTAGTTGTCACGAATTGCGTCACAGATTTGAGTTCATTGTCTAACTGTAGTTTTGTGCATTGTTTTCATACTATTTCATCTTTACTGTTGTCGACTACATTTCATGTAAACAAATATTACTTGTTTCTCTTAGAATTAATTTAAGAATGCTACTGAGGGAGCATTATAGGCTGAACTAAAACTGGAAATTAAAGGTTTGTTTATGTTTCGTGTATTAACATTCATAGTAAATAAAACAGTTCCAATTACTATTAAAGGTACAATGTATAATGTATATTTAATATATCAGAAGCCGGTAGGAAACTCATGCAAATAAATTTAGAATAAAAGACGTGCTGATGTTAATTCTGTAACTTCAATTCAATCTTCGTCTTACATATAAATCTGGTCATTTACTTTTGCGGCATCCACGTTTTACTACAGATAAAACGTAATCACAAATCACATCATTTATTAATCTAATGCGATGTGTTTCGGACACATATATGTTTGATGTCAAAATGAAATTTACTATTGGCTATTAAAATGATCATTATTCAAAACGTTTATAAATAACCATAAGGTAGACGAGAAAACTTGATAACTTCAACTCGAAATGATTCACAAAGTAATAAAATAAAACAAATTGTGAAACGCTAATTGTAATTACTTACATGGGAGTGGACTGAATAAGCTTCTTAACTATTTCTTCTTAAGAAAAAACATATTTCAAAGAATAAAATGACTCACGGATGAAGACAGGGTATTTGGACCGACTTAGCTTTTCGGTACCCAAAACTGCTACTACTACCACTATTACTACCTCTACTATTACAACAACAACAACAACAACAACAACAACAAATACTACTACTAGTACTACTACTATCACTACTACCACCACCGCCACCACCGCCAATACCACCACTACCACTACTCCTACTACCATTCTTATTGTAACTAATAACAATAATATATTTAATATTTACGTACAGTTTAACTAACCAGCTTTATTACAAATGTAACTTGTTATTCGTATATAATTTTTAAATTAATCGCTTAATAAACCAAATACCTAAACGCATTTTATTGAAATATCTAATGTCGACCATTTTTACGATTAAAAATTAAAGGTAAGTAAAATTATATTTTATTTACAACATTTATTTTCATTAAGTCACCTGTTTATGTAATGCAGACATAGGCTATTTGACAATCCTACCCAGAAATTGAACTCATAATTTAATAAAGAATGAGAAAAATTGTTAATAGTGATATGCTGTTTTATGCAGTTACATTAAAAATAAAATAGTGTAAACTATTCAACTGAGATGGTGTGTGTGTGTGTGTGTGTGTGTGTGTGTGTGTGTGTGTGTGTGTGTGTGTGTGTGTGTGTGTGTGTGTGTGTGTGTGTGTGTGTGTGTGTGTGTGTGTGTGTGTGTGTGTGTGTGTGGCGTTCTATCAGTACGACGATTTTGCCTTTAAGGATAGCAGTTGAACAGGTTACCAGGAGATTCCTTCGAAAAGTTTGAAACAAACTTAAAAACAAATGCACTGTAAAATTATGCATTAAGCATCAAATGTTTAACAAATTGTAAACATTTTATGAGACTTTTAGAACATTAAGATATGAAAACAGAATTACACTCTTTTAAATAAAAAACATGCAGATTTCTTCACATCCTGCTTATTATTGAACGTTTGTAAGGATTCCTTAAATTTTTGTTACGAATTACTGTAATGATTTTTATTAATTGTTTTGTAACATAGTTTTTTAAATAATATTTGTTTTATGTAAATTAAAATAATTTATATTTATATCTACATTTATATTTTATATTTATATAACTTTTATATACAATTGGTTAATATCAGATTTTTAATTAATATCTTCGTAGCTTACGTTATGCGAAAGCTCAATAAATACAGAACAATAAAACTGACAATGCAAACACATCGCGTTTAATTACTGTATTTAACACACTTTTCAAAATTCAAATTTTGAATTCCTGGATTCCTGGAGAGAAAGAGAGAGAGAGAGAGAGAGAGAGAGAGAGAGAGAGAGAGAGAGAGAGAGAGAGAGAGAGAGAGAGAGAGAGGGTGAGAGAGAGGGAGATTGATAGACAGATAGACAGAGAGGGAGTGAGAGAATGCAGAAACCACGCACTGGTGAGTATTGAAATTCCAATAACTTTCGGGTTGACCTTTCTAAGTCACGTCACACTCTGTGCACGTTTCTGGAGGTTAGTCTTACCTTTCTGGTTTGCATGTTTTACTTAAACATTAAGGGATAGACGTCACCCCTAATAGTGGTTAATAAATGTTTAGTAAGTCTGAAGTTGGCTGATCAAATTTAGAAATTTGCATACATAATCATAAAATTTAAATTGATCAGCCTGACATGGTTAAAATTCAATAAATAACCGTGACGAATAATAAGGTACAAATCATCATAAAGCTCAAAATTTAAAAGTGCTAGTTGTTACTAACATAGAACTGTCTAGTATCAGTTACATAGACCTGCATTACTAAAATTGTTTAAATGATGTCTAAATATAGCTAATTTTAACTTAAGTTACACAAAGTGCTGTAGGCCTAAAAAATACAGCTAAGATGCTCGATTTGTCATTTGGTTTGAAAAATAAACAATATTTTATGTCAATTTATATCCGTTTTATTTTGATTTTGAAAAACTATCAAATCGAAATCATCAAACGTCTTAGTGTCTTTGATTAACAAATTGTCTTGGGAGTTTTATATTACAAATTATATTTCTGTGTTTAGAATGTACACTTTCACAAAACAGTAATTTAAATGATTTCTGTCAAATTTTGTTTATACTTTATAATGCTTATGGTGTACTAAATTGTACCATTTACTTGGAATATTCAACTGTTCAGCGGTATTTTAAGAGCTTTGCTCCATAAAAATATAAGAAATTTTTAAATAATTAAAATTAAAATTAAAATTAAATGATTACAGAGAAAATGATTTGGCCTACGTTCGTATAATTTTCCGCCCGATGACGAAAAAAATTCTTTTCCTGTTCATGGAAAGGAAGTGGTTCCTTAATTCGATAAAGCCAGGCACTGCGTGACTGGTAATATAACAGAATAATGTTTTCACAGTTCTAACGATATTTGATTTTAACTTTAATATTTGAGTTTAAAAACACGTAAAGCGTCTCGTTCAAAAGAAAGCATTGGTAATCGTATATTAAAAGTAGCGCCAGGCAACCACTTTCCACATATTACGTGGAAATCCCACATACACGTACACGCACAAAATCACGCTAACACATAACTCACAGCTAGACTTTTTTTGTGTTTTTGTGGCAACACTTGCCTTATATTATATGGAAGTTATAAGAGAATTTAAGGTTTATTTGAAAGGCCTCCATGTTTGTTTAACTTTTACGTCCAAGAAGCGATCGATAGAGTAAGGGAAGACACCCATCTCGGAGTAAACATACACGGGGAAAAGTGGACATGCTTAGGTTCGCAGATGACATAGCAGTGACTGCAGTGAGCAATGAAGATCTACAAAAGATTCTTTACACAATGGATCACGTAATGAAGAATGAATTCAATATGAAAATAAATAAGCAAAAGACCAAAACCCTAGTCTGTAGTCGGAAGGAAAAAGATCCAGTCAGAATAACTTTGGAAATAATGTTCTCCAGGCAGTTAAAAATATAACTCTCTAGGAAGTAAAATCACAAGTGATGGACGTAGCAGTAAGAAAATTTATAAGTAGACTTGACCAGGCTAAAATTGCTTTCAACAAACAGAAAAACCTCTTCACTTCAAACACTATCAACCTAAAAATAAGGAAGAATCCAGTAAAGACAAACGTGTGAAGTGTTGCCATGTACGGGAGTGAATCTTGGACAATTGGAGAAAGTAATAAGAAAAGATTCCAAGCATTTGAGACTTGGTGCTAGAGAAGAATTTTCAACGTAAGCTGGAGTTAAAAAAAGAATTGTGAGTTGAAAAGAAAAGCAGAGAAGGATGAAGAATGGCGAGCTCCTCCCAACCAGCCTATGGACAGCTAACCTAGAAGAAGAAGATCTGAATGAAAATATTTCGCTGTGCAAAATGAACACTTCAGTATTTCTGACATCGTCTAGTAATTACATAAAACTTATTATGCATTTTTTTAGAATTACGCAATTCATTACACATTGACATCATATTTACTTATAGTAATAAATTATAATTGCACATTAACATTCAAAATTCTGCATTTATAATACTGAATGTTGCATAGTCATACTGCACGACAGATAATGAAAAGTTGGAAAAATCCTACGTTTTCTTAATGTATATGGGAGACACATTGGAAGAGTTCATGAAATATATACAAACTTTAACTATACTCTGAAGTGTATAAAATTAAAAAAAAATTTCCACGACTTAATATACGTTCATTGAACAGAATCCGTTTGAGAAAAATACGAAATTACATAACACTTTGATATCTACATGTAACAAGCTAACTCGAGTATTTTTTAAACAGTTATCTTTCTTCCTGTAAGTGGCTAGTAGACTATTATACCTACAGGCTCAGATCCTAAACGAATTAACGAATGCAGAATTTTTTTTTTATAAGATAAATGCGAATTTAACCCATGAGTGATGAGTGTTGATGCTAAAACTATAAGTACTTTATGTAAGTGATACTTTGGTTTAGATAAGTGAGAAGAACAATTAGGAAAAGTTTTAGTTAGTAAATACTGCAAGGTCAAGCCAATTCACAACTGACCCTATGTTGTCTCCTATAATACAAGTTTACAGTCTTCCACCATAATTTAACATCAATGAATGATCATAAGTTCATTATTTAAGTTTATTATTGAATGATTATATGTTAAATTGTTATTATTTATGTTTAAAAATGTTGAAAATAAATTAGGCGTATAGCGATAATTTAGAAAAATTATTCTGTACCGACAAACAATAAAATAACACAAACGGAATTATCACGGTTGCATACCACTATAGAAAAATTATTCCGATTACCGGTTTCAAGCTTCTCAGCTCATTGTAAGATTGGAATTCTCAGCAATTCCGATCTGACGATGAGCTGAGAAGCTTGAAAGCGCTAATCGGAATAATTTTTCTATAGTGGTGTGCAACACTGGTAATTCTGTTTGTGATTATAACCACTAACACAACTTTCTTCAATAAATAAAATAACAAATCAATTTTGGAACTCGAACATGATATGAGATAATCCGTTTCTTACAATTATGTAACTTTTATGATTAGTTGAAAAATTTTGTTATTTTTGAGTTACGTAAAAGAAAGGAGACAAAATTTAAAATTTTTACAAGTAGTCATATTTTAGTCATTGTTGAAAGCAAATTAACAGCTTTAAAACTATCAAAAAGATGTTTTTAGAGCAATTTGTTATATGGTGATTACAGGAAGAAGTGTTTAATTAAAATTTCAGCCATGAGTACCATCTCAATTACAGCGGAAAGAAGGTCTAAAGGGCATTGCTTTAGAAAGAACTATTGCGGCATATATCTCCACTATCAACGTTAACCTCATTCTAAATATAAGTCTGTCCAACATGCTTGTGTTTCGAATTGTCACGTTTGGATCGGAACAGTGGACTCTGAACGCTGCTGGCCGAGATTAAATTAAATCTTATCAAATAACCAGGTTCAACGGAAAATTGAAATCAACATGAACTGCCCGTAAAACTAATTAATCAATTTAATGTGGACTACAAAGACCGGCTATTGCCAATTACGGAAAGGCAAATTCTGAAGTTCTTTGGCCACACGTCAAGAACGGACTTTATTCGATGCTGATCTTTTAAGACAGAGCAAAGAAATAGAAGTAAAATAACCGATGCACCGAGTCAATGATGAGTGTCATGAGAAAGGCCATGGATGTGATGGAGAAGCTTTTACAGACACAAAGGATCACGACCTTTGAACACTAAAAACAACGCAGAAGAAGTCGCTGTTCCTTCCGAATGACGTAATTCAAGATTCATTGTGCTGATAGAAGGTTGTAATGTTCCCTCAGTGGGTCTGTCTTACTGATATCACGTGATGAGATGTATGAAATTTGATTAAGAAATTTTCGTTGCAACTTGTCACTTTATTTGCTTTTCTCCATAACCTCTCAAAGATTAGTTTTTCTGCACCGTCTTGAGAGATGACGTATCCTCTAAAACTTAAATACTAGCTTCTTATCACTGACTTAGAATTTTCTCAACACAGGAGCACTAATGTATGGGAGAGTGATGGAGGGAATCCGAAACTTTTTGAAGAAGAAAAAGAAGAAGAAGGAGGAGGAAAAGGAACAGGAGGAGCAGGAGAAGGAGGAAGAGAAGAAGAAGAAGAAGAAGAAGAAGAAGAAGAAGAAGAAGAAGAAGAAGAAGAAGAAGAAGAAGGAGATTAAGGAGAAGAAGGCGAAGGAGGAGGAGGAGGAAGAGGAGGAGGAGGAGGAGGAGGAGGGAAGAAGAGGAGCAGGAGCAGGAGCAGAAGAAGAAGAAGAAGAAGAAGAAGAAGAAGAAGAAGAAGAAGAAGGAGGAGGAGGAGGAGGAAGAAGAGGAGGAGGAGGAGGAGGAGGAGGAGGAGGAGGAGGAGGAGGAGGAGGGAGGAAGAGGAGCAGGAGCAGGAGCAGGAGCAGAAGAAGAAGAAGAAGAAGAAGAAGAAGAAGAAGAAGAAGAAGAAGAAGAAGAAGAAGGAGGAGGAGGAGGAGGAGGAGGAGGAGGAGGAGGAGGAGGAGGAGGAGGAGGAGGAGGAGGAGGAGAAGAACAACAACGACGACGTGGAAAGGGGAAGGAGAAATGAATTATTTATGGAAGACTGTTTGCTGTTACTAAATTAAATGACAGGTCAGATCAAGGAAAGGTTTTGTAATTATACTTTACGTTGATTTAGATTAAAGTTCATATCGTAAAGTAGTTTAAGCATCGTATTTTATGTCAGTAACTCCCTTTCTTTTTAGAACATTTTCCATATACGTAAGTGAAAATATTTTTAATATATTCATTTGGGTGCGTGTGAATTTTAGTGCGAAAAGTTTGAAACTCTCTTCGATCTTTATTTTCAATATTACGCTAAAGTAGTAATCTCAAAATGATACATTCTGCTAGTCATAGTTACTGCTGTACAGCAAAATATTTAAAAACTGTGACATACTTCATTTGAATTATTATACTGATGATACTAATCAGATACTGATACCATGTACTGATACTAAAGAACCTGAAGGTTTATTTAATAAATAAAGACCTTTTACAGTAAAAATAAAATCGTGAATTGTCGTGTTTTCCGTAATAACGTGTTCTTCAATTATTGTTATTGTAATATGTTACAAAACGCTATGGAATGTACATCCTCAAACTAAGAGTGTCAGTAGAAAGTATGAACTAGCAGATCCAGCTGTCACCACGTCCTGCTTTGAGCATATTCTGTAACTTAAGGTATACGAGCGCAAAACGTAACAACTTATTGACTACCCACTGCAGAATCAACATTGGATTATATGTTTTAAATTAAAATTAGAAAAATTAAACTTTAATATCGATATTAACGACGAAAAACGAAATTTGAAGCAACTTTTTGCGAAAGAGTCTGCACTGTAGGAAATGTAGAGTTTATCCTTATCTGTTATCTCCGAAATGAGAAAAATATAAATTACCTTAGAATCAAAATAGGTACCTATTTATGTCGGAGTAGTATCTCTAGAAATGTTGCCGTTACCTAACAAAAAATTATATTAGTTTAGTAAACTTTAATAAAACAAAATATTTAAAAACTGTGACATACTTCATTTGAATTATTATACTGATAATACTAATCAGATACTGATACCATGTACTGATACTAAAGAACCTGAAGGTTTATTTAATAAATAAAGACCTTTTACAGTAAAAATAAAATCGTGAATTGTCGTGTTTTCCGTAATAAAGTGTTCTTCAATTATTGCTTAATCACCATGGTAGCTGTAAATTACAGTCTCACACCACTAAACACTGTACCATCTTTGTCCCAGGAGACAGCTAGCACAGTACCGCCAATTATGTAGCGCCAGGTGTATAGAGAGAATTGAGATCTGATGTTTACTATAGTGTATCCAACCCAGTACACGCGAAACTATTGAGATTGTGGCCTGCGTTTGTAATATACCCTATATGCTGTTAGATTACCGTATTAGTACTACAGTATTTCTGTATTTACGTATTATAACATTACTATACAATGTTACTGTACTATAATATTACGAAACTCTATTCATGTAACTAGACGTCAGTCATACTGAAATGAAGGTATCGACAGTGAAGTTTTGAAAATATATTCCATGTGGCAGTCGCACCGATTAATAGGTATACAACTCGGTACAAAGCAATTTCGAACAATGACGAATGCCATCATCATGTTTTGGAAGAAAAATGGAATACTGCCCACAGAAAACTTGATAATAATAGTTCGAGGGGTAAATCACTGGATAATGACTAAGGACGCATTCGCTCAGCAATTTATGACAGAGGTATCTGATTTTATCACCAATTAAGCCAGTAAATTACGAGAAGCATGACGTATAGAGTTGCTTTGAAAATAAGGACAATAGTATAGAAACTGACACAATGCCGTTGTGTTTCTAGGGAAGAGGTTTTATCGGTGTGCCTTTTCTGCGACGACTTGCTGCCAGAGATACGGACAATAAAACGAGAGTGAGACAAAACTCGTGTCTGAACACAAGACATGGAAAGGGCTGAAGAACGACAAACCGAGACAGCAAAACAACTAAATGGATACACAGCAAAACAACTAAATGGATACACAGCAAACAAAAGTTAACAGTATCATATTCAACATTAAAATTAAAGCTATACTGAAAATAGAGGTGGACAAGGTAGTTTAGAGGTGGCCCTCTTGTTTGTTTGGAAGCCAACAGGCCATCGTCACCTTTTATAAGATGGGAGGATGTAAAACTAATATTGTCTATAAATAATTAGATAACAGGGGCTCAGGAGATAAAACACTATAGAATATCTGGGAACGCATTTGCTTCACAGTGGTCCGGCAAATGATGACGATAACATTGATGATGTCGATGATGATGATGGTGATGATAATGATTATCATGACGATGACGATGACGATGACGACGACGACGACGACGACGACGACGACGACGACGACGACGACGACGACGACGACGACGATGATGACGACGGCGATGGATACTGTCTAGATTTGCCGTATCTGTTTGTAAGAAAACGCCGAATTATTGATATAAACGTTGCAATCCTGTACTCCTCGGAAACTAAAATATTTACGTGTTTAAGAGAAACGTATTAAGTAATACTGTACAACGGTGAATGGTGAAAACGCATAAATCTTTAACGAAAACCGCACGAATACATTATTAATGTGTAATGAATAATACAGAGTAGAGTTCTTAACGCCACAGGGTAGTAAACGCTATCTTTTACCCCAAAACTATTCTGCCCGCTCACTTAAACAAACCATCACGCCATTTATTTTTATCACATTAGTAGCATAAAGACTTAGTATTGTATAAATTATCGAAACCTTACAGTAGTTACCAAAAGAGCTTAATTTTTTATTTTATATCATGGACAGCGATTTTTGAGAAATAACCTCTTGATTCAGGCATTATAACAAATACGTGCTTTGTTAAACTCTTTCACATAAATCGTACCAAACTCGTCAATTCCCCATCGCAAATACACGTTATAATCTATTACGCGTTATTCCCAACAATGAATTAAACAGTAACAATTCTTAAAGTTTTTATAGTTAAAGTAAAAACTAAAATAAAAATTAAAGTAAAATAAGAATATCACTTCGCATTAGTCAAAACGCACACTAATCGCTACAAAACAACTGACTGAAGATTGGCTCTGACTAAATTTTTACAGTGTACCTTCGCCGTAAACGAAATGTCTCTATGCCACCAGGGCCCACTTGATTACTTAATTTTTCTGAAATGTTATGAAAATTATTGAATGTTTTCCAGCGTCAATGGTTTACACTCTCGTTAGATTTCATTAGCTACTAGCTACTTAGCAATGTACTACGTTTACTAAGCAAAAAACTCTAAGAAGGACAGATTGAAAAACATTCTGCATAAACTTAAAGAAAATGAATGCACTTAACGAAGTGGACAATGTGACTGGGAAGATGCAACTAATGGGAAAACTCTGGGAGAGGCGAATGAAACGCATTCGAATAAAAGATGACCAAAAGGTAGCCGTAAGGATTCTTATTTCATGATAACGTTGAGTGTTGTTGAAATACATTGTAAATTACGAATTATAGTAGAATTGGTACTTCTATAGAATAATATGAAAGTAAGCAACGCCCAATAATTTTGTTAACGATTATGGGATAAGCATATAATGTGACTCGATAGTAAATTTATAGACACAACCAAATAAGACGAAGAAATCTGAAAAGTAAACATGTTCCATTTAGCCTACTCACATTGCGTACGCTTAACAGAACTTATGAGCACGCCAGTGTTCATATTTTAGTAAACAAGTAACACTTAGGCTAAAAGTTACGTTTATAATGCATCTTTTTTTGTCTTTCTTGTGCAAGACATTATTACATCTACTAAAGAACGAAATAAAGTAAGTGGGTTCCGGCTAGGGGTCACGGTACAAAAGTCAGAGACGGTCCCTGCGGTCAGAATATCTTATCAAACGGCTGATCATTCCAAAGAATTATTTTTTCAAAATTTCAAGGCACTCCTACCGCATTGTATTCCACTATACGTAACACGGTAGCCAGTATCATGGACAAGCAACAAGTAACTATCTTTGCTATCTAAATTTCCCTGTTTAAATTTACGAGATGAAAAGTGTCCTTAAATGTTTTTCTATTTCAGTAAAATGTCTTTAAATAAATTGTTATCAGATTAATTTACATTTGAAAATAATACTTATATCTGAATCACTGGATCCACAGTACCATTACAATACTACTTCAACAATATTGTTCTACTACACAGTGATCAAAGTGACTTTATCAATCTACACATGTTCCCCGCTTTGTGTAGGCCAAGTTTTCTTTGTTTCCAACGCTACTGTTCAACTTAGTTGAACGGCGTGTGTCGCAGCGCACACTGGCTCAAAGACTGCACTGTACTTTGTTGTTACGTTTGTTTTCGTCACGAGTTTTGTCATTAAAATATGTCTCGTCGCTGGAAGCGTATCGTTACTAACCTACTGAAAAGAGAAACAATGCGCCCGGCTAATGGGCTGGAGGATACGCGTAAAGGTTACGCGTGAAACTCTCATTCCGAGCTGCCTCTACTATCATAGAGCCAGAGTCAAGTATCACACGTACGTACCTGCGACAGAGAAAATTCAGTGTCATTGTCGCAATGTGTCACGCTTTTGACACCTAACTTACTTTCACGTAGCAGTATAGGCTATTTACATACATTGGAAATGTTTATCGATTCTTTAATAATAATTAAGCATTTAGTATTATATACAACAATAATATTGTTACTCAATATGTACGCCACTACAGAACATCCTACTTGTTTCTCGGCTATTCCAGCGGAGCCCGGCTGTAATGTGTGTATGCGTATTCCAATGCGGTCCGTAGTATTTTGTTATGTGTTTTATAATTGTGCGAGACTGTATTAGTTTATAATATTATTGCGTGTGAACAGTTTTTATTCGATTTGTTGTAAGAGATTATCTTGTTGAATACAAACTGCTTAATTGTGATAATTAAAGCTGGTGATTAATCTGTGTCTTGTATTTAGTTTTCCACTGTACCATACGACGATCAGTACACCGTCGTAACAATATCTTATTTCCTTACAAGTTGTCTTAATTTTATATGTAACGATTGTAACTAGCTTATAAATAAAATCACTTACCGGTATTTACCTTGTTTAAAACATGTACAGCCATATTAAAGCTGTCACATAAAAGAAGAACTTTTTAAATCTATAACTATACTTCAATCTAAAGCGGGAAATTCGACTAAAACAAACTTTAAATTAAACGTATCTTCACAGTGAAATTTGTATACACAGAACAAAGTACGCATTGGCTCACTGCATTGTAAAACTTGGACGGGTGAGAAAACCTATTATGCCTAATTATATATAAGTTACTAGGTCTAAATAATAAACATTAATTTCTGGGTATTAAAAATGTTAAGTACATAAAAAACTAAAAAAAGGACCACAAAATAAATATTTTAATAAAAATATTTCATATTTTTCACACATGCGCGCGCACACGCAAATGTATGGGCGTGGGTGTGTAAGCACAAAGATATTAGACACTAATTAAATAAAAATAAAAATAAAGTAGAAATTTTACATGATGTTAACTTAAGTTATACAAATAGGATACAGGCTAATAAATAGTCCTATTAAACAGTGAGTGTGATATCTGATAACCACACAGTTGTCACAAAGACTATAATCAACGTGATAATTTTATGTTAAAATTCCAATCATTTATACCTTAAATAAATCTGTTTGGGATAACTGTTCCGTGCATGGATGTGTCGCTGTGCTAACAGTGGTAGACTTAAACGCTTCGCAATAACAAAAGTACATTTATGGACAAATATATATTTTATATAGTTTCAAGTTGGTATCGAGTTTCGGTCTAATACAAATGCAGCTTTTATTCCATGTTTCGAGACTTATTTTATCTCAAATTTATGCCTACAACATAAAATATAAAGTAATATAATTGTAATGAGAGTTAACTATAATATATAAGTTGCATGGTATTAACAGTGGCATTGTTTTGTATAGAATAACTAACTAATAGCACTTACATATATTGTTGAGTCACATATATTTAATTTATTCTATACAAAACAACGTCGCTGTTAATACCATACAACTTATATATTATAATTAACTCTCAATTACAATTATATAGCTTAATATTTTATGTTTTAGGCATGAATATGAGATAAAATAATTCTTGAAACGTCGCATAAAACCTCATTTTTGTTAGACCGAAACCCGATACCAACTTGAAACCGTAATTAACAGGGTTGATAAATAATATTTATATATTGTATATGTGTGTGTGTGTATGTTGGTGAATATGATAGGATTCAGTAGTGTCTAGTTGCCATTGACAGACTTACACTTCTGTCCTCCGTCCACTGTTTGTTTAACATAATAAGAGAACAGACTTGGATATAACTTTGAAACGTTTTGAATAAGATAGGCGTTGTTGAAGACTGTTTAATGAAAATAAGAGAACCGAACATGATGAGAAGTTATGAACTTATTAAAACTTTAGCGATAGCGAATTTTGGCAATCGTGTTCCCTAAAATCGAAGCGTAGAACTCTAATAATCGAATTCAACTAAAATAGTATGACTAAAGTCGGGGTAGGGCTACAATACAATATAGCCTACATATAGCAGTGAACTGAAAACAATCAAGTTTTAAAAATTTCTGTTTGTAAGTTACTTTCCACACAGAAAACATTTATTTGCCCCTAAGCGTTCTTTCTCCAGCTTCAATGGGCTTTTATATATATTTAAATATAAAAATTAAATAAAACACTGAATCAGGTCGTAGTTCATATTGAATTATAAAATCATTAGCTACATCTGTCGTAGAAATGTACATAACGGGGAGCCTACGACATAGAGGGGAATGCACATACTTAAAAGGGAGCCTACGACTCGTTGCGTCCCCCGTCACAACCGCCGGGAGTTTCTGTTCGTGTAACCCAGTCAGAATCCTATAAATTCCTGCTCCTCATACTCTCTTTCACATCCTGTAACAAGTCGTTCTATCCCATACCTTTCACTGCGAATGGAGCGGATGATATTCTAGCATATTTCTAGGCCATCTCTCTTTACTCTTTCCCTGTATATGTTCGTATCAAATTAACCTACGTTGTTCACTTATTCCATTTGTTTCATTATTACATTAATAATTTCTTTGACATTTGCTCGCTCTCTTACTAATCTATTTCTCGCATGTTGCGGCCGTGATATCAGATAAGATATTCACAAACAATCCATTTTAACAATTGACAATTTTTCTTTATGCCACCCGCACTGTGATGCACGTTCCATTTTGGATAATAATTATGGTCCCCATACATTTATATTCATAGCAGTTTCCTATAATTCCACCGTCTGCACAATGTCGCTCACTTTTTTCCTTTCACGTAAATACTCTGTTTTCTGTTACTTAATTTTAAGACCCCTCGCTATATTATCATCCTCTAGCTTTCTCATCATAAATGAAGCACCATTGGACTATTTATCATTAGCAATGACAAAATGATCATTTGATCATTTGAAAAAGAAATTATAGAGGGAAAGAGAGAGAGAGAGAGAGAGAGAGAGAGAGAGAGAGAGAGAGAGAGAGAGAGAGAGAGAGAGAGAGAGAGAGAGAGAGAGAGAGGCTGTGGTCTCGTTTCTATTCACATTCTTGAAAAGTATTTCCATTACGGTTACAAAATGCAGTATTATGTTAAATGAAATAATACGACCGCAATGTGTGAACTTCTTATACCTAGTAGTATTTAATGGGTTCCATGCAATATATATTGTATTGTACTTAATGCAGCAATTAGTAGAACAATATGCACTCAAGCTACACAATAGCTTTCATATGGTAATAATTACTGTTTTACCACCATTTTGTTCAATTACCGTCTTCACGTCAATGTTAAAGGATAATCAAATTCCACTTGGCTATAGGCTATAACTCCATGTACCACTCTAACCCCATAAAATTGTATTTAATTTTTAAATATATGGAAACGAGAAACTTTTTAATAGTAGCTTCTTAATTTTATTAAGGTTTTAAAATACATCAATTCAGTCAGTGTAAAAGTCGATAGTGGCAGAAGGGGTTTTAGCGGCTGACAGTTTATTGATAGATGTATTTAATTTTATGTACTAAAACACATAGTTACATAAATTTGTTTTTAAGTGGAGTCTTTACTTCTTTGTTTATTCATTCATCCTAACTATGTCGAGTCTGATCTGTCACTTTTCCAGTAAAACAGTTTATTGCTACGAAAATTAGGGAACGCTCTCAAAAAGGCGAGAATGTCCTTCTACTCGCTTCTCTCTACTAGCTCAGCGAGTCTTGTCTGTGTCAAGGCCGTCCAATCACGGAGCACTAAAGTACCTTCCAGACTGTTCGAATGCACTTGTAACTACCCAAATTTACCTGGAACACCGCCAAAAGTATTGGAAAGATGGAAAGTTATTCTGGAGCCTCTGCGGGACCTATATAAGCACCAGCGGCCTACTTTGTCAATCAGTCACAGTTGGCGATTCATTCAGTGCGGATCAAGTGATTGTGGAAAGTGATTACTGTGTTATAATTAGTGCGAAACCTTTAACAGTTGACATTATCATTGCGTATGGACACGTTTAACTTGAATTATTGTATGAGAGCACCTTGTCGATTTGACATTGATATTTGTGACTAATTAAAGCTGG
This sequence comes from Magicicada septendecula, assembly GCA_034769895.1. NCBI lineage: Eukaryota > Metazoa > Arthropoda > Insecta > Hemiptera > Cicadidae > Magicicada > Magicicada septendecula. The sequence continues at coordinate 805,214,385 of CM068368.1, read as the reverse complement.
TAATTAGTAACTTCATTGGTGTCTATATATGTTTACACTGTACCATACGACGATCAGTGAGACCGTCGTAACAGCATCTTACTAGCTTAAAATATGGAAAAGTTAGTTTGTATTCTATTCAAATTGTCTAAAAGTTTGGAATCACCCATCCTTAATGCAATGTAGAACCTTACATAGTTCGTAAACTTTCGTGGTTTCTGTTGATAATACCAGCACTGTTTTTTCGATTTAACACTCTGTCGTACTCATTCATTTTAAAAACAAACGTTTCGCCCATACTACATAAAACATCCTCAGTGGCTCGACTGTATCAGGCGTTTTCAAGTCTCATCGTAGTGTGGGCGGAAGTTTGGTTTCAAAAGAAATAAAAGGACGTGTGGTAAACCAAAAAGCAGGGTTATTACTACCTTCTGTGTGCTTTTAAAATTCTTAGGGAAGAATATTTCCTCTTGTTCTGCATTGCTAGTTTTACCAGGTTTAATAAGTATTGCTGTCATATACGCCAATGTTGTCATTTGTTACATATGATAAATTACATTAAGTATAAGCCAATGTGCTAACTGTTTCATACTTTGCCATTGAGGATCGTAGCCTATACATTTTTTATTTATTTAATATTTATAATAACTTTACCTCAAGATGTTTTTTCTTGTTTGGAACATGTTTCGGTACACTTTGTGTTCACATCCACAGCCATTCTGATTTTGAATCTTGTGAAGTCCTTGTGTGTTGGTTGTTTGTTGTTATGGTTTCCTGTTGGCCTTTGGCATTTTAAATTGCTATTATTGTGTGTGATTGTGGTGTATATATTAGTATTTTGTGTATTTTCGATGTTCAGTGCTTTGAAAATTGTGTCATGTTTTGGAATGATTTGTATTTGTTCAGGTATTAGTTTGTTTTGTGTTTTATGTTTGTATATTTCTAAATTTTCCCACACGTTTATTCTGGTGCCTTCGTGTGGTATGTGTTTTATTAGTGTCATGTTGGTTATATCTGGGAATTCATGTCCAGTGTTTATTGCATGTGTGGCCAAATTAGTTATATATATTTCTGTTTTTTGTATGCGTTTTGAAACAGCTGTTCAAAATAACGTTTTTTCATTTTAAGATACATTTTCACTAGTATCCAAGTCACTTGTAATTATATTCAAAAACTTACGTTAATAGTTTCCATCAGTGACTTTCTTTTTGACGCTACGACGGGTTTCAAGACATATGTCTCATCATCAGGTATTTCACTCCACAGAAGAGGTCGTTGTATCTAGATAATACAAGATATATATCATGTGAATATGGCAACACCTTACCCAAAATATTGAATAGTATGTTCAACAAGTCAAATATTAAAAAGGCATTCCGTACTACTGATACCATTGGCAAAATACTTAAATCGAAACAATCCACACCATTAGAAGATAAGACAGGGGTATACAAGATTTCATGTAGCGACTGTAATAGCTATTATATCGGACAAACTGGTAGATCTCTTGGTAAACGTTTCAAAGGATATCTCCCCAAACAAAACATTAAAAAACTAAATTCCAGCTTTGCACACCATCTAGTTAATAACAATCATAATTACACAAACTTCAAGACCAACTTTATACCCCTACATATATGTAAGAAAGGCAGATACATGAACGTTGCTGAAGAATATGAAATATATTAGGCACAAAAAATTCTCAGTAAAATTAAAGGTAGTGGCACAAATAATAGTAAGAATATCACTGAGTTCCTATTAAATGATCAACTGCAGTTTCAATCAAACTCACTATACGACATAGTAGTTAATATCCAAGATAAGATTGAAAACACACGGACAACAGAGTATAATATGTAATGTACAGTGTAATATAACTTATTTATTCATGCCCCGCGATGGAAGCCAATTTTTGTAATATAACTTATTTATTACAAATTATAATTAAATTTATAAAGTGTTGCTTGTTCTGGTATTCTGCGGTAATCGAGCCCCACAAGTTGTACTCGCCAATTTTGTAATAATACGATAAATATTAAATATAAAAATAAATAAATAGTTGATGTAAGAGAATTGTACTCTCACTATTGTGTGTAGTAACGTAGCTAATATCTTCTTGTCTTCTAAGCTCTTACTGTTGATCTTCGCTTTGGTAATAAAACCATACTATAATTGTAATTGTAGAGTGTTCTGGTATAATATTATCCAGGATAATTTTTATGGTGTGTATGTGTAGTAGTGACGTTCCGCTCTGGGAATCGTCGATTTGGTAAAGTTCCTGGTCTTTGTTATTGGTAATTGGGATGTTATTACCATCAATTAAATAAAGTGTATTTTGCTGTGTAGCAAATTGAAATAAAATATAAATTTAAAATTTATATTTATAAAAAAAAATAATTTCGGAAAAAATATTTTCGAGGTATTTATGTGCTTAATATTTAGGAATAAATTGAGGTTGTGGATCGTAATTATAATTATAATAGTAAGGTGTTTAATTTGGTAATAAATTTCTGTTCGGTAAATTTGTTAAAAAGATAATCCAATTAACTTCAAGTTAGGCGAAAACGGTTCTCTTCTTCTTACTCTTGAAATGTTGTAGTTTCGCACATACTGCCTTTAAAGATTATCTATTTTTCTTGGTTAATTAATGATTATGTCCTTTTATAAGAGAAATCAACTCCAATTTACCCAAAAAACAAACAAATACGTTTATTAAATACAATAATAAGGTTGGTCGATTAATTAATCGAGGTTACAAGCCATATCGACACGCTCAGGGTCGGTCGATATTAGAAGGTTTACAGTTGTATTATTTAAACAGGTTCTTTGAACGGTTATTTATATAAAAAGCCAGAGAAGGTCAGGGACATGAAAGTATAACACTTACAATTCAAAAAAGGTCTTAAATTTAAACAATATACTGGTAATTATTAATAATAAAAGTTTATATACAATTTTGTTCAAACCAGAAAGCAGTTAGTCGTCTCTAATTGAGGTGACGGAACTGGATCAGAATGGCCGCCTGACGCATGCGCGTTGAAAGCTTCTAATGTAAACAACGTACTTGTTGAGATAATTTGTCCCTTCTTCGGTTAAATGTTCTTCGCTACGGTATATGATCTTCTGGGGTATAGTTTATTGTCACTGGTGTTAGATGGAAACGTTCACTTGGTGTAAAAATGTTGTTAAATAGGTATATCAACTGGTGTTTATGTGTGTCAGTTAACCTCGAATTTTCACTTGGTGTTTGATGCGATTTCAGTGTTATTTCATGTAATTGGTTATATGTGATTTCGTTTATAGGTGTTATGTAGTTCGTGGGTCAACTTCACCACTTCACTTTCATTAAAATAGTTAAAAATTTAGTTTACATAAAATGATTCAGAACTCCGTTGTAGCATAACGTCCATTAAAGGTTGGTTCAATCAAATATTCACAAGAAGTGCTCTCTTCGAGGTATAATAATGAACTGTGTGGATTTCCTTCGTCTCATGAAAATCTTAGCCTATATAATATATCTAATACATTGTTTCACATCGCCTTAATTTCCGACACGTTTTAAAATAGTACACTATGCTCAAAAAATAATTCTGTTATTAGTTAACTGTTTGTAATATTAAATACATATTCGTGTTCACGATTCTATTCTACTTATTTTGATAGTAATTAAGTTGGTGTTACAAAGTTTTATCTGAAAATTATATTTCTTATAATTTTTTGGGAGGTAGGCCTAAAATTATACTTCCTGTCTGCTATGTAAATAATAGCCATTTTCCCTAATATAATTATTATTCTATGAAATCTGAAATTTGTATAATTATCAATTCTCACTTATTTTATTGCAATTTAGTATACTAATGATGGTTTTTTAATATAATTCAATTGTATATGACTTCCCCTAGGATAGTGTTAGTTAATCTATTTCAGTTTCAAATGGTATTTTATTAGACAATTAAATAATTTTACTCCTATAATGACCATATCTTTAGAAAGCCTTATTTACATAGTATTTGATATGTTGAGTTTATTTTGCCTGAATATTGTCATTTTATATGGTTTATAAGACTAGGTTTGTTAATTATTCTGCATTTTAACTTTATTATATTGCCTAGATTTGAATTGTGGCTATTTGCAGAGTGTTTTACTAATGTAATTATTTTATTTCCTTCTCTGACTTCTGACTCTGATATATTTGATTAAAAATTAGTTCTCTGATCTGGCATAACAGTAATTATAGATTATATAATTAAAATATAACACCCAGATATATAAAACTGGTGTTCTTAATAACATTGTTTTGGTATATCACCTAATAACATAATAAAAATACTTCTACAACATTGGAATGATATCTAATTTTAGATAATGCATTCCTAAATTAACATGAACAATAAAATAACAATTATAATACTAATATTTCTTATGACTAACCCTTACTTATCTAAATGCTATATTTAATTGGAACCCAACATTTGGATCCATATATAATTGTTAATACCTTCTACAACTTCATCATAAACAGTTAGTTCTGTAATTCCCCATTTTATAAGATTTATGCCCCCTCTTAAAGTATAACCCTGGCTATCTAAGTTATATTCCATTCTATGGAATGTTCATACAGTTTTAGTAGCTTTTTATTAGTAAAATTACTACTTCATTATCAAAGTAGGCACTGTTCACAAAACTCAAAGTTTGTTACTTTGTACAGCTACTCATGCACCTTTCTTAAAGTTTATTAGTTATAATTTGATCACTTACACTTTTCCATGGTGAATTATTACTATATTTACTAGTCTTTTTCTAGTTTTTAATATGAAATATTCAACCATGGGGGAACTGTGAAGATTTGTTTATACACATTACACAATAACTTTTTGAATGCACTAATATTTACTACAGCTAACACTTTTAGTTTTTTGTCAGTTTTACAGTGATATGGTTTTTTAATGTGTTATACTTTCTCTTTGGGCATTCATTGATTTTGGGGTTTTTTGGGGGGTTCTTTCCCTATGGAGTTTTTGTTTTATATGGGTCGTCTTAATTATTCTTCTTTCTTCTTTGAGTTTGGTTATTTTTCCTTCTTCTGTAGTTTTGGATTATCCTTCCTTCTTCTTTCTTCTGTAGTTCTTATTTTTATTATTCTTCTTTCTTCTTTGAGTTTGGTTCTTCTTTATTCTTCCTTCTTCCTTCTTCAGTAGTAGTAGTTTTAATTAGTCTTCCTTCTTCTTTCTTCAGTAGATTTAGTTTGGGATTATTCTTCTTTCTTCAGTAGCTTTGATTGTTCTTCTTTCTTCTGTCTTCAGTAGCTTTGATCGTTCTTCTTTCTTCATTCTTCAGTAGTAGTAGTTTTAATTAGTTCTTCTTTCTTCATTAGATTTAGTTTGTTCTTCTTTCTTCTTTGAGTTTTAATTGTTCTTCTTTCTTCTTTAGCTTTGATTGTTCTTCTTATTTCTTTCTTCTTCAGTAGTAGTAGTTTTAATTATTCTTCCTTCTTCTGTCTTCTGTATCTTTGTTTTTTCTGGTCTGGTTTCTTTGACGGGGTATATTAATTGCCTGCTTCTATCTTTCCTGGGTAATTTTGTTATTATTATTTTTAGTCTTCTGGGTTTTTAAATTTGTATTATATTATATTATTTGCAGAAATTTTCTTTATTCAACCTTTCTTGTGAATATATTATTAAACAGTGTATTTTAATTGATTCTCATCTAGATATTCCATATATTAGAGCTTTATTAATGATCATTGAGTAATGCATTTGTGTGGATTATCTGTCACGCTACAGATTGCTCTCTTCCAGAAGTGATTAGTTCAGATCATACTTAGTTTGTCTGAAGTAATTGCTTATGACATTATATTATAAATTATATTTCTTTACTTCCTTCACATTTCTAAAAATTTTTTTTTCCCATATTTTTGAGCTTATCTATATTTCATTATTAACTGGATTCTTACTGATAGTAATAGTCATCTGAGGTTCGTTATTTTTTATTTTTCCATTTTCTTCTTAACTCGTTTCTTTATCCTTGGGATATTTATTTCCTAAAATTCCCTAATACGTTAGCTGGGGCAGTGTCCAGAGGGGCTCTGTAGGCATCTCACTCTGCTGGCCATACTACGTCATTTATTGATTACAGAGGTAAATCATCTCTGACCAATACATAATAATACTGCTGGACTTATCTCAGACAGTCATTAATAAAATTATATAAGAATAGTCCACCTTATGACTATAAAAAAAATTAAATATCTTTGGATATTTCACTTCGTATACGAACAGATCTATTAATATTTCTATCTTAGTGAATCTCTATCTCAGTTATTTTTCTCAATGGTTAGCCCTGCTGGCATTTTATTTCTCCTTGTGATTGGAAGCTGGTATAATATAATCATCACTTATTATTCAGTGTAAAGTTTTTAATTCTCTGTCATTTTTTGACTGTTATCACAATCTCCTTCTGGTCATTGGTAGCATATATTTTGTATTATATTTTTGTTCCTTTCTTAATTCTTGTGAATCGTTCCACTAGTATTAGGTTTTTTCAATTACTCTTTTAATTGTCTTTCTAATAACTGAAATTTATTGTATGATCATCTTTTTCATATGGATTTATTTATATATAGTTTTTCCTTTCTTTTTTCAAAATTTTATTTTGCTCTTGCTTTTCATCCAAATGCACTCTTTAATTATTAATGCCATATGTTTAATATCTCTGTTTATTTGACATAAAATTCTCATTAATTTTACTTCACAATAAGTTTATTCATTTAAATTGTATCAGTGGTTTGTACTGCCATTTCTTTATTCTTGAAAGTTTTTCAGAATTGGTCCCATATATAATTGTTTGTAATGTGTTATCCAAATTCTTTTTCTTCTTGTTCATTTCTAAAAGTTGTTTTTAAGATAAGGTAGTAAGTTGTTTTTACTTGGGTTTTTGAATTTTGTGGTTTAATTCAAAATTCATTTTCTTCTGTTTCATAAATTGTTTTCTAAATAATAGGTAGTAAGTAGTCATTACTTCATTTTTGAATTTTGACTTTTATTCAAAATTCATTTTCTTTTTGATTCATAAATGGTTTTCTAAATAATAGGTAGTAAGTAGTCATTACTTCTTTTTAGAATTTTGTGATTATTCATCATAAATTATCTCCTAAATAATAGGTAGTAAGGTGTTCTTACTTGTTTTTTGAATTTTGAGATTTTCTTACTTCTTCTATACCTTCCCTTACTCATAATATTTTTTCATAAATATGGTTAACATATATTATTACCCTAAATATGGTATTAGCTCTCTTCTTTTCTTTATTTCAAATGTACTTCTTATAATTGTTTTTCTTTTATATACCCAGGTTGAAGATTTTTATTAGGTTGGACAGTTGCTCATAATTTCTTTTTCTTTGACGTAGTTTTTTGCCGTTGCCGGTTATCATAACATCAGTCCCTTTTTGTGGAGGTGTATGGTATTAGACTTAACCGTAGTCTGTCACTTCATTTGCTCTCATTGTCCGGATGACCATAGTCTTCATCATCGTTCCGGTACTAGTGACATCTCTGGCCTTTGTCTTGTATTTCATTTTCCTAGCTGCTATTCCTTTGTTGGCTGCTAAGCTTATTCGGCTCCCTCTATCATAGTGTTTTATACACCGGTACGTCTCTGGTCCATATGTTGTATTGCATGAAAAATATCTGTGAGGATCTTCATCTGAATGATTAATCATTTGCTTATCTGAAGCCCCATAATCTGGTTCATCATCACACATCCACCCTGAAGGAATACATTTTAGTGTACCTGTACACTGGAACTGTCCTGGATGGTACTCTAATGGAACACATTCTGGTGATTCATCTGTGCCGTCACCACAGTCTGGTAAAATGTCATACTTCCATCTTTCTGGAATACACTGTCCAGTCCTTCGCTGAAACTGATCTAGTCTCCATGTTTTATTCAGTTTACCTCTGGTCCTTTTCCAGTGGTAAACTACTGTCTGCTGGTAAACCATCTCTGAGATTACCCTTAATCTACTTCCATTATTCCTGGAACTCAAGATTTCTTCATGGTTGGTAATAGGGATATTATCATCATCAAATAAACCATGGTTCATCATCTCCATTTCTTCCTTTGTTTTTATTACATTTCTTAGATACATTCTCCTTTTCCTTTGTTTAATATTTTCCTTGTTTCGGTTAGTTTCAATTTCAGGTACTACCATTACTTGTTCCTGCCTTATATCATTTGGTACTTCTTCTGGTTCTGGTTTGCTATCATATTTTATTTCTTTGGTCCTCTCCTCTTCTTCTCTTTTTAATCTGTCTTCTCTCCTTTCCTTAATCCATCGTCGGTTATCCTCCCTTATTTCTTCTCTTAACCGTTGGTAGTCCTTCTTCAATTCTTCTATGTTTTTATTTATATCACTCAAATCTTCCTTGGTGGAATCCATTTTCTTACTGGTCTCTCCTATGTCCTTTTTCAATTCTTCCTTGGTTGAATGGTTGGTGTCATCCATTTTTTTATGCAAACTTTCTTCCATTCTCTTGCTGTTTTCTTCCATGTCCTTTTTCATTTGCATGAACGTTTCCATCATTTTCTCTAAAATCGGATCTTCTGTTGTTTTGGATTTCTCCTGGTCTTGGACATGGACGTCCCCTTTTTGAGTGGATATTTCGGGTTGTTTCTCTAGTGGTGCTGGTTGTTGATGTTCTACCCGTTCTAGTATTTTTTCCACGTCCTCCACTGGGGTCGCCTCCTTATCCTCCATATTGAAATAAAATATAAATTTAAAATTTATATTTATAAAAAAAAATAATTTCGGAAAAAATATTTTCGAGGTATTTATGTGCTTAATATTTAGGAATAAATTGAGGTTGTGGATCGTAATTATAATTATAATAGTAAGGTGTTTAATTTGGTAATAAATTTCTGTTCGGTAAATTTGTTAAAAAGATAATCCAATTAACTTCAAGTTAGGCGAAAACGGTTCTCTTCTTCTTACTCTTGAAATGTTGTAGTTTCGCACATACTGCCTTTAAAGATTATCTATTTTTCTTGGTTAATTAATGATTATGTCCTTTTATAAGAGAAATCAACTCCAATTTACCCAAAAAACAAACAAATATGTTTATTAAATACACTAATAAGGTTGGTCGATTAATTAATCGAGGTTACAAGCCATATCGACACGCTCAGGGTCGGTCGATATTAGAAGGTTTACAGTTGTATTATTTAAACAGGTTCTTTGAACGGTTATTTATATAAAAAGCCAGAGAAGGTCAGGGACATGAAAGTATAACACTTACAATTCAAAAAAGGTCTTAAATTTAAACAATATACTGGTAATTATTAATAATAAAAGTTTATATATAATTTTGTTCAAACCAGAAAGCAGTTAGTCGTCTCTAATTGAGGTGACGGAACTGGATCAGAATGGCCGCCTGACGCATGCGCGTTGAAAGCTTCTAATGTAAACAACGTACTTGTTGAGATAATATGTCCCTTCTTCGGTTAAATGTTCTTCGCTACGGTATATGATCTTCTGGGGTATAGTTTATTGTCACTGGTGTTAGATGGAAACGTTCACTTGGTGTAAAAATGTTGTTAAATAGGTATATCAACTGGTGTTTATGTGTGTCAGTTAGCCTCGAATTTTCACTTGGTGTTTGATGCGATTTCAGTGTTATTTCATGTAATTGGTTATATGTGATTTCGTTTATAGGTGTTATGTAGTTCGTGGGTCAACTTCACCACTTCACTTTCATTAAAATAGTACACTATGCTCAAAAAATAATTCTGTTATTAGTTAACTGTTTGTAATATTAAATACATATTCGTGTTCACGATTCTATTCTACTTATTTTGATAGTAATTAAGTTGGTGTTACAAAGTTTTATCTGAAAATTATATTTCTTATAATTTTTTGGGAGGTAGGCCTAAAATTATACTTCCTGTCTGCTATGTAAATAATAGCCGTTTTCCCTAATATAATTATTATTCTATGAAATCTGAAATTTGTATAATTATCAATTCTCACTTATTTTATTGCAATTTAGTATACTAATGATGGTTTTTTAATATAATTCAATTGTATATGACTTCCCCTAGGATAGTGTTAGTTAATCTATTTCAGTTTCAAATGGTATTTTATTAGACAATTAAATAATTTTACTCCTATAATGACCATATCTTTAGAAAGCCTTATTTACATAGTATTTGATATGTTGAGTTTATTTTGCCTGAATATTGTCATTTTATATGGTTTATAAGACTAGGTTTGTTAATTATTCTGCATTTTAACTTTATTATATTGCCTAGATTTGAATTGTGGCTATTTGCAGAGTGTTTTACTAATGTAATTATTTTATTTCCTTCTCTGACTTCTGACTCTGATATATTTGATTAAAAATTAGTTCTCTGATCTGGCATAACAGTAATTATAGATTATACAATTAAAATATAACACCCAGATATATAAAACTGGTGTTCTTAATAACATTGTTTTGGTATATCACCTAATAACATAATAAAAATACTTCTACAACATTGGAATATTATCTAATTTTAGATAATGCATTCCTAAATTAACATGAACAATAAAATAACAATTATAATACTAATATTTCTTATGACTAACCCTTACTTATCTAAATGCTATATTTAATTGGAACCCAACATTTGGATCCATATATAATTGTTAATACCTTCTACAACTTCATCATAAACAGTTAGTTCTGTAATTCCCCATTTTATAAGATTTATGCCCCCTCTTAAAGTATAACCCTGGCTATCTAAGTTATATTCCATTCTATGGAATGTTCATACAGTTTTAGTAGCTTTTTATTAGTAAAATTACTACTTCATTATCAAAGTAGGCACTGTTCACAAAACTCAAAGTTTGTTACTTTGTACAGCTACTCATGCACCTTTCTTAAAGTTTATTAGTTATAATTTGATCACTTACACTTTTCCATGGTGAATTATTACTATATTTACTAGTCTTTTTCTAGTTTTTAATATGAAATATTCAACCATGGGGGAACTGTGAAGATTTGTTTATACACATTACACAATAACTTTTTGAATGCACTAATATTTACTACAGCTAACACTTTTAGTTTTTTGTCAGTTTTACAGTGATATGGTTTTTTAATGAGTTATACTTTCTCTTTGGCCATTCATTGATTTTGGGGTTTTTTGGGGGGTTCTTTCCCTATGGAGTTTTTGTTTTATATGGGTCGTCTTAATTATTCTTCTTTCTTCTTTGAGTTTGGTTATTTTTCCTTCTTCTGTAGTTTTGGATTATCCTTCCTTCTTCTTTCTTCTGTAGTTCTTATTTTTATTATTCTTCTTTCTTCTTTGAGTTTGGTTCTTCTTTATTCTTCCTTCTTCCTTCTTCAGTAGTAGTAGTTTTAATTAGCCTTCCTTCTTCTTTCTTCAGTAGATTTAGTTTGGGATTCTTCTTCTTTCTTCAGTAGCTTTGATTGTTCTTCTTTCTTCTGTCTTCAGTAGCTTTGATCGTTCTTCTTTCTTCATTCTTCAGTAGTAGTAGTTTTAATTAGTTCTTCTTTCTTCATTAGATTTAGTTTGTTCTTCTTTCTTCTTTGAGTTTTAATTGTTCTTCTTTCTTCTTTAGCTTTGATTGTTCTTCTTATTTCTTTCTTCTTCAGTAGTAGTAGTTTTAATTATTCTTCCTTCTTCTGTCTTCTGTATCTTTGTTTTTTCTGGTCTGGTTTCTTTGACGGGGTATATTAATTGCCTGCTTCTATCTTTCCTGGGTAATTTTGTTATTATTATTTTTAGTCTTCTGGGTTTTTAAATTTGTATTATATTATATTATTTGCAGAAATTTTCTTTATTCAACCTTTCTTGTGAATATATTATTAAACAGTGTATTTTAATTGATTCTCATCTGGATATTCCATATATTAGAGCTTTATTAATGATCATTGAGTAATGCATTTGTGTGGATTATCTGTCACGCTACAGATTGCTCTCTTCCAGAAGTGATTAGTTCAGATCATACTTAGTTTGTCTGAAGTAATTGCTTATGACATTATATTATAAATTATATTTCTTTACTTCCTTCACATTTCTAAAAATTTTTTTTTTTTCCCATATTTTTGAGCTTATCTATATTTCATTATTAACTGGATTCTTACTGATAGTAATAGTCATCTGAGGTTCGTTATTTTTTATTTTTCCATTTTCTTCTTAACTCGTTTCTTTATCCTTGGGATATTTATTTCCTAAAATTCCCTAATACGTTAGCTGGGGCAGTGTCCAGAGGGGCTCTGTAGGCATCTCACTCTGCTGGCCATACTACGTCATTTATTGATTACAGAGGTAAATCATCTCTGACCAATACATAATAATACTGCTGGACTTATCTCAGACAGTCATTAATAAAATTATATAAGAATAGTCCACCTTATGACTATAAAAAAAATTAAATATCTTTGGATATTTCACTTCGTATACGAACAGATCTATTAATATTTCTATCTTAGTGAATCTCTATCTCAGATATTTTTCTCAATGGTTAGCCCTGCTGGCATTTTATTTCTCCTTGTGATTGGAAGCTGGTATAATATAATCATCACTTATTATTCAGTGTAAAGTTTTTAATTCTCTGTCATTTTTTGACTGTTATCACAATCTCCTTCTGGTCATTGGTAGCATATATTTTGTATTATATTTTTGTTCCTTTCTTAATTCTTGTGAATCGTTCCACTAGTATTAGGTTTTTTCAATTACTCTTTTAATTGTCTTTCTAATAACTGACATTTATTGTATGATCATCTTTTTCATATGGATTTATTTATATATAGTTTTTCCTTTCTTTTTTCAAAATTTTATTTTGCTCTTGCTTTTCATCCAAATGCACTCTTTAATTATTAATGCCATATGTTTAATATCTCTGTTTATTTGACATAAAATTCTCATTAATTTTACTTCACAATAAGTTTATTCATTTAAATTGTATCAGTGGTTTGTACTGCCATTTCTTTATTCTTGAAAGTTTTTCAGAATTGGTCCCATATATAATTGTTTGTAATGTGTTATCCAAATTCTTTTTCTTCTTGTTCATTTCTAAAAGTTGTTTTTAAGATAAGGTAGTAAGTTGTTTTTACTTGGGTTTTTGAATTTTGTGGTTTAATTCAAAATTCATTTTCTTCTGTTTCATAAATTGTTTTCTAAATAATAGGTAGTAAGTAGTCATTACTTCATTTTTGAATTTTGACTTTTATTCAAAATTCATTTTCTTTTTGATTCATAAATGGTTTTCTAAATAATAGGTAGTAAGTAGTCATTACTTCTTTTTAGAATTTTGTGATTATTCATCATAAATTATCTCCTAAATAATAGGTAGTAAGGTGTTCTTACTTGTTTTTTGAATTTTGAGATTTTCTTACTTCTTCTATACCTTCCCTTACTCATAATATTTTTTCATAAATATGGTTAACATATATTATTACCCTAAATATGGTATTAGCTCTCTTCTTTTCTTTATTTCAAATGTACTTCTTATAATTGTTTTTCTTTTATATACCCAGGTTGAAGATTTTTATTAGGTTGGACAGTTGCTCATAATTTCTTTTTCTTTGACGTAGTTTTTTGCCGTTGCCGGTTATCATAACATCAGTCCCTTTTTGTGGAGGTGTATGGTATTAGACTTAACCGTAGTCTGTCACTTCATTTGCTCTCATTGTCCGGATGACCATAGTCTTCATCATCGTTCCGGTACTAGTGACATCTCTGGCCTTTGTCTTGTATTTGATTTTCCTAGCTGCTATTCCTTTGTTGGCTGCTAAGCTTATTCGGCTCCCTCTATCATAGTGTTTTATACACCGGTACGTCTCTGGTCCATATGTTGTATTGCATGAAAAATATCTGTGAGGATCTTCATCTGAATGATTAATCATTTGCTTATCTGAAGCCCCATAATCTGGTTCATCATCACACATCCACCCTGAAGGAATACATTTTAGTGTACCTGTACACTGGAACTGTCCTGGATGGTACTCTAATGGAACACATTCTGGTGATTCATCTGTGCCGTCACCACAGTCTGGTAAAATGTCATACTTCCATCTTTCTGGAATACACTGTCCAGTCCTTCGCTGAAACTGATCTAGTCTCCATGTTTTATTCAGTTTACCTCTGGTCCTTTTCCAGTGGTAAACTACTGTCTGCTGGTAAACCATCTCTGAGATTACCCTTAATCTACTTCCATTATTCCTGGAACTCAAGATTTCTTCATGGTTGGTAATAGGGATATTATCATCATCAAATAAACCATGGTTCATCATCTCCATTTCTTCCTTTGTTTTTATTACATTTCTTAGATACATTCTCCTTTTCCTTTGTTTAATATTTTCCTTGTTTCGGTTAGTTTCAATTTCAGGTACTACCATTACTTGTTCCTGCCTTATATCATTTGGTACTTCTTCTGGTTCTGGTTTGCTATCATATTTTATTTCTTTGGTCCTCTCCTCTTCTTCTCTTTTTAATCTGTCTTCTCTCCTTTCCTTAATCCATCGTCGGTTATCCTCCCTTATTTCTTCTCTTAACCGTTGGTAGTCCTTCTTCAATTCTTCTATGTTTTTATTTATATCACTCAAATCTTCCTTGGTGGAATCCATTTTCTTACTGGTCTCTCCTATGTCCTTTTTCAATTCTTCCTTGGTTGAATGGTTGGTGTCATCCATTTTTTTATGCAAACTTTCTTCCATTCTCTTGCTGTTTTCTTCCATGTCCTTTTTCATTTGCATGAACGTTTCCATCATTTTCTCTAAAATCGGATCTTCTGTTGTTTTGGATTTCTCCTGGTCTTGGACATGGACGTCCCCTTTTTGAGTGGATATTTCGGGTTGTTTCTCTAGTGGTGCTGGTTGTTGATGTTCTACCCGTTCTAGTATTTTTTCCACGTCCTCCACTGGGGTCGCCTCCTTATCCTCCATATTGAAATAAAATATAAATTTAAAATTTATATTTATAAAAAAAAATAATTTCGGAAAAAATATTTTCGAGGTATTTATGTGCTTAATATTTAGGAATAAATTGAGGTTGTGGATCGTAATTATAATTATAATAGTAAGGTGTTTAATTTGGTAATAAATTTCTGTTCGGTAAATTTGTTAAAAAGATAATCCAATTAACTTCAAGTTAGGCGAAAACGGTTCTCTTCTTCTTACTCTTGAAATGTTGTAGTTTCGCACATACTGCCTTTAAAGATTATCTATTTTTCTTGGTTAATTAATGATTATGTCCTTTTATAAGAGAAATCAACTCCAATTTACCCAAAAAACAAACAAATATGTTTATTAAATACACTAATAAGGTTGGTCGATTAATTAATCGAGGTTACAAGCCATATCGACACGCTCAGGGTCGGTCGATATTAGAAGGTTTACAGTTGTATTATTTAAACAGGTTCTTTGAACGGTTATTTATATAAAAAGCCAGAGAAGGTCAGGGACATGAAAGTATAACACTTACAATTCAAAAAAGGTCTTAAATTTAAACAATATACTGGTAATTATTAATAATAAAAGTTTATATATAATTTTGTTCAAACCAGAAAGCAGTTAGTCGTCTCTAATTGAGGTGACGGAACTGGATCAGAATGGCCGCCTGACGCATGCGCGTTGAAAGCTTCTAATGTAAACAACGTACTTGTTGAGATAATATGTCCCTTCTTCGGTTAAATGTTCTTCGCTACGGTATATGATCTTCTGGGGTATAGTTTATTGTCACTGGTGTTAGATGGAAACGTTCACTTGGTGTAAAAATGTTGTTAAATAGGTATATCAACTGGTGTTTATGTGTGTCAGTTAACCTCGAATTTTCACTTGGTGTTTGATGCGATTTCAGTGTTATTTCATGTAATTGGTTATATGTGATTTCGTTTATAGGTGTTATGTAGTTCGTGGGTCAACTTCACCACTTCACTTTCATTAAAATAGTACACTATGCTCAAAAAATAATTCTGTTATTAGTTAACTGTTTGTAATATTAAATACATATTCGTGTTCACGATTCTATTCTACTTATTTTGATAGTAATTAAGTTGGTGTTACAAAGTTTTATCTGAAAATTATATTTCTTATAATTTTTTGGGAGGTAGGCCTAAAATTATACTTCCCTGTCTTCTATGTAAATAATAGCCATTTTAACTAATATAATTATTATTCTATGAAATCTGAAATTTGTATAATTATCAATTCTCACTTATTTTATTGCAATTTAGTATACTAATGATGGTTTTTTAATATAATTCAATTGTATATGACTTCCCCTAGGATAGTGTTAGTTAATCTATTTCAGTTTCAAATGGTATTTTATTAGACAATTAAATAATTTTACTCCTATAATGACCATATCTTTAGAAAGCCTTATTTACATAGTATTTGATATGTTGAGTTTATTTTGCCTGAATATTGTCATTTTATATGGTTTATAAGACTAGGTTTGTTAATTATTCTGCATTTTAACTTTATTATATTGCCTAGATTTGAATTGTGGCTATTTGCAGAGTGTTTTACTAATGTAATTATTTTATTTCCTTCTCTGACTTCTGACTCTGATATATTTGATTAAAAATTAGTTCTCTGATCTGGCATAACAGTAATTATAGATTATACAATTAAAATATAACACCCAGATATATAAAACTGGTGTTCTTAATAACATTGTTTTGGTATATCACCTAATAACATAATAAAAATACTTCTACAACATTGGAATGATATCTAATTTTAGATAATGCATTCCTAAATTAACATGAACAATAAAATAACAATTATAATACTAATATTTCTTATGACTAACCCTTACTTATCTAAATGCTATATTTAATTGGAACCCAACATTTGGATCCATATATAATTGTTAATACCTTCTACAACTTCATCATAAACAGTTAGTTCTGTAATTCCCCATTTTATAAGATTTATGCCCCCTCTTAAAGTATAACCCTGGCTATCTAAGTTATATTCCATTCTATGGAATGTTCATACAGTTTTAGTAGCTTTTTATTAGTAAAATTACTACTTTATTATCAAAGTAGGCACTGTTCACAAAACTCAAAGTTTGTTATTTTGTACAGCTACTCATGCACCTTTCTTAAAGTTTATTAGTTATAATTTGATCACTTACACTTTTCCATGGTGAATTATTACTATATTTACTAGTCTTTTTCTAGTTTTTAATATGAAATATTCAACCATGGGGGAACTGTGAAGATTTGTTTATACACATTACACAATAACTTTTTGAATGCACTAATATTTACTACAGCTAACACTTTTAGTTTTTTGTCAGTTTTACAGTGATATGGTTTTTTAATGTGTTATACTTTCTCTTTGGGCATTCATTGATTTTGGGGTTTCTTGGGGGGTTCTTTCCCTATGGGGTTTTTGTTTTATATGGGTCGTCTTAATTATTCTTCTTTCTTCTTTGAGTTTGGTTATTCTTCCTTCTTCTGTAGTTTTGGATTATCCTTCCTTCTTCTTTCTTCTGTAGTTCTTATTTTTATTATTCTTCTTTCTTCTTTGAGTTTGGTTCTTCTTTATTCTTCCTTCTTCCTTCTTCAGTAGTAGTAGTTTTAATTAGTCTTCCTTCTTCTTTCTTCAGTAGATTTAGTTTGGGATTATTCTTCTTTCTTCAGTAGCTTTGATTGTTCTTCTTTCTTCTGTCTTCAGTAGCTTTGATCGTCCTTCTTTCTTCATTCTTCAGTAGTAGTAGTTTTAATTAGTTCTTCTTTCTTCATTAGATTTAGTTTGTTCTTCTTTCTTCTTTGAGTTTTAATTGTTCTTCTTTCTTCTTTAGCTTTGATTGTTCTTCTTTCTTCTTTCTTCTTCAGTAGTAGTAGTTTTAATTATTCTTCCTTCTTCTGTCTTCTGTATCTTTGTTTTTTCTGGTCTGGTTTCTTTGACGGGGTATATTAATTGCCTGCTTCTATCTTTCCTGGGTAATTTTGTTATTATTATTTTTAGTCTTCTGGGTTTTTAAATTTGTATTATATTATATTATTTGCAGAAATTTTCTTTATTCAACCTTTCTTGTGAATATATTATTAAACAGTGTATTTTAATTGATTCTCATCTGGATATTCCATATATTAGAGCTTTATTAATGATCATTGAGTAATGCATTTGTGTGGATTATCTGTCACGCTACAACAGTAATAACAACAGTGCGGTCTTGACTTCAACGCGGTGCGCACCGGCCGAATATGTTCAGTTCACGTTTGTGTTTATATGATCGTTTATTTATTTTATTTTAATGTATTGACGACCTCTTCTGTGGAGTGAAACACCTGATGATGAGACATATGTCTTGAAACGCGTCGTAGCGTCAAAAAGAAAGTCACTGACGGAAACTATTAACGTAAGTTTTTGAATAACGTTTTTTCAGTTGTTTTTTGTTTGTCCTATGTAACATATATTTCAATTTTGGCATTCAATTTTGTGTATACCACTGGTTTTGTATTATCTTTGTTGTGTTGGTTATTTAGTTTTAGTAAATTATTTTTATTATTTTTTGTATGCTATTTTAAGATCTGTGTTTTTAAATAGTTTTGTTAGCTTTGCCATTTTATTATTTATGTTGTATGTGAACGTGGCCCAATTTTTATTGTTATTACTTATGTGTTGTTCATTTTGATTAATTCTTAATTGTTCAGTTTTTATTTTATATTTGATTTCATTTTATATTTTGTTTACAGTATTTTAATTTTATCCATTTTCATAAGCAATTTGGTCAAATAAGACATGTTTCATAAACATGTTCAAAATAGGAAACAACATCTTGAGGTAAAGTTATTATAAATATTAAATTTGTTATATACATCAAGAAATAGACTATTTTCTATAAGTGTTTGAATGCATATGTGATAACTATTTTCTATAATGCAAAAGTGTTTGAATTTTTTTTACATATATTTTGTTTACTGACATCTTTCTTGCTTGCCAATATTATCGACTCATATGTTGAAGATATTACTTTTATTTGTTCTACTTCAACGGAAGTATCTAAATATTTTGACATTATTGTTAACTGTCCCTGTTTTTTTGAAGTTTAGACTACGACAGTGACTCCTTGTAAACAATTAATATAAAAAAATAGTCTTTTTCCTCTAATAACCCTTATTTATTTAAGTTCCATTAATTATTATGAGTTCAAGAAAAATGCCATTTTTCAAAATAAAACACCGCTCATGGTTAATGAATAAAGACTGTAATTAACGCCTAATCGTAGGCTTTATGCTTCGCTTGGCGAGGAAGGCTAATTCAACGCAACTCGTAGACTTATTTAAGCTCTAGATTAGCTCAGGCAAACCTCACTTTGTAACTCGTTACAGAAGTGAACCTCTGCGTAAGTTCTGTTATTCTGAACTTGCTGTTTGGTGACAATTTGTTTGAGATAGTAAAAGTAACGCCTGTACTTTCGTAACTAGTAACTAGTCTGCCAAAGCGTTGCGATAAAGAGCAAGCTCTGTCCGTGAACTTAATACAACCCTTAAATTGTTTAACTTGTATCGAGTTGTTTTATTTTAAGTAATGACTGAGCCAGATAAGTAAACTTGTGTGTTACTATTTTAAACATTGTTATAATGTTAAGATATTTAATGTCTTCTATTAACGGTCAGCACATTAATTGAACTGGAAAATATTTTTAACTAAAACAATTAAATTGGTCAGAAATAAGGACTGCTTTAATCCAAAATAACTAGTCCAAAATAAATATTCTGTATTACCTTAATGTTTTATTACTAACAGTTTGAACAAAGGTTATTTTCAATTTTCTAAATGAGAAAGATGTTGTATCTAAAAATTATGAAAATATTTCAAGATTTATAAATTATTAGGCTACTACATATAAGTATATAAGTATATAAGTATATAGGTATATCAGTATACTATAGTATAGCCTACTACATGCGTGTGTCTATTACAGTGTATCCATACAAACCCTTTTACACACATATATGTTTATACTAAATAATATTTAATAAAAACTCTTATTATTCGAGTGTTACTATGCACACGATTTGAGGTCCCCGTTGTCGTTTGGTTATATGTTAAAAATTGAGATTCAGGGAAAGTAGTGATGTGCTTAAAATTGAGATTAAGCATGCAGTGGAAAATAGTATTAAACAAGGTTAACAATAACATTCATAAAGGGAAGGTAGAAAAGCAGCAACTAACAACAAGCGCATTGTACAGATTAATATTATTGTTTTTAAAGGAGCGATTCTACTAAGTAAATAAGCTATGTTAAATAAATGTTAGTAAAAATCAGAAGACGAGGAAAGACTTCTCAACAATCTACTATTTTTCGAGTAAAATCATTGACAGCTAAATAGAATTGTGTCTTGGAATATTTGTCTCCTGAGCCGACATACTGACTATGAATAACAATGCGACTCGCACTGTTATATGCACCACAATGTTATTATCTATTCTGACACTAACATTTTAGCGATCTGCAGGCAGCTACAAAAACTATAAGATGAAGAAGAAAATGAAATCACATAGGCCTAAAGGAGACGGAAAAACTTTGCGCGTCCTCATACTTGACTACAAGACAAGAATAGATGTATCTGTAAGTCATTATTATTATTTTTTATTAACACGTTTAACCCGCACGTTTGTTAATTTTTTAGCTCTCGACAAGAGTAATGTATAAAGGTACTGAATAAATCAATCAGTATTTTATTTTTCCTGTTGTAACAAGCATAATGATATCAACAGTGTTGCTGCTTTTACGTACACGGATAGCTTGAAACTGTTTAAATAAATTTTTCCAGTGAAGGGTTTGTGAGGATCGGTCAAAAACCCTTCATCGGAAATATTCGTTGATTGACGGTCACTACGAATTTAAGGATTCGTTTGAATAAAATTGAGGTGCAGGCAACGTCCGTGACTAAATTCGTTGTAACAATATTCTGCCTTTAAACATAAAACTATCGTAACGATTTCAGTTGTCACGAATTTTATTCCCGACGATTTGTGCCTTGAAAATGATATTCTACTATCTGTATTGTTAGTTGTGCTTATAGTCAATAAATATTGTAAGTTGTCCTGCTTCTGCTAACGTTAAAACGTTAAAAGTGTCCATATAAAAACAATAGTGTACAGAGAATCCACAATTCAGTTTTCTGAATTGCTATTCAGGAGGCTTCCTTACACACTCCCCCACACAATATTTTAAATAAGATACGTGTCTTCATGGTATCAGTTTGTAAAACCATCTTATTTGCATTACAATGAGACGTAATGTGGGGGTGCTAGACTACAAACCATGTTGGCGCGAAACCTGCTTCTAGAAAACAACCACGTCCTTGATTTGTTTATATTCAAAATCGCTGTAACTCCGCCCGTGAATAGCTTTCACGTATGACGTTCGCATGCTGACGCAAAGAAAATATTTGATTCATTTAACACTGAGCGTTACTGGATTGCGTACAAAGTTACCGTGTTATTTGGAAATTTAAATTTAAAAAGTTTGAATGGAAATGTTTCATAAAAATGTTCTATTATACTGTACACAAAATCTGTAGACCTGTAAGTAATTGATACAGATGAAAGCAGTTTATAATATTGATATTTTTAACTTATTCATTTATAACATTAGGAAACTTGAAAATACGTTATCTTTGGTGCGAAAAAAATCATAATCACCTGGAAACAGATGAACTCGGTAACGTAAATAGCATGGCAGCCATAAGAAGACTATTACAGAGTGCTTCTCATTTTTCCGTAGCAAGAGCCTAGTGCGGTTTGCTGAGCGTTAATAATGGGTAACAGAATGTATTCCCAAAGAATGACATCTTAACAGCGGAAAACGTATTGTAAATTAAAAACTGAATGTATAAATAGGCCTATACTAATTAAGTATAAAGTATATTACTTACTTGTTAAATAAGGTAAAACATAATAATAATGCATTAAAATCTGAATAATAATAACATTTTTTAATTTAATTCAGAGGAATGTCATCCATTAACATTTTGAAATACACGTAAAAATGTACTATGAATTAATTCGATTCATTTTTTCCTCCTGTCAGACGGGAAGTTACTATCGTGCTCTTTACAATAAATTTACAATCTGTTATGTAGTTATTTAAATTTTTACGGAGATTAGAAAAATATCTTAAACTGTCAAGTTAGGAAAAAAAATTGTAGGCATAATTGATGGTTATACACAACACACAAACACAAACAAAACTGTACAGAAAAATGTACAAAAAAGAGCAACTAAGAATAAAATTGAAGCAGCATGTGCTCACTTAGTTGGTGATCTTATCTTGTGATACATTTTGGCAACATCGGATTCAATAATGGTAAATAAGAAAAAACGCGAATGTTACGTTTATTATAATGCTGTCGGTCTCGTAAAACAACTATTGGTTTTTAAATTTTTCTAGACTTCCTGGATTATAACTTGAATTATTTGATCGAAAAATGACATTCCGTCAAACTTTGCGCACTAAGGCAGTCGGTGACTAGGCAAACAGAAGTTAACATTTATCAGTTTTATGTTTGATACGTGCAAAACATTTTGCTATGTTTTACTGAAAGTAATCGTTAGGTTATATTATCTAATAAATGCAATACAAAAAAGTTTTTCTAAATAATTAATTTGTGTTGTATTTACATATTAAATCACAAAATTATTTAAGAAAATTATTTCTGAATCGGAAAAATGTAGGCAAGAGATTGTCAGACACAGACATAGATAAATAACATTACAACCAGTGAAAATGGTAGAGTAGAGCATATATTTCAATACTATATGGTAGACTTGAGTGTTTCAAGAGTCAGTCCCATTTGGCATATCAGAGTATTGTCAAGTCTTTGCATCCACGAGGGGATAGTTAAGTATGAACTAATCAGAAAACTTTAATAATAAAAAAATAACCTTTAAAAATCCATCTTATAAGAACTTTTCATAAAACCACTGTTTCTTTTCAAATTTTTCTAAACTTCCTGGATTATAACTTGAAGTATTCGACCAAGTAAATTGCATTCCGTTAAAGTTTGGGCACTAAATCAGTCGGAGACTAGGTAAACAGAAGTTAATATTTATAACTTTTATGCCTGATACCTGCAAAACTTTTTTTCTCGTGTATATAAGTATATGCTTGCAAAAGTGTTACGAGTTAGACTCTTACGCCCACCAGTTAGTTTCAACTTGACTTTTGTTGAGTGTGACCTACATTACGTTTGCCTCACCGTTTTGGTTTTTTGTAGGTGTAGGAGACGATACGTTTCCATAGAATACACATAGATTTATTCACTTCATAATAATTTATTTTTTATATTCTACATATACTTATTGAAAATTATACATTACTAATGCGGAACTTTTTTATTTTACTTTGGCTCTCTTAAAGCATCATTTTACTTACCTTGAATTTGATAAACATTTATTTCCTAAAGTTCGAATATTTCTCCACTACATAATAATGGTAGACTTATTAAGGGTTAAAATAAATTTCTTAGTTGGCCCTATAAATTTATGAAATACTTAATACATTTTTATTTATTATCATACATTTTAGCACATTCACCGGATAACAAATGTTATCAATAAAACCATATCGCGGCAGAATTTGGTATGACGGTTTATTATGTAAAATCAAACACTGCTCCCAACTTCATAATTAAATTTTATTCAGTCATAACTAGAGACCGCCAAGTGAATTAGTTGAATTTATCTTCTAGATTCTACCCAGCTTCTAGATTCTACCCAGCTTCTAAACTCGGGATTAGCACAGTGTAGTGTTCTCAGTCCGACTTCATACAGAAACACAACCCCTTGGCAGAGATTTTCATCAAGCGGCAATGATTCACCCACAGCGTCAGATTTACAATACCACCTCGAGCTACTCCAAAGCTGGTTAAAGAAATAGCGCATAAATATCAATGATAGTACATTTAGCTACATAAGCTTTACACTTAACAAATGCCCTACACCTAACACGTATATATGTTATTCGCAATTGCCGATACTCACTTCGCGAAGTGATAGTGTTATTTTTCGCAATGAGCGAAATGAATTTTGCACTCCGAGGTCTGGATACTTTGATTTACACACTGGTCGTAATGAAACTCTATTTCGGGAATTGTGGAAGTGAAAATACCCGCTCCGCGGAATAAGAACTTTATTTTACTCGCTTCGTGAAGTGCGCATTTCACTTATGCCTCCATTTACACAAAAAGAATTACATACTCATCCAAGCTCGCGCGCCACACGCAAGCATATTTCGTGTTACTTTGATTTATTTTATTTTGGAAGATGAAGTTTGGGTTCATAATCTTTGTTTTATAACTTCATTACTTTCTGTCAGTTTACACAAATAGAATTACATATGCATTTTCAAGACCGCGCGCTCGCACGTTTTGTATTATATTTTTTGTTTTCATTTTATTTTGGATCAACGTGTTTGGGATTATAATCCTCGTTTTATAATTTTGTTACTTTCCATAAAGATAAACATTTATTTAGATCTACTTTTATTACACACTATTGTAATTAAATTAAAATAAAGTAATTAAATTTATTATACAATAAGTATAAATCTAATAAATAATTGGAAATCTTTCTTTATGGGTAAGCTTTGCGTTAATACAGAGTACTGCTGTTTTGAAACGACAGTTTCCGCTCATTATAGTTTCATTACTATGGACGTATATAACTATTTATTACTACAAGGGCTACTGCTATGACATTCTGGCTCGTATTTTATGTTATATTTCATGCATAAGCATGATTTGTTCGTGCAGTTCCTCTTGCAACCAGAAGGGTAACTGGATGGTCAGGAACTTCTTATAACGTTAGAAATCTGTAACGGGACTATCTGAAACTTGTTCGTGCTCGATGCCTAGTCCATATTTCAATGATTTGAACATATAGGCTACTGAAGAAATCTGATTGTAATCATTCCATTACGGTAGCCAATAAGTTACGTGGAGGGAGGCGTCTACGATCAAGCTCAGGAACAACGACACGCAGTGACAAAACAGAAAGAAACAGATCAAACTGACAATGAAAATAAATTTCACTGCAGGCAGGTGCGAGGTAAAAGGGTGACTGAACTGTAGCAACATGCTTGTACATAAGCGCCACAGTGGCGAGAAATAGTCTGTTCGGCTACTGAGTAAAAGCAAAATACGCAATTCGTGAAGTGAGTAAAACAAATTACTTTCTCCGCGGAGTGGTCATTTTGATTTGCACACTCGCCAAAACAGAGTTTTATTTCGACCACAGGGTAAATAAAAATACCCAGTCCAAGGAGTGCGCACTTTATTTCACCCACTGCCTAAAATAAGATTCTCACTTCCCAAAGTGAGTATTTTACTTCGCGCACTGCGCGAAGTGAGCAAAATTCCGGTATAAACCCGAAATCAGCAGTGATATAAGAGATCCCTGTTATAAGCCAGGGGTTAAAAATGTATAGGTCAGGGATTTGACAGATCTAAAGATCTAACAGCATTACCTTACCGCGAACAGATCGAGACAAATACTTGGGAAGGTACATGGACAGCAGGATAACATGTAAAGAACATATAGTGACACAAGGAAGTAAGTATCAAGGCTTAACGATCAAACAGCTCAATTGGGTAACAGGAAAGCAAACATTCAATGTGGAATGTGGAAACATCGAATCTTGCCCAGAAGCCATATCGAATAAATAATAGGCCTATAAGAAACCATAATAATACCTATAGGAACCTAGGGCTTTGTATTGTGAGGATGCGTCCGCAAATCCAGTAGAGCTGTCACCCAAAGATGTCAATCAAAAGTATAAAAAATGTATAGTTGATGACCCGAACTATGTTTAAAGTCAAAAGCCTTACAACGACCTAGTAGTAAGTTACGTAGAAGTATAAAACACTACTCTAAACTCAGAACCAACGAACGCCTGTTGACTTAATCGCTACTGGAAAGGAAAGGCAATAGTAGACTCAAAAGAGGACAGCCAATTAAGCTGATGTAGTCGAAAAATCGTCAGCGGGTGAATGCCAATCGTGACTGGTCTATGGATTTTTATTATATTAGGCTATAGAATATACATCTTTGTTATTTTAATGGAGAGAAAAATAATTGTCACCATAAATTAATTTGTGAAGTTTTCGAAAGATTCCCGTTACATATTCTTATGAAAATAAATGAATCAATTAACAATCATATGTAAATTCTCTCCCAGTTTCCTCACCATCATTTCAAATTCATCTTGTTCGTAATGTGTCATTTGGGTCAGTTACACTGACTTTGTAAAGTTATCTTTTTTCCTATTTCCTAGTATCCTATAAGTAGTTACAGTTTTTTTATGGTACTGGGTTATAGTTTTTGTTTACTAATAGTGACAATTTGTGAAACACAATTTTACGTAACTCATCGCAGCTGTCATATCGACAATAATAAAATCGCATTAGAAATTTTTTTATTCGAAAATGTCATTTCTGATATTACGCAGGTATGAATGACATTGACATTGAAACGTTATTTGTTTCAGCGAGTGTCAAGTCTGTTCGCCTTGACAGAAATCGTTTTAATGCATATTTTCACAACTCGGTTTTTATAGGAGGCGTATTGTAACTTTGGCCAATTAATATAGTAACGTTAATAATAAACCTAGCCTCATTATTACACATGTTGAAAGTATAACATGTCGTCATATAAATTATAACATCATGTACAGACGGTAATACGAGTAGATCATTCCGATTTAGAATATTCATGAGGAAGGAAAAATTTGTAAATTTATATATAAATAGTAATTATGGTATTAAAACAATCTCTACTAATCTTTCCATAATTATCTTAAACGGCTGATAATGTAATCGATGTAATATATAATCGGCTCATATAGGAATATAACGCCTATAATTAACATTTGTAGACTCAATGCAGTTACGTAGATATTGTGAAGTATTTTGTGGAAATATCTTACGTATGCAGACCATGCATTTGATATCCGTCCTGTAGAAGTATTGGTTGTACGTAGACGTATGATAATCTTACGGAAAGTCGAATGCGGATATACAGTCGTAGCCAGAATCATTACGTAATAAAGAAATTACATCTGCCATCAATTTTAATTAAGCTGCAAAGTTTTTACTCCATATTCATCGTTGACGATGAAAATTAAAATCAATAATAACAAAGAATAATAATAATAATAATTTAATACTAATAGTAATATTATAATGATAATATTAATAGTAAAAATAGTAATATTATACCAGTAGCAGCAGCGGCAGCGGCAGTAGTAGTAGTAGTAGTAGTAGTAGTAGTAGTAGTAGTAGTAGTAGTAGTAATGGTGGTGGTGGTGGTGGTAGTTGTAGTGGTGGTGGTAGTAGTAGTAGTAGTACTAGTAGTAGTAGTAGTAGTAGTAGTAGTAGTAGTAGTAGTAGTAGTAGTAGTAGTAGTAGCAGCAGCAGTAATGGTAAAATTATAAAGAGAAAGAGAAGAAAACTACCGATAATAATGACATGAAATTTAATGAATAATCCCGCACAACCGAGTACGGAAAATGATATATTACGGTGAGGTGGTAAGCAACGTACATGGCACTGGGCGCCTATTAGCGGCTTGATGAGGCAACGCTTTCGGTCTTCTACGCCTTCTACAGACAACTTGAGACCTGTCTCAAACATTATACGCCACACAGATAACGTGATAAGCAACTTGCGTGGTTTATGTGGCACTAGGGTTTTGATGAGGATGATCGAAGACTACCAAACGCGGCAAGTAGATACAAACCAGCTAGAAGAAGAAGCGTAGGGAGACCAGAGAAAAGATGCGAATAAATCCTATGAACCCGGAACAGATCACCAAGCGGAAAAACCCGGAACAGATCACAGATCCTTGTTGGGGAAAAAGAAGAAGAAGAAGAAGAAGAAGAAGAAGAAGAAGAAGAAGAAGAAGAAGAAGAAGAAGAAGAAGAAGAAGAAGAAATATTAATTTTATTTATATACACAGTAATTACATTAGAAATAACAGAAGTCATTTTCGTCGTGTCCTATCCGGTTTAGGTCGCTGGACGTGTTTGCTCTTCACCAACGTTTCAATGAACCGTTTCACGAATGGCCCACACTACGATCGTTCCTCACGCTTACAATGGCCAAAACTTTTAGTTATATGCGGTTTACATCCATTTCGGTCAGGTGTTCTTCCCGATTCGCTTTGTATCTCTGCACTTTATCTTCAAGTGGTTTAACATTCAACTCGCTGTGAATGATTGCGTTTTATATCCTATCCTGTTTCTTATATCTTTTAATTTTTCAGAACAATTTTTCCTTTGATGTTCGGAGTGTGTGTTCCTTTACCTTTCACGATCACGGTTTCGTTCCCTTAACTTTCCGTGTTTCACTCTCTTATAGCACTAAAGGGAGAGCCTAAGTATAGTCATTACAGTGTTACATTTAACGTATTCCTCACACATATAGTTCGCAGACGCTCATTCGTGCACTCCAGTAACAAATATTAAAACACGTTCAAAGTAAGCATTTCAGCTCAGCAGCTACAGAGGAAAGATTTTCTCTATACGATTTGTTATCCACAGTGAGTTATGTGAACTGTACAGCACCGACTTGGAAACAGTCAAGGTTTAATTAATCGTGCGTATGAAACGGGCGCGACAAGCACGGATGCGAAAGAGGCTAATTGCTGCCACTGCCTCTCGACAAAGTGGGAGATGCAAACTAAGCGAATAGAGACAATATCATTACTACTACAACCAACAACGCGACTGGAAAATGAGTCGCCGAACATGAAACGGTCCAAACATAAGAACGACTTGTTCTGGAATAATGTATTTTGTAAAAATGAAATGATGAAATATGTGAATAAGAACTAAATTTTAGTAGTAAAAAATTCTGTTTACTTTTTTCATAATCCTAATTTTACAATAACACGACAGTTCGCAAGTACGCAAGTAAAAAAGACACCTGCGCCAAATTTTATAGTGACGTGTTAATACAAATTTTGACGGTATTTATTGATGACTCGTCGGGCACTTCGTGAAACGTATTAATGCAAAGGTTTTTAAAATATATAAACACCTGGTACGTTTTACAGTTTTTATTTAACTCTGACAGCCGTGTTAGGTTATTAAGCTATTGTCAAAGAGATCTGTGAACAACTAAACTAAACAAAGAAGTAAGGGTGGTGAACATGTGTTTAGGGCGTGTATCCGGACATGTTTGTGGTGTGTATGATTGTGGGCGTGAGGGGGTGAGGGAGTGAGGAAGGTAGTGGAAAGGTCAAGTGTTTGTAAAAACTAAATATAATTGGAAGGCAAAATATACAAATTAATTAAACTAAAAGTTGTTATTTATTAATTAAAAGTTGTTATTAATTTAGTTAATTTTTATATTTTGCCTTCCAATAATTGTATATTATTGGAATAATTATATTATAAGTATAATTATTATACTTAGTTTTTACGGGCACTTGACCTTTCCACTACCTTCCTGAAGCCCCCTCCCCTCCTACATACACACCCGACACACATGTCTGGATACACACCCTAAACACATGTTTACCACCCTTAAATTCCTTGTTTAGTTGTTCACTGATCTCTTTAACAATAGCTTAAGAAGTTGAAACAGCTGTCAGAGTTAAATAAAAACTACGAAACGTACCAAGTGTTCACAAACTTTAAAAATTTTGATTTTTATATTTCTGTCTATTTCTATTTCTATTTAATAGTTCTATCATGAGAGTACACTATATTTTTCAGTAACATCTACCTGCCTCCTCTCAAGTACAAGTGTGTACGTTAGAAAGACAATATAGATCACTGTAACAAATCAACACAAAGTTTGTTATTTAAAACTTTAATTGTCATCGTCAACGATGAGTACAGAATTACGACTTTGCAAATTAATAAAATTAATAACAAATATAAATCCTTTATTACGTAACTTACGCTTAAAAACAATTCAACGCAAGCTGACTTTGTTGTGAATCCTTTATCTCTACTTTACATTTATTAGATTACAAAAAAATTTCGGTTAATCTATTGCACTTTGTTAATTAATTTTGTATTGGACGCATAAGTTAAGGATAATGAATATTGACAAATGATTTTATGAGAAATCGAATTTAACAGAAGTCACTTGATGTTGAAATCTTTAAGCTATATTGTAAAATTTATTACATTCAAATATAATGAAATATCTGATAAATGTTATGAATCATTGTAACACATTTAAATTACATAGTCTACTTATATTATAAACTTGCTTAGAAACTAGTGTTTTTGCAATCTTTCTATTGTCTAAAGAACTTTTTTTTTTACAAAATAAATTGTTTGCACTTGATTAGCACTTACCAAATGCTGTGTGTCGTACATAACGAATTCTGCCACCTTTACAAGAGTCTATTTAAAGTAATTAATTTTTATAGCTGAGGCTACTAACTGCACTATATTTCAATGATATGAGAGTGACCACTTGTATGCCTCCTATTCTAACATTAACGTGTGGAACACGTGAAGCTGAAATTTAATAAAAAAAATGGTTGTTTACTCGAAGACACCATTTTAATATAAACTGCTGGTAAAATCTTATATACCTTTGTAACTATTTAGCAAGGTTTTTATATTAAATGCAAGTCACAGTGTAAGTGTGTTTTGTTTTCATTTTTTCACTCTTGTTATTTTGCAATTATAAACAATTATTTACAGAGTTATTTATACATTCTGAAAACAACAGAAAAACTAAAGGAAAAATGTTGTCCTAAAATCATTAATTTTCATTCAGCCTGATTCTGCTCACAGGCAGTTAGTCTCCATGAAATATGACCACAAGCTTTTCTATGAATGTTTTATGCAAACACCTGTTGTGCCTCTAATGAGTGCTTAAACTGTAGGAAAGGGGAGCTTAATTTATAAAAAATGTAGTCTATCAAGAAAAATTAAACAAGACATTGTTTTATAATATTTCTGTCCGTTAATTATTGTTTCAAAAAGCATGAAAGCCTTTTCAATATTTGTGTTCCTTTCTTTACGTTCATAATGCATAATAATGCGTTCTAGCATAATCGTTTCTTTTTTTTCCACTAAGTTGTTGCAGACTTTATACGTGTTTAGGATTCAGTACGTTGATTTAACAAATAATATTACTCAGTCATGTTTATACCTTATTAAAAATAGAGTATGCTAACTTTATAGAGTATGTCGCATTCTTGGTTTGGAACTAAAATGTATTTAGAAATTTTTAAAATTTTCCTTGGGTGTAAAAGACATTCGTTATTTGAAATATAACTCCAAAATTTCCTTGGACACAAAATTTAATAATGTTTCTTTAAACTTTAGAAAATTTACTAAAACAAAATTATTTTCCTTTACTTTTTGTGTTCCTTTATAACAGAAGCTCTTCAAAATTTACTTTTATTGGAGTAATAATATTGTACCGTTAACAGGTAAGCTACAAAAGACTTTTCAAACAGATTTTATTGTTAATACGCGTAAGTTACTCAAATAAAGTTACTCTTTGCTTCTAACGATGCATTTCTTATTTGAGAAAGGCACGTAAAACAAACTAACAATTAAGCCTACTTGCAGAATAAATCTCTTATACGTATGAATAATATAATAAATATATTTTCATATGAGGAAATTAGAAGCAAATTTATACTTTTAACGAGTCTAGTTAAAAAACGTAGAAGCAATAATGTTCTATATAAATACATTTTTTAGGATAAGTACATGAAATAACACACACTTTCAAACCGCTTATCTAATTTATGAAATAACTTTACACGAAGCTCAAGTACGCACAAATAATCCATGTTTGTCATTTTATGTACCTACGTTCGCTCATAAATTTGTTATATAACTTTTCTGTTACAAACAATTTTTCTTTGGAATATCTTGTCCGTTAAAGTACTATGCGTTAGGCCTTTCAAAGGATTATAAAGTTTTGTCAGTTCAGACAGTTCTGTTGGAAAACTTTATGACATGCAAAACACTGGCCAAACTTTTGTGCGGTATTCCATTCCGGTCCATCGAAGGTTGCCACCATATGTGCGCACAATTTTTAGATAATCACTGTCTATTAAAAAGTTCAGTCAAACGAATTAGATTAATAGAATTTTACGTTGCATACAGTTGAAATTTGAAAGAAAACTGAATTTAAATAGTACGTTATAATAAGTACACAAATGAGCATTATTTATGCGACTAATATAAATTACATTTGTACCATGGGTACATACTGTACTTTTGTTAATGTACAGACATATTCACAAACAAAGCCATGTGTAACCTTACTGATCGAATATTATAGATAGACAGACATAATCAAAGTATATTAATAAGGTAGTATACACCTTATGGCTGGGAATTCATCAGTGTATTATACAGACGTAAATAATTAACTCCAGGCTCGATATGGAATGCAGACGTGCTATGTGAGCCAATAAATCGTAGTTTAAGCTCTATGATTCATTGAGCTGAAGCAGAAACACATTCATAATGCAAGCGGAAATGTATTTCTTATCAAACCTAAAAAAGAATTGTACTACTTTAAATTCAAAATCTGGAACCTTCTGAAACTTTTATGGCATTTAAATAAACATTAGGCTACAAAAGGTCCCCCGCTAAAAGTTAATTTCTTGATAATGTCTTTATTCAAAGAAGATAGTTTCAAAACAACGCCAAATTTAACCTTACTGTTCGAATATTATACAAAAACGTAATCAAAGTATAATAAAATAAAGGAAGGTAGTAAACCTTATGGCTCGTAATTCTCTTCAAAACTCAGGGTACGGACACTGACTTCTACCCAGTTCGTGCCTACACACATCTATAAACATGTTCGTCGTAATTGAAGATGGAATCAAGTCCATTACATCGATAAATAGCGTGAATTTACAACAATATTCATAATCCTTTGTAGTTGCATGCAATCTGCATAGGCTACAAGAAAATAACAAAATTAGTTTTCATTACTTGGTTAGACTTACTCAACCGACGTCCTTGCTTTTTGAATTCATCTAAGAAACTTAACAAAGAACTCTTTACAGAACTCTTTACTCTTTAGAGTAGTTTATAGAACCCTTATTTACATATTTCGTGTTCTGTATAACCCGCGTAGAAAATATACCGTCTCGCCGGACAATACGTACTTGCAAATAAACTTTGCCTTATGGATTTAAAACCTAATTAATTAATGTGTGCAATTGTTTCACTGAAATTCTTATAAAATTTTCACTTGTTCGTAAGCAGCAGAAACAAAAGTGGTAATATATGGATGTTTGCAAATTATTTTCAGTTTAATCTGAAACATCGCATTTCTGCTTATAATCAAGGCAGTTTAAATAATACAGCGAATACAGGATTCGCAGATTATTGGTTATAATACAACCATGTTGTAGATACCAAAAACATAATATTAATGCGTAGCATAGAATTTGGTGACGAATTTGATTTATTTGAAATCTTTTAAACTAAAATTACATCCCGGGTTGTTTGGCCATGGTCCACAGTTTATTACAAAACCAGAAGTTTCGCCAGTGCCATCGACTGCCATCTTCAGTGAAATCGAGTAACGCTAACGTGAGGTGGTATAGTACTGTGGTCCTAACGTATACCACCTCACGTTAATGTTACTCGTTGTCACTGAAGTTGGCAGTCGATGAAACTGGCGAAACGTCTGGTTTTGTAATAAACTTTGGACCACGGCCAAACAGCCCGAGAAGTAATTTTAACCAAAATGACTCCGGCCGTGTAAGCCTTCGTACACGTTTAGAAATTAAGAAAGCATTTAAAAATAACAAAAACGTAAAGAATGATCAGACAGAATCTATTGTGGTTGTGTCCCAGAAGCCACGAGTTTCAAAAGCCACGAATTAAAATTCTTGGGAAACAGTCCCAAAAGCCACGGACACAAACCTTTTCCTAAATAAACATTTTAATGAGTCTCAAAACCCACGACAAAAGGGACCAGGTACCTCACTTGTTCATTCGATTCCGTGTTATCGACCTGTGACAACATGGAGTTTATAACTACACAAAAAGGTAAACAGTGTTTATTGTTTAGTGGTTATCGGTTTTTAAAACAACGTAAAAACAAGTTGGGTGAAGTTGTTTGGTTTTCCCATAAAAGAAGACGTTTTGCGTGTTCCGGTAGCATAACAACTTTAAGTGACATTCGTGTTTTGAGTGAAACAACCCACCAGAGTGTTCCTGATGAAGCCAATAATGAAGTCAGCAAAGCGGTCAGCCAAGCCAAAAAACGAGTTCGTGAAGAAAGTGAAGCACCAGTAACACAGGTATGTAAATAATATGATTGTATTTGATTCATAATTTTGTGTTGATTATAGAAGAAAGATGTATTATTAAATCGGCTGATCTGGCAGAGTTTCATTTGCTGGAACTTGAGTTTGTTTACATTCGCATAGCGTTTAGATATATCAAACGCGAATGTAAACAAACTCGAGTTCCAGCACACGAGACTCGCCCTAGTCACTGTAAAGTTTTTCGTTATTATCATCCTTGGGGAAGAAAATAATGTTTTTAATTTTAATTTTAGAAATGTACAAATCTGTTAAAAAATTTTTTATGCTAAATTCGTTTTAGATTTACGCTGAAGAACTAGAACCCTTGCAGCAAAAAGGATACGAACTGATCACTCGGGTACCAGAGTTTTCGAATTTAATTTTTCTTCCACAAACTATAACAACCAAAGCATTGCTGTCCCGGCTCGTGGCTTTTGAGACTGGTCCAGGTATACGACGGAACCTTACCGGCCGTCTTCTTAGAATTCGTGGCTTTTGAAACTCGTGGCTTATAGGACTCGTGGCTTTTGAGACGACACGTCTATTGTATCTCCTTTCTTACAAGCAGCCACTTTGTTAATTTTAAAATTTGTATTCCTATTATACCTGCATTTACTGTCGCTTGACCTACCCTGTACTACCTCCTCCCCCTCCACCTTCTTCTAAACACACCCTTAACACATGTTTACTCACTAACACATTCTTTGTATTTAGTCGTTCTTACAAGTTCTTTGAGAACAGCCTCATCAGCTGAAACAGTTGTCAGGCTTTAACAATAGATACTGTTATACTACCAAGAGTATCTGTTAATTTAAACATTTTTAAGTAATATTTTTCATATGCTGCCCAACGAAACTTTAATTAATATTATTTTTGTTATATTTTGTTTTCTTCCGATGATATAATATTTTAGCTTTTCTGATGTACGGTTTGTTGCAAAAAAAAATTATATACAGTTGTTGTATGCAGCTTACATACTTAGGCCTATTCTTGGGTCCAACCGGTTGACACAACAAATTACCCTCAGTGTAGTATTGTTTATGAATTAATCATTATCAATAAACGACTTGTTAAATTTGATCTTTAACTGAATACTACCTTAAAACATTGGCTTCCACGTTCAGACTAAGTTTATTGATATCATCAGAACTTGTATACACGTAATACAGAAATAATTAACTGGTCTACATATATTGGATGTTTTTGTGTATGTGTTACGTGAAAGGGTAATAATAACATATTATTATTAGATACATAATAATATATTAGATACATATTATTAGACTTTTATTAATGGTATGTTATTATAATGTTTTATAATTACCAGACATTATAAAATGTTTTATATCTATTGATCATTTATGAATTACCTATACTTTTATATAAATCTCATAATAACAATTAAACTTATAGAAAAGTTGGCACATATTGTTTAAATCTGATCCCAGTTAATAACCGAATCTTGAATAAGATTATTATAAAATGGATTATATCAAACCTGCTCTTTATATGTAATAGAACCTATTTAATAAACTATAGGCAATATTAAATATATAATGTAACTAGGGGAATACCCGTGCTTCGCTACGGAGTTTCACGTTGTACGTAATGAAAATGTTAGTTTAATTAATAAAGTTCAATTAAAGTAGGTTTATTAAAAATAAATAGCTGTTGCCCACGACTTTGTTCGCGTGGTCTTCAATTTAATGCGATAATATATTTAGAACAGAATCTATTCTATTGGGTTGCCATAGTAACCAAATCTAATAGTTTTTAAGACCCCAAAGGACCCCCCAGAGGATCGTATCGAAATAACACCTGTCCTATGTTGGTTCTCCCGTTGCGTAAAATATTTGTGCCAAGTTTGGTTGAAATCGGTCCAGTGGTATAGGAGGAGATGTGGAAGACCCCCAAAGGACCCCATCGAAAAAAACACCTATCCTATGTTGGTTCTCCCTTTGCGTAAAATATTTGTGCCAAGTTTGGTTGAAATCGGTCCAGTGGTTTAGGAGAAGATGTGGAAGACCCCAAAGAACCCCCAAAAGGACCCCATCGAAAAAACACCTATCCTATGTTGGTTCTCCCTTTGCGTAAAATATTTGTGCCAAGTTTGGTTGAAATCGGTCCAGTGGTTTAGGAGGAGATGTGGAAGACCCCAAAGAACCCCCCAAAGGACCCCATCGAAAAAACACCACTATTCAGAAACCTTCGCGGGCGTGCGCACAACAACTCACCGAAGTTTCATCGCAATCGGATGAATGGTATAGGAACGCATACGGGACAAACAAAGAAACATTCATTTTTATATATAACTAGCGGAATACCCGTGCTTCGCTACGGAGTTTCACGTTGTACGTAATGAAAATGTTAGTATAATTAATAAAGTTCAATTAAAGTAGGTTTCTTAAAAATAAATAGCTGTTGCCCACGACTTCGTTCGCGTGGTCTTCAATTTAATGCGATAATATATTTATATCAGAATCTATTCTATTGGATTGCCTTAGTAACCAGATCTAATAGATTTTTAAGACCCCAAAGGACCCCCCAGAGGATCGTATCGAAAAAACCCCTGTCCTATGTTGGTTCTCCCGTTGCGTAAAATATTTGTGCGAAGTTTGGTTGAAATCGGTCCAATGGTTTAGGAGGAGATGTGGAAGACCCCAAAGGACCTCCCAAAGGATCGTATCGAAAAAACACTTGTCCTATGTTGGTTCTCCCTTTGCGTAAAATATTTGTGCCAAGTTTGGTTGAAATCGGTCCGGTGGTTTAGGAGGAGATGTGGAAGACCCCAAAGGACCCCCAAAAGGATCATATCGAAAAAACACATATCCTATGTTGGTTCTCCCGTTGCATAAAATATTTGTGCCAAGTTTGGTTGAAATCGGTCCAGTGGTTTAGGAGGAGATGTGGAAGACCCAAAAGGACCCCCCAAAGGACCCCGTCGAAAAAACACCTATCCTATGTTGGTTCTCCCGTTGCGTAAAATATTTGTGCCAAGTTTGGTTGAAATCGGTCCAGTGGTTTAGGAGGAGATGTGGAAGACCCCAAAGAACCCCCCAAAGGACCCCATCGAAAAAACACCACTAATTCAGAAACCTTCGCGGGCGTGCGCACAACAACTCACCGAAGTTTCATCGCAATCGGATGAATGGTATAGGAACGCATACGGGACAAACAAAGAAACATTCATTTTTATATATAAGATTTCCTGGAACCCGATCGCAGCGCCACCTACCGGTTCCAATTGTGAATCTAAACCATCCAGGGACCCACTCAAACACACACACAAAATTTCATCAAAATCGGTCCAGCCGTTTAGGCGGAGTTCAGTGACATACACACGTACAGAAGAATTATATATATAAAGATTTAATAACACACATAATAATTGCAGATGGTCTAATCCGATGTATAAAATTAAGTTATACGGAAAGATTCCACTCTGTTGCCATGTCAACATTAGTAATTTCTGTGTCATTCGCTATCGGTTATAGAATTTGGAACAAATATTATTTTAAGAAAAACATATTGTTACGAACCTCACACAGTACAAGCACATCTAAAATAACGGAGTAAAAACAATATTGTTTATTTATTTACTTCTTACCATTTGATTAATATTTAAACTTTTCTGTCTAGTTATGTACATTGCAACATTGTGTAAGGGAATGAGTTATACACCCGGGCGACGCTAAAACGCTTATACAGTCGTGACGTTCTAAATTATTGCTTGCACAAAATAATTGGTATTTTTTAATGGCTTAAAAGGTCGTCTAATAGTTACTGAAGCATGTGTGAAGATCTATGATAGAAAAATGAAAGAGCAAAATTGAGAGTTACAATTGAAAGAGGTGAATTGTTGTCTAAGGCTTTCACGCCCGGCGTCATAGTGGTTAATATTACTGTTCACTGAGCTATCAGCCGTGGTCCGATGTTATTTAACGCAAACATTTAAGCCACTTAATTGGTAGCCATTTTCAGTGTTTGAGGACTGATACACTGACACAGGTCTACAGTCCGTGAACCACAGTACTGACTGTAGACCTGTGTCAGTGTATCAGTCTTCAAGCACTGAAGATGGCTACCAATGGAGTGGTTGAAACGTTTGCGTTAAATAAGAAAGACCACGGCCTGATAGTAATATGAAAGAAATGAAATTTTTAATTTAATAGTTTGTTGTAAATATAGACTCAGGTAATTATATTAAGTACACATGAGCATATCACATGTTGTTATATCCTAAAGAAACAATATAAGTGATTTTTTTTTTTCAGTAAAGGGTTTGGGAGGATCGATCATAAATATAACACAAATTTTAACTAATTTGTGTCGACATTTCGACAATATTTATTGTCATCATCAGGACGTGTGTAAGAATACAAAAGAAATGTCAAACACAACAGAACAAATATTTTGATGAACGTGTTCGTGTATGTGAGTGTGCGTGCTTGTGTGTGCGTGCGTATGTAAGTATCTTTGTATATGTGAAGGAGTTGCGATAGTTTGTTTACATCTTCAAATGTTTTCTTTAAGACAATGAGAAAATTATAATATCAGAACTTAATTTATACACTATTACAATTTAAATTACTATGTGTAACGATATTTTCAATTAATTATAAAAGCAATAGTGAACAATTAGATATTAGATTGGTACAAAAAAACGTTTATACATATAGCAGTCAACATATATCATAGTAAAATATATTATAACTAAAAACAGATTAAGGGATGTTCAACTATGTAAACAAACTATCTCAACTCCTTCACATATACAAGGATACATACATACGCACGTACACACACACACACACACGCACACTCACATACACGAACACGTTCACCCAAATAATTGTTCTGTTGTGTTTGACATTTCTTTTGTACTCATACTAAGGTCCGGATGATGACAATAAATATTGTCGAAACATCGACACAAGTTAAAATTTGTGTTATATTTTTCACCGATCACTGAAAAATTCATTGATTTGCGATCACTACGAATTTAAAGAACATAAGTAATGTTTTCAAGTTTCAGTGCGACTGGGATATAAATATGCAATAAAAGATGACAATCACAAAGAAATGAAGATAACGTTTTAGGCAGTTATAAAACGAAGGTAGCAAGATATGTACGGAGTAACGCAATAATAAGTCACAGACGGATTAAACCGATGAGGAAGCTGCTGACTGAAATCAGTTGAGACGCTGTTATTCAATAAAAGGGGAGTTGCATTTAATTAATGAAACAAGTTGCATCGGAAGCAGAAAACTGGAAAACACGTAGTTTTCAGTTGTTTGTATTCGTTTCCGTAGCAACATAAATTGGTTAAACAACAGGTAAATCATTACGAGTGCTGACTTTGACGTTACTCGTTAACGAAGTAAATCCTACGTTCAGACCGACGGACGCCGACGCGACGTTACAAAACGCCGTTCATGTCGTTGTAAAAACAAGTTAAACGTAAAGGATAATAAAAAAAAAATAAAAATAAAAGATAGAACCTGATGCGCTAATTGTGAATGGATGTGTAAATACTTATTGCTTAAGTCATTACTTTGTAAGTTTCTAAACTTTATGTTACGGTACCTATTCCTTCCGACTACAGACTAGGACTTCGTTCAGAAGGAAGGAGATCAACTCAGAATAACTCTTGGAAATAATGTTCTCCAGGCAGTTAAAGAATACAACTATCTAGGAAGTAAAATCACAAGTGGTGGACGTAGCAGTCAGGAAATAATAATCATAATTAACCAGGCTAAAATTGCTTTCAACAAACAGACAAACCTCTTCACTTCAAACACTATCAGCCTAAAAATAAGGAAGAACCTAGTAAAGACATACGTGTGGAGTGTTGCCCTATACGGGAGTGAATTTTGGACAATTGGAGAAAGTGAAAAGAAAAGAGTCCAAGCATTTGAGACTGGTGCTACAGAAGAATATTCAAGATAAGCTGGAGGGAGCAAATAACTAGTGAGGAAGTTTTCAGAAGCGCTCAGGAGGAGAAGAGCTTTCTACAAAATTTAATAGGCAGAAGAGCTAAGTTTATAGGGAATATACTACGACACAATGGTTGGTTATGAGGATAATAAAGGAACAATTGAAGTAAAGAATTACAGAGGACGACTTCGTTTAGACTACATGAAACAGTTTATGGTCGATATGCATTGCACATCATATTGTGAGTTGAAAAGAAAAGCAGAGAAGCGTGAAAAATGGTGAGGTGCTGCGAACCAACCTATGGGCTGCAAACATAGAAGAAGAAGAATGTTACCTTTTATACGTGGTTGTATACAGTTAATATTTAAAAAGCCATTTAATACCAGTGCGGTGTGTAAAGTATGAATGCCCCTCAAATAGCCTCTCCCATACAACCGTCAACCTCACCTTTCAGAGCGAGGTCTTTACATCAACCGCACCCTGTTACCACTGATGAGGCTCTGACAACCGAGTACTGGCGGTATAACCATAACTCATAGTAGAAAATTGTAGGAAATGGCATTATCTTTCCGGAGTTGCAACCTGGTCGGTGCAAGAGCACGTTCCAGGGAGTAGGCTGAGCCATGATATCAGGCAGCTGAAGTAACTCCGTGTAGGTTTAGATGCACAGGAGGCAGTCCATCCACCAAGCTATGGTTGCTGTAGGCCAATAACCTGCACCCTCGAGACCACATTTATTCAAAGAAAGGAAAGAAAAAAATCCGGACGGAAATTTTTGGAAGATGCGCAAGGCTTCTTGGGGACAGGGGCATTCCTTGGAATCAGACATAGGCGCTTGCTCTCCA
Organism: Magicicada septendecula; assembly: GCA_034769895.1. NCBI lineage: Eukaryota > Metazoa > Arthropoda > Insecta > Hemiptera > Cicadidae > Magicicada > Magicicada septendecula. The sequence goes on along the minus strand of CM068368.1, from coordinate 805,173,328 downwards.
GAAGCAACAGTGGAGAGTAGCATCCTCGTCTACTCTTCGACACCTCAGGGTAGAAGAGGATGCGACTAAGCCTAAGACTGAGATCAGTGTTTGGGCCTGTATTGAATTCAAGAAGCACATCGAGATTTATATGGAGACGTCCGATCATGTGTAACGTGCCAGCCGTAAAATTACTCTACGACCGAATACCAGACTATTTGTACATCGTTCAGTAAGCCTGTTGTAACGGTTTGTTACATTTCGTCTCCCCCTCCCCATCTTGTCTAAACATGTGCCTCACAGGCGTAGGCTTGGTCAATGTGTGTAGTGATCGGCGTGACGTCGATGCGAAGTTGAATGTAGGACGCGCGTTATCTCACGTTGGTCTGTAGTGACACGCCTGGGGACTACCTATCACCGGTTTAGTGTTGTTGGTAGTCAGTAGCGAGAGAGCGAGGCCTCCTGACTGTTGCCATCACGTCTGTGTAATTTGTTCTGCCTTACCAGGTAAGGAAGTACCGAAGACATTTGCTTTATTAATTCAGAAATCATGACTCATTCAGTTTATTATGTAAAGCGGTAATTATTATGTAATAATCAATTAACGATTCTCATTCAATTAACGATTCCCATGAAAATGTAATTATGTACAGTTTGAACTCATTCCGTAGACAGTATGTAACAGGTTCATGTTTTGTCAATCAAGATATTAATTAGAGCAATTTGCATATTTTAGTAAAGGTTAAGCTTCAATTCATTAACTGGTAACCTTTCGTTAATAGTTTTCTGTACGATCTTTATTGTCATAGCAAAATGCATAACCTATCACTCACGCTTGTTATACTAAAAAGTATATCCTATTAAGTATATCGCTGCACATGTCACGGATGTTTAAACCGTTAGAATTAAATTAATCTCAATGTGCAGGCTGCAGGTGTATGGATGAATAACACGTGAAAACTCCATGTTTGAACTTCAGTCCAGCAAACGGTGCGTGTTCGGAAAACTGTGGTTTTGGCACCGTTCTGCATTTGCTCAAGTAGTCACGGACATTACCATTTCACGACTTGGGGACATCGCTCGACGTGTGCCTTCATCGTAGGAAAGCCCGTGTATCGGAGGACTATCAGGTGACCTCAAACCATTCATACATTTTGGGGGCCTAAATCGCAATACAAGTTTCCTCACTCAACAACCTACCATAGTGATCGCAATTTTTCAAGAATCGGTGAGTGAAATCTGGGAAATACTATTTTATCCATAATTTTAAATAATAAAACAGGTGTTAACAAACTATGTCCTGAAAATTGAGTCTGTTAAGACCTGCACTTGTAGTGTCGGGTGTGTCGGGTGACATAGACCGTGACTTGAGAGAAGAAAATAAGTAATTGATGTATACTTAATGTGAATCGTACAGTTAGTCTCAATTTATAGAATTTAAAGTAAAAAAAAAGATAAATTTCCTAATAATAAGGTGCACCTATTAAAGTAATTTAGTCAGTGCTCTTAAAAGAGACAGTAATGTGAATCTTTTATGATAATTATATGTAATGTAAAGCTATTGTTGAAAAATTGTAACGTCAGGAGCCCTAGTTGCTGCTCTATTCATCGTAATAAATTTGTGTCTTTTGAATAAATTATTATTTACTAGCGAGTACCCGGCATGCGTTGCAATGCCACTCAAAGAAAGAAAGTGTTTGTATATATATAATATATAAAGACTTCGTTCGCGTGGTCTTCAATTTAATGCGATAATATATTTAGAACAGAATCTATTCCATTGGGTTGCCATAGTAACCAGATCTAATAAGTTAGTTTTTTAAGACTCCAAAGGACCCCCCAGAGGATCGTATCGAAAAAAACACCTGTCCTATGTTGGTTCTCCCGTTGCGTAAAATATTTGTGCCAAGTTTGGTTGAAATCGGTCCAGTGGTTTAGGAGGAGATGTGGAAGACCCCAAAGAACCCCCAAAAGAACCCCATCGAAAAAACACCTATCCTATGTTCGTTCTCCCTTTGCGTAAAATATTTGTGCCAAGTTTGGTTGAAATCGGTCCAGTGGTTTAGGAGGAGATGTGGAAGACCCCAAAGGACCCCCCGAAGTATCATATCGAAAAAACACATATCCTATGTTGGTTCTCCCGTTGCGTAAAATATTTGTGCCAAGTTTGGTTGAAATCGGTCCAGTGGTTTAGGAGAAGATGTGGAAGACCCCAAAGGACCCTCCAAAGGACCCCCCAAAGGACCCCATCGAAAAAACACCTATCCTATGTTGGTTCTCCCTTTGCGTAAAATATTTGTGCCAAGTTTGGTTGAAATCGGTCCAGTGGTTTAGGAGAAGATGTGGAAGACCCCAAAGGACCCCCAAAGGACCCCATCGAAAAAACACCTATCCTATGTTGGTTCTTCCTTTGCGTAAAATATTTGTGCCAAGTTTGGTTGAAATCGGTCCAGTGGTTTAGGAGAAGATGTGGAAGACCCCAAAGGACCCCCCAAAGGACTCCGTCGGAAAAAACACCTATCCTATGTTGGTTCTCCCGTTGCGTAAAATATTTGTGCCAAGTTTGGTTGAAATCGGTCCAGTGGTTTAGGAGAAGATGTGGAAGACCCCAAAGAACCCCATTGAAAAAACACCTATCCTATGTTGGTTCTCCCTTTGCGTAAAATATTTGTGCCAAGTTTGGTTGAAATCGGTCCAGTGGTTTAGGAGAAGATGTGGAAGACCCCAAAGGACCCCCCAAAGGACTCCGTCGGAAAAAACACCTATCCTATGTTGGTTCTCCCGTTGCGTAAAATATTTGTGCCAAGTTTGGTTGAAATCGGTCCAGTGGTTTAGGAGAAGATGTGGAAGACCCCAAAGGACCCCCAAAGGACCCCATCGAAAAAACACCTATCCTATGTTGGTTCTCCCGTTGCGTAAAATATTTGTGCCAAGTTTGGTTGAAATCGGTCCAGTGGTTTAGGAGGAGATGTGGAAGACCCCAAAGAACCCCATTGAAAAAACACCTATCCTATGTTGGTTCTCCCTTTGCGTAAAATATTTGTGCCACGTTTGGTTGAAATCGGTCCAGTGGTTTAGGAGGAGATGTGAAAGACCCCAAAGGACCCCCCCAATGGACCCCGTCGAAAAAAACACCTATCCTATGTTGGTTCTCCCGTTGCGTAAAATATTTGTGCCAAGTTTGGTTGAAATCGGTCCAGTGGTTTAGGAGGAGATGTGGAAGACCCCAAAGGACCCCATCGAAAAAACACCTACCCTATGTTGGTTCTCCCGTTGCATAAAATATTTGTGCCAAGTTTGGTTGAAATCGGTCCAGTGGTTTAGGAGGAGATGTGGAAGACCCCAAGAACCCCCCATAGGACCCCATCGAAAAAAATTCATAAACCTTCGCGGGCGTGCGCACAACAACTCACCGAAGTTTCATCGCAATCGGATGAATGGTATAGGAACGCATACGGGACAAAAAAAGAAAGAAAGAAACAAACATTCATTTTTATAGATATAGAAGATTATTACCAGGTGTTACGTGTTTTACATATGGCAGCCCACTTTGGGTTCCCAGTGTTGTGACCCTGACCAAAGGTTGGGGGGGTTACACTATAGCACTGACTTATTTCTAAGTGACAATTCGTTGCTAACGGCTAACATATACCCGTGGTGCGTGTGTTACTGATTCTCTCACAGGTAAATGGGACCTTCAGTTTAACGCCGGATTCAAACGGCTTAGTTGGGGAGGGTTGATATTATGCAGGATACCTCTCGCTGGGTTTGCCATTGCCTTGCGAAGGGAAAGGTCGTATCTAAATCAGATGGCTCCGGCAGGATTCGAACCCGCGCCGACAGCGTAGGAGTGCCATACGCTACCCACTACGCCACGATCGCTCACCACCAATATAAAGTAACTCAATTGTAAAATAATATATGAAAACGTTAAACAGTTAAAAACGGAATCGGTTTCAAAGAAAATGTATTAGTGTCTGTGCGGCAATGGTCACGTACTAGTCAAATGTGGCGCGTAGACTGGTGGTTGTAGGCCGATTGCAACTTGAACAGTAAATGGCAGAGCTGACTGTAAAAACATATGGGAAGGACGTCTCTTACTCTTCATAATGTCCTAGTGCTCCATATGTGAGCTCGGTAGTCGCAAAGCTTTCGCAACGCTCTAGACGAGCATCGTTGTAGCGAATCATTAGTTGTGTCATGAAATCAGCTGGGCCCAGTTTAGTGTTTACGTTAGTTGCAGGCAAATGTTATCCGTTGTTTGAGGTTATAAAATAGGAATAATTTTGAATAAATGTGTTGTGGTAGTAAAGTGTCAATTACCTGTGTCTTAATTAATGTGTGTTAAATATTATTTTTATTATTATTTTTTTTAGTGTTACTGTGCTTTTTTTTTGTCGTGGCGTAGTGGCTAGCGTGTGACGCTGCTACGCTGTCGGCGCGGGTTCAATTCCCGCCAGGGGCCATCTGATTTAGATACGGCCGTTCCCCCTCGCAAGGTAATGGCAACCCAGCGAGTGGTATCCTGCCTAGTATAAACCCTCCCCCCCCCAAAAAAAAAATTGCCGTTCGGATCCGGCGTTAAACTGTAGGTCCCATATACCTGTGAGAGAATCAGTAACACACGCAACACGGGTATATGCGGGGAGGGTACAAACCAGTCGAAAGACTGAAGGACTACGAACTGAAACTGTGCTTTTTGGAGTTGGTGATTTTATCTGCGGTCAAACCACATTTAAACACTTTCATGTGGAGTTTGTGAAAAGCACGATACTGTTTAACGTTCGTCTTTTGCTGCATATTTAGTATTTGGTTACTGCAAAGTTGCAGTAGTTAGTGATGCTTGTAGCAACCATTCATGAGTACGTGGGAACATGGAATCTGGCATAGGTGGATATATCTATAGAAAAGAGGTAATTGCATTATCAACCGCCATTCTCTTTTTGGGGAAAGAGGTAACTTTCTATTTTTCCATATGGAAATCTAATGTTTTTTAAACCCCCACCACCCAACCAACCACTACAACCACTAAAATTTGGGACTACCGGGCGCCACTGTATTAAACACTATCAAAGTATACTGATGTTCATAAGAGCAGAGAGTGATTACTTTTTATAATATTTAAATTTGATCTACGATTAGTAGAGAGGTGGTATGGAAACTTTTAAGATTTAATTAAACGTTTTATGAAACATTTGTGACTCACCGGCCGGGGGGGGGGGGGCTATTTTTACTTTGCTGTGGCTGCCTCTTTACACAAGTAGGAGGCGGGTTCAAAGTGAGTGGAGACAAAACACTGGAGTACTTGTACAAACAGCGCGATCGTAAAAATTTATTTAAGGTAATAAGATACACAAACGTTGTGTCCCTAAAACTTATTGGCAATATAACACACATGTTCCAGTGATATGTAAAAGCCTACCTGCATTTATAAACATTTTGGTTTATAAACATATTATTTATGAACTTAAAAATAAAAGTAAAGAGCTAAGAGGAAATTTTTAATAAAAGTTTTAGGCTGTGTTTACTCATAATGGATGTAGCCTATTCAAAACGATTTTGAATTAAATCGTTTGAAGATGACAGGGAGGAATAGCCAAGGAGTAAACATTTGACAATTTTCGTATGACGACAGGATATGGAGAACAGGGACTCCTGCTGGAAACTACAAGGACCGACCTGTAGATAAAAACAAAGATTCCTTAAAAAAACTTTAGCATCTATACGGTTTTGAAGGAAATCGTTTGTGGATGGCAGGGAGGGATACCCGAGGAGTAAACACTTGACGGTGTTCGTATGATGACAGAATACGGTGGATAGGGTCTCCTGCCGGAAACTATAAAGACCAACCTGTAGATAAACACAAAGTTTCCTAAAGAACTTTACAAATGTTCCTAAAATATACCGTAAATTTTAATTTCTTCTAATTACTACAATCACTTTTTTTCTTTATGGCCTTTTCAAACAAAATGAGTGTTAGAATTAAAAAAGATATGATTAAAAAAGAACCAGTGTTCTCAAGGTGGTTACAATAAAGAATTTAGTTCATTGTAAAAAATCATATGAATGTAGTACAAATAAGTCTGGAGGAGTTTGAAGTATTTAAATTCGCTCTTGTTGTATGTGAGCAGATTACATAAAAACGTCGGTTTCTACCATATTTGTAAAACTCAATTTTCCGTAAATTATAGCTTAGAGTTACGCAAGATCAAATTAAAAATAGTTTTAAAAACGCATTTTCATAATAGTTATAAAAAGTATAATAGAGTAGTTAACATTATATCGTACATTAAACAGAGCAACGAGTTCCAGTAGTTACATAATATTTAATATCTGTTTCATTATCTCTAATAACAATAGAAGCTAAAATTTTGAAGTTCAAAACTAACGCTAGAAATGAATTATCTTTTTGATTTATACAAAAATGTATGAATAATATGGCACAAACGCATAACAATTCTATCTTTCATTGTAAAACGTAAAAAGCAAAAGCTTCAATGCAATGCTGGGCAAAGGGATTAGCCAAGAGAAAACAATATGCGTTTGATCTTACCGTGTTCAGTTATCCGCAGATATACAGTTGGCCGGTTTATTTCTTTGAGAAGGTAGCAGAAAGGCTTCTACAATAACATGATGGGGAGATTTGCGAACAAAAGATAAAAGAACAGCGTAATGTAATGTAGAAGTTGGTAGCAATAACTGTGAGCAGAACAACCCGATTTATTATAAACTTTATATGTTAACCTAGACATAAATTATACGGTTAGTCAGTTTATTGAAGTGTACAGCTATACAATTATTCGCTTTGAGCTATACACTAACAAGACGAAGGCGAGATCACCACAGAAAGCAAGACTGCACATTTAATGGTAATCTGTCACCAGGCGTCTTTATTTGATTGAATCATCAAGCCGTAAATTATGACGTAACCATTTGACTACAGGAATAAACCTAGTTTCGTTGTAACGCTATAATCCAATTGTAGGATTTTTATTACGCTTTACAAATTAATGATCTATTTTACTGGTCCGTTTTGACCAATCCATCGCTTACCGAATGTATTATTTAAATGGTTCATCAAATCACAACAGTGAGCAGATGCACCGTCATTCAAAAACCACATCTGAACTGTATCTGCAAGTGGAATATCTTCCAAGAGTTCCACTAGATTCGTTTACAAAAAATGTCTTCCATTAAGAAAAAACTAAAGAAAAAATGGCCTAAGAAATTATCATCAAGAAGACCGCACCACGCATTAAATGAAAAAGTACATTGGTCATGTCTTGTAGCAGTCTCGTGGGTATTCGTCTGACCAATGGGGTTTCGAAATTTTACAATGCCATTTCTTGTAAATTGTAACACTTTTCTGGCGCATGTTGGTCTGTTTTGTTTTTAATTAAAGTCAAATTTCTACTCAATTTTAATAGACATTATACACATAAATTTTCTCATGATTAAATTCTCTACAACTTTAGTTAGAAATTTTTATTTGTTTATTAGCAAATTAACGAAGTTATTTTATCCCGTCTAAAAATGTTTGTTTTTAGACTCCAATGTTTTGCGTTTTACACAGTTTTTCTTAGAAACTCATTAAGATAGAGCTCTGGAATCTCTTTTATTCAATTTCTCAAATCAAAAACCGTAAGAAACTACCAAATTTACTCTTCATTTTATACCTCACGAATTTTAGCACGCCGTGGGAGCAGAAGACAGGGCGAACTGCTTCGCGAGCCGTAACTCGCTAACGAACCATTTTCGGACCTTTGTTTATATGAACTTTTTTCTTAATTTTAGCTATAGAATCAGATCCCGAGAGATTGCCGTGTAATTTTGAATCACCCTATATATGCATTACTTAAACGCGTTATATGCCCTCCGCACGCGTGTAAAATTTATATACATCTACTACTGAGTTAATGTTTACAAAATTACGAATACTATCATTACTTTTTTAATAACAAAATCAAAACAAAACTTAAAATTTTGTAGTACCAATTACATTAGGTAATTTTATTATAATTTTTACGTTACAGTATATTACGTGTACAATTGTGCACTTATAAACACTACTGTATATAAATGTGTGTGTGTGTGTGCGTGTGTGTGTGTGTGTGTGTGTGTGTGTGTGTGTGTGTGAGGGGGATGGGGGTGCTTTTGCAATTATTACATATCGGTAGGCTCAAAAAACGTATTGCAAACATGCGCATCACAAAAATGTATTTATGACACTCAGACAGACGCACATGCGCGGACACACACACACACTACACATAGGCCTACATATGTTAGAATAATATTTTTTGAATTGTTTATTATAAGTATGCGTAGGAGGAGAATCCAGAAAGCAAATTTTTTCAACTTTGTAATGAATTACAGATAACTTTTATAATTTATTATTTACAAAAATTCATGTTATACTTCTTTTCTAAAAAGTCCCCATTTCTGTTTAGGCACTGGTCAAAGCGTAATAGATGTTTTTCCAAACGCGTCTTATAGAAAAGTGGTTCCTGTTCCCACAGCCAGGATTCGTGAAGTCTTTATTAACCTCCTCATCGTTCTAAAATGTCTTTCTCCTTCTAAATGAACTTTCTATCTGAAGAAAAAGATGGTTGTCTCTAGGAACAATGTCAACAGAATAGGGTGCATGTTCAAAACTCTCCCAAATATATTTGATTAGGAGTTTCTGCCTTTAACATGCCGTGTGATGAGAATTGCAGTGCACGAAAAATAAGGTTTTTACAACACACCAGGTTTTTTCCGTCTGATTGCAGCTCTGCGCTCTTGTAGTGTTTTCAGGTACCGTCCTAGCATTGATACATAACTGTTTCGGCAGGTAGACTACTAGTAGAGTAGTTGAAGAATCCCAAAAATTATTGACAGGACGAGGCTCAAAATCGGGTACAAAATTCAATATTACTACCACGGCTGTGTAGCTGGGATTGAGAAATCGGTTTTCGGGAGTGAATAAGACATCGGCAGTGATACCAGAATAGCACAAAAAACTCCCTCTCAGTGGCACCGAACGTCTGTCACTAGCTCATTACATTTACGACAGAACAGCTACACGTAACTTACAAGATGACTTTATAAAAAGATACTTTGTTCTACGACAATTTTACGACATAAAGTATTCGTACAAAGTACGTGAAAAGAGCGAGGACGTAGAGTAGGAAGGACACAAATCGATATAATGAAATCAGTAGCCTGTGAATCCATAAGGATAGGTACGAAGAAGATGGAGAAGTCATCCAAAAATAATAGTGTAACCAGTTTTTAAGGACTCTCCACCAACTAGTTTTGATCTATTAAAATTTGATTCGCCCTCTGCCTAGAGCCGAATTTAACTTGGAGTGCCCCCCCCCCCCACCTGAAAACTTTGAATTGCCACCTTACAAAGCTTATAAATTTTGCTTAGCCTAATCATTTAATTACAGTAATCTATATATATAAAACTCAAAGTCGTAGGAGTTGTTTCTTTGTATTGAATACAATCCACACCGTTACACCGATTTCCACCACATTTTGCACAGGTAATAAAAGGGGAAAAACACTGTTTAACTTTGAATATGATATTCTGCCCCATTTGCAAGATTTAGACCCTTGTAATTATGCCCTTTTGTTGACGCGTATAAAGATGTCAAGAACACAATGGAAACCAGAATTAATTACCATAGTAACAGTTAATTAAACAAATGAAATTCAGCGGCATCGGAACTGTACCTTTATCCGTTCCGGCAGTACATTTTCGATGTTTTTAATAAGCGATTGTATCGATATAATACGATGTAAAAATGAAGTATACTAATTGTAAATTGTCCTATTTCTTAATGCAAAACGAAAATACGTGTTGGTTTCAATTGTGAAGTTAGGTGACAACGGTTTTTGGTTTACTGATAAAATAAATAAAAGCCATGGTTGAAGAAAACATAACGTTTAATGTGTATATACAATGCTTATAACACAGTAACACTGAAAATAAAGAACCAACGTTTTTGAGTTAACGGATATATGCTTGTTTTAAATATATGAAGCTACGCTTCATGAAAACAAAAGGTTTTAAAAGTTTGGAGTTTCTGAATCTCTAAATTTCTTCAGTGTGACACGATAGGCTTATGCGTTAACTTAAGTCAACAACCATGTGTGTAATACTTTATGTAAGTCTACAATTTTTTTACAACGGTTTCTCTTCATCCTCTGTAGCCTGGCTCCCAGAATCAGTTGCTCTAATTGCCCCCCCCCCACATAATTACAGAACTTCCAAGAATGTACAACCACATTTTAACAGAACAAACACATGGGGAAAAATGTGATGTAAAATGTATTATAATTCAGTCATAACGAAGTATGATAATTTAAACTTTTGATGTATAATTTTTGTGGGAATAACTTTAAAAAATGAAGAATCAGCTCTATTTAATTTTATCAGACAAATGATTATTTAATAAATTACATGAGTATATTGTTAAGTGTGCTGACATACTTATAATATACCGCATTGTTACGCCAGAATATTTTAAATATAATACACTTTTTAAGACGAACAAGTACGTTTGCTTTATACGGTACACAAGGAAATTTTGCTTAAGTGCCTGAAAGCAGTATCAAAGCAATGTATCGTCGCTTATCATCGCTAGTTCACGTATCTCTGTTAAGCTACAAGACAGGAAAGGAACGCTTAATATAATACAATAGTAAAGTCTAATCATTTGCTGTACGCTGCTTGAATACTCGTCTTTTGTCAGTCGATTGTGTGAATGTTCAAACTTGACTTCATTTGTAAAAACGTAGATTTGTTTTTCTATCTCATCTTTACTTTAGGCAGTGTTTAGACGTAGATCATTAAGGGATAGTGTACATGAATTGATTCAAATGCCCAGATTATGAGGAAGCGGATAGGTTAAAAGGAGGGGGGGTGAAATTCTTAAGTGAAAGAAGAAAGGGACACACTCGTTGTAACAATCCTACAGATATAGAAAAAAATATATTTTAATAATTAAAGTTTTTCAAATGCTTCTCTGTAACAACTTAAAACATGAGCAGCGTATGCATATATGCGGATATATGCATAACAGAGAAGGGGTGAACAGCCACAGAAGTTTGCGTTGTGATTTGCGACCCATAAAGTTTGCATCAGAACTGACAAGACTTTGTAACTATCCGAAAGACCTACACAGCTTTACAGGCAAGTTGTTTCAAAGAAAAATGTTCGCTACAGAAACGTTACATCACAGAATTTATGACTTTACGTAAACATATTTTATACGGAACGTCGATTACTTGTAGACATTATCTACGAGTTTAGGTGTAAAATACTTAATGTACTACTTAATTTAAAGAGTTTAATCATAATAAACTTTAAATTACTAAATTTAACTTTATTAACACGTAACTTTATTTTATAAATTTAAAAATATTTACACACTTACAAATTCCTTTTATTTCTAAAATTAGGCCTATTTACAAACCTTACTTTAACATATACAACTGGCTTAGAAATAGATGTTTGTTAAGTGATTATGGGAAAAAATGTTAGCTGAAAGTTTTAACAGTTCTAAGGGGTTTGATTCCCCGATCCCCCCCCCGCAGTTACGTCACTGTACACCTCCTGCACACACACACACACACACACACACACACACACACACACACACACACACACACACACACACACACACACACACACACACACAGGGTCACCCAGTCCCGGATTTAAGATTTTTGAGGCCCTAGGCCATATTCTCTGAGCGCCCCCCCCTCGGCTGTGACTTTGAAGCAATGTATGTGCTGCAGAAGTAATTTGATGTGAGATTAATACTATCAAATTTAAAACCAGTAAGCTACTATAATAAAAACATAACCTCAAATTGCAAACCGTTCAGTCACAACGCAGATAAACAATGATAACAAACAAGAGTGGTACCACGGTCATGTAATTTCGGGGGCAATATAGCGGACGTTCAAAATTCGCAAGCGCAGATTAGTTTTCAAGGATGCTAACGTCTTAAAAATAAGCTCGTAATATTTAAATAATAACTGTCTTCTATTTGTATTATTAACAAAAATTGATCATTTAATTTCAAAAACTCATACCTAATAAATCAAAGTGCTTCCTTTTTTAATAAAAATACTTTTGTTAAAACAAAATCTGTAGCTTGCGGGCCCCTCTGAGCCCGCGGCCCTAGGCCACGGCGTAATCGGCCTAGTGGTAAATCCGGCACTGAGGGTCACTCATAATGCACATTATTTAATAGTTCTTCAATTGCCCGTATGCATATTCTACTGATGCCAATACGTTTTGTCGAAACGTCCACACAAGTATTTTAAATTACTTATAGTTGATGACAGAACCTCACAGAATCTTTCATTGATATAACATATTATATTATAAACAAAGGAACGGACCCAAAAACAGAAATACGTCTAGTAACAGAATTTTTGATTAAGGAATTTCGGTTTTGACTAAAATACTTTAAACGAGGTACCAAAACGCTTCTACAAAACGCTTAAGATTTTATTCAATAAAGATTTGAAACATTACGTACGATACATAATTATTACTTTCGTACAATCATTAATTAAATGTTACCTTCAACTACGAGCTGTCTTCAATTTATAAAACAATAATACAGGTTTTTATCGAATAAAAAAAACACAAAACACTAACTTACGTTCACATAGTAAAGTAGAAATATACAACAAAAACGAATTGAAGCGACCATCTTACCACGAACATGAACAGACATGAAAGATGCCTTACTACGCAGCCCACGGGACTGAGAGACGAATATCGCTTCCACAAAGCGTCCTCGGACGACTCGACCGCGGAATCGATCACGTCATACTGTTCCAGGAATTACAATATATAACATTCATATCGTATCAGACAAACATTGTCATCGTTGTGAAACTAATGTCGTTTTCGCGAACCTTTGGTTATTTCCTTCCTAACCGACAGTTTGTTAAGAAAATAAAGCACTTACGAACCTAACATAGTTTGTATAGCTATTATCTTAACATTGATTTCATAATTATTGTACCAATTCCGTTAGTACGTATGTGATGAACACAAAAAACACGGCTGTGCTACCATGATAGTTGTTGACATTGCTTCTGGGTGCATGAAGAAACCGCGTATTACAGAGTACGAATATACAATTAATTAGTTATATAGTTAACTTACACAATAATTTAAAAATTATATGTAATCGTATAGATTGGTTTTACGACATAGATTTTTACGTGTATTTTTGTAGTTATGTGTTTCAATTCCTTTTTTTGTAGCTTATGTATTATCGATTAGTACGTTTTCACTTTCGAAAAAATAGAAAACAATTCTGACAAATAATTAAAACTGTTTTTTTTAATACTTTCATATATTTGCTTTTGTATTCACATTTTTTCAGGTAACAATAAGTAATGAGCGTTGAAACTAAAATTTTCTAAACGTAGAAACCAGTTGGTTTGCGTTACATACTTTATTTACAATTTAGGACAACTTCTGTAACGTCTTTTCGCCGCGTTACAAATCCAGGGAACCCCTCGTAATTAAACTCCGTTAATTAGATGGGCTGCCTACGTTGTAACAGAATTGATCACAAATAATTAATGTAACAAATTACTTACTAACTGCGTAAGGAAACAATGGCAAGGTATACAATTGATTTAAGCACTCCTCATATGTGTGTAACAAGAAGACTTCTCTTTATTTAACATTTAAAAAACATATACTGACAGATCCCATGACATTACTAATTCAATTATTAAGTTATTTGAAAGGTTTCTTTAAACTTTGAGATCAAACTTGATTTTATATAGCTATACCTCGGATCCGGGTCAACTTTCTGTATTTCTGTAATTAAGACTTTTAATTATACTCATTTCATGATATTAGCTTGCAAGACTTTCTTTTATTCAACCATTGGAAGAATGGTATTATTGCTTGAATTATATTACTCTACATTAGCATATAAATTGTTACAACGTATGAAGTTAGAATAGTTACATGAAATTCTTAGATTTAATTTATAAGTCTTTACAAAGTTAATAGTTTCTGAAAAGTCTCTTTCAAGATGTGTTGTGTAAAAAATATTAGTAACCCTCGATAGACAGGCTATCGAGTCACCTTTTAATTGGTATGCAGAAGACTCGTCCTGGGGTATCCGTCTTGGGAAACAGGAACAACTACGTCGTCATCTCGGTCTGGCCTTCCTCTGTAAAGGGCTCCAAAAGTTCGCAGGTTGAACAATATGTGGTATAGATATCCACGATGATCTTGTAGATTCTCGGATGTCCTGATCTGCATATTCTGTCACGTGCAGTAGAGTTTGTGGCTTCTGATAGTTCACATCTCCAGGTATGACTTTGGAATTGTTGTTATTTGTTGAAGCACGAAGTCATCTTGTGTTACACTCTTTTTTTTTTACGTTTCGATCTTTTACTTTAAATTTCTTGTCTATTTACATGACTATATTAATTAACTCATCCAGATGCTTTAAACAGCTACATCTGGTACACCTTCTTAAGGTGAGACAAAATATAGTTAACATATTTTAAGCGCACAGCTCCTACGTCTATACTGTACGAAGTCACCATTGCAAGAGAGAGAGATTCCGCTCCCTTCGCCTGGTACTGGGCAAAAGTTAGTGGGACAATTTCCGCGCGAGAATATAGTTCCTAACTATATTTAAGTTAACTTTTTTATTTATACAAACTATCCCTAAACAAATATACATAATTTAAATCAGTTGTTTTAGCGACTATTTATGTCTTCAGATTTTTTAATTATTAACATTAGTTTTTTTTATCTTATTCTAACTCACACAAGACTCGGAAAACATGTCGAGTCTGGAATCAACAGGACAGCGCCTGCTTACAAGCAAAGGGTTAAATACGATATTAATAACTCTTTACAATTTATCTTTTTATTAGAGTATCTTATAACTAATTAATTACTGCTTCCTCTCATACTGAGTACATACAGGTATTTTATATTAATACAGTGAGATTTAAATGGCTTAAGAGCTCGCAACCTTAATTTTTTTTAAATTTTTATTTTCTTGATTATTTCTTTTATTTAAATCGTCACACTTCTTAAAAAAATAGTGAAAGTTTTTTAAATCAAAGAGTATTTTGAGAAAGGTTACCTTACGTCTCAAATTCTCCCATTAAAATATCTCACAATTTTAACGACTGTTACATTTCATAAGATCACGTGAACCATTTTTTTCACGTTGAATTCTGACAACCCCAGGCTGATTTATAATTGAAATTACGTTTGATGTCATCGTTTTTTTTTGGGGGGGGGGGAGCAGTTATTCATTCACACGTATATATAGTTGTTTGTATCTGCGCCATTTTATTTGGTCTATGGTTTCCATTCTGTCATTAAATAATTAATTTATTTTCAATTGCTGCGTATGCGTTTATAACACATACCACTGTTCCAAATAATAATGGATAGCACAGAAGAACATTTTTATGCAAAAAGGATGTATTTATCTAGGAAATAATACAAATGAAGACTTACAATTGGCACCGATAATAATAGTAATTATTTTGATAATTTGAGTTTAGACGTTATTTTGATAACGTTATATACAATAGACAACATTTTGTATTTTTCTTTCAAAAAAGCTTTGATATGGACGCTTACTTTCCTCATAATGATGGAAAGTTACGAACATCGTCCGCTCAGTTGCCTTAAAGTTCCAGATGTTATGTTAACTTACATATGTTTGTTTGTAAGAGTGGTACAAACCCAAAACCTTATCCGCGACTACCTGGAAGGACTGGACGTGCTGATTCCCGAGCAGTTGAACTTTCGTGAGATGCACTCTTCGACTCATCAACTGATGAGACTCGTAGAGAATATTACCGAGGCTGCTAGGGCAAACAGACGACCGCGTTGATTGTAGACGTAAAGGAAGCATTTGACCGCGTGTGGCAAGTTTGTTTTATCGGCAGCTTTCTGCG
Source organism: Magicicada septendecula (assembly GCA_034769895.1). Lineage (NCBI taxonomy): Eukaryota > Metazoa > Arthropoda > Insecta > Hemiptera > Cicadidae > Magicicada > Magicicada septendecula. Next base: position 805,157,377 of record CM068368.1, on the reverse strand, counting down.
AGACCGTAGCTTCCGTCTGAGAGTAAACTATACTCTCTCTTTCGAGAGGCGTATTACCGCTGGTGTCCCTCAGGGCAGCGTCATTGGGCCTCTCCTGTTCTCGATGTTCGTCAACGACACGTCCCGATGGCTGGAGTAAGGCTGTCTCTGTTTGCTGACGACATCGCGGCTTTTGCTGCTGATCTCAATGCAAACATTACGGCCGTCAAGCTCCAGCGCCAACTCGACGCGTATGTCGGGTGGGCCGAGAATCGGAGAGTTGCCGTTAACGCTATTAAGAGCGCAAAGAGGCAGTAGCGTTAACCGTATGACCAGTCGAATTGCCCTGGACTAATAGCGTGAAGTAGGCCTACTTCGGATTTCACCTAGACTCCCAACTCAGATGGTGAACCCATGCACAAATGGTCCGATAAAGCGCTTCGGGGCAACTCAGTAAACTTTGGCTCGTGCCTACAAGTCCGGCGAAGACACCCCCCCCCGCGCCTAGGTAAACTCATGGTCAACACATATGTGTTACCGATAATTACCTACGCCTGTTCCGTTTGGGTATAGAGAGTCGGTCCAGAGCGTTCTCGACAGGGGAACTGAACTTGCATCCAATGTCACCCGCAGGTTCTCTTCTCGAGCTCTTAGAACTGCCTAATTCTTCAACTTAACGTTTACCGTTTATAGACCTGAGTTAAAAGTAGACAAACCAAACTTACGTATGCTACATATGTGTATTCTCTTCTTTATGTTACAATTACTTCTGGTCATATCAAAATCTGATCAAATCATTGTGCCTGTTTTTAAAAGAAAAAGAAATATAATAAAATAGATCATTCCGCACATGGGTGATGAAAAATAAGATGCTAAACCTAAATAGGCATATTTAAAATTTTACACGATAAAAAAGATAATAGTTTTATATTGTGCTTTTAATATACGGTGAATGTACAATAACTATGATACAAGAAGGAAATTATAATAATTAAAAAACAAAATATCATTCTGAAAATTAATAAACATAAAAGGAATGGTAGCTTGTTAAATTTTATGTTTCCATGTTGATAAACAGTTACGTGTATATTTACCGACTCATTCCTTTTTTTTAAACTCATTAAGTGTAGTACAGAGAAGGTCGTTAAAAATTCATAGCAAACGTTGTCGTCATATTTTATGAAGACAAACTGTCCGTGAGCGCGGATCAAATTAAATAAAAATTAATGATGTTTAGAAATGAAGTTTTCTGTTCATTTCTCCGTTAGAATATATGATTATTTTATAAAGTCATACTGTAATTGAATCTTAGCAAGCAAGGTGTAAAAAGGAAATATAATTTATACCGAGTATGATATATTACTAGACACAATTTGAATAATGTTTTCAACTTAATGGACTATCATCAACAATAAATAATAACATTGTTTCTTCTAGTAACGAATAATTTGTTTCTTATATTTTAAACGTGATGGCTCTTCTACAAGGTGATGGCTCTTCCCACATTTCTTTATGGCTCTGAGAATTGGACTTTAACGTAAGGCAGGCCAGTCGCATCCAAGTGACATCAGGTCAGCGGCTGAAATGAGATTTCTCAGGCACGTGGCAGGGTATACTCTCCATGATCACAGGAGGAACACGGATATACGGCAGGAACTGAATATTATGAGTATACTCGACAGGATCACCCAGTATCGGCTCAATTGGTGGGAACATCTTTGTCGAATGGATCACTACCGCATCCCCAAACAACTCTGGAATTAGAAACCAAGGGGACGGAGAGATGTGGGACGTCCGAGGAAGCGCTGGAGTGACCAGCTCTAAACTTTGCCTATTTGAGACCGGAACAACCATCCTTGGTTTAATCCGTAAAGATGATTATGATGACTATGATATTTTAAACGTCAGAAATTTACCGTCCATTATATTAAGGCAAAAGTGAAAAGTTAAAATAATAAACTAGTTGGTGTTCTTGACGTTTGTTAATGCCGACTTTCGAAACAATATTGAACAAAGAATAAATTAATTCCAAAATAATATATTTCTTTGAGCATTAGTAACAAACTCGTAGTGTTGTTAGCGCATATGTTTAACGTTCAAACGTTTGCGTTTACAAAAGTGATGTGCTACAAAAGAAGAAAAGCAAGTCTCTGTAAATCAATTGCAAAAATTACTTGTCACATATAAAATAAAAGTTGCTGACGTTTAATAAACTGAATATTGTAGTCAAGTAAAAATTTGTAGAAGTGTTTATATTGCTACGACAGCACAGAACAATCTACGCGTTTATCGAATGTGCCAGAAAGATCTCGATGTAAGCGTGTGGTGTACGTGCTACTAGACGCATTTTGCGAGAATTTTCTCGACTGTGCCGGGCTTCGCTCGGGCGCTCGGACTGTGTCAAGGCCGTAGTAATTACGTAGTTCACGAGAGATAAGACGCAGTTTGGAAGCTTCTGGTGTGTGAGCGTGACTATAAATACATCGGGTAGCGGCCTTAGTTTTCAGTTCCATGCGAGATATTGGATAGTGCGGTTCGAGAGTATTAGTGTGTACGTTCGAGTAGTTATTATTGAAGTGTTGCGTTTTATAATCAGACAGTATAATTATAATACAATTGAGAGTTTTAATATTTGTGGACATTTTATTGCGTGTGTACAACTTTCATTTCGTTTGTTGTAGAGACTGTGTTGTTAATTACGAACTGTTTTACTGTAACAATTAAAGGTGTGATTAGTGACTTAATTGGTGTCTTGTACTTATTTTGTTTCCACTGTACCTACGACGACCGAGTAGACGTCGTAACAATATAAATTATCTACCTAACTTCTTTGAGTAACACATGAAGGTTATACACAATTTTATTACGGGTTAAGAACGAATCCGTTGGCTGTCAACGAGAACTGAATCAAGAGCAACTTAGACGGACACAAAGCCTACGAGGTAATCCTCAGAATGACGTCTCGTCTTACGAGGACAACGGCTGGTGTGAAAGCGAGATTGTCCGGACATTAAGTTAATTATAATTTAGACAAACTAAAAATATTTGAAAGACGAATTATTAGGAAAATATTTGGCCAATGAAAAACTTCAGAAGGTTAAAAATTAAGAAGTAATGATGAAATAAAGTGTATATCAAAATATAGAAAATATATAACTATAGAAATATAAAAATATAGAAATTTTATATAGAAATATAAAAAACTATTATTTTTTGGACATTTATATAGAATGGACGACAATAGTTTAACAAAGCAGATTTCAAATATCTGTGGGGGAAGAAGTCAACATCCAGTTGGATTAAAGAAGTCCAAAAGGATTTAAAAAAAAAAATATACACGCAGAAGAAGCAATTGAAAGCGAAGTTTTTCGGGCAAAAGTGTTAAAAATGGAAGGAGTCCAGGATAAGGAGAGACAAAAAACGCAGGTTCAAAGTGGACTGAGGACAGGAAGAAGAGATACAGTAAAAATATGAAATAATATTGGAGGAAAAGAAAAGAACAAAGAATAAAGAATTAAAATTGGATGTGGTCCTTAGATGGCCGATAAAAAAACAATTAAAGACTTTTTTATTTTAATAATTGTCAGATATCTTAAAATTTATAATTTTTAAACTCAGAATTTTCAGATAGACTGTATGTTTTATAAAACAAAAAGGATAACCAATAAATGTATTGATTTACCCAATCAAAATTTATTTCTGCTAGTGCTGTTAGCAGCAAACCTTTTACCTTGCAATATACATATAAGCAACAAAATATCTAAAGACTGTTTACATTTTAAATTATATACCTACCTAAAAAGTTAATGTTTTGTGTTAGCAAAATTCTTTGCAAAATTTAGATTAAAAAGTCCCCCGAGCACAGTTCAGTTAGTGTTTTATACATTTTTACTATTTACAAGTCATTAAGTGCACCCCCCCCCCCACCAGTTTTTTCTATCACGGCCCATTGCTGCTACGAAGGGATATATCAACAGAACGAAATGAAGTTTGAGACAGTTGAACGAGAACGCTACTGGATAAGTTCTCAGCGAGATAATAATAAACACTGAGATAGTTAAATGAAGACGGAGCTGTTATTCAATAACTGACGCTCTTGTTTGATAAATATGCTACTCCAGTTTAATTAACATGTTGCATCGGAAGCAGCGAACTGAAAACAACGCCGTCCTCAGTCGTTGTTTCATGTTTTCATTGCAACTGAAGTTAGTTCAAACAACAGGTGAAGCGTTAAGAGCGCTAATTGACGTTTTGTGTTACAAAGGAACCCTACTTTTAGATGGTTTTTACAAAACGCTGTTTATGTCGTTATAAAAATATGATTACATTACGAACATTTTGTAACAGTAGGTAAAAGAAAATAATTCTGCGAAAAAGTTACAACGAATTTGTATAAATATAAACACCTACGTCTGAGTATTGAGAGGGTCAGAAAATTTAAGTGTGTAGAGGAAATAATTCAAGAGAATGGTTTAGAAAAATCTCCTATAGAACAAAGGATTCATAAAATGGAAAGAGCATATGGTATAACTAAAGATATTTACAATAAAAAGTGCATATCTAAAAATGCGAAAATAAGGCATCACAGTACAGTAGTGGAGCCAGAATGCCTATATGCAAGTGAATGTCTACCATTGAATTATAATTTAGACAAACTAGAAATATTGGAAAGACGCATTATTAGGAAAATATTAGGCTCACGAGAAACTTCAGAAGGCTGGAAATTGAGAAGTACTGATGAAACATATCAGAGTATAGAAAATATAACACAAACAATGAGAAAAAGGAGACTATTATTTTTTGGACATTTATATAGTACGGATAACAACAGGTTAACAAAGCATATCTTCAAATATCTGTGGGGGAAGAAGTCAACATCAAGTTGGATTAAAGAAGTCCAAAAAATTAAAAAAAAAAAGTAATATAAACGCAGAGGAAGTAATTGAAAGAGAGGTTTTTCTGGCAAAAGTGTTAAAAATGGAAGGAGTCCAGGGTAGGAGAGAGAAAAACGCAGGTTCAAAGTGAACTGAAGACAGGAAGAAGACGCACAATGAAAAGATGAAATAATATTGGAGAAAAAGAAAAGAATAAAGCATAAAGAATAAAGAATTGAAATTGGCATGTGGTCCTTAGATGGCCGATACAAAAAAAAAAAAGATAACATCGCGCTCTTTAAGTGCACGGTACGTAAAATCTAGTTTTGTAAAAAGTGCATTAATTTTCTTTGCGCAGACGTCTAAGACATGTGTGGTGTGTAAGACAAACAGCCCGACAAAAGCATGCTCAATGTGTCTATAGTGAACGTTTAAAAATTACATTTCACTTTAAGACGTTTAATAATTTCTGGTATCGAAATTTCTTCAGTAAATCCGTTAATATTTCCAAGTTTCACGGCTACTTAAATTTAGAAAATCGTACGAGGTTTCATCAAAAAGTTCGTGCAATTTTTCAATTTCCACTGCTAGAAGTGTCCGGTTAAGAAACCGTTTTCATGTGATGCTGGTACACATGTTAGCGACAATCGTCTACAAGTTCAGCCCCATTTGACGTGTAGTTTAAATTTCATATTTAATTGATTGAGTCGTCTTTAGTTGTACTAGGCGATTTTTTGCCATTCTACGTACAACGCAAGATTGAAGGTCATCGATTGTGTAAACTCGGAGATAAACTGCCCTTTTCTGGTGAACGTGTTTATGAGGCTTCTGGCAAGAATGCTGCGTGTTTACAAACTTCAAAGACTGCCGTAAGTGGGTTGAAGATCGTGGTTGTCAGATGAAGATTATGTTTTTGTGTTGCACGAAATTGCATCACTATTACATCACTAAATAAAGAGTACTATTTGGATATTTTACGCCATTTGTATGAAGGTATTCGTAGGAAACGGCGAGATGTATGGAAGAATAATTTATGAAAATTGCAGCCCGACATTGAGCCTGGACGCAAGTCATTGCTCGTTAATAATTTTACCAGGCTAGGCAAAATAAAAGGTCAAACTGATAACACGGCAACTGCCGTATTCACCAGATGTGTCTCAACGCGATCTTCCTCCTCCCAATAATGATCATTTCTACGAAGGGACAACGTTCCACAACCGTTGGAGACGTAAAACGAAAATCGCTAGGCGAGTCAAGGCTATACCAAAAAGTGCTTGTTTGAAATATTTTGAAGACTGCAAAACGGCTGGCTTAACCCCGTGTTACATTCGACTGAGACTATTTTGAAGGGGGAAGTATAAGTGTCGATGAATGAAGGCATAATTTTTAAAATAAACAAGAACTGCGTGAAATTTTTTATCAAACCTCGTGTATCCTGGATGTTATTCTATGATTGGATTCTATATTGGATACTACCAATAAGCGTCTGCTGCAAACACTTGAGTTTATTTTTTGTTTAAAACATTTTTTCTGTCTTTCGTTCTTAAATAATTCTTTGAATCCTACTGTTTGTAAATGCTAAATAAATTCTTTTTGTGATAAAAATGTGTGCTTATTTATAGTGCACAGTGACATAAATTTGTTCTCAGTTTCGACCAAAAACTAATCATTTCAAATGTAACGTTTAAGAATATCTTCCGAAATTATTAAACTATTTATTTGTTTAAAATATACGCTTAAGTAAACAAATATTTTGTCGTAATACGAGTGATTGTAATTATAAAAGTAAGCTAAAAAGTGTGGAAAACTAATAATAGCTGAATCTGCATACGAAATAGTGGTATTAAAATGCAAAATCTGATTAGCAAAAACCTGTTTTTAAGCTTCATCAGGTCTGCAATATCAGATTTACATTATAAAAACAAAGGTATTTTGAGGTAAGGAGTCATTAAGAACAAAAACAATGATTACTAAAGAGAAGTTAAAATCGTTCTAAAGAGAAGTTAAACGGTGTTCTAAACTTGATCGTATAAGGAATGACGCCATACGAGAAGAGTTACAAGTTTTTAACTTATATGAAAAAATTAAATGATTATAAACAACGGTGGAAAAAACACTTGGAAGAATGTCAGTTTCCAGACCGAGTAAACAAGCCTGGAATTCAAACTATAGTACACAGGTGAGTGGGTAGACCCATGAAGAGATGGCTGGAGGATTTTTGAAGACGGAACACGCAGCACCTTGCCTATCGATTGTTGTGAAGATAATGATGATGATGACTAATAGTAGGTGGCAGTAAGGATGCAACACGTAACTGGGAAAGCAACAGCAGAAAGGCTGAAGATAGACGCAGTGGGTAAAGCAAAATGAAGAAGTAATTCCAATGATTTATTCATGTTTCAACATATTTCCTTGTTTTCTCAACTTTCGCTGAGTTTACTGTGTCGTGATTACATCTGAGATAAAACATCAGTAAATGCTTTGATTGTGTACACTAGTGAGATCACTGTATCGTTCCCTGATTGGAATTTAATCCCTACTATTAAACGCAAAATGTTAGTTAAGCTATAGTGTGTAGAATAACATCATACATTATAGTGTAGCGCTGTAACTATTCAGCTATAGAGACACTTTATGTTTTCTATCAACTTGCGACTACCGAATAGTAATTAAGTGTGAAGAACACGCAGAAAAATAAGAAAACCGTGTATATATTTTAACAGAACACTTTACTTGGTTTCTAGGAGAGCTGTATTGTTCTTAGAAAAATGTTTATAATTACATTAAATGTTTTGTTTTATATTATACGTTTTGTTAGCACTCATATTGAATCTTAACTATTTAGATTTAACTTTCTTTTACAATATACATTTAATTTATGTAATCAAACGCTTAAAATATCTGTTTCAATTTTAGGAGTGGCTTGTGTGTGTGTAAAAAGTTGATAATAAAAACTATTCCGAGGCTTTTCAGTTGCTCAGTAAAGCATACGAGGATGACTAAAATACTAATATGACTGTAGTGCTATACATTGGCTATGTTTTATAAAGGACAGAGTATGATCAATGTCACGGTCAAGGTCACGTCGACTATATGTCGATAACGTTCAGGTGGCGATTAGCGAAATCGTAGTTTCAATGTTCGAATAATTACTAAAAAAAAAAAAAAAACGGACTGTTACTACAATATTTTTATTGGAAAAGTATAGCAACTGGATACCAACTGGTTTTATTCGTAAAACCAGGAAATTCGTGCCGCGTTTGTTGACTAACAATCGGGAAGAGAATCATGTTGAAATCCGTCAAAAGCTACTTATACAATAACATTTTAACGGTAAATATAACATATGTAAGTTAAAATTATTGATGGTAATTGAAAAATGTATAAATGGTACTGAAATCTTTGGAATAACTTTGCCTTATAACATTTTCACCACGTTTGAAGCAAAATTTAATTTACATACCTTGTCCTTTAAAGACCATAATGGGCACTATGTAAAGTGACAACTCGTAACTCCATCGGATATATAGCTTAGATAGGGTTCCCATATGACTTAGGTGAAAAAAGATGACAACCTGAAAATTTAACAGCATGATCGTTACTTTATGGATTCAAAAAAAAAAAATTGACAGTAAAGTCATTATACTCGTACATTATGAGTGCGAAGGTATGCATGATTAAGTTAAGCATGTTTACAGAGTTCATACAATGTTCAATTTAATTTTTGGAACTGATATATAATTTCCAGGTGGACGGACTAAGCATTCTACTTCATTATCGTTCCGGCCTTTCTTAAAGTTAATGTGCTCTTTTAATAAATTTTCGGTTATAACATACTACTTTTGGTTTATCATATTAATAATAATAAATTCTACTTGCCTACAACTTATAACTACCACTAACTATACTCAGAATATCCACGAAAATAAGCATCTTAATTCACAACTATGAATAACCTTAAAAATTTACGAATGTAGACGTTTATTAGAATTGCAGAATGTATAGGAAAGAGCTGTAGGCAAGTAACATATGACACCAATGGTAGATGTCTGAGCGGCGCCGCTGGGAACTCTCTTGCGCGTGACTACATTTTTCAGTTTTACGAAAAAAAGAGGACATTTCCCTGGTTTTTAAAAAATCCTCCCGGACTTGTTTTTAACACTAAAAAAGAGGACGTGTCCGGGAAAAAGAGGACGTGTGGTAACCCTAGCTTAGAGTCACAGTGATACGCTAACAGCGGTTCCTTGCCGAAACCTGAGGCTACGCGTTTTAAATACATGTTATGCTCTCTATGGCAAAATGAAACATACGGTTGAGAAAATATCAATTTAATCTTTTCTGAACACGTAAATCTAGGTTCAGTTCGTTCGTTAAATCATAATATTAACCATCACTGATGTTTAAAAAAAATTTTTTTTTAAATTTTGGTAGTTGGAAAAGCTTAATGTTGAATAGGCCTATATTGTTACGACGGTCTCACAGATCGTCGTATGGTACAGTGGAAAAACAATTACAGACACCAATCAATTACTAATAACCAGTTTTAATTATCACAAATAACAGTTTATAATCAACTTTTAGAATAATCATCAATTTTGTCCTCAAGTTAAATTTATCCTCACGAGATAACGATGTCAAAGAGTGGAGTCCCACAAAATAATCACGTTTCACTAATAGCCGCTTGGAACACACTGAGTAATCGCCCGAAGTAAAACTGACTGACCGTCGCTGGATGCTTATATTTATACCCCGCTGAGATGCCAGAATAAGATGGCACTTTTGGATGACATGTTAAACAATTGCCTCTTATGGGCGCTCTCGAATCCACTAGAAACAGTGTCGTGTCTGGCATTGAACACAGTGCGCGCGGATCGGTGAGGGCTGGAACAGTCTCGATTGTTGACGCGTGATAAGTGTCACGTAATTGTCTTTCATCTCAAATACTGTCTAATAAAATATAGGGACAATGTGATGATGAGGTAAACGTAATGATAAAAACAAGTAGTCCGTGTAAAAAGTGTAAAATAAAGGTTTATAAACGGAAGCGGATAGTATAGGCCTACACATTGTGCTGGATCGTAAAAACAACAAGACGCGACGTAAACAGGAAACTGGGACACCTTAATACAGTCGCCCCCTCCCACCGATTACAATTTTCTGTTCCCTTGACTGTGTAGGTGAAACAGAATTGCCTGCCAGCCATGTGGTTTTACAGTTCACTTACCACAATCAGGTTTATAAACTTATGAGGAAACATACAATCCAGATGAAAACACCCGCGTATGTACACTGTACAGTGTGTTATTATCAAAGAAAAAAGCCGGCACACAATTTCTTAGAAACGCTAATAAGGAGGATATAATTTTATAAACACAAAATTACGATACATAAGTTCAAAACGGTCATTTATTTTACACGTTTTTCTGATACTCCATACAAAGAAATAAGACATAAATTAGGAAGAATAAGTTAATGTTAAATAAATGTATTCTTTTAATTTGATAAAACACTTTTTTTAGTTCCATAGATACTTTTTATTTTCCCGTAATTGTTTCACCCGAAACGGCAGATTTGTCGTTCAAATCTAACCTCTGAAGCAACAGTAACTGGCGAAACAATTATCAGGAAAGTAAAATGTATCAATAAAATTGAATAAATTGTTATTAATTAAATTTACATATTATTAAAATGTTAATATTGGTTGGCATAGTAAGGTAAAAAATTTAGACGCATCTGTGGAACGATTCATAGGTACCTGAAAAATAAAATACCGAAGGATACCCAAATGAAATTTTAAAAGACTGTGGCTGTCCCCAAATTCCTGAACGCTAGTGAGACATGGACTCTTGGTAAAATAGACGTGCAGTGGATTCAGGCAGAGGAAATTAAATTTCTAAGAGGGACGCAAGGTTGTTCTCTCTTGGATCGGAGAAGGAACGAGGATATTAGACGCTATTTAAACATCGTACCATTGCAACAAAAGATTAAGACCACAGAAGGAGATGGTGTGGACACTTGAATCGCATGCCTGGTATCTGTCTACCTGTGGCTACCTTGGGTTATCACCCTGCTAGGAAGAGAGAAGTCGGTAGACCGAGGAGGAGATGGTTTCCCGAACAGGTTTAAGGCCTGGTCCTCGGTGTGGTTACGACGATGATGATGATATTATTAAAATGTTCTGGCAAGTGTGTAGCAACTATTCGATCGGCGTAATTAATAAATTCATTCTCGCAAACATAATTTAATTCACGACACCACAAATGTCAAATTACCTTCTGTAGGCATCTACATTAGACAATAAAGTCTTCTTTCTTGAACAACTTTCTTTATTCTCATACTAATATACGAAAACTAAATTTCTCATTTATTTTTGTGAAAGTTAACAGTCTGTTTCTTGAATTATTACCATAGGTTCAAGATACAATTCACTGCCTCTGATAATATTTCCGTTTACGGTTTATAAAGAAGACAAGATGTAAATAAGAAGAACTTATATCATTTATAAAACAATGGCTTCATTACCGTCTTGAAATTGATGATAACTTAAGTAAGCTGGACAGTAACAAGCTGAAGTATAAAGATGAAATACTTTTGTCGTTTTGAACAGAAAACCATCAAGGGAACGATCTGACAAAGGTCTGACCTGGCAGAAGTCTAACCTGCTTTCGATATCGTCTGACTTGGCATACAAAATACTGCTATAAAATAATTACCTGATTCTACAGCTTTCCTGCTAAATAAAGGAACAACAGTTATGCTATTATTTAGACATGACAGGTTGAAGAGTGCTATTGAAAACCCAAATTGACAATGCAGTATCCGCTCATCTTATTAAATTCTTGCGATCATTAATTATCCACTGATTTGAAAAACTGAAAATCTAGGTTCAGTTCATTCGTTAAATCATAATATTAACCATCACTGATGTTAACGAAAATTTTTTTTTTGAATTTTGGTAGTTGGAAAAGCTTAATGTTGAATAGGTATATGTTACGACGGTCTCACTGATGATCGTCGTACGGTACAGTGGAAACAAAATACAAGACACCGATCAAATTACTAATCACAAGTTTTAATTATCACAAATAACAGTTTATAATCAACTTTCAGAATAATCATCAAATTTGTCCTCAAGTTAAATTTGTCCTCACGAAATAATAATGTCAAATAGTAGAGTCCCGCAAAATAATCACGTTTCACTAATAGCCGCTTGAAACGCACTGAGTAATCCCCCGAAGTAAAACTGACTGACCGTCGCTGGATGCTTATATTTATACCCCGCTGAGATGCCAGAATAAGATGTCACTTTTGGATGACATGTTAAACAATTGCCTCTTATGGGCGCTCTCGAATCCACTAGAAACCGTGTCGTGTCTGGCATTGAACACAGTGCGCGCGGATCGGTGAGGTCTGAAACAGTCTCGATTGTTGACGCCTGATAAGTGTCACGTAATTGTCTTTCATCTGAAAGTAGCACCAATATGTACGCGCGCGCGCGCGCGCACACACACACATACAGCTGGGCTCTGCTGGGATAGCCGAGATACTTGTAGAACGTTCCGTAAAACGTATCAGTAGCGACACCGCTGTGTTCAATACCATATGGATGGTTTACATTAGGCCTATATATACTTTGTAGTTATATGAATCCATAGAAGTCTAGTAAAATAAGACTCGCTTGTAAGTAGTATGTATATGAAATTTTAATTGAGAAATAATGTTATGCTTTTGATATATTAGACTACACCTTTGTCATTACATTGCGTTACCCTCATAAATTAGGCTATTATATTACTAATTAGATTGTTAATAAGCATAAAACTTCGCAAGTTTTTGTACCAACTGATTTAAAATTAGTTTAAATTACATTAACAATTTCGTTAGATAAAGATTGTTATTAATTTTACTTGTCTTAAAATTTTAAAATTCTATTGTCTTTTCACGAATGCGACTCCCTCAATAAACAATAAAGCAAATATATAAAAACACAAAAACGAGACTAAGCGAACACACACACACACACACACACACATTTACATCACACACACTTACATCTATAGAGAGGATTTTTCAAAATGTTTAAAGTAAAAACGCTTGTTTTATTAAACAAAGTTAAGGATTCATGTTCTCCTTAATTCGGTTTCACACTAAACAAGTCGAAAGTGTACGTTTCCTGATTACACTTTCCCTTTGTTTCTTGATCCGGAAATTCAAGATAAGACGTAGAATTTGTGTGCCTTTCCTCAAAACCCATTTTCACGACTGTAACACTTGACGATGGCAACATAGTTTCATTGGGACGTTGGGAAACAATTTTCATTAAATCAGGCAAGTAAAAATAAATACTGACACGTTATGAAATTTAAATTTTCCAGTCTTCTATTTCAGGATGTAGTTTTAATGCTTATTACAGTACACGTTACGTTACAAGACAACTAATGATCAAATAATTGCAGCAGATAACAAAATGATTGTTCTGTTTAATAAAGTTTGTAATTATTAGAAGACTATTATTTTTTGGACATTTATATATAATGGACGACAATAGGTTAACAAAGCAGACCTTTAAGTATCTGTGGGGGAAGAAGTCAACATCAAGTTGGATTAAAGAAATTCAAAGAGATTAAAAAAAAAATAATATACACGCAGAAGAAGCAATTGAAAGAGACGTTTTTCGGGCAAAAGTGTTACAAATGGAAGGAGTCCACAGTAGGAGAGAGAAAAACGCAGGTTCAAAGTGGACTGAAGACAGGAAGAACAGCCACAGTGAAAAGATGAAAGAATATTTGAGGAAAAGAAAGGAACAAAGAATAAAGAATTGGGATTGGCATGTGGTCCTTAGATAGCCGAACAAAAAAATAGTAATTAAATAATATCATCGGTTAAATGGGTTATGAAAAACCTGGGAATGTGACGCTCATATACAGGGATGTATTAAACGAACAAATGACTATACGAAAAACTAGTCATTTATAATTATCACTAACCATCCTTTCCTAAAATCTTCTTTACATTATTGGAAAAATCTACATAGGACCTATATATATTTTTTGTAATATAATTTATGCATAACTCATTTTTGCAGTAATAGTGAATACATGGGACATCTAATATTGGTGTTGTCAAACCTAGTCAAACCTAAAATTATACACATTATTTAAATAATGTTGTGATGTTATTCAATTTGTTTCTTCTGCAAGTAGTAAAATTTCGTATTTCCTATTTCTATATTACTACTTGCAGAAGAAACAAATTGAATAACATCACAACATTATATAATTGCTGCAAGAAACTTCGAGTTACGCATATAGAAAACATTATTTAAAGTACACAAAAGTAATTTCATCAAAGTTTATATAGTATATATGGAAGTAATATAGTAATACACAACATTAAATTTATATACAAAATATAGGCATATTTTTAAATTTAAAGTATTACAAACCTTGTTACATAAGAATCTTTTCACACGCCACCAAAAATGAAAACAAAATTTAATAAAACACAGAAACAGCCCGTTATAATGTTTATTTTAATAATAAATTGTTTATAACCTGTTGTTACACACCGTTGTTTGTTCCTTTTTCGTGAGCGCCTATAAATAATGTCAGCAATTTTAGGAATGCCAACGAAAATAGAAGCACAATAATAACTAAGGACTTGTTATAGAAGCTTATTTAATAGAGGTTTGACATTTCGTTTAGCTTTAGAAATATATAAATCGGTTTCTACATAGTTTGTTAAAAAATTATTCTAGTTCAGACAACTTGTTAATAATGACATTTCTGTGGAATCCGAACTAAAGGTAAGTAAGAACTAATACAAAAAAAAAACTAATAATTTTCATTATATATGACTATACAAATATATCAGTCAAATAAGCTTACACAGAACCCTAAACACATATAGGCCATTCGTTTGTTAAAGATACAATGTAACAATCTTGTATAGATCTGCCTTTTTTTCGGGAAAGTTTAATGCTCTTAAAAATCGCGGACTCAATCATATACTATATTGAGATAATATTAAAGACACTGTGTATATACCACTAAGGAAAGCAGAAATAAGTAAAAGGAAGAGGAAACGAGAAGAGAGAGAGAGAGAGAGGGGGAAGAGACGTTAGCCAGTAACAAAAAATGATTGAGAAGAAGCGGTCACCGTGTGATTGACATGTACGTAAACAGACATAAAAGTTTAAGTGATTGATGTTGGCCTTCGGTATCCCGACGTTTGTTTATGAGGCGGGTTAGTAACAGCTGCTACTCTTAAGTGAATTACAAACTATAAACATCTACCGTAATGAAACTGTATGGTTAGAGTTCAACGAGAACAGCAACCAGCAAACTTAGATAAACAAGAATGAGCGACATCTTTGAGTATTCCCAGTAAATGAGTGCACTTTTAGTGCAAGCGAGTGTTGTATAAAAAGGGGAGAAATACAAATAAATGACAAAGGCAAAACCACAGAGAGCTAGAAGATTTTTCATGTTTTAAATTGTGGCGTATAAAGCTTTTGCAGTCGTTTAACTATTATCTGTACCTGAAATTATTAAATATTTTAAGTATATTATGTATAGTATTGTGTATATTTTTACGTCCAATTACAGACACTTGGGCGGTTTATTGCAGTGTTAGCGTAATGCCGATACAACGACAGTAAGATGCGTCGTAGCCCACTTTATACTTGTCAGTATTGCGTAAGCAACATGATGACGCAATGTTCTAGAGACGTCCGGTTTAGACCAAGTGACGCTGCATATTTTGGGACGTTGCCCGATGCATCTGGAATTTTCTCGTCAACATAACGCGCGATAAATGACATTCGCGGAATGTATAAGCTGTGTTGTGACCATCGATGTATACTATATGGATCGCGTGCTGCCAGGCAAAGTGAACGTCAGAAAACGTTCTGAAGCACGTACAGCTTCTCCCACCACAGGGGAAATAAAGTGTTTGGGGCCAAGTTAACCACGTGTACTAAACGAGCCATTCAGTCAGTAATCCACTTGCTTTGACACCTTACAATTGTTACATTTGGGACAGTCCTATTGAAAATTTGTGCTTATGAAGATTTGTTTATTATTATAATAGTTTGTTTTTCACTTTTGTCGTATATCTTTACTAATTATATCAGCTTGCAAAAACTTTGAAGGCACAGTGTTTAGAAAACATATTTCAAACAATGATTTTTCTGAAGACAGCCATGAACTGAAACATGTGAAATTAATAGGGACATTATTTAATAAAATCTTGTGCTATGCTATTGCTAAGGAAAGAACCGCTGCAGCTACCTTCTCTGAGCTTGGTGTCCACTAAAAGTTAAATATATTTGTATTATTTAGTAATGTTAAATATAAACAATTTTTATACAATTAATATGTAGCTAATAAAAACAAATAAAAAATGTTAATGTAAATTAGCATTACTAATTGAACACTTTAACGACCGTGGCGAGCGTATATTCCAGATTCTTTTACGCAATAAACATTTTAAAGTTTACGGCTCACGTCTTTTATTCTTTGTTTCCCTTATTTTTAATCTTTATTCGTCTGGCTTCAACATTAAATGTTCAGAAATATGTATTTATGAACGCAACAGAACTTATCGATAAACTGAAGTAATGTGTCAGAATACTGAAATCTTACAGGGAAACAAATGTGTTTATTTTGGAAAAGAACTTATTAAAAACCTCCCATTTTGGAGCCATTAATTAATGTTAAAACATAGGTATACCATTTAACGCAAAATATGCTCCGCTAAAGCAACAAAAGATGTAACAAAGCAGAAAAGTCAGACTTTGTACAGGTACAGTGTATAGCATACGTAGTGTTCTTGCATTGGTGCAGCGGTCGGACCGAATTCAATGAATGCAGCACGCGATCCATATAGTATACATCGATGGCTGTGACAGTGGGCAGGCCGCTGACTTCAGCAAATGCTAGTGAGAGATACACGTACGACTTATTCAAATGGTAAAGGAGTGGCATTAAGCCAGTGTATTAGTACAAGAGTCAACTGTTTACTCGTTTCTGTGTTGCAAATTACAGTAATCTTACTATATGTCTGTAACTTTAATTACTTGTTATGACAGTTTACATTGTAAATTTATATAACTGGAAGAACTATGTAGGCTAATAGAAGTGTCTTTGTTATACAGAAGTGATACCAAAACTGTATCGACTTCACTGACGTACAGGGATGTACTGTACGCGCATCAGTTTTGCTGCCGAGACGCCTGTGGAGCGGAGGTCTACTGAATGATAGTGCGTGCTTGTGTTGGTGGGGTATTACTGGTTCTGTAAACATTGTTCAGTTGTTCAGAAAGCGTATTCACTTGTCATTTTGGGCGCGTATTAGATTGAGCGTTCGTACATTATATCTCAGTGTAATTTATTGAATATTTTGTTGAAGTAAGTTTTCTTTTGCGCTACAAGAAATACCGTATGAGAGACAGTCAAGTTACACCGAAAATGTGTTAAACGTATTTTAAGTGTGTAGTATGACAGTGATGCGTGCACTGGAACGGCATACGCCACCACATTCCTTGCTCGGTAGCAAAGCCGCTGTTGAGACAGTATTTATGTCTTCTGCTAGTAATGGTTTTATGTAAGAGTCTTTTCCAGCCCAATACTGGAAATCAAATTAGATTACCTTACCGCGCTAATACAATATGTGTAATAAGACTATGCAATACCCTGTGTGTGTGTGTGTGTGTGTGTGTGTGTGTGTGTGAGAGAGAGAGAGAGAGAGAGAGAGAGAGAGAGAGAGAGAGAGAGAGGGAGAGATAGAGAGGTGTGAGAGAGAGAAAGAGAGAGAGACAAATGATACAGGCGGACCGTCAAAATTATATGTAAAATTCTGTGTAATGTGAGATGAAAATATAACGGGTAAACTGAAATTACCCAGATTAATTTGGATTAAATTAACAGTAGAGATTATTGTCAATTTCGAGAGGGGGAACGAATATTAGAATTAATAATGTTATGCCAACTTCTTATTGAAGAGACAATTGCACTATTTAATTTGATGTTTGTCACAACAGTTTCGGTTATTAGTTTCGCATCAGACATTAATTTTGATTTTTATCAGACATCATAGGCAAAAATGTATAACGACTATTAAATTTCATAAATTTCTAAATGGAGTTATCGCATCGCTTAGAATAAACTTTAATATTTCTGAACAATAGTATTGTTTGTTAGTTCGTGGCAATAAGCGACAACTGTTTGCATCTAAAAGTGTTTGAAGTTTTGCGTGACATAGAAAAAATGTGAATTAATTGATAACGTCAATTTAATTAACTCTGTTTTTATGCTTATCGATTTTCTACTTTTTCAGGTACTCATAAGAATGCAAATAGAGTTCTGTGACATACAGAATTGTGACTTTCTGTTATTGCAGTCGTATGTTTTTGTAATTGAATTTCTATTTCCTTTAATTGATTATTGACTTAATATCTAAGGTTAATTACTTAGAATGAAGCTAACGATAAAATAGACTATTGACGGCGGAAAAGTTAATAAAACTGTTCAACAGGCTGCAATCACGATAAAACCAATTTAAGAAGAGAGGTAACAAAGTTAAACGCTTGTTAAGATAACATAACTAAAATATACATGTAGGACAGTGTTAGTAATCTCTACTTTTGCGGTGAACAGAGTTTTCTGATTCTTTAAACCCAAAGGATTACAAAATTTGCTGACCCTGTTGCTTCAAACTATATTGGTTTAGGAACACACACACACACATATTGTATAGAAGCCGGGGTTGTTTATATGAGAATATTTTATTTAACGCCCCACGTGGCTGAACGTCAATCTGTAACGAAGTGAAAATAATCGTTTTCCTCGGTTTTATAATAATTGCATTATAAAGTATAAGGTTGGATTTATGAAGTTGAAATAAGTTGTGTTGAAAATACGTTTACGCCCCGCGTTGGAAGTGCCAATCTGTAATGTGCTGCAAACGAGTCGTGTATTGTTTTACACTTTAATTATTTATTTTAAAATTAGTTAACCTTGATGAGTTAGCGAGTTATAGGGTTCACGTCGATCAACAATCTTATTTGCCGTAGCTTAATAATGCAATACTATCCCTTAATCCCTCTTCCTTTATTTATTTTGTAAAAAGAAAATAATTATTTATTTGTCTAATGGTTTAAAAATTAATAATTATTTCGTTTGTATGGCGGGACTAGGCTTGTCAATTTTCGCCTTCGATTGTAGTTTTGAGTTGCATATTGGAGGTTATCTTCGTGATCCTTTATTTACGATGATGTTCGAATCGCCAATACTGTTTCACTCTTCTTTTCTCGAACAAATAACCTTTAACATTATCTTATCCTATAAATAAAATTCATTCACCATTAATTAGGAATAATTATTAACATTTTTATTTTCATTAATTCAGTTAAACGATTCTAAGGTCGAAGTTATTAATTGACTGTATCGATTCTAGTTTTCCGTTTGATTCTAAATTATTTTCATATAATATCTCAGTTCGGGGTTCTTTAGACTGTTATTTAAGTTCGAAATATCCACATTACAATTATTTCGTACTATACATTACAATTATTTAATTCTTATTGACTAATATAAATACAATTAATTTTAATAAAGTGTAACAAAATATTTGTTCAGTTCAGTTTGCCAACGCAATGCATCATGGGGCTACCCAGCATTCAAAGAAACATCTCAAGATGGCGGCTTGTTAAACAAAATTAGTGTGGAATATATTCACAACCAGTTTTTACAAATAAAATAAATTGCACAAAATGTTCACTGTGTTTGAATTAGGTTTTGTTTTCTTTTCACTGGTGTTCTATTGAAGAAAAGTGTTAGTTTAGTTAATCTTGATGTCGTGTAGTTGTAAATGTGGTATTATAAAAGTTAAGTCTCACCCAGTTCTTTGGTTGAAATTAATTATTCACTTTTCTTTAAAATATTATTTTTTCTTGTTCTTCTTTTATTTATTATTTTATATTATCTTCATTTCTTCCTTCGTTAATTCAGATTCTATATTTATAAAATTTTATACCTTTTCTTCCACTTGGATTTGATTCTTCGTTATACTTTGTGGCTCATAGCTGCACAGAGGTGTTCTGAATACTTTCCTGTCTAACAATAGAATAATAATTTTTCTTTTTCCTTCAACTGGCTTGACCAAAATTAACTAAATTCCTATTGGTCAATACCATTGGGTTCAAGTGTCATGTGACCTGATTATTTAATATACCTAGTTTTTACATTTTGTAATTGGAATTACTCCTTATTTAATATTTAATAAACCTTAAATTAGTTAACAGAATGATCTTCCTAATGAAATACAAACATTTTGACATCTCACATGACACATGTGAGTGCCCTAATAGTTAATTTAAAAAATTACAAAATTCTATCTTACAGATCATCATATATAAGTTCTGACACAATTATATTACAGTTATATTAAACTATTAAAATGTTGTTGTTAACATTTAATTAAGGCCTATTTTAGTATTTATATCACTTCTTATTAATTTACAATAATGTGGTGGTTTAATGTAGATTTACAATAATTTTTATGTAGACATTGGCCTATTACTTAATACTTCTTCATAGTACAATGTTTTAATTTACCAATGTTATATGGAATGGTGGCTTGGTATATTATTATTCCTATTACATTAAATTAAATTGTCCATTGCATAATTATTTTTTGAATTGCTTCTGATAAAATAATTAACATTGAACAAACATATTAACATAATGTTAAGCCATCATGCTCAAACTCTAATCAACATTGAACAATAGAACTATTTTGTTTAATAACTTCTTATTACTATAAACAAGTTTTGACATATTATGTGCAATGAAGCAAACGATAGCATTTTTCCTTTAATTAACATTAATAACAAAATAGGGAATCGTTAGTAACAAATATTAAAACGTAAGAGTATTATATGAACAATAAGAATTGACTTAATCTACTATTAATGTTACCTTTTAGTTCTTTACATTTTGAAACCTTTAAATGAATGGTTACTCCTAAAGTATAGTGAATATCAATCCCTTCACACTCTAAATTTTGTTTTATGTAATCACAAATTGTTTTTGATTTGTTGTGATTGTATTCTGTTCACTATACACTGGCACTAATACTCACAGTCCTATCTGTATATTTAGTGACTATTATCTCACTATTATCTTTGCACTTCATAACTTTTTGTCCAGATCACATATAATCATTAAAAATATAAATAGTTAGTTCTTACTAATTTAACATACAGCTACAGTTTATTTTATCCTACATTGCATTGTACTTCCTTATTAGCAATTGTGGTCAATTTCTCTTTTATTTATTTTACACCTAGGTGAATTATCTTACTAAGGGTATTTTATGTTAGAGTTCATCTTTTAACAAGTCCTTCATTTCGTCGAGTTACAATATATATATAGCGACGATACAAATCAATATTTTCGCATAGGATATTGTGTGTGTAAATAAATTATGAACAAGTCTATATTGGAGGTGTAGAAAATTTATTTATTTAGCATAAAAGAAATGGTTGTTTATACGATATATTTTAAATTACACAAATGTCATGAATAGTATTATATTTGTTGTAAAAGAGTTGATATAGTTCAATTTAGATGGGTTTTACTTGGTAGTCGAAATCCTTATTACTAGGCGTGACGTCTTCGCTCCGCTGCTGCTGCTGCAATTTCTCTGCGCGTCACGCCTCACACTCTCTCCTTTCCGCTTTCAATGATGGGTTCGTCGAACACTGATAACACTAAAGCAGATTCCACAGACACAAATTGTCACTCTCGGAATTGTTAGCGTTATCGCTCGAAATAAGTTATTTATTATTAAAACGTTATTAATTATATACTCTCAGGGTGAAAATGAGTAATATTGATACTAGCGGTGTATAAGGCTTACACCTTCCGGCACCTCTTGAAGTGTTCCGCGAAACTACAGATTTACCGCGGTCAGTAAATTTTTCTATGCGGAAAATCTTCTACTCACGCGAATAGCACTTTTATAATGCAATATAATATAATGGTTGTTCACCCAGCTTGGTTCTTGTCGAATAACTCGAAAAGAGTTCCAAGTCTTAGCGTTATTTTAGATTTATACTAGTTCGTACAAGAAAAACTCTTGCAGAGGAACACACGTTCACTAGGCAAAGGCTTTCGATGAACTGCCCGAAGCAATCCATACAACGGACAAATCTGACTGAAATTAGGGGCTTCTGATTGGTCAATCAGCTGTCCACGTGGTTGATAGAACAAAAGATAGACGGGTTGCAGGCGAATCTTTGTATAAGTTCGCGAGAGCCTGCACAGATTTTATCTCGAAATTGTATTACTCTTTCATAGATAAGAGTGAAAAGTTGAGGATTTAATTATTAAAAAAACACATTTATAAAATAGCTTAGACCAACAGAGTATATAGAAAATGTAGCTATGTTCATAAACAATTCACTGTCCAAATTTCAAGCTGATGGGTTAATTAACACGGAAGATATAGCGAATAAGGTTTATCACACGCGAACGCGCCCACATATTCACACACAAAGTACATGACATAAAAGAACAAAATTTTACAAGAATTTTATATAACATAAGTTTTTATCCATCACTAAATACAAAACTTATAGCTAATTGAGAAAAAATTGTATAAATCTGTTTAAAACCTGTTAATGTCCGTCATCCATTCTCAGATATACTTAATATAGATCATCATCTTGTGTTTTGTTGCTATATATATATATATATATATTCAAACACTTTTTGCTACAGTCCGTTTCTTGATGTATACAATATATTTAGTATTTATAATGAAATTACCTCAAGATATTTTTTTTCGTTATTAAGAACTTGTTTCGAGAACCATTGTGTTCTCATCCTCAGCCTTCGTGATTTTGCGTCTGGTGAAGTACTTGTGTGTTGGCTGGTCGTTATTGTGGTTTCTTGTTGGTCTCTGGGTACTTTAAAGTGGTATTATTGTGTGTGATTGTGGTGTATGTATTAGTATTTTGTGTATTTTCGATGTTGAGTGCTTTTAAAATTGTGTCTTGTTTTGTATTGATTTGTATTTGTTCAGGTATTAGTTTGTTTTGTGTTTTATGTTTGTATATTTGTAAATTTTCCCAAATGTTCATTATGGTTTCTTTGTGTGGTATGTGTTTTATTAGTGTCATGTTGGTTATGTCTGGAAATTCATGTCCAGTGTTTATTGCATGTGTGGCCAAACCAGAAATATACAAATCTAATGCAACGAGACTTCTCCAGACCATATGGAGCTGCGCCCGCTCTGTTCAAGGCCGCAATAAATTACGTTCTAGTGTTTTCTAGTAGCCATGTATTATGGAACATGCTGGAATCTCAGCGGGGTATAAATACAAGAGTTTAGCGGCGCTTAGTTCAGTTATTGTCGGGCGATTACACAGTTCGTTTAAGTGGCGATTTATTCTAGTGCAGTTGGAAGTGTTATGTGTTTTATAATTGTGCGGTACTCTATTAGTTGATATTTTGTATTGCGTGCAAACAATTTTTATTTGTTTTGTTGAAGAGAGTATCTTGTTTATTACAAACTGCTTAATTGTGGTAATTAAAACTGGTGATTAGTGACGTAATTTGTGTCTTGTATTTTGTTTTCCACTGTACCATACGACGATGAAAGAGACCGTGGTAACAATATGATTTGTTAAATTCAAATCAAAACCAAAGAATCTTTGACAAGTCAGGCAATTTCAAATACTGTAAAGTTTTTTTAAATTAAACTTTTTCAATTTTGCTAAAGTATTTTAATTTGTAAACATAAGTTTATACGTAAAAATGAAAACAAAATCATTTACTTTACAATTTATGTTTGTAATCTATATTTTTAATTTTATCATTCGTAATCTACGATAAAAATGTGTGTATCAAGTTACTTTGTGTGTGAATAATTCACGCCATCAAACAGCTTGATTGTGGTGCGGATTGTGGGCAGACCGGAACGGAGCGGAGATTACAAAGTGGTTACTGAGGTCAGGCAGAGAGTAACATTATCGGCTTTGCCCTTTGACTTGGTGTGCAACGAACCAATAAGACAATTAGCGAAGGAGACATCGCTTACTGAACAATACAAGTACACGACTTGGAAACTCACGTAACGCTACTCTCAAGGAGTATGCGTTCTTAACAATTAGCATGCACGTTGTTGGAAAAAATGCATTTAAACACAAAGGGAAGGCGGATTTTTAAACGAAAATATAGATAATAAAACAATTTTTCTCGTTATATACGGAAATAAATAATGTTGGGTAACAAACCTTCTTCTGCTAATTTAAACGTTTCTGCTTATTACCGATCAGCGACAATTGCAGTTAAATTTGAAAGCCATGTTATCCGCATCTCATCTAAGTTATTACTTATTATATATTATAGGCTACTTTTGTGTATCTTCTACTTCATGTTTGTATGGACCGTCCTACAACAAAATCGTATAAAAGCCGGTCAGTTGCGATTTGAAGCCGAGGTAGAAATTTGAACCCAGTAAATTGCGATCAAATGCATTTTCATGTTATTATTATAACAATATAGCAATTGCCGTTATAATTCTATTAATTTCTAGCTTAACCTAGCCTAACCTAATCTACTCTGACGTAACCTAACCTAACTTAACCTGACCTAACCTGATCTAACCAAACCTAACCCGACCTAACCTAACGTAACAAAAATATTGGAAGAAAGAGGTTACTCGCGCAAATAAAAAGTTGCAGAATTGAAATCTCATCGAAATTCAGAATAGCGACGTTTCCAAATGACAGATTCGGTCAGTAAGTGAAAGTGCGTGGCGCAATTGATCGCTTAAGAATAGGTAAAAGCGTTGCTTCGTCGCAACTGACCAAGACCGGTTTTTATTACCATTACGCATTTGTGGAAGTATAGTTTTCGTATTCATTGTTCGACGAACGTGATGTCTTAGGTGGCTTCGTAATAACATTAAACGCCCATCAGTAAATATTAATTTATGAAAAGTAATTGTATTGAAACATATAATATTATAGATGTTAACATTAATTGCAAATCGTATCTGGCCTTGAAAGGCATTTAAAAGAAAAATAATAAAGAAATATTTATTTTATGTAAGAAATAACAAGAAGATTTTACAATCTCTTCGACTACACAGAATTTTGGTAAATAAGATTCAACGACTACGGAGAAAATTTTATTTAAATCAAAATACTGTAAAGTTTATAAAAGTTAGGAAAATTTGCTAGTTCGGACACACGTAAAAAATAATGACATATCATTACTGTAGAGGCAAATTGTCAGTTTGCTGTAGACATAAAGGAAGTAGAGGCAACCTAGGATTATGAGAATAAACGACTTAAGGATATGAGCGTGGACAAAGGATGATCGGAGTGCGGTATTGAGGAGTTCATAGTCCCCGGGACTGCGCCAAGGACAAGTCACATAGTACATTATTTAATATATAAAAATGTTTTTAAACTTTTTTTATGTAGGCCTATATATTTCTGAACTGAAAATCTAAATCATTTGTATACTGCAACAAAAATAAAGTAATCTTCTATTGTAGTATATTCATTGTTCATAACCTGAAGATACCATACATATGATTTACAATAAAGTTTTAATTTACTCACATTCTTATTTTCTGTCGATTTCGGTAACCGAGTTTTCGAGAAACTTTGGACACAAACGTACGTTTCACGATCTTTAATCAGTGTTTACGAATTCGTTTTTCTGTAAATAGTAACTGTTTTGCAATACCGTGACCGCAAGTGCATAGTGTAAATATTAAATATCCTGACGATGGTCTGTGACCGAAATCGATAGAAATTAAGAATGTGAGTAATTTAAAAATTTATTATAAGTCATAAGCATGGTGTCTTTAGATTATGAACAATGAATACACTACAATAGAAGATTTAGATTATAGGCTGGGTACCATTAGTAAGCAATAAATATGTGTACATTAATAAATACATCATATTATCATTAAAAATAACGTAGGTATGAAGTATTACGCACTCCAGACTAATGGTACGTTATTATTTATTAAGAATTCATGGTAGCAGACATTTAAAACATTAATAGTTAGGAAGTTCTTAGTCTGAAATCCTAGTTCTGCAATTCCCTTTATAAGTGTCTGGAGCCCTACTACGTTTCTGTGTTACGCACACAAGTAAAAACCTACAGTAATTGTCATAAGTACTGGATGAAAGCTATTTATGAATCCATCATTCTTTTAGAGAATGCAGTACGATCTGGAAAAGGGTAAGAAAATTGGAGGTTCCTATGAGGCACATAAATGAATAAACAAATAAACAAGTAGGCCTATATCCATACAAATGGGTACATTATATTACTTACTGCTAATCAATCCATTTAAGTCCTCTCCTTCGGCACAGCTTTCGGGACAAATATATTTCTCTACCACATTAATATTAACTATAATACATTTTATATTCTAATTACCCTGACTTAGAGGTCTTATTTTCTTTCCGGGAGGTTTTCACTAAAATATATTCTTACGTCACCACTCTTCGGACATTTCTAATGGACGTCCGAACTTCATGAATTCTTTTTCATTTTTCCATATTACAGCTTCCATTCCATTTAGCTGGCCTCATATCACAGCGTCCCTTTTCCATTCCGGTCCCCTTCCCTATCAATTCGTAAATTGTCTGTCCCTACCACTGTAAACCTGCTTTCAAGGTCAGCATGAAAGTCCGTTACTGCAGACTTATAATACAAACCGCTATTCTACCATCACTCGTTCAACTCTCTCTTCTTGGTTTCCTTAGAACTGTTACAATCTCACGGTAGTGAGTTCATCTAGAAAGTAATAAAAAGTTCGTAATCTCAAGATAAGATAATTAGTCAAGACTTCTGTATCCAAATTATTCTACCGGTGTTCAAGAAACTGGAATAATAGAAAATTTATGTCTGAATGAATCAGACTTAAACGCACACTTTACAGTCGTGTAATATACAATACACTGTATTATATAGTACGCCACGTGGTGCATAGGTTTTAGTCCCAGAAATAAAGCGTTACAGATGTTCCAAGGCAATTACACATGTTTGTACACAACACAATAATTGCGTATTCTGTAAGACAATTCAAAATATACATCGACACGCCAGTTATTTGCATAAAATAATTGCCTTTTGGTGTCACCGTGACGTCTGTGACGTGGCAATAATAAACACGTTTTTAATTAAATGATGATATTGGACGTAAAAAATATAGAGCAATATATGAATTTTGTTGTTGTCGTCATTGAAGGAAACATTTTATTTCTGCTCCCTTGAGCCCACAAGAGTAAGCCAAACGTAATAAGAAGTGCTTTATTACTATCCTAGGTCAAATAAAATTTATCTGTTAGCGAAAGTAGATAATAAAGTTACTAACTGGATACAAAATAAATCTGTTAGTGTAACATGTGTTTTCCATTATATAAGAAGTAAATAAAGTTCCTTGACGTAGCTGACATCGCAATCGTTGTTTCACTCTTACATCTTTGTGGGACAAATAGTGACTATTTCATATTTTAAATATAATTCGCACACAATACACGTCTATATTTGAATACAGGACCATTTTTCTGTGAACAATCAAACATTACAGGGTTATTTGAATTGACATTTTAATGTAAAGTAACAGCCATCACAGTAACTGCAATTCGACATTTAAGCGCATTTAAGGTGTACGGTGACAAGTTGCGAACGTATTGTCACGCAATACGGAACGTTCTAGTAATATGGAGAACGTTGTAAGCATTTCCCGCTTAGCCCAGTACGTGCGTGTTCCCGCCAAAACCGCTCTGAAGTATCCTCTAGAATTTTCGAGTGCTTGTTCAGGACGCAAATTATAGAGCCCTACAGACTATAAAAAGGCAACACCTGCCGCTTGGAAGTCAGTTTATGTTGGTCAATTTGTCAAGTGATATCAAGTGAGTGTTTTGTTCTTATTAGTGCGGAATTCTTTATAGTTGACATTAGTTATGCGTGTGGACAAACTTAAGTTAAATTATTGTACGAGGTGATTACAAATTTGTGATAAATTAAAGCTGGTAATTAGTGACTTAATTAGTGTCTTGTATTTTGTTTTCCACTGTACCATACGACGTAACAGCAGTCTATGTTTCAACGTAAACATAACAAACATTTAGTGGCCCATTTCTTGTATCAAAAATATTATTGAAGACTTCAGATTTTACTTTTCATAATGAACAACTTAGAATCAGCACATACATAATGTACATACCTCGAACAGAAAAAAATGTTTACAATTTTATTTGGTTAATGCAGTTTACAACTGGAATAATACGGCATGTAAAAATCTACGGTTGTCTTTAAGTAGTCAGCAGCAGGAAACTCATTGGTTCAGATAACGAGTATTGTAAACCAGAACAGGATAAGGATAAAACAGAAATCTGGCCACAGATTCTTAAACAGAAGTAGATGATGAAGGAGGGAACAGTGTATTAACCTGGAGAATCTATACGACTAGATAAAATAATTAGTAGCAGAATATGTTAGTCAAGGAAATCGAAGTATACTGATGCAAAGTCCATCATTTATAATATATTGTGTATGACCAAAATAGACAGCCAAAACTGATAAAATTCTCTCTCTATTGGCTCTTTAATTGAATTATATAGTTTCTTACATATTTACATAAAGATATATTAGCTTTTAGATATATTTTACGAAAGAACTGCTGAAAATTGTATCTTCTAAACAGTTATAGTTTACAACTAGAATACAATTTAATTCTAACTAATATTGCCTATGTGAACTATAGTGTTTACCCAATAATAAAAAAAAAACAATGAATTATGAGATTGCCTATAACAGGTAATACTTTTGGCAAATACGTAACGACATCCAACTTTGTAAGTCATCTGGTTTTTAGAAAATGGCGTCCGTGTTTATAGTTTTCAATTAAAATTACAAAATGAAAAAACCATCCTAATTTTACAGTTATAAAATAGTAAATGTTGCCTCCTGCATAGTTTCTTCAATCTCCTGTAGCTTTAAGTCTTTGGCTTTCACATAGCATATTGGTTTTACTAATATTGGCTTGACTATTCCAATCTTTAATACCTTGTTTTTTTCTGAGAATACTAATAACGCTGTTTTCTTGTGTAAATACGGTAATACAAAGGGGTGAAATCGGAGCGATTGAATTAACGATAAGCAAAATTATGGTGGCTTCAGGTGTAACGAGAAGGCTAGAGAGGCACTGATTTAATTACATTATACAATATACATCATAGTATACATATATGTTTTATATACCTATAAAATAACAACAAATCCAATTCATACACATATATAATATATAGATATACATATATATGACATATAGATAAATAATAAACTCCAATGGAGAAAGACCACAACGGCGGTGAAGGCGGGGAAGAGGATCTTCGGTACGGAGGATCCGGCGGAAGTGGCAACCCTTGTTTCTGTGGGTTAATGCAGAAATGACACACGGTCAACGGTCTCAACGGTGGAAGAGGACTATGTTCCCAACGGCGGTGAGAGCAGAAGAACCTAGGAGATGGGACTCTGAATGAAACCCAGAGCAGGTCTGGAGGCTCTAAGGTGGCAACCCCACCACTGGACTTACCTTACAATACGCTGGTAACGTCTTTAGGGGACATGAATTATACTCGCAATCTTCACAAAGGGTCGCACCTTTTTCAAGATGGGACCAACTATGACATTGTGGAGACGGAACAGGCATTTCTGCCTATGCCATGAAGTGTAGAAGAAGAAGATAGATAAATAATGGTAGTTAATGAAAGATTAAGAAACCTAATTAGTTTAAGGATTACTGTATAAGAAAAAGTGTTAATTACAAAATAATATAATATAAAACAATAATTAAATAGTCTTAATCTACTTCTATTTATTCTTCTTCTTTTTCTAATTAATCGGTCATTTCTTCATTAATACTTTATATTCTCACTTTACGGACTGAACCAATGACAGCCGCTTGAATTCAGTATATCTGTTAATGCTAGAAACGGTGCAACGCTAGTTCTGTCGAGGATGTCGTTTTATTAACAAAAAATAGCGTTTTTATTAATAAAAGCAATTCTGTTGTTTTATCTTTGAAATAGTTCAGTTAGGGATATCCAATTTTTAGATTATTTAATTCAACGCTATGATTATATAACAACTTACATTATTCGTGTAGTATTTAAGTAGTGTTCTAAGTGAGAAGGAAGAAACAGTTTAAATATAAAAGTAACACCTTAAAGAACAATTCGCAATTATCTGAGAAAAGCATCAATATTGTTACGACGGTCTGCTTGATCGTCGTACGGTACAGCGAAAAACAAAATACAAGACACCAATTACGTCACTAAGCACCAGCTTTAATTATCACAATTAAACAGTTTGTAATCAACTAGATCGTGTCTTAGAACCAGTCAAATGAAAATTGTTCACACGCAATAGTAATATCAACTAATTATAATGTCAACGAGTCTCGCACAATTATAAAACACATAACACTTCGCCACAGTACTACGAACGTCACTGGAATAAATCGCAACTAAAACTGAACTAAGCGTCACTGAGTGCTTGTATTTATACCCCGTTGAAATTCCAGAATAGTCCATACTACGCAGAAATAACGCTACTAGAAATCACTAGAGCGTAATTGCTTGCAGCCTTGAACTCAGCGTGCGCGGACCGGAGAAATCTGGATCAGTCTGGGACGCGTGACAAGTGTCACGTAATTTGTCCTTCATCTCAGTATCAGCAATACGTACGCACACACACATTACAGCCGGAATAGCCGAGAAACACGTAGAATGTACTGTAATGGCGTACAGTTTTTCCGCATTACGTAACAGTATGTCTAAAAAGTATAATAAAACGAAAACTTTAAAATCACACGATACGATTTATGAAAAATCAATAACATTAACTTAAAAGAAAACGTTCAAATTACAAACGTGTATGGGATAATTTGAAAGGATCTCAATCAATGGGGATTATAAAATTTAGTATCCCAATAGAAGCTGCAGCTTTAGTAGCAAGACACGTTATTGTTTGCGACACATATTTAGCCAAGATAACAATTATTTTAGAAAGTGAACAGAGAACAGAGAAATATAGTTTAATAAATGAGGACAATGGTAAATCTATTAAAAGGTATCACTGATCTGTTTCTTGTACTGAAAAATCTCGATACTCACTTACGGCGTATGACTACCATATCGATTTTGAACAAGGACAAACGAACACAGTACAGAAGAGGACCATAACGTACGTCAGAATTTTATTTTGTTAAAGTAAAGAAAGTTATTCCTTTCTAAAACGCTTCGTTTTTTTACTGTTTTACAGCGTTGACTAAATAACGTTGGCGGCCGGCGGCAGTAAGGTGCGTAATTTACAGACGCACTCCAAGCAAAACAATAAAGTTAATCTAAAAACAAATTTTAATTAAAGCCTTTTAAAGTTCCTTCCCATTCCTCACTCTCCGTATACTAAACATTTCTTGTTTTGTTTAATTTACAGATTATTTTACATCAAAAAATATTCCTTAAACTCTCTTTATCTTTATAAATGTTAAATATCGTCGTATATTCTCTTTACTACTTAAATAATTTTACTTAAATATAAGTATATCACTAGCCACGGAACACAAAGTTTTTTTATTGGTAAAATCATAAATGTTCTACCTTATAGCCTGAACCAGTTTTCGCTTATTATATAAGCTTCGCAAGAGGTTGCGACTGGGAGCGCTGTCCGTCTTGTTCTTGGCGACGGCGCCGACTTTTGAAGGATTACATTTTCAATTATAGAATTATGATAAGTAAGTTTGAAAAAAATTAAAAACCGCGTATCAAAAATTACAAATGTCTTCATTGTAGAGTCTGTCTCTGCGGGGGGGGGGGGTGCAGTTTTTAACACATATTTTTTTTATCTTTGTATTTTTTTAAATCACTGATCAATTTCTCAATAACAAAAGTGTATTAAATAAATTTAGATGAAAAAACTATATTATTCACAAGAAACTTGTGAATTATTATTAAAACAAAAGCAAATTGCTGTACTGCAGTAGAGACGTTGTATATTGCTGTAAGGGAAAAACCATTCTTCAAGAAAAACAATAGATTAATTTTGTTGACATTACTTTAAATACAATAAAAACTATCAGTATACAATACAGTCATAGAATTATTTAATATAATGTCCGTTTAATATAATGTTTCTGCATTAGGAAGTAACAATTTAATGTTTATGTTATCAAGTTTTTTCAAAAACGATTTAAGAAGATTTTGATTTAACATAAAATGAGCTTATGTCCTGTCGAATCAAATTGCTCAAACTGACTTAGATGAATAAAACATCGTTCCATTGTTAGTTACACAATTATGATAAGTAAATTAAAAAAAAAATTAAAAACAGTGTATCAAAAATTTATTAATGTCTTCATTTAAAGTCTATCTCTCGTTGTGGCAGGTTTTAACAGATTTAAAGAATCTCATCTCCGATACATGCATCCTACAGAGATGATTTTTCGACGGAGGTTTCAGAACACACAGTTCTGACACAGCCACAGCCTTTACCTTATAAAAGTTTAGTCGAGTCTCTTTCCTTGTTCTCCTAAATAACAATTAACGAATTACGCCACATTTTGACTGAAACTTGGACAACTTGGGATCACCATCGTGTTCTACATCATAGGTTATGTTACTGCCAAGATTGCGGAAATGTAATACCTCCTATGTGAGTAATACATAATAAGAGATTATAATTACACCATTACCTACTGGGAACACAAAGTTTTTTATTGGCATGGCAAGAACGTAAAAGTTTGACCTTATAGCCTGAATCATTTTTCGCTTATTATAAGCTTCGTCAGAGGGTGCCACTGGGAGCGCTGTCCCTCTTCTTCTTGGCGACGGTGTCGACTTTTTAAGGATCGATGTTGTGTGTGTTGTGTGATATGTTCGAATAATGCGTGTAATTTGAATAGTGTCTGTTTGTTTATGATGTCGTTTATGTGTTTTTTGTGTGTTTTTATATTTCCAGTTGTTCACGAGTGTCTAGTTGTTGGTCTTTTGTGTGTACGTGTAGAATATCCATATTATTGTCGATGTTTCTGTAAGTGCGGTTTGCTTCAACGAGGTGGTTTGCAAAAGTGGATTTGGTAGTGGAGTGTAGTGCCTTTGTGTGTTCAATGTATCTTTGTTTGAAGCTACGTCTGTCTGGCTTATGTAGAGTTTGTTGCAATCTGAGCAATTTAGTTTGTAAACACCAGGTAGATCGAATTTAATTTGTGCTTTCTGTGTGTGCGTTTTGATAGTGTGTGTTCTGTTGTGTTTGTAGTTTTGTATGCGATTCTGTATCCTGCTTTTTTGAATTTGTGGGTTATTTTATCAATGTGGTTATTGATTTGTTTCTTCAGTGATTAGTGTTATTAATTTGTTGTTTTCTGTCTTTGTCTGTCCAAGAATATAATAAGAGTTAACACCTGCTATCATAAGAGTTTATTATCCCATAAAAGTTTAGTTTGTGAGAGGGTTTTTGCCCATAAATAGCATAGTTTTTTGTCTTGTGCAAAGAAATGTTTATGTTGTAATTTGAACACACTTTCTGTAACTGGAACATTGATCTAAGTAGCTTGCGTTCATTGTTTTTGATGATTGTGATAAATCATACATCATCTGCAAACAGCATTGTATTCATGTATGTTCTATTGTTTATTATTATTACTGGATCCAATCGTAATTTTCTCTCACTAACTGTCATCAATTTATACTAA
Source organism: Magicicada septendecula (assembly GCA_034769895.1). NCBI lineage: Eukaryota > Metazoa > Arthropoda > Insecta > Hemiptera > Cicadidae > Magicicada > Magicicada septendecula. The sequence goes on along the minus strand of CM068368.1, from coordinate 805,123,724 downwards.
ACAGTGTTGAAGACATGCTACAGCCTTGGCGAACTTTCTGAGTAATGTAAATTTCTTCTGTCAAATCCGCTCCAATAGATAATATTATCCTTGCACAATAGTATAAGCTCTTCATAACGTCTACTAGATGTTTAAGATGACTCCTCTTACATATAATGTTCCACAAAATGGATCTGTTAAATTTAACAAACGCTTTCTCATAGTCAATGAAGGTTAGGTGTGTCTCCAAATTAAATTTCCTTTTTTCTCGATCAATATTTTCAAATGAATACATCGTTAATGCAATATCAACTCTTACGAAACCTGAGGAGGAATGTTTCGTAACGGCACCAGGGGCGGACGAACCTAGGATGTGGGCCTCCGAATGGAATCCAGAGCAGGACTAGAGGCTCAAACCACTCCTACCACTGGTATTACTTTACATGACGCTCTTGGAGGACATTTATCCTTCTCGAAAGTCACGGAGGAACAAATCGGATTGACATAAAACCTTCCAGTAATAGTCCTACGTATACACAGTTGCAAATAAGCAGCGCTTCTAAGAGGCAACAGGCAAAAGAAGGGAAAACAATGCATAATCGTCAGTCAACATACTTCACACCCCAATAATATAAAAATTCGACACATATACTTACATAAGCACGGTTGCGCATGTCTCTACGTAATTAATTAAAAATTATTTATAATTTAACAAACATAATTATCACTGTTGCACACCACTATAGAAAAATTATTCCGATTAGTCCTACACCCCCCCCACATACCCACTGACCACACACAACAAGCTATAATTCAAACGTCCCTTCCCAACCACCGAGCACTGTCACCCCGTCTGTACAGTAACATATTTTTCTAGCACATTCCTTGTGTTTATGTGTTGTGTGTGTGTGTGTGTGTGTGTGTGTGTGCATTATTTTTAAGCCTACCGTTGTATCGCCTTTCTCATTCACACATGTGGGCGCGGTCGTCACCCTTATTTCAAAAACATCCACATGGTCCTATGTAATTTAATTCCTAATATTATCTATCCGTCCTCTTTAATTTCTTTTATCTATCTCCTGTTATCAGTCTTTTACTTCTTAATTATATTATAAAATATTTCTTCATTATCAAATTTAGTTTTAATATTCATTAAATTGTCTAACCCTTTTTCTCTTTCTTTCAATATTTCTAACTCCTTCCTAAGCTTCCTTTCAACTGTGTTATTTACTACTTTTAAATTTTCGTAGTCTTCCAAAGGGTTAACAAACTTTTAACATTTTGAAAGGTAGCTTATGGTCCTCTCCGTAAGCTACCTTTCAAAATGTTAAAAGTAGTAAATAACAGTTGATGAATATTATCAAATAATATTATTATTTATTATTAAATACATTTAATGAATATTAAAACTAAATTTGATAATGAAGAAATATTTTATAATATAATTAAAAAGTAAAAGATAGATAACAGGAGGTAGATAAAAGAAATTAAAGAGGACGGATAGATAATATAAGGAATTGAATTACATAGGACCTTATGGATGTTTTTGAAATAAGGGTGAGTGACCGCGCCCACATGTGTGAATGAGAAAGGCGATACAACGGTAGGCTTAAAAAAATGCACACACACACACACACACACACAACATATAAACACAAGAAATGTGCTAGAAAAATATGTAACTGCACAGACGGGGGGTGACGGGGCTCGGAGGTTGGGGAGGGACATTTGAATTATAGCTTGTTGTGTGTGGTCAGTGGGGAGGGGGGTGTAGGGTTTGGTTTTTACCGTCTTTTTGTCAATTCCGATCTGACGATGAGCTGAGAAGCTTGAAAGCACTAATCGGAATAATTTTTCTAAAGTGGTGTGCAACAGTGATAATTCTGTTTGTGATTATTTGCTGCAATGAAATCTGATGACTTCAAATAATGTTAATGTATAGGCTACTCTATTGTGAAATTCAAAGATTAACTGATAAATCATAAATTTTAAACTCAAAAATTCAGACGACCACATTTTGTAGATAAGCAGATATTCAAGATGCTCAACGCACCTTATGATGTCTCTTCCAGTGAGTGTATGATGTTTTTGTGAGAGATGATTAGGTGGCCAGGCTTGAAAGCGGTATTTGGATGATTACATTTTGTGTTCAAATTTGTCAGAATGTAAATAACATTGCATTACATCATTACATAAGTAACCGTATATAACATTAAGTAATATCTACTAACCGCTTTTCAACTGGTTAAATAATTTAAAGCAAGCACACGCAATTTTATATACATTAAAAAACAACAATTACTGTAGAACTAAAATTCTAATAAGCCCATGAATCACAGTTTAAAAAAGGGAAGGTAATTGTGTAGTACCGTTATTCGGAAGGGTTAGTTAATTTGGTAATAGTGAATTTAAAAATTTTTCTACAATACATTCATTAAACACACTCTTCTACATTCATGTATGACGATAATAACTGTTATCAGTAACTAGAATACGCTGTGAATCACTATTCTTCAAGCACGTAATTGCACAGTGAAGAACACGGCAATTTTTGGTAACAAAAACAATCAAGTTCTTAAGGTTACTGTCAAAGCACAATTAAACATATAAATTTTATTGTTTCAGATAAGAAAACTGTGTTTCATGAGCTTATCATTGGTTATAATATGTTTCTCACACCCCAGCTCCACTAATTTATAAATAACACTTTTAGTTCACACCACTACAACACTACTAACAAACACACAACTTTAGCACGCTACCGGCTTAACTTCCCTTACAAAGCAAACTAAGATTAGGAAGCTGTACTGCACTAGTTTGCTAGAAAGAATGGACACTATGCGATCTACCGGCACAAATTTAAAACCTCAGCTGGGAAGTCAGGAAAGTGAATAAGAAAAAGTACTACTGCGAAATTACCGATGCTGCCAAATTCCCTTACCTTACCCTACACGAAATGAGAAATCTGTATGGAACGCGGGTTTCATGGAAAGGTGTCAACTTAACATCGCGTGTTGCAGAAACAAGTGTTTATTACATAGTACTTGAGTAGGTCTACACCTCTATATCGCTTTTATTACCGTTCAAATCATCACAATTCTTTCTCATTTACTCAATATTTTAATCATATTTTATCCAGCGTGACTGACGTCACTTTATTAAAAACAGCACTATCCTACGCACCTACAAACGTTAATTCTACGTTTAATTAGATTCTAGTCGACATCTGTTTAAAAGAATTCAATATAAGTTCGCACAAAGACCCAGATAAATGCTGTCGACTACAAACTTCCTGCTTTGTTTTACATTTGTTTTATCTTCTCACTCTGTCTTTTTGTAATTAAACTATATCAGCTACGCACATGCTTGAGGGCACTATACGCAGTAACATAGAGGACACATATTTACGATATGTGAGCAGGGAGCAAGGTGTTTTTCTCTGCAACAGTCAAAAAGGAGTTTTCAAATTTCGTCTGTTAGGAAGTAACTTAAAAATTGAAATACTCTTTTATTTATTTATTACATCACGAATCACAGATTGTAGTACTTTATGTAATCTATTTTGTGGCTTAGGAACAAGTTGCTTCTAGCTCCCCCAGTGGCGTATCTAAATTGGGCTTGGGAGAGGGTTGAGTCGGGTTCATAATAAAGAAAACACAAGTTAAGACTAACCAACATTGCTATCTTTAATAAGGCAGAAAACGAGTGATAACATCCTGAAACCAGTCCCAGTATTAAAGTAAACGATGGTAACACAATACAAATACGCGTTATTGAAATTTTGTTTACAAGACACTTATAGACTGCATTGATTTCCCTATATTTTATATTTCATCTTATACGCTAATGTTGAGTAATAAACCTGTTTATATATTTAAAAATGTGTTACTATTATATTATCGTACACAGCGGAAAAATAATAAAACAGCATAAAAATTAAGAGATTAACAAATTTAGTTAACCTTTTTGACCCTCTGAGAGGGTGTCCGTTCCCGTTCGACCCCTACCGTAAATACACCCTGACGTAGCGTTATGACGCTTTCCAGTGAGATCTTTCTTTCTATGGGATAAAATGTGAGGTATCGTAAGATGAGTTGAAGGCTCGACCTGGAAGAGATTCTATGTTGTTGATGGAATCTTGATAAAGGCTTGACAAGGAAAGTTGATAGCAATGATGCTATTACCACAAAGCAGAATACCGTACGATGATGATGATAATGATGATGATAATGATGATGATGATGATGATGATGATGATGATGATGATGATGATGATGATGATGATGATGATGATGATGATGATGATGATGATGATGATGATGATGATGATGACACGACGATATTATTTAAATCAATATAAAATCCAACTGAGTGGTTAAATAATGTATTTTGTCTTACCTACCGACTCGGAAAGTAATCTTTTTCCTCTGAAAGCTTCATTGTCTAATAAACTGCAAATGTATATACCTCAGCAACAATCTCCATATATAAAGTGAATCTATTTGGCAAAGTCGTTTCTTCAGATTTTGGAACAGAAAAAAGCCACTGGGGGCTAAATCTGACAAATATGGTATGTGTGGCAGTAAGTTTTGTGACTGCTGATTGACAAAGTGTCCGTAGCATGTCCATAGTCTTAAGGGAATAGCTCTTTTCCTTTGTTAAACATCAACATTTTTTGCCTTAATAGCCTCAGTAATTTGCTCCAGTAATGCTATAATACTTTGTGATACTCTCCACTGATGGTTTTGCCTTTCTCTAAATAGCCTGTAAGCAGCACATCCTATGAATCTCCCCAAAAACAGCACCGTCAATTTTCCAGTTTCTGACTTCTTTGAAGCACTTTAGACTGTTTCCACCCATTGTCTGGAATACTGTGTTGTCTGTAGGTTGTAGTGGTGAATCCATATTTCTTCAGTGCTAAGCCTTCACAGAAACTCAGCTGCACTGTATTGAAACATGTCCAATCACTCTAGAGAAATGTTCATTTGAACGCATTTCTGATCAGCCATTATCAAATGCAGCAACTATAGTGCTCATAGCTTTCCCACGTCCAAATATGTATGTGATATATTGTGGACATGATCTATTGATATGTTTGCAATGTCAGGAAGCTAACATATTTATACATTCTGAATATTTAACATGAAAATTTTTTTTTCGTTTTCATCCTTTGTAGCAGTTTTTGAGCAGTCCGAACCTTCACTACCAGAAATAGATGGTCAATCAAATTTGAATTAAACAGTCCATTCCTCACTGTTGTGAATGATGGTAAATAGTCTCCAAAAGTGGAATCCATCTTGTTTCTCTATTTCAGTTGCTATTAAACTTTTTATAATGAAGTATTTTATCACTGTCCAACATTCAGTTTTATCCATGTTTCAGAGGACATCAAGCTTTTTATTTTAGTTTGTCACATTGCTCAAACTAATAAATATGGTTGTTTCAAATACTATAATGAGCCATCTGACACATCAAACTTATGACCAATCATAGCCATTTGGTACCTCTTAGTGTTGTCTCTGTGTCAGACCAAGAAATTTTTGACCTCTCCTCATATTGTTCCATTGTATGTTGTAAAAATTATGCAAAACTGTAATGCTACAAACCAGTAATATACCTCAAATTGTTATTGAAATAATATACTTAAAGTAGATTACACATACATGATTTAAAATAAACTGTTAAGTTTTTAACATAAGGTAAATTTTATAACTGTAAAACAAATGTTACATATGATTTATAATTATAAAAAGAAAAATTAAATAAAAAACTTAATGCATAAATTTTAGTAAAAAATTAACAGACTCTATTTTACATTTGTATTGTTTAAGATTAAGGAACGATATGAATTAAGCGACAGAGATAAAAATTGTTTTTTAAACATGTTTATGTAGAAAGTTTACTGTACACTACAATGAAAATTGTAGTTTACAGCAGGATCGTGGTCAGCGAACAGTCGCTTCTTGAAGATATCTTATTCGAAGAGGCTCCATAAAGTGGAATTTGGTGACTTCTTAAGGGTTTTAAAATGTCCCCCCACTGACAAAGTTGTCAAGATTACGTAAGAAATTGCGTTGCGAAGAAACTGGCAACATGGAATAAACTGCTTTTCATGATTGTCTCTCTTTTGGCGTGATGAGGCTTTGCAGCGAGATCTCTCTCACTCTCTCTCTCTCACTCTCTCTCTCTCTCTCTCTCTCTCTCTCTCTCTCTCTCTCTCTCTCTCTCTCTCTCTCTCTCTATGACAAAATAACAAAGAAGTATCAACTCTCTCTATGAAGAAACTGTTAACATCGCATAAACTTCTGTACATCATATCTTTGATAAGCCTCTATGTCCTAGATTTCATAAATATTAGTTTTAATACTACAAATGTCACTACAGAACGAATGTGTTACGACGAATTTAATTATTTTTAACGGGATCACATGATGTTGAAAGCAGAGTAACGTTTTTTTCGTTCATAACGATTTTGTTTTTCTATGTTTTTCAAAATCTTTGGCAGGTTATATTTTGGCTTGCCATTCCATCTTTTACGAAGATCTCATGTTCTATTAACTGAATACAGGTTTACTTCACACTTCAAATTCAATATATACACTTACACGCGCGCGTGCGGAGACACACACACACACACACACACTTATATACTCATTATTGCACGTCACTTACAACATTAAGCTATTCCTTTGGTTCATAATTTGTTAAGTTTAATATAGCATTAATGGATAAGAGAACCTTTTGTTACATATTATAAGAGTATTTTACATATTACGGTATTTCATACTATCTTGCTAGTAGCGCAATTTACAGGACTGACGCACAATACCTGTTGATACTGTAACAGCTGATACTGGAATATGACCAAAAACAAAAAATTATAATATTTAATTAATAAAATTGTGGTTATAAAGTGATTATTAAGAACTAATAAGTGGTTATAATCACAAACAGAATTAACACTGTTGCACACCACTATAGAAAAATCATTCCGATTAGCGCTATCAAGCTTCACAGCTCATCGTCAGATCCGAAATGTTAGAAACATTTTAAGTTAAGAATACCTTTACGTTATAACTGTGAAAGTAGACATGGCTGACTAAAATTGTAAACTTTTCTTCGTTACATCAGTGAAATATCTAGCTGTATTGACTGTACTGACTTGGTTACAAACATCTTGCTTATTAAGTTTTGTACAAAGCTTGGTGGTTATAATTACTCATAATAAGAGCCTAATTGCAGCAGACGAAGTGAAATGGATTTTCCGACCAGTGGATATTATAGTACCACATATTTCTGTCACTGACGCATGGCGTCTTATCCAACAAAACCACTGATCCCAAGTACAAAGCGTCGTTGGCGTATGGTGGGGTATGTCAGTTTCATACAAAATTCCACAGTAATACACTATATGATATACGTACTTTATTTGAAAGCCAATTTCGCTTAGTAATGTTGATTTCACTTCCTGCTATATATCCTCTAATAAATAAAATTTTATGTAATTCTAACCACATAAAATCAACTAATTTGGACATAAGCCTATTTGTTTTATTTCCTTTACGTTTTTTGTTTTTATCTATATTAGTATTTGATCCTAAAATACCAAGTTAGCAATTTTGAATATTTGGGCTACAGTGTGTCTTATAATGCATGCAACGACGTTGTGAATAAGTTGCGTAAGTTCAACTTTATGTGCGGGACCATTAGGCGAACTTTTAAGTCAGCAAGGAAAGGAACACGCCTAAAATTCTACAAGGTGATGGTTCTTCCCATATTTCTTTATGGGTCTGAGAATTGGACATTAACAAAAGGCCAGGCCAGTCGCATCCAAGCGGTTGAAATGAGATTTCTCAGGCACGTGGCAGGGTATACTCTCCATGATCATAGAAGAAACACACATATACGGCAGGATCTGAATATTATGAGTATACTCGACAGGATCGCCTAGTATCGGCTGACTTGATGGGAACATCTTTGCCGAATGGATGACTGCCGCATCCCCAAACAACTCTAGAATTATAAGCCGAGGGGACGGAGAGGTGTGGGACATCCGAGGAAGCGGTGGACTGACTAGCGCTAAACTTTGCCTATTTGAGACCGGAACAAACCATCCTTGGTTTACTCCGTGAAGATGATGATTATGATACTAAAATACCCATCTAAGTTCAATACTTTTAATCTATTCATGTTTTACGTACCGAGTCACTTTATGGTTAATATAATTAAATTACCTTATTCGGTCCACCTTAGTGACACTAGCTTCTTTCGTTCAATGACGCGTTTCGGGATGAAATCCATCTTCAGATACACAATATCAATCAAAACGTAAATGTATACCACATTTTGTGGTTATGTCATAATTTAAAATGTTTAAAATCTTTTAAATAAAATATACAATACGTAACAACTGAATCGCTCGGAGCGCTCGCATGCATGCACGCTGTACCGCGATTTCCTTACGACTTTACGCTAAAATGTAATGCTCGGCGCTTACAGATTCTGGTCAGCGGACGAGCTGGTCTTACAAATATGAGTAAAAGTTTTAACAGTTTGTTTTCCCCGTACCTTTATTTTAATATCTGTCATTTTCCATGTCTTTCGGGACTTTTGATTTAGATACTTCTCCCTTATTTGCAGATATTTTGTGTTATTTATTTTTAATAGAAATTGGATTGAGATTTTGTAACATCTCACCGCAGTGAAGCGGTGTTTAGTACAGACTCGACGAATCAGAATAACGTAGAACACAACAACATGAACTTTATATTCACATTCGTAGAATTATGTTCTACAGATATTTAATTATTACAGGCTTATTTGAAACATAATACTAAAATTTTATTTAATAACCATTGAAAAAATAAATAATATTAATTAGAACTAATTAATTATTATCAAAATATTGATTATTAATTGTCTTATTGTTGCCAAATGCCTTTTAATTTAACGAATTGACGTAAATCGATCTTTTTACGTTATTATCATCATTATCAATTACGCATTTTACAACTATTGTTTGATTATCATTTATGCTGATTAATTCTCTGCGATGAATGTCGTTCGTTATTAAACTGCATTACATTTTAGTATTATTTAGTTTGCTTTGTGTTGCCTGTCGTACGAAGTCTTCATAAATATTATGGTGACTCCTTAAACCAATCGGTGCAAAAAATTAAATGTAGTATTATAAGTTTAAATACAGTATAAGTAATAACAATTACAGTAATGATATATATATTCATTATATATGCATATGTTAAATGACAAAGGACGTTCAAAACTACCCGTCACTCATCATCAGGTAGTGAAAGTAGTTCAATCATTATATACTAATATAATCCCTATAATACCTATTAGACTGTTAATGCTAACAAAATGCAGATATGTATCTACAACTGCACAGATGACAGATGCGATATGTTTACAAAACCCAATTCCGCTTCGGCCCTTCTGAAATTACCCTCAAGCGTGCTTGCAAATATCTTAGCGTCACGTTTGATTTTGCTCTAACCTGGCATAATCACGACGAGACATTCACTTGACATAACGATTTCATTATACTTCCACACACTGTAGTCAGCCGTGGTAAAAACTGTTAAAATCAGAATCTTAGCAGAATCTGGAGTGTTTGCCTACGTCCAATTTTGACATTTGCTAGGTCCGATCCTTTCGACTGTCGCTCTTAACCGTCTGTGAGCTTACAGGAATTAGAACGGGCTGCTCACACTCTGATTAACCACTGCTCATCTAGGATCCGCAAAAGCGACGTTGGCTTATACTCCTTAAAAAGCACCTTCCCGAACCCCGACTCTTCCTCCATAAGCTTCACCGGTAAGGGCTTGAAGGAAAATGTTCGTGACTCGTTCCCAGCTATCGCTTCTTCAATAAACTGACAAACCAGAAACACCAAAATTCCTCACCAACCGATTGCTGGAGCAGCTAATCTTCCTAATCCTTCGCCTTAGTCACACGTAACAAAGGGCGGCGGGCGGCAATACACAAACAAAACTCTTACCGTATAATCTGCCCAGTTTTAGCCTTCTACTGAGTTTAAGTTACACATTGTTCTTTCATTAACTAGGCTGTTGAAGCTATACCTCGACACTAAACATTAACTATATCGCCTTCTACACCCAGACGTCATAGCTGTTACATAACAATCAACGGGCAATACCACAACAAACTGCTTGAGTGTCTGACTTTGGCAAGAAAATGATGATGGAAGAAATGGAAGTCACAGAAAGGAAAATATTAAGAAAAATCTTGGGACCAATAAAATAATTATGCAGAACAGTACAAAAGACGCCACAATAATGAGTTATACACATATGTTGAAAATCACAGACGTAATTAGGAAAAGAAGAATTACTTTCCACGGATATATCCAAAGAATGAATCCTGACAGACTAACATTGAAACTTTTTAATAAAACTCAAAATGCCCAATACGTGATTTAAAGAAATAGAAAAAATATAGGAGAATAGCAGATTACTCAAGAAGACATTGAAGAAAGCTTACTACTCAAAAAGAAATTAAAAATTGCAACAAGGTTTACAGGGAAACCCCAAGAAAAGGACAGACGTCATCTGGACTGACAAAAGGAGAGAGAGAGAGACATCGATGAAGAATGACGGAGGTACGGGTGAGGAGGAAGAGAGAAGAAGAAGAAGGGAAGAACCATTTGAACCAAACGTAGTAATTGGGCCGGAATTACTTTATGCAACTGAGTGTCTGACTTTGAACAAGAAAATAATGACGAAAGAAATGGCAGTCACGGAAAGGAAAATATTAAGACAAATTTTGGGACCAATGTAAGATGGAGAACAGTACAGAAGACGCCACAATAATGAGTTGTATACACATGTTGCGAAAATCACAGACGTAACTAGAAAAAAAGGAGTTCTTTCTAACAGCAAAACTTTATAAATATTTCAGAAAGCTCAAAAAGCCCAATACGTAGTTCAAAAAACAGAAAAATATAAAGAAGAACTCCAGATTACTCAAGATGACATTGAGGAATGCTTACCACTCAAAAAGAAATTAAAAATGCCCAAGGTTTTCAGGGAAACCCCGAGAAGAGGACAGGTGTCATGTGGACTGACGAAACATCGATCAAGAATGAAGGAGGTATGGGAGAGCAGGAAGAGAGAAGAAGAAGGCTAGAACCAGTTAAACTAATCGTAGTCCACTGTGACTCATACGAAAAAAATAGGCTATTGCGTTTAGTATATTGTTTCTGTATGAAAGATAGCTAAGCTTTAGCGTATGTGAACCAGTAAGAGACTGATTACAAAAATGAATAATAAGAACTTGTTATAGAGTGTTAATGAATGTAGTTTTAACTTTTAGTAAACTGCAACAACAAACATTACTACAGATTTCAACAAACGACTAAGAGAGAAGTTAGAGATGCAATGTATTCTAATTAACAATCGCTTACAAAGTACCCTAGACAAATAAGAAAATCAAGAGGTACGTTTACACCTACTGTTAGGGCTGAGAACAAGATGCGAACTCTGTGTCTCTTTACTGGCATTAACAATAATCTTTTGTTGAACGTGATAAATAATTAAGGAAAGATTACAATATGAACAGGAATAAAGTTTACTTATTTTTTTTTGCTGAGTTCATACTAACAAAGATAACATGAAGCCGATTTAATTAAAAAAAATGCAAAGGAAACACTCTTCAAACAATTTGATAAGACGATTATCAAATTATTATTTATATAATAATTGAGCTTTATTATTTACTATTAGAATTTCACTTTCATATGATTTACCGTTTACGTTTTAATTAGTTTATAAAACTCTTTTACAATACAAAGTTTCCAAGTTTACGACAAAGGTGAACTATGCGAGTATTATTTTGTACATTCCCAAGTTCTTCCTTACATCGAGAAAATATTTGTTTGAAATTACAGATAAGATCTTATTCGATTGTCTGATCAGCTTACAGTATATTAGTATCCTCTAGGACGCTTCCTCTAAAGTTGTTGAAAATTGTCGAATAAATATATTAGATAGGTTAACGTCACAGCTTTGGATATTATTTACATTCCTGTGGCTTATATTAATAGAGAGTTCAAATTAATTACGAAACCAACGCAGGTTTTTAATAATCAATCCTGCTAATTAACAATCGCTTACCAAGTACGCTAGACAAATAAGAAAATCTAGAATTACGTTTATACCTTGTTAGAGCTGAGAACAAGATGCGAATACTCTGTGTCTCTTTACTGGCATCAACAATAATCTTTTACTAAATATAATTAGTTTACTACCGACTCGGAACACAAAGTTTTTAATGGGTAAAAACGTAAAAGTTTTACCTTATAACCTGAACCGGTTTTCGCTTTTAAAAGCTTCTTCAGAGGCTCTTTAAATATCTTCTGAAGCTCTTCAGAGCTTCTGAAGAAGCTTTTTAAAAGCGAAAACCGGTTCAGGTTATAAGGTAAAACTTTTACGTTTTTACCCATAAAAAACTTTGTGTTCCGAGTCGGTAGTGAAATAATTATATTTAGTTAAGTAACGGACACGTCATGGACAACGAAATCCAAGAATAATCTTTTCTTTAAAGTGACCAATAATTAAAGAAAGTTAACAATAAGAAAAGGAATAGAGGTTACTAACTTATTATTCTCGTAGAGTTAATACTAACAAAGTTAACATGAAGCCGATTTAATTAAAAAAAATGAAAAGGAAACGATCTACAAACAATTCGTAAATAGGATTATGAGCTTTATTATTTATTATTAGAATTCCGCTTTCACAGGGTTTGCCATTTCCGTTTTAATTAGTTTATAAAACTCTTTTACAACTCAAAGTTTCAAAATTTACGACAGTGGTGAACTGTGCGTGTACAATTTTGTCCATTTCTAAGTTCTTCCTCACACCGAGCAAAGATTTTTTGAAATTATAGATACATTCTCTTTCGATTGTATGAACACTTTACAGTACGCTTCCTAAAATGTTATTGAAAATTGTATTATGAATATATTAAATTATTTGAATAAATTTATTATGAATAAATAAAATAGGGTTACGTCAAAGCTTTGGATATTCTTTACAAACACGGGGTTATATTAATTAAGAGTTTAAACCAGTTAAGAAACCAATGTAGGTTTTTAATAGTCAATTCTGCTTGGCTTGCAGTCTTTTCTATGTCGACTGGGAAATTCAATTCTTACTAGCTGAAGTACCCGTTCTACGCCCGGGTGGCGAGCATTTCTGTTGGCACATATGATAAAGCCACGGCTGGCTATGAAGTTTAATTATTGGGCGAAATCTTCCTTGTAGACCACATTTTTTGTGTAAACTCTGTGGTCTTTCTTTAAGTTGCCTTGTTGATCAGTTCCTAAGACTTTTACCTTGACTTGCTGAAAGGACTTTGTTTTTGAAAATGCAACATAAAGTTGTCCATGACTGAATACTGGAGATGGCAAATAAATACCAACTGAATCCAGTGTTTGTCCTTGGCTTTTGTTGATGGTCATAGCAAAAGCAAGTCTAAATGGAAACTGTTTTCGTCTTAATGTAAAGGGAAGGTTAGGGTACTGGGTGCAAGAATAACTCTTGGAATAAATACCCAGGTACCTTTAAAAGATCCGGTCAGGATTTCACAATCAATGAATTTTGACATCATTTGCTTTACCATTCTGGTGCCATTGCAAAGACCTCTTGTTGAGTCAAGGTTTCGTAGCAACATTACTGCTGCACCAACTTTCAAGTTAAGTCTATGAGGAGGCATACCTCCAGGTGTTAAGCTGTTCAAAAACTCCATTGGATAGTTTGCTGCCTCCTCGGAATTTGCACTCTCTTGCTGAATAGAATCTATGCTGGTATAGAATTTCAATTCAGATTGAATTCGTCTAAGGACATTTTCATTAAGTTCAAGTGACTCGTGGTTTTTTGGAGTCAGGATTGCACGATTACCAATGCTGTCATCTCCTGATTGGATGACCTCAGGAAAGACAGTATCAACAATACATCAATTTGCAATGCAGACTGGAGGAATTTCGAAGAAGCCTTCCTCTAATCCAGGCTCTTAGAGTTTTCCATTCCCAAGTTTTAAAAGCCAATAGGAAAAGCCTCGGTGTTCTGATGGGACACTGTCCTCATTGGCACGCATGTTTTAGTCTAACTTTAGGACCTGAATATTTTTCCAACACTTACTATTCTTTATACATGAAGAAAGTATTTCGGTTCTGCTGCCATGTGGAACAACAGGGAGAATTTGTCTCCAATCTCCACCGAAAAGAAAGACCGCACCTCCAAATGGTTTTTTAGAAGGAACTTTTGGATCTTCAGCTAAGAGTTCTTTATACAATGTGTCAACTGCATTTAAGTTACTCCATGTGCTGGGGCCATTGAAGCTTCATCCCAGATTATCACTTTGGCCTTTTTCAGTTCATTTGCCGTATTAGTCCCATGTCGAACATTACAGGTTGATGTTTCATTTATTGGAATAGGCAGCTTGAAACGACTGTGGGAAGTTCTGCCTCCCTCAAGCAAAATTGCTGCTATGCCTGTAAATGCACATGGCAAGACTAATTCATTTTTGCTACGCACATAGTGCATGATTGTGTTGTAAAGGAAGGTTTTACCACTTCCGCCAGGACCTTCAATAAAGAATAGATGTTTGGGTAAGTTAGGGTTTTCAATTTCTTTCCTGATTTTGTCAAAAGCCCTTCTTTGCCCTGGGTTGAGCGTTTGAAACTTTTCATCGAACATGGTTTTTTTGGCAATTGGATCGTAATATTTTCCAGAATGGATTGACTCGTCATAGCTGCCGACTGGAAGTTCTAGGCCAAAATCTGCCAATGGGTTTCCATGTGTTCGAAGGACAGATTCAATTTCTTTAAGTGTCAAATAGAGAGCTTTTTCTCCATCAGGAAAAACGTCTCTTATAGTCTTCCAAGAAAGACAATAGGATAGTTGTCCTAGACAACAGGAAAGTTGAAAGATAGTAGGATAGTTTCTTGAACAATTAATTCAAGATACACTTTAAGTAAATGCTGCTGCATCCGACGGCTCACACATGATCCAAATAAATGCAAACAACTGCCTACGTTGTACTGTCATTTGATGGGTTGCAGCTTCTGTTAGGCAAGTATCCCATTCTGAGTCATCATCAGTTAATCTCCTTGCAATTCATGCTTCTTGGAAAGTTGCAAAGGGGACAAGATTTCCTTCGACCGTAATTAGGTCCTCGAAGATGTTGCTCCTCTAACATTGAGAAGGAGAATTCGGAGGAACCATTTTTCTCTATCCGTGGGACTTACGGCAAACATTCTGCCAATTGTAGTTTCATGTCCTCTAAGACGTGGTTTCCATTTAGAATTTTTGTCATCCCAGGTATAGTGTTCGGGAATTTCAATATGTAAATACTCTCGGGCATTAGGGTCTTCCTGATTAAGTTTAAACCAAGCCAGAAGTTTGGAGTTGGTGGCTTTTTGCTGTACAGCTTCAGCTTCCTTGCCTGGTATAAAACATATTGTATGCTTGTCCTTAAGGTGGACATTTAATCTTTCCACATGATCAGTTTGGTGGTGCATTTTGTATTCCCTGAGCCTCCAGCATGCTTCAGGTGCACTTACATATCGGGTCTCCAAGTAATTTTTTGCTTCGTCCCATTCAATAGTAGCTTCCTGTTCTGTGGGAACAGTAACGAATTGAATATTTGCACAGTCATGCCCTTGTAAACGTATGTGAAGAGGTATTTAACGCTTTGAATTTAGCTACAAATCTCTCCGTTAATGTGGGCGTATTTCAGAGACAGGTATGGATGGCACCACCCATCTGTTATCCACTTTGTTTCCCCCAAGTTCAACAAAGTTACCATCATCTCGGCGTTGATATTTTGGGTAACCATTGACATTGCTGTTGGTCTCGGCACAGAAATCTTTTGGGAATTGTTTTGTGCATTTGCCGTTTTCCATACACGGTGCGTTTGGATTTAATGGACCACATGGGCCGTGTATCATACAGGATTTTACAATTTCATGTAGCCTCGGGTGGGCACCTTTATCAGGCAGTTCCGCACAGACAATTTTGTCAATTCTTTCATTCTCCCAGGCTTTGTCTTCCGGGGCCATGAATAGCAATATGTGCCCATGTGGTAGACCACGTTTTTGGGACTCGATCACGTGGAGCATAGCCCTAACACGTCCAAATCTATGGTGTTTGGTTAAGTCTTCAAGTAGCAATTTCAGTTTCAACTCAAACACTCTTGCTGCTAAATCAGGCCGGTCGCAGGGTTGCTGACCGGGAAGTAAGTTTTCTCTGATTTCCCTTCATTTAGGATTGCACGTGAATGTTACAAATAAGTCAGGTTTGCCATATTCCCTGACCATGGCCATAGCATCTTGGTAATTTTGAGCCATATTTCATGGACTCACTTGGAAGGTTGAAGGCAATATAACTTTCTTTCCAAGCAATACGTTAACGTCCTCAAAATTGTGGTTGTTCGCAAATCGGTGAAGGACATCATAGTCTTCAGCTCTTACTGTGTTTTGATTTTTTCGAAACCAATTCAAACGGTTTGGCTAGGTCTTGCAATAGGCATCAACCATGAATTGGTGAGTCAGCTTTCCTGCGTTGAGGAACTGGTTAAAGTTTCCATCACGGATTGCAAAATGGTATGAATACCATTGAAGCTGGGACACATTTCCTTGACCAACAGCTTTCTTCAGATCTGTGGTCCACCCTGAATCCCCATATGGGAAAAGCAAACGGTAGCACATTTGGTCACAGAGTCTACTAAGGATGGATATATTTTGTAAAATTCCACTTTTCAGATGAATTGTAATATCCCGATTTTCTGGGGGTGCACCATCTGTACTGTAAAAAACGGCAGCAATTTCTCCTCTGGCAGTGGGAGCGTTGGTTCTGCCGGGGTGCACATTTATTTACTCTTTCTCTCAAGAAAGTCATGCTATATTCAATTGGCGTTCGGTTTTACCGATTTTCTTTAGCATTTCGTCTTGTTCAAATTTGAGCATGTTCTTGTATTCTCTAGAGAACGGATTGATATCTCCAAGAAATTTTTGGAGGTTCTCCATTACGACACGAATGCATCCATTGTTTGCTTGATTGTCCATTTTTTCTGTCAAGGCTTGGGGCGAATTCAAAATGTACAGTTGGGCATACTTTGGTGATTCACATTGATTTGGCTGTAATGCAGATGTAGCGTGATAAATTTGCCCATGGATTCTGTAACAAAAAGGACCTGAACGTCTGGTCACTGATTGGTCAACGTGTGCTCCCATTGAGGCAAAGGCCGTTGTACTGTTGTAGGATCTTATGTTTTCCATGAAATTTTTGGAATTTGGATCAGATCCATTCATAGAATTTTTAATGAAGGGATGCATTCGTATTTCTTCTAATGCAATGGTTCCTTTAAGGTAGCATTTTGACATTAATTCATTTTTGAAATGCTTGGCATTGCAAAATGGACATTTAGCATCCATTGGGCCAAGATAACTTTCTTCAATTTCGTCTTCATTGAAGTTTTCGGGAAGCAAAGCGGTGTTGCGGGATCGGACATATCTACTCAGACGTCCTCTTTGATGTTGGCGTGCAACCCTTTGTCTTTCAGCGTTTGCCTCGCGCTCTTGTTGAAGTTGATTTTGTGGCATGTTTTCTCTGTGTTGCCGGTGACTTACAGCATTAGCTTCACATTCTGCTTGAAGCTGCTCTTCTGAAATGGCCGCTCTACGGCGTCTTTGAGGTTCAGCATTACGTGCTTTTTTTGCTGCAATTTCTTCAGCAGTTGGTGGTTTCTGGCGTTTAGGAGGCATATTTGATCGTTTTTATGCTAAATACCACTGTCTTTATGCTCAAAGGCGTTATTCTGTGCCCAATGGCAAGATCTTATGGTTCAAGGCTTCCAGCTTGAACCGGAGGCTGAGATTCGCCGTGCGCCACCTACACAGAAAGTGAAATCACAGATCTGCCTCGCCACGTGAGGTCGCCTCTCGCCCCGACTCCACGGGGCATACTGGCGTCGCCCCCCTCCAGCGCGCCCCACCGCCATCTCCCTCCGGCTCCGTCACTCATCCCCCTCCATGCAACTCCCATTACCGATGACTGACACACTACCTACCGCGTTATAGATATTTCATTACTTATTCATTGGATCATCAGAAATACGTATAAACATAAATTCTACAATTAAAACATATAGAGAAATATAGGACAATTACAAAATATATAGACTTATCTGTATACAAAATTACAAAACATATCAATACAATCGCAAAGTAAAAACATTAAAAACTATAGGAACGGATAAAAGTATACATTCGATGCCGGTAAATATCATTTGTTTAGGCCTATTTACTTGTTACTATGGTAATGAATTCTGGTCTCCTATACCGATGACTGACACACTACTTACCGCGTTATATTACAGAAATACGTATAAATATAAATTTTACAATTAAAACATATACAGAAATATAGGACAATTAAAAAATATATAGACGTATCTGTATACAAAATTACAAAAGATATCAATACAATCGCATAGTAAAAACATTAAAAACTATAGGAACGGATAAAGGTATACATTCGGTGCCGGTAAATATCATTTGTTTATTTACTTGTTACTATGGTAATGAATTCTGGTCTCCTATACCGATGACTGACACACTACCTACCGCGTTATATTATAGATATGTAACGACATAACTAAACCCATCGTTTTACACCAAAAATTGCTGTAGGCCTATTTAAATAAATATTATTGTTATTCACTGAAAACGCTTAATTTGTTGTCGTCGTCGTCGTCGTCGTCGTCGTCGTCGTCGTCGTCGTCGTCGTCGTCGTCGTCGTCGTCGTCGTTGTTGTTGTTGTTGTTGTTGTTGTTGTTGTTGTTGTTGTTGTTCTTCTTCTTCTTCTTCTTCTTCTTCTTCTTTTTCTTCTTCTTCTTCTTCTTCTTCTTCTTCTTCTTCTTCCCCATCCCTTTATGCCGCCAAGCTTCGGAATTATTCATCCGGTATTCGCTCCTACCTTGGGCGAGACGTTTTGACTTCTAACATGGTCTTCCTCTTTCTATTAGCCTCTCAATATAGTCGATTCATCCCAAGTACCTACAGTATTTCAAACCTGGAAATTATTTTTGTTTTAGTACCGAATAAATTGCACAATAGTTTACGTTTAACTTTACGCAAAGCTGGATTCTGTCAACATATCATTTTTATCAGTAATGTATAAAAGGACGAACGGTAAAAAGCCTGTACTCATACTTCGCCTAATCAGTCATTTAAGCGCTAGTTCTCAAAATGCTCTTTTCTGAATAAAAACTTCTACAGAGTTAATGGGGTTTTCAGTTTTTCGACTGGTTCGTACCCTCCCCGCATATACCCGTGGTGCGGGTTTTACGGATTCTCTCATAGGTATAAGGGACCTATAGTTAAACGCCGGATAGTTGGGGAGGGCTTATACTAGGCAGGATACGTCTCGCTGGTATGGCACTGTTTGCGAGGGGGAACGGTTGTATCTAAATTAGATGGCCCCGGCGGGAATCGAACCCGCGCCGACAGTGTAGCAGCGCGACACGGTAGCCACTATGCCAAGACTGCTCCTTCTTCAGAATAATGTAGCATAATTTAAAAATCCGATTTATTCATAATTTAAATACACTTCTAAAACTGAATCCATTTCTAATAACCTGTAATATAAACACAAAATATTTATGAGCTGTATTACACACTTGAGAAATTACAGAATCGTACTTGTAACATTTACGTTTCTTTAAGGGAGCCGATTTAAGTGCGTAGAGACGGATGGATATTCAGTTTGATAGTTTCCGTTTACTACAGTTGATAAAACAGTTTAGACGGTACAGTGATCGTGTACTACACAACGCGCGTAGTAAGCGTAGGATAGTTTCTTGAACAATTAATTCAAGATACACTTAAAGTAAATTGGAGTTTGTAGTCGGTGTTTGTTGATCTCGGTAAGGACTTCAGTAATGTCTCGACTGACAAACTTTGTGAAACAGCAGAAGTAGCACTACACAAGCTGATGTGCAAAGTTGTGACGCGGATTTCTTAAATGATAGTTTTAACAGTTTCAGTAACAAGGGTCTGACATGACAGCCTCTTGTCACGTGTAAGTACCAAGTACCTTTAGGGATAAGAGAGAAAATCTAATACAGGAAAACAAAACCAGTCACCAGGGACAGCCTTGTAATCACTTTAACCCAACGTATATTAAGCGAATTGATTCTTTGTCGAAGATTTACAAACTATCCATGTTCTTAAATTATTATAACAACTAAGTGTTACCCGCGGCTTTGCACGCGAATATTTGACTTTTAATAAGAATTTTAATATAATTTTTATTGTCTATGCCTATATGGCGTTCTGTCAGCTCGCGTAACAATTTTGTACTCATTAGTCAAATTCTCTCCAAAGCTTTTTTATCAACACTTGTACTATTTTAACTTATACTAAATTATTATATTGGTGCAACAGCCTTTGGAGATTTATTGGTACCCGTTTATAACGCTTTCGGAGATATCTATAAAGTACCCGTTAACTCAAAACGTTAGGTTCTTCATTTTAAGTGTTACTGTGTTAGAAGCATTGTATAACACATTAAGCTTTATGTTTTCCTCAACCATGGCTTTTATTTGTTTCAGGAGTAAACTAAAAACCAAAAACCGTTGTCACCTAACCTCACAAATGAAAACAACACGTATTTTCGATTTCAATTAAGTAATAGGGCAATTTACAATTAGTACACTTTTTCTTTTCCACATTGTAATATATCGATAAAATCGCATATTATATAAAACATCGAAAATGTACTGCAGGAATGGATAAATGTACAGTTCCGATGCCGCTATATAGCTTTTGTTTATTTACTTGTTACTATGGTAACTAAGGTGTTATTCTGGTCTCCATGGTGTATTTGACATCTTTAGTAGTAGTATTTAATATATTCCATTACTTATTAATTGCATAATCATAAATACGTATAAACATAAATTTTACAATCGTTCAAGGCAATTACAAAATATATAGACGTATCTGTATACAAAATTACAAAATATATCGATACAATCGCATATTAAATATGTTAAAAACTGCAGGAACTGATACAGGTACAGTTGCGATGCCGCTAAATATCATTTGTTTATTTACTCGTTACTATGGTAATTAATTCTGGTCTCCATGGTGTTTTTGACATCTTTATATGCGTCAACGGAAAGGCATAATTAAAAAGGCCTAAATCGTGCGAATGGGGGAAAAATATCAAATTCCAAGTTAGACAGTAGTTTTCGCCTTCCGTCAAAGGTTACCTGTGCAAAATTTGTTGGTAATGGGTGTAACGATGTGGATTTGTATTCAGTTCCCATAAATCCTCAGACTTTGAGTTATATATATATATATATATATATATATATATATTGTAACATTACAACGTTGCGAAGTTGCATAATATTATATTGTATGTGTACAAATTTACATGTAATTTATGTTTGTGATGCCCCACGTTGGAAGCGACAAATTTATGCAACGTAACAAATTGCAAAATTAATATAATTTGAATTTGTGGAACCCACGATCTTGGAGCGCCAAATTTATGCAACGTTACATATACATAAAATAGGCGTGACCGGTCTCACGTTCAAGATTGAAAAATTACGTAATAATATAACATTTAAATTGGGTTTCAGGTGTATCTGCAATAAGAACTCTATGTAACTTGAAACGGTAATTAAAATTTATTTGATACTATTAAAAAATGTGCACATGGCACTGACTTCGATTTAAAACATTCGTTATTATTTGTTGTTATGCCGTAAGGCTTAAGCTATATACATCCTTACTGACTAAATATTCTATTCTACTAATTATTGTATAAAAGAAAAATCTCATTTTCAGACTACTCAGTCAATTAATGTGTCTCAAAATATCAATATTTAAATCTCTTTTTCTATATTGTAATGTACTCAAAATTATTAATAGTTATTGAATTTATCTTTTTGTTTCTCAGTACTGTTTTCTCAAATACTAATTGTTTTCATTTAAATTCTTTGTAATCATTTATATCATATTAATTTGAGCTCTTGTTACGTTAATCGTATTTCTAAAACATCTATGATTTTAATTCTACTTTACAAGAAACATTGCTCTTACTTTTAAATAAAATAGAAATGTCTTTAATTGTCTTTGAGTTCTTTGTATGATTAAGATATAAATAAGTTGTTTATCACCTTATTGTCGTCAATCATACTCGATCATTTTTTTTCATCGGTATTCGTCCTCGTCTCACCTCCAGCGTCGGCTGTCTCTCTTCTCCTCTTGTCCAGCGTCGGCTGTCTCTCTTCTCCTCTTGTCCAGCGTCGTATCACTCTCTCTCTCTGGAACTCTCCTCTTGTCCAGCGTCGTATCACTCTCTTGTCTAGTGTCGAATCATTCTCTGGAACTCTCCTCTTGCTGTTTCTGACGTTAATGGATCTTCTTAAGTAGTGCTGTTATTAATTAAAATGATTGTCTTTACAGCTTAGTTACATATTTGTACGTAACTGGCAAATTTAAACTGTTTAAAAAAAATAAATACGCCGTGCTGACGGGCATAAGCTCCCGCTACACCGTGGATGATTCAAGAAAGAGAACCACTGTAGCTTGCGTGTCCTATTTATACCCATGTCTTGGTCGACACCTGCAGTGGTACGAAATCGACATGTTAGAAACTGTCTCTGGATTGAGTTCCCCCACTCTTTGTCAAATTCGCTATTTTTTATATTTCTGCGAATTGCAGAGTCCTGTAAGTATACTCTTATACTTATCTTATAACTATTTTTACAACACATGTTCACTGTAATTTTGGACATTGCAACTTAACCCTTTCGATTTGTACATAGTTATTTCACTATTACACTCGTACGGTGTGTCACTTTCGCGTGGTTTTCGTACACAGTATTTAGTAAATTTTATTACATTTTATTGTGGTTTTGGATTTTAATTCTTAATTATAGTTTATGAATAATTACGTAAAAACAGTAATTGTGCAATTATTCATCTTGGGGTGGCAAACTCGCCTGCAGAGACCTGCGTTCACACACACTAGCAAAATACTGGTGTACACACTTTCAGTTACATTTGTGTGTGTGTGCACGTCGATTCAGGTCGAAACACCTGTTCATATTTTTGTCTGAGTCAAGCTTGCAATCCCTGACATGCTTATTTCTAATATATTATTAATTATTTACAGTTTATTAGGTAAATTTAAATTTTTATATTACATGCTCAGTACATCACTTATTTGTACTGTCGCAATATATATATATATATATATATATATATAGATGAACTGAGCACCTCATTGGATAAATCACGGTATCTAACAAATTTTTACTTACTATTACTTCTGACGTACCACCACTTAAACAAATCACTGTAACACAACTCACAGTAAACTTAAATTTTCAGTTTCTCTGGCAGTTCCAACGGCCAGTGACATGTTTCTACACCAGAATTGTTTCCGGACAACGTAGACGTATTTCGCTGATTGACTTAACGTTTACCGTGTCATTTTCAGCAACGCAGTTTGTTCCATTACAGAAAGCAGTAAAAGTCTTTCTAACTGGTTCCGGAAAGTTCTTGTTTTTGCTCTTACATTCTACTGCCTTATTTGTGTTTCCTTGTAGTCGTGACAGTGTGTACATGTTAAAATAAGATTCCTTGTGGAGAATCTTCTATCAATTTAACTAAGTGGAGATATTGTATACAAGAGGAAAGTTACAGCTCAACTTTATAAGGGTAAGAAAAAGCGTCTTTGATTCACCAATTATGGAAAAGAGGTTTACAAGTTTTAAAATAGTACTGAATGTGAAGGAATACACGAGTTATCTAATACAAGTCTTAATGCCTAAGTTAAACAGATTAATTTTATAGTTTTCTCCACCAATTACACTGTACTAAACAGTCGGATGCAAAAATGGCAACGAAGAGTGTGAAAAAAACTGTACGTGACAGAGAACGAACTAGACACAGCTATATGATTTCACCTATAAGAATTTTGATAAAAAAGTACACGGCATTTTTATTTGTTGCCAACTGCCTTTTAATTTAATGAATGAACGTAAATAAATCGTCTACGTTATTATCATTATTATCATTTATGACAGCTGTTGTTTGATCATCATTTATGCCTATTAATTCTCTGGGATGAATGTCGTTCGTTATTAAACTGCATTACATTTTAGTATTATTTAGTCTGCTTTGTGTTGTCTGTCATACGAAGTTTTCATAAATATTATGGTATGTCCTTAAACCAATCAGTGGAAAAAATTAAATGTAGTATTATAAGTTTAAATATAGTATAACTAATAACAATTACACTAATGATATATATATTCATTATAAATGGATATGTTAAATGACAAATGACGCTCAAAACTACCTGTCACTCATCACTAGTATAATGTATCACCTACAAGAACTTTGAAAAAAAATACAGGCAATGTTTAAAAAGTGATGTTTTTATCTTTTAGTGTATATCTACACCGTCCTTTTCAAATTATCATCATCAGATAAAACACACTTATTCCAAAATATATCCAGTCTTTCAAAAATCTGGAATGTACTTTGTGATATAACCTTAAGATCGCTTAACGATTTGTACGTAGTCTTCAACGACCGTGTAACCGACCTGTCATGACTTCATTTTAGTCCTGGCAAAAGGAAAAAGTCGCACGGGACCATGTTTGGTGAATGTGGTGGGCGCGGTATCACTAGGTGGTATTTTGGCATACAATTTTTAACAAACGATAAAACGTGTGCCGTTGTATTATCGTGGCATAAATTTTATGAACTAATCCTTCATAATTCACTCCACACTCCGCACTCCTTCACTTCACTCTACATAGTGCAGTAAACAAAACTGATAAAAGGGGCACAATATTCATGAAATATTCTCAAATATGTGCATTTGCAGATGACACGGCAATAGTAGCAAGAAACGTTGATTATGCATTAATGGAAGCAGAAGCAATAGAAATTGGTCTTGTCTTAAATGAAAACAAGACGAATTACATGGTAATGTCCAACTCAGAGACCAGAAGGACTCCTAGAGATTTCAATGTAAATGGGAAATGTTTCAAAGGAGTGTCCTGCTTTAGTTATCTAGGTGCCTCGGTATTAAATTACAATAACATTAGGATGAACATAAGAGAAAGGGCACAAGCAGGAAATAGAGCCTACTTTGCAAATATTAACATCTTTAAAAACAATCTTGTTACAAGAGTTATAAAAGTCATAGTATATTATTCTTTGATGCGACCAGTCGTTATATACGGATCTGAGGTGTGGATTTCAACATAGAATGACAAATCTGCTTTAAAATAATTTGAACGCAAAATATTGCGTAAAATTTATGGCCTAGTAAGAGAAGAAGGCAGTTGCAGAATACGCAACAGCAAGGAATTACAGGCTCTCATGCATGGAAAAGACATAGTGAAATTCATCAAATCACAGAGGTTGCGTTGGCTGGGACATGTGGAAAGTATGTCTGAGGAAGTAATGCCTAAAAAAATTTTGAAGTCCAATTATATACTTACAGACATAGTAGCAGACCAAGGATGAGATGGTTGTATGGTGTAACAGAAGATCTTGCTAGCACGGAAATTAGATGGTGGAGAGGAAAGGGGGAGAAAAAGGAAGCATGTAAAGGAGTATTGTTGAGGTGGCTAAAGCCCACCAAAAGTTGTAACACCAGATAAGAAGAAGAATAAGAAGAAGAATCCATAAATCTGTATGTTTTCCATCAGCACCTAACTTGCCTAAGAATTCCATCATTTTACGCAAACGACTTAATATGCCAAAACAACAAAAACTTTATTAACCGAAAACAACTAATAATAAAATCTGTAAACTGCATACGATAATTTTCATCTTTCTATCGAGACTTTCAGACTCATACATAACTGTTCTGAAGCTATTGTACCGCATTTAAACCGCTCATTCATGTATGCCAGACACACCAAAAGCATCATAAAAATGTTGTTCGTTTAGCGCAGTTCGCCTCATTCTTTAAACAAAATGAAATGTAACGCAGGTACTTTCATCTTGAATAGTAGAATGTTGAAAAATCGCCAAATACACCTTAATACAACTAACTCAATTAGCTGTCAAATCTAAACTCTGCATGCAATATGGCTAAAAACTTAGTAAAATGTCACAGTTAGGTATACCTACATCGCAAAACATCAGTTTTTGAATCGCATATTTATAGCACGAGAAATCCCAAAACTGCAAGAACATTCTGAACCGCACCTCGTGTAAACAACTATAAATTCAAACTAAATTAAAAAATGTTGTTAATTTATATTTTGCAAGCTTAAGATTTGTTGAAAATTCTCTACCGACTTCTGGTGTGGGAGCATCGAAAGTTAAAAATTACATCAATGTGAACCAATGTCTCTTTTATTTACTTTAAAGACATAGGCTTATTCTTATTAAATACATGGTCATTCATACCTTGCTATCTGTCAAGATGTAGAAAAAAGCCTGGATATATAAAAGTTAAATATCAAATAATTAAAAGAAAATGTACCGTTTTCTGAAAGAACAAAAATTAGTAAACCATAATAAAAATGAAAATAAAAAATTATAAATAAAATAAAATAAATGATAAATAAAATTTTTTGTTTTAATTGTAGCCTACATTAGCCGTGCAGAAAGTTTAGATGTAACATCTGATATAAAAAAAACAAACAGATTTGACAGAAAATATTAAAAAATTAATAATAATATTTACTAAATATTGTTACCACATTACAGAACAGTCTACGTGTTTATCGAATGTTCCAGAGGAATCCGGCTGTTTGTGTGTGGCGTACGTGGTTCCCGACGCATTAGCTAGACTGTGATAAAATCCGCGCAAACTGTGTCAAGGCCGCAATGAATTACGCTCTAATGTTTTCCTTTATTGTTAATGCGCAGTATGGAATATTCTAGTATTTCGGCGGGGTATAAATACAAGTACTCAATGACGTTCACGTTCAGTATGAGTTGCGAGTTATTGTCGGCGATTACTCTGTGCGTTCAAGTGGTTATTAGTGAAGTGTTGTGTTTTATAATAGGGCGGGACAATTCTAATACAATTGTGTTTTATATTAGTTGACATTATATTGCGTGTGAACAATTTTTATTTGATTTGTTGTAAGAGACTGTCTTGTTAATTACGAACTGTTTAATTGTGATAATTAAAGCTGGTGATTAGTGACGTAATTGGTGTCTTGTATTTAGTTTTCCACTGTACCATACGACGATCAGTAGACCGTCGAAACAATATAATAATATCCTACAGGAACGTAACAATCATTGAAACATTGTTTTGACTAACATAATGTTACAGCCTGTACTAGGAACGTAGGTTAACCCTAAATAAAATTTAAATCTCCAAACTTTCTTCATGATGTTTCATAACGATAAAAGTTTATTGTAAATTTTTTCTATATTAAAAAGGTGTTTATTTCCATACTGAAGCAACGGACGCTTTGTAATTATTATATATTACTATGTGTGTGCGTACATTTACTTCATATATTTTTTTATACGTTATAAACGAATAACAGCTTAGGCCTATATGATTTCATCTCCATGAATAGGCTATAATGTAAGAATTTGGTTAAGACATTGGATTGTACATACGATACTTTTATCGCATGGAACAAATATATTATTCACTTAATTTTAGGTCGTGTTAGATGGCTACTGAATTGTGAACACTTTAGTTTAATGCTAATTTATAAAATATAAAAACGTTATCTGAGTTCTACTGTTATGTAAGCTAGTGAAATGTAGGCCTACCGGTATCTTTTCTTTCGAGAGATTTTGTGGCCCTTCTTGTGCGCGTGTGATACGAGTTGTTTTGAAATAGTTTACATCGAATTATAAAACAAAATGTAGTGGACAATACGTTTTAAAGTCATGTACTTGACTTACTATAACTTACGCGGCTTGTTGAGGAAGTGATAAAAATGTAATTCTTGCTCATGCGTTAACTGCTATTCATAAACTACACTCATTCGTCGATCAGTAAGTGTAAATTGTTTACGTTGAGTAGGAGTATTGGTATAAATTAATGTTTGCATGTTAACAAGTTGTTATTAGGATGGCGTGGGGAAATTCGCCGATTTCCCTTGTGTAACCTCTTGAAATTAAGTGTTATATGTTCTCGTAGCCCTACGTCGACTTGCTGATGTGCATAGATGACTCAGAGATTTTTGATGTCCAAGATAACAAACAGCTTATAACAATGCTGACTAAAAAAAATATAAATTTTTAAACTATAAAATAACTCATTTATTTTATATACATAAACATTTAAGTTTTATATATATATATATATATGCACGCGCGCGTGTTTATATCAAATAAATTGGTGCAAAACAGACTTTATTATAGTTCCCAATAGAAAGATTAATGGATATGAAAAATTTATAACAAGGAAAGATACTGAGATAGTGGTAAAATTATGGAATAGAGAAAGAGAGGGAGAGAGAAAGAGAGAGGAGTGGGTGAGTGAGAGAGAGTAAGTGAGAGACAGCAAGCAGGGGAGAATGTGTACACATTCACAATACACAGAGAGGTACACTTTGAAAGCTATAAATCTTTCTACGTTCAACATTGTTCTCGATTAGGGCCTACACTGATTCCCAGTCCCACTTCCAGAGATGAACAACGTATAGATTTTACCATTAAATTAATTACCAACTATTTACTTATTTTGGTGAAACGTAATATTAAAGTAGTGATTGAAATCCTGTGAGAATAGAGACACCAACAACGTTAAATAAGCAGCTTTGAGCTTTCAAGTATTAGCAAATTAACAAACACAGTATTTCAAACAAATTACTGTAAAGAGGTAATGTTAATGATGCAACAAACGTTATGTAATGGTAAAGGGACAGATTGTGACAGGGTTCAAACTATTTTGAGTTGAGAAGTTATTTAATTCTCTTACTAAATATATACTCAAGAAAAACTATACAAAGGGTACAGATATTGTTTATAATTATTTATAAATATTATGATTTTTACAAGTTTATTAGAAGGTTTCAGAACACGAAATTGATGTTTGTGTGTGTGTGTGTGTGTGTGTGTGTGTGTGTCCGTGTAAATTGGTTTATTCTATTTCCTAACCTGCCATCAAAGAGCATATGGTTGTAACGTTTATTTTTGAAAGTAGTTATAAAATTGTACAAGTAGTAAATAATAGCTAAAAAAATAATGTGTACTAGCAGTTATATTTGACAAAGAAGTATGTGAGGGTGTGAAGGGAAAGTTTGTAAGACTGTCCTCTTGGCATTGTAACCTACAGACAGCTTGATGTGTTACGGCTGTAAAGTTAATTGTTTGACAAAAAGAGTGACACTTACTAAATGTATGTGTGACGTTGTATTTCGCATCAGGCAGCTGGTCTGAGTAAGAAAGGCATAACCCCCAATAAACCAATTTACCCTTTTTAAAACTTTGACACAGACTGAAAGCAAAGAGTTTGTCAATTCGATACGGTACAACATTAGAGGCCAGAACAATTGCAACGTAGAAATTTGACGAAAGTCGTGATTACAAAGGAAGATTCGTTCCAGACTCAAAACAAAGCTAGAGTGCAACTTGAAAATAAACAATGGTGCAGCAGATCGAACAATACCAGTATTGTATCTACGTCAAAGTGTAACAGAAAGTGGACACTAGGAGACGGCCACGAGAGACAAAGAAATGTCGCCTGATTTACAAGGGGAAAGTGAAACTCACGAATTCTGGAGTGCTTGAATGAGATTCCTAGTAAATAGAGAAAACGGCTGTAGGAACAATCAGGACCAATGGGAGTTCGACAAGAGAATCACGTATAAAGCAGATATACTCGAAAACCAATTACGAATATACAATTTGTCATACTGGCTAAGGAACCAATAAGAGTATCCAAGCAGATGGAAGATTCAGCAGAGGTAGGCGGGATGAGAGTTTACTTGGTAGATCTCAGAACAGAAAAACGGCAGTCTAGTATTCATCATCAGTCGAGTACTCATCATTAGTCTAGTCTAGTACTCATCATTTACAAAGTGATCACCAGAAATCATCTTAACTCGCAAGAGAGTTGAACTTCACCATAATTTAAACAAAGTGTCGGAGAATACGGATACACAGTACAATACTAAGTGAAGACAAATTCAATTAACAGACATTCTACAATTACAAATAATTCACAAGAAACACAGCAGTTTTTCTATAATACAGAACACATCAACATAGAGACTCAGTGCATATTCTACAACAGAGACATTAGACATAAAATCAGCATTCTAAGAACTATTTAAAAAAAACATTACACATGAACTTTACCCACATCAATTAAGGACACTCATATTCAACACAATAGGTGTGCCGTGAAAAGTGAACAGGTCGAGAATGCGTCAATAATTAAACAGTGATTGTGAGGTGCAGTGATCGCGAAAGGATACGTAATCTACAACGACTACGGAGATCAGCAACTACTAAACACAGAGGACCACATGATGTCACCGAGAGTATGAACTACGAATAATCAACGTTCTCAAACTAATGGTACTTTAGAGTTAAGTCAACAAACTCAATTCATTCAAGTCAAAGAACTCACACTAATAATTAATTAACCTTGAGAACTGCCTCTCAGTGCTCTGCATTCGACTGAAGCGAAATAAAACGTCAACTAGTAAATTCTTAAAAAACCATATCTAAACAATAATATAAATTTGCCAAATACAATTGTAGATTATAATTTACAATTATAAGTGTTATAAAATTATTAAATGTTAATTCATCGCGATTTCAGAGATACTCATTGTTAAGATAAGAGAAGTGATTCTACTTAAGGAAATATCCATCCAGAATGTTATATTTGTAATTTGCTACAACTTGATTAATTAAATAAGCATTAGACATAATATTGTTGTTGTGTGTTTGGCAAATGAATCCTTTATATCCACATCCTTGTAGATATGAGGTGGCGCCCGGGAATTTGAAACATTTTGGCAGTAAGTAATTTTAATTATTAATTTATTACAATTATCAAAAACTCCCAATATAAAGAAAAATTCTTATATTTGGCGCCCAACGTGGGGCAAAATCTACATTTACATTTGTCAAAAAGGCAGATGAATGAATTGAGTTAAATAAGTTAACTAAACTGAGAATTAGAAATAAAATAGAAGTATTAATAAATAGAGTAGACATTAAGAACATAGGGCTAGTAATTGTAACTACAGTTGCTTAGTCACGGTTCGAATACATACGGTATATGTTGACGCGAAGTAAGGCACGCAAAATGGAAAAAGAAACACCTTATACGACAATGGCCAGTGAAGAAGAAACACAAGTACCAAGGAGAGCTGAAGAGAGCGAAGAGATGGAGATATATAACCAAATGGGAGATCCTCAAGTCATAGCAATGATGGAGGAAGAAATAAGAACGGATATTGAAAATATAAGGGCAGAAGGACCACACGCAGAAGTTGAACAAGTAAGTGCAACAGTACCACAGACGGAGAAGGAACAAATAAGGGCAGAAGGACCACAGCCAAAAAGTGAGCTGCAAATGCTATACGAATTGATGAAAGTAGATAACAAAGATAAAAGTTCATTGATAAAAGTTGAAGCAAATCAGAATAAATTAGAAATAAGTCTGAATAAATTACATGAAGACATTCAAGATATTAAAGTAAATCAGAAGAAATTAGAAGAAAAAGTTGAAGCAAATCAGAATAAATTAGAAGTAGCTATTAAGGATATTACAGGAAAGCACACTAAGTTAAGAGAGGAGATAAAAAACGATATGAACACGTTGCATGACAAATTAGTTGGTGATATTCAAATAGTGAATAAAACATGGCGTGAAGAATTGAATAAGACTGAGCATAATTTTGGCGAGGTGGTACAGCAACAAAGTGAAAAATTTAAGTGTGAAATACAAAAAACTACTCAAAACTTAAGTGAAAATTTAAATCGAATCAATCAGGAAGTGAGAAGAGAAATAAAAACAACGAAAGAGGTCGTCCGAGAAGAAGTCAGAAATATTTCTACCGTAAACAAAGAAGAAATGGAAGAACAATTAAGAAAATTAGCTGAAGAAAAGGGTCGACGCATCGACGAGATGAAAGAAGATCAAGAGCAATTAAAACGAAAATTAACAGAGTTGGAGTCAAGACCAATGGTAAACAACCAAAATACTATTGTGGCTAACCAAGAACAGTTAAAGGAGGTACGGTACAACGGACGAGACGCCTACCCCATGGAATTTCTAAAAGAATTAAAAGAGGTTAAAGAAATATATTACCCCAGCGGAGGTATTAAGTGGATTAACAGGCATCTAGAGGGTGAAGCAACAGTATGGTGGAGAATTGTACAATCCCAAATACATACGTTTGAACAATTCGAGGAGGCGTTTACCAAGAAATTCTGGAGTCAACAAATTCAAGAAAACATCCGGGACAGCTTGGAGTACGGATGTTATTATCCGAATGGTAAACTCACTATGGTGCAATACCTCGAGAATAAAATTCTACAGTGCAGACAACTGATCCCACCGATCTCGGATCAGCATTTAATTCGCAAACTTGCACGCCACTATAGTAAGGAAATAGAAGTTGCCATCATAACTAGAGGCGTCCAACAAGTAGATCAATTTGAAAGCTTATTAAATGAGTTTGCTACCATTCAACAACGAGAAATGAGAGGATCGTATCGGCCGCCACAACAAACAACGGCTGACAACGGTGGAAGACATATTAACAATAGCTATCATAAAACGAAGGGTATGAAAATGGAGACTGAACACGAGGGTCACAGACCAGGGTGGCGCAATAAACAAACGTTTGGTACAGAGGATAGGGGAACAAAACAGCCCATTGTCAACACAGTAACAATTGAGCGTCAACAACCTGGCCCTTCACAAGAATCACGTACAAAAAACGACCAGCCAACCCATTATCGCGGCAACAATACTTAGCTAGTAGAAAAATAAATAACCAGTTAGACGTAGCATTAGATTATATTGATATTCGTGAAGAATTGGATAAAATGGATGAAGAAGAAGAAACCACTAATTTCCCGTACAATAAATGTCCTGAAATAAAAATAAAATTAAATAATGTAGAAGTAATTGCACTTATTGATTCGGGCAGTCAATTAAACGGAATTGCCGAAACGTGGTTCAACCAGAATAAAGATAAATTAGGTAGGATCGAGTTATTAAACTTATCGAATACCAATATAAAAGGTGCATTCGGACATAAATCAAAATTAATACGAAAACAAGTACTTTTAGAAGCTGAGGTCGATAATTATAAATTTGACTTAGTATTTTTTATCATCCCTGGACTGAATAAAGACTGTATACTAGGAATAAATATGTTGAAGGAAGGTGAGTGTACTATAGATTTCCAGCAAAATGTAATGCATATTAAAAATAGAAATTATAAGAAAAATGTAGAGGATTCTAATGAAATTGTACATATACATCAGATCGCTTTGGATAAAGAAACGGCCGATGAGGAATCTATTAACTTTCAAGAAGCTGTCGAAGAGTTAACTAATATAAATACAGAAACGAAGAAAAAATTAACTAAAATATTAATGAAAAATAGAAATCTATTCCGAGAAGAACCAGGCCGAATTCATGGGTATGAACATGAACTACGTATCACGGACAACACCCCCTTCTTCCAAAAGGGATGGCCTATACCAATTGCCTATCAAGACAAAGTCGAAGAGGAGATCCAGAAAATGTTAAGATACGGAGTGATCGAGCGTGCGAGCAGCCAATATATCAATCCCATGGTGACAGTTATAAAAAAGGACCATATAGGGTTGCGAAGCAAATAAGTAAAGCTACTTATATGTTAGAATATTTGGACGAGAAGAAAGGAACAAGAGGAAATTTCAATGTCCGACAGCTAAAGCAATATATTACCTGACAAGAAGAGCAGTAAAAGGAAATAATGCGTTAGTAACGATCGGTTACGTGAGTAAGCAAATTGTAGCACTCATATAATAAATATGATATAATAAAGTTATGTATAATAATTGTAAAAGTTTAAAGTAATAATCGAAGTAAGATTATCAACTGACGATGTATAACAGAGTAAAGATTTATATTTTGTATATTATGTAGAAGAATAAAAGTATATCTAAGAAAAACAAAACAAAAACATTGAACAATGACTAACAATGAAAGTAATGATAAGAACTAAGTGATAATTAATAGGATATTATGAAATTTTGTTGTTGTATGCAATTGCAAGTAGAAAATTATTGACAAATGAAAAATATATATAAGTGGATATTTAACTAATAGGAAGTAAGAAAGAACAGTAATAGTATCTAGGTGAATAATTATATGGAAACAGATGTACATAATGAATTAGATAGTTGTTAATTCTATATTATGATATGTTAGGAAGATAAGTGGTCTGAATGGATGGTAGTGCGTAGGATTGTAAACAATTGTATAGGTTAGCATAGAAAACAGAAAAATTTAAACCTTTAGTAGGACCCTTTGCCAAGCAACAAGGTGTGAAAGTGTCGAGTGACAGGGGGATGAAGTCATAAATCTTAACCCAGACACAAGGGTACACAGTAGACAGTTTCGAACGTAAACAAACCAAGTTGAACGTCCTCTAACCCGTTAAAGGGATTACATCATTAGCAATAAATGTACCTCATTAGATATTTATACTTAATTAATTAAAATTTACATAATTAAAAAATAAATAAAAAAAAAAAAAAAGGCACAAATTTTATTATTTGATTTTGTTACACGCCATCAATTAATAAAAATTTAAGGACATGGTACACAAACTTCTTTAACGAGTGTCAATTGAAAACTTTGCGGAGCGTCATCTATAACTAAGCAACAGAACTAAAATTTCTCATGCGGTGTAGAGCTTCAACGCAGACGTACGAGCAAAAGTAAGATCCCCGCTGTGGATGCCCAAAAAGCGTAACTACTCCAGATATTATTAAAAAGGTTTCATACACGGTATTGGAAGACCGGCGATTGAGATTGACTGATACTGTTGAGAACACAAGCATCTTTTACGAGCGTGTGTATAATATTGTTACGACGGTCTACTTGATCGTCGTAGGTACAGTGGAAAACAAAATACAAGACACCAGTTACGTCACTAATCACCAGCTGTAATTATCACAGTTACACAGTTTGTAATTAACTCGTACAATATTTCCAGTTAGATCTGTCCACACGCAATAACAATGTCTATTAATAGAGTTTAGCACAATTATTAACACAATACTACTTCACTTCGACACACTCAATCCGCACTAGCGAAAATCGCTCACGTAACTGAACTGACAATCCGGCTGCTATGGCTTTATATAGACCGCGGTGAGGTCCAGTGCAGCTTTGCCTCCTTACTTCACGCCGCGGCTTAATGCGTATTTCAAGTGTTTCTGGAACCCACTAGAACCACCTACTTGAACGACGCAACACAAGCCACATTGGACGTGGGGAGTGGAGAATCTTCTCAGCTCTTCTACACGGTTCGTTATCATATTTGTGACAATATTTTGACTCAAGAACTTACGCATACTGGGTGCTGTCTTTGGAGTTGCCGCACTTTTTGGGCGACTTCGCGGGTAGCTTCTTCATTGCTCGTACGACCTCGATTAAACTCGAGTGTCCACCTACAGACCATTATTTTTGAAGGTGGAGCACCACGTCAGACATTTTATTGCTGTGAATTTCAAGTAGCGTTAAACCTATTTTTAACAAAGAATTTATGATTTCTCCGTTTTGTAAGACACACGTGTTATGTAAAGTTCGAACAGCTTATATACAGTGAATAAACTAACAGATAGATTTGGGAATTAACACGTATTTTTCAGTCGAAATGGAACCGTTAATACGTGAAAATAAATTCATATCCATTAGAGTAAGAAATAAACGTTTTCAGTCAGAAGAATCTTCTGTTCATCTGAATTTAGATATCTAAAGTGAATGAAGATTAAACGATAATAATAATGTAAACTTATTTATGTTTTGTGTTTATAACTATAATTGACTCGGATAAAGGTCATTTTATCGTGTTAGTTACATGCAAACTGTTAATACAATAATTTTAAAATACAAGAATTTAACAGTTATTGACAAGATGAAAGTGGGGATCTAATAAAAGGGGTAAAAAAATAAATAATATTATAAAAATAAATAATCTTGTATGTAAATAATCTGGCTACGTACAAGATTAGTATTGCCTTCAAATTAGTCAAGCGGCTGACCACTTTAGAAAAACACACGAAATGAAGCTATGGAACTTATGATGTATTGTAAATTTATGATCTCACTGTGTAAACAAAGGCATGATTGAATCATACTACTTCACTACTCTTTCATGCAATAAGAAAGTCAAGTTTGATGTATTTACAACAGTAGTTTGTGTGGTGAAACAAACATTTGAAACAGATGTCTACGAAACACGATAGCAGAAAAAAGGATTGCGATGTGAAAAGTAGTGTATTAGTGTCCCAAAGAAAGAAACAATGAAAATACAAAAGTTTTTGATTTGTTGAGAATTAAAACGAGGCAAAATTACTGTCTACCACTGCTCTCAGCAATTCTATAAGATTTACCTAGTTAGTCATGTGTACTTTAGTAATTTGTGATAACAGTGAAGAACTGAAACCTACCAATGTCTTATAAAGTCGTAGATGATATCGCCCGTATAAATTCATTTAGTTATAAACTTTAATATGCGGATTAAAAAGTTTTAATTGAAATCTGAAAACAATTTAACTAAATAAATCTCAAATGCACTTAAAACATTGAATTGTGACTCGTTTAGTTAATATTTAGTTAGCTTAAAGCATTTAGTTAATATTTCGAGCCATTAAGCTTTTGGTGTAGCGAAGGTGACAGTTCCATTCGATTTTCGCCTACAGCTGATTAAGGTGTTTACGCACTACGCAAGAATTTAATGAATAATATATTTCCGTCCTTATTCTTGTAATATATTGGTACAACATTACAGAACGTTCTACATGTTTCTCAGCTATCCCAGCAGAATCAGCAGTAATGTTGTGTGCGTACGTGATTCTTAACATGCGTTAACGAGGCTGTTCCGAACTCACTGGTCCGCGCGCACTGTTTTCAAGGCCGCCAGCAATTGCGCTCTTGTGTTTTCCAGTAGTACTGACGCGTATTATGGATTGTTCTGTAATCTCAGCGGGGAATAAGTATAAGCATTCAGCGACGCCTAGTTTCAGTTCAAGTGGCGATTTATTTCAGTGAGGTTCGAAATTATTGTCGGACGATTTACACAGTGCGTTTCAAGAGGTGTATTAGAGAAAAGTGATTATAGTGCGGAATCCTTTATAGTTGACATTATTATTTGCGTGGACAGATTAACTTGAATTATTGTACGAGTATAACGTTGTTGAATAACCTGTTGATTACAAACTGTTTTAATTGTGATAATTAAAGCTGGTTTTTAGTGACTTCATTGGTGTCTTGTATTTTGTTTTCCACTGTACCATACGACGATCAGTGAGACCGTCGGAACAATATTATGTTGAAGTTAGTTACATTCGATTATTGTTATGCTAACTATAGTTGAGTTATGGTAAAGATTAAGATGAAATGACGTGATTAAAAACACTTCTGACTGTTTTCGCTGGCTCTAATTTGTATCGTCTTGCACCACAATATTATGCAACACTATGTATGTATTATGTTGATGTATGTAACAATATGCTATCTTTGGACAAAATGTAAATAACACTTGTGTTCCTAATATGAAAGTGAGATACTCGTATGGCACCATAGAATTCCCTGGCTTTTTCGTTTCCTATACTGTAAAATATTATTTTGTTTTACAATTCTACAATAAAATTGTGAAAAGAATAATCCTGATAACATCAAATGGTAAATATAATCATCACTAACCAAGTCTAATGCTAAACTAAAAGAAAAAAAGTTTTACTAATCTACCCAGAATCTGCATGTTGGCTTACTTATTATATAACTCACTTCCATCTGGACTAAGCGGCGAATGTGAAGGAGACATTAATGGTTCTAGACTCAGTTATATATACTTGTTTTATCTGTATGAGTTCCCACATTACCGACCGTTTTCTAATACATGGTACCTAACGTAGTAAACCGTTGGCATCGTGGGGAATTCTACGGGGGACTGTCCGTCGTACTTGCATTCATTATTGATATACGTTGCTATGTTCCTGAAACTGTATCTCGACATATACAAACAGAATTAACCTACATTCTAACCCGCAATGTACCCTGCGCTCTCACTGTAATGTTACAGTATGTAAGCAAAGCATTTAGATTAAAGTTAGTAATAACGTTTCACCTATACATGAGAACTCTATATTGATGTTCGCATTATCTATTGTATTAAAGACTATATTTTGTTAATAATGTAAAGGATGGATGCTAATTATTATACTTACTCACCGGTTCAAAACATCTTACTAACATTTTCTATAGCTCAGTGGTAGAACTAAAATATTTCGTGTGCTCCAAGACGTATATTTCGCGTGAGCACCTGTTAATTTCCAGATATATTTGTCAATTTATTAACTTTTTACCAGCTGTTTAAAATTTTCCTGTCAGGCGCGTTTTTAAATTGTACAAAATCAAATATCGTGTTGTGATGAATTCTCTGTTAAAAACGTTTTAGCTCCAATTAAAATCAAAACAAAATTGTAAATGTGTTGTAAGATGCTCCGCCTTCAGAGACAAAGGTAAGTGGGGCACACTCGAGTTTAAACGTGGTCCTACAAGCACTGAAGATTATCCCAGCACTGGACGTCCAAAACGTGCAACAAAAAATGGCATTATTGAAACAATATTATACAGTGTTGGAAGACCGAAGATTGAGGAGTGGATGACGTTGCTGAAATCATAAGGAGCGTGTGAATCATACTTTGACTCAAGAAATTGGTGTAAAAAAGTGTTGTGCAAGATGGCTGCCGCATCTGGAGTTGCAGTTTTTGGGCGTCCAGTGCGACTACGTTTCAATGCTAGTACGACCACGTTTAAACTCAAGTGCCTACTTACATACCGTTGGTTTTGAAGTCGCAGAATCTCCTGACACATTTACAATTTTGTTTTGAATTTCCGTTGGCGCTAAACAATTTTTAACAAAGAATTACACCACGATGTGTGATTTTGTCCGTTTTTCAAAACGCTCATGCCACATCAATTTTAAACAGTTTCTAAACAATGAATAAATTGGTAGATAGATTTGGAAATTAATAGGCGTTTACACAAAATACAAATCTTGCAGCAAACGAAAATTGTTAGTTTTACCGCTAAGATACAGCTGTCGCTCCGCGAACTTTTCAACTGATCCTTATTTACAATACATTTACATTTACAATTTACAGCTTTTTACAATAATTTTATTAAAATACCTTATAAATTTTCCACATTTACTTGGCCCAGATCATACAACGACTTCTACGCTTTTAAGTGACACGATATTGCTAGATAGCGATCAGACCAACAATCAAAATACAGTTTCTAATAACCCGCATTACCCATCCAATTACTCGATTCATCAACGAATCGTTAGGGAATTATCATTTTACATCACGTGACTTGGACTCATTGCCTTGACTGCCAACTACCGCAATACACGAATGTATCAGTTGCCCTGTAAAAGACGTTTAATGGTTTAATGTACTGTACAAGTCTCATAAATATGCTGATTCCCAGAACGGAAAATTATTGACTTTTCTTATTTTTAATCTCATACCTGTTTCTATTAATTTGTTTTGTTCTACGCTCTGGGCCGTCACTTGTCCTCTAAAGATGAGCTTGTGTAATGTACTGCGTCTTCCTACCAGTTCTTTAAATTCATAGACCTGTTTAAAATTTCGGTATGGAGAACCATACATGACTTCCATGTTCTAAGATTTATATTTGAAATCATTTTTGAAATGAAATATTTCCATATAAACTACTTCTTTCTTCAGCCTTAACCACAATACTGTGGTCACTAAGGTACACCACCTTACGTTGGCGCACTCGATTTTCATTATGATGGAAGTCGATGGCACTGCCGAAACGTCTGCTTTTGAGAAAACACTGGACCACGGCCAGACAGCTTGGGAAAGAATTTTAACAACAAACTACTTCTTTTTTGCCGATAACGCAGTACACATATAAAAAATTATCCCCTACCTCTTCAGCTATCATTTTCATTGATAGACGCTTCATCTATTTTTCTATAGTGGGTTAATATGACCTTCTTTTCAGGATACTTTATTTATCAATATTTAGTACTTTACTCTTTTTAAACATAAGACGTTGCAGGTAAACTACTCCTTTCCCTTAACTGATTTTCACCAAAATCTATAGGTCTTGGGTCCTCTATAACTCGAGTACATATCCAAAAAATTATTTGATTCCGTTTGAATTTGTGGCAGTTATCGTTCGCCATAGAAAAAAATCTACACACACACACACACACACACACACACACACACACACACTTTTTGGAAAATAACTTTTCTTCATGTTTTGAGGGTAGTACAATCAGAATCAGCATTTATCTCGAACATAATTTTTTTTGCCATCACCATACTTCCATTTCCTTATGGAACATGGAAGTAAAACCTGTTCTTTTGCAACGACCAATTAATGACGTTCAATGTTTTCGTTAGTACGACTTGTTTACACTGTCGTTAGAGCAGCGATGGATACGAAAACTGATCGTGTCAGTACAGTCCAAATGAATAAAGGAGTTTCATTATAAAATGACAATATTTTGAATTTTATCTTTGTTTATAATTTACTACCTAGAGTAAAGATGTGTGTCCTGAAAAATTCTACGACTGATATTAAAAATGTAACGCCATTTTTCTAAATACTGTTTTCTAAATGCACAATACTTTTCAAAAGCTGTTAAAGTTTCATGGACGCGGATGCATCGAGCGTGTCGCAGTGCAGTGTCATTACGGAGGATTATTTGGTAAAGTTTTCATACTCAGCAGAAAGCAAAGCCATTAATAATTTACAACTCTGTAGTAGTCTGCACGACTTGTTATGCTGCTCCTGTTGTAAATTCGCAGTCCCGGCGTATGCTGCATAACCCATAAGGTTAGATTACTTTACGCCAAACCTTACACGTATTTAACAAGAGTGTGTTGCTTAAGCCTACGTGTAACATGCTTTGTTACGCATTGAAAACAATTGAATTTACTGCTGCAAACGTTGAATGAAAAACTCAGCGTAATTTCTCAATAGAAACAGAAATCTTGTTAGTTGTTTTCGAAATAATATTTTATGGACATAATATGATAATTAAAAAATTAACGGCACAGGAGACTAGGCATATATCATACAATATTTTTAGAATAAATTAATGAATTAGAATATGATTTTAAAAATGTCAAATTTCATAAAAACCCATAAAACAGAAGTTTATAAAGATGATAAAACATCTATAAGGACACTCTCACATATCAAGTGAGATGTCAAAATGCTTGTCTTTTTATGGAAGATCACAATGTAAACGAATTTAAGTACAATTAAGTATTAATTAGAGAGTAATTTGGAGTGGCAAATGTAAAAACAATATATTTTAAATAATTAGTGTCACATGACTCAACTCTATTGACCAATGGGAATTTTGCTAATTTTGGTCAAGCCAGTTGAAAGAAAAAGAAAAACTCAACATTCTATTGTTAGACATAAAAGTGTACAGGTCAGCTCTGTGCTAAAAAGTATAACAAAGAATCAAATCTGAGTTGAAGAAAAAAAGAAGTAAAATTATTATAAAACCAGAATACAAATTAGATGGAAGAAAAAATGAAGATGATATAAAATAATAATAATAAATCAAAAGAAGAACAAATAAAAAGGATATCTTAAAAACATAAAGTAAAGTGAAAGTGTTTCTACTAAATGTTGGTGAGAAATTAACCTTATTATAATATCATGTTTACAACTACACAACGCCAAGATTAACTGAACTAACACTTTTAACAGAACACTAGTGAAAAACAAGAAAACTAATATAAACCAAATGGACATATTGTATAAATTATTTTATTTGAAAGGAACTGGTGGTAAAAATTTCACATCAAGCTAGGTGAACAACAAGCGGTCATCTTGTTTTTTCTTTTTTTTAATTAGAACTCTGGGTAAAGACGCCATGCCATCTTGTTGTGGTAAACTGAATTAAATTATTATTTTTTGTAATCTTCTATATAATAAATCTCTAGAGGGGTCTACGTTTGTCCCCGGTAATCTCAGAATCTACTGAACCGATTTCAATGAAACGTTACACGCTGATAGCAGGTACCCAACGGAAGGTTTTCCACTTTATTTGATAACGATAGGTTAAAAAGAACCGAAGGTATTGCAAAAAAACGCATTTTTTAAAC
Source organism: Magicicada septendecula (assembly GCA_034769895.1). Taxonomy (NCBI): domain Eukaryota; kingdom Metazoa; phylum Arthropoda; class Insecta; order Hemiptera; family Cicadidae; genus Magicicada; species Magicicada septendecula. The sequence continues at coordinate 805,081,309 of CM068368.1, read as the reverse complement.
CCGCGGCTTCGTTTGCGAATAACGATAGGTTAAAAAGAACCGAAGTTATTGCAAAAAACTCATTTTTTTAAACCCGCGGCTTCGATCGCGAATATTTGTATATGATTGTTGTGGTAAATGACGAGTTGGTAAATTGCTAATGGTACATCTCTATTAATAATATTCTTATATTGTAAGTTATGAATATTCAAAAAGTGTGAAGGAATAGATCTATCATTCATGTTTCCTCGATACGTAAAATCAAAATTTGATAATTTAGTAGATATTTACAAACATGCAGTAACACAATTAGATGAAATGTTTATTCGTATAGAATAATACAAATAGTGTATACATAAGTATATTGATATCAGTTAGTCCATTTGAATATTTACATTTTAGTAGGGATATGGAATTCTTATCAGCATATGGAATTCATATAAACTATACAATAATTCATTGTTTGATTATATTATAACATTGATTATATAGTACACGTTGATTCTGACAAACCATACTCTTCGACATTTGAATATTCAGTAGGCCTATGTGCAGTAGGAATAATTAATTGTCGAGAATTACACTTAACCTACTTCATCCAGAATTATGCGATAAGCGTCAGTGATGTAGTATCAGTGCCTTTTCTCGTTAATTTTACGTCATCGGTAAGGAATATGTGTAATATTTATTGTATTGTATAAATTATTAATTGCCCCCTAGAGATTTATTAGTATAGATCAAATAAATACATTTCCACATTTTTTTGGTTTGCAATGCCAAAAAGACGATCATGTTTAGGAAGATCTACTGCTGCTGCGGAAAGAAAGAGGCGTCTTAGAGCATCTGAAAATGACGTCGAAGGAGTCGAAATGCAATCAGCTCCTGGAAAGTCTTCAGAAAGATCTGGATTAGAAGAAGTCTCACGGGTTGAAAGTCCTACGATTCGTGATAGATTAGCGACACAAAGACGCAGGCAAGCGACTCTCAGATCACGAGGATGGAATGGAAAATTAAATAGTGGTTTCAATTATAATCCAGTTATTAACTACGCGAATGAAACAGATATCGGGTTACCGAGTATGGTTTGGCCTCATTGCAAAGCTTTAAAGTGGAAAAATGAATCGCATGGATTATGTTGCTCTGCAGGGAAAGTGCAATTAGATCCCATACTTCCTCCTCCAGAAACGTTAAAATCATTATTAAATGGAGAACACCTTTTATCGAAAAAATGTTTGAATGCATTAAGATCGTACAATTCAGCTTTTCAATTTACATAATTCGGAGCCAATGAAATAGTCGAAGCCTACTTTCCCTTCATGCCTACTTTCCAAATTCAAGGGCAAGTATATCGCGGCCTGATTTATTTATTACGTCCACTACAAATCCTAAGTGGAGAGAGATCGTCCAGGAGTTGCATCAAGCCTTTTCAGCTCAAGATCGACACGAGTTGGTAGCACGCGTATTTCATCTGAAATTGATGAAATTAATGGATTTCTTAGTGAAAGGTAAAATTTTTGACTCAGTTGTCTGCTACATGTACAGCGTAGAGTGGCAAAAAAGAGGATTGCCGCATGCGCATATTTTGCTCTGGTTAGAAGAAAAAATACGACCAGATCAGATATATTCTGTGATTAGTGCAGAGCTGCCGGACCCTGATAAAGATCCAAAGCTTTATGATATAGTTAAAACACATATGATTCATTGGCCATGTGGAACAATTAATGCACAGTCACCATGTAAGTTATGAAGGAGGGTCAGTGTACTAAACGATATCCTAAATCGCTTACAAAAGAAACGACGATAAATGATTACAGCTACCCTAATTATCGCCGACTAAGTCCTGAAGATGGAGGTTTTCAGTGAGAAATCCGTTTGAGAGATGAGATTTTGATAGTTGACAATAGAAGGGTAGTTCCATACTCACCGGTGCTTTCACGAGCTTTTGGTGCTCACATCAATGTTGAATTGTGTAGTAGTGTAAAATCCATTAAATATATATGTAAATACGTCAACAAAGGCTCCGATCTAGCTACGATTGGTATACAAAATTCTTACGATGAGGTATTACAGTTTCAAAATGGTGGATACATAAGCACATCTGAAGCTATATGGAGAATCTTCTCTTAATTACGGTATAATTAGCCGCACTATTTTTAGGTAGCCGCTACTTAGTAGTGGCTAGTACAGCAAAGTACATTGGTTTGGTTGTGTAGATTGATTTGATGTTAAAAAGTACTGTGTTATGTTATGTTTGGGTGTTTGATGTTAATAAGTACAAAATGTTATCTGTAGTGTGCGACGTGAGGCGTTGAGATACCTGTTGCTGACTGGTGTTAGGGAGCTTGTAAGGTGTTGCTGAGTAACATAAGAAACAAAAAGAAACGCATGTGGGTTCGGGAATGGATAGGTAGAAGGGATAAACTAGGTACTTCAACAACACTAATAAGAGAGCTGACAATTAGGACCCCCAATCCTATCACATAACATCATGCGGTTAGTCTCGAGAAAGTTTCGGGAGTTGCTAGATTTGGTGTCACCAAACTAAATTTGGTTTGTATACGTCTTCCGTCGCGGCACTACTTTTCAGATTTCTGAATTCTATTCAGTTCATTACGATAAGCACCAACGAGTGTTTTTTTCATTATTAAAGTATCTTCCTTTACTGTTAATCAGGGACGTTTTAGCGTAGTGAAAGCAGATTTATTCGCATCGCGTCTCAAATACTGTATGGATGTAATGTTTCACACACAATCATATTCTGTATATATGTTAAGGAATGTAATTATTTCAACACTCGACCACTTTAATGAATCACTCATTGTAAATGTAGAAATAGAACACACAAAATGCATAATACAACAAAAAAACCAAAACAAACGCCGAAAAAAGCCGAGGTGACAAAGGAGACGCTATTTCACTGCTACTGCACTGTCACACTGGGCAACTAGGACGCTACTTGGTAGCGGCTAGTGAGTCACGTGACCTCAAGGTCGGCTATTGGCTACTTCGTAGCACCAAAAGTTGAACACGTACAACTTCTCTAGCTACTAATTTTTCACTCGCCGGCGAGCGCTAGTAGCTGCTACTATGTTCCACTAGGCTACTTAATAACAGCTACGTGAGTAGCGGCTAGTGAAGTAGCACAGTGTGACACAGCCATAAGGCTTGCTTGCTTGGGTGAAAACAGAGAAACATTACATCAGAGTAGATGAGATTTTACGGGTTTTGCATGACCACACTTTGCGCGGTTTAGTAAGAAATGAGAATATCGGCAATCATTTAAATATTTTTGTTGGTTAAAGGAGAAAACTTGACAAATAAATTATTGCAAGGATTCGGTTAGTATCATTAAGGAAAGGCTGACTAGTGCTGCCAGAGATTATACACTTATCGGATGTTGAATAACAGATGGTTCCCAAATAGGCAGGTTTGCCTAACACATGAAGCGTAAAAGAAGAGAGCCAAGAAGAAGAATAAGAAGAACATGGCGATAAAGTAGAAGCCCTTACCTTATTTACAGAGTCAGCAAACAAGTGATGTACATACCTGAAACAGGAAAAACAGAAGAGTTTGATATTATGTGTCACAGGTAGGGTAAAATAAACAGTTAAATCGGTATTAAAAAGTAAAGTATTAAACAAAATCCTCCATCATTACAACTTTTCATATAGATCCAATCCAATTAAACTTAAGTGACCGAGGAGGAATCTGTCTGAAGATAGCAGAAAGGGATCAATCGAAACGTTGCGGTAAACACCGAATCACAGCGAGGGACTCAACCGGAGAAAAGGACACAGCGAAAATCTAAACATCGTCATAAACATACTTGTTTATATAATCTTTAAAATTTGTCATTAACTAACACAGTAAATGTTACGTAAGTAGAAGTTAATCATGAAATCGTTATAATCTTACACAGCAAATAAAGTATTACTAGTTATTTTATTCCTGTTAAGGAAGTAGAGAGCCCTGAGCAGAGCTGAATGGTATTTTATGATAAGACAACAAATACGTAAAAATTATGTATATTCTATTTTGACATATATAATAAGATAATATTGTTACGACGGTCTCACTGATCGTCGTATGACCAGTTTAATCTGTCCACACAAATAATAATGTCAACTATAAAGAATTCCGGACTATAATCACTTTTTACTAATACACCACTTCAAACGCACTGTCTAAATCCCCCGACAATAACTTCGAACCTCACTGGAATAAATCGCCACTTAAACTGAACTGAGCGTCGCTGAGTGCTTATATTTATACCTCGCTGAAACTCCAAAATAATCTATAATACGCGTCAACACTAGTAAAAAACTCTAGAGCGTAATTGCTTGCGGCTTTGAACACAGTAGGCCTACGCGCCGACCGGTGAAGTCTGGAACAGTCTCGGTGATGCAAGGTGCGTACATTAAGGCTAGGTGGCCACCAGATGCGGAGTGAAGCGGAGCGGAGCGTAGTTGAGCGCAGTGGAGTTGAGCTGAGTCACTTAGGGGGGCGGCAATAGGAAGCGGAGTGTACTTGAGTTGCGTTTATAACCTCGGCGATGTCAGACGTGCTAAATTTCTAACTGCGGTGAATTTCACACTCTTTTTGATGATGTGACCGCTGATCAATTTAAAAATTATTTCAGAATGTCACGCGACCAGTTTAACGAACTTCTCGATGTTATTCATAACGATATAACAGCATGTGATACTAATTATCGGAAGGCGATAGGACCAAAAGAGAAGTTAGCAATTTGTTTAAAGTAATTTTTATTTAAATATTAATTACAACAATTGAAATTTACAGTAATCGAAAATTGTTGAACAAAAATTGTTGACAATTCCTATGGTTGTCAGTGGGAAGGTGGTGTGGTGGGGGAAGTGGAGTCAGCTTCCAAACGGACCTCGGCCGAGTCAAAGCTCAGCGGAGTTGACCCGAGCGGCGTCGCTTCACTCCACTCCACTCAGCTCGGCGTTAGGTGGCCGCCCTTTCATTGAACAACATTGTTTTGATTTACAAGCTCAGTCCACTCCGCTCCGCTTCTGGTGGCCGCCCGGCCTAATGCCGGGTTCACACGGGGCGTGAATCACGAGAGTGAGCCACGCTAGCGAGCTTGCGTTCGTGGCGCTCACGACAGTGTGGAATCGTGAACAGTTCACACTTCCACGACTAGTTTATAACGACACGCCAGCAATGAACGAGCTAGTTGCTGAAAGCTGTGCTGTTGTGAGTTCCATTTTTTGTAATATTCTGGCCGAAAGGATGGTTCGCTTACGTGACACGATGACAAAAAAACGACGACAAAGACGCTGGTGGGTTAGAGAGTGGATATTGCGAAGAGGAATTTCAGGAGCAACGAATTTAGTTGATACGGAACTGAAAAATCAGTATGCAGACGATTTCAAAAATCTACTGCGGATGACTGAAGACCAGTTTGAGTATCTCTTGAAACGTGTTGGACCTCTAATTTCAAAATCTGATACAAACATGAGGAAAGCGATTAGTGCAAAAACAAAATTAGAAGTGACGTTACGCTATTTAGCCACAGGAGACTCATTCAAAAGTTTGGAATTTTTCTTTCGGGTTCCAAAAAACACAATAAGTATATTTATTCCGGATACCTGCGAAGCTATATACAATGTACTAGGAGAATACATAAAGGTAAGTAATAATACAATGTGCTATTTTTATCTTTTTTATTAGTTTTAACTGACAATGTTATTTGAATTATGTATTTTGTTATTTGTAATTACTAATTACTAATTAGTAATTTTTATATGAATTTTTATCAAAATTCCAAATTAGTTTAATGAAAATTATTTGTAATTATAGTGAACAATTCAATTATAATTATGTGTACGTACTTTACGAAAAATTAGTTTTGAAACGAAAATTAGTTTTTTATACCGTAAACAATTAAATTTATTGTAAATGGTTGTTATCTAAGTCTCTTAAAAAATAGTAGTCTTCATCATTACTGGGAGAAAACGCACTTCCTGTAGATTCCATTCCGCTTGTTGCTTGTCTTGAGTGGTCACTATCGGAGGGATTTTCTGGTGGGCACATTGTGTTTGTTAGCATATTAGTTATTGTTTGTTGTAATCTCATAGCTGTCGGAGGTCCGATACTACGTAACATGGATGCAACGTACTTACCAAAACAATCGTAACTGTCATCTTTGTTTACAGCAACTTGTGACGCGCGGTTTGATATGTCTTGCAGTTTATCGATGGCCGCTGACATAAAATTTATTTCGTAATCATGTGCAGTTTTTCTATTTTTTGTTTTCGAAGGGTGTGATTGACTAGAAGAAATATTTCTTTTTACTGTATTCCTAGGAGTTTCGATTTCCGATGTACTTTGTTGTGTGCACGGCAAGGCTTCTTCGGAATGTTCTTCAGCACTACGATCTTCAACTTGTGTTTCTGATTGTTCCTGTTCTGATGGTTGTTCGTTACTTTTGTTTGGCAATACCTACAATAACAAAAAAAATTTGTTTCAGGTACCGGCAACATTAGATGATTGGAAAAACATTGAATATGGTTTTCGAAACCGATGGAATTTTCCAGGTTGTGTGGGGGCTTTGGACGGAAAACACGTTGTCATACGAGCTCCTCCAGGAACTGGCTCTGACTATTACAATTATAAAAAAAGTTATAGTGTTGTATTACTGGCTTTAGTTGACTCTGATTATAGCTTTATGTATGTTGATGTTGGATCTAAAGGAAGAGGATCTGATGGAGGTATATTTCAAAATTCTTTATATAACGCCTTAGAAACAAACTCTCTTGCAATACCAACCGATTTTGTTATTGTGGGAGATGACGCATTTCCCTTGAAAACTTATTTGATGAAACCCTACAGTCGGCGTAATATGTCCCTGTCTGAGAGAATTTACAACTATAGAATTTCCAGGGCCCGAAGAGTAGTCGAAAACGCTTTCGGCATACTCGCGAGTAAATTTAGAGTGTTTGAAAAACCAATTTCTTTAAAATTAGAGACGGTAGATAAAGTTGTCCTCGCGTGCTGTACGATCCACAATTGGTTGAGGAAAACAAATCCCTGTTATGTATCAGGAGGTTTAATTGACTACGAGGATGAAAATCATCGTGTTTTCCCCGGATCGTGGCGTCAAGATAAAAATAGTGGCTTACGGGATCTACCAACAACTCTTCATAGAAATGCAACCCTCCAGGCACAACAAACGCGGGAAAAATACCGCGATTATTTTAATAATGAAGGGTCTGTGCCCTGGCAAAAGAAACTAATCACTTAAGTGTCAAACACGAATTGTAGTAACACAGTACTGTAAACATAAGACAATAATACAAAAAAGTTATTCAGCAAATTTTGCAAATATACAGAAATTTAATTTAATTTATAAGGTTCAGAAAATTGTCTTATTATTCTAATATGTTAATAACAGAAAAGAGAAAATATGTTAATAATGTTAATAACAGAAAAATATGTTACTCTCATATTCTAATGACAGAAAATATCGCCTACATTAAATGACGTAATACATATTTATAACTGTAATTTGCTTACATATGAAATAAGCTTAAAAATTAATATAAACAAACTTCATTTGACCTTGTGTACATGTGTCTCAAAACTCTTTGCGATTACAGTAATGTTGCAGTGAATATTGTTGTAGTGAACAAAACAAACACTATTGTCGCAGTAGGTTTGGTTCACTTTTAAAGTATTGTAGTTAACCGCCTTTCCTTTTGTGTTTCATTTTCTGTTTTCTCATGATATGTTGCTAGTGTATAATATTTGTATGATTATAACCAGTTATGTACCCACAGAGGTTTTGTAAAATATTTACTGAATTTTATATTTAAATTTCATTAAAGAAGTTATGTTAGCGAGTAGGCCTATTGTAAAATAAAAAATTAATTATTTTAACAAATAAATGTAATGTAAAATTAATAAATGTAAAAATTATATAAAAAGTTAATTTTGTACTTTTTTACTTACCGGAATGACTTTAGTGTCTCGCTGTTGAACAAAAGGATGAATAAAAGAATGCATCTTCTCGAACCAGAAGACTTTTGGTTTGTAAATATCATCTGTGCCACTTCCTGATCGCTTACTATCTGCAATTTTTTTTAATTCCTGACAGTAAGAACTTCTTAAATTTTTAAATTTTGTGATCACTTCCTTAGGTCCGAATCCAAGTGTATTTAATGCATCGCTTATTCTCTTAGCTGCGGCCGCTCGCAAATCTCTATCCCGATAATCTTCTAAACTTGGATCATACAAAACGTTTTCCATTTCATATAGTTCGAGAAAACGCGCAGTTTCATTATCGCTGAATTTCATTGCTCGCTGTGACGACATCTTGCATTCACGAAGACCTGTTCACGGCTGAAATATCAAACAGGTTTGATCCCTTCACGCTTGGATCGTGAGCGGTTACTCACGAATGCAAGTTTAACGACTGTGCGTTCACACAGGAACGTGGCGTACGAAAGCGTGACTCACGCTCGTGATTCACGCCCCGTGTGTAAGAGTCACGTATGCACACAACATTACACCTGCTTCTGCTGGGATAGTCGGGAAACATGTAGAACATATTCTGTAAAGGAGCAACAATATTGTCTACGTTTATTCCCAGACATATTTCTTATCACTATGCGTATAGTGTCATTAAGTTTATTCCCAGACATATTTCTTATCACTATGCGTATAGTGTCATTAAATTTTCTTTAACAGTTATCATTAAGTGTATACAATAGTTTGTATGCCTATAAACACCTTAACTTTATAAACTACTAAAATATATTTTAAAATCTATATATACTGGAATGTTAATATAACGGTTACCAATCAATTGCAGCGGTTCCATAAGTGTGGTCCCATAGCGCAAAATTCGTTGTAGGTCAAAATAAAACTGCAGTAACTAAAACAATAAATGAAACCGATCGAAAGGCCGCTTGGCACTTGGGTAGAACAATTTATTAATATTTGAATTTAATAAATAAATAAACACTTGGTTTAGTTCCACAGACACTATTTATTTATATGCTGACAAAACTTGGAAGCTGCCGTAACTTATGAAACAATAGTTGTCAGGAAAACAAAAAGTATCTGTGAAACTATACCAAGTGTTGATTTATTAAATTCAAAAATTAAGACAATACTATTAACTGAGATCATCGAATTAGGACACAAATACAAAAACTTACATTTCATGTTTCAATAAAGGGCTGTCAAAATCTTTTGTCCGTTAAAAAAGATTTGGAGAATAAAACTGTCCATATTGTAATGTCGAATGAAGTAAAATAACTTGGAAGGAAAAAAAATAGACGTTTGTCGATGGTGTGTTAGCGTGATATGATCTAGCAACAGTGCTCTGCCCTTCCACCACCCAACACGCAAGACACTGAGCTGGCGCTTAGCTGTCTCGTGACTGTGCACATGTAATATTAGTACTTTGTATACTGTAGTTCTTTCGTGAATTAAAAATATAATTTTCCCGTACAAAGATTTGTTTTCTACACATAGTTAGGGGTCACCGTAAATAATATTTCAATACATGATGTCTTGAATTTACATCAGGGGTCCACATCTTGTGGATACGGGTTTGGCAAAGCCGACGTGCCCTAGCTGGATTCTCACTTTGCTTCGGCTTGTTTGGGTGAGATCCCTTCCTTTAGTCTTTTCTGTCTAGCCTCCCTTGACTGCCTCTTTTTCTTTTCTGACCCCGACGCTATTAGAGTAATCAAGGGGCTAGGGTGTTTTACTTTTTCAATTCTAATTCCTTAATTTTGGATGACTTAAGATCTTATGTCGATAGGTGAGCACTGGAGATACTAAGAAACGTTCAGTATCAGAATAACTGATACAAAGCCACCAAATCCTGTCTCAGGAAGAGAAGGGTGAGGACGAATCTCATGCGCCCCAAAACAGTGGCCTTTCGGTGAAGGTATTTTAACCCTGACACAAGAGTTTCTGGTCCTCCTGGTAGGGAGATGTGCAACAGCCCAGTAATCTATTTCTTGCAAAACTTGAAGTACTTGCAGTATCCAAAGCAGCCTCGGAGTAAGGACTGGAAACTGTGGCAGTAGGAGCCTGGAAAGGATAAGGATATGCCGGAACAGGTCCTAATCCTTGTAGAGGAGAACAAAATAGAATGTTTTAAATTAGAAACTTACCATTTTTAATCCAAATATACCATACCTATACAAAATCTTTATGATGGTTTGAATGAAATATTTTTTCTTCCTTACAATAATGGGCATCATATAACAGAACCAGCGAAGCGAGTCCTCAATTTTAACATAACCGTTTACCATTATATTTTGTTTAATTCTGTTTATCAGACTCTCAGTCGGTTTTGGATATTGTCTCACGGTAACTTTTGAATGTATGATCCGATTTTCGTAAAACTTGGCACGCGTGTCCACACTTTTATCCTAGAGGTTTCTATTGCTTTTAAGAGTGACCTCCTTCAAACAAAAGGGGGCCAAGGGAAGGTATTGAGTAGGTTAAAATTGTGAACAAAATCGCAAAACCACTGTGGGATATCAAATTACAGGGAATTTTAACCAAAATATGAGTGTAGTATTCACTTTTGAAAACTTCAAAATTTTGAGACGCCAGGGCCGAAAAAAGTAAGAAAAATAATTTTAAAAATAACAAAAACTAGTTTGGGATATCGAATTAAAGGAAATGTTAAAGAAAAACTGAAATATGGTTCTTTGTTTTCAATATTTCAAATTTTGAGACACCTGGCAAAGTTTTAAAATATTCAAATATTTAATCAAAATTCTGGAAAAATTGCAAATAAATTTCCCATGTAAAGTATGAAATTTAGGAGAAATTTTTCGAAATCTGAATGAGGTGTGCAGTTTTAAAAAATTTACAGATTTTAGCACACTAAAGGCTAAACGAGGATGAAACATCTAAGAACTGTACTATCCGTATGTAGCGTTTACTGTGAAAGTTTTTTAACTTTATTGGCACTACGGACCAAAAATATAACTCCAAATTTTACGAAAATGGTAAAACTGTGTTTAGGGATGAGTTATGAAAATTTTATTCAAAGACTCTTTAATGATTTAATAGAATTAATAAGTTTTAGGAATTTTTAAAAATTTACAAATTACCTTCAAACAATTTAAAACTATGTTTAAAAAATATGCATATTGTTATCGGTTATGTATATTTGTCAGAAGTGTTTGATATAGGCCTATAGTTACCTATGGTGACATAAATAATCTTAAAAGCTAGGACAAAATTGTCTGTCATTTAGGCATTACGGTTATAAATTTAACTTAAATAAAAACAGTGCAGTACGGTAGTTTAGAAATGTTGATATTAATTGAATCATTTCTGTTTAGAATTGTTACTTTAGTAAATAATTAGTAGAGTAGTCGCAGTTTTAGTAATTCTTTCAATAATTGAAAAATTGTTTAATATTGCAATCTGCTTAATAATATATAGTTACGACGGTCTCACTGATCATCGTATGGTATTGTGGAAACAAATACAGGCACCAATGAAGTCACTAACAACCAGCTTCAATTACTCACAAACGACAGTTTGCAATTAACAAGTTTTAATAATTTAACAGTTAATAAGATTATAGCCTACTCGTACAATAATTCAAGTTATATTTGCTGTCCACACGCAATAATAATGTCTACAAATAGAGTCCCGCACAATAATGACTTTTAACTAACAAATACTTGAGACACACTGGATAAATCGCCCAACGTAAAACTGCCTAAGCGGCAGCTGTTACCTATTTATAGCCTGCAGGGTTCCATAAAATGCGTCCTTAATAAGCACTCGAAAACACTAGAGGGTACTTGAGTGCGACCTTGGCCGGCCGGCTTCAATGTTTGTTATGAGAACTCGTCTTCCCGGGCTGAAAGACCAATAGCCTTAACCACAGTTCAGTGGTCGCTGACTACGAAATCTTTGTCAGTGTTTTCAGCCTTCTGCGCTGAAGATGGCCGTCGAAGGGACAGCTGAAACTGTTGCACTAAACAACCTTGAACCAAGGTTTTACAGACCGGCAAGCCGAAGTTCTCATGACACTCTCCATTGTCTGATAACCTTCCGTAATTGCTTAACAATATGTGTTTCGTTCAAAACAGTAACCGAGTTCTGCAATCCAGAGCTTGGTAGCTTTGAAACTACTTCATTTTATTTATTTTAATAACGGTCAAGTTACGTCATTATTGATTTGTTTCAATTTCATTAACCAAAGCTTTATTCGGATTCCAATCATGTGATTTTTGGGTCTGTTGTGCCATTGCATTGTAACACGTATAACAATCCGTACAACTAAACTGTTACTTTTATATAAAAAGTAACTTCTATGTAGGTTATGAAAACACTCTACTCATTGGTGGATTGCTTGTTATTGTAGTTTGGATACAACTTTAATATTATTGGCCTTAAAAAGTTTTGAAATCTGCACTAATCAAGGCTACTCAAGAGTCTGGTCATATGACTGGAATATTTTGGTATTATTATACCTATTCCCATTTAACATTTAGTGCTCCAAAAATTGGATATGAAGCACATCAATTACTCAATGGTTGTGGCCGTACATTAAAATGTTAAATCTTCTAAGTTCGTATTAAAATACTGAGGTCAGAACAAATGATGCACATAGTAGATATAGTGTAAAAAGTAACAATTGGTTAAACGTGCCAAAGAATTGCTAGTCCTAAGTCCTACAAACCTTCTGCTCTTTAATCGGTATTTAATAATTTTCATATGGATTTAAAGTTACATATTCCACTAAAGATTACTGGATTAACCTTTAATCGTGTCGACGTAAATCCTTCAGGATCCTTTACTCTGTACCAATAACTGATTTTTCCAATGGTAATCCAATGACCACAAGATAGACATAACTGAACAACAGAAATCAGAAACTAAAACATTTATTTAAACGTAATGAAAGAATACGTTACTGTCAAAGATTTGCTGTCCTCCTTAGGTATGTTTTCTCATAAAAATGTGAGAAAATCTATAAAAGCCGTCATTGAACAAACCGATGTCAGGATATAAAAAAGTTAGCCGGATAAACCTGGTTAGCCGGTTATCTGTGCAAACCATGATAACTGACAATGAATTATAAAAATAATCACTATTCTGTTACATAACAAAAACAGTTTGTAATTACAGAATGTGAAAAAAATATTCCTGATAACTCTTTTTGTTTTACCCATCACAAAAATTCTGTGTGTGTTGGAACTAAGTGTACATAGTCATCCGATGTTGCTTTTTCTAAAAACACTCGAGAAGGGCGAATTGACCGCAGATAATATTTATACAACGATATATAATTAAAAATTACCTACGTTTAGAGTTGACGTGAAGCTGCAACAGAAATCTCTAAAGTCAGCCCTAGGCATTACATCATTACAGTTTAATGTCAGATTGTAAGCTGACTATTGGACAGTAGAAAAGGATTTACGTCTTATATTTCTGACACTGACAAGTTGTAACTCTCTGTCCGTCTGCTTTCTCCGAACTGACAGTCATTTAAACGGCATAATATATTTTTGAGTGCACGTGTCCATGTTATTATACTTTGTTTTGTGTCAAATTAAGTTACTAATAATCATGTTACTGAACACTGTGATAATATGTTTCTAGACTTACATCAGACACAGATTTCTACGAAAATTTCTTAATTTTTGTAAAGAATTTGTTTCAGCTGAAAATAAAGTTGGGTATTTAATGATTGTTGCTATATTATGAACAGGTTCAGTGAACCATTTTTGTTATGAGTGTTTCCAATATTTAATTTAAAAAATTTATATTACTTATTCTCAAGTAACCTAATGTGATTCTGTATGGCCACGTTGTATTTAACATTAGTGAGGATCTACGTCCAATATTCATGGGGTTTATTGCCAAATTTGTGTCTACAATTGTTTAGCTTTATATACTTCAAGGCGTCACTTACGTTTTTGATTGATGTATGCATAATATATTCACAGTATAGATATTTATCATGACAAACGTTTGGTTAATGATAATTGTGTTACATTTTAGAGTTTTGTGGGAGGACACACATTCACTTACATATGTTTATTTTTAAATTTATTTATATTTATAGATGGTAAATTACTATTGTATTATTTAATCTTTTGTGTCAAGTGATCGCAAAACCAACAGGTATAATTACGTACTAAATGGAAAAATATATTGCGTTCTTCAAACGTATATTCTGTTAATGCTAAATGTGTTATTCATTGGCAAATAACGTTTTCGCCTCCATTTCTATCATACTTCTGTACTGAGATGACAACAAATGTTGCCGGAGGCAGCAGCTACGCAGTTCGCAGCCCCGTCTGAGGTAAATAATGAAGTTAATCTGAAAACAAATTTCAATTAAGTCCTTTTCAATATTTAAAATTTTTTCTTCGTTTCTCTATACTTTAATATATTATGATTTTCTCGAGTTTAAAAATAATACTTTCTTATACGTTAAAATTTTGTTCAGAGTTTTCTGTGTTTGATTTTGTATTCGATTTCCTTCAATTCTCAAATAATATTGCATATTCAATTTAATTATTGCTTATTGATCTGACGATAATGATCAATCATTTCGTTTCGTGTTCCTATTAAACGTGTTAAATGTTATAAAGCGTGCAGGTATTATAAAGAAATTAAAAGTAAACACAAAGGGAGTAACTTAAAGATATTACAGAATATCGATTCACAGACATTAGATATTTATGTAACACCGTCATGACGTAATTTTATGTGACAAAAGTGTTTTGTACAAAATTGTTAATCTCTTAACTGTGGTCCAAAAAATATTTCTTATCTAGCTTAAAAATCGCCGTAAATTTAGTTCAGTTTCTATCAATTTTGCAAACGTTTAATGCACTTTAATTATGCACCCAATATCAGCATATCAGTATCAGCATTATATGATACTGATATAATTAATTTAATATGCGTTCAATATACTTTAATATTGAAGTATCAAATTTTAAAATAGTGCATTAATTTTAAATTTTATTTTAAAATAGTGCTTCAAATTCTAAAAGACAACTGAAGTACCCCAGCACTTCTGAACGGATGGGATCTGGACTATAAGGAACTGGTGCCATCGACAGGTTACAGAAATGAGCTATTTAAGGTCGGTAAAGGTATACACGCGACTCGATCATACAAGAAGCGAATATATTAGACAAGAACTTTATATAGTTTTCCTAAATGGCCTCATTCACAATTATAGAAATTGCTAGAAACAACATCAAGAAAGAATGGACACTACCCGCTTTCCAAAGTTGGCTTATGAGTATGAGCCGGTTGGAAGGAGATCTGTAGGCAGGCCAGTCACACGATGGCGGGAGTCATGAGGCCGGAACAGGAGAAATCCTATCCATAAGTGATGATGATTATTATGATAATGATGATGATGATGATATACTTTAATAATGAGTAATAGGGTTATTACAAGTTAAATTTCTATGTTATTACAAGTTAGGTCTCTAATAAATTTGATTAGTACAAACATACTATAACTTTAGTTATTTATACAGGAAAAGAACAACACAATTAAAAAAAATAGAAAAATTAAATATTCACTAATTAGCGAACAAATAATAGAATGGCTCCTTAAGCTGAGTATTCAGCTACATAAAAGAGAGATTAAACTTTTCCTTCTTTTGACCACAGAAGACTGTGAAAGCCGTCGTAATTACTTTGTGCGTAGTTTCGTTGGGTACCGTTATTTTGCCCGGATTACTGCTGTACACTTTACAACGCCAATCGTAAAATGACTGCACAGTGTTTCTCTTCCAAAACAGTCGTGCGTAATGTAAGTGCAAAAAGTTACGGCATTACGTTATTTTATGCACATTTCGAAAATCAATTTAGTGTGTCAACGACTTATAAGCATCAATATTATAAAAAACGTTGTGCTGAAATAAAAGCGCTACTAACAAGCACAATTAATTGAAAATTTGATAGTCCAATGCTTGAGCTTAATAACATTTGGTATAACATATATGTGTGTGTACTAAACATTAAGATGTATCAAATGTTTTGGTCACCTGTGCAGAATGAAAGTATATTTCAAAAAAATACAGAAATTCACTCAAAATATAAAAATAAAATTATGATACTGACGTAGAAGGAAGATGAGTCTCATCGAGACTCATAACGTAACCATCAATATTAAGCCTGTTTAGAGTTGCGTAACGGAAAGTAATAACGATTGACATAATAATCTGATGAGTATTCAGTTGTAAATATCACTTTTCTTGACAGCGATCAGTGTATACAGGAGATAGCGGCAAATGCCAGTCAGTCAGCGAGTTGTGTCTTGTAATTAGCGGAAGTGCATTAAGTGGTTTTTACTACTTAACTCCAGTTTAATAAATTTAATAAGGAAATAAAAATCGTCGTTATTTACCGTAAATAGATTACGGTGGCTTCTTTTTACAAAAAATGTCTCCTAAATTTTAAGAAACCTAATGATCATATTTGGTTAAACAAACAGTGCCTAATATGCACTGTAATATGTACAGTGCCTGGTATCGGTACTTTATTTTGTTTCAAACAGTAGAACAGGGACCTCTGTTAAACCGTTTAACTGGGCCCTTTCAATTGCCCCTTGGTCTAACACTACCTCAACCTCTTCCCGTGGAACATACATTTCAAATCTCTCAGTTGAAATCTGCAGGTCTAAAGCTTCCGTAACTAGTGAAACAATTGTCAGAAAAATAAAAAGTATCTGTAAAACTATACCAAGTGTTCATTTATTAAATTCAAGGATTAATAAATTGTTCTACCCAGCGCCGAGCGACCATTCAATAAGTGTTTTTCAAATTCAATAAATGCAAGTGAATACTCACACTTAATAAGATTTGTGATTGTTTTTCTCTGCTGTCGATTTTATAGACACCATATGTCCTGTCGATCTTGTATCGAAAAATCCCATGAAACAGGAGAGAATAACGTAGCTTCATAAGCTGCACATCTCTTTTCTAAACAACGTAACGATTTATGGTACATAATTTATCCTGACGAGTACTTTGTGTGGTTACTTGTTTATATTTAATCACTTCAACCGCTACACACATCTTGATAACTATGTGCTTAGCCTTAGTTATAATTAATTAAACATATGCTTATAAGTTAGTACACGATGTAGGTAATAAAAACTGCAACAAAAAAGTTGCTTAGATTTAAAAATTAGGGGAGTACATGGATACAAAATTTTTGATTTCTCTTTACGTCCTCCAATACTGGATTACAAAGTGAGATAGCTGATATCCGTAAATGTTCTAGTTCACTACGTAAGATTACTTAGGTAACAGAACGTTTGGTATTATGTATTGTTAAACTCTAAATTCCCTTTCCTCCGGTGTATTAACGGCAAGCTTAGTTGTCTACACGAGAATGATTGCAAACACGTAAATTAGTTAAAAAACATATTGCTTTGTAACAAGTTTTATCGACAAAATATGGATATAAATACGTAACCACACACACACATACACTTGTATAGTTTATTCACATTTATATTTTGTACACTTATATTTACATTTATATATTGTATACAAATTCAGTGTCCATAGCAAACGAACTTGTAACCTTCACGTTCAATTGTAAAGACTACAACGCTTTCGTAAACTACGACAAGGAAATCGACTATTTCAATGAGAACTAAGTTTCTATAATTTAAAATAACCAAATCAGATAGTAAAATAAAAAATTCACGGTAACAAAGGTACCGCTGTAAATGAAAATATATGTGTTTGAAGTGCGCGGGCGCTCACAAACACAAACACACACACACACACACACACACAGTGGTGTTACACCAATGTATACTGATTGGTTCTGTGTAGACGGTCGTTTACCTGAATAATAACTTCGATGTAACTACAGACCGTTATTTATTTACGGAGTAAACAATAAGATTGTTACCTACGATTAATGCTTAATGGCGACGTTGAAGAAGTTTACATACAAAGAAACCATTAAATAACGGACTAGTAATTAGAAGCAAGAGGAGTTTATAGAAAAGAGTTGGGTTATATTTCTTCTTCAGTAAACAATGTCAAGTTAACGCGACACGTGTCAAAGAAACACTTAATCATAAAGAAAAGTAACGTTTTAATTCAAAGTTGTTTCCATTTATTACATGTTTTAAAAGATTTTAATGATATATAAGTTATTCAATAAAAACTGGCGAATAAGATGTAGTCTTGTTGTACCTATATTAATTCTCACCACATTGCAATTGTAGTTCTCGACTCTCAGTATTTAAAACAATAAATTTTAAGTACAGTTTCACACAAAGTCATTACCACATTGTGGCTGTCACGGTACGCTCTCCTGCTGAGAGTATTACTTTTCTTCTTGTTTACTTCTCGGTTACTTTTCTATTTGGTTGCGACCGTCTCACTGTTAGTCGTATGGTACAGTGGAAAACAAAACACAGACACCAATGAAGTCTCTAATTACCCGCTTTAATTAATCACAGTTAATAATTTGGTAATCAAGTCGTACAATAATTCAAGGTAAATTTGTCCGCACGCAATAATAATGTCAAGTAATAGACATTACTTATTATAATGTAATAGTCCACACTAATTATAACACAGTAAACACTTTCCACAAATCTTCATCAATAGCTCGATCCGCACTAAGGAAATCACTCAACGAAAATGAACTGACAAAGCCAGCTGCTGTGGCGAATATAGGGAGGGCAGGTGTTCGAGAACAACTTTCCATCCTTACTGCAGTCTGCCACCATAATGCTTATTTCAAGTGTTCTTGAACATTCTTGAAGGTAGTTTAGTTTTACGTGAGTAGACGGCCTCGATACAGACGAGGCGTGCTGGGCTAGTCGATAAGAGCGTAGAACGACACTCTCGATTGTCCTAGAGTGTTCCGTAATTGCGTAGTTTACCTGTCAATTACGGCGTCGTCTTGATTGCGAACACGCCAGTTTCGGTACAGTCGGCTACCTGGAGAGAATCAGATTGTTCTGACAATTGAGGTGTATTCCAGGTTGAGAAAAACCAAGGACATTACATACTATTGGTTCATTCTGACATAGGGGTACCTAGTATTAACTAACTGTGTTAAGTCAATGAAAAGCTACTTCTAAAGCATCATTCAATTTACTGAACGTGCGGAAAAGTCGATTTTTAAGCCAGTCGGTAGTGGGTGCCTTCTCTCAGTGGGTAGCTTGATTTTGACGTGGATGTCTCGTGAAACCGTTTAAATTAAGTTCATCTTACGCAAGTTCTTATGCATAGTCTCTACCACTTCTCTGAGGTGAATTGGCGGACAACGTGCCAACCTAGACACTGATGATGGCGTCCGATGGTGGGGCCGAAACGTTTGTTAATAGCAACAACAGTGGACCGCGGCCTAACAGCCCGGCTGATAATAATATCTCGACTAAATTCGTCTTTTTATTTGACTTAGAAGTCTCCGTTATACTAGCTTCGTCGTGCTTACTTGCTAAACTGCTACCTGTCATGCTCCTGACGAGGACGACGCCTTTCAGTGTCTGCACAACGATTTAGGACTTGGCAGGTAACAGTTTAGCAAGTAAGCACGACGAAGTTTAAATTAGTGCTTAGTCCCACCAGCTTTATATTATCATATCAATTTATTATTATTAATTTTTACTTTGTAAGTTATTTAAAAAAGCTATTACTTTTTAATGTTTTTACTCTTTTGCTGTGCTGGACCAACTAATAGTCATACAGCTAAAATATAACTAATAGTCTAATAAAGCTAAAATAACTTTAAGCCACTGTCTCATGAATCCAGTCCGGAATTTCTTCCAGGATTGTCTAAAACATTGTAACATGGGTCCCTATCTTCTTGTTAGGAAGAACCCCCAAAAAAAACAACTGTGGCTACATTATTTACTTTCTTTGTTCTACCTAAGTCTACAAGGAGAATATACATCTGAGGAAAGATCAAAATGGATTGGAACTATTTAGCTGTCGTGCAACATGATGTCGAATTTCGTAAAGGTAATATTTGTTATGTGTAAGGAAGGGCTGGAAAATGCTGTCTCCACGTTTTACCTTGCGTATTGCCGCCGGCTTTGTCAGCTTACACTTTTTGTTTGGTTTTAGTTAATACACTTTCAGACTTTAAATGGGTCACATACCACAGGCCAAGTCGTTGTTCGTTGTACGCGGTCTGGACACGGGATATTTGGGTGGCAGTGACGAACTCTAGGTTGATTTATAACGAACTCTAACACGCAATCTGGACAAAAGTTCAGTATGTACGGAATCTGGACTGTACGCAACCTGTACGCAATTTTGAACAAAACCGTGACTACAACCTGATCAGCGGGCAAACACACAGTTGCACCTAGATTAACCAAATGTAGAATCATTTGTTTGGTTTCAACTATAAAAATCTGAATTGGGAATCACGTGTTGTAAGTCACGTTAGTAAGAGTACAAAACGAATTGATACAACAGCGACTAATTTATTTTGACTTAAAGTTTAATTTCACAACAGCTTAGAACGCTTTGATATTTTACAATTATAAAGAATTTAATAAACATTTTAATAAAGAACACATTTTACATTCAAACAAAAGATAAAGTCTAACCAGGACTTAACGATGATATAGAAGATTGTATAAGAGCTAAAATTTAATAAGATTGATTTCAAAGTACGAATCATGTAAATGGAAACTGTCAGTTGCTATTATGTAGTCAGCAACTATAAGACTGTGATGCCTTAATGAATTTTTGAAGGTAATTAACTGAAGATATTCTCACAGTACGTTAGAGATTGTTAGCCATCATACAAATTAATAACGTCAAACCCGTGGATAAAATTTGTCTAAACTCAATACTATGTAACCAATTACAAATTTTTGAAAATAAGATAAAGAGTAAGCGTGAGATGAAGAAATACTAGCAAAGGGGAACACAGCTACAGAAAGTAAAGAATGTTGTGTCATCGTAGCTCATAGGTAACTGAAACGAAACAGGAAATAAGGAAAAATAATAAAAAATTTTCACAACAAATTAAGGAAACGATTAAAACTTCGAGTTAGAGCTAGGATTTACCGTAGCAAATGGAAAAAACATAGCAATTCGAGCAGATATTAAACATTAAATTACAACGAGGTGGATATTACTAAACATATTTTCACTTGGTATTTGTAATGCAAATTTTATGACAAATGTACTGAACAGACAGTAGTACGAATCAGGTAAATGATAGCTGTAAGCTGCCATCATGATAGTCAGCAACTGTAAGACTCTGACGCCTTAATGAATTTTTGTAGGTAATTAACTGAAGATATTCTCACACGATATTGGAGTTTGTTGGCCATCGTCAAAATCAATAATGTCAAACTCTTGGCGTAAACATCAGTGACGTAACTACCGGGGCATCAGGGGGCTCAACCCTCCCTAGAGCTGTTAAAAATGCTCAACCCCCTATTTCATCGAAATTCCATAATTCAATAATTTATTTGTAAACAAATTACATGCGTTAAATTAAGGTTTATAAAAAGTTATAGAAATAAAAGTAATCGGCTTATGATATTTGTGAAACTTTAACTTTACAATATACAGTTAGAGCTTTCTTAATAATGTAAATCCTTCGGCATTCGGTAAGTAACGCACGTATTTGGAAGATACTTCACGTCGTTGGATTCCTCAAAAACTTTAAAAAACAATTTATAAAGGGACGCAAAGAATTTATAAAATGTAATGGGAATAATACTGAATTTCCCATTTGCCGTGTGAAAAGCAGGGAACAAACCTTCAAGCTAGTCTCATCCCCCCCCTAGAAGCTAGTCTCATCCCACCCCCACAGGGGCAGCTCCTAGTTACGCTGCTCGTCCGTATAGTACAAATAGTAATAAATCATGTCTACTGGAGGGGTACTTCCAAACACTACTACAATGCGGGGTTTCTTTTGTAGAAATGCCTGGTGCGGAATACCCGATGACACAGTACATGCAAACAGTATACACGTATTCAAGTTTAAGCTTATTTGGCGCTACACATGAGCCATCTGACTTGGTTAATTATGTATTTCTGTAGGTATTCTATTATGAATTTTTGACAAAACTGTTGGCGATAAGAGCTAATTGGACCTATCAAGGATTGTTTTGTGTTGAATTAAATATATAGCAAGGACATTAATAAACCGTAACTCGTCAATGCTCACAGTTTGTGGTGAGAAGGAAATTCCTAGTGCTGTGAATTTAATGAACATTATAAACTTTAATAATGCGAATAAAGATATTAAAAAATAAATTGCATGCGTACGTCATATCTGAAACTGCAGTAAGTCAGTTTTGATAATTTAGATCTGTGAAACCAAATAATTTAGTAGAGTAATACAGAATGTTTGTATTATTAGCTAGCAACGGCTAACGGCATTTTAACCTCATATCCTAATTATGTAGTTCGTGTACACCATTACGGAGCCTCAAAAGATATTCTATGCGCCGCATTTAAACAAGATTTGGTTCCTATAATTTAAACTTACCCAAAGTCGGAACGGGTAAAAAGTTTTAGAAACAAATTTTATTTTTACAGATATTGTTTACCTTATACACAAATAATTTTTCTGATATTGAAAGTCGCAAGAATCGAACACATCATTGGAACTACGATATATGCTAAGATCAGTTTTTTCGACTAACCCTTACAGTATTGAAACCTGCAAGAAGTAGATACGAGTTACTTACAAAACAAAGATAAAAAATTGTGGGTGCGTGTACTTATGTACGCGCGTTAGAAGTTATACTTCTTTCTCGTGACTGAAAAACTAAGGGTTAACATGCATGCTAAAAATTCATACGAGTATAACGATAAGAGGAGTGAAGGGAGATGGTAAATACGATTATCGGTTATAGATACCGCATCCAGCTGGACCCGTGAAAAATATTTGGAACGGATTGCGGTTTGGAGTTAATAGATTGGAGATGACATGTAGCAAAAGTTCTTTTTGTTTATCGTTATTATTATGCCATTTTTCATATGGTTGACGTTTGAGAAAAACTCTTGGCCTCTTAAGTCCAGCTCGAAGTATATTGCAATAATCTTCGTCTGAGGAACTATTGTTATTTTGATAAAAAGAATGAAACTCAGAGTAATCATTATTTTCGAGATTAACCCTAATATATTTATAACAATTTGAATTCAGGCTCATCTTTTCGCATGGGTGATAATATAGTTGTAGATCGGCAAAGCCTAAAAGTTGCTTCAAATCTTCACTGCTGAGGTTTATTTGCCACTATTTTTTTATAGCATGTAAAGGTGTGTTTGTGTGTTTATAATATAACTAATAGGCCTATACACTAAAAGATAAAATTCAATTCAATTGAATTAATTTAAATTTAATATTATAATATTTTAGTAGAGCAAAATTAATTTTTTATCAACTAGCTCAAAATACTTACGAATAGTGTATTACAGTAATGGATTTACTTTTCGATAGACTTCTGAATATTTAAATGTGATCTATAATTTAAAATATAGAAATATATATATTAGATTATTGGATTAAAGCAAACATAATGATTGAATACTTATCGAAACTTTTATTGATTTAATATAAAAAATACTTTTGAAATTAATACTTACGAAAAATGAACCACAAATATTTTTAAACACTTATTAAAATTTGGTTAGACAATTTTTGTCACCGAAAAACATTTCACAGCACAATGTATATAAAGTTATTTAATTATATATCCATTCACGATCAGCACCAGCAGGTGCATAGGGGCCGCGACCGAAATGTTTTGGTTTTTTGGCCACAGGCTCGTTTTCCACGGCTAACTTCATCCTGTTAACTTTCCGTTTCCGTTGCATGGTGCGCGCGCATTTCGTTACATACTAAAAGTTCACCCTCAACGCGCCTAAAGAAGTGTAACTTCAAAAATAAATTACACAATTAAATTAATGTTTTCAGTTTTTATTAGAATTGACAAAAATTGCGTTAATGTTTGAGTGCTGTTCCTATTTTTGCAGCGCAAAGACATCTTAAAGACATAAACTGCAGACATTTCATTGCATACAAATTTTTACTGTACTCATTAACGGCAAAAACTTTGTTATTCATAGATTTATTCAACAAACTATTAATTATGTGTACTTGTTGCATAATGTTGAAGTGCATTTTGAACAGCTCGTAATAGTGCACACGTTGATACGTACTATATCTTGGTGTATCTATGCAATAAAATGCGCGGTTTGTAGTAAACCCTCGCTACTTTTTTTTGGAGTGTATACTCTATTCCAGAAATTGTAACCACTTCTTAATTTTTCCTGAGTCTAAAACATAAACTTTATCGGTTTAGTGCACATACTGTATGTTTAGAAATATAAACAAAGTATTTAAATACGTAGGATATCCGAAATGCGATTTACGGTAGAGTCTATGATATTTATAAATTTTGAAGAACACTAAATTAATCAAACTAGTGGTTTATTGACAGTTTACTGAGATCATCATTGAGTTTGCATATTTTTATGAGGTTAAAGGTATTGCAGAAATCGTATAATAAGATTTTAAAAAAATGATTTCTATACGTAACATTTCAGCATAAATGGCTATTTAATTGCTCCTTATTTGAATACCACTAACTAGCTACTAGTTATGTAAGCTTAGACGCTTATTAGATTACATATTTGTTACAGAATTTCCAGTAACGATATCAAAAGGAAGTAACCAACACTATATTAAGAAAGTAGGTTGAACGAATTAGAATCTACTATGAAGTATAGAATTCTTATAAAGGCTTCTAATAAAGTTACTATTTACTGAAAAAGTTAAATTAGCCAAAGGAACAGAGAAGAAAATTACGCAACCTATGCATCCGTTTAATATCCGTTCACCAGCTACGAGTGCTTAAACAAAACAAATTAAATGGCGGCTTAAAAAAACTGCTAAATAATAGAAGACCTTAAAAAATTTTTAGTCACATATGTACTAACATATCAATTTTTATTTAAGTTATTAAACATTGATTTTTAAGGTCCTTTCAATTAACATTGATAAAAGAGCGTTTATAGCAGTTGGGAATGAAAAGATTTGTATTCTTACAATCAACACTTTGAATGTACAATATTTCATGTATGTTGATCTACTATTTACTAGTTACTAAAATACTGATTTACATTAATAGAGTGCTTCACTGTATTTTTGTGGCTGAAGAGAAACATTTTTGTAGAATTTGTTTATAGTTTCTAAACCATTTACAGTTTGCTGGACAGTAATGGCAAACGTTAATCCGAAGGAGAAACAAGATAATAAGGAATACTTGTATCATATGCTATGCAAAGACAGTGTACAATAATATACAAACTTAGGATTTAAATCACTTTTAATTTATTTTTATTAATTTCATACAAATTATAGACTAGTCTATGTTTAGAGAACGCCTTAATATTACATTTTGCGTTTCAAAGAATATTTAAAAATAATATTATATAAGAGATATAAAAATTGGAAAGATGCAAGTTACTACAGAAACATTGAGAGAATTTCGCTGTAGGCCTGGTCACGTAAATCAAAAGCAGCATCAGGAAAATTTATTTCACAACATAGATCAGAGATTACTGTCGCGTTGCGGTCCTCTATACAAATAGAACCCTCCTTTCATAAGTCTTGAAATGAATTTACGTACTTTCAAGTGTATACCGAATTATTGCTAACAATGTAAATCCCTTTAAAATATACATATTACTCATTATAAATAATTGTCATTATATAAATAAAGGAATTAAGCTACATTAAGTTGATTATAATATTATATAAGATAATGAATAGGATTATATATTAGGTGAATATTGTTTGTTTCGTAAATTTTTGTACTGAACGTACAATACATTACAAAAACAACAACAATGCATTTTTTATACATATCTATTACAAACTGTGCAAAATGTATGCGCGATAAGTAATCTGTAACGATTGAGGAAAAACAAACTAAACACAGGTATAAACTGAAATTACAAAATTAAAAAACATACATATTCGCAAAGGAAACTGCGTTGGTAAAAACAATGTCTTTGATCATAACTTACGAAAGTAGCAAACGTAGCTTAGATTTATAAGTACATAAGTTTATGAGCTTTTTTTTTTAAATTGGCCTATCGAATACAGTAAGAGAATATTAAAAAAATAATACAAGTGACGACAATTAGATTTATTGCATTACGTTTTTATTGTCGCTATAATTTTGTTGCTATCCTAGTCCATATTATTAAAATTTTGTGATTCGATGAATTTTTGAATTATCGTTGCCTCCATTATCGTTAAAACCCATTCACAATTCATTTGCTTTGTCCGTTATACTATATAATATCTATTTCTTCTATTGTAATCTTCGCGCATAATCTATCTATCCTGTGCAGCTGTCATCTCGGTCAGACGTTCACCCAAACGTAGTTGAGGTGAATATTTTATAGGAAAACAATTTGATTAGTATTACATTTTTGGTAAGACCTAGATAATGCGTTTAATGTAGTCACATAAAAGAAGAAAAGAGTGTTCATCTTATGTTGGCAAGTATCTATCATGTACTTTTTCAGAATATTTTGTATTTGTCGTCAATTAAACTACGTTGTTATTAAATTAATTGGTAGACAAAGAATTGGAAATTAGACAAAGAGTCGGCATGATGTTTTAGTGCCTTCTGCAATTTATTTCAGTGTACTGGTAAGATTCAAGAAACTAATCCGACTAATTAATAAAAACATTTATACAATTTTTCAAGGCCAAAAATTTGTATTAAGAATTAGTCATTTAAGTTATTTAATTTCTGAAACAGTAAAACGATATTTATTGTTTACGAAATAAAGATGTCATTTAAAAGGCTTACCTCCAACATTCAATGTAAGGAAATCAAAAATTTGGCCTTGTAGACCCAACTGCATTTAAAGAGTATATTCCAAGTAGAAATACAATTACTAACCTGATATAACATCAGTGGGCTTGTTATGAAACTAGGTTGGCTAAACATAAATAAAGTGTAATTTTTCTAAATTGTTTGCCCACAAGCACATAGTAATGAAAGTTTATCGTTTAATATTAATAAAGTAAAAGGTTTGTATTATGTTGGTACTAAGAGAGCCAATTTTACGTTGTTATCGTGTACTGTACAGTCATTTCCGTTATACGTTGTTTCGGATATTACATGGGCATTAACATAGCATTGTGATTACTTTCATTATCCCGTATTTCTCATTACGGTTAATACGATCACGAGGTATAAAAGAGTTGTAAAGCTTATAATGGTTTAAATTGGTTTTAAATCTAATGGAAATAAATAAACCTTCATTACGTCTATCCTGGAAAGGCAAAACTGTGTACACTCTGTTTGTTAAACGAACACAGTCACCGTGAAGAAAAAGCTTCTAAATATCTGGTGATAAATTTTAAACTGCCATTTGGACTTAACTTTTACAAACACACTGATATTAGTGAAGGAAAAGAAAAAGGGAAAACAAAGAGATTCGTAAAACTGTTATACGCTTTCCTGTATACAGAGAATATTTTTATTGATTTTTAATTAGTAACTCAAAAATTTGTTGAGATACCAAAAATAACGTTCACTGACTAGTAATTACTTATTGGTGGTCACCTTAAAAACTCTACAGGGGTGTGTAGGTGCTAACAATTATAAAATATACCAGATTGAGTAGCAAAAGGAGAGAGAAAATTGTACTATATAGGAACTTATGTTCACACTGCATAAGGTAGGACACTTTTAAAGGCATCTTCAGGCTATTTCTCTACAATATATTGTTACGACGGTCTAGCGATCGTCGTATGGTACAGTGGAAAACAAAACACTAGACACCAATAAAGTCGCTAATCAGCAGCTTCAATTATCACAATTAAACAGTTTGTAATCAACAAGATCGTCTCTTACAACAAACCAAATGGAAATTGTTCACACGCAATAATAATGTCAGCTAATACAAACACAATTGTATTACAGTTGTCCCGCACAATTAAAACACATCACACTTCGCCACAAAACGTCGACCCGCACTGTGTAAATAGCCGAACAATAACTCAAAAGTAAGCAGCATGTATGGGCTATTTATAGTTTGCAGGGTTCCATAATATGCGTCCTTAACAGCAATTGAAAATTCTAGAGGACACTTCAGCGCGACCTTCACAGAACACGCACAGTTGGGCTAATTTAGAAGCAAACTTGAACAACGCTATCGAATGTTCGAGATTGTTCCGTATTACGTAACACTGCCTCACACATTACAGCTGGTATAGCCGAGAACATGTAAAACGTTCTGTAATGGTGTACCATAATGTAATTTAAAATAAGAATTGTATAGGTTTTTCGTGTAGCTAACTTTTATAACACTCTGACTGTGTAATAAAAGCAGCCAATACAATGGAATTTGTCTTGTAAAAGATTTAGACCATGTGGATTACAGAGCCAAAGTAGACAATTTGTCGTCGAGTAAACAGTTCACACGTGGCGGCAGGTTACTGGATTTGTTAATTACGCCTGAATCGGCTAAAGAATGTACTTAACTTTACAAATATTTTTCTTATCAGTAATAATTTACAAGGTGTTTAGCAACTGTAGTCAGGAGGCTTGTGAGTAGACGAGTGAATGGGTAATATAGACCCTACTGAATACTGGAACACGATTATATGGCATAATTCACTTCAGTACGCTGATTGAGTTTTATAAAAATTTTCGGACACTCAACATTTTAAAATATTGATGAAATGACTAGAATTGTTAACCGAAGGACATATACCGGTACACGTTTTGTTATCAATTATTTAATGTACATAACTTCTGTGATGTTTATAGTTAAAATTCATAATTTCCGTGTCTTTTATCTATACTTAGTTGTCGTTTGTAGGAAAGATGTTTTCTAGTTCTATTTTGTATAAAATAATTCATTAAGAACGGTACTTGTTAATTGAGGTTTTAGTAAAAAACTCAGTTTATTGACAATATTTAAAAGATTTTTTTAAATTTTATTTAACGTCATGTCTATAACAATAAATTGCAGGTATCACTATAACCGTTTTGGAGGAGCGGATTTACTTAAAATACCTATGTAAGCAGTTTTATTTAACTACTTACAAAGTTGTTAGTTGACAAGTAAGGCTTTATATAACAATACAGTTAAAAAATAAAAATAAAACCTTCTTATTCCTTTGTAAACTTTTTTCTACATGGCTTGCATACTTCTATACTAAACGTATGGTAATACTGTCAAATAGGAATTATCTTTCTCGTCAATAAATTAACACTTCAAATAAAAACTTGCAGTAGGTTTTATTAACTCCCTTTGACCAAGTTACTTTTGATTTTAATTCAATTACTTTGCTTCACCTGCAAAACATGCAATTAGTTAACCATCTAATTTGTTCATCTGAATAGAAGAGCATCGAAAGGTGAAACCGGATGTATACTCGGTTCAAAATTATACTTTTTATCTCTGTTTTTTCAGTTTTTTTATTTCCCTATATATGACTCCACAACAGAATACTTTGCAATCTTATTTTATTAAAAATAGATAAAATATAATTTAAAAAAAAAACAATTTGTAAATTGTAGTTTTTAATTTTATTTAAAAGTTCAGGTGACTAGTTTTGTTTTTGATGCACGAACGATTCTACGACACGTTAAGGACAGTGTTGAAATTTATCTGTGTCTGCATTTACAAATTATAATAACTTTGAAATTCAGACAAACCAACGTTAAGCTATTCCTAAATACACAGATAAACAATAGTGCTTCAGTTTCAATCAAATAATTGCAAAAAAAGTAAGTTACTTCTAGTGAAAGAAATAGAGTGAAAGCAAAGAAGAAGAAAGGAAAATGGGATTAATAGACATAAAACGTAAAACCGTTTGGGTTTTGGGTTTACCAGTAACACTTTTATGAGACAAGCGATATACAGTTTCTACACATAAATTAATTACGAACTGTTTACTTACTTCAATGTACTATAGTGGCTGGAGCCGCGTGGGAATAGCAAACGCCAAGCTTACGTCGGGAACGTTGTAATGTCGAGTGAGATAAGAACACTTTCTAAACAAACGCCTGGACTGAGAAACAGACTAGAGAAGCAAGTTCAACATAAACTATACAATTTGACTGGTATAGATTATACAACTGTGATTTATTTTGATTTGTAATTGTAATACATATTATTTATGAATTTCACGTATTTACGATATTTTATGTCTGATTCAAGTTATCAGTATATCGTATTGCATAATTTTAAATTAATGTAATATAGAGAACTTTTAACTCTACGTTAGTATTTGTGTCACAAAACTGGTCAACCTAAAGTATTTTCATTGATAGACAAAATAAAAAGAGACTTTTCCAGCAGCTCTCATATATAACCGATGTTTATATATTAAAAAGCGTTAAACATAATGGAATCGTAACTACAACTATTTGGTTACAAGACTTATACAAAAGTGTTCTTCAGTTAAATTTTTCCCTAGTACGATGAAACATAGGTTCGCGGTAAATTCCCACAACATGAATCTCAAATTAAAAAATAAATTTTTAGTTTCTTTTCAAGACAGAAAATTTGACCAGTATATCTAAGGTTTTTATGAATTTTTCAGTGAAGGATTTGTGAGGATCGGTCAACCATATAACACAAATTTTAACTTATTTGTGTCGACGTTTCGACAATGTTTATTGTCATCATCAGGACAATTGTTGCTGACGCCAAACACACAAATGTGACAGTTAAAATTTGTGTTATTATATTTTTGACAGATTCCCACACACCCTTTACTGAAAAATTCATTGATTGACGGTCACTACGAATTTAAGGATTTAAGGTATTTATACTCTAGTAATTCTTGGCATGTATGTGAGACACCACCAAATCAGAAATTAAACAAGTCTAGACATTATGACAAAGATTCGTAAGGTGTTAAAATAAGGTTTGCGTGCTGAGCAAGAGGATCGAGGATCATATACAAGCAATGAAGATAAGATCTCTTCGTACGGTGAAGAGTTTTGAAAAGAAAATAGATTGTGGAATACTGATATTTGAGACAAGTTTAATATTTTTAATATATTGTAAAATAAATTAAGAAATTTAAAGAATTGGATTAGATTGGAATTTGGGGCGACGGAAAGGTCAGTGAATATTTAACAGGTAATTTACCGGTTTCATTAAATGTGTACGAACTTAGACTGTGTAATGGGGATTGTTTAAAATTGTTGTTTTACAGTAAATAAGTAAATAATTTGAATGCTAATATAAGTGAGATGATCAAGTGATAATGTCAAGCAGTGAGGAAACTTCTCAAAGTGCATTGCTTTAGCTAAAGAGGGTTATAGAGGTTTACAATGTCAATTACAATTACAATTTCCCGCAGTAAACTAGTTTATCAGATTTTATATATCTATCTCACTAAGAGGTAGCTTTGTGTTGGACCGGATGTAAATGAGTTCAAATTTTGTGTTGCGGGTTAACAAGTTTAAAGAATTAGACGTTAAAAAAATTGAGAAGTTTAATAAAATCTGTGGTACAATTTCGTTACAACGTTACAAGACCATTAAATAACAAAGAGAATAAAATGTTTATATCTAATGCAAGGACATCATTCCTTACAGTGAATTACTAAGTAAAAGCATTACACGTTCGATGCAAGACGACGAACAAACAATATAAGTTGCTCACTGGTTTTGCTTGAGCAAATGAGTTGCGGTCCCACAATGTGTAAAGTAACTTGCGTGTGTCACCGTGGCACAACGAGAACAGACATGACCAAGCTGTCTTTCTCCTCTGAAATTGCAAAGTACACTCGTGTAAATGTTATAGATAATAACTTGAATCTAGGCATCTTATGAAACAAACCGAATTCAACTTATGAATACGGAACATTAAATAGGAAATTTAACAAAAGCACAGTACTAAGACAGCAATATAGTGAAATGGGAATCCGTTTTTATTAACTCCCAAAGGCAATGCCTTGTCGCTGTAGCCACGTCACTCTATCCCTTGCGATATTCTTCATTTCTTCATAGGACCCACTATTCACGACACTCATTGTGCTGCGGAAGTATGCAGTTCTTGGTCTTCCTTTGGGCTTCTTCCCCACTACTTTGCCCTCAAAGATGTCAGTTAAAAAAGCAATATGTCTGATCACCTGCCCTATCAACTTAATCTTCCTCACCTCTTTACTCCTAAGTAGTGTTCTATTCTCATTTATTTCCTCCAAGATCTGTTCATTTGTCTTCCTACCTGTCCAACTAGTTTTCGTCATTCTCCGCCAAATCCACATCTCCATTGCCTGAAGTCTGTCACTCTCCACCTTCCCTAAGGTCCACGATTCACACCCGTAAGTTAAAACACTCCATACAAATACTCTAACAAACCTTTTCCTTGTTTCAATACTAATATGCTTGCTTGTTAATAAGTTCCTTTTGCTCTGGAATTCTTGTTTTGCCAGAGCTACTCTCCTCTTAATCTCTGCCAGACACTTATTCCCACTTGTAACTATGCTACCCAGGTAACAAAATTCAGTAACGTGCTCCAATATTGTGTTGTTCAACATAATGGTTGATTTAATTTCTTCTCTTTTTTTACTTACAACCATTATTTTAGTTTTCTTAACATTTATCCTCAATCTCCTCAATTTAGGTGGTAAACGTACCTAACATTCGGGTCATATCCTTTTCTGAGTCAGCCATCAGTACAATATCATCTGCGAAGCGAATACTGTGTACCTGTTCCCCATTTATTTTAATTCCCCTAGAACTCCTTTTCATCTGAGTTACAACATCTCCTATAAACAAATTAAACAAGTACGGTGACAGTGGGCAACCTTGTCTTACCCCTCTTCTTATTATTGCTTCCTTTTTACATCCATTTATGTCTATTTCGGTATTTTGCTACCTATAAATATTGAAGATTACCCTTCTAACTTTCCAGTCAAGTCCTGACTTCCTCATAGTTTGAAACAACAGCTTCCAATCAACATTGTCGAACGCCTTCTCGAGATCCACAAATACTAAATAGGTTTTCCTATTCACTTCAATTCTCCTCTCCAGGATCTGCAGCAGAGCCAAGATTGCTTCTCTGGTTCCTCTACCTGCTCTAAATCCAAATTGATCCTCCTCCAAAGTGTGATCAATCTTTCCTTCCAGTCTGTTCTTCACTATGTTCAGCAAAATCTTAGCAGCATGAGATATTAAGGCTATCGTTCTATAATTAAGCACAGTCGTCTACTTTACCTTTCTTTGGTATTGTGATTGTTCTACTTTTAATGAAATCAACTGGCAATGCTCCCTCTTCATAGCACCCAGTAATTATTCGAAATAGCTGGTCTTTCGTTCTCTCCCCTACATTTTTCAAAAGCTCTGCTGGTAGACTGTCAGGCCCTGTCGCTTTTGTCATACTCAGACTTTTAAGGGCATAATGAAATTCCACCCTGCTAATTGGCGGTCCTACCATATCTCTATCTACAGCAGTCTCATTTTCTAGAAACTCCTGCATGACTACTACAGCTTCCCCATCATATAGTTCCTCTATATAGTCCTTCCAACGCTCGCTGACCTTATCATTTTCGAAAAGTATTTTACCATTTTTATCCTTAACAACATTACTTCGAGTCTTATGCTTCAACTGTAACGATTTTATCCTGAAATATGCCTTATCACATTTTCCTCTACTGAAACCATCTTCTATTTCAAGACTTAGTTGTTTCATCCAATTTTCTTTTTCAATGCGACACAGAGGTTATCTGATTTTTTATTCTCTTGTAGTCCTGATAATCCTTATTTCTCAGCTTATTACGCCTCCTTATTAGATCCAACATTTCCTGTGTCATGCACGGTTTCCGTGGTTCTAACTTCCTCTTCCCTAGAACACGCTGTGCTGTTGCAATTATTCCATCTCTTACTTCCTCCCAACTTGGCCTTCCTTCCATCAACATGTCTGTCTCCTCTTCCAATTCTTTTACTATTTTGTCATCGGTCAGTTTTCCTAAGCACCAGTTCTTTTGTTTAGATTTCCTGATTTTCCTAAATTTAATATTCCACTTGGCCATAACGAGAATATGGTCACTATCTATATCCGTACCAGGATATGAATGACTAGATTTGACTTGGTTCTTATATCTTTGTCTGACTAGAATGTAATAGATCTGATGCCTCCTAACATCCCCCGGTGCTTTCCAAGTGTATCGTCGTCTTTTGGGGACTTCAAAACATGTGTTTGTGACGATCATCTCATACTGCTCACAAAACTCAAGTAACCTTTCCCTCGTTAGCAAGGGAATCCGTTAGCCCAGATAAATGTATTAGTGATTCTACTAGTTGACACAAAACGAGACACCAGTGCAGAACATGTTTTTTTTTTTACCGTTCTTAACACTCCATCCATAGCAATGTAATTATGTTGAAAGAATATTAATTAGGGATAATTCTGTTGGTATTCATTATTTTAACTCATTCTGTTAATTTTACTGCTTTTGAAAACAATGTGATGAAATCAAAGAGCTGTAAAACAATTTCGTCTCTGTAATATGCTAGAGTTTGGCCTACATAGTGCCTCGGTAAATTTGTTGAATGAACACTACCTACGTCAAACGGTCGTTGCCTTCCAAAGTTAGTGCATCTGGAGAAACGTGTTGTAAATAAACCCAGACGTCTATCAAATGGAAATAATGCAGGAATTGAAATAATAATCTGCTAATCTAGTTATCAAAAAAGAATTCCAGAAACGTGTGTGAACCGTTATATAGTGAGCGAAAAGACTTGACATGAAGATTGTCCAAGAGAACGCACAAAAACAAATAAAACCAACACAGAATGTCACGATAGTTTAGAGATTTAAAATGCAAAACAGAGTAGCTAGTGGACTAGGCACAATTAAATCTACCACGTGTAACGGCGTGTGAGTAAACAAAAGCAACTTCACTTTCAAGGAGCGAATATATCAATTATCATAGACTTTTTTATCATTTTACATTGTTAATACAAATAAATATCAAAATATCTAGAGAGAACGAGTAAAGACCATAGCTTCTTCCCTTGCAATACAATAATATTTTTATTATTATTAATAAATAAAATTATAACTATTACCAGCTAAACCTTCTGGTAATAAAAAAAGAATCTTAATCCAGGAATAAACATAAATATTTAATTGTAATACTTGTAAACACTTGGTTGCTCACCGTCTTGTGACTTCTTTAAAACTTTCAATAACTAGGCTACGCTTTTCAAGAAAGAAACGAATGCTTTCTTCAATACTTCAGTAGAAGAAACGAATATTATGAAAAGCATAGCTAACGCTAATGGATATAACCACAGAGTACTCGCACATGATGCCGCTAATATTGAAAAACGAGTTGAAAAAACAAAACATCACAGTGGCCTTAAAAATCACGAATACCCTTCGTAAAATACTGGAACAAACGATTCATATCCCTGATGAAGAGAAAAACGGTGTTCACAAAATTACATGTGACGACTGTGACAGATTCTATATAGGACGGACCGGCAGATGGTTGGTCGAACGTTTCAAAGAACACTTACCGAACAGGGACATTTTGAAGACTAGATCTAATTTTACGCTCACCACCTGATGCAATACAATCACAAGTATACGGATTTCCCAACTCATTTTAAATTGCTCCATAATTGTAAAAAAGGGGCGTACATGGACGCCATAGAAGACTATGACATATATAAGGCCTCACAATTGTCAGCAAACAAGCTACATAATGATAAACTCTCTTTTAAATTCAACCGTCTATATAATACTGCCATAGATATTGAAATACGTACAGCCAATCGCGGTGCAGCATACTCTCGGGCGACAACGATGTTTAGTAGTCGATCACGTGTAGTGGTGCGCACCAGGTCGCGACGTGCCGTGAAGTGCTACAATAATGTGTTCTTAAATGACATACATACTGTGATGTGTGGTAAAATTTTTTTTAATTTTTTGACGACTTCTCCAGAGGGATTGGTGTTTTTATATAACTTGATGATGAGGATTTATCGTTGAAACGCGTAGTTATTGAACGTTTTTAAGAAGTCACAAGACGGTTAGTAACCAAGTGTTCACAAATATTACAATTAAATACTTATACTCGTGACGTGGAGACTATAATATAATGAATAAACACAAAATATGTGCTAAAGTTAGTGAATAATACTCTTATGTAATCAGTTTACAACATACAGTAAATAGCCAGGGTAAAATGAGTGTAATTTACATATCTATAATGTATTTAAAAACCTTTGTTAGTTTGAGTATATAGTTTTGAGACGACACATACGCAACTATAACACCATGCACGCATATAATTTTCTGATTCTGATAATTTTTCGAAAGTCGGTTTGGTGTCATTTTAGATCAGGGGAGCTACATGATATCGTTACTTCATTTTGTTAAATGTAAGGAAACATTAACCACTGATAAAATAATCCTCTTGTTTTGTGTAACTTCCCTGCGTTGTCACAAACAAATGCTGCAGATGACAGCACGGCTTACGGCTTGAGTTATTTTGTAAAACAGACTGGCAAAACAATCAAGTTAATCGACACTCATACCTCATCTAAATTTTTCTAACTCTTTTCTTTAATTCACTTTGTACATACTTGAAAGTTTTATTAGTTTCTTTAACTTACATACAACGTTTTTAGTGATAAATCACTTTAGCTTATATACGTCCTCTTAATGTTTTTCCTCTATCACTTTAATTTTTAAACAAATTGAGATGCCTTGTTCATTTTGTGGATATCCAAGTTTGTCTGGTTTAACACCATTCGCTATTTTTTCAGCTTGAAAAAACTCTTGCGTTACACACAGAATTAAAATAAATGCAGGTGATTCAAAATTATATTGTTTGTTATTTTTCCTAAGTAATTTTACATTATTAGTTATTATTAGCTCTTACATTTTTAGTTATGTCTTGTTAAGGACTAATGCATTCTATATTAATTTTTCAACCTATTTAAACAGTTGGTAGAAATTTTACTGACTGACAAACACATAAGCTTAAAATATTGATTTTAAGTTAAATTTCTTGTGAATTTAATTTTATAACTTATGCCGCCTGTATTGGTTTGTCTGAATCGTTAAGAATGAAGGAATTAATGTTTACCAGTACTTTCCTAATAAAAGCAAAACTGAACTGTACTCTCATAAGTTTAGAACCATAGACTACATAGTTTTGACCCGTAACTTTGTATAATATAACCAATGACAAACATGTGGATACAAACCGACAGAGTGATTAAAAGCTTGCATTTTCCATACCACTGGAGATGTTTATACGTTCTCTTGTTACTAGTTAATGATTAGTGACTAACTGAAAACAGAAACACTTGAAAAAACACATTTTTTGTTAGCTTTTATAATTTAAGTAACAAGTATGGAGACAAGATTTCCTATTCAAATTATTTTGTTAGCAGAAAAGAGTTAGAGGATAAGAATCTGAGAACAAATTAAACAAAATTCGCGTTTTTCTGCATATCTTGTGCGTTTAGAATATTGTTACGATATTACAGAACAGTCTACGTGGTTATGGAATGTTCCAGAGGAATCTCCGGCTGCAATGTGTGTGGTGTATGTGATTCTCGATGCATTAGCTAGACCGTGTCGGAAGCCGCGCGAACTGTGTCAAGGCCGCAATGAATTACGTCCTGATCTTTTCCTTTACTGTTAGTGCGCAGTATGGAATATTCTGGTATTTCGGCGGGGTATAAATACAAGTACTCAACAACGTTCAGTTTCAGTTTGAGTTGCCATATATCTCAATGTGGTTCGAGTATTGCGGCGAAGTGTTACGTGTTTTATAATTGTGCGAGACGTTTGTAATACAATTGTGTTTTATATCAGTTAACATTTTTATTGGGTGTGAGCAATTTTTAATTGATTTGTTGTAAGAGACTGTCTTGTTAATTACAAACCGTTTAATTGTTATAATTACAAAAAGCTGGTTATTAGTGACGTAACTGGTGTCTTGTATTTTGTTTTCCACTGTACCATACGACGATCAGTAGACCGTCGCAAACAATATTAATTTAAGATTATACAATTGTCTTCAAAAGATATCTTCTCGTTTCCCCTCAATTAGTTGTACCAAGCCCTTCATTGTTGCTTCGGCATTGATATCGTCAGTTGTGTGATTGCCTGCCAAATGAGCAGAAGTTATAAATCTTATTACTTCAGATGTATGTGTGCTACTTTAATAAAATACAAACGGATCGTGCTAAGTCACAAATTAGATCCCTTGATAGAAGACGGTAATGAAAGATCTTTTAAGGGACAGTTCATATGGATTTCATCGAATAACGCATATGGCATTTACTTTCGGTTAATTATAATTTGTTTCCTTATATTCCTTTATATTTTAAAAACATCTAAGAAGGTAGAAAATGGGATTGATATGTGGCTTAGGAACGTTTGTTTAAGGAGTTGAAAAATAATCATAACATTTAAAAAACATTGTATTTATTTGCTCGAAATATCGATAGGCCTATAAATATTAAATTTGATAACTATGCAAAATACACCATACTGTAACTTGCAACTTAGAAAACACCTCTTAGATATATTGGGTAGTTTAACATTAAAATTTTATCTTTACAAAGTTAAAAAGTTAAATACATCTAAACTAACTTAAACCTTGTTACAGTTCTCTCTGAATTCTAGACCACATTAGAAATTTACACTATATGTTCGTATTTTATACTTATGTAAAGACTATTATTTCTTACACAGTGTCAGTATTAAAAAGAATCTAAAATAATCTGTCTAAATTGTTAAGACTGTGTCATGTTCTTTTTAAACGCTTAATTGGACTTAATTTCATCGCCCATATTTATTTGTTCACAAAAAGTGACACCATTACGATGTAAAAGTCGGGAAATAAATGTTAGGGTAACGTTTGAATCATTTGCTGAACTGAATAAGTTATAGCTCTTTTTTCAGCATCCATTAACGTTTTCCAGCCGTATTAGTCACAAAGTCACCCAACGCATATCGTGAACGTTTCGACGGTAATTGGTACGCTCTATACAGCTGTAAAACCGTGGAAAGCTGTAGCGTATTACGTTACAAATCAAAACGTTTTAATATTATTAACTATACCGGTTCTTTACTCTGATTTTATATGAGAAAATTATTAAACATCCCAGACTTTTTTGTTAATAAGTAAGCCTATAAAAATTTGCACCACTGTCGATTATATTATGACTTTACACGTTCATTATCTAGCGTTTTTTGATTAGTCGCGATGCTGGATGTGTTCGCCCACAGCGCTGTGAGACACTGTATAAGATATTTTGGAAATGCTGAGAGAAATGAAACGGAAATTATGTGATACTTGTGTGAAAATTTTCGGATTTAACATAAACTAAATTTACGTTGTTTTTACACCAAATTAATATTATAACAAACACATCGTAAAGTGAAATAGATTATAAATTATAAATTAATGGACTAAATAAATATTTACCACAGGTACAGAAATATTTAATTTTAATAAGAATACAGAGATTTTAAAAACAGTATCAGTCAGACTCTAACACATTTAAGTTTGGTTCTCTCTATTAATTATAGTTTACCAAGTACCATACATTAAGTTCTCATTTACAGTATTCAGTAATGCTTACACTTTAGGCTAGAACGTATTAAGGGGCTCAAATGTAATTATTTGAAGAAACACTTACTGTATATTGAAGTTTGTTGTTGGCGTTTGTTGATCTCGAAGAGAACAATGTCCCAATCGGCAAAGCTTGTTAAACTTTATGTCAGTAGAATTAATTACAAACAAATTACTGCTATTCACAGTGTTTCAAGAAGGTAGAGGAAATGGTTCACCTCATTAAACTGAAAGCAAACTGTATAATAGACTTATGTCGATAAATGCTTCCGTCTGAATAGGCTATACGTCTTTTTACAAATAGAAATTAATGACTGCTGAATGCGATCAGATGTGGAATTGAAATATAGTATACATAGAAAGTTAATATTCCTTATAAGTACAAAAGAAATCAAAAAGTTACCTGAAAAACTGTTTAATGATAACTGATAAAAATATCAATTCTAAATTTTACCAACACCAGTACTTCTAACAAAAGGTTTCCTACTACATAAAATATTATCGTTTTCATTCTCAATTCAATGATATCTTGTTTATAAAATTTTGGTAAGAAATAACTGAGATATTAATTTTTTTCTGTAAAAA
Source organism: Magicicada septendecula (assembly GCA_034769895.1). NCBI lineage: Eukaryota > Metazoa > Arthropoda > Insecta > Hemiptera > Cicadidae > Magicicada > Magicicada septendecula. The sequence continues at coordinate 805,041,133 of CM068368.1, read as the reverse complement.
ACAAGCCAAACAATATGTGTAAGGATAATAAGTCTATGTTTACCTATAAAAGAAATGTAATATCTTCGTTATTTTTATCTGAATTCTATAAACAAGGTACCATTGTATTATAAATAAAATGTCTAATGCTGTATGCAATAAGACATCTTTTCTTGCAGGTACTAATTGTTTGTAAAGTTTAGAATTGAATATGTCAATCAGTCTTATTTAAAAATGTTTAAGATAACATTTTGGTTTATTTAGAACGTACAAGAAATAGTACACTTACTGTGTGTACTGAATTTCAACACCACGTCATACTCCAATCAGCTGCAATTCTTTTTATTACAAAAAACACATAACCCTAAAAACTGACGGAAAATGAAGCATTTCTTAGCAAACGTTTATTGGACAGTTTTCATACATTTTAATTAGTAGGAGGAACAGTCTGTATAATAATTATAAATATATCACTACTGACTTGGATTACTAATTTTTTTTATTGGTACAAAATGTTAAACTTTTACCTTATAGCCTGAACCAATTTTCGCTTATTAGACGCTTCATCAAAGGCTGCTTCTGATGAAGCTTGTAATAACCAAAAACTAGTTCAAGCTATAAGGTAAATGTTTAACATTTTTTACCTATAAAAAATTAGTGATCCGAGACAGTAGTGACATATACATAATTAGTTAATCAACGGACACGTCATGGACAACAAAATTCAGTAACTCAGTTATACAGTAATACAGAGTTGCCATTCGTTATATGGTTTTCCCAGATACATCCTCTTTTCCTCTTATTTATATAAGAGAGGAACGCTTGTGGGGAATTTTGTCCAAGTCCAGGAGTTTATCAGTTCTTAAAAACAGTAATTTTAAAACTATGTTAGTATAAATGATAGTAGCGATCACGTTTTTTAGGTTGTGATTTCTGTGTTTAAACAAAATTTCGTCAGTTTATTTTATTTTAACAGTTTATTTACTTACTTTAGTAATTATAAAAACTCCAAAATACAATTACTTGTTTATTCATTCATTATTATTATTGGGTCCTTCAGTCTTTGACTGGTTTGTACCCTCCCCGTGTATACACGTGGTGCGTGTGTTACGGAGTCTCTCACAGGTATATGGAACCTTCAGTTTAACGCCGGATCTGAACGGCATAGTTTAGGAAGTGGTTTATACTAGGCAGGATACCTATCGCTGGTTTGCCATTGCCTTGCGAGGGGGAACGGTCGTATATATATCAGATGGCCCCCGCGCCGACAGCGTAGCAGCGCCACACACTAGCCACTACGCCACGACCGCTCCATTCATTTATTACAAGAAGAGTGCTTCTCATTTAAAAAGGGAAACCTGATTGGTAATCGAAAAACAGATGAATATTAAGTATGTTGAAAGCGGGCAAGCAAAAAAAAGTAGACTATTGATTATTGCCTAAGTAAAAAGAAAAGAAATTTGCAAATTTAAAATTATTTATTTATTTTTATCACTAACGGTTAGCGCTTTATTTATAATTGCTCCTTGTTTATCTAAAATACCTATTCTTAAGAGAGAAAGATACAATTTGATAACAGTGAAACAGTAGCTTATTTTATATGAATATTTTGTATTTATTTATAAGTGAAATTTAATATTTATTTTTATAAGAATATGATGTTGTATGGTCGGTTATGCAATATTATTTTGCTATTAGGGGTCTCTGTAAAATGTAACTAAATGTAACATGTTAACACAGAAGAACAGGTTCTTGACGTGAAACTCTATTGCAAGCTTAAAGTTAATGACGATATAGGACATAAGCGAGATAATTTTTGAAGTATGCCCCGCAATTTACACAGAACACATTTTCGTTTTATTAAAATATTTGAGGAATATGTGTCGATATTAGGGATACTACGAATTGGAACTTAAAAATTGTAAAATCAAGAATATACACACAACAAGCATAAAGATAAAAACAATACATTAACCATTTACATATGAACTCTGTAAGCAAAGCAATTCAAAGAATGAATATTACAAAAAACAAGCAACTAATGTTCATCTATTTTTATAAAATGAGAGTATCAATGTATGAGTAACAGGTATACAATTTAAAAGTGTTAACTGATCTTGATACAATGAATAGAATGTAAGTTAGTGCTATTATATATTCACATTTGCCTCATCATTAAAAACCTCTCAGCTACTGGTACAAGAAAAGAGAAACAATTGGTAAGTAACACAACAAACTAAAGAACGTGTTAAACCATACAACTGTAAATGTTTGATGGCTAGAAAAGAGGGGAATGGAGAAGACTATATTATTAATATTCAGAAGTATACAGAAATATAATGACTACATTAGGCAACCATGTTTGAGACGACTACAAGACTTCAAGCCATGTTTGAAACCAAAATTGTGCGTCATTAAACAAAAAGTCGTTAATATACTCCAAAACTAATATGTTGGTATATGTTGGTAATATGTTCCATATACTCCAACTGACAACGCAAAAATATCTATTTTATTTCCTTTTAGATTTAAAAATTTTTAATTAAAAACGGATTTTTAAATTAAATGTAGAATTTAATGTATTTTGAAATATTATTTTTACTTGACACAAAAGTCCGACGTGACATCTTTAGTAACTAAAGCACAGAAAAAAACAACTGTGAGCGTATAATTCTTTCTGAGAAAATTATAGAAGAACTTGTATAATTTTATAACAAAAGTAACTAGAAAAATATATTACAATCCGCTTCTTAAATAGGTACCGGTACTTTATTAGTTACCTACACTATATATAAAAGGAACGACATATATTCTGATGATATTAGATAGTATTAAGAGAGACACAAAGTAAGATTTTTATTTTTAAAATCCCATTGAAGATAAAGAAGGAAAAGAATGTCAGTCGTTGGTCAATTTGGTCAAAATATTAAGGGTACAGGAAAGTCAATGTGATATTAATAACACTGACGACTTTGAATGTGACCAATAGAACCTAAATAACTAATACTAACATTAAGTTAAACAGTAAAGAAGAAATACTCTTTAAATAGATACTACAGCCGTCCTCAACTTTGAAACAAACTGCTGAGACTCAATAGAAACAGAAAAGCAACACAAACAACACTTTCAAGACAATAATACTTCTGTAGAAATCTACAGATAATACATGTGTTATTTACAGAAACCAACTTACAAAATGAGATTAAGAATTGAAACCAACCATAACTAAATTGAAAATTGAACAGAATATTTACATCACTTCCAACAAGCTCCTGAGTAAACATCCATTAACAATTAAAAAAAAACGAAAAGATACCAACAAAAAAGTGTCTTATAGGGCTTACACCGCCGGAGTCAATGTTGTTAATATTGTCTCATTCCGTGCTGTATGGCCGCGGGCTGTTTCTGATACCAAGGCCAAACAACCCGGAATCAGAAAATACAGTATTAACAACACCAACAAATAATTTCAATGTATAATTTGTGCACATTTACTAGGATGTATCTTTAACAATGTTAGAACTATGTTTAGAAACTTTTCATAAACATTAAGAAGTTTTCTTAAAATCTTTTACGAAGTATTATAACCTAAAAACCAGGTCACGTTTAATTTTCTCCATTGAGCTATAACTATGCACATGCGATAGCAATAACACGAATTTTTCTCTCAAAAGTGATATGTCAGGTTATTTCCTTTATGTGTTACAGCTAATTTCAAGGCCGACAAATTGTAAGGCCTAACACTTAATAGTGATGTTGCTAAAGGTATATTAATTATTTCAGAACACTCTCAGGAGACGTTGTTAACGAAAATGTTTCTTCAAGGTCTACACCCGAAAAGAAAGTTACAAAACTAATGGAATCACTACTTTCGCTAAAGCGAATTACTAAATAAAAGCATTACACGTTTGGAATGAGAGGACGAACGAACAATATAAATTGCTTCTGTTTGTAGGAATGTAACAAATGAGTTTTGGCTACGGGGTGTGTTAAGCTAACACTACTAGTACATGTATCACAGCGTGACAATGACAGCAAACACATGCAAGATGTCTCTCTCCTCTCACACACATAAGAATGCGCTTGTGTAAACGTTACACATAATTTTACTACACATACTTAATGAAACACATAATTAATGAAGACTATCAGACGCAGTCTTAACTGATAAAATATCGTTATTCGAGAAGAAAAACAAGGATAACCGTTTCTACTATTTACAAATGAGAAACGAGACACAAATAAGAACGTGTTTCTTTTCAGCTCTCCTAACAGTCTATCCTAATCCATAACAACGTGAATAATTAATGGGCAAAAAGAAGTATTTCTCTTAGCATATGTCGGTTTAAGTGAGGACTACTTAAGTAAAAAAGTACTTAATTATCTCACCCTACTCTAACTGCATTATTATAAAAAATACTTGTTAATATTTAATCGGTTTGTTGATTACTGTAACTTACACTCACTCACTGTCAAAACTTCTGCCTTTTAGGTTATGTGTACAGCGTTCTTGCACGTGATACACTTAGAATCTCTGCCTAACATTTTCTGCTTTAACAGTTAGCAAATACTAATAATAATAAAGAAACTGGCAGTCCTCTGCCATTTTTTCAACGTTTTTCATCGATGGTACTTTTACTTCTTTAACTTTTATTTTAACATTTTACTTGCTTATAATTCAATTAGATTGTACAGATGTTTGGTATATCTTACAAAAATTTATTTTTTTTCTGTCAGTGTAGTTCTCTTTTAAATTAATTTTTGTAATCATACAAGTTAGGAACTACAAAGGGATATGGCTTCTGTATTCGTGAGAGTTGTTCCTGTTACATTAGCAGGAATTTCTAAACCCCTAATATGATATCAGGTCTTTAATAAATACGTTGTACTTTTAATTCGGATTGTTTGGCAAGTTCACAGTTTACATGTAATACATTTGTATATGAATATCATGGAGTATATAACAAATACATGCGGCGAGTGAGTATGGAAAAGTGTGGCTTAAACAGACCTATAATGATGTAACTCTAATAAAAGCCATCAAAAACAGAAACCTGACAAATCCTCACCAAGATGAAAGAGGATCACGCAGGATTATGTATTGTATACAAGATGGTATATAAGGAAACTGTTGCAAAGAAAAGCCATGGTTTACAGACATTTTACAGAAATTTGTTCAAACATTCGTAAATGCACTGAAATTTCTACACGCAATATGTAAAATGTTTATTGTTTACACATAAATATAGTTTTAAGATAAATTGTATGTTAACTAAAGTATGAGATCTTGATTAATTTTGCCTCTTTGAACGGTGTGGTAACAAAACATTTTGGGCAGTTACTGAATACATTTAGCTGTAAAATATATCATTCTTAAAAGCTGAATAACAAACACTTAATTATTCTCTTTATGCTAATCATTGCAAAGAACTGAAATGGGTGGACAGTACACTCTTAAAGCATTCAAGTAGACTAGAATTGCTTCACTCTCATGGTAGAAGCAAAATGTTTTTCAGCAGGATGTACTACATACAGGTCTGGAAAAATGTTTTATTCACCTTGTGCAGTCAGTGACTCCTCTAGATGATAGTTGGTTTGGCTACCCACATAGTAAAAATGTCCCACGTAAAAACATTCTTCTTCATGGAAACAAAGCAGCTTTAATTAACTTGAAAGATAATACCCGTTACACTTGAATCGCAAGTTCAAAGCAAAAGCAAACAATTTATCTTTATGCTATTAAATATCAAATATTAAAATCAAAACACATATTTCCTTTCTCTTCTTTCTTTTATTATTAAAAATGTGGTCTTAATAAATTATGTATGAAATTAAAATCCTGAGTTGTAGCGAGTTTACATTATTTTACTTTCGTAATTTGAAATTTGTCGGCCGTTCAGACTGACTCACACTTAACTTTTGTAATGTTTGCAATATAAGGAATTGATGTTTGCAAAATTTATTGAATTTATTATAGTTTTATTACATGAAACTTGTTTTCTAGGTAAAATCACACCGATGGAAGCTAATGAAAGACATAATACTGTACACGTCATAGTTACATTTTCACTTCTACAGTGAAAAACGTACTTGACCTGACGTTGCATTGCGTTTTTCGTTCAAACTCTGTTACAGTATTCTCACATATGGAATTAGACAAACAGTGATATCGGCCCTTCTTGGCTGGTACATTGGCCTCTGAAAATTTTCAGTAAACATTCGGATGTATTTCAGAAAGTGCATCACTTTTGTAAGCACAGCATAATAATGGTTTTTATTTGTGACGTCGTTGGACCAAAGAAAATCAAAGCCTCTCATAGAAACACGCCAAAAAGGAGGGGGTGGAAGAGAAAGATTGGAAAGTGTGCAATGTATTGAGTTGAGAAGCTAGCTACTAAAACAGGGAAACCTTAACTGTTAGACGGTTCGCACAAGACAGGAAGGAGTTTGTAATGTAATTTCAAGATCTCTATGCTTTTCAAAAGGGGATCGTAAACAAGAAGGATCACTAAATGTATCCTTTCTCAAAGTCAATACTTCGTGTATATTGATAATACAGAGAACTATCAAGACATACAGGTAACACTTAAAGATCACAGATTTTTCTGTAACTGCTAATTACATTTTTAACATTATCAACAAATTATATCACAACAAAGTTTTTCTGATAATAGAAAAACAAAATTTTGTTTGAAATCTTAGTGTATATAATAATAAAAAAATTTGTGCTGGTATTAGTACTTTCATGTACTCAGTTTATGTCAAACAGTAGTCTATACCATGGAGTAAAATAAGTATAAAAACAAAAAAAATAAATGTCTTTAAATTAGAGAAAATGTTTGTTAGTACTGTCAGAAACAGTTTGTTATGCAGTTTTGCTGCAAAATATATATTTAATTTAATAATGTATATTGTAATTGAACGAAATATGGTATATTTATTTTTATGCTTATATTGTAAATAAATCGATCGAATACGGTGTATACGTTAACTTGTAATAAAATAAAAGTGTTGTTGCTGTTATTTAAAATTATGTTTGTGTTTAAAATATTAAAGGTCTTGTTTAAACAAAGTTCAATTATGTGTGAACTATTCTTTTGAAATAAATCAAAGTTTGAAATAGTTGTTTCTAATTGAAGGTTACTAACGTGGTAAAGTAATTTACAATGTAACATTCGAGGTTACTCACAGTGTGTTTACAATGGTGTAATTATACTTGTTTGAAACGAATCCCCTTATATGAAACAAATAAAATAGTTGAGTTGATAATAATTAAATGCTAAATTTGCTTAATTTGAAATGTAAAATACAATAGTTGGTTGCTTGATATTGATGAACGTCTGGTTGATATTGGCTGTAAAACTTCTCCTCCAGGTTGCTGATAGTCTTAGTACGTTACGTCTCGTAATGTCTGGACAATATAAATAACTAAATATACTTTCACGTACCTGGTCGTGTTTTCTAGAAGTTCACTAAGCTGTCAAATCAGTTTACAAACACCAACTCACTTTAGTAGCAAGGTTAGATTGCCTTGTTTGCTAGTTAGTGGGCGCCACACGGATTTATTTAGGGAAAATCCCGTGTAAAACCCACAAATAGAATTACTGAATGATTAAAAAATTTAAAATAATGGTGTATCACCTTTATGGCAATGCTATTCCGAAATATTAAAACACAACTGAAGGTTGTTCGAGTTTTCTTAATAAAATATTTAATTATCATATAGAAATAAATCAAATCGAGTGATGCTGTTAATAATGGTAAATAATGCTGTTGTATTTACACCCTTATCGAGAATTCAAAAACAAATATAATGAAAACATACAAGTTGTACAATTATAAATCAGTTATTATATGCCTTATACGGCTTGCTCAGAACATGAATTATAAATCTGGCTAAGTCCAGATGTTATTTATTTTTAACATTACAATTATGAAAATCTCAGATGTGAATTCTTTGAGACACGACAAAGAAAATTATGCCTACACAATATCTAATGATTTGCTGATAAAATATTGGTTGATAATGTTTTGAGGTTACTTTCATTAAGTAAACAAATAAAAAATGACCTGTTGAGAGGTCGCGCGTTCGTCAACGCTTGCTTTTTGATTTACAAAATTTATCATGTGAGAACACTTACAACTAACATACAGCTTAATTCATAATAACAAATTCATATAATAAATTGGGACGTGGTGTAATCTTGAAATGTTTCTGTGTTTTGCGTCAGTACAGATCAGTGTAGAAAAATTGTACAGGTTATGGCGCTCTGATAAAAAGTGAATAATGATTGCACTGTTACCTTTTGGTTTTAATTATTTAATTAAAACTCATTAACCACTTCGGTAATCGGATTATAATGATTACCGGGTTTTGCACAACACACGCACCAGAACAGAATATTGCGATCCTCTTCTGACTAAATGGATCGTGAATGATGATAATTAATTATTTTCTGTTCATTATTTCCCGCACAAAATTGAAATAATACTGCACATAATAACTGTTGTTTTCTGTAGATTAACTTGAAGTAGTTGTTTCTTGGTGTTGAACTATTTATTTCGATGTATTATGTAGATGACGCTAATAGTTATTAAAAGTGTAGAGATAGCGAGCACACGTCTGTGCTGTATGATGTTTGGTAAGAGTCTGTTGAGAAATTCGTTGCTTCCTCTTATATACCCTCCTTGTCGATCGGTCTTAGGTAAAAATGTTAATTACTAACTAATTTTGTGATTGGCCCTGGCAGGTGTGACGAGTATGACGTAGTTTTATTTTGGCCGTTAAAAACGGATTCCAACCGCCAAACTGTGAAATGATTGACAGCTTGCCGTTGTTGTTGTTATTCGCATACAGATTTCTGATGCTTTTTTGGTAAATGATGCTAACATCTTTCCCGCACTTAATACAGTTGCGATTGGGTCGATATCGCCATCAAATTAAAGATCATTTTTTCTTCTTTAATTTGATATCACTCGATACCAAGTTAACTTCACTTTGACCGACATTGTTATAAAATCAATGTTCGGGTACACCATTTTCACTGTCGTCTGCTTTTTCTGAATCGCCGATTTTACACTTTGGTTAATATTGTTTGTGTTCACATATCATTTTATTATTCAAACGTTTATGTGGGAACACCATTAACTCTGTACTGACATTTTTACTGAACATTTTGAGTACACCTAAACTATATACACTGTACTGAACGATCCTAATTACTATGACATTTCGGTTTATGCTAACTCGTTCTATTCTACTATTTAACAATTGAATTATGATTAAATCTATCATTTTAATAATGTTTTTTGTCATGTCAGAGCATAACAATTGTTTTGTGTATTCTAATTTACACTTACGTTAACTCCTAATAATTAATTCACTGACTAATGCTTGGTCTAGACGTTGTTAAGACATATCGCTCATATTGGAATTTTGCCTTAACAACACTTATTGGTTCTCAATTCGGTAATTTGTTGAGGTACTTTACTTGTATAAGATTCCCTCACACAGATGGTTTTTCTTTCTCATCAGTATCTTTGAGATTGAAATATATTTTTGTTCTCACTCTGTAGCCATTGCTAATGTTCGTTTTGGCATTCATAATTTACTAGTCATGGTTAAATTTATTATCAGCAAAATGCTAATTCTGATTTCACAGTATTCAGATGCTTATTGATTTACTTTTATATTTACATATAATATTCGGTTTACATTAACTACTGACTTGATTGACAGCTGAATGTAAATTTACTCTGTCCATCAGTTTGTGTTAGTCTTTGTCTGGTTGTAGTGTCAAACAGTATTTGGGTTTACTGCTTCATGTGGTACTTCTGCTTCATTCTTCTTTCTTGGTTTCTCCTTTCTTGGTTATTCTTACTACTATATAAACTATTTACATTGTTGTTTTGTCCTTACAAAATCTGATAACATACATTTAGGTTAGGTAACATTTTGTTATGTTACAATATTCATTTAATTACGTAATCCATGCCCGTTACCCATACGCTGAATGATAGTCCACCAGGATTAACGACCCAAAGTGATATCGTTATTTCTGAATTTGGTTAAATGAGAAAGCATAAAGAATTGATAAAATATTCTTCTTGTTTTTATAACATCCCTGCGTTGTCGTCATAAAATACTTTGCAGGCAATGGGAGGCTGAGTAATTTAAAAAAATGTTTGCCCGAAGAATCACGTTAGTCTACACTCAAGCTACAGTCAAATCTTTTCAATTATTTTCCTTAAATTACTTTGTTAGTACTTACAACTTTTCACTGGTTTTGTTGTTAAATACTTGAAACTTTTGCATTAACGAATGTCTGTAATTTATCTACGCTATTCCATATTAATGTTTTCTCGTTCATCACTTTCATTTTTATGCATATTATGTTGTCATTTTTAATTTAGTTAGCTCTGGCTCCTAGTATTTCCCTGAATAAACAAAGTTTGCTACTATTTTAACGTGAAAACTATTGCAAGTTAAATAAATACAACCAAATACTATCTGCATTATTAGTTTTTACTCAAAATTTTCTTTAGTGACAAAACTTTCTGTAGTTAATTATTCAAAATATGGGAGCACTCTCTAGGCATAACTGAAATAAACCTTAAGATATCGACGTTCATCCAGATCCCACATAAATTGTAAAGTTTATTTATTTAATACATTATGTGACAATAAAACAAATAACTTTTTCAATCTTATTTTCGAGTCGTAAAATTGAAAAAAAAAAATTAATTGGGCAATAACTCTTAATTTACCGTCTATTAACTGTTAAGTGAAGAAAGTGTAGCGAATCACCCGTTACAATCAATAGGACATCATCAGCAAAGGTATCGTAGTTTTCTTACTAACTATAATAGTTCAGTTCATCCATCATGGTTTAATTCAACATCATCTATTTTCGTTTTCAGACAAACAAGTAGGAGTAACTAGGCCGTACTTATTCTACTTAACAAATAAAAGTTCCATCGAGTCCTTATAAACCTATTTCTATGCAATGTTCACATAAAACGTTTTGTCACACCAAACACGATACTGATTAAAGTATAAAGGTAAACTAGTTATATGCGTGATAAAGGTATACAGGTAAAAATATGTGTAATATATCCCATGATTCATAGATAAGAACTATGTACACCTTATAACTTACAAGCAAAGTAAGAGGAAGGAGGAATATAAGAAAATACATGAGAATCTAAGTCGGCTATTGCTATACAGTAAGAACGGCATTTTTTATTTATAATACGTTGTGTTTACGAATTGTACGAGTCAATAAAAACTCCTCTTGCTAGAGTGAATAACAAGGTACTGCTATTAAAGAGCAACATGTGGTTCATCAATAGTGGGATCCATGCTATTGAGTGCTAACTAAAGGAAAACACTGCAGAATATTTCAATAAACTAAAATATATCTGAAAGTTATCACCCAATTGCAGAATATGTCACGATCAGAAGAGCAAGGAACGAAGAAATCTATGTATTTATATTAACGTTCCGAAGAAAACATGTTGATGGCAGTCTGTTTGAAGTTACTAAATAACTTTCACTTAAAACCAAAATAGCATGGCTGTACAGACAAAAAGCAGAAATTCTCTACAGTTTAAAGGAAAAAAACGTTGTATGTTATTGTTAAAAAAAATATAACTCTAGTAATTAATTTTCTTTATTACATATTTCAAAAGGATGGGCTTTAAAATGTGCAGTCCGACGTCAAATCTAAATTGCACATACAATTTATTCCTAATTTCAGTTTAAATTTTTCTTATTTGTCTTATTTATTTTTGTTTTTTCCGCAATTGCGGTTATTTTCTTTTTTTATTATCAATTACAATTACAATGTTTGTTTTTTAATTTGTTACTATTTTTGAGTTTACTATATTTTCTCGTTACGGTTTCAGCGTATTGGTCCTATCATAGATTGCTCCAAAATCACCAAAGTATTACTGCCCTCAGTAGTATTGGTATATTGTATGCTGAAGTATATACTGAAAGCTCACTTAAAGAATCAAAAAACCAGTCGGTTCTTGGCTCATAATATATTACTTTGTGTACAGAATAAGTTACAGATATAATATTTAGGTATTATAAAAACAGAGTTTTAATCTTGACAAAAATCTCATGTTCATTGATCCGAGATGCTATTGAACTGTGGGATGCTATTGATAACAGGCTACGTCACGTTGCTAGAGTATAACTACTAAAAGATGTACAGCAATAACACAAGTCGAGACCAGATTTTATGTAAGGCCTATGATAGGAGTTCCGGGTGGTATAAATATTATTTAACTTTTTTATCAACAACACACTGAAAGACAGGCAATACAACCGTAGTACAACAGGTAATCAGATGAAAGATGATATGTTGTATTCTCTTAGTTTTTTAGGCGATCAAGTTATATTTACAGAAGATCAAGACAATACCACTTATGTGCTAACTTCATGAAACTTCCCAGAAAATCAACTTTGAAATCAACTTTGAAGGAACAAAGAGTACCCAATAGGAAGTGCTCTTGAGTCTGCATTCAGGCACAGGAAAAAAAGAGAACAGACTGCACAGATTTCTTGTATCGCGTTCTTCTATATCATATGATGGCGATAGAACTAGAGACGTAACGAATACATTGATTAAAGATAAAACAATAATTAGACAATTGCATTTGGTATGGTCGAGCAAGAGTGCCTCGCTGAAATTTGGAACGTGGGCTCTAAAAATTATCATTTAACCTAGAAATAAATATGGGGGTGCAGACGTCTGGGAAATAACAGACAAACATACTCAGCTATAAGAGCCTCAGAGATGGAGTCCTGGACGAAATGAGGAGATGCGCAGTAGAGTAAATAAGTACACAAACATATAACAGAGACCTTTAAAGACTGACGATTGTAGTAGTATAGTCATATGCAAAGAATGCAAGAAGAAAGTTGTCCATTAAAATTCTGATATCTGTAACCTCAGCAAGAAGAAAAAGAGGAATACCAAGGTTGTAATGGGATGTAGGAATACAGTAAGCCATAATCAGAAAAGGATTACAAGAAAATAATGGCAAAACAGAAAATTATGAAAGGCAAAGAATTATATAGCCTGAGAAGCGAAAAGTGCTAGGCGGTGTAAAAGCAAATATTAAAACAGTCTTTTAGTCCCTTTTTATTTTTTTTACTAACGCATACCTGTTTAAAACTGCTTACAAATATGGTCATAACTTTTCAGTGTGTTAATGTCATAACGGTGTATTCAATATTAACAAAAACATGAAAATTAAATTAAATTTCACTGTAAAAGCATATTCAAAATTTAATAAAGTTCTCTATTATTTGTGAAATATTCTCTGTACGTAATATCTGATTAGATTTCTTGATAAATTACAATTAATTAATTGTTGTCACAGAACACATAGGTAAATTATTTATTATGAAATAAGCATGATATAAAATTAATTAAATTTACATATTCCTAAAGTAAAAACCTATTGTCTCATGTAGTAAAATTAAACTTTATCTTTGTCTTTCTTATCTGAAGCAAACTAGTATCTGCTCTAAAATACGAGGCACGCATACAATAAAAACACTTCAGCATTAATTTATAATATTGAATAATAATAACAATAATAATAAAAATAATAATTTGTATTTCTGAATGCCGTCAGAGAATGTACTGACACAAATTTTTTTTGTAATAATTATCTGTTATTTGTAATATATTTATCTGTAATATAATTGAGTAAATTTTACAAATATAACGTTTTAAATGTAGAAAGTTATAGAGCAAGGCTTAAATAGATTTAAGGCTTTAGACTTAATAAAAGATTTATGGGAACAATTATCAAAAATTTTATTAAATAACTGATCTTTTTAAGTTGCAATTGGCACGGAATTCTTGTTTGTTGTCTTAAGTAGTTAATACAATGAAATAAAAATTATGTGGCTACTAATTATTTCTGTGAAAATAGAGGAAATTTTATGACTGAGGAAACCTAGAATAGATATTACAATCCCCTTTTAAAATCGGTATTGTCACACACACACACACACACACACACACACACACACACACACACACACACACACACACACACACACACACACACACACACACACACACACACACACACACACACACGGCATCAAAGGTTCAATAACATCGAATTAATCGAATTATTTCAAAATATATGATTTTAATACGTTAATATGATGTTCAAAAAGCTAATACGTTAATGATGTTAAATTATAACAGACCAAGGGAGGCTGTTAAACATACACATAATATTGATGTTTAAAGAAGCCCAGATAAAATCTTATTAAGTATTACCAAACTGAAGTTACCAACAAAACGGGTACACATAGGGTACACATATTACGTGTCTGCAATATCGATTGTGTTTAATTTCGAGGTGTACTCGACGTTTAATGAATTTATCATTTGTGTTTGTCCGGTTCAAGTATTACGATCAGTCTGTTCTCGAAAGGATGATATTAGTGACAAATGAAATTATCATTTATTTTAGATGACCTGTAAAAGGATGATTTGTATGTAAAATTTAGACAGTATCTATTAAACGTGTTTAAAAAATTATGTAAGAAAATCCTTGAAAGAACATCGTTGAATATTAAAACAGTCTAATGTTGTACCTGTTACTCTAATTTGTGACCGAATAGCTTTTTGACGTAGTTATAACAGTTTTCTTATTAAATTTTAAAATAGCAATCTATTTTAGCATTTCATATATATGCATTTGTAAAAAATTTGTAAATACTATTTTTCAGAAACGTATCGTGTCAAACAAATACGTGCTGTTACAGACACACTGCAGTTTAAAAGAGCATTCATAAGATGTGTGGGATAAATGAACAGCAAATCCATACTGACGTGCAAGGAAATACATTGTTATTTTAATTTTGTTGTTAATTTTATACAAAATATTGTACTGAATTATTTAGTAAATTAAAATATTAAAAAGTAAGTAGACACATATAACAAGTGTAATGTGCGTGCGTTTGAATTTAGTAAAACGTTGTATGAAGTTGACGAGTTGGAATTGCAACGGACCTGCTGAGTCAGAGGCTACACGCTGCGTATTCATTAATGTTGCTGCCACACAACACATTACCGAACATAATCTGTACTTACGGTCACGAAACAACACGGATTGCGATTCAGTGTGTTTGAATTACAACAGACCACAACTACGGTGTCATGGTTTCGCGAATGAACGTTACAGTTTTGCGAATAACACAACAGTATATGGGCTACTGTACTCAACATAAACATTCGAGCCATATTGGCGTAATATACTCGACGTACAAATATTTTGCAATGCCACTTTAGGAAATGCCAAAAATAACAATAAACATTGCCTAAAAATTTACAAAAGGCATGACTACGTGATATTAGGTACTATGTTATTTATATTTTATTATCACGTTATTTAGTGAGACTGAAACAGAAATTTGCATGGAACTGCTTCTCCTCCATGGAATCCGATCTTTATCACTTAACCGACTGTGTTGACTTTGTGTAGTCTCAAATGAAAACAATTATATGAAATAGTTTGCCGAACATTCCCATACTGTAACTCATTAATATTAAGTCAGCGCATAAAGTTTAGTATATCAATGTCGGGAAAATAAATATTTCAAGTAAAAAAAGAAGTATACTGACGTAATCGCTTTGTTAGTAGTGAGGTGAAAGCTCTTTCTCTTAATTTATGATTATGAAGAAATACAGACTCTCAATTCCTCTTTGTCTTCTCTAGTTGTACATTGTACTAGCCAACGTCTATTAACGTTTCCTTAATAAGTTACATAGGGTAATTGATTATATCGACGTTTACAATTGATTAAAATTGAAATTAAGCCAAATAAAAATTGCTTTTATATATGACATAAACCATCAAAAACTATTACGGTTACCTTTTGTGTATCTCAAATTAATATGTGTTTTAAAGTAGCAATGTTTCATTTAGCCTTAGATCGACTTTGCGTGCCTTCAGAAAAAGTATGTTAACTCCACAGAAACGTATATGACTATCTAAAAAATGAAAGTTTATACTGTAATCACAAAATCACCACTTAAGGGTAAAGTTGAAGAGAATACATAATTATTAGATAATTATACAACTAAGTTTGTAGATCATAACAAAGATTTTTACAGTTGCTTAAATTTAAAAAATTATCTTTCAACGACTGATCGTAAAATTGTGATTAGTGTAAACGTCTTATCAAGTACTAAGCCTAATCCTAAAATCAACACTGAAGTCAAAAATCGGGTCTATAAAAATTGTGAAAGACCACGACAAGTAATTCAAGCTTCATAGTTGTGTGACAATAGTGTGAAAGAGAAATATTGTTAGTAATGTGCTAAACTTATGACGCAAAGGAGGACGAAAGGTTTCTTGTGTGATGTGGGTCTATAAGGTTTCAGATGTACCACCGATGAACGATAATCAAGACAAAATTGGGACATAAAGGAATTACCACTTATCAGAATCTCGTATTCTGGCTGAGAAATGCTATATTACTCTCACTCTTCAACTCATTTTACAACTATCAAGTCACTACGCTCTCATAGAAACAAAATGTTAATAAAACAAAAAATAAAAACTAGTAAATAATATGTAATCTTACAGGTACTTGCTACTAATTTACATATTCTTGTTACAGTTTGAGCATTGGAAACGTCATTGTCACATGACAAGAAACATTGTAAACACCATTTCTTTGAAGAGTCGTTGAGCCTGTTCCAGTGTTTTTCTCATTGCCAGGCGCCCCCATATCAAATATTTGAAAATATGTTTTTAGATTTTTTGCAGCTAAATTGTCTGGCCTGTCTAATTTTATATAATATCTAAAATGTACAGAGCACAGGCAAGAATGGGCGGCACCCCTTATGAACGGTAAACTTACAGTTGAAATTCAGGAATTATAATGTAAGAATCAGATAGAGAAAGAACGTAACACAAAGCCGAGAAGTTAGAAGAAAGCAGCAAGGGAGAAGGGAGGGAGATAGGCAGAGGCGGAGAGAATAAGAGTCAGAGACGAGTTGAGTGAAGATAAAATGCATGAGAGAAAGAGAGAGACAGACAGATAGTCAGACAGAGACGTAGACTGTCGTAAATCTTTATTTGTCCGATATTGGCGTCGACTCGCTTCACGAGAGTGGTAATGTACAGTTTCGATACTTAAATTAATTACGAACTATTTACTTACTTCGATGTGCCATTTTATAACTGTAGCGGTTGCTCACCAGTGGGAATAGCGACCAGCGAGCCTAGGTAAACAGCAAACAGTATTGTGTTTCTTATCACGTAAACTCAAATAAAATCTACTGTTACACGATCTGATACAAGCAAAAGGAAGAGAACACGGTCATATGTAGAGACGAATTGAAACACTAATATGCTTGTTATAACTTCAAAGATCACGAAATTAAACCTTGTCCATAACATATAATTAAAAGTTATTTAACTTTCTTCTCATAATTGTATATGCATATTTAGGTAAATTCGCTTTTTGATTATAGGCGTAGTATTATGAACCGAAATTGATAAATAAATGCTATAACAAAGCCAACAAAATATTTATTAGAACAACCGACATTATTGAAATTATTATAAAAAAAACGCAGTAACATAATAAGTATTTATACTGTTATGTATATCTTGCTTTAAACAGAATTAGATAGTTGTTTATGTTACATAATTGGTATATATAATGTTTCAAGTACATATCGAGGCTTATACAATTAACTCTCATTACAATTACATTACTTTATATTTTATGTTGGCATGAATATGAGATAAAATAAATCTCGAAACGTCGCATACAACCTGCATTTTTATTTGACCGAAACTCGATATCCACTGGAAACCATAATTAACACCGTCGATTAATAATATTCGCGCGCACACACACACATATATATGTCATAGTTTGTTTGAAACTGGAATGGGATTTTGCGTGTCATATGCAAATATGATCCTCGCCCTAGATTTGTCCAATCAGCGTCGTGGAAATTGTCGCGCGTTGCTAGATAACTATTTCCTGGAACACGTGAAGTTCTTATGTGTGTATTTACTGCTGCCTTCAGTTAGTAGTTTTCAATAGTTACATTCAAACATTTTTTTTAAAGACTACTTATTCGAAGTGCGTCATTTAGGTTAAATTCATGGAGACAAAAAATTCTAAATTGAACAACACCTCTAATTGTAAAGAAAGATAATTAATTTTTTTTAAACAATTCATTAATTTAAATTAACGTTACCAACAGTATAATAATAAAATAATATAGCGTTAGCTTTATAATTAGTTTGATACCATAGTAGCATCGATTCTTAACGGTGTGTGTCATGACGACTGAATATTACCCGCGGCCGCTGGGAGTTGATAATGGTCAGGAAAAAAACCACTGTCACTTGTAAATAAATTGTCATAAAATTAAAAAATTCCGAATCAAAATAAAATTGGACTTTTTACCTACAATTGGATGTTTTCAATTGGCCAAAAAATAAAAAAATTTCTTGATTACCAATTTTGTGTTTGGTTTCTGTACAATTAAACACATTTTCCTATTATGTACGTATATAAAACAAACTCTAAGGATTTCTTTGTAATGAATACAAATCCACATCGTTACACCGATTGCCGATTGCATTGGTTTTTGACACAAGGCGAAAAACACTGTCTAACTTGGAATTTGATATTTTGCCCCGTTTGCACGATTTAGGTCCTTTTAATTATTCCTTTTCGTTGACGCGTATAAAGATGTCAACAACACCATGGAGACCATAATTAATTACCATAATAACAAGTAAATAAACAAAAGCTATTTAGCGGCATCGGAACTGTACATTTATCCATTCCTGCAGTACATTTTCGATGTTTTATATAATATGCGATTGTATGGATATATTACGATGTGGAAAAGAAGAAGTGTACTAATTGTAAATTGTCCTATTACTTAATGAAAAGCAAAAATACGTGTTGTTTTCATTTGTGAGGTTAGGAGACAACGGTTTTTGGTTTTTAGTTTACTGCTGAAATAAATAAAAGCCATGGTTGTGGAAAACATAACGTTTCATGTGTTATACAATGCTTCTAGCATTTTTGATTTAACAGGTACTTTATAAATATCTCCAAAGGCTTAATAAATGGGTACTTTTACATCTCCAAAGGTTGTTGCACCAACATAATAATTTAGTACAAGTTAAAATAGTACAAGTGTTGAAAACAGCTTTGGAAAGAATTTTACTAATGACTTGGGGTTTTAGATTGCAAATACAATTCCGTGTATACCGGGTTGCCTTGGTACCACGCGCAGGCCCACTATTTCTCACTTGGTACCACGCGCAGGCCCACTATTTCTCACTTGGTACCACGCGCATGCACGCTATTTTCCTCTCTCACTCTAGATAACATACAAACCGTATTACCCGATACTACCTCACGACAATTCGTAGAGGTTATGTCTAAGGTTATAATTCTAACTTAACCTTTTGGGTTTTTAAAACTAATTAGTCTTAACTAAAATTTCCTCAGGTAGTGTACACTAAAAGGCTGTATGTATTGGAAGTACCGGAATTAAAACCTAGTAAAACAAATAAAAAATATTAAATTTATTCCAATCAGCCTGATGTTCGTACTGTAGTATTTCCTGAACTGTTCTCTTTAAAACCATATACATTTTATGTACATTAGGTATACATTGTTAGTAAAACTAACAAGAAAAGCGAAGCAGTCTAACAACAGTTGGAATTTAGGTTTGCTATGGACGCGAGACAAGACACAGTTTGGCAACAATGTTCCCCAGCTCCAATCCCATTCCAATTTAAAAAAATTGTAGTTACAGCCACAGTAGTGAACTAGTCTGACTGACACAGTTATATGATCAAAATTCAACTTGTGGCTTTCAGAAATCAGTGCTGAACAAGTAAAAAAAGAATGAAGAAATTATTGATTGGATGATAAATCTAACAAACCTATGAATGGTTCCGTAATAAGTAACATCATATTGTACCTCCGTAGTTTTATATAACAAAAATAGTCGAGTTCCACAGCATTTCAGACATCAATACACGTAGGAGATAGAAAAACTTGTAGAATCTTGTTGTTTCCCTTCAGGTGTACTGAGTCTCAGTCTACCCATTGGGGATGTCTCATTGTAGAATGGAGGAAACATTATTGTCAAGAATAATGAAACAAATTTTGAACCAAGAAGGAGAGTTATTTTTAATAGCAAAACTGACAAAAGTTTACGACCGAGACTTAATAACTGCTCACCAGTAACCATTTCTTTTATTGCTTCTGTAACAACAGCCATCTCAAGATTATATTGTGTTTGCTTGATATATTTGCCTTAGCCTGTACACTTTTTGAAAACGATTGCTTGACTGCTAGAGTTACTTGTCGTCGCTGTCATCCTTTACGGCTTAAGCTAGTAGCTTGTTCCAGTCTCAATGAAATTCATCCAACCATCGTTTACGGGGTCTTTTCACATTTCTCTTCCCCCTTGATGATAGCCAAGGGTCCTTCTTGAAAATCTAGTTGAATCCATTCTCTTTACGAGTAACCGCCATTCCGTTTTGTACCGGGAGATTTTCTCATTTAATCTTTCAGCTATACCTATCTCCATTCTGATATGATCATTTCTGACAAGATCTCTCCTGGCACAACCCTTTACCATTTCAAGAAACTCATTTCAGCTCCTTGTGTTCCAAATATTTATTTTGTAATGCGGAAAAGTGTTACGCCATTACGGAAGATTGTGGTGAATTGGAGAACGTTGTTCTACTCTTTTCTCGGCTCTTCCCGCAGCTGTAATGCGTACGTGACGTTTGACATGCGAGGCAGTATTACGTAATGCGGAACGTCTCGTGCGTTCGATAGTGTCGTTCTAGAAGCTTCGTGACTAGCCCAGAGGTGTGTGTTTCCGCGACGGTCGCGCTGAAGTATCCTCTAGAATTTTTACGTGTTAGTTAAAGCCGCATATTATAAAACCCTGCAGACTGTAAATAGCCCATACCTGCCGCTTACAGTTCAGTTATTGTTGGGCGATATACACAGTGCGGTTTCAAGTATTGTAGCGAGGTGTTATGTGTTATATAATTGTGCGGACAATTGTAATACAATTGTGTTTTATATTAGTTGACACTATTATTGCGTGTGAACAATTTTTATTTGATTTGTCGTAAGAGACTATCTTGTTGATTACAAACTGTTTAATTGTGATAATTAAAGTTCGTGATTAGTGACTTAATTGATGTCTTGTATTTTGTTTTCCACTGTACCATACGAGAACAGTAGACCGTCGTAACAATATCTTTGGCCTTTCTAATTTCGTTTTACTAAAATTACTATTTCTATATTTTTTGTTATCATAGAATTATAGATATCAATTAGTAGAATTTAGATATTTATACTATACAAATATGACTTTAGTTGTGTTCGGAAGAGTCCTAAAACATATGGATGTACAGCAAATTTTAAGTTGATAGTGTTAGCGTTTTACGTTAAGGACTACTGCTGAGAGAAAGGATACTGGTGTAATACAGTTACTTGTGTCCGTAATAGGAATCGTGGGGTAAAAGCACAACATGGTTTCTTTAGAGCCATCGAACAAACAGTACAAATGGCTCACTGCCAGTAAGTACTTGGCGAAATGTAACAAATGAGTTCCGGCCACAGGATACGTATCTTAATGTATCACACTGTGACAGAGAACAAACGCAGCTACATACACGCGCGAAAGCGCAAAATGATACCATGTGAGGTTGTTAAGTTGAAATTCGATTACACAAAATTAGTTGTTGAATAAATATTTTCCTTTTAGGTTAAAACAAGTGTATTATTATTTTAATTAACAGTAATAACTACCTGCTGTTTTCGTTAAGGTCATTTACTGATATGTGGAAGTCGAAGGGGTCTATGTTAATTCAAAGTAACTTCAAATTATTATTATATTTAGTTCATACAAATTTTAATTTTACTTGGATTAAAATGTTACAGATTTTAGTTCAACGATTACAGTATTCAAAACCTTAAAAAGTTTCTGCTTTTTTTGTTAAAAATCATTTACTGATATACGGAAGTCTAAAGGGACTATGTTAATTCAAAGTGTCTTCAAATGGTTACTATATTCAGTTTATAAAAATTTTAATTTCGCTTGAATTAAAATGTTACAGATTTTAGATAAAATATTACAGTATAAAAAACTTTGGAGTATCTAATTGGAATAATTAACTTATAAACGTAGCCTATAAAACGCAGCCTATAACAGATCAAAATTTAACGAAATTATTTAGTTTAATTCAAACTAGCAACGATCGCAGACGTTTATCAACAGACCTCTCTGCAGACAAATTCATCTCGTGGCCAATTTACCTGTTATAAAATACTCGAGGGAATGGCGTTTATTAGTATTACGTTTGTCGTCATTATAACGCGGGCATCACACTCACCCGTTTGGCGGATACATGCGGGCGTGCAGTTTGCGTATTGGGGCCAGTGCAAGCGCGCGCCTTGCATTGACTCCAGCACGCATTCTCGCATGCTCATAATGAGACGCCCTCGCGTACAGACTGACACTGCACCGTTTGACCCTACCCATGCCCTGCGTTGTAGTCTGCGTGTTGGGGCCAGTAGAACTGTGCGCGGTTTGCATTGACTCCAGCATGCGCTCGCGGTGTACACACATGCTTGGCTGTTCTAATCGTGGCAAACATAATAGTAAAACTGTCCAACCAGATTATGTTCACAATGGGTAAATGCCAGGGATGAATTTATTGTAGAGTCAAAACAAATTCGAAACAATACTGTTTGCTGTCTTCAAAACACTAAACATTTGGAATGAGATGCACAGCGCAAAAGCGTGTACAATTCCAAATAAATGTTTTAACAAAATTAACAAATTTTGTGCTTCTTTGCTTCACTACATTCTGTATAACAATGCGTATTACAATTTATTTATTTAAAAATGTTAATAGAACACAATTGAATCGGTTGTTTCAGAAACAAGACATGTGACATTTTGTGGAAAACTAAAAAAATATTCTCATTATGTAAATTGCTGTTTTAAAAATATGAAAAAATATATACTATAATTAGGAATGTTTAAAATTAACTTTGCCATGAAAAAATGTTTTAATACTTTTTTAAACATATTATTCATATTATTGCTTTACAAATTTTTTCACATATGTCACATGTGTCGTTTCTGAAATAAAGGATTCAATTAAATCATTAGTAGCTAAATATAAACTGTA
Organism: Magicicada septendecula; assembly: GCA_034769895.1. Classification (NCBI taxonomy): domain Eukaryota; kingdom Metazoa; phylum Arthropoda; class Insecta; order Hemiptera; family Cicadidae; genus Magicicada; species Magicicada septendecula. Next base: position 805,017,892 of record CM068368.1, on the reverse strand, counting down.
TTTTAGAGAAAAGCAGAATATGCAGGTTAAGGATGCTATAATATAAACATGATTGCGCTACAGAATAAAAACCTAAAAAAGAATGAACAAAATCATATACAATGCAACGAATGAGATTCATTTTTACTTCCATGTTCTGTAAGGAAATGGAAGTATGGTGATCGCGAAAATATCTTGTCGAGATAAGGGCTGATTCTGATTGTACTACCCTCAAAATATGAAAAGTCATTTTCCGAAAAGTGTGAGTGTGTGTGTGTGTGTGTATGTGTGTGTCTATGTATCTATGTGTGTGTATGTAGAATTTCTTGTATGGCGAACGATAACTGCCGTAAGTTCAAACAGAATCAAATAATTGTTTGCATATATGTCCAAGGTGTGGAGGATTCAAGCATTCATTGTTTTGTGTTTTAACGAGGGTAAATTACTTAATTTTAATAAATAATTTCCCCAAAAATAAAATCATATTAATCCACTGTAAAATTGTAAATCAGATATCTATAAATGCAGAGGCTAGTTGAACGGGGGGGGGGTATTTTTTGAACATTACTTTGCTGATATCAAGTAAAGTACGAGTATTTAATTTTGAAGGATAAGATGCCATACCAATTATATATGATAAAACTACAGTATTACTCTATGGAAGTGTAAATATCATTAATGCTGGGGATTGGTTTAGGAGGAGGGATGACTATTTGCGTAGTTCAGTTTCGTTATAAGAATAAAAATATCTAATGCTTGTAGATACAGTGGTTCGTAAATAACATTATATAAAACGACTACCCTATAATAACAAAAAATATCCATAAATAGTGAAAATAGATTAAAGGTGTGGGATATTGTTTTTAGAAATTATCGAACCGAATCCAAGTAAATGATTTTAATTATAAGTCTTAGAAGATGGAAGTCATGTATGGTTCTACATACCGATTTTTTAAATCGTGATAATTCATACAGGACATGAGTGAGATCTACTAATATTGCTGAAATCAGACGAGGGAAACTGAAAGCTTAACAGGATATTGGATACAAACAAAACAGGGAATCACTGGAATTGAGACCGGACGATTGATCAAAAGATTTAATACTCTACTTGATAAAAAAAATAAAACTATTGTGAAGTAAACGCTGTCAATAACAATAAATCGTCTATTTACAGAAATCAAATATCCGCAGAGTAATGAGTACTGTTTCTTTGAGTTGTACTCGATTCGTTTGTTCCTGCTCTAAGCGCGCTCATTCGGCAAAGACGAGGCAATATCTAGCGGAAGCTTTACTGTTGCACTTTACATATGCCTGTTTACCGTTTGCACACACATATTTACTGAAAATCTAAATTGAATCCTGGATATTACAATCTAACTGATGTAATACAGTTTTGTAAAGATCCGTGAAATGGTTGATGTCAGCTGTTTATTGTAATTATACTTCCACGGCGTAGGCTTTTTGAACGTGAGTGCTTCCGTACACGTTTTGTGTTCGGCGAAACACAAATTTTATGTAGATATTATACCGCTTATACGACGTAAATGAGACGTGTTGTTAGTCTACGCCATTGATGTATAACACTGGATTGCCGGCTGCGTGTACTGAATTCGGTCCGCTCAAATCTATTCTCGCCCCACCACATAGGGGCAAAAGCCACTTTTTTATAAAACTTTAGGATCTTAGATTATGAATAGCATATTGCAATGCTAGGCTAAACATTGGTAAAACAAACTTATTTAATTTTTGATGCACATCAAGTTTCGAAAACACAGATGATGTCTTTTCATTAGCTATACTAAAATAAAATTTTATATAATAAACTACCTATTAACATTACTAACCTAGTTTCGTGAGTGTCTTTACCATAATCATTGTTAGAAGTATGACCTTTAAATATGTTATTAGTAAAGGTTGTACACGCTAGTATAATATAATACAATTTATCATTGTACATACTCACAGTGTTATCTTAACATTAGTTTAACCTACTTGATCGTCCCATAAAAAGTCTTGTTATAAAAATTGTGTATTGATCAGATTCACTGGAACATTTGATACTAATTTAAAATAATGTAAATATAAATTTAATTTATGTTGTTCATAATAGAAGTTCGTACATTTTTTTTCATCGGTACTGATCTATGAACAACAAACACGTTACCGGTAACATTAAAGTTATGTCCTTAAATTTTTTAGTGACCGTCAATCAGTGAATGTTTTAGTGGATAGTTAGTGAGGATCGGTCAATAATACAATAGTAGACGCAAAATAACTAAAAGTTGTATTATTGACCGATCCTCACTAACTATCCACTAAAACATTAAAGTTATGCATACATAGTTTAGCTAATTTTTCCGGTTTGTTAGAGTGTATTAATTACTGTTTTGTGTAATAGTTTTTTGTCAGTAAAATAACGAAAACTGATTAAACAAGAATAGTAATGAAAACGAAATTGTTTATTACTTAGTTTTACATTATTTTATATTGATGATTATTTACAAAACGAAATCTTAGTTTACCGCCTATCTGCATTTAATTACAATATATCTAACTATTTCCAATCAAAATATATTAAATTATCTTGTTGATTCATCCTCTTCGTTTACTTTATTAAATAAAGTAATTAATAAATAAACTACACAAACGAATCCTAAACACTAAAAGTAAAACACATCAGACCAACAGCACACAACCAAGCAAATACATAACACTTACATACTACAATTCCAATACACACAAAATTGCAAACACATTTAGGAAACACAATTATAAAGTAGCCTACAGAACCAACAACACCATTAGAAAACACATAAATAATACTAACAAAGACACGGACACATACACCAAAACAGGGGTTTATAAATTAAATTGTAATGATTGTCACCAATTCTACATCGGCCAGACGGGAAGATCTTTTTCTTCCAGATTTTCAGAACATATAAAAGCCCTCACCACAAACTACATACATTCCACATTTGCCACACATTTACATAACGAAAACCACAGTTACACAAACATAGAACACAACATGGAAATATTACACTACTTACCAAAAAGTAGAAAACTAAACACAGCTGAACAATTTGAAATATACAAATATCACACACTACAACCAAACAACATATTAAATGAACAATTACATTATAAATCACATACACTATTCGATACATTGATCCAAACACACAATTTGAACCTCAGCGCCAATCCCTTCCCACCATCAACCCCCACCACACACACCTTTAGTCCATAACGGTAGTTCTGTAATCGACATTCAATATTACACCCACTGAGGAAGAGGAACATCACCTCGAAACGTTTGGGGAAGTGACAACGAATAGTAAGTTCATACGTGAAAGTTTATATATATTAATAAAAATATATTACATTTGTTATAAAACTTTTAGATTTTAAATTATGAATAGCATATTGCAATGCTGGGGTAAACATTGGTAAATAAAACGAACTTATTTAATTTTTGACGCACACCAAGTTTCGAAAACACAGATGATGATGTCTTCTCTTTAGTTATACTAAAACACTATTTTGTACAATAAACTACCTATTAACATTACTAATCTAATTTTATGAGAATTTTCACCATAATCATTGTTAGAAGTATGGCCTTCATATAGATCATTAGTAAAGGTTGTACACGTTAATATAATCATCTTTTTTGTATCTAAATTGTTTTGCAATGTTTTGTTTATTGTTCAAAAGGGAGTACATAAATTTGACTACCCTGATTACGTCTGAGGAAGCCCTGACCAAATTTGTTTTGAAATATAATCAACAAAACTGGTGTAAGGGTTAAGGTTGCTGTCATCGGCTATCCGCAGTGATGGTCTACACGCCACTTGGTGTGTATTGCGTAATAAGCTGGGCGACGCAATGTTGTACTTTCTGTCAGAGTCATTATCCAAGAGCTACTTGGTTGTTCTGCAAACATCTTGAATATTCTAGTTCAAATTGCGCCCGTACGTCATAGCCGACTGTTAGTATCTGGATTGATAAACCTGAGGATAGTTGGATTTTGAGTTCGGCGAAGAATACCACCCGTTCGAGTGAGAGTAGCTCATTCCGCGAAGGATGTCTTTAATCAGTCTATTAGTGACGCAGTATCTACAGTATTAGATTGATGCTTAATAATAGTAGGCGTGCGAGTGCTTATTAGTAAAGGTACAAGTGTTTAATTGTTGATTTGTGTTTCATACGACTGAAATTGTTTAATTACAGTGACGTTTGCTTAAAACTGCATTACTAGGATAACAGTTGTAATACAAGTCTTTTTGTTTCGCAGAACTATCAGTATAAATTTCTCTAGCGTACAGTACTTTATTGCGTTGTTTTAAGATTACGATTCCTGGAATCATTATACTAATATCGTTGCGTGAACAACATTTTTTTTCTAGAGTTCAGAAGACATTTACGGCCACAAATAGACACAAATCCATTACCCAAAATATTCAGACTACTTAATATCCCTTCAGATGTTAGCAAACGTTTAAATGAAAGACTGCAGCCTCAAACATGCTTCTCATAAAGGAGATTTCGTTGTTAGCTAAAGTATAGGTACGAACTATGAAAATTATAAGAACATTAAAAATTTTGTAATTAAGTTAATGGATTGATATGTGGTCGAGATCGTTATTACTGTTTTAATAAATTATTATATATATATATATTTATTATTATGTAACTTGTTGTTACATTTATTGTTATATATTTTTGTCGTTGCATATGTTAATAATTATGGTTATATAGTTGCTATATATTGTTACTTATTGTTATATTTATTACATTTATATTTATGTTATGTATCTGCATGATGTGTATTTATTATTTTCTGTTGTGGGGGGTTATATCTCTCATTTTATTTTGCATTATTTAAAGAAATATTTTTATTTGTTAAATATTTTTATTTATCTCATTTTTTTGCATTATTTACTATTTAAAAAATATTTAAGATATGTTACTGCATCTGTACAAATTGGTTTTTATAATTTTTGTAGTTGCTAATGACCATTGCTGTTGCAGCGACCTCATAAATAAAGAATTCATAAAAAAGAAAATATTCAGACTGCTTTACGAAAGATCATTTTTCAAATGTGAGTAAAAAACATTTATGAGGAAAACAACAGAATATGTAATGTAATCCTCTAGACATAATTAACGAATTTTTGTTGTTTCGCAGTGCGTGGTCACAAATTGTAATGAACGAAAATAAATGCGATAGGAGTCAGGAACTTTCTGATTCTACAAAATTAAAGAATACACCATATACTATGTATTTGAGACATTATAAACAGAAGAGAGCTTCCAAGGACGAATCTTAACGTAAGAGAGTTGATTTCACGCATACATGTCACTTTCACAGAAATTTTAATCATTTAAATCAATTTTTAAATATTTCAGTGAGATTTTAAACATAACATTCAAAGCAGTATTTATTAGAAGTGTAATGTATTAACTAGTAAAATATAATAATCAATCATTTCTGTTGAAAATTAATTTTTTGAATAGGGGTGATACAATTTGTTGTCGAGTGTTGTTTGATTTTGAATCCTATTAGTTAGTGTGTTATGAGTGTGACGTTGGCTTTAGAACATATTGAATTGATATTATATTTTTACATTAATTAGATTGATTTGAATGTTTTTGTCATATACATTATTTGTAAATGTGATGGAGTATTGCATGCGTGATTCGTGTTATAAACAGAATATAATGTAATCAAATGTAAACATGGCAAAATGATTTTTAGTGAAAACATACAGGCAATAATTTTACACAGCCACACACACGAACGCGTGAGATAAGTACATGTTGCATAATATGGCACATACACACAAACGTCCACAGACTGTGAATCTGTGCGTGTGTGTGTGTGTGTGTGTTAATAAAAAGGGAGGCAATGAGTAGGAGAGAGCACTTGAGGCGGATCATATATTCCATGTGGATAAGTGGAGATTAGAAGATACCAGTTAACCAAGATTATAATCATTTCAATGAGTTAGCAGTAGAAATGTACTTGAGGAGACCGCAATGGGCTGGCAATGCAGGTGAGAACAAACAATAGGATAACCAAAAGCCGCCCAAGGGATGTTGCCGAGGATGCCAGAGATGCAAGGATGGGAGTACTTCGTTACTTAAGAATGAGCTGGAGAGTCAATTCAGGCGAGACCAAATACCGATTTCGGACTGTAGCGCCATAGGAACTAATTTAGTATTTTGAACTTCACAAAAAGTTAAATGGTAAATATCGTTATCAGTATTAGTTCATTTTTCTCCTTCAGATGATTTCAGACTAATCTCGCACTGGGTAACATTACTTCTTTTCTCTACGTTTACCGATTATTCTGTCTTCGGTTCCAGATTCATTTTTCTCAGTGTTAATCGGACTGACATATAACACAACCTATTAGAACTTCATCCTTTCCATAAATACGAGTTTCTATTTAGTACTTGTGCTTTCCTGTATCTGCAAGAATTTTAAAGTTAGTCAAGCATGTATGCTAGTTATTTATTCGATTTATTTGTATAAATACAAAGCTTTCGTCTCATAAAACTTTGCTTTTTCAGATCCCATGATAGGTACTTTTTGTACTACCAGCACAAAAATACATAAACAGAAGGACACACACACGCGCGAGCACTACACACCTACACACTCAAAAACACAAGTTTATACCAATTTTATTTTTTATTACTAGTTATTCAGTAGCTGAAAATTACAACACGTTATTGTCGTAAAAAAGGATGACATAGGGATATAGACCACTCCGAAACGCCTGTAGCACGCAAAGGCTAATCGCTCGCATGGTCACTTCCTCAAAGATATATATAAACATGATATGGTTTGTTATCCAAATCGTTAATAAAAATAATATTTTTTTCATATATTATTGTTAAATCTCTGTTTATTTAACGGCATCTATCAACTAATGCTTAGGCCTATATTTAATATTGTTACGAAATACGTAAAATTCTCGTACGTTCGATAGTGTCGTTCTACAAACTTCTCAACTAGCGTAGAAGGAGTGTGTTTCTGTCGGGGCCGCGCTGACGTATCATCTAGAATTTTCGAGTGCTTGTTAAAGACGCATATTATGGAACCCTGCAGACTATAGATAGCCAATGCCTGCCACTTAGTTTCAGTTTACTTCTGGCGATTACTCAGTGCGTTTCAAGTGGCCATTAGTAAAAAGGTGATATTGTGCGGGAGTCTATTAGTTGACATTATTATTGCGTGCGAACAAGTTTAACTTGGAGTATTGTATAAGTTGATTACAAACTGTTATTTGTGATAATTAAAGCTGGTTATTAGTGACTTCATTGGTGTGTTGTGTTTTTTCCACTGTACCATACGACGATCAGTTACACCGTCGTAACCATATTGTTTCAATGAGAAAAGCAAACTTCTTGCGTTTATTTGTTCATTACATAATCATTTTGTTCATTTTTACAGTAAATAGTAAAACTAATTTAATATAGGCTTACTTGAAAATATGTCACATGACTCTACTTAAGTACTTAACATTAAAGTTCATAACGTGAAAGTTTCATTAAAGATTTAAAAACTTGTATGTATTTTTTCAAAAGTAATACGTACTTTGGCATCCTGACGTTACATTATAATGTGATATATAATTCAACTAGAAGGTGTTCTTGAAATAAAAAGAAGCAGAACAGAATCTATAAAAAACTTAGACGCTCTGCATCATATCATAAACTTCAGCGGGCGTAGCTGTGGGTGTAATACATCTGTCTGCAAATACGAAACAGTTGTGACTTGTGCTAATGGCAGTCCCGCAGGACGAAAAATTTACCTCGTTACATTGTCTGTTAATGAACGAAAATTCTGCTGATTAGTTTCTATTGTATTACCACATGAGCCTCACACGTTTTCTTTTTTTTTTTAACGAAAGTCTTTACATACATAAAAATCGGTATTTAGGGGTATACATGACTTCCATGTTCTAAGATTTATATTTAAAATCATTTAATTTGAAAAATTTGACAAGTCTGAGAAATTGGAATGAAATATTTCTATAGAAACTATTTCTTTGATGCCGATAACGTAGTAGAAACAAAAACATTAGCTCCACCCCTTTCAACTATCATTTGTATTTATAGAAAACTAACCCCTCCCCCTTAAACTACCATTTCATTTATAGATATTTCATCTATCTTTCTACAGTGGATTATTATGACTTTCTTTTCAGGATACGTTATTTATCAAAATTAAGTACTTCATTCTTGTTAAAACGTAAAACATTGTAGGTAAACTACCCCTCCCATTTAACCGATCTTCACCAAAATCAATAGGTTTTGAGTCCTCTTCAACTTGGGTACATATGCAAAACATTATTTGATTCTGTTTAAGTTTACGGCAGTTATCGTTCGCCATAGACAAAATTCTATACACAGATAGACACTCAGACTCACAGAAACACACACGCACACGCGCACACACACTTTTCGGAAAATGACTTTTCTTCATGTTTTGTGGGTAGTAAAGTCAGAATCAGCCCTTATCTAGAACACGATTTTTTCGCGATCACCATACTTCCATTTCCTTGCGGATCATGGAATTAAAAACAACAATGCATAACGTATTCGTTACTAACTCATCAATCATGATTGGTGTTTCTTAAAGTAATGATACGGTAGACCGAGAACAATGAGAAACTTTAGTATTGTTGACTACTGTTTACTATTCTTTCTTTCTTTTCCTAGGAATATTTTTTAATGTAAATATTATTGACTTCCTATCATTCAAACTTATAATGTCTCTGTAAAGTACTTTTCCAATGTGACACTAAAGTTCAGTAAAATATTGTACACCACAATCCTTTTACTGCACCCGATCCTTTAACTATATAGTCAGACACATCTATTAATGTTTAATTAAATTATTTACAATATAATTAATTTCGCCAAAAACGGAAGCTTCATGAGAGAATCGATGGCAATAACGTTGGCTAATATTTGCAAACATATCCTTTCCTTTCCTCGTGCTGCAGTTTTATAATTTACACTATCTGGATAGCCTTAAAAAGGTGAAAGAAAAACGATTTCATCTACTTTATTTGCAGACTTGTTACGGCCATTGCATACAATTGTTGCATTCTACAGGCTCTCTTTTTTATACTCACTAAAACAATATATTTAAAAATATATTTTGGCGTCCAGTTTCTATAACTAAAAAATCTATACAATATTGGAGTTCAATTTATTTCTTTTCTTGAGTTTATATGGACACTTTCTTTATGAATAGAAAAGCATTGTTTTTAAGTACATATTAATTAGTTATATACGGTCGCTCGCGCTCGTTTGTACAACATACCGTTCTATCTGCGTTAACCCTTAGACAACTTGAGCTACTCAAATTACTTGCATTGCGTCTCCGGTCAGTAGAGGGAAAGTGAGCGTATGAGAACACTTCCGGGTTCCAGTTGAAAACACTACCGGGTTCCAGTTCATGACGTCATAGAGGCACTGGCAGCTGGTGTCCGAGCTGTCCATGTGACGTCACTGTTTTGTGTGTGTGTGTGTGTGTGTGTGTGTGTGTGTGTGTGTATGTGTGTGTATGTGTGACTGAAACACTTCCGTGTTCCAGTTCATGACATCACACAGAGGCTCAAGTCGCTGGCGTCCGGATGGCTAAAACCTGTTTCAAGACGTCACGGAGGCCGTGGTTTCTGCATGTCCAAAATTTGGTAGCCGAAAACAATGTGTAGCGGATGGGGGTACCCGGAATTCGGCGGTTGCCCGGACGCGCAGAGGCTATGTCATCGGGTACCGTTACTCGAAATTTTGGGGGTATCGGGTACCGTTACCCGAAATGTTTAAATCAACGTATGGGGGTACCCGAAATTTGCATGACAGAGGCCCTGGCAGCTGGTGTCCGAATGTTAAAACACTTCCGCGTTCTGGTTTATTTTGATGTAACAAAATAATCGTTCTCTCTCGAAATTTTTTTAATGTCAGAATTTTGGTACCCTAAATGATTAAAACAACGGATGGGGGTACCCGAAATTTGTGGGTACGCCCACATGACGACGACGTAGAGGGCGTGATGTCTGAAATGTTTAAATCAACGGATGGGGGTACCCGAAATTTTCGGTGTCTGAAATTTAGTACCCGAAATGTTTAAATCAACGGATGGGGTTACCCGAAATTTTTGGTGTCCGAATTTTGACACCCGAAATGTTTAAATCAACGGATGGGGGGTACACCCTAAAACAAGTCCTGTATGTCTAAACTCTGGACGGGGAGGAGAAACCGTTACGCGAAATTGATCGGTTAAAATTTGGGACAATAGGTACCTGACGGGTTCCGAAATTTGGTGATTAATGACATCCCGACGCGGTTCCTCCGGTACTCAAAACCGGATATTGTATTATTATAATGTTTATATTGTGTTAATATAAAACAGATGCATCGATTTGAATACTGTTTAGAAAACATATATTCTTATCATGCGTTACTAAAATTGTTAACTGAATAAATATATTTACTCCTGTGACGATTCTCCTGTAAACCAGTCAAACAGCATCTAAGCTGGTACAAGCGGTGTGTGTGTGAAACACTACCACGTTCCGTTAATGTATTCAAAGAGGAACTGATAGCTGGCGTCCGTGTTTTATAAAGCTCTGTGTGTGTGTGTGTGTGTGTGTGTGTGTGTGTGTGTGTGTGTGTGTGTGTGTGTGTGTGTGTGTGTGTGTGTGTGTGTGTGTGTGTGTGTGGGAGGTTGACGTAGAGCCGGCACAGGCAAGCTGTTGTAACTTGCAGCGCTCTTTCTCTACTATAAAAACCGGTTTCTTTGCTGTTACATTCCATGTGAGAGACGTACATCTCTACTGCTTTTGCGATTATTCAAGTATGATAGGAATAATTGTTTTGTATAAGGGGTATAATAATAAAAATAACATAGGTTATGGTTTATATGTATATATAATTTTTAATAATATCAAAAGCTTTTACAATCAAATCATAAGCTATAAGTTTTTTCTCTCTCTACACACACATGTTCTATATTCACAAGACAATTATAATTGAGCAAAACATACGCCCTCTCTCTATATACATAACTAAACAAAATAGACACTTTATCTATATATATATATATTTACATAATTATACAAAATAATTTTTTTTCTCTCTCGCTTTCTCTCTCTTTTGCAGCCTTGAAGGTTCTCTCTCTCTCTCTCTCTCTCTCTCTCTATATATATATATATATATATATATATACACACATACACACACACACATATAATTAACAAAATAATAATTACATTTACTACAACCAAAACAAGCCTTATATGTCTAACAATAATAATAATAATTAATAACATACAATATTACAATGTTGATGTGTAATATATTAATAATAACATACTGAATGTAGACACACATCAAATGATAATTAATATGGTGTTAACTACATGTGTAAAATGGTACACCAAAACCTTGAATTCAACTCTTTTTAGTATTTTAGATAATAACAGTGGTAACAACGCTTATAAAGCGCACATCCAGTGGAATTATGCCTTAACCAATTACATTTTTTCGTCAAAATAATTTTTTAAAACAATTGTTCTTCAGAGTGTAAATTCTCTCCACTCACAAGCACTCAGAATGTTACAGTGGTCACCATATGGTGGTGAACGACATACATCTCCCTCGCATTCGCACAAACACATAACATCGAAACAAGGTTTCTGTAACTATGAGAGAAATCTTTTAAAAAATTTAATTACACATAAAAATTTAATTAACACTTTAATGATTGTTTATCTCAACTTTTTATGTTATAAACCACATACGTTTTTTAATAATTAAAAACAGAATATAATTTCCTACAATTAATAATACTTGATCAAATACAAAAGAATGTAGACACATCAAATGATAGTTAGTGTGGTATTAAAAAAACATGTATTCTGAATTAAAGTCATTTTGATATCTTAGATAACAACAGACGCGACAACGGTTACGAAGCGGACATCCGCTAGAGTCATGCCTTGACCACTCATATTTTTTTACTAGCGAGGTATACGCTGTACCAGTAAAATTATACATCATATAGTATATCTGATTAACCAGCTTTGTTTTAGCAATTAGCAAATCTTTTATTTGAAGATATTCAATATTATGGTTGTTACAATAACTAATTGATGTTTTGAAGAGTTTGAAAAACTCATTACGAATAAATACTTTCATTTTGTAAATATTCTTTTCGTTTCGTATTGATATCCATCTACTCAGTGTCTTACGATTATTTCTAAAATTATAATCGAATTTAATCATGTTGCATTGACAATATAATCTATTATTACCATTTATTTCTCTGTTTAAAAGTTGTTCTACAATATTAGATCCAAGCAACACCTTGTTCTTTCTCTGAAAATGAATAGTTAACATTAAAAAACGACAAAAAAAATAGAGAAGTCTACTTCATCATTTAAAAACATTTTACTATTAATGTTATTATTACTATTATTATTATAATAAATCAATCCTGTTCTCGTTTATTTGGTCTGGAAAAAAAGAGAAAAAATTAATACATAACCACTTCTGTATAAGTAATTATTAGTGGTACTGAAATATCATACTCACATAATCAATATCCAACTGCACGCTCACTTTCTCGTTCGCCAGCGGAGTGTGTGAGGTTACGCATAGTGATAGGACACAAGGCTTCACAGCTTTCAATTGCTCCTCTGTAAATACGTCACACCATCTTTTAGGTAGGTATACATAGAAAAGTTTATCCTCCGGCTGAGGACAGGCTCCGGTATCTTCCAAATCTACCACAACTGACTCCCCGAATTTCGTTTTCACAAATTTCATGTGAATTATATGATACTTTACTCCTAAAGAAAGACTTGACAAGTCTCTTTTTGGTAAAAAATTTTCAACTGTCTTCGCGTTCGCAACGATTCCTTCCATGGCGAGTACTGATGACTGTACAGGGAAACACTGACGTATTTATTCTGTTTCCCCCGACCACGTTCCTTCCTTCTAAAGCGTCATCTCCTTCGGTCACGACACCCTACCCCGCACCTCCACCGCAACGGTAACGGCTATAATTTTGCTTCCTACCCCACCCCGCGTCGTCACGGGCCACCATCTGCTTTCGGTCACGACCGGACGATGACATTATACCCCGCACCCCCACACCGCACCCAGAGCCTCCCCACCACCCCGCACCTCGCCTACATATTTTGTTCAATTACTTTGTCTGTCGCTCCGCAACGACCGGGTTTACCCCCCCCTACCCCACTCGAGTCCGTCGGTCACGGTCACCCCGCACCCCACCCCGCGTCGTCTCGGGCCACCATCTGCTTTCGGTCACGACCGGTCGTACAACCCAGCCCCCCGTACCCCGCACCCTACATCCCGCGGGAAGCGACTCAACGAGCGCGCTTCGGTCAAGGTCGCCGGCATCCTGTACCCCGCACCTCGCCTACCTCTCGGTCACGGACACCGGCTGCAACCTAGCTCCCTACCCCGCACCGCCATCCCACACCTTTACCCCGCACTGCATGGGTCACGGACGTCGGCTTCCTACACCGCACTCCCCACCCCACCCAGCCCTCCGCAACGCGCGTCATCGGTCACGACCGGACGATGACATCCTAGCCCGCACCCCCACCCCGCACCTCCAGCACACACCGCATCGGTCACGACAACCCCGCACCCCACCCCGCGCAGCTGCTCCTCGCGAGCGGAGCGCGGCGACAGCGTTACCGGTCACCGGACTGTCTATATAGGGAACCGACTACGCGAAGCCGGTCTCACTCCTTTCACAATGACCGACAGCAGCAGCAGCAGCGGCAGCAACAGCGAACACCGTGCAACAATGGTAATGTAATTACTATAAAATTTATGATACTTGACAATACACTAAACACACAAACAGTATTATTAGATTACAAACACACGGTTATTGATAAGATTTGTAGCGAAGCCTTAGCATTAAATAATTATATAAAGTGGTATTTAGCAGTTCGTGTATCTTTTAAAAAATTAATAAACACCGAAAATATTTATTGTAATGCGGTATTCAGATCGCGTACAGAACTTAAGTCACAGTATGACGATATCGATGAACAGTATTCGATAGCTAGCGAGAAAATAATGGAATCCGTTGACAAATTCACGCGTGACGGAAGCGGGTGGGTCGAAAATGGTGTCGAGTCGGTGGAAATAAATATTACAAAATACAATCCTCTTGTGGGGTCGAGCTTTCTACCTACACCATCGAAATTGTCGCACAGTAGGAAAGGAATTATTAATGTGAAAAATTTAGAAGATGAAAAGTGTTTCTTGTGGTCTGTGCTCGCCGGTATACACCCGATCGCGTGTAACCCGCATCGCGTTAGCCATTACCTTCCGTACGAAGAAGAAATAAACATGAAGGACATACCTTATCCCGTCGCAGTCAATAAGATAAAACGTTTTGAAAAATTAAACGAAAACATATCCGTTAACGTTTTTGGCTACGAAGGCGAGGTATATCCTTTACGTATTACTGAACACCGCGGTCGAAAGTACCACGTAAACCTACTGCTACTGTCCGACGCGAACACTACTCACTACTGCCTCATACGGAACCTTTCGCGTATGCTTTCGTCCTTGTCAAAACGAAACGGCGCTTCGTTTTACTGCAACTACTGTCTACACCGATTTTCGGACAATAAAGATACTAACGCGGCGCGAAAACGAGTTGAAGAACACGAACGCAACTGTTCTCAGCATGCAGTACAGAAAGTAAAACTTCCTGACGAGAACGAAAAGTGGATGTATTTTAAAAACTTTTCACTTTGTCACCGCGTACCTTATACGGTATACGCTGACTTCGAATCGTTTATTGTTCCGACCACCGGTAAAAACGTGGCACATCATATACCAGCCAGTTTCTGCTATGTGATAGTTGACTGGATGGGAAACGCCGTCAAGGAACCTGTAATATACCGCGGTAAAGACGTGGTGGACACGTTCCTTCGTGTGCTTTTAGTCGACGTTCAACGACTCGATAGAAAGTTTAATAAACCGATCCAAATGACAGCGGCCGATGAACGGTCATTCCGAAACGCTACGCACTGTCATCTGTGCAAGAAGGCGTTAACGGATGACACGGTTCGAAACCATTGTCACATAACGGGAAACTATTTAGGCGCTGCTCACAATGCGTGTAATATAAATTACAAAATACCAACACACGTTTCGGTTTTTTTCCATAATTTAAGTGGCTATGACTCCCATCATTTGATGCAAGGTTTCGGAAAGTACAAGGAAGATGAAATAACGTGTATCGCTACTACAAGCGAACGTTACATCTCCGTTACACTCGGTCAGCTCCGGTTTCTCGATTCTCTGCGGTTCATGAACGCGTCACTTGAAAAACTCGTCTCCAACTTATCCGCGGATAAATTTAAAATCCTTAATCAATTTACACGCGTAATGTTAATTTACTGTTGCGTAAAGGCGTGTACCCTTACGAATACGTTACGGACGATTCAAAATTTGACGAGAGGCAGTTACCGGACCGCGAACATTTTTACAACGGGTTGACAGAGTCGGATATAAACGAAGAAGATTACGCGCACGCTCGAGCGGTTTGGTCGGCTTTCGACATGCAATCGTTCGGTGATTATCATGACCTTTATTTAAAAACGGATGTACTACTGCTTGCAGATGTATTTGAAAACTTTCGAAACATGAGCCTGCAGTACTACGAACTCGATCCGTGTAACGTTTTTACCACCGCCGGTTTAGCGTGGAACGCGATGCTGAAAATGACAGGAGTTAGGTTAGAGTTACTCCGCGATATAGACGTACACCTGTACATCGAAAGAGGTATCCGTGGCGGCTTAGCAGCAATTTCTAATCGGTACTCCAAGGCCAACAACCCGTACATTCCCGATTATGACGCAAGCAAGCCGCATAACTATTTACTCTACCTCGATTGTACCAACCTGTACGGAACGGCTATGACACAGCCTTTACCACTGTCCGGTTTTCGATGGTTGGAACGTACAGAGATCGATACGTTGAACGTGCACACGTTACGCGACGATGGTGACACCGGTTATATCCTGGAAGTCGATCTGGGGTATCCACATTACCTACACGACTTACACAGTGACTACCCTTTAGCACCCGAAAAGTGTACTATTACGGACAGTATGCTTTCACCGTACTGCTATCGCATGAAGCTGTTAAAAGACTTTGTGTGTAGTAACGGTAAGGTAGAGAAACTGATAACGTCCCTCGAGGACAAGACAAAATACATTGTTCATTACAGAACATTGAAACTCTACCTCGAACTAGGAATGGAGTTGAAAGCGATTCACCGTGTGTTAGCATTCACACAGTGCCTATGGTTGAAACCTTTCATCGATTTTAATACGGAGCGACGAAAGGAAGCCAGAAACACCTTTGAAAAAGACTTTTTTAAGTTAATGAATAACGCACCGTACGAAAAATCGTTGGAAAACGTACGGAAGCGAATCGATTTCAAGTTAGTTCCAAACGAGAAGAAACTTCACAAACTAACCGCTAACCCCAGGCTACAACATTTTTTCATCTATAACGAGGACCTGGTAGGTCTCACGATGAAAAAAATATCCATTACACTGAACCGACCTTTGTACGTTGGGTTCAGTGTATTGGATATTAGTAAGCTGATTATGTATCGGTTCCATTACGGATTCACGATGAATACGTACGGGTCACGTGCACGTCTATGTATGACGGACACTGACTCTCTGTTGTACGACATTCGCACCGACGATGTGTACAAAGACATGGAGGAGCATCTCGAACTCTTTGACACGTCGGAGTACCCTAAGGCACATCCGTGCTATAGTGAAACAAACAAGAAAAAGTTGGGTACTTTGAAAGACGAAACAAATGGAATACCGATACTTGAATTTGTCGGGTTGCGCGCAAAATGTTATTCATTCGTTACGGCAAACGATAAAGAGAAAAAGGTAGCGAAAGGTGTGCCACGTTCCGCGATAGCTACACAGTTGAAACATCAACTTTATAAGCAATGTGTAAAGACCACTTCTCAAACTTATACTACGGCGCAGACTATCCAAAGCGAAAAACATAACATATACACAAGAAAGCTTACAAAATTATCGCTGTCACCATACGATGACAAACGATATGTCTTGGATGACGGTGAAACAACACTGGCGTACGGTCATTATAAACTCTGTCAACCCAGACGCGAGATAATTCAGCAAGCGAGAAAATCCGTTATAAATTATGCGTTCGATATACGTTGATATAAGACTCGCTTGCAGGAGCAACACACTGTCAGTAACGACGATGAAGTCGGTGAGGTTCAGTGAAAACGTAACGGTATATCTCGTACCAAAATTTTGCGATTCGCGTTTCGGGTGGCGATATGGAAAACGTACGCAAAACTATTGCAAAAGAATTGCACAGACCGGTGAGAAGGAACTTTCCCAGACGTGCGGTGGAGGTGAAGGGGTTACACGATCTCTACCAAGCGGATTTGGTGGAAATGATACCGCATGCCAAGTTGAACAAGGGGTACAAATATCTAATGACGGTAATAAACGCATTTAGCAAGTATGCATATGCGATTCCCTTAAAAACTAAATCGGGTGTTGAAGTAGCACATGCTCTCGAACCAATAATTGTAAAAAATAAAATGAAATACCTGCAAACGGATAAGGGGAAAGAGTACTTTAACACTACCGTACAAGCTTTACTAAAGAGATACAACGTCAAACACTATTCAACGTATAGCGAGAAGAAAGCGTCCATCGTAGAGCGATTTAATCGTACGTTGAAAACGAACATGTACCGCGCGTTCAGCGAGCAAGGCCATTATCGGTGGTTCTCGCTTTTGCCTAAACTGGTGATGGAATACAACGACAGAGTGCATAGAACTATAGAGATGAAGCCGCGACAAGTCGACAAGAGCAACGAGCAAATTGTGTTGGAACGAATAAGAAAAAATACCGTACCGCGGAAAGTGAGCAAGAAACATAAGTTTAAAATAGGCGATCGAGTGCGTATCAGTAAATACAAAATCACATTCGCTAAAGGTTATACACCAAACTGGACGAACGAGATATATACAGTGCACAGAGTTCAGCCAACCGTACCGGTTACGTACTTGTTGAAAGATCACACGGGTGACGTTGTAAAAGGTGGGTTTTATGAACAAGAATTGAGTAAAACCAGCGTTGGTGATGTGTATCTCGTTGAGAAAATATTACAACGTAAAGGTGATCGCGTGCGAGTGCGCTGGCTCGGCTTTGACGGTAAACACGATTCGTGGATACATAAAAATGATCTGATATAATAACATTACCACAGTATTTAACCGAACGTAAATGAGTTAAGATGAAGATTGAACAACAATCGTTAAAGTTAAATGTTAAGAACGTAGACTCTGCTAAGTACAACGGTGAAGTTGCATATAATAAACACAGTCCACTGTTTCCAAACACAGTTCGATGTATCGTGTGCGGCGGATCATGTAGCGGGAAGTCAAACGTTGCCTTTAACATGTTATTCGATTCAAACGGACTGCGATTTCAGAACCTGTACGTGTTCTCCAAATCGTTATTTCAACCAAAATATCGTATGTTGGAAGACATTTTTAATACTCTCGCTGACGAAGGAATGACGTACTTCACATACAGTGAAAACGATAAAGTACCACCTCCGCACGAAATTGTACCTAATTCAATCATGTTGTTCGATGATGTGGTATGTGAACGGCAGAATAACATACGAAAATATTTCGCTATGGGACGGCATAGCGGTGTGGACACTTTGTACCTTTGCCAAACGTATAGTCTGGTGCCAAAGCAACTGGTGCGTGATAATGCCAATTTCTTGGTTTTGTTCAGACAAGATGATCTCAATTTACGTCACGTTTATAACGATCACGTTAACACAGATATGAAATACGAAGAGTTCAAAGCGATGTGCGCCGAAGCGTGGAAGGATCGTTACGGATTCATAGTCATCAACAAGGACTCACCGATAAACGCAGGTAGATACAGAGTGGGTTTCGATCGTTTTATACATAAATAGAATAGTTTGTGCAAGAAAGTCATCAGTGTCAAGATGGATGACAAGCAACTGACACATGAAATCGATGCAATTAGCGATAACATAAGACAAAAGTATCGCGCGTTGAAACATGACATCAGAGAGAGCGATGAAGCGTTAACGAGAAAGTACAAACCTCTTTTGGAACCGTTAACCCAGATTTCGGAAAAGTTGAATGACTCCAGTGATAAAATTAAAAAAAAATAAAAGTTGAAGATGAAGATACGAAGGCAGCTGTTGAGACGAAAACACCATCACAACCTCGTTTCCTCAGAACGGAAGTGTTGGCACAAACGCCTGATGTCGAAACACCGAACGTAACTCTTGAAGAGTTTTTATCAACACCCGAAGGTCGACACGAAGCACAAGAATACGTTGAACAGTCTGTCGAAGGTCCGCTCGCGAGGAAATACTTACTGCTCGCGTTGTCTGATGATCGAGATAAGAAGATGGATCATACATACGGTGTTCGTAACGTTGAAGATAAATGGATGGTAGGCAATTCGGTGTTAGAGATCAATCAAGACGATAGCTTCTACATAGCTGGAAAACGATACAGAGGCACACCGGGCCTCTACGAACTTATGTTTATGAAAGAACCCGACAAGAGCGTCTACGATGAAAACGATTTAGCAGCGTACAGGTCTATATTGTCGGACACTAACGCTTATAAACGTTATTATTTACCCGGTGCTAAAGTAAATACAAACAAAGGTTTAAAGTACAGAGAGATAATCGCTCGATTGTTCCCACCACGCAGCGGACGTGGTATCGATTACGTACATTGGAACGATCCCAACGAACTGGTTGAACGGTTGAGACTGCTGGTAAGTTCAAAACGCACCGGTCACACCGGACACGACAACGAAATCATCTCAGTAGTAGAGGAATTACGTGAAGCCAACATTATCGTATAAATTTTATGAACGTCGGTGTAACAACTCATTGTTGTCAACACTGTCGACATGTGCGGATTAGATTTGACACCTGACTTTGAAGTCGAAAACGAGAGACTGAAAACCTTTACATCATGGCCTGTGTATTTCATCAGTCCGACCGCTATGGTTGCCGCAGGCTTTCATTACACAAATGAAATTGACAGGGTTCGATGTTCATTTTGCGGTATAGAAATCTTTCGTTGGAAAGAGGGTGACGATCCGATTGTGTTACACACGCGATGGTCACCACAGTGTCGTTACTTAAAACGGTTAGCACATCATTTGTAGCGTGCAGTCGTACAATGGTTGTGGACAAGTTCGGTAGACATCAAAGCGCCGTGAGCGTGCGACGTGAAACAAAAAGACAATTACGCGATACTGTAGGATTTAAGATTACGAATGATGGGCATATAGATGTTGAAAACAAAAAGATCCGCAATCTGAACGAACCGGATGCAGGAAAGGATGCTGTATCCCTGACTTATATGCAAACACATTGTCTGCTACTCGATGATGAACGTAAAAGCGTGGACGTTAAAGGGTGTGGATTGAAAAATGTTGATACTCCTGTAGACGTTAAAGACGTAGTCAACAAATATTACGTTGATGACAACTGTATACAACACTCGAGTCAAGAGAGAGGTGAGGTCATCGATGCACGAGATCGATGGGTAATCAACGTTCGAAGTCCGGAACTAGCGACCGATGCGGTCAACAAAAACTACGTAGACTCGAACGTCATTAAAAAAGTATCGAACAGCTATTTGTTTGGGCAGAGCTGGTTGTCAGGAGTGAGTTCACCGATTTTTGCAGATGACGCGGTTAACGTAAAATACATGTTGCAGAACACCGTTAGCTTGGGCGAAGATGGTGTTTTCAAAGCAGCGGAAAAGAGAATATCAGACGTAGCGGATGGTTTTGCAGAGAGCGATGCTGTTAACTTACAACAATTAAATGACGTGAGACGATACGTAAAGAGCGAGATGTATAAGGTCGTTAAAACATTTCAGTATCAACTGGATTACTACTTATTGAAATTGTCTAAGCCACGTAGTTCAGAAGACGAGTGGACACTCGACACGAAGGAAATAAAAAGGTTAATAGATGAATACGATAAAAACACAGAAGAGAAAGGCTGGAGATCGGTTTACGATGAACAACAACGTTAAGAGGAAAAAGGGGTGGGGCGTCGGAAACGTGCTTAAAAACGTTGTACCGTCCGTTGTTTCGTCAGTTATCAATCGAGCGGTGGACGCACTACCTGTCGAATTACATCTGCCGGGTTACAGATTCTGTGGACCGGGCACGAAACTTGAAGAAAGATTAGCGCGTGGTGATCGCGGAATCAACCAATTAGACGAAGCCTGTCGCGAACACGACATCGCTTACGCTCAATACAAAGACAACGAAAGTAGACGTATTGCAGATCGTAAACTCGCGGAAAAAGCGTGGGAACGGGTAAAGGCGTTGGATTCGGGTATTAGCGAACGAGCTTATGCGACAGCAGTTGCAGCGACTATGAAAGCAAAATCAGCAATAGGAAGCGGTCGACGTCGTAAAAATAAAAAGAATGTGAGTAGTCGTGGTCGTGGTGCTGGTGGTGGGATGAAGAAGAGGAGGAAGAGAACTGTCCGAACCGCTAGGAAAAAGAAGAGAACTGCGTCCGGATTGTATCTACGTCCGTACCGAAAAAACTAATTCACATACCGCTCCGCCCGTTGTCCGAAGATGAATTACGTGTATACGCAAAAAAGCTAAACATACCGTATTTTAGAGGTGTTTACATGCGTAACGCATTACCGGATACAGCGCCGTGGAAGAACGAAAGCGTCATTGTAAATTTGGACGACGAGAGCGGACCGGGAACCCACTGGGTATGTTACAAGAAGCGTGGAAATCGAGTACACTATTTTGACGGGTTCGGTAATTTACGTCCACCTCTCGAGCTGATGCAATATTTTGGTGATACATCCGACGTTCGTTACAACTATGAACGGAAGCAACCTCCTAACACGGTCATCTGTGGTCATTTATGTTTAGACTTTTTATCGTCTTCTGATCAGTAAACTTCAGCATGTCGTCGTTAACGGTTACCGTGACGGGTACCGACGCTGCGAATCTCGTGTGTAACTTTTTCCCACCTCTCGAGTTATACGGTGAATGGTACGTTGGACTATTGGATTTTACATCGTATAATTCAATACCAAACGTTACTGAAGGAAAACATAATGCATTTCCAGTAAAAATTTCCAAGGATCAGTGGTCCGTCATCAAGTTTCCTACCGGCACCTACGAAATCAGTGATATCGAAACGTATCTGCAGAAACAGTTAGGCGAGAGAACAATCAGTTTACGTCCAAACAACAACACATTAAAGTGTGAAATTTACTGTAAGCATGTCATCGACTTTTCGCATACACCGAATACCATTGCAAGTATGTTAGGATTCAAGGAGAATCAGCAGCTGGAAGCGTATATAACACACGAGTCGAACGTACCCGTCGACATAATCAAAGTTAACACCGTTCACGTACGGAGTAATATCGTACAGGGTGCGTACAAGGACGGCCAGGACCAGCACACGTTGCATTCGTTTTATCCGACCGTGGCACCAGGTTTCAAAATAGTTGAAACACCGACAAACGTAATATACTTACCGGTAAACGTACAACGCGTAGACAACATAATTTTGTCTCTCGTTGATCAGGACGGGGATTTAGTCGATTTTCGCGGTGAAGTTATCACGATACGACTGCATCTGAAAATATGGGATTGTATTTCGGACAAACGTCACCTGTAAAAAGGGAGTGTGTACGAAAGAAACATGGTAGTCGGTGTTCAACGTTGAAGCGATTGACATCAAGGAACAAGCGTTTCTTACTTTCACTTGGATTCAAATTATACGATTAAAATAATGTCGGGTGAAATTCTAGCTATCGAACGAGGAGCGGCTTTCGATAACAGAATCGTTGAGTTCGAATATCGTACGCACACACCGTATGCTTCCACCCGATACGGTAACAACGATGAAATACGTATACCCATCCAACAACAGGATGTTTTCACTTTACCGGCGGAGAGTTTTCTGTACATCGAAGGAACATTGACCAAGGTTAACGCTACCGACACAGCGTTGAACGTGAAATTAATCAACAATGCAATGGCTTTCTTGTTTGAGGAGATCCGTTACGAAGTGTGCGGTGTGGAAGTAGATCGTACGAAAAACGTTGGAATTACGAGCACTGTGAAATTGTTACTATCGAGCAATGAGCATGAAAGAAAGCATCTAATCAATGCAGGATGGGTGACGACAACCGATGAGTCGTTGACAGTACACGAGAGTACCGGTGATTTTACGTTTTGTCTTCCGTTAAAAATGCTACTCGGTTTCAACGAAGACTATACACGCATCATGCTGAACGTTAAGCAAGAATTGATTCTGTTGCGTACCTCTACCGATCAGAACGCAATGGTGCTAAAAGAATCAGGTGCAACTGCAAACGGTAATCTCGTAATAAACAAAGTACACTGGAAGATGCCCTATGTGCGCGTGTCAAACAAGTACCGAATACCGCTATTGGAGCATATCGAGGAGGATCATGAACTGGTGATGCCGTTCCGCAGTTGGGAATTGCACGAGTATCCCGTTCTACCGACGACAAATCGACATTCGTGGACCTTGAAGACATCGTCACAGTTGGAAAAACCACGGTATGTGATACTGATATTTCAGACGGACAGAAAGAACAATATAGCGAAAAACGCGTCGGAATTTGATCACTGCAATTTAACGAATGTCAAGCTATTTCTGAACGATAAATACTATCCGTACGATAACCTGAACCAGGATATCGAAAAAAAACGTTACGCACTGTTCTACGACATGTATACACGTTTTCAAACATCATACTACGACCGTCGCAACAGAACGCCTCTTTTGACACCTAATGAATTTATAACGAAAGCACCGTTGTTTGTCATCGATTGTTCCAGACAAGAAGAACCAATCAAGTCGTCTGCCGTTGATGTGCGTTTAGAATTTGAATCCAGTAACAATTTTCCAGATAAAACCACCGCTTACGCTTTGATTATTCACGATAGGATAGTACAGTACACAGCGTTGTCGAATACTGTTCATCGTTTGTCATAAAAAACTTGTTCTCCCCTCTACCAGTTTATAAAGATAGGTATTAGCGATCTCTAGCTTGTAACAAGATCAGTCCGTCTCAACGATGGAAGGTGACTGTGGTAGCGGCGGCAGCAGCAGCAGCAGGCATTGTGAGTGTAACGTTTACTTATCTCTTGCATATCCTATTAACTCTTACACTAAGTTCGTTACCGTCGGACTGTTTAACGAACTCAACTATGAACCGGGTGTTTTGTTTACAAACGGAAAAAAGAAACGTATATTACTTGACTTTTCTGAGTGGAATTACTTGTTGATCTTTCGTGAACAGCTACTATCCAGTATGTTATTGCACGAAGAAGGTGAAAACCGTGAAAGGAAGAAGAGTGTGATGATCAGTCGTAACTTTGGGAAAACGTTTGTTCGGATTAAAGGTAGTAAGACCGAAAAATTTGTTTTCACAGAACCCGAGTGGATCCGTTTTGGTTGTTTATTAACAGTACTAAAGAAATATCTTGTTCGCTTGTTTTATGATCAAGATCACTTCAAGTCGTACATTAATCAGGTAGTAGCCAAGGGGTGTTATGTACCACCATCCTTCTTTTTCCCCTCGTTTTTTCGATTGGAAAGCAGTCGTCATGACCAACAGCTAACATTTGATCGTCTTTACGATGAACTGGTATTGGAAGGAAAAGTAGAGGGGGAATTTGAAAAAATTAACGTATTCGATGCGAACAAGTGTCACTCGGAAAAATGAACTTGAATAGGACGGTTATTGCCGAGTTTGAAGCGTTTCGTGGTGACAAAAATGAATATGTAATCAAAGAGTTCGTTGCAGTTGATATAACAACCGGACGTTTTGTTATCGTGTTGTTCGCTCCACCGTACGAACGTGCACGACTGCACCTGAAATTTCAAAAAATCAATGACTGGTTGGAAACACATTATCACAGAATTCGGTGGAACGATGGTAATGTGCCGTACAACAATATGGTACGCATCGTTGCAGACTTTTTTTCAGACAGTTCTGTTGTCTATACAAAAGGATTTGAGAAGGCAAATTTCTTACGACAGTTGTATCACCATGGTGAGGTGATTTACTTAAACGATATTCAAGCACCTGTAGTTCCTAGATCCTTTGTACCCATCATACAATGTCCTGTTCCTCATCGTCAACCCGTTACCACTCCCCCCTTACACTGTGCATTGCGCAAAGCTTTGTTTTATGCAGAATGGTTGCGGCAACGAAATAAAATATAGTCGGTTGTGAACATGTTTTCATCATGGTGTTAGTGTGAATGCTACGTGACAGAAATGTCCATAAACGTAGAATTAGGTACCGTAGTGTGTGCGTGAGTGTTAACCTTGACTACGTCACTGTCGCGGTAGACATACTCATAAACGTAGTCCTGGTAGTTCGAGACGGGTCACTGGCACGGTAGATATACCTGTAAACTCGTCAAGGACCAGCATGGGTGTGAAAATTACTCATTACGGTACAGCAAATGTGAATACGCATCATGTATGAACAACATATACACCCGATAAAAAAATAAAAATAAAGTAAATAAATAAAAAATATATGTACTGCTTTTATACATTGACTTAGCATTGCATAGTGTATCTTATCATTATCTACCACTGTATTAGTTAATAGTACAGCGATAGATAACGTGGAGTAGGCCTGCTTTACGAATCTGTAAAGTTGGGGAAACCACGTTAAAAAAAGCGTAGCGGTCTCTCATTCGCCTCTGGCCGCTAGGAAGAGGATGAGAGGTAAAAAATAAAAGTATAAAAAATGTTTATTTATTTTTAATAATAAATAAACTTATATTGTGCTTTTATGGTTTTACACATAGGACAACAGTAGATATCACTCGTCCACCTCATAGTTGCAAGTAAGAGACGAGAAGTATAAGTACAAAAATAATTACAGTTAAACGACAACGGCCCCTTGGTGTAGTGGATGCATGCCGGTTTGGAGTACCGGAGGTCCCGGGTTCAAATCCCGGAGGGGCCATAATTTATTTTTTGCGGAAACCAACTGTTTCGCCTCGCAGTCGAACACATGCGTCATGTCGGGTACCCCCATCCGTTGATTTAAACATTTCGGGTGTTAAATTTCGGACACCAAGAGATTTCAGGTACCCCCCCATCCGTTGTTTTAAACATTTCGGTTGTCAAATATTGAACATCAAAAATTTCGGCTACCCCCCATCCGTTGTTCTAAACATTTCGGGTGTCAAATTTCAGACTTCACGTAGTCGTCGAACCAGCTATCATATCCACCCAGCCTCCTGCTTCGTCATAACCAGTGTTTTATACATGCGTCATGTGGGCGTACCCACAAATTTCGGGTACCCCCATCCGTTGATTTAAACATTTCGGGTAACGGTACCCGATGCCCCCAAAATTTCGCGTAACGGTACCCGATGACATCACCTCTCCGGGCAACCGCCGAATTCCGGGTACCCCCATCCGCTACACATTGTTTTCGGCTACCAAATTTTGGACATGCAGAAACCACGGCCTCCGTGACGTCTTGAAACAGGTTTTAGCCATCCGGACGCCAGCGACTTGAGCCTCTGTGTGATGTCATGAACTGGAACACGGAAGTGTTTCAGTCACACATACACACACATACACACACACACACACACACACACACACACACACACACACACACACACACACACACAAAACAGTGACGTCACATGGACAGCTCGGACACCAGCTGCCAGTGCCTCTATGACGTCATGAACTGGAACCCGGTAGTGTTTTCAACTGGAACCCGGAAGTGTTCTCATACGCTCACTTTCCCTCTACTCCGGTCTGTCAGATGCACGGTAAAGCTGACATCTTATGGTACGTCTCTAACAGATGCCTTAGTTTCTGCACGTAAATTCACCTCCCCCAAAAAGGAAAATGAGGTGACTAAATGCTTTGCTCTTGAGGGTAACAGTTCATATCTTGTGTTGTAACTTAGGTTCTATGAAAAATAATGTAACAACTTTTTGTAAACCAAAAATGTCTTTAGTGGCATTTTATAATTTATTACCAGTTTATTGGCTACAAGAATATTTATATTATAACTGGTTATAACCAACATTATTGCCCTAATTTGGCAAGTATTGTAAGTTTAGAATTATTCTAAAAAGGTAAATCGGAGTAATAAAAATCATGCGTTTAAGGAAAAAAACAATGATAAAAAGAGGGTAGACAGGAAAAAATATTAAACTTTTGGACAGTAGGTAAGAAAAAATAACAACCGAGAAAAGGGAAATGACAACTATATAAGTAGTATATAGTCGTAAGAAAAGTACATGGAGCAAAACTAACAAGAAGACTAAGTAGAACATAATAGGAGTTGGTGAGATTGCAGGAAAGAGATTATGTTTGACACAAGAAAAAACGATGAAAAGTTCTGGAGGGGCGACAATAGAGACACAACGATAAGAAAAATGCCTTAAAGATTAGATAAGTACTTGATTAGGCATTTACATGATAACTTCTCATGTGAAGTTTCTCCTTATAAATTTATATTTTTATCCTTCAAAATTGTTATAGTTTTATATAACTGTTTCCTTTACGGCTATCTGAAAGACAATCAGACATCTTCACATCGTTATGAATATCAATATCAATTGAATAACCGGCATTTGTTTTGAAGTTTTTTGTTAGTAAGTTAGGCTTAAATTGCAGTTTTTATATTCAACTGAAAATGTAAAACTATGACCTGTTAAAGCAATAAATCGATCTTTATTTATTGTTCACAATTTTTAAATATTAGTTAAGTTTATATTTATAAAAAACATCCTTATATATTTAGTGTAGTTTCAGAAGTCAACATTAGTATCATGTGTAAAACTTGCGGATCTCGTGCTCTGGATTTGAAAAGTTTTAATTCACTTCTGCCAACTGTTGCTAATGTAAAGTACTTGGATTAAATAATTGATTTACAAGGTTATGTAGCATGGAATGTGAGAAGTTACGGTGGTAGTAAGTTAGTATTGGAGTGCAGCAAGCGTGATGCAATCCGATCCGTTACGGAAGGTAATTGTTACAGTTTCTACGCTCGGTATAACACAAACGTGTGAATAATTAACGGGTCTTATTTTATAATAATAACTTTGTAACTTCCGTTTTAAACACAAGCAATTCAACTGTTTCTCCACTTAGCAGAGCTGACAATTTATATTATAAAATTTTAGCCGTGTTAAAAATTAACAACAATCTTTGTTGTTACTTAAATTTCAAATAATATCGCAAACTACTGAATTTGCAGCGCACCAATTTGTGAGTAAGCGAAGCATATACTTAGAATTTTTATTGATAACAAAATTCTTATATGGCGGTAGGCTCTTGACAAAACATAGCCCCAACAGTTCTAATAAGAAGCTGTAAAATTAAAGAACCAACGAGTGACGAGGTTTGCACAAGAAGCACAGTAGATCAAAGTACGCACACAGTATCACTTTCGAGTATTAAAACTATTTTTTCAATCTCTTCTTCTAGGTTAGCAGCCCATAGGCTGGTTGGCAGCAGCTCGCCATTCTTTATGCTTCTCCGGTTTTCTTTTCATTCAACTCACAATAAGATGTGCAGTTTATGTCGACCATAAGCTGTTTCATGTAATCTAAACGGGGTCAAACTCTGTGATTCTTCCCTTCAATTGATCTTTCTATTATTATCTTAACTAACCCATTGTGTCGTAGTATATGCCCTATAAACGTAGCTCTTCTGCCTTTTAAATTTCGTAGAAAGCTCTTCTCCTCCTGAGCTCTTCTAAAGACTTCCTCATTCGTTAACTTCTCCCTCCAGCTTATCTTAAATATTCTATTCAATAAAGATCTGAAATTACTTGCATAATTACCGGAACTGTAGCTAGAGAAACAACTAAACTGTTTGGTACATTTTGTTTTCAGGGTAGTTAATTTTATTGCAATCTATCTGATTTTTCATTTTTAAATCTTTGTAAAAACAGTAGAAACAGAATTCTGGATAAATCTCGGATAAAGTTAAAAATTGATGATGACACAATTGAATTATAAGTGGATAATAATTTTGAAAGAACAAACCCAAAAAGAAATCACATTTTGTTATTTTCATCTAAGAGTTACAATAACATGTATGACTTACAACGCGAACTAATAGACATTACTTATCAGTAAAAGTGAGCAGTGTTTGTTTATTTATGTTTCGAACAAATGCTGTTGTTTAATTTTGTGACTTTTATTTATTATAATTATAATTATTAATAATGTAACTTAAAATTTAATTTTAAATATAATTTATATAATTAATAAAATTTCATTGTTACCAATTGAAAGAGACGTTTTTCGGGCAAAAGTGTTAAAAATAGAAGGAGTCCAAGGTAGGAGAGAGAAAAACGCGAAAAGTGGACTGAAGGCAGGAAGAAGAGATACAGTAAAAAAAAAAGAAAGAATATTGGAAAAAAGAAAAGAACAAAGAGTAAAGAATTGAAATTGGCATGTGGTCCTTAGATGGCCGATACAAACAATTCATTATTAATAATAAAAAAAATTATTATAATTATGTAATTATTGCATATCTGTTGTAGGATAACTGTTGTAATACAAGCGATTTGTTTCATAGAATTATCAATATCATTATCTCTAGCGTGCAGTAATTTGTTGCGCTGTTTTAAGTTCACGGTTCCTGCAATCTTTTACCAGTATCGTTGGGTCAGGAAGATTTTTGTCCTGGAATTGACGGGCGTTTTACATACATGAACAGGCACAATACGTTATTCAAAATGTTCCACCTGACTTATGAAAGTCTTCTTTTATATCTGAGCCGAAACTTCGTGCGAAAAACTGCACCATATATAATGTCATATTCTCACACATAATTATGTATTATTTCATATATTTCTGTAATGTATTACATAATTATTGTTATAATTTTGGAAATAGCGACTTATTATGAATAAAAATAAATATAATAGGAAACCAGGAATGTTGTCATTCTACAACATTAAACAGTACAATTCATATAATGTACAGGTGACGTGTTAAACAGAAGTGAATTTACGCAGACGGCCAAAAGAGTTATTCACGTAGACATGAAAGCGTTCACTTATTTCCGGAGAAAAATTCCAGTATTTTCAAAAAATCTTAAATATCATTGAGATAATGTGTTAAGAAAAACTAATGATAAAAAGAAAGTGGACAGGAAAAGAAATTAAACTGTTAGACACAGGCTAAAAACAATAGCTAAGAAGAAAAATATAACAACTGAGAAAAGGCAATTGACGACCACATGAATAGAAGAGAGGAGGAAAGAGTCGTAATAAGGATACATAAACCAGAACTAATAAGGACTGAGGAGATGAAGAGAATACAGTGATGAAAGATAGTAAGTTACACGGAAAAGAAACGCTGAAAAATTTGTGAAGGGCATCAATAGAGACGCAACGACAAGAAAAGTGCCTTAAAGAATAAATGGGTCATTCTCAAACAACTAGTAATTTCCAACGTAATTTTTTTTTAACATAATTTTCTTCAAATTTATTTGGAAAAAATTTATGATACTTCTACATTGTCCTAGATTACTGATCAACCATGAGCAAAAGTCAAACTTTACTCAGGGCCAAAAAATAAAATTTTGAAAATTTTTGAATCCGTGGTAATGTCACCTCTTAAACGTCCTTCCTAATTTTGTCAGAATATTGTCATCTTAACTTTAGTTTCATGTAAAGGGAGATATTTAATGAATTCGGGGTAAAGAACAAAATGTTTTTTAATTAAAATTTCAATATAACAGATACTGTACTATTATGTTTCAGTAAATTTACAAAAACAAGTTGAAAAATTACATAAATTTACCTCTATGAGGATTATGCTAATATTACAGCAAAATAAGAACATAAAATATAAAAGGAACAACTTATTTTTAACAAATTTATAACAGATTACTACATGCGCGCGCACACACACACACTCTCTCATTCAGGCTTCTTACTCTTCAAATTAACACACATCCACATCTTTACATTTTGAAAATTATGAGTCTTTCTCATAGCTGATTTTATTTTCTCTGCTTTCAGTAAATCTCAAATGAAGTTCCTGCAGACTTCCATTTAAGTATCGGTTTTGTTTTTTTATTTTGTTTTTAACAACAATATCTTTTTTCCCAGGACATAATCTACTGTTTATGTCCTGCTCTAGAAATTCAATAACTTTTTAAGAAATTCTAGAAATTTTTTCAAGTTTTCAATGTAATGTTTTTTCTCCTTTTCATAAATTATTTCATTGGCGTTCCTTTTACAGTTATTTGAAACACATACTTTGTATGGTAAAAATTCTTTGGTATAATTAATTTGCTGATATTTTTTCAATATCTTCCCTGCAATAGCCTTTGTAAAAACCTGCTTGGAATTCTCATTTCTTAGTTTATTGAAATTATGAGTCAACTGATGTTGGAAAACCTCCCCAAAAAGCAATCGTTTTTTAATTTGTTCGCTTACTGTCATACATTTAGTTATTTCTTGTACTTTTTTACGGGGGTTAGTTCGCGTTCTTTTTTATTAATTTTTTCTAAAAGTCGTTCATATTTTTTTCTGTATTTATCAGCTTTTTTTCTGTAGATTTCACTCTGATTTTGAACATTGTCAACATTCTATAGGCCTTCGCTCTATCCTTACGTACACGCTTCCGTCCACTAGATTACCTACTATTTCCACTCGATGGCATTATCACATTCTGTTCTCTTTGATTGTTAGGTTCAGTTCTTTCTTCTTCATCACTTCAAGGTGGGGTTTCGTTAATCAATTTCTCCTGAAGCCTCTTCTCGTTCCTTTTCCTTTCTCTTGATCTTTTGTTATTCTCATTCCATTTCTTTCTTTTTGCTCTCTGTTCCCGTGAAGTTTAATCACCAACCATTTTTACTTTTTTCTCAGCTTTTCTCTTTAAATATCTTTTCCTTTCATTTTCTTTTTCTTTCTGGCACTTATCTGGATCATTGCGTATTGCTTCCCGCCTTCTCTTTTTGCACTCTCGTTTTCTCTTTAATCTCTCTTCTTGGCTCATTTTTTGTTGGCCTCTAAACTTTGGTTTTGTCATAATTAGGTATATTTAAATGCTGAAAGAAACAAAAGAAGTACTACTTAGGAAAAAACTGAATGTGCAAGTGTAGCAAAATAGTTAGAATACATTGGTAACTGGATAGTGAGCGCTTGAAAGAACATAAGAAGTTTTATTACAATATTTTGACACATGAAGTTTGCAAACTTTTGTAGACTCCCCTCTCAAGAGTCTTGTCAGAGGAAAGAAATTTAAATAAGTTCTCTCTTAGAATGTGTGTTTTTTTTTAATCTTAAAAGTACGTATGACAAAAATAGCTGAGCACATCAAACAAGATCAGATGTGTTCTACCTTATAATAAAACTATGTGATATCTAAACCACATATGTTACTTAATTAACAAAATCAATAATAACAAATCAATAAAAAATTACATATTTATTAATTAAAATCTGAAAAAGACATTACCGTGGACAAGATGACATTACCATGGGCATCTAATATCCACGGTAGTGTCAACTATAAAATCCATGGTAATGTCAAAACGAGGTTATGGTTGCAATATCTGCTAACAAACAAGTTTAAATTTACTGGGGTTTGTTGCTGACTTTTACACATCTAATGACTATATTATAGTAACAATATTTTAATTTTCATAGACATAGTTATTAAAATATCACATGCCATGGTAATGTTAATAAAACATGTACTCAGCTGAAATTGCAGAATGAAATTTACACACAACACGTATTAATAACAGAATTCCCTCCAATATGGCTGTGTTCTACGAAGTATTTCTTCTTCTTTTTGACTGCAGTGCTGCCACCTCTAAACTCTGAATTGCACTAGGAAATAAATGATAATTGCTTCTGTCCATGGTAATGTCATTAAAATGAATGGACACATTTTGGTGCATTCTAACTTAAAAACCATTAAGGAATGCACAGTTTTTTTGCACTGTTATTTTCCACAGGTACTTCTGTTAAACATCTGATAGAAATTAATCGAATAAATAATTATACATTAATTCGAAATTATCGATTTCTTGTCTAGCGCACTACTTAGGACAAACCATGGTAATGTCAATTCACTAAAAAATGTTTTAGAAATAAAATATATTTGTGAGTTTTTTAAAGTAATTTCTATAGTCAACTATACTTATATTAAGTAAAAATAAATATTTGAAATAAAATTATTTAACCTATCAAAAATGACAACTAAGTGATGGACACAAAATTGCCAGTTGTTTGAGAATGACCCAAATAAGTAATACCTGATTTGGTAATTACATTCACATGATAACTTATTTCACCTTTTTTGACCTCAATAATTTTATAATTGTGCCCTTCAAAATTATTATAGTTTTGTATTACTCTTTCCTTTACAATTTTCTGAAAAATATCCAGATATAACACCGAAGCGATATTTACTAGAAGTGCAGTCTATTAACTACTTATTCAATGAATAATTTCTGTTAAGATTTAATTTTTTGAACAGACGCAATACAATCTGTTGACAAGTGCTATTTGATTTTACACCCTATTGTCGGATTATGAGTGATATTGACTTTAAAACAAACTGAGTTCATATATTTTAATATTAATTAATTTGGTTTGAATGTTTCTGTCATATGAATTACGTTTTTAAAAATTAGATTGGATATTCCACACATGTTTCGTGTTATTAATTGAATGTAATATTATGATGTGTAAATATGGCTGAAACGACTTTTATTTATAGAACATAGGCTATAATTTTATACAGTCAACACACACACACGCACGCATTCACACGCAGAAAAATGGGGGCGGGAGACAAGTACAAATACAATATTAGGGTACATTCACACAAACACACACAGTCTGTAAAATTGTGTGTGTGTTTGTGTGTGTGTTGTAATAAAAAAGTGAATAAACCGCTAATAATTTTGACAGAATAAACTGAAAAATAAATCAACATTTTTGTTATTTTTATCTAATGGTTACATTAAAATCTGCAACTTACAGTGCAATCTAGCGCAGACAATTATGACTCTACAGAAAGAGAAAAAACACAAAAGTTGAATTGTGTCCCGAAAAAATTCAGAACAACGAAAACTTAAAAACATACAAACCTTTAGGAACACACCATATTCTGCGGCACATACTGCTAAATATTAAATAACTAATTTCTGCCCTACATGCAAGCTTGTTTAGGACAACACAATGTTGCCACAATCAATTATTATTTGCACAAAAATAATAAAATTTTTGTGTTACAAGATCGTACGTGACATCGAAGTAATAAAAGATATTAATAATCCAATTTTTAAAAACAGTAAATGTTGAAAAATTTAAACGTCTTTGTGTAAAATAATTAAATTTCTTGTATTACAAGATCAACTTTCACATCCAGCAATAATCAATGGTTAACCTAATTAGCGAACCTCGTAACTCCAAAATAACAAATTTTATAGGAACTTAAAATAACATTATTGTTTTTCCTTTATTATTAGAAGCATCGTTACTAATATAAAATTTGCAGTTACATTTTCTTAAATTACATTGACTATTTCTAATACATTGATAATTTCAACGTTTTTATTAATACTACCTGCTACCCGCGGCTTAACACGAGAATACTTGACTTTTAATAAGTATTTTAATATAATTTTATTGCCTATTTCAATATGGTGTTCTGTCAGCTCGTATAACAATTTTGTACTAATTAGTCAAATTTTCTTCAAAGCTGTTTTTAACACTTGTACTATTTTAACTTGTACTAAATTATTATGTTGGTGCAACAGCCTTTGGAGATTTAAAAGTACCCGTTTATAAAGCCTTTGGAGATATTTATAAAGTACCTGTTAAATCAAAAACGCTAAATTATTTATTTTAAGTGTTACTGTGTTTCAAACATTATATAACACATTAAACGTTACTTTTTCCACAACCATGGCTTTTATTTATTTCAGCAGTAAACTGAAAACTAAAAACTGTTGTCATCTAACCTCACGTACTGAAAACCAAAAACAATACGTACTTTTGCTTTGCATTAAGTAACAGAACAATTTAAAATTAATACACTTCTTCTTTTCCACATCGTGATATATCGATACAATCGCATATTATATAAAACATCAAAAATGTTCTGCGGGAATGAATAAATCTACAGTTCCGATGGCACTATATAGCTTTGGTTTACGTAGTTGTTACTATGGTAATTAATTCTGGTCTCCATGGTGTTGTTGACATCTTTAGTAGTAGTATTTAATATAGTTCATTACTTATTCATTGCATCACCAGACATACGTATAAACATACATTTTATAATCGTTTAAAACAATTACAAAATATATAGACGTATCTGTATACAAAATTACAAAATAAATCGGCACAATCGTATATTAAACCATTAAAACTGCAGGACCGGATATAGGTACAGTTCCGATGCCGCTGAATATCATTTGTTTATTTACTTGTTACTATGGTAATTAATTCTGGTCTCCATGGTGTTTTCGTTATCTTTTATAAGAGTCAACGAAAAGGAATAATTAAAAGGGCCTAAATCGTGCGAACGGGGGAAAATATCAAATTCCAAGTTTATTTTTTGCCTTGTGTCAAAGGTTACCTGTAAAATATTTGGTGCGAATCGGTGTGACGTTGTGGATTTGTATTCAGTACACATAAATCCTCAGACTTTGAATTATATATATTGTAATATAACTTTGATTGAGTGGGTATAATAAAATAAATAAAAGGTTGATGTATGTAGATTGTGCTCACCTGTAAGCCCCACTGGTTGGGCTAGCCAATTTTGTAATATTACGGTGTGTTACTGTTCTATGGTGTTCTAAAATTCTGATGTAATCAAGCCCCACAAGTTGGGTTCGCCAATTTTGTAATATAAATGTAAATTACAAAATATACAAATATAAAAATATGTGTAGTTGTATGAGAATTGTACTCTCACTATTGTGTGTAGTAATATAGATGATGTCTTCTAGTCTTCATTCGGCTCTCTCTGCTGGTCTTCACTTTGGTAATATATAATTGTAATTGTAATGGTGTTCTGGTATAATATTACCCAGATTGACTTTTATGGTGCGTAGGTGTAGTAATGACGTTCCGCTCCGGGAGACGTCGATTTGGTAATGTTCCTAAATAATGCTGTTATCAAATGTTCTTGGTGTATGTTGTTGTTGTAGCAATTTGAAATGTGATATAATTTTATAATTCTGAAATAATTGTTTTCGAGGTGTTTATATTCTTAAAATTTAGTAATAAATTGAGATTATTGATTGTAATTATAAATAGTATGGTATGGTGTGTCTTCTAGTAATGATCTTCCCTTCGTTAAATTTATTAAAAAGACAATCCACTTTGAATTAGGCGCGAACAGCTCTCTTCTTCTTCCTCTTGAAAGGTTGTAATTCGCATATATTGCCTTTAAAGGTTGTCGAGTTTTCTTTATTAATTAATGGTTATATTCCTTTATTAAAGAAATCAAATTCAATTCACTAGATAACAAGCGTTTATTCAACAAAATAATGAATTTGCTTAATTGAAAACAATGTTATAATGCCGTATCGACTCACTCAGGTCCGGTCGATCTATGACCTTTATATTGGTATTATACACATATAGGTTCTTTTAACGGTTATTTATAAAAAAAGCCAGAGAAGGTCAGGGTCAGAAAGTATAACATTTACAATTCTAAAAATGTATTAAAATTAAACAATATAATGATAGTTATTAATAATAAAAGTTTATATATAATTTTTATTCACCCCAGTTCAGCAAATAGTTGTCGAGTTGAGATGACGAGATTGAGTCAAAATGGCCACCTGGCGCATGCGCGGAGTTCACCTTCTAACACTGACAAGAGTATTTATGGAATAAATATGTCCCTTCTGCGGTTAAATCTTCTTCGTACTCGTTTAATCTCTTCTTGTGTATAGTTTAATGTCACTGGAGTAAGATGGAAAAGTCACTGGGGTAAAAATGTTGTTAAATAAGTAGATCAATTGGTGTTTATGTGTGTCCGTTTAACCTCGCATATTCACTTGGTATTTGGTGTGATTCCAGTGTTATTTCGTTTAAATAGTGATATGTGATGCTGTTTATAGGTGTTATGTAGTTCATAGGGCAACTTCACCACTTCACAATGATTAGAATAGTTTAAAATTTAATTTTTACACAAAAACTGATTCCGAACTTTAGTTATACGTAATCGCCATTAAGGTTGGGTTTTATAAAATATTCACGTGTAGTGTGCTCTTCAATGTATAATAATGAACTGCGTGGATTTCCTTCGTCATCCGAGACGTCTTAGCCAATTTAATATTAAAAAGACATTGTTTAAAATTGCCATAACTTCCGACACACTTTAATTTCGTGCACTATGCTTATAAAGTAAATTCGTTATTACTTAACTGTTTGAAATATAAAATACATATTCGTTTTCACTATTCTATTCTACTTATTTTGATAGTAATTAAGTTAGTATTACAAAGTTTTATCGGAAAATTATTTCTTATAATTTTTTGGGAGGTAGGCCTAAAATTATACTTCCCTGTCTTCTATGTAAATAATAGCCATTTTAACTAATATAATTATTATTCTATGAAATCTGAAATTTGTATAATTATCAATTCTCACTTATTTTATTGCAATTTAGTATATTAATGATGGTTTTTTCATATAATTCAGTTGTATATGATTCCCCTTCTGATAAAGTTAGTGAACCTATTTCAGTTTCAAATGGTATTTTATTAGACAATTAAATAATTTTACTCATATAATGACCATATCTTTGGAAAGCCTTATTTACCTAGTATTTGATATGTTGAGTGTATCTTGCCTAAATATTGTCAGTTTGACTGGTTTATAAGATTAGGTTTATTAATTATTCTGCATTTTAACTTTATTATATTGCCTAGATTTGAATTGTGGCTATTTGCAGAATGTTTTACTAATGTAATTATTTTATTTCCTTCTCTGACTTCTGACTCTGATATATTTGATTAAAAATTAGTTCTCTGATCTGGCATAACAGTAATTATAGATTATACAATTAAAATATAACACCCAGATATATAAAACTGGTGTTCTTAATAACATTGTTTTGGTATATCACCTAATAACATAATAAAAAGTATTTCTACAACATTGGAATGTTATCTAATTTTAGATAATGCATTCCTAAATTAACATGAACAATAAAATAACAATTATAATACTAATATTTCTTATGACTAACCCTTACTTATCTAAATGCTATATTTAATTAGAACCCCACATTTGGATCCATATATAATTGTTAATACCTTCTACTACTCCATCATAAACAATTAGTTCTGTAATTCCCCATTTTATAAGATTTATGCCCCCTCTTAAAGTATAACCCTGGCTATCTAAGTTATATTCCATTCTATGGAATGTTCATACAGTTTTAGTAGCTTTTTATTAGTAAAATTACTACTTCATTATCAAAGTAGGCACTGTTCACAAAACTTAAAGTTTGTTACTTTGTACTGCTACTCATGCATCTTTCTTAAAGTTTATTAGTTATAATTTGATCACTTACACCTTTCCATGGTAAATTATTACTATATTTACTAGTCTTTTTCTAGTTTTTAATATGAAATATTCAACCATGGGGGAACTGTGAAGATTTGTTTATGCACATTACACAATAACTTTTTGAATGCACTAATATTTACTACAGCTAACACTTTTAGTTTTTTGTCAGTTTTACAGTGATATGGTTTTTTAATGTGTTATACTTTCTTTTTTGGGCATTC
Source organism: Magicicada septendecula (assembly GCA_034769895.1). Classification (NCBI taxonomy): domain Eukaryota; kingdom Metazoa; phylum Arthropoda; class Insecta; order Hemiptera; family Cicadidae; genus Magicicada; species Magicicada septendecula. The sequence goes on along the minus strand of CM068368.1, from coordinate 804,978,898 downwards.
ATTGATTTTGGGGTTTTTTTGGGGGTTCTTTCCCTATGGAGTTTTTGTTTTATATGGGTCGTCTTAATTATTCTTCTTTCTTCTTGAGTTTGGTTATTCTTCCTTCTTCTGTAGTTTTGGATTATCCTTCCTTCTTCCTTCTTCTGTAGTTCTTATTTTTATTATTCTTCCTTCTTCTTTGAGTTTGGTTCTTCTTTATTCTTCCTTCTTCCTTCTTCAGTAGTAGTAGTTTTAATTAGTCTTCTTTCTTCTTTCTTCAGTAGATTTAGTTTGTTCTTCTTTCTTCAGTAATAGTAGTTTTAATTATTCTTCTTTCTTCTGTCTTCTGTATCTTTGATTGTTCTTCTTTCTTCAGTAATAGTAGTTTTAATTATTCTTCTTTCTTCTGTCTTCTGTATCTTTGATTGTTCTTCTTTCTTCATTCTTCAGTAGTAGTAGTTTTAACTAGTTCTTCTTTCTTCATTAGATTTAGTTTGTTCTTCTTTCTTCTTTGAGTTTTAATTGTTCTTCTTTCTTCTTTGAGTTTTAATTGTTCTTCTTTCTTCTTTGAGTTTTAATTGTTCTTCTTTCTTCTTTGAGTTTTAATTGTTCTTCCTTCTTCTTTAGCTTTGATTGTTCTTCCTTCTTCAGTAATAGTAGTTTTAATTATTCTTCTTTCTTCTGTCTTCTGTATCTTTGATTGTTCTTCTTTCTTCATTTTTCAGTAATAGTAGTTTTAATTAGTTCTTCTTTCTTCAGTAATAGTAGTTTTAATTATTCTTCTTTCTTCTGTCTTCTGTATCTTTGATTGTTCTTCTTTCTTCAGTAATAGTAGTTTTAATTATTCTTCTTTCTTCTGTCTTCTGTATCTTTGATTGTTCTTCTTTCTTCAGTAATAGTAGTTTTAATTATTCTTCTTTCTTCTGTCTTCTGTATCTTTGATTGTTCTTCTTTCTTCATTCTTCAGTAGTAGTAGTTTTAACTAGTTCTTCTTTCTTCATTAGATTTAGTTTGTTCTTCTTTCTTCTTTGAGTTTTAATTGTTCTTCCTTCTTCTTTAGCTTTGATTGTTCTTCCTTCTTCAGTAATAGTAGTTTTAATTATTCTTCTTTCTTCTGTCTTCTGTATCTTTGATTGTTCTTCTTTCTTCATTCTTCAGTAGTAGTAGTTTTAACTAGTTCTTCTTTCTTCATTAGATTTAGTTTGTTCTTCTTTCTTCTTTGAGTTTTAATTGTTCTTCCTTCTTCTTTAGCTTTGATTGTTCTTCCTTCTTCAGTAATAGTAGTTTTAATTATTCTTCTTTCTTCTGTCTTCTGTATCTTTGATTGTTCTTCTTTCTTCTCTAGTTCTGTAGTAGTAGTTTTAATTAGTTCTTCTTTCTTCATTCTTCAGTAGTAATAGTTTTAATTATTCTTCTTTCTTCTTTAGTTTTAATTAGTTTCGTTTCTTCTGTCTTCAGTAGCTTTGATTGTTCTTCTTTCTTCATTCTTCAGTAGTAGTAGTTTTAATTAGTTCTTCTTTCTTCAGTAATAGTAGTTTTAATTATTCTTCTTTCTTCTGTCTCCTGTATCTTTGATCGTTCTTCTGTCTTCATACTTCAGTAGTAGTAGTTTTAATTAGTCTTCTTTCTTCTGTCTTCTGTAGTGGTAGTTTTGACTATTCTTCCTTCTTCTGTAGTTTTTCGCCGTGTATGCCTTCGTTTCTTCTGGTCTGGTTTCTTTGACGGGGTATATTAATTGCCTGCTTCTATCTTACCTGGGTAATTTTGTTATTATCATTTTTAGTCTTCTGGGTTTTTAAATTTGTATTATATTATATTATTTGCAGAATTTTTCTTTATTTAACCTTTCTTGTGAATATATTATTAAACAGTGCATTTTAATTAATTCTCATCTGGATATTCCATATATTAGAGCTTTATTAATGATCATTGAGTAATGCATTTGTGTGGATTATCTGTCACGCTACAATATATATATATATATATATATATATATATATATATATAGTGTTATGACAGTCTAACTGATCGTTGTATGGTACAGTGGAAAACAAAATACAAGACACCAATTAAGACACTACTCACCAGCTTTAATTATCACAATTAAACAGTTTGTAATCAACAAGATAGTCTATTACAACATATCAAATAAAAATTGTTCACACCCAATAAAATGTCAATTAATATAAAACACAATTGTATTACAATTGTCCCCTACGATTATAAAACACATAACGCTTCGCCACAATACTTGGAATCGCACTGTATAAATCGCCACTCAACGCACTGTGTAATCGCCCGACAATAACTGAAACTAAGCAGCAGGTATGGGCTATTTATAGTCTGCAGGTTTGGATAATAAGCGTCCTTAACAAGCCATTAAAAATTCCAGAGGACACTTCAGCGCGACCTTCGCAGAAACACGGAACGTTGCACTACTTGAGAAGCTTCTCGAACGACACCATCGAACGCACGAGATGTTCCGCATTACGTAATACTTCCTCGCATGTCAAGCGTCACGTTCCCATTACAGTTGCGGGAGGAGAGAAGAACAGCGTTTTCCAATGTACCAGAACGTTTCGTAATGGCGTAACACTTTTTCTGCATTACGTAACAATAGATTTACGTTTAAATATGATCATATCCTGAATTGTTACTAGAACATTTCCACGCGAGTATTATAAACTGTCCGACTGTATAGCGACAATAAAGTATAGAAATTGTTGTGTTCTTTATGCTCTAACAGCTGTAGATTGGAAAATACGAGAAGCCCTAGAGATACGCAAACGGCCACTATAACCTGAACACTAAAGCCGAGACATAAAACATAAACCCACTACTGACACATCTCCTCCTCAATATAAACCCTCAACAGGTAGCAACAGTATCGAGAATGAGCAAAGGACCAACGGACCGACAGTGTTGGCCTGTGAAAATAAAGAAGGCCGAAACACTACACTCCTGAAGAAGACATAAGAAAAGGACGATGTCGAAACGAAACAACCGGTGGGCATACACAGAGAGAGTTTTCGAGTTTGCAACCTGCCCCGAAATTTTCTTCTCAGCTAAAACGTATTATGTCGTGTCGTGTCGTGTCGTAGAAGCAAATGGAAAATCACTTATATGGAAATCACTCAAATGGAACAGAATTTATAATTAAACATAAACTTTATGACACGCAATGTAGTTAGCGAATTGATAATTGTACTAATTCGAGGTGGGTGGGTCAATTTTTTGCTTCCCATTGTAGCACTTTTCCATCGTTGTCACAGCGGGAATAAAAGTACCTATTTGCGTTAAATGTTGTATTACGACTAAGTGTTTGTGTCGCGAATAGTGTGGAGAGCGAAGCGTACTAACAACTGGAATGTTACGAAGAGCGCGAACAGTGAGTCACTCTGGTACCTGATACAATGTGAAATCACAAACATTTGAGATGCAAGGTATGCGAAAACTACTAAAACTTGCACGCTTCTAATGTTCTTGTCGGAAACCAATTTATATTTTAACTTTATCTATGCGAATAAAGTTGTGAATAAGTTGCATAAGTTCAACTTTATGTGCGGAACCATTAGACGACCCCTTCAGTCAGCGAGTAAAGGAACACGCCTAAAATTCTACAAGGTGATGGCTCTTCCCACGTTTCTTTATGGGTCTGAAAATTTGAATTTAACGAAAGACCAGGCCAGTCGGAGTCGCGGCTGAAATGAGATTTCTCAGGCACGTGGCAGGGTATATTCTCTATTATCATAGAAGAAACACATATATATACGCCAGGAACTGAATGTTATGAGTATTCTCGACAGGATCGCCCAGTATCGGCTGAATTGGTGGGAACATCTTTGCCGAACTGCCCCATGCCCAAACAACTCTGGAACTATAAGCTGAGGGGAATGAGAGGTGTGGTCCGAGGAAACGCTGGAGTGATCAGCTCTAATATTTGCCTATTTGAGACCGGAACAAACCATCCTTGGTTTAATCCATGAAGATGATGATAATGATGATGATGAACGTTATCTATACTGTTAACATAGTAATGCAAGTGGTTATTTCATTGAAAGCATTTATTTACAGTTTTCGGGAGAGTTCTAATTTACATAAAGTTGTTAATTTCCTTTTTTCAAAACCATATAATTTAAAAAAAAAAACGAAGCTCATCAACAGTATGTATATAAAAATGGAATTGAGCATGGAAGGAAAGAAGAGGAAAGATGGACGAAAATATGGAAAGAACAGTTTTTAACAAACGGACGATATCAAATCATGCTTAAAAGGTATCTATTTCATTAAAATGCTGGAGTAGAGCATTATTGAATTTAGATATAGACCTACTTAAAAATTTAATAGATAAAAGTAAAAAATTAAAAATATAGAAAAACAAAAATACAAAAATGTAACAAAGGAAAAAGACGATCAAAGCTGATTTTTATACTCGCCAAAATAAATGTGAATTCTATCATTTTGCAAATCCAAAACCTGGAAAAATGTGAGCGGAATGAGTTCTAAAAAACGTACAGGTCCTTCAATGCAATAGATTTGATATGGTCTAAACTAAAAATATTTATTCTCTTTCCTCTACCCCTCCCCAAAAACCGTAGTGGTGTCCATATACTTCGCGTGTAAATAGTGACAGTCTACCCTCCTCAGGAGGTATCGTAGTCTCCACCGACCGCACAATTTCCAAAATTCCCGTTGTCAGTATTTTGCACTTCTCTGTCCGTATTATTCGTATATCCAACGTGTGTTGTGTACAAAAACCTTTGTACAATGATTTTAAGAACTGTCATTTTTAAACAATTAGAAACAATAAAAATTTAGTTCAATTAATTTCAAACGTACATTATCTACACTACTGTGTCTGTCGTCGCAGTTTGGTGCAAACCTACTCTTTGTTTAATCTAACTATATCCTTGATATCAACTCACGTTATCCTTTTTTTTTACTTTATTGAAATCAGCAATCAGAACTATTACATACACAAGAAAGTATACATATAAAGTTCTATGAGCCAATTTGATGACTAATGGACATGAGACGGAGCTGCAGCATCCATCGATGTAGCCCGTACTATCTTCTCAGGTCAGTGGGCCATTTTCTTTTAAGTCGTCTTGTGATGTCTGTAGTGGTCGGATGCTAGTCTGTTGGTGTGTCTCTGCAATCTGTCAGAATGCTTTTGTGCTCTGGCTCTGTATTCTTCTTCTACCAGGGGTATGTTGAAGTCCGTATGAAATGTATGATTTGATATGTACCATTCTGCACCTGCTATTGTTCTCAGCGCTTTTGATTGGAAGCGCTGAATTATGTTGACGTTTGACTTACTTGAGCAACCCGACAGCTCAATTCCATACGTCCATATTGGTTTAATGATCGCTTTGTTCAACAAGATTTTATTTTCCAAGGATAACGTTGATTTTTTCCCAAGGAACTAGTATATTTTTCTTATCTTGAGCTCCAATTCCTTCCTTTTGTTGATTATGTGTTTTTTCCACGTTAATTTTGTGTCCAGATGAAGTCACAGATATCTATCTCCATCTGAATGTGGTATCTCCATCAGATATACCGTTGGACATTCTGAGCGTTTTCGGGTGTGTGTGACATGGGTGCTTTTCTGTTCATTTACCTTTATCCCTCCATTTATGTAACCAATTTTGCAGCATGTCTAGGTGTAGTTGTAGTCTTTCCGTGGCAACTGTGGATCCTTGTGTCTGCATAGTAATACTGTATCATCTGCAAATGTGCCCATTTGTGTGTTCTGCGTAGCTGGTATATCTGACGAGTATAGGATGTACAGCAAAGGACAGAGGACGCTTCCCTGTGGCACTCCTGATTGAATAGAAAAGATGTCAGAGAATTCAAAGTTATATTTAACTTGGAAATGTCGTCCATAGAGATACGATTTTAGGAGCAGGTAATACTCGCTTTGTAACTTCATTTTGATTTTGTAGAGGAGTCCTGGGTACCAAACTATGTCGAAAGCCTGCTCTACATCTAAGTACATTGTTGGGCAGTATTCCTGGAAGTTAAGTGCTTTGTTAATTTCAGAGACGATCCGATGGCATTGTTGTATAGTGGAATGATGCTTCCTAAAACCGAATTGATGATCAGGGAGAATTTCATCAAGGAGTTTGTAATCATGTATTCTCTTAATGATTAGTTTCTCCAGGATTTTTGATAATTGTGGAAGTAGACTATTGGCCTATAGGAGCTGACTTCATGCTGCGGCTTGCCTGGTTTGAGGATGAGTATTAACTGTGCAAACTTCAGTTCTAGTGGCCAGTTTGAACTCTAAGAATGGCATTAAAGAGTGTTTTTATGTTCTGAATTGCTTTATTTGGTAGTTCAGTCAGAACCCTCCCGTTTATTAGTTCATAACCTGGGGCTTTCTTTTTATTAAGACGATCAATTACATATTTAACTTCCGAATACTTGAAGTTTTTGATTGGGAGGGACAGTTGTAATGGTGCCTCAAGGAAGTTGTTGATTTCAGCATCTTGGGTGTCTGAGTGGGGTGTAAAACTTTGGCGAAGTGCTGAGCAAATGTATTTGCTTTTTCTTGGTCCGATTTGGCCCACTCATTGTTTGGTTTCATGATCGGAGATTTTATAATTTGTGGCCTCTAGCGGCTGGTTGTCACCTTGCAGATTGAATGATCTGCTTGTGATAGGTTGCTTAAATAGTATTGATATGTTTCCTGTTTATTATGTTTAATTTTGCGCTTTAAGTTGTTTGCTACTCTATTAAATATGTTCTTGTCTATGGGGTTACGAGTCCGCTGCCATCTAGCTCTGGCTCTTCGTTTTTTCTTAACCAACTGGAGAATTTCATTAGGAACGTTGTTTTCCTTTCGGATGTTATTTACGATAGTTGGCGTAGCCGCCCATGCACAATCGTGCACTATCCGTATGCACTGTTCTGTGGCTTCACCTATTTCATCCGGTGTTTTCAAACTTATATTTAGGTGTAAGTTTTGACAAAGCAGTTCCCTAAAAACTGTTCCAGCAGGTGTTCTTACGTTATACATGAAATATTTTTTATAAATAAACTTGTCAGTGTTTTCTAAATCATAATTCTGTGTTCATGTGTTGTTAAAATTCAGTTATGGTCGTAGGCTCACAAGGTGATAATTTTATTGGATATTTTATTAGTAATTTTATTAAACGCGGGTAACAATTATATTACCATATTCCCCCTGAAATTTTCTTTGAAACCCTCAGAAACCAAATTCCATGTACGTCCATTAAACCAACTGCGACGCAGTGACATTCAGGAGAATGGATTTGTGGAGTAGCAAAATTGGACTTCCTCTTTTGATTTATTTTTAAGGGTAATTTTTTAATTTAGATAAAAATTACTTTCACTTTGTTTTTTCAAAGTAACAATTTAAAAACACGTTGCCCTATATTATACCGTTATGCTCTCATGTTTGTATATTTAATTGTAGTTTAATTAAAATTTAATTAGAGTTTAGTAACATCTTAACTGTAGCTTAATTCCTGTTTATTGAAACCAGATCCTCTTTTAGTTAGATTTGACTCTTACGTCTCCTCGTAAAGGCGATAGAACAAAAATATAAGCACACGAATTTAATCACACGATCACTGTCTTGCATCGGTATCGCGTTCATTACATTGAAACTTTAAACTAAGGGTACACCGTATCTTTTTGCAGTCCTCATGGGCGGCAGAAAGAATTCGTACGGTTACAGAAACATTAACAAGTGTCAAGAAGAGGAAAACATAAAATGATCATTCACATCCTATAATATATCTACAGTTTTATATTATTAGTTCATACGTTTTGAATATTTTGTCCACACTAATATTTTGTACTAATGAGATTAAGTCGCGTATCATAGGTGGGAATATATGTTAACTAAAGCGCATATTAGGTGGGGAACGAAGTCAAGTAAAGATAAACGTATATACAAGTGTTATTCGACCAATTGTGACAAATGGATGCGAGGCCTGGAGATTAAATGGAAAACACAACAGCTTAGAATATTTGAAGCAAAAATGATGGGAAAATGTTTGGCCCAGGATAAATTAAAGATGGATCCTCGAGGATGAGAGGATGAGAATGAATTATAAACTGGACGAATAATACACAGAGCTGACATAGTCCGGTCCATCAAGATTAGAAGATTAGAATGGCTTTACGTTAGACGACGGTTAGATGACAGCAAGCAACTAAAAGAATCGCAGATTAAAAAACAATACGCAGGATAATTAGAGAGAGACCTAATAATTCTTGTTCTTTCCATAATTCTGTGAAAAAATGAATAGATGACATAGAGAATAATTTGAGTAATGTGAATGTGAAAGGCTGGCGTAGGTCGTGACGTGAAAGAATGGAATGTATAAAAATATCATTCATCACGCGAAGCCTCAGAAGTTATAAAAGGAAATTTGAAATTTATACAAGCTGTAAAGACATTGGAACAAACGTTAGGACAGTGAACAAGCTAAAAAGGCAGAAAAAGTTATTGCAGTTCGAATAAGGACTGACGTTATATGGTTTGAAACATAAAGAGGTTCTAACGTAAGTACATAAATCTCATAGATTTACTCTTTTAACTAACCACATAGTAGTACTTATGATTTCTTATTGCTGCTTGAAGAGCATCACTTTCTCCATGCTAACCGTCATTAACAGATATAATTTATATCCTCTTACCTTTAGCCGAGAGAGTAAGGAGTCACTACGTTTCAAAGGTACTTACCTAAAACAGACAAATAAAAAATTAGAATATTCCAAGTTTATATTCACAGACTTGAAATTTCGGTTTTATTAACATAACATATGAAGCCTTAAAAATTACAAAATAAACTCAATGGTACAGAGAATTTATCGTAAGAGTATAAGAAAACAATATTCTATGCAAAACCAATTAGTGAGTCAAGAGCATTTTAAAATTTAAGATCCTTTAAAATATATAAACTTCTAATTAATAAATTATTTGGATTACAGTTACAGTACCAAAGAGTTTTACTGTGATCAAATTTCTTGTAATATTTGTATTTTTGAAAGCGTATAAAAGAATTATTATAACTGTATTATCAAAAATAATAGTATAGTATGATATAATATAGTATTTAATTGTACAGTGTAATAATAGTACCTGTAAATGCTTATTAAATGAAAATATAATTACGGTGTATGTTTGTAGACGGACAGTGCCAGAGCCAGTAGTCCTGGTGATAGCGGGAGTGATTCCCATAGACCTGTTGGTTGTAGAGCGGAAGCATTTATTCAAAAGAAAAGAGGAAATTGGAAGAGATGCCGCAAAGCATGAAGACAGGGAACTCACTCTCCGTCACTGGCAAGATCGTTGGGATAGACAGCATAGAGGAAGATGGACCGCAAGGCTCATACCAAACTTCAAGGAATGGATCGACCGCCAACACGATGAGGTCAACTACCATCTGACCCAGGTGGTCAGTGGTCACGGCAATTTTAATGATTACCTCCATGGAATGGGAAAGGTGCAAAGCCCAGCATGCCAATACGGAGACTCTCCCTAGGAAGATGCATCGTAAACGTTTTTCAAGTCCTGCAGATTCCCAAGACACAGGATGGTACTGGAAATAGAGCTCGGGGAGTTCACGCCCGAGAGCGCAGTTGCGCTTATGCTTCGTGGTAAGGCGGGATGGGACCGCATCCATGTATTTATTCAGTGGATCCTACTACAAAAAAAAAAAAAAAAAAAAAAAAAAAAAAAAAAAAAAAAAAAAAAAAAAAAAAAAAAACAGGCCCAACTTGCACCCAACGGGCAGTAGAAGATGAGGAACATCTAGAAGGAGCCCGATAAGGCCGCAATTGCTCCATTCTGAAGTAATGCGCTAAGTGGTTCCAGGATGGATATGAATTCTTGAATTAAATGTGGGTTTTTTAGTGGATGAGAGTCTTACACCCCAGAGGAAGCACGGCCTCCTCTGACGGTGGATAAATCATTTTTCCCCCTCTATTAGAAAAATTTGCTTGTATAGTGAAAGACAATATTCTGCAGATAATCAGAAAATAATTTCAAAGAAAAGTTCTTAATACGAAACATTTAATAAATATTTAATAACATAATGAACTCTGACCTACCGTTATACAAATACACATTTAATCTTTATTTTAGTGTTTATTGATGAAGTTATATCAATTTACACGAAATACAAATATCAAATTCACATCGTACTGCAATAGTTGGCTAATTGAAGGCAAAACAAACAAAACTGTCAACTGAACGTGACAGTTATATATTAATTATTTCATAGTCAACTAATACAACGTGACAGCGCTTGTGAAACTATTTAATTCAACGTCGCGTATTTCCGTTTGTTTCATAATTTAATGTCATTTTAACAAATGTGAATAACATTTTAAGACTTTATTAACACACAATATTTCATTATTACTGTTCACTATTATTGTTTAATAATATACAATTGTCTTCTATTATTTATTATTTGCTATTATTGTTTTCAGCCAGTAGGCCTAACAATTACAATGGCTGATCGATTCTAAGTCATTAAAAGGAAATATGAGTGAAATATGAGTCCACCGCTTTGCACTCTACCAATAAATTCTTTTTGTTCATTCTCTGCTACATTTGCAGACAGAAGCGCGTGTCACTCCTCGCACACACACACACACACACACATCCTTGTGTCTCACGTTTCTCTTTCAATAGAAATTTGCAAAATAGGCAACAAATGATTTTGAAAATAAAGTGCCTGACGTCTAGTGTAAAAAGTGAGAAAAATGGATTGTGGTAAGCCAAATAAAATGTTTTTGACAGTACTCTAATCAATTATTTCATACAAATTTTTGTTATTTATTTATTATTATATAATTCATGTTACAGGCCTAATTTGGGTCTACCTAAATTCTGTACTCAATTTTTCGTATGGCTCCCAGTAAATCATAATAAATTGTATTTTTTTAAATGCTGAGAAAAAGCACACACAAAACGTACAGTGATTTATTGATTAATAGTCAACAGTTTAATGCTTAATAAAATATTAAAGTTTTAAATAATACAGCTCTTAAACATTTTACAGATATTAACTGCTTAAATATATTTTATTTATCCTAAGCCTATATAATGTAACTAATTAAATACTGGAATACGTTTCTGATTAGCACATTATTATTAACCCTATAACAGAGTTCAAGTCTGTACTCTTAGTTTAGTTTAAATCTGTACAGGAGTTCAAAATTAAAAACAGCGGAGCATGACGATAAACCGTGGTATTCGGAAATCTTTCTGTTATTTGCCGTTCGAAAATCAACCGCCTAAATTATACAGCGTTTCCCCGTTTTCCCCACTAGTCAGCAGGAATTATACTTTGAAATTTACTCTTCTCAGAAATAAATTCTAATTAAGAAACAAATTAATTAATTAAGAGCATCCTATTAATGACTTAACTAATTTCAGTGCTACTGAAGAAACATGCGATCTGTTGATTCACTCAAGATTTTAATGATATTGTAACTGACAAAATTTACGAAACATTGAGCAACATAGAGAATTACCAACATTGCACTGTACAAGTTAGTTGTAGCATACAAATTGAAAGTACTCCTTTTACACAATAGTGTTCTAGCATAGGCAGTATGACAATCAGCGTGAAATTAACTTTTCTCAGATTTATATTCACGGATGTGGAATTTTCTTCTTAAATCCATTGTGTGGAAATGGAAACGTATCTCCGACGCACACTTATAGGTCTACATTTACTTCCGTTATACATATAAATGCAAAATATTCTCTCGCATTTTCTAGTTAATGATTTGACTATTTTAGAGTACATAGGCCTACATCGTTAGCGAAGGCCGCATAGTTAATTGTAAAAATATTCTCTTTTTAAATGTTGTTTTAACGTCTTATAACAAAACAATAAGAAATGTTTTACTACATGACGAGCTATGGAAAGCCACTAAACTAAATGTAGTAGAACGCCAACATTCCAACTGACATAGTCTGATGTCTTAAACGTTGATTGTTATTGAACCAGGATAGGTAAGGTTACACATTTAGAGATACAAAAACCGAAACATCGAAGCATGATAATGTTTTTAATAGTTACTATATAATACAAATATTTACTATATAACAAATATATTTACTATATAACAAACATTATCATGTTAAAACGACAGGGACCGAAGATTTCTAGACTGTGGGGAATCGAAAGTGTGGAAGCGTTACATTTTTCGATGACGTTACATTTTTGTGGAATGACCCCCAGCCTAAAAACATTATCATGTTAAAATACCTAATAATTGAAGAAAAATCGTAGTTAAATATGCTTTTAAGGTTAATGTAACATGGATGAGGACATACGATTTACACGTGACACTACATAGAAACAACCAACTAACGTGATATGCTGTAGTGACTCGACCATTGCCGGGCTGCAGTTTTTGAATGCATCGATCGTCAGTATGACAGTATCCATACGTGTCTGATGATGTTACGTTTTATTGATAAATATTAAGAAGGTCACTCCTGCAAACAGTTTCTCTTTAATAGCGGATGTAATTAATTTTATTATTGCTTATTGTAATTAATATGTACACTGATCTTAAGAAGACGAAAGAATTAAATGTTGTGGTTCTTATCTGGAAAATTGCGTATGTTTCAGTCATGTGAATTGCGCATTTAAAAATTTGATTGGATATTCTACACATCTTTTGAGTTATTAATACAATGTAATATTATGAAATATTAATACAGCTAAAACGACTTTTATTGATAAAAATATAAACTATAATTTTATACAGTCAACACACACACGCACACAAAAAAATATTAGGATACATTCACAAAAACACACAGTATATAAAAGTATGTGTGTGTGTGTGTGTGTGTGTGTGTGTGTGTGTGCGCGCGCGCGCGCGTGTTGTAATAAAAAAGTGAAAAAATCGCTAATAATTTTGACAGAATAAACTTAAAAATAAATCAACATTTTGTTATTTTTATCTAATGGTTACAGTAACATTTGTAACTTACAATGCAATCTAACGCAGACAACTATAACTCTACAGAAAGAGAAAAAATAAAAAAGTTGAATCGTGATCCGAGAATATTCAGAGCAAGGAAAACTAAAAAAATTATACAAACGTTTACGAACAGACCATTTTCTGCTGCAAATAGCCTACTGCTAAATATTAAATAACTTATTTTTGTACGTGAGAAATTGCGTTGGGAAAGAGTTCAACCCCAAGTCCCTCTTTCCTACGCCCAATAAACACACACACCTACGCACACACACACACACGCGCGCGCGCACACACATATTATTTCGTTACTACAGACAGTCTTGTCCACCACTAAATATTGTGCACCAAAACGGATTGAAAAATTCATTAAAATTTTTCACACATTACACTGTAGAATGCAGAGATGAGCTGAAAATGAAATAGATGGCTGTGCAGCCGACCTGAGAGATAATGAGGACACACGATCATTAACGCCGACTGCCAGACAGCGTGTTATTGAACAAAACCCATTAATCGTGATCACGAAGAATTGCTGGCATGCGGCCCGATACGGCTGTATGAGAACATATGACTATGCTGGTAGAACAAGTTCACGACCCGTTTCCCCTTTATTGAATAACACGATGTTTTTGTAGTAAAGTAGTGTAAACACAGACTGTACACACTGTATAAATAGGCCTGTCCCAGTCCTGCACATAAAAACATCTAAAACTTTCAAATTCTTTAACAATATTAACTAATTAACTGATTGGGCAATGAAAAGAAAATGTAAATGCCAATACGTAAAGTGACAGTTCCGAATAACGAAGCTCAGTATCCAACTGAAAAATTTGTTTCTTTAAAGTATTTGTTACTAGGAAGAAACACATTCTTCCTAACGTATTTTGTGGATTTGGTAAAGTTATATAATAACATAAAAGATCGCACTTTGAGCAATACTGCCCTGAATAAAAATTAAACAAATCTAAATACTGTATTGTTAATCTTGTTATCTGAATTAGCAGTCTCCGCAACTCCAACTTTGTCGTGCTTACTTGCTAAACTGCTAAGTGTCCTGTTCCTGAAAGGCCTCGACCAGAACATGACACTTACCAGTTTTTCAAATAAACACGACGAAGTTGAAATCTAAATATACTTGAAATTGTTTACATATATATCAGCATTTGTTTTCTACACAAGGCCAGATCCCACAGTGGTGCTCCCTCCGTGCTTTCCTAAGCTGGACTAACCTCTTAATTCATGATATCGCATCTGCATATCAGCTATCATATAATCTGCCTTCTGTCTCCTACTTCCCATTTTCCTTTCCATTTACCTGCCGATCCAATGTTTCATGTATCATATTACTTTGTGTTTGCCCCATACGGTGCTCCAACCAATTCCTCTTTCTGGCCTTAATGATACCCAGCACACTCCTTTTCATTTCTACTTTTCCAAGCACTTAGACTACACGCCCCCACCTCACACACACAATCAGAAGATATTCTTTATAACGCTTTTACAATATATGTTTTTGGTTTGTCCGGTAGTGGCCCCATCAATGTGGTTCGTTTATCCTGAAACGTTTTCTTGCAACGTTTCAGTACAATTTCATGTGACATTTTCTGGCTGAGTCCTGCTCGGGATTCTACGATGCATTCGTCTTCAGCAGATTATCGGATTTCCGAACAAGACTCAGCCAGTAGATGCAATATGGAATTGTACCCAAACGTTGCAAGACCAACACAGATGCGGGTCCTTGAGCATATCATACTTATACACATACTTAGATAGTTGACTAAATACATATAATCGAATCGTATTTTTAAAATATCAGAAATTAAAGTAATAGGAATTTCGACGTATAAAATATAAAATTAGTTTAATACAGCTATTGAGTAATTAGTATATATAGGGAACTTTGCACTTACAAAGCTATTCTTAGACGTGAATTAAGCAAGATAAGTAAATTTAAAAAACAAACATGAGGCAAAAATAAAACAATTATAATTAAAAACGACAGAAGCAAACGAAGAAAAAAGTTTAAATTTTTCAAGATATACGAAAGTGATATAAATATTTCACACGATAGTTTCACTGTCAATAATAGTAATAATGACTTTTACTTCCTACGGCACGCTTTTACTTCCTATCTGAAGCTTAGTATTTAATAATGAACAGCGAATAAGGCAAATTAATGTTTAGAGTCTCTTTGATAATGGACTTAAACGAAAACATTTTTAGGCTCACAAACTCTTCTGGAATACACTTTATAAAGCAATTAGGAGGTTCTAATAATAACTTTAATATTGTACGCAATTTACAAAGTCATTTCAAAGTTTTTAATATTATGACAGTTAATTCAATAAGAAGAAAACAGTTTTTAGTGTAATTTCAAAGCGATACGACGGACATTTTAATCACGGCACATGTTAGTTATGCAATTGTATTTTGCACTTAAGTCTTCGGCGTTTAGGAAAATTGTAATTGTTATTCATCTGGTTTCAAAAATTGTTGCCCAAACGTTTCTCTTCCCACCTGCGCTAAAATGCTACTTCATTCCGTATTTCTATTTTATAAACTTGTGATGATTATCAGTACTGCCACAAAAGTCGCTTTTCGGCACGTTATAATTTGTCAGAACTTTTCTTAAATATATTGCTCTATGTCAAATATTACAATAAGGCTATCTTTGAATAGTGTTACGCAACGGAATATTCTCGAACAATGGAGTGTGTCCTTCAACGTGTTTCCAGGCTATTCTAACAGAGCCCAGCTGTAATGTTTGTGTGCGTACATATTGGTGCTACTTTGAGATGAAAGACAATTACGGGACACTTATGATGCGTCAACAATCGAGGCTATTCCGGTCCACTCACTGTGTTCAACGCCATACAGTTTGCACTGTTTCTGGTGGATTCAAAGCGCCTGTCATATTCAATTGTTTAACACGTCATCCAGACAGATTATTCTGAGCGGGGTATAAATATAAGCATTCAGCGACGGTCTCTTCAGTCAGTTTACGTCGGATGATTATTCAGCGCGTTCAAGTGGTATAATGAAAAGTGATCATTGTGCGGGACTCTATTAGTTGACATTCTTATTGGTGTGGACGAATCAACTTGAATTATTGTACAAATATAATCTTGTTGAATAACTTGTTGATTACAAACTGTTATTAACTGTTATTTGTGATAAATTAAAGCTGGTGATTAGTGACGTAAATGGTGTTTATATTTTGCTTTGCATTGTACCATATGACGATCAAGGAGACCGTCGTTATAATTTGCTACAAAACTGTTGTCATTGGACAGTAATTGTCTTACATTATTGTTTATTAGCCTGATTGATAAGATTACACATTTATATGTTGTGTACGTGTGTATGTATATAATTATTAGCAACAAAATATATTTGATATTTGTATGCACAGATATATTTTATATATAATTTACAATGTTTCGACAGTATTTTTAACTGTCATCTTAATAAATATAGAAAAACAATTAATTAAATTTGATACCAATTGTTATTAACGGCGGTGTTTGTAGGCTATATTCAAGACCTGTTCTGTAACTATTCAATATATGTGATATAAATTAATAGGGAAGTATACTATAACTACTTATTGTTTTATCAAATTAGTAATTTAAATTAATTTAGATGAATATTAAGATTTAGTGTTCAAATATTTTGTCTATTCATTTATGTAACATATTTTTATATACACAAAACACCTATATTAAAAGTAGCGTATATAAAACAGCTGTTAATTTCAAGTATAGTTAATTATTTTAGTACTTTTCTGAAGATCACAGTCAAACATTCTGACAACATAGAAGATTCTAGGTATAAAAAAATATATTAGTTAATTTTTGTATTACAATCGAACAATTTTGATTATTTATTAATTCATTTCTAAATCTATATAGTATATCATTACTACAGTATAGTTAACGGATATTGGATTTTGACTTCGACTATATTTTCGGTTGTTGTAATATTTATATAGTTAACTATTTATTACATATTTAATGTTTTTTATTATCCTGATAAATGTATGATTTTAAATAAATCGTCTTGTTTTGTTTTTATTTGAATTTATTCTTTAATTAATTAGTAGATTATTATTATTGTGTTTGCAAATATTACGATTTTTCCAGATACTCATTTTGTTAATTTTTTGTATGTTTGTAATGAATTTGACATTTTGAATGACTGTAAATTTATGTTTGTTGTTTAAACAGTGTGTGGCTAAATTAAATTTGTAAATGTTACGTTTTAAAAACGTTTTCGATGTTGACTGAATCTCTCGGACTGTTTTTTTCTTCGTCTGGCCTCTGTAAAATTAATTTCAATCTTTTATCCTATCTGGAACGTTTAATTTAGTTTTAGGTTTTTTTTTTTAATAATATTATCTGTGTTTTAAGATATTTTTAAGTTTGTATCTTTAAATAGTTTGCTACTTCACGAGTTAAGTTTCCCGATAAGTAAAGTTGATGTATTTTATATTAGGCCTACCATTAGTGGAATGATTTTTACATGAAGGGTTGTATGGTGTTTTTGTGAGTGTTATATTTACTTATACAGTGTTAAATATATCTAATGTTATGTAAACTTCAGTCCTAGACTACTTATTAGAAAATGACATAAATTATTATGAAATTGTTTTCAATATGATATGATTATTTTTATTACCACCGTAGTTTACAAAATTAGTCATTTTGGCTGAAATATCACAAAAGTATGTTGAATGCATATATAAAAAAATTGAAAAGCGTGCGCTGCCGTTAAAAATTTATGCTTCTATTTGTAACAATGAATAAATAACAACGTAAATCGTAAGTGAAAAATTTGTGACGACTCACTCACGACATACGGTCTTTACAGAGTAGCACTTTCATCAACAGATTAGCCTAATAGAAAAGAAAAAGGAATGGGTATGAGAGAGAGAGAGAGAGAGAGAGAGAGAGAGAGAGAGAGAGAGAGAGAGAGAGAGAGAGACTGCCCGTTATCTGTGAACAAAAAAAACAAATCAATAAATAGGCCTAGAAAGTAAATTGTATAGAACTATAGAATAACCGAATATTGTTTTGATTACTTCCCTGTCATTAGTTCGCGGTAAGTTTTACTGAAACTTTACAATTAAATGTGAAAATAAGACAAGGTCAGAAGATAATATCAGAGTACGCAACCGCTCTTTGGAGCTAAGTGAGTTTGACCACGTGTTGCGCATAACTAAACGATGCTACAATTTGCATAATTCCAATAAACATTTACATTCACGTCTGACATTCGTAACAGCAGTTGGCTGATATTGCTCAGGCGTACCCTTTATATAAAGTATCGTAAAGCCTGTTACGGCAGCCAAATAAAGGTGTACAACTGCTGTCTCCTGTCGTACTGCGAACTCGTTTTACTTATACGAGGTGTGTTCAAAAAAAGAACGAACTTTTTGAAAACCATATCAACCCGCACAAACAACGCGCTGCGACTTTGAGCGCAGCTAGCGATAGTTTTTGACAAAAAACTTCCATTTATTCTGTTCCGCTATCAGCATTAAGTCTTGAGCTATATCAGATTGAGTGGGGACGTGCGCATGCTGGCCGCCGGATTGGTGACAAAGTGATTAAGAATGACCTCGAAGAACAACGTGTGCCTATAATAGCGGCAAAACTAGATTAAAACGTTACACAGATATTCTTGTTTTGAATTAAACATACGCGGAGGCCTGCATGAGCCGAACGATTACTTTAAGAAATTTTAAAGAGGGTAAAAACAGTGGTTGGTGCAGATCAAAACAATGTCGAAGATCATGGAAAGAGATCTCGTGATGTGGTCATTGTAAATCATCGTTTAACTGACAAGACTTTCTGAGAGAATGCGCATCCATATAGGCTAAGATCGTAAAATTAAATTTTATCGAAAATTTTAAATGTATCGTATCACTGAAAAAAAAAATGCTTACTGCGTTTGTTGACGACTAACAGAAACAGACCCGTTTTGAAATCGGTCAACAACTGTCTACCAATACAAATGGTAATGATAACTTTGGAATGGAATGGAAATTGCTCTGTATAGATTTTACGAAATTAGTACCCAAGTTTTATACACACACGATGCGTTACGATCTTCATTTTCAGTTCGTTATAAACCTGCCGGACGGTGTGTGCCCGTGGCCACTGCAGCGCGTGTAGCGTGTAGCTCGGATCATGACGGGACGGAGAAAACAGCATTCCGGCGTCAAAACCTGTCGCTAACAGCACGTAATTGTGCAGCTCGCCCTATGTACAGGTGGACGTGGCTACACAAATAGTTCGGTCTTTTTTTAACACACCTCGTATACTACTCTGAAAGTAAGGAACATTACTGACGAATTAACAAACAAATTTAATGTACGTAGGCTTACAATTTTAATATAGTATGTATTCTGACCCTATTATATACTGTACTACTGCTATTCAGAAAGGAAGTTCCGATAGAGTATTAAAGGAAACTAAGAATATTTTTACTAAACATTGTTATTGCTGTTTGAAGTACACGCCTTAAACTACTTTCCTATGCAGTTTTCGTCATTTTTGAAACACTTTTCATTGCGAGTCACCAGACGTTCTATACCTTCGTCGTAGCAGTTTCCCGCCTGATTTGAACCACGTAGTAACAGCTTGTTTAACATCGTTGGCCACCACCGATTTCTCATGCTTGAAAAGGTAAGGCGGATGATCAAATTGTTGCCAGAAAAACTTTGTGAGGAGATGTTGCGTTACAGCGGCAGAGAGAGAGAGTGTGTGTGTGTGTGTGTGTGAACCACGATTTACTGCAATATCCCGGGTAAGCATCCTACGTCGCTTCCTTTGGACAGTACTGAGCCGAAAAGTCGTATCCATCTTGGTTGCATTGAATCGCTCACTGCTTCTTCTGCATAAATATCGAAAATTTGAGGGCGAATTTTAATTGTTCAATGCCTTTCGCATTCAAGAACCGAACCACATACCTACTTTCACTAGCGGCGGGCGTCTCGTATTTCTTCGAAGCTTACTCCGTGCACAATTGTTTACAAATAGTGTTGTTGGCTTGCCAACGTATCAACAAACTGGCCGCGCATGTGCAACAGCATGACAGCATCGATACCGTTGCAATATTTTAAACCGGAACTTTCTTTTTGGATAACCTTGTATTATATACATTTTTCTCATTTTTTGAATCCACAGAAAATAAATGAAAATTGGTATTATTACTATAGCATCTTTAAAAATAAAACTTGCATCAGTGTATATGTAAAGAATTTAAAAAAGTAAAACATACATATGTATATTGCAACAGAACACAGGATATGAAGTTCATATAATAGGGATACTGAGGCTATAACACATTTTCTGACGGCCATAGACATGTTTTAAATTGATTTTGTTCTTTTCTTTGTAGAGTAGTCATAAGTTTTGAACCAAGCTATGTTTTAAAAAGTATGTTATGTCAAAATGTTCACAATTTTTGTACTCTTTTATATCATGTGAAATATTTGTGTTTAAGTGAGCGGGTGCGAGTGTGATTTACATTTTATTTAATAACTTTGTTGAAAATTAACATTTCGTTCTGAAACTTGGACAGAGTGTTCTCATGGTTATATGCTACATTTTTCATATATTCAATTCTCTACAACTATGATTTTTATATGATTTTTTAAATGAAATCAGTCTCCTTTTATTTTCGTTATCTCCAAGAAAGTAATAAAATTTGTAGATTAAATCTAGATAGGCCAGAATCGGACAGTTTTAACGTGAAGACTGGATATCTGTGTTCCCATCTGTGACGTTGCTAGAGTTTCCACCAATCAGAAGGTTTAAAAGTTATTTGAGATGGTCCGTTGCAGAGAGCACATTGCTCAGTTTCTTCCGAAGTCACGTCATAGAAAGACGTGCTCGCTGTCACGAGTTTTTCGTGACAAGACAAGTCGATTTCGTTAAGACTTAGGAGTTGGTTCACGGTTCGGGTTCTTCGTAACCATTGCCATTATAGAACTCAGAAAATATTAAATAGATCATCATACTTTGCGTAAAGTGGAAGATTTTCCGGGTTATGGCCAAAATACGTAAAGAGATATTTTGAGTTAACGCGAGAACACTTCAAGAAGTCTGATTTGTGTAAGCTTAATACACGATCTATTTTACCCAGTTTTGATCCCTGATATTAAGATTATTGGCGTTATAAACAATAACAGTATCATATCGCAGTGTGTGTATGTGTCGAGACGTAGTTTATTCAACGGTTTGATCTTCGGTCGACGTGCAGAGTCGCAGCGGTGCAGACGAGCAGCGTGGGGAGCGCCGGGAGTCTACGCAAACAGTTCGAATTCTACGCACAAGTAACTTATATGTAAAACAAGCCAATAGACTCATTTATTGAAATACAATTTTATATTATAAATTAATAAGGCAATAGTAAATTTGAATGTGTTAATGAGTAAATTTTCCTACCTCCAGATATAGACTCTGTTGTAATAATTTCAATGTAACCTATCTATGCATGTATAATTTGTATCTTTGCAATATAATATAATATAATGATATATATATATACCTTTATATATATATTTTTTTAAAAAGAGTTTAAAGTGTATGTAAAAGTAATTTTTTGTGATGCTTAATTTAAAAACGACTGCTAGTAAGCGTTTTTCTATATTAAGAGAATAACAATGGCGAAAGCCAGTGAAGGAATGTTTAACTATAGATACAAATAACAATACAACAAAGAATATAAATAAATTCAGTGCAACGCAATGAATAAAATAAACAATATAGTAAGGAGGCACTTTAGTTTGACATTCAGCTTACTCCTCAGCGATTTGAATTTGGAAAACCTACAGTAAGTATTCCTCATAATGTGCTAAATATGTTTAAAAATTTTTATTTAAATATATTTTTAAATATTCTTCACAATATATGTGTCAGGGGAAAATACAAAATCGTAGAAGTATCAACAGACAGCGGTGTGAGAGAAAGTATGAGAGAGAAGACGAATTGTTTGTTCATTGCCTGTATACTATTATTTCTCCTGCTACTATATAAAGCGTACTTATTGTGACGTCACGATGTATTACACCGTTCTATTTCTATTGTTATCTGATCCCATTGCTGAGAATTTACATAGGATCAATTGTATATATGCCACGGACAGTAACAATTTCAATGCCCTCTCTTCCTGTCTCGCTGTCCCTATCGTCCGTATTCTCTCTCAATAGCCCTTCAAGTAGCTAAACAATTGTTTCATTTACATAATAAACAATTGATTATGAACGCTATTATTAAGAACTCCTGTTAACAGATCATAAATACTAGCAGGTAACACAGAATACAATTCCAAACTCTGTGGCAGTTCTAATTAAAAGTTCCGCTCAACTTCCGCAAACAAAGTTCTGTTAAACTTTATAAACGTACCGTACTAATTGCAAAGTGCAGAAAATACATAATAATTTTAAAGTTATTGCACGCCATTACAACGAGTTTATTTGTTAATCATGTCAATAAGAAATACATTTCAATTATAATATGTTTCCAACGGTGTGTATTATATTTAACAATCTTTCATTATATTTGTTAGGTCAACGGGTTTTACAGCATTGTGATTAGCAGTTAAACACGCTTTTAAAAAGTCTTTCTGCAAAAAATAATTACTTTTTTTACAATGTTCATGTAAGATTTATATATTACCGCCTTTAAAATGTTTGCGGTGATATATTTGTACAGACACTTGTAAACAGACGTCAGCTGTCATTCAATCAATTAAGAAAAACAACTCTGAACGATACAAGAAATGGGTAAATATTTACAACTTAAAAAGTCACCAAAAATTTAATGACTTTACATAAAATAAACGATTTAATATCAGTCACACAATAATGATTCAAGTTAGGTAAACAAGCGTCACATTAAAAGAAATGAATTATTACATACAACAAAATGATAACGAATTATTTGTAGATATTTGTCGTATCATTGATAAGCATAATATATACACGGAAAACAGGAAAACATCATCACCATCATCATCTTCAACAGCAGGAGCAAGAATTAAACCAAAAATGGTTTGTTCCGGTCCCAAGCAGATGGACTAGAGCTGGTCACTCCAGCGCTTCTTCGGACGGCCCATACATCTTCGTCTTTTCGGCTTACATTTCGAAAACGCGAAGGAAACGTTAACCCCAAATTAACATCGGGAAACGTATATACTTATCCCGGAATTGTTTTTTTAATTACATTGCAAATAAAATATCTTCTTCTTCTTCTTCTTCTTCTTCTTCTTCTTCTTCTTCTTCTTCTTCTTCTTCTTCTTCTTCTTCTTCTTCTTCTTCTTCTTCTTCTTCTTCTTGAAGTTTCTAGTAGGACTCTGTCCTGTTCTATAACAACGCTCCTACATGCTGTAACTCCACCCTGCCTTGGCCGACCAATGCTCCTCTTCGTATTTGGTTGGCTGTCTCTTGTCTTTTTCACTAGCCTTGTGTCATCCAGTCTTGATATTCCATAGCCTTCTTCCTTCCGCAATACAAGAATTATTATCTGTTGCATTACACGTTTCTCTTATAGTATTGTTTGGCAACCTATCGTACCTAGTCTTTCCTAGTACCCTCCGTAATATAGTCATTCATATAGTTTGTTGTGTATCTGGCTTGAGTTGTTGAGTTTTTGCTGTATCTGGCTTGGTCCTCTGATGCACAGGATATTACTGAACGTAAATATAAAATGTTCATATTAATTTAGAAAGGTCAGTATTATTAATATCATTATTACTGACAATAATACTATACAGCCAACTACGTAGAGTTTACAGTACATGGTGTAGAATTAAGTGTCTCCTGTATTACTGCTGTACTGCAGGCCTCTGTCGGGTTCTCCGAGCAAGCGTCAAGCAAATACGATTTCCCTTTGTGTGTCCCTTCACTTCGTATAAACATACTCTGTGCCGAGAATGTATAAGCTGCTTGCTGCTTTTAGTAAATCGATCCCCTTTGGTTACTGTCTTATTGCACATGACACGAGCAGATAGAGACAAACTTACGAAGACTGGGATCATCTGCACACCTGACTTTAGTTTCGGAAGCAATACTTCACTTCCCACCTCGCGTCATTCATTAAATTACGTGAATATTCATTAATATTTGTTAATCTTTATTAAATCTTACATCTCAAATGTGAACTGATAGCAGGGTGAACTGATAGCACATATTAAAAAAAAATGAAGCAAGCAGACTTAACCATCAAACAACCGAATTAACTCTTAATATACAACGCCTTCATAATACCTATATGTACCCGTAGCATTGAATTGTGGAGAAGCAACAACAAACTCGAAATGAATATTATACAAAGATGCTGATGTAAAATATTTAAAATGATAGTGAATGCCCCATAGTAGGTCTCAAATCAAACGCTCCACAAAATTACATGCGTGTGGAGCTCAGAATAAGTTACATACGTGATATCATTCACTATAAAAACAGAAAACATTACAATCACACTAAATTTAGTAAACGCACGCGAACAGTTGACAGAACCGCTTCTGTTCAGAGAACATGACAGGAGACGGAAAAGAAAAAAGGCCAATCGATCTGAGGTAGTCGAGGAATCGTCGAATGAGGGATTACAGATTACATTGCCTCTATAAGCATTTTTCTTAATTTACCTTATATAATATAAAATTCTGATTACTAAATAAATAAAGAGAACAAATATTTTTCACAAGAAATTATTTTGAAATTATTAAGATCTTAATAATTACCTCTTTTAGCAACTAGTGACCGACAGGGAAGATTATAAATAATTTTTACTGCAATTTTCACTTGTTAATTATATTTATCTTTTATGTAACGTTGTTATATTCTTACATTAACAATTACGTGCTTATACTTTTGAGAAAACCGCGTCTACATACAATAGTCGTCAAAACGTCTTGGTTCATTTTACTAAGAATAAACTAAATGTACTAGTCAATATACTACCATAACAAACTGTAATAAACTCAGAAGTTATGGGGTCAAGTCTGGTTTTATTTTATTGCTTGAAATAATGCTCCGCTGTGATGTGTTCAAATGAGTGAATCTATATGAACTTACGATGTGCACAGTAGTTAAGACTAGTGTGGTACACGATGATACAAAAAAACTAATGTAATTTATATGAAGTTAATTAAAGAAAGCTGAGAGTTAAATTCCGCTACATGTACAAGATCCGTTATTAATTTTTCAGAATGTGTCCCATGTTTTTGTTTATGATGTCAGCGTTAACGCAACAAAATAATTTATCTGGAGGCACAAAGGTGTGACTTATTTTTTAGCCTCGTGACACGTTCTGCGCAAAACAATCACGTTAATTGAAAAGCAAGTTTTACTTAAATCCTTTTTAATTTTTTCAGATTTTCTTCCCGTTACTGTTACGTCCGTTTTCCCTTAAAGTACCAAACATTTTAACTTTTCCTAAAATCTTTAAAAAGTTATTCACGTTTAATAGCTTTAAATTTCACAATTCTTCAATTTAATTTTATCCATTTTAAGAAGCCAATTTCAAATCGGTATAAAACTAGTGAACGTTTTATAACATAAGCTTTTTTGACACAGTAACGGTACCAGTTTTGATGTATGGAGATGAAGCCAGAGTTATAACTGAAAGACACAAAGCACAGATTCAGGCAACAGATATAAAATTATAAGGAATACTCTGGGCTGTACCATTCTCGGTAGAAAGAAAAATCTGGATATAAGGACGGAACTGGGAGTCGACCCATTGTTGGAGCAGCTGAGGAACAACAAACAAAGGTGGTGTGAACATTTGGGAAGAATGGTGGGTGACAGGAGTCCAGTGGTAGCAATGGAATATAGACCGGTGGGGAAGAAAGATATAGGACGGCCGAGAGCGAAGTGGGTCCCGGATCAGGTTTAGAATAGAGCCTGAAGTTTTATCACCTCACTCAACCAACAAGTCACTGTAAGGATTTTGAACGTATTAAATTAATTTGAAAATGTAAACGTAGTAAATGTATTTGAAAATTATTTATTATTTTCTCTTTTCAGTGTCGTTTCTGTAATATCACTATGTCTGGCATTATGTTTTCCATAATTATATAATGTTTTCCTATCATTATATAATGATGAACAGAATAAAACTTACATTAATTACTATTGAGCTAAGTAATACATGAAATAAGGACAGCCGTCTGTAGTTCACAATATGTAAGTCAATACAAAGCACACGTCCACTGGATACAACAGACTTTCCGCGTTCCTGTGTTAACAACTTCAAGCGAACTTAGTCTACAAGACACGTAACGTTCAAATGTCTATCCGATACGTCTGGAAATAGTGTCAGTGCAGAATATTGCTTTAATTAAAACTAAAAAACCTGTTTAAAACACATCTCTAATAAACGTTATGTTCTTTTAGTTCGTCCCTCTTGGCACTCGTTTATTTGGTGAGCATTCAAACTTTCAAATTAGGAAATTGTATATTATAAATAATTTTACAAAATCTTATCTGGAAAATCATTTAATCTGTGTATTCGTACATCTTGTATTCTAAATATTCTTGTATTGTCTTACTTCTCCTGCCGTTTTGTTTGTAATATATTTGAAAACGAAAAATTGAAATACTTCAAAAATAAAGAATGATATTTTTATTTTCTGATTTCTTAAATATGTTTAATACTTTTCTTGTATTTATCTTTCTGTTCACTTGCTTGTGCTCCTCTCACTTTATTTTTGTCATCAAGTTATTCTCGTATTCTGTTCATGGACTGGAAACTTATTAAACTATTTGCGATATAGTTATAAAAATATTAGAAATACTTGACAAATGAATGTTCATGTTCTTTATTCCTTTCCGTGTTCTTTTATTTCATTAGTACGGAAACTGCCAATTAGGGATATTACGCAAGGGATACAAAATGATCATTCTTTTTTAATTATTTTAACAAAATTATACAAACTCAATTGCTTTAAAGACAAAATAAATGTCTATAAGAACATTTAACAGACCATACTACTTAAATAAAGTCTATTGTATCTGCAACATCCGCCAGTGATTATATTTTTACCGGCAAAACATGTACCAAGAAGTCATTAAAAGCCTATGTTTATAGCAAATAATGAAATAATAATATTCAACTTGTTGCTTGAATTAGCAGTCTCTGAAATACCATGTTTGTCGTGTTTACTTGCTGAAATGGTAATTGTCATGTTCCGGAAGAAGCCTTTCAGTTTTTCCACAATTTTCAAGTCGTAAACCACGATCTACGTTTTCACGATTAAGTCGCGATTTAGGACTTGAAAATAGTGGAAACACTGAAAGGCCTCGTCCGAAACATGAAGAGTAGCTGTTCAGCATGTAAACACGGCAAAGCTGGTAAAAAATAATATGTTTCTAAGACAGGCGATGAGTCTCCAAATTCCAAAATAAAATTATTTTTATCTACTGCTTATGTCGTCTACAAAAACACTTTTATGAATGACGAAACTGTAAGTTTTCTGCTCTCGCTTTATGTGACATACATAATACTTTTTATTCACTTCTGATCTATTATTTTTAGCTGAACACTGAGGCAGAGGTCAATATTCTGTCTGTACTTATTATCACACTATTTTCCGCTGATTACTAACATATCAATAATTACATTAAAATTTTTAACAATAATTTTCATACGACTTACACACTATTATCGACAATTAACGACCAACAACGTTTAAAAATGATAATAGTCATTTTAGCGGTAATTCACAAATCCCAGGTAGTTTATAAATTTCAAAATTTTAACAAATAGTTTCAATAGTACCTACTAACACAAATACATAAAACCTGTATTGTCTACCTAGATTATTTTCATTTGTAAGATAGCGTATATCTAGTTCATGTTATTCGGAATTTTTGGCTCAGCGCTTAAAAATCATCACATGTGATCTCTTACTCAGGAGTCCGAAAATGTTGGGCAGCGTGAATGCACTGCAGTCCTCCCATTTTGGAGTAAGTGTGTTATTACGAAACGAAGGAATCTTTTACTCCTGATTCCACAGACAAATAGACTTGTTTGCCATGTATAGGCGTTTACTCCACCGAATGCGCGCTTTTTAAAGTGCATTGCCACTTTCTCAAATAATTATAATTATAGGTCCGGGTAAGACTACTGCGTTTGATAATTAAGTGCGATACTTTGTGAATGTGTCGTCTCAACAGAAATAGTCAATGTAGCAGAAATTAAGTATAATGTTACCGTAACCAGTAACCAGCGAAACCAGTAAGTGTAAAGTACAACCAATAACGGAACTAGCAAAAAACTATAAAAAAATATGGAAAGAGCATGTTATGCGTATGTCTCCAGAAAGATTTCCAAGAAAAATCCTGAATTATAAGCCAACCGGAAGAAGAAATATTGGCAGACCGAGACGCAGAAGGTGAAGCCGGAACAGGCAACCTGCCTAATACTGGAGAGATAGATGTTGATGATGATGATGTTACCGTAACATATGTTTATGTTTCATAACTGTCACAGCTGTTTCCGTTGAAATCATTTGAGAAACCACAACAAATCATTACTCTTATTTCCGTCGTCATCGTCTTTACTAGTTATCTTCATCACCTCCATCAATTCTCGACAACAAATTAGCTACTACTACAGCAATTACTATCAGTTTGCTACTGTCTTTAAAATTCTCTTCAGTTTCTCTGCTAATCTGAAAATGTAAATTTATTACCTGGAGACAATTATTTCATAAGAAATTAATGTATTATTCCCAACTTTTAATAACATTTTTAAATTTTTGCTTAGCATACTTGTGTATAGTGTACGTTCTACGGTTGACATGAGTGTATCAGAATCAAAATTTTCCTTCATCGACCCATTGGACATTTACAAATTTGTATATTTGACTTTTTCATCGCCCTATAATTTTCTTCAGAACGTTTTTTCAAAATTTTCCATTGCGTCTGCTACCAACTTATTATTCGTCCACGTCTCACTACCATATGTCAGCCCGAGCCCGACTGAGGTCTTAAATACTGGAAACATACGTAGTGTCGAGGCTTACTGATCGATCACGATTTTATCCATGGCACAATATTCCCTGTTTCTGATCACAATTGCTGTCCTCCCGTCCTCCGTCTCAGGGTTCCAAGATACTGGTGGCCAATGATTGCACTAAAAGGACAATCACCTAACACTTGTTTGAGCATATTGCTACCACATTACAGGACCTTCTGCGTGTTTCCCGACTATTCCAGTGGAAACCGGCTGTAATGTTGTGTGCGTACGTGATTCTCAACATGCATGAGCAAGATTTTTCCACACCCATTGTGCAATGTGTGTGGAACCATCGTATTCCGCTGTGTGGATGGCCGCAATCAATTACGTTCTAATGTTTTCTAGTGAAGCGCTGACGCTTAATAGGCTATAGATTATTCTGGAATTTCAATCGGGTATAAATATTGCGACAAAACATAGTAATAATTGAACAATGTAGTCAGTTATCTGGAGCAAGGTTGTATATTTTGAAACAAATTTTAAAATGGTCTGTAATTCACAAAAATATTTATTTTACTTTAATAATTCTCTTTGAATTATCAGAACTGATCTGTTTAAAAATGTCAATTGTTACTTGAACGTTGTATCCAACTATGATGATTCGTCTCACTGCTGGTCCTCTGATCCGTCGCAATCTGCTCCCTCGTCGTCTGCTCCTCTCTGCATACTGACGCTTCGCTGACACTCCTCTTGTACGCACGCACGCCGACACACTGATAACAGGTTACTCTTTATCTCAAGGTACTGAAACTGGGCTGTAATTTAATATTTATTTACTATGGTCCTTTAAGCGTGCACCTTCCCGCGTCTTGAGGTTTCCTCGCGATAACACAGGAGTATCCCGGTTGGATAAACCTCCCCTATGCGGAAATCTTGACTCACGCGAGACTAGCACTGTTTAAATTAAATATTTTATTAATTGAAAATATTGCGTTCGTACCAATACAAGGTATTAGCTAACGGGTAACTCCTCGCTAAATTGTCCTTGATAACTCTTACATAAGAACGTTACTGTTCGGAAAACTCGCACAGAGAGCACGGCCGTAATATTCGAGCTGCTGGATGGAACTGCCTAGACTTTCGTCGTCGGAGACCCAATCTTAATGAAAATTGGGGCCGCTGATTGGTCGAAACACCTATCACGTGATTGATGGATAGAACTGATAGACAACTACTTGAACAGATTGGCAGATTTCTGCAGAAGCAGGTATAGATTTTATCTATAAATTTTCTGACTTCTTAAAGATAAGGAATCTATAGAAGTTGATTTTTACTAAACAAATCCTTATTAAAATAGTACGTAAGAAATCTCTGACACCCAGAAAATATAGCGCTATTTAAGATGGTTGCGCTGCCCAAATCTCAGTTCGATACGTTCATTTATAATGAAGTTATTCATAAAATACGAATGACACCCGCACTCGCACATTAAACTCGCACATGACATGATCACAAATAAATTTATGGGCATTTAATACATAACAGTATTTTACCCAACTCTTAATTCAAAACTTATATCTAATTAACATAATCAAACAAAAATCAAATTTTAAGATGTCTATAACGTCATAAACATGCTATATCAGCATGTAGTCCTGGCTACAGTTTCCTTTACTGCAATGTTCTATTGCAATATAGGCATTCAGCGGCGCTTAGTTCAGTTTGAGTTACTGTCGGGCGATTACACAGTGCGGTTCGAAGTATTGTGGCAAAGTGTTATGTGTTTTATAATTGTGCGGAACAATTGTTATACGATTGTGTTTTATATTAGTTGACATTTTTATTGCGTGTGGACAATTTTTATTTGATTTGTTGTAAGAGACTATCTTGTTGTTTACAAACTGTTTAATTACGATAATTAAAGCTGGTGATTAGTGACGCAATTCGTGTCTTGTATTTTGTTTTCCACTGTACCCTACGACGATCAGTAGACCGTCGTAACAATATCGTCCGCGTACGCGAGTATTTAGGCCATTTTCAATAAATGCGAACCTCTACTCAGCAGCACTGATATGGCCTGAAGAACTATATCAAATAAGAAAGGGACCAGGGAGTCATTCTGGCGTATGAGTATTTTAACAATAATTGGATCACTGCTGCCAACACTACTCTTCACTCTACGACTTAATTCCGTGACTGCGCACTTCACAGCTCCCTCCACACAGCCTTCCTCTGTAAACTGTTAATATATGTAAAGGGTGTGTTTACGTAGCAAGAAAAGTGCAAAGTTACGGTTTTAACTGTGTGTCTGCGGGTGCATCAAGTGTGGCGCAATGGGGTGTCGTAATGGAGGATGACTGCTGCAGGTTTTCATGTTCAGCATAACGCTAACGTATTAATACTTAACAGGTGTCCATAATAAACTATTGCTTTTAACAGCTCCTGTTGTAATTACAAACAGCACACAGTACGTTTACAGCGCTCTTTGATGAGTTAAAACATCCGAATTTTACAAAAATAACAGAAGTCCGTTATAACGTAAAAGGTTCTTGGAAGAAGTGTAGCTTCCGTAGAAGCGTAATACTGTTGTAATTTTGGTATAAAACACCACTGCAAAGACAAAACTGTAAGCAGATTTAAGAATTTGCAAACAATCCACTGGTTTCTGTGAACTGAGTGTTCTTTTTATAAATTATTCAACTGATGATTATTTCAGAATAGACCTATCTCAGCGATAGTTAATTGACACTTCTGAATTTTGATCGTTATTAATTCATGTAAATCAATGGCGTGGCGTGGGTAACAAAACACATGTTGCCGGTTGTGATAGACCTAAAACTTAACCTAAAAATTAATTCGAATTTTTTCTTGTACTGAGTGTTCTTTTTAGAGAATTTTCTATAATTCGCTGGGAGAAGAAACGGTTCCGGTTCAATGAGATCTGACTTTCATTATACGTACACAGAATAAATTAAAACATAAATAATTGAATTAAAAATAACAAAGGCAAATAGAGAAACACGTTACCAAACACAAATAGGTACGTAGTATCTGCTGCACGTAAATTCCAAAAACGAACATAGCTGCTAACTGAGCGTTTTGCCGGTTTATACGACGGCAACACATTGGATAGACGAATGTGTCCCCCCCTCCTCAGTTTGTACAGTGACACCTACTACGAGGTCATTGTCCGTACGCAGTAAAACATTGCCGATGTCTGAGCCGGCAACACAAGACGGTGCAAATGCTCTGCAATTCGAAAGCAATGTTACGCTTTTCTTCAAGTTTCCCTACTAATATTGTTCGGATGCCAAATTATTCAATAAATAAATTATTTATTCTGTCATATATTAAATATTATTTTTACTTATTTCCGGTACTGTTGCCGCCGGCTACAGCGGTTACATGGACGCCACGCTACTGATTTGTGAATAGTTTGAATAGTATACAACAATTAAGATATTTATAATAAAAGATAAATTTACAATCAGTCCTTTCTAATTTAACATGGAAATCATAATATGCACAACTTGCGATTTTAAAAACATCTTGTAGTGGCGCGCGCGTGTGTGTGTGTGTGTGTTGGGTCGGCCAAGACTCGTACGAAGAGCTAATCAACGAAACATGAAAGCTAGACCAAAGCGAACGACGAGCCGAATACGTTCAAGTAACACAGCCTTATTGTCAATGCACGAGGATGAAGGTATTAAAAAAAATTTTTTTTTAAAATAAGTCATACTTATTACTATTAAAAGACATAGACCAACTAACGAAACAAATAAAAATTATGAAGTATTGATACATTTTATTTTCACAGCTGGTTACAGCAAACCGTCCGTTTTTCCAATTGTACACCACTGTGTAAAAATACAGTAGGCCTACATATGGCAAAATTATGGAGTTACTACCCTTTCAAAATGTGTTACATTGAATTATTACTCAGACGGACACATTGACATATATCGGAACAACTCATTTCTACGATGTAATATAATGAACTGCTCTGTCGTCTTCACCTCAAAGTCTGTGGTTCCTTACAAACTGAGAGCGATGAACAAAGGACAGATCCAACCACTTTTTCTGAAGACCACGGCAAATTTTTACGTTCGAGACGTCAAAGTGAAACTGCTACGACGGAGGTTGGTTCAGCAACCGCGTTAGAGTTTACGAGGAAAGACAATATAAATATATTTAAAGAAGCAGAAACAAAAGAAAAAAGTAGTAGGAAATAAGAAAAAATAGGAAAAAATAGTAGTCATATATCCGTACTTTAAATATCTGAAATTTCAGACATAAGCCTACCAATTAGCTGAGAAAAAAACTGAAGAAATTAAATTTCGTTATTGTCGTTTGCTGTCATGTTATTACGTGAGTAATGTGTACTGAACATCTTTCACTATTTTTTGAATCAATGT
Organism: Magicicada septendecula; assembly: GCA_034769895.1. Classification (NCBI taxonomy): domain Eukaryota; kingdom Metazoa; phylum Arthropoda; class Insecta; order Hemiptera; family Cicadidae; genus Magicicada; species Magicicada septendecula. The sequence continues at coordinate 804,945,537 of CM068368.1, read as the reverse complement.
TATGTTAAACTCTAATGTATTTTTACCTTTTATAAGAAAAAAGAAAAATTATGTAATTGAACCCTCTTTTGTAAGACATGATATGAATCGGCAACGGTAAGACGAAACATTTTGACAGTAAACATATTGCAGCCTGTAATGAATTACCACAATAATACGTATTACTTCATATCAACTTAATGTGTTTTAACGGTGAAATTGAAAAACAGTAACTTTACCTTACTAAAACTGTTAAACGATATAGCGGCAAAGAAAATATAGTTGAAAATTGTCTAGCAAAGGTAAGTTATTTGTTTTCATTACGTTACTAGTACGTCCGTAGATTACTCATAAAGCCCAACAATAAATCAGACAAATACATTTTTATGCATTTCAGTTAGGTATTATATTTTGATTATTGTGTCGAAAGGTTTTATTATTTTTATTTTTTATCACAGTGTTATTTAATGTATAACGGTATAGTTTACCGTGGAATGTGAGATCTATTTACTTGTAACACAATATTGCAGAAACCGTAAGTACAATGTTTAAGCCATATGAACACTGTTGCTACCTAGATCATGTTGCTGTATATTGTATTACAATGTTTCGTGTGCTATAACATCCGAACTGACAACAACCCGAGTTAGTTCATAAAACTGACGCTCTACTGTATATACAAAACAATCAATTCATGAGGGTAGATAAAGGTTAGAAAAATAAACAGCAGTAATGTTATTTTACAAACACATATTTTACAGTAATGCATATTGCTGGACAGTAAGCAAATTATTTTTGCATAACAATAAATGTCCATCTACTTCAAACGACAGTCAATTTCGCATAAAATTAACTGTTATTTGAGTAAAACAATGAAATGTTCCGTGTTTCAAAATCAATTGTGATATCGAGTAGTAATGAATGTTTTTAATTTAACGTTGCTATGGGACTGGAAAATGTCCTGCAACGTTTTCAGTTTCCTACTGCCATCACTGAAGCGTTAATATTATTTCGCTGATTGTAATGATAATGTGTTTCATAACAAGTAGGCCAGGATATTACACAAAATTAACAAAACTAGGACACAACGGCTCCCTTTCCTTTATTGCCAGTTTAACAGGAAAACGATTTCCTTTGGTTCAGACAAGTGTGTAACGCGTACAATATCAGTTTTCTGTTTCTGACGTTATTTCAATAAAAGAGATAATCACTGGCGGATGTTGTTCATACAATACACTTTGTTGAAGTAGTCTGATCTGTTAAATACTGTTATAGACACGCATTTTGCCTTTACAGCAAGTGAACTTTTATAATTATTCAGAATGCCTAAGGTACTTTACAATTTATTGCGATATGCATTAACATGGGATATGCAAAACACATGAAGTCACGTGCGCGTAAGTCTTAAGTTAGACTAAGTTTATAGAGAAAAATTAATAAAAATTAATGTTTGTTAGTATTTTTGCTAAGTGAGTACCATAGTTTTCTAACCAACTAACGCTTGTACACTGAAATATTATTACCTCGTTATTACTGTGCCAACTCTAGATTTATAAACGTTTTTAATCCAATCACATTAATTTTATTAGGTAAATGTTCTCCAAAGTCCAAAACTTTTTCTAGCACAATCGGACTACAAAACGGTTGACAGATTAGGGGACAGTTTTTACAAGTCCACATTAAAAAATGAAGTAAGCTACACACAAACGGAAACCCAAGGGACCATAATTATAGATGTAATAGCATCTTTTCTCATTACTTTATTTTTAATTTTGACTTAGTGAGCGGCAATCAAACGTCACTTGTTTAAATATTGAACACAATTTTTTAGAAAATGTCTTTTATAACAATTACGACTTTTAGTAATTTCAAGTATTTATTGGTTTAAGTTTCTTTTTTTTTTAAATAACTCAGTGTATCTTCAATCTTACACGTCTGGGATCCTTGGCATACAAACCAAACAGCTCATGTAGAATATGAAAGTAGGCGATTAGACGATTATCCTAACATACTCCTGAAAACGCAAATGAGAGAGAGAGAGAGAGAGAGAGAGAGAGAGATAGGCAACTATAACGCAAGACAGAGCAACAGAGTAAATTGTATACAGAAGTATACAATCTACAAGTGAGCAGAATTAACAAGTCTAAGAATGCATTTAGCAATAGAATTGTTGCTCCTATTGTATTTTAAGTCTCTTCACTTTAAATATCATTTTAAACGTAAGGAACAATTTGTTAAAACTTAAGTTTGAAGAAGTGCTTTCTATGCTTGTGTCTCGTGTCCGCCAGGAAAAAATACTTAAAAATATATGCAGCTTTAAAAAAGCTTACAAACTTAACGAATGATGAGATTTTTGGGAGTGATCATAACAACAGATGCTTCTTAAAGCACTGAAAAAGGAAGAGTTCATTTAATTGCCATGTGCATTGCCACACTTAAATTATAAAGCACCTGTTTGAAGGAATATTGGAAGTGAAACCTGCATTCCTAACGAGGAATGGCTCGTTTTGAATGCAAAGTTTAAACACAATTTGTGACTGTGCATTAAAGAGTGCCAACATTAGGCTCCCTAAAGTTTACAGTAATCTTTATTATTAAATACGAACAGTAATTAATAATAAATTAAGTGGCTGAATACCCAACCGGTCTTGGAATGCGTTTCACCACGTGTTGCCCATAACCTAATGCTGTTTAGAACTTGCATATCGCCAGTATAAATTTACGTTCAACTGTAAAATTTGTATTTGCTCAGCCAAATCTCTAAAGCCAAGGATGGCAGGCAAAGAAATTTGTAAAGAGCAACGTTGTTGGGTTACTGATATTACTGAGCGAATAACAAGTATTCCCAAACAGGCGGATTGATTACATCTACCTAAGGTAAAAGAATGCGCTGACTGAAAGGAATTATAGGAAAAATTTAACTAGATTAGACTTTTGTAAACAGATTACTATACTATCGATTATAAAGAGATTTAAATTCGCACATTTTCCGAGTTTTTTTATATATACGAAAATATTTTTAAGAAATAAATATTACAGTAGCTTCCTGCTATTTGTGTCAATCACTGTCATATCCAAAAGCTTTTGAAACAAACGGATATATATTGAAATCTAATATCATAATGTCTTTAGAGGTAAACCTTACAGAGGTGAAAATATATATGCCACATTACAGCTGTAATATGTTTTGCTACATCGCGTTGATTCATCTGTGAGTAATCAAAATCACTTAATACAAGCGGAGTAATGAAATTTAATGATTCATCAGTAATGAAATCTGAAGTAGTAAGTCCATTTAATTTTTTTGAAGCATTTAATTTTTTGAAGAAGCATTGAACAAATATAGGTCGTTTAATACCTTTATTCAATATAAAACGTAATTCAACTATTAATTAATAGTTTCTCATTAATGCGATATTCTTGAAAGGAACGTTCACTGTTCCCGATACCATACCAATAAGAATATATAAATAAAGGTTAACTCAATGCAAGCCAATTACTGGCTACAATTGTCGTGTACCAATTTATTACCTAATATTTCTACCACATGCTTCACTCGCAGAGCGTGTTACACCAAACTAGCAGAACTAACTTAAACACCCGAGAATTTCGCTTGTTATTCAATTTTTTTGAAACCTGTTAATTTATAATATTAACAAATACTATAATTTATACTTTTAATAAATACATAATTTAAAATCATTTATTACCAGGCAGCGCAATAAAGCTTAATCCGGAAAGCACCCTTATGTTCCCACTTATTTATGACTCCGACAACATTTGGTTTTGGTTAATTGGTATGCAGGAGTGTTGGTCGCAGTGTTTAGTTGCTAACAGCATGGCTTTATGAAAAGCAACCTTGGCTTATATATTTGTACTTCAGTGGTAAGAAACTTGTCTTCTTTATAAACAAATTTCCAAGTAAGAACACAACGCGTCATGTTAGTGCAAGAGAAGAATAGAAATATTAGTACAAAATTTTCGTTCAATTTACTATATTGGATAAATGTAGTTTCATCCAATTTAATAGTGCTTAATTTTTATTTACCGCGAGGAAGAGCATTAACCTATGTATGAAATGCATTCATTTGTTTCTTCCACTCAAAGTTACTTCGCTTAAAACCGATTTTTACAGCTAACACTTCACTTCCATCACCTGTTTCAAAATGTAGATAAAGGTTTCTGCAAACACTAATCAAATCAAACTAAATATTTTTTCAATGAAGTGGCAACATTGCGAATATAAAAATTTAAAAGCCATAATAATTGTTTATGTTTATAAAAATGTTTTGCCGTCTCGACAATATAAGATTTTTCCTGACACATAATGTTTTTTAAGTTTATGTGTTTTGTCTCATGTTAAAAAATTTTAGTTGCTTTAGGCAAACAAATTTTGCATCAACTTCACCACAGTGCCAACAAAAACATTTTAAAAACGATGCAACCGTCCAGAAAGTAATAGATTTTATCTGGACTGGTCATCGATTGTTAGTAATAATGAATCCTTACGAACGTAATGTAACACGCCAGAGAGTTTTTAAACTTTTTATGTATTATTTGAGTTCAGCCAGAGATTGTCAACCTTGACATAACTGTGAGGGTTAACCAGGGACAACGCTTAATTATTTATTACACTTCCTGTGAACATGAGAGTTCAGCTAAAAGGGCTTTCGGTAGTAGCCCAACTCCCTACTCACCTGATCTGAGTTCTCATAATTTCTTTCTCTGATTTGGATCCATATAATACTTTGGCTTTTGCTGTAGTTTTGTACGGGAGTGAAATACGGAGATCTATAAAGAACAAAGACGTCGGACATGGGAAATGATATTCCTCAAAAGTCTTAGATAAAATATGAAATACGGAAATTTGGATAGGATAAAAATTCGAATGGAGTCGAATGTAGAGCCGTTAGAAGAGAAATTGAAGAGATAAAAGGCAAATTGGGAAGGACACTCTTCCAGAATGGGTGAAAACCGCATACCGAGAATGTTGAGTCACTGTAATCCTGAGGGACGCCTACTGAAACACTGGTGAAGCGGAACATGTCTAATGACGTAGGACACACGACGATAATTATTTTTCTTTTAACAATTTAAAAGTAAACTCTACCGCCGCTGTTTTGAAAGTGTGGAAAACATCCGACATGGCATATCAGCTCATGTCGTGTTCGTGTATTTGAGTGTGTGTGCGTGCGTATGTATGTATCATTGTAGGCCTATATGTGAAGACTTGAGATAGTTTGTTTACATCTTCTAATATTATCTTTAAGAAAACGAGAAAATTATAGTATGTCAGAACTAATTTTTACAGATTACAATTTAAATTACTATATGTAATGTTATTTTAATTAATTAAACAAACAGTAATCAACAATTGGATATTAGAGTGGTACACAAAACGTTTATACATACAGCAGTCAACATATATGTATTTGTTCACCCAAATATTTAATTGTTCTGTTGTGTTTGACATTCTTTTGTATTTCATACACAGGTCCTGACGATGACAATAAACATTGTCGAAACGTCGACACATAAGTTAAACATTTGTGTTATTTTTGACCGATCCTCACTAACCTTTCACTGAAAAATTCATTGATTGACAGTCACTACGAATTTAAGGATTAAAAATAATTTTATTTATGGTAAAGGAAAATGTACTCACAGGCCGAGTAATCGAGCTGAATACTTTAAAAATCTTTTTCTTGTGTATAGCTCATAACTAGCATAATAAATTTACACAAATTTCCAATTGATTAATTAATAAAAACAAGTTAAAATCAGAGACGACTTTGATTTATTATACTACTTATAGTATCGTCAATGAGAATGATTGTGAATATGTTTGAAATGTCGACAGAGTATAGTTTTGTATCTTTGCTTGCATTGTACGTTTTTAGTTGATCCGTCAATTCGATTCTTGTTTTTGTATTGTATTCGACTGGAAATTTTTTATGTTTTAATTCGATTTATTTATTTACTTGTTTCATATTTTATTCTGAATATATTACTTATATGATAATGTATAATATAAATATTATAAATATATAATATAATGTATAGTTATAAGATAAATGTATAATAATTATAACATTATACTTTCAAACTTAATAATGCGTAAATCATATTGTTACATTGAAAAATATTATTTGTTACATATTGTCTGTATATGCATGTATACTAAAAACAAAATGATGTGTGATGTGATTCTATTTTTGTTTATTGGAATTATATAATTATTATAGTAAAACACATATCTCCGTATTGTAGTAGAATGTATCTCCGTCCGTTACTGTAGTATTATATCTCCGTTTCATTTAATTATCCGTTCACTCTTATTTGAATATTAATTCTTTATAACAGAATGTCTCTCACTTTAAATACGTACGAGCAACGTTGAATCAGTTCACCCGCCAGTCGACACTGAAGTTTTCACGTCTGGCGTGTCCTTGGTTTTTAGAGACACCTCGATACATAAAAATACGAAGTGGAACGAGAATTTGATAATTATTATCGAGAAACATAGAGACGTAACTTGAATACTTTATAAAAACGTAATTGATGTAAAAACATAAACTGGATTTGTGTCTGAATCCACGTTCTGAGACTGATCGATGGTAAAATAAATAAGTAGTTCAAAATTATAATAAACTTACAGCTTACGATTTGATATCGTATTATTTAGTATTATTTGATATTTGATTGTTTAGTTTTATTTAATATTATAGCTCCTAGTACCCGTTAAAATGTTAGCCGCAACCTTATAAATTCACAAGTGTCAGACAAAAGTGAATAAATTATAGTGGTAGAGATACAGAAGGAGAGTAAGAACAAGAGAGAATAAGACGGATGGCGTGTCCCACTGTCTGCATAATGTCGTTTCTCTTGCCACTGTATAATCCGCGCTTATTGTGACGTCACATTGTATTACACCCTTCTGACCCCATTGTTATCTATTTCCATTGCTAAGCATTTACTTGGGAACAATCGCATGTGCTACTGACACTGACAGTTTACCTTTCCCTCTCATTCGCGTTCTTATTCTCTCGTTCTTCAATTAAATGTTCTATTCTTTTGTTTACGTAATTGACAATGAATTATGAGAGCTATTATTCAAAACTCCTTTTTTAAGAAGTAAATCTTTACGAGGAGTAACAGATAAAACGGAATACAATTCAGACGGCAGAGACTGCACAATTTAAAACGGAACATTAATTTTAAAGTTCTAATTAAAACTTCCGTTTAACAAAAGTTCTCTGACCTGTAAAAATTTATGTAAGCACCGTATTAACTACAAAATACGTAAAATAAACTAGACGTTTTAAATCTATTGAAACCACTATAATGAGTTCCTGCTTTTAACAACGTCAACAGGAAATTAGATTCAATTAAAATACGTTTTCAGTGAGGAGCAGTATAAGAGGGTGTAACATTTATAAAAATTCTTCAATGTATTTATTACGACTTCGAGTTAGACAGTATTGTTATTTGCCATTATATGCAATTTACTGAATATTATTTCTGGGAAAACGCATACAAAATAAAATAGTTTATTTCTTATTTGTAAGATGTAAGTATTGAGAAAACGCGTACCCTGTACAGAAGCGTAATAAGAAAATTTTAAAAACAAAATTTTGCCAACTTAAAAAATTTAGAACGTATTTCAACACGTCTAAAATTATTTTAAAAAAGCTCTAAAATTAAAAAATCATTTTACATTCAATGCTATGCCATTATGAAATTCTCTAAAAACGCTTTGTAATATCGGAACATTTATTATGACTGTATGTATGGAGCTATGAATTTTTTTAATTCACAAAGATTACGAGAACTGTAGGCCATGATTTTATCATAAGTATGCAATACAATATTCTAATACTATTGGCTTTGTACTGGCTCAGTACCGCATGGAACTGCTATGCGACTAACGGGCGAATCATGACCTTTCAAATGAAAGAAGATTTACCAAAAGGAGTTTAGCCGTTTATAAAAAATGCCCGTACTCTAGTACTGGCCTTGTACTGTACCAGTATCAATGCAGCTTTAAATGCTACGTAACAAAGGCGGAATCACGTCCTTTAAAGAAAAGAAGATTCATTAAAATTGACCCACCCATTACTATGTAAATGCCAGTACTTACTGGCTTCTTATTATACCAGTACTGGCCCAGTACTTGGCCAGCGCATGATCATACCCTTTAAAAAATAAAAAAGGATTTCTTACCTCAACAAATAATTTCATGTCCAGTAGAGTAGAAAACAATTAGTTAATATTCGAACATTATTATTGAATTTTGTAAGTATAAAATGAAACTATAAGCTGGTACGGGACCTATACCAGTTTCAAATACTACGAGACTACTGTAGGAACATGGCCTTTCAAATAAAAAAAGGTTTATTAAAATCGGTCCAGCCGTTTTCGAATAATCGGCGAACGTACATTAAAAAAAAAATCATGGGAACGAAAATGGTGTTACGACGGTTATCGTCGTATGGTACAGTGGAAAACAAAATACAAGACACCAGTGAAGTCACTAAAAACCAGTTTTAATTATCACAATTACCAGTTTGTAATAAACAAGTTATTCAACAAGATTATTCTCGTACAACACTTCAAGTTAATATGTCCACACAAATAGTGATGTCAACTATTAGAGTCCCGCACAATAATCACTAGGGGGCGGATTTCTATATGTCATATTTTTTCCTTGACATTATTTCAGGTTTCGGCTTGATTTAAACTTGATTCCACGTATTCTGATGAAGATTTATAGGCTTTTATTGCGCATATAATTGCATATTTCGGTAGTTTTTAAGTTTTGTAGCATATGTAGCACTAAAATGCTTATTTAAGTTATATTTTTCGACTTTTTTTATAGTACATATTTAGCCATTTATGAAATTTTACAGCATATTTACAGTGAAAATGGATTATAATGGCATTTTCCGTGTATTTTTCACGCAAAAATGCATTTATTCGTTCCATAACAAATTGTGGTGTGTTAAAGTAGTAAAATGTTTTTTCAGGATATCCTTAAAATACCTATATATTCGGAGAAATGGTGAATAACGTGTGAAATGTCTTTGGAATGCGGAGTTTCAAGTACCGTTAGGCCTCTATTGTTTGCCTCCGTGAGCAATAATGCCAGCGGGCAGAATTGAAGGGAGGGGGAGGGTTTTTCTTACATTTTGTTGATAAGTAGTGTGGGGGACTGTAAAATATGGGTTTCAATTGATGAACCAACAGATGCTGATGGGAGGTATGTTGCAAACGTGATTGTTGGCACACTGAAAGAAGACAGACCTCGAGAAATATTCCTCCTAACATGTGAAGTGCTAGAGAGGACAAATCATTCAAGTAATGCTGTCTTATTTGCGATTCTTTGAATATATTGTGGCCAAATAGGGCAAAAAGAGAAAACGTTCTTCTCTTTATTACTGACGCAGCTCCTTATATGATGAAAGCAGCCAAGGGACTAAAGATGTTATATCCGAAGATGGTACATGTAACACACCTTGTGCATGCTTTACATAGAGTGGACGAAGAAATTCGCAGTAACTACTCGGAAGTGAATAAATTAATATCAAATGGAAAGAAAGCCTTTCAGAAATCACCACTCCGCCTGCAAACATTTAAAGATGCAGCTCCTTCATTGCCCCTTCCTCCCCAGCCTGTCCTAACACGCTAGGGTACCTGGATTGAAGCTGCGGTATATTACTGCAACAATTACGACATCGTGGAGAAGACTTTCTTAAACTTCTTGGACCTTACGGATTCTTCGTCAGTGAAAATAATGCAAGATTTTTTTCATGTTTCACTATAAGAACTGACCTGGCTTACTTGAAATCCAACTTGGGTTTCTAACCGAACAAAATCACCCAGCTAGAAGCTTCAGGGTCTGAACTAAGTGTTGCTCTGAATATTGTAAAATATACAGAACAAGAGTAAAAGGTGCTAAACACACCACTTGCGACGCACTGTGTAAATCGCCCGACAGTGACTCGAACCTCACTTGAATAAATTGCCACTTAATCTGAAAGTAAGCGTCGCTGAATGCTTATTTTATACCCCGCTGAGATTCCAGAATAATCCATAATACGCGTCAGCAATACTAGAAAACACTACAGCATAATTGCTTGCGGCATTGAACACAGTGCGCGCGGACCGGTGAAGTCTGGAACAGTCTCGTTAACGCATATGAAGAATCACGTACGCACACAACATTACAGCTGATTCTGTTGGGATAGCCGAGAAACGTGTAGTAAGTTCCGTAATGGCGTAACTATGGAAAGTCCTCCTTTTTGAAGTCGGTTAAAAATAGGACGTCAGAAATTTTCAAATAATTTACAAAACAACGTGTGATTACTCTAAAAACGGCAGACATCTTGACGCCGAATTAATACTAAAATAAAACAAATTTTTATAAAATATGTGACACTCTGTGACTGAAATAATAAAGCATCCAACTATTTAATATAAAACTTGAAACAAAACGACATTCTTTGCAGTATGTACCCATACTGAAAGGGATAAAAGTGTCTACACGGAAAATAGGGCTACGCTAACCCACTGTGTGAAGCTCACAGAAAACAAATCCTGAGAAATTCATTGAAATTACGAAGCTCAAATTAATTTACGTAAGTATCACTGTAAATAATATCATTGGCAACGTTACGAATAATTACAAACGATGTACTGTAAAAACCGATTCTGTAGCAGTCAAAGTAGATGTAAATATCTTGAACGACTATCGCAGTATAGGCCGCTGTCGCATACTACGTCAAGTTGATTTTCCTTTGTGCGCCGCAAATTCACAAACTGTAAACACACTCTCCGACGAGGATGTCTAAGCTGCTTTCAGTACATTGATTCTCTTTGTTTACTGCTTTATAGTGCATTAAGGGAGTGTGTACGACTAGATTTAATAGTTACGGAGACTGGTATAAGCTGAACACTTGACTTGATCTCCATAGTAAAGGTTTAGCTTTACCATAGTGGCTCAATTGAATGTCAGATATACACAGAGTATAAATTCAGTCCTTTGGTTTAATAGACAATAAGCAGAAAAGAATCACTGAAAAATTTTCATCTCATTATGAGAAGTCAGTTATCATACTGAAGGAAGTTGTAACAGGATAATATTAGAAACAGATAAAATCTCGAATTTAAAAAGCAATCGTTTTTCAGTAAATAGAATATAAATAACTAGTCGTGACAAAAAAGACCTTATCATCACTCAATTAAAAAATTAATTACACAAGCCTTTTTGTTTCTTTACGTTGTTTGTTCACGTCAGTTTTATATAAATTCTATCTGAACTAATTTCAATCCTAAATACGAGGAATTGAATACGAATTGAATGATGAAAAGCCTAAACACTAAGTGGCTAACTAGACGTGTAAAAATCCGCTTTGTTTAATAAACTCCCAAGTAACCATGTATTTATTAATTCGAAAAGCATAAATTTATTACATTTGTAGTACTCAAGTTGTTATTCTGTTAGACGTATATGTTTTCAAAACATTTAAATAGTTTCAAAAGGATATTTTAATTATGATAAAATTCATCGCGCCCTGGATTAACGAATTCTGTGTGGACTGCAAATGCTACGTAATGAGTTTCTTATGTACCAACAAGCACATGTATTAAGTGATCTGAAACGCATTGCAATTTTTATGAGGTTGAGACAAGTGGCTTCAGTATTTCATTCTCAAAAATGAACAAAGCGAGTTATTTATTTCTACAATGTGTTTCTCGCATTTTAACATTCCTCTCCATTGGCGTAACAATATAATATTACCGGTGCTGACACAGAGAGTTGTGATTTAACGCTCAGCCTCTTGGCACACTAAGCTCAAAACAATCACCTTAATTTACAAATAAATTATACTTCGTATTGTTTAAATTAGCAGCCATCCTTACTTTTCTTTTATAAAGTTGCTAAACTGCTATAATTGTTTTTATTATTTAGACAAAGCTTTTCGTCATTACTGACATCTTCAGGTCTTAAACAACTAGTTTAAGACCTGAAGATGTCAGTAATGACAAAAAGCTTTGTCTAAATAATAAAAACAATTATAGCAGTTTAGCAATTTTATAAAAGAAAAATAAATTATAATTAAAAGTTTTTAGAAGTTTTAAATCTTCCTGCTTCTCCCTTCCTACCCCCTGCTTCCTGCTTAACCTTGTTCCTGCTTCTTCCAGCTTAGCCCTTATTATAACTTTTCCTTTTTTGTAAATTTAAAATTCTGACCCTTGTCAAAAACTTAAATAGTCATTCTTCAAGTTTGATACCGTTCAATTTACATTTAATCCAATTCTTTTTTAATACAAAAATGTAATTTTATTTAATCTTAATTTATATAAAAGAAATCTGTAAAAACGTTTCCTTGTCTCTTCAGACCTGTAAAATGATGTATGTATAAATTAAAATTAAAGTATTTTGTAAATTTGTTCTCTGTACAGCGTTTTTAGGTACTATTATTTCCATATTTAATATAATACATCTATTTATTTCAATATAGCAACTGATGACGGGACGAATATTGTTTTAACTACTGTTGAATAAACCTATAGGAAACAGGTGTGTGAATGGACCCAGGGAAAGATGGCTGGAGAATTTTTAAAGTTGAAACAGGCAACACCTTTCTCGTGGCTAGCGTGGGCGATTGATACGCTCGTGGTCCAGGGTTCAATACCCGGCGGAGGCTCCGTACGGCGTGCACTCAGCGTTGTGAACAGAACTGAGTAGCCGGCTGAGATAACAGTGGCGCCTCCTGGCTATGAATACCGCGACTACAGGCTGGCGGCACGTTGTACTGGCCATGCAACCGTCACACTGAACACAAAAGCCGCGCGGTATGCCTTCGTCCTTTACGGACTGTTGAGCAGAGGTTTATTTTTAGGCAGCATCTTGCCTATGTTGTGTTGTGAAGGTGACGATGATGAAGAATTACTTTTGAAGCAAGGAAAAGACGAACAGTGTTTAGTCACAAGAAATATACACTGCTTGCGACAACTTTCCGCTTTCTTATGTTAAGAGGTTCCGAGTCTACAAGACGGGTAACGTTGTAACGACTAAAAAAAATGTCAGTGCAAAATATTACTTTAAATAAGTTAAGAGATCGGGTTGACTCTTCTCATGCAACTGTTGATTTTAGATTTATGTTAATCAGTCTCCAAGTCACGTCCGTCCTGTGACTTTGTCTTACGACGTATCACTTAACCGTGATATTACTTTACCTGGGCGCCAGAACAAATCCCAGATACAAATGACACGGTTTCAGCTTAGCTCAGAGCATAGAGACACAATTTCTCAGGATTCGTTTAGTGAATGTGGAATTCAAGGGGAATCGTTACAAATAACACTTTAAAATTTGATTGAGTTTGTTTAATTAACGTTTGAATTATTTTGTCAACTTCTTGAAAAATGCTAATTGTAGGACTTATTGCTACCCTAACTTTTATAATTAATGAGTGTGCGTGAAAAGTGAAGATTAAAACGTCCAAACGACCTATTGTTCTTGTCTGGTTTAATTAAGGAAATTTATATCTCCCAAACCAGTGCTAAAGAACAGGTCTGCAATAATTTTGCACGTTCAATACTACACCTCACTTTCCATTCAACACTCCTATACTATGTTATAACTAATCTTACTAATTAAATACAAAGTGTGAAATTCCTAGTGTCTTTTAAAATTGTTTATTATTTCTTTATTATTTATTTCATTGATCAATGAATTTATTTCTTACTGTTTGATGCGTCGACCGTATATAGGAATCCGTAGAGATCCTCCTTTTGATGGTTCAGCACAGAAGAAATGATGTTGGCCAATCTTGTTGAACGATGATCTGGGCAATTACAGATGCTGTAGCTCTCTGTTGCACCAGTCACTTCACAATTGATTATTAATTAATTAATTAATTAATGTGGTGTTACACAGCGAGAGTTGTTGTCGAACTGTACTAGTTCCTCTGCAACTGCGGACTACTTCTCGAACTTTTTACTTAAATGAAAACTTTGCGTGTTTGTGAAATTAAGCACGTAATTTACACACGTCTACCGCATTGAAGATCCGAACGAAGAGTGCTGCTTCCCCAAGTCTGAGTTGGCGTCCCTTCTAAATGCAGGATTCTGATTGGTTGTTCCAAATAAATCATGCGTTTTCCATTTCAAACAATATCGGACAGGTCGACTAAACGCCCCTTGACAGGTCAGAGACGGCACAGAATTACTGGCTAAAATCGTACTTCCTTTGTTTGCAAATCGTTTGATTACAGGTATTTGCAAACGTGTTTTCAAAGATCTGACCACAGAATATTGTTGCTTAGGTCTTTATCTGTATGTGTGTGAAAACACCTAATTCGTACCTAGTCTAATTCTCGAGTTATTTCGCTTGGCGTTTTTCTTCTGTATATCTTCTGTAAATGTTAATTATATTTGTTGATATTTTGGCTACTTATAGAGCTTTAATTGCTGAACACTATGCTGTTTACAGAATTGCTGTATATTTATTGGTTTTAAAGATATTGCAGTTTTAACACATAAATTCAACTGAGTAAAATTTCATGTCGGTACCGGCATTTGTCGTAGCCGTGACGAGGTTAGACAGAGATGGCTGCGATTATACGCTCTCTCTCTTGCTTACGTCGCTATACTCGCTCCGTTTGACACTTTCATGTAACGCTCAGATAGGACGACAATATGAATCGTTATTATATATATATATATATATATTTTGTTCGATAGAATCAGGGATCGTCGTGTTGTACAGTGGAAACAATATACAGACACCAACGAAGTCACTAATTACCAGCTTTAATTAGTCACAAATAACAATTTGAAATCAACAATATACTCTCATACAGTACTTCAAGTTAAATTTGTCTACACTCAATGATAATGTCAAGTACTAGAGTTCCGCACTAATTATAAAACAATCATCACTTTCCACTAACAATCACTTGATCCGCACTCTACAATCTCGCCAGGTGTACTAGCTGACTAAGCTGGGCGCTGTTGCTTCCGTATAGCCCGCAGAACTCCTAAATATTTTTCCATTCTTTTGGCGGTGTACCAGCATAATTTTCGTAGTTACAAGTACTATCGACCAGTCTGGAGTACTACGTGAGTGGACGGTATTGACACAGACGAAGCACGCTGGGCTAGTCGAGAAGCGTCTAGAACGTTTACGTAACTGCACCCACTGACTTTTCGAGAACGTTATGTAATTGTGGTAGCAATATGAATGTTATCATACAGCTAACTGTTTATAGTCTGTAAGTATTTTATGTGTGGTCTTATAGAATTGTTCTTCGTGTTCTGTTTTTCTATGTTTTGGCAGACTCTACTTAGTAATCACACCTGATGACGAGCATATGCCTCAAAAATCGGTGTAATTGTTGCAAGACGTAATCACAATACAAATTAAATTTAAATTTAATATTAAATTCGAAATATTATTTTAACTTCTTATATTCTTTACTTTGCTTCTTATTTTTATTCATATTAATAATTGAGGAAATTACATTCTACATGTAACTGGATCAATATCAGTTTCGAGGAATCACTTAAACATTGTCAAACCCTACTAAGTAGAAAAAATTTACTCTCTTAGACACTAAAGTGTCCGTGTTTGTTAAATAATTAGTAACATATTAGTGTAAGATTGCGAAACTTACGTTAATACACGATAATAATTAATGAGGCACTGAAATGATAATATGATAATATAATGCCCACGCATCTGTTTTGTAAAGCTGTCAACTTAGCGTTGCATATATGAGTATCATAATGCTCATACATCATTGTAATGATATATAACGATATATATCATTATATATCACAATAGTAAGTGTACAATAATGCTGTCTCGATAGCGGTTGAATCAAACCTCCTAACAACTTTAGAAGTTATTATAACGAAGTTATAACAAATAACGTTATAAAAATTGGAAACTAACGGACTGTTGAGCCGTGGTCGATTGCTTACAACGTAAACGTTTCGGCCATCCACTTGAGACCTTCTTTAGTAGAAACGCGTTTAGCAAATGAAGGCTGGACGAGCGCACATCAAGCAGAGCTGTAAGTAATCCTCTGTAATCCTTATGTATAATACAATATATTAGTAAACACAATTTGTCGTAATTAAATATAACTTACTATTCACTGGGTGTAAATATTTTTTTAATAATTCTATGTGTCACCCATTGTTGAAAAGCCATAAAAAGGATATACAATTTTGATAATTTTTCTGTAGTTTAGAACAATTCTTTACCAGTCTAAGCCGAACTTTACATGATTGGATTGTAACTGAACATTAGAATTTCAGTCAAGATTTCAAATCTTAATCCTAGAGTTCTAGTTCAAATCGGTTAATCGAATGATACAAGTGTTTCACTACAAACTATAAGTTTTCAGGAAACAACCACGAATCCGTATATTCACCGTATTGAAAGCTGCCGCTGCGGAGACATAATCGCGAGTTGTTTAGACATTATACACAAGTTGATATTCCAGCCTCATTTTAAGAACGAGTGGTTTTCATGATAATAGAAGATTGTCCACTTCGGTTTTGAAGGACACTTTAAGCGTCCGGAAATTAGTGTAAAACCAATACACCATGGGCGTATTGAGTTTAACTCGAAAATTTCGAACCCAATAAAAAAAACGAAAACGACCCTATTACGGACACACAATGACATTATTACGGACACACAATAGGACTGTCAGAGGTCAGCTGTAGGTCACCGCACTCCAAATATTGTTCTTTAGACTACTGTCCTACGGTCCAAATTTTTAAGAGTAATATTGATTCCATAAATTATACAAAATTTTTAAAAACTAAAAACTTGTTAAAACAAACTTTTAAAAGACAATTCAATTTGGTTAAATTTTTATGGTCAATAGCGTAATTTGTCAAGTAAGTCAGGAGTAGGAACTTTCAAATTTTAACTGTTCTTTGTAAATTAATTTTTAACAAACGATCATTCCATACATATGCTTCAGCAGTATTAATTTATCTATGTTCATATGTTAATATAGCCAAGAGTATTTAATTAATGAGTCAACAGCACAACAGCATTTTAAATACAAAATGTAGCCTACACAACTACATGTAATACTAATTTATAGTGTTACGTTATTGAAACTAAAACTTATAATTTGAAAATATTTCAGTAATTTGTAAAGTTCTGATCGAGAGTAACAGTTTTAAATAAATTAACAATTAGTCGAATTTGTCATCTAATAAAACATTAAAGTATAGACTACCTCTGCTGGAGTATAAATCGAATTGTTTATTATTATTGGTGTTAGTACTACTATTACTATTATTGCGTATAGAAGGTTTACGGTAATAGAAGAAAAAAAGAAAATTACCTTGCTTTGCTAGGGCTGCTGACAGAACAGAAGACAGCTGTAAAGTGGACCCGCTGAAGATGTGAAAGAGATGAATGCCCATATGGTATTGGTATGAAGAACAAAATGTGAAAGCTGAATACGGGTGGATAGATGACGTAAGAAATTATTTTCACTGTGGCAGGTGCGAGTCCCACACACCCTGTAAGAATACTGATCCTCCTGCGGCAAACACTATTTTTGTAGTCTTCCCGTAAAAAATTGTTATTAATAATATTATTGAATGATTATTTGATTTTGCATGTAACAAAAACCTTCAAGTTGGTGTAATATGTAAACAAGTTCTATTTATGTCATTTACTATAATTAATGGTGTAAAATACGTTGCTAACAATGTAGGCTACACTACATTTGGGGCTCAACCCATCGATGACTGTCGAGCCCCAAATTCACTACATTTTATTAAATATTTTGTTAATTATAAGCTCTAGAGTGGACAAGATGTGGAATATTACAATTGATGCCGGACTGAATAGACATGACAGGCGTGCATAAAAATTATTTCGTTTGTAGCGTTCTGCCGATATAAACAAAATTTTATATTATTATATATATAAACTTTCACAATATGAACTAACTTTCTTTATCACTTTCCCAAACGTTTCGAGGTGATGTGCCTCTTCCTCAGTGGGAGTAAATACTGATTGTCATTTAACAGAATAACGGTTATGGACTTAGGTGTGTGTGGTGGGGGTTTATGGTGGGAGGGAATTGGCGCTGAGGTTCAAATAGTGTGTTTGGATCAGTGTATCGAATAGTGTATGTGATCTATAATGTAATTGTTCATTTAATATGTTGTTTGGTTGTAGTGTGTGATATCTGTATATTTCCAATTGTTCAGCTGTGTTTAGTTTTCTACTTTTAGGTAAGTAGTGTAATATTTCCATGTTGTGTTGTATGTTTGTGTAACTGTAGTTTTCGTTTTGTAAATGTGTGGCAAATGTGGAATGTATGTAGTTTGTGGTGAGGGCTTTTAAATGTTCTGAAAATCTGGAGGAAAAAGATCTTCCCGTCTGGCCGATGTAGAATTGATGACAATCATTACAATTTAATTTATATACCCCTGTTTTGTTGTATGTGTCTGTGTCTTTGTTAGTATTATTTATGTGTTTCCTAACGGAGTTGTTGGTTCTGTAAGCTACTTTATAATTATGTTTCCTAAATGTGTTAGCAATTTTGTGCGTGTTGGAATTGTAGTATGTAAGTGTTATGTATTTACTGGGTTGTGTGCTGTTGGTCTGATGTGTTTTACTTTTTGTGTTTAGGATGCGTTTGTGTAGTTTATTTATTAATTCGGGGGTGTATCCATTTTTGACTGCTATGTATTTGATTGTGTTTAATTCTTCTTGGTAGTCATGTGTGTTTAGGGGTATTGAAGTGAGCCTATGGAGCATGTAGTTGAAAGCTGCATGTTTGTGTTGAGTTGGGTGGTTGGATGAATTATGTATGAATGTCTGATGTGGTGGGTTTCCTGTATATTTTGTAATATACATGATTTTGTATATTTCCACACAATTTGAACCTCAGCGCCAATTCCCTCCCACCATGAACCCCCACCACACACACCTAAGTCCATAACTGTTATTCTGTTAAATGACAATCAGTATTTACACCCACTGAGGAAAAGGCACATCACCTCGAAACGTTTGGGAAAGTGATAAAGAAAGTAAGTTCATATTGTAAAAGTTTATATATATAATAATATTTTATAAAGTGAACGAAGAGGATGGATCAACAAGATAATTATAAATTTTATGTTTCCACATTTCTGATATATATTTCGGTTTCTTATGATATAACATGCTTTTGAATAATGTTTAACACCAAAGTTAAAGCAGATGATTCAAAATATAAGTAATCAATTAAGGTAGCCTACTGCTGAAATTATCTAATCTTGTGTAATGGTGTTATACGCTTTGTACCTACGAAACTGTCAACTCAACCTGACGTGTGTACACCCACGCTACACCTTGAGATACGTAAGTAAACTATAACAATATTAAAACATTTTAAAACAACCATTAACAATCATAATCAGTGTTATCGCAGCGAGGCCGTGTTGCAGTTCGTCGAGCAAGTTCAGAGTGTGTATCATCAGGACACCATCCCAGCAGAATCCACGAGGGAATGACACGTGAGATATACGCATCGCCGTCAGCCATCTCGCCGCATTAAATTGGTATATCTTCACTCAAGTAACAAATTCAGATCTGAACTTTATATAAACTCTTTTCAAACAATATTTCTAACTTCATAACATTTGTGTATGTTTAAAAATATATCGTATGAACTATTATTCAATTGGTGTGCAATAAATAATTATAATACCTCCAATATAGACTTGTTGATTTATAAAACACACACCATATTCCTATGCGCAAGAATTAATTCAATTGTGTTGTCGCAATATGTATATATTGTTGGCCCGCTTGACTCACAAGATTTTTCAATACGACCCCTTGCCGTAGTCTATTGCCCTAATCTGAATCACACAGAGGTGCACTGCGTTGCCTATTGAACTCTGTACGTCTCTGTGTGTTCCCTTGATCACATAGTCTAACGTATTCACATGAACAATCTATTACAATTATTTATGTATCAGTATATAGGACGCAGATGTAGTTTAGGTGGAAACACTAGTTGGACGGCACTGCAGACAATTCATTAATGCCGACAAAACCACCACTAATCCCGATCACGAAGCGTTGCTGGCACGCAGCCCGATACGATTGTATGACAACAATGGCGTCGGAACGCCTGATCCTCGCTGTGCGACGCCCAACGTAATGACTGTTCACACAAATTTTCATCGAATACCGTGAGTATAACGACGTACACAACCATCAAACAGCCCAGCCTTGTCGATCGGTTGTCGAGCTTGTCCGTGGGAATGTGTCTAAAACTTATAAATTCCTCTGCATTGGATTGATTACTTAAACACCATTTACATAAGAACGTTTAATACTTCAAACCGTTTTTTTTGCATATGAGCCACTCTGGACTACGTTTGGTTTAACTGGTTCCTCCCTTCTTCTTCTCTCTCTTCCTCCTCTTCCACATCTCCTTCGTTCTTGATCGATGTCTCACCCCCCTTTCGTCAGTCCAGATGGCACCTGTCCTCTTCTTGGGTTTTTCCTGAAAAGCTTGGGAATATTTTAATTTCTTTTTGAGCGGCACTTGAAACCGTTTATTATTATTACCCTTTTCTGATTGTTTCGTATCTCTTTTATTTTTACACTGATTGGTTTGTGTTTCATTATTCAAGTTTATTATTTCATACAGTAGAAATGTTGGAAGTATTTTCTGACTATTTTCCATCTAATACCTCCTGGCAGAAAACACATTAATTCAAATTAAATTACTCAACAAAGAAGCATTTATAATTTTTTTAATAGAGTAATTAATACGAATTGTGAATTGAATTTGCTTCTGTTTTACAAGTCCAGGTGTGAAATCGAGAATAATTTGAAGAAGAATATTTAAAGCTGATTAAAATTTTTGTTAAAAGAGTCTTTAAGAATGTTCCCTTTCTTTCCTCACCCTCTTTCTCTTCCCATCTATGTCTCACATACACAGACAGGCAGCCAGACAGACGGATAGAAAGGCAGAAGCACACACACACACACACACACACACACACACAAACACACACACACACACACACACACACACACACACACACACACACACACACAGGTAAATGAAACAAAATCTACCCACATCAATTGTACTAACAATTATGTGGAGAATTTATATGTCTGCAACACTTCAACACCATTATTATTCTATATAATAATAATAACATAAAATACCTTGGAATGATTTAGATGACAAAACTGGGCGGTAATAGGAGAAGCATGTGTGAAGAGCTTAAAGCATTTTACTGCCCTAATGTAATGACTAATGAATATATTACTGCATTCAGATTGGAATGCTAAACACTATATACTAAAATATCCCGAAATTATTAGAGTTTCACCCCAGGCTAACATATGACGTTATATTTTTGATAAACAGTGCAAACTAAATAGACTAGACAAATCGTGTATAAAGGAACATAGTAAACGCGCTGTCTTTAAACTTAACTTTCGATGGTATCTGAACGTTATCATAAGGGTTGAGCTTACAGTTACCGTCGTTCACTGGAATTTATCACTCAAAGCTTCGATCACGAAACAATCTCTGGTCGTCTTCAGGTGTAAATTAAAAGTAGTACATTAAAAACGAACACCATCGTTAGAGTTTATAACACAGCGTTTCCACCACTAAACGATGTGTGGTCGTCTTCTTGGGTGTCTTGCGTCGTGAGGCGTGTCAGGCGTGTGGTTGTGTGAACTTGCGTCAGTGTCGCTGTATTTACCGGTTCTGTCCAGCAGGGTTAGAGGGTAAGTTATTTTTATAAGCTTAATTTGATATAGTTCTGTTTAGCTTTGTAGGTAGTGATGGTTTATTAATTTCTTTGAGAGTTTACGTTAGTTAGGGTAAAAGGCTTAAGTGTGTATTTCATGTACTACTTTAACTTTCACCTGAAGACGACCACAGACTGTTTAGTAGTCAAAACGTTGCGTGATAAATTCAAACGATGGTAATTGTCCCTTTCTGGACAAAAACCAATTACATTGGTTTAAAAGTAAAAAATCCGCGACGAATATATTTTAACAAAGAATTTTTACAATATTTGAATTAATTGACTTTCCTACATTAAAGATGCAGCTACCATTAAAATTAAAAAAAAATCTTACGTTGCGTAATTTGATTTTGAGAAGTAAAAATGTTTGAAGTTACAAAAATTGCTGGAATAATATGGATTGCTCTAAATCAGAATTTGTTGAATTTTCCCTGTAAGCTGTGAAAAATGAAAACTTGTTTCAAGTAACAAGAAGAAGTCAAATGTATTTAATATATTTAAGAAAATCTATAAAAAGAATTTGTATTGAAAAGTATTCAAAACTATATAACCCTTCTGGGGTTGTGCTGTGTTATGTTTAATTAGTGACAGTACTCGCAACGTCGCTATTGCACTGTAACGCTTTAAACGACTCCGCGTCAAAATCTAGGATTGTTACAGGTCACAGAGGAGTGTGAAAAGATACACAAATTGGACTAGTCAGAAATGTAGTGCGTATTGTGTAAGTTTCAAGCGAGTAGTGAAAATCGCCTGACCGTTTAGACAGACTACACGTGTTCAGTAGCTAATGTTTGCCTTCTTGACTAGTGTTAATGAAAAACATACAAAACAAATACATATGTGTGTATTTGAGTGTATTGTTGCTAACGTGTATTGTTGTCAATAATAACTCATTTTTACAAAAGGAATCTTTCGGCAAATAATGTATTGTTATCAACATATTTTTTGTACGTCAATCCTATATTTTTAGTTACTTTGAACATTTTGGTTAATTTAATTCAAATACCGTGAGAAATTGTTGTGTAACCTGGCTAGCCAGCGCTGCCGTACGTCAGCGTAACAGTTATGAAGTACCTTTGACGTTTGCATTGCCAAATATATATTCTAGCAACCATACAAAGGCGACTGGGCGCGAATCAGGTTACATAAGGGGAGAATGTTAATACAACTGCCTTTTAAGTGAACTAATCAAATCACGCAGTAGCAGTCTACTCGGTTTAATATTATGGTCATACAAATATTTCTGTACCTCTCCCTTAAACCTCACCTCGTTACTTCTTTCATTACAGTTTTTTAACCTCCGTTATAAATTGTATCACTTCGAAACACTGATAAATTTTAACGGGATGCTTAACAAATTTCCAATCCCAGGTGACGTTTGCGAAACAGTAAATTAAATTAAATTGAAATTATGTCAAAACTATAATTAAATTGACCATGTAAATAACTATAAATTATTTAACTATATGTAAATTAAACTATATTAAACTAAACATTAAAGGCAAAATGTAGAAAATCATTTGTTGTTGTAAACTTAATAGACATAAGAATACTTTCAATGAACAAATATTAAAATGATTTTGTTCGTGAATATCGTGATCGGAATCATAACCGACCGTCAAAAGTCTTTATTTGTTAAAAACATTATGTGCAGTGGTTTTTCTGTGACTTCTACTACAACTAACTAACATTCACCAATATTTGTATCAGTTTCGAATAATAAAGACGGACTTGAATGTTTATTTTTCAGTGTATTATAGTGTTGATACTAAAGATTGTCAACAATACAGAGGTAATTTTAGTCGCGAGATTTATGTAGCTTCCAAATAAAAGTTGCTAACGTTGAATTTAATTGTTATATTGTTTTAGTGAATCTGTCTAAAGTGGAGGGCGGACGCACGTCTATTCTTTTAACTTGCACACAATGTGATGAAAGTGCTGTGCTTTTACAAAGCGTAAAAAAAAGGTGAGTACTTCTTGATTTACGATATTTTTGTTCGGGTTAGGAGTATGCGTATTAACTGGCACGCCATTGTTTGCAAATATTTTTATTTAAACTTTATAACTTATAACACTTTTACTTAATTTCAAATTAATCTCAAATCCTTTAAATTTATAAAATTTTTAATATAAGCCTCTACATTTAAAACAAGAAAATCTACTAGATAATAATATTTTAAGTAGAAAAATTATTATTTGTTTGTTCTTATAATGGGCTAAGTAAATGTGTTTCTAAAACTCTTCATGAGATTTATTGTATCACGGACTCAGCGCTCAACTGAGTATAAACATGCGCTTTCATCAGCGACAGTTTTGATTTGAATGAGGTCCTTTATGATTCATGCCAGCTGTTTACAGCGGAAGGAGAAAAACATTAAGCAAAAATTAAAAACTCTCATTGAAAATAATGAGTTAGAATTTAAAAACTAGACAGCACTTATACCACCAGCTATGGCCCAAAAAACTAAGGTGGGTGGGCCCGCGATTGTGTGCGTGTGTGTGTTATTAATGCTCATATTAGCACGGTTTAGAAAAAGGTAAAGAGGAGTGTAGTTAAGATAAAGAAAAGGGAAATTAGAGGAGGTCGCAATATCATTTGTATCATTAGAATATCTTGAGAATCGTTTGTTACACTGATAATTTACTCGCCACCTATCTTTGGCAGTGATTTGTTACTTATCAATATTTAACAGAATAAGAGACACATATCAACGTTATTGAAACATTAAAATTTAAAAGTCTTGTTACTGAAAGTAAGATTAATTGGATAAAAGTACCTAAATAAAGCAGTAAGGCTAATCCGTGGCGAGTGTATTTTAACAAATAAATTTTACAATATTCGAAATCAATGCTTTTTCTACATTATTGACGTAATTACCGTTAAGATGAAAAAGTTTACATTACGTAATTTGGTTTAAAAAAAGTCAAAATGGTTTGAAGTACAACTGCTGGGATAGTATGGAATTCTCTTGATCAGAAATTGTTGAATTTTTCCCTGTGAATCTTAAAAAATGAAAATTTGTTCCAAGTAACAAGAAGAGGCCAAATAAGTTTGACATATTAAAAAAATGTATTCAAAAAATTTGTATCAAAAATTATTCAAAAATATATTTATTTCCATGCATTTCCTTTTCGTCAATGGTATTACTTTCTATATTTTAATAAAACAGTTTACCTTATATCAAAGAGCCCTTAACCAATCTCTTTTAGGTATAAATTGCTAATAGAAAGGTGCGTAATTGAGCTAACGTTATTTTATTTAAACAAAATTTAGAATTTAGTAATGCATTTGCGTCTACTTCATATATAGATGATAGTAGAAACCTTTATTACCTAGCAGTGACAATGCTCTAAAATCTGTTCTGTAAAAGAGTTCTGTAAATTCGTTCGTTACAATATTTTGTGAAAAAGATAATCCATGTCTTTAAAACGAAACAGTTTGTTGCTAAATAATTGAAGTCGGACAACAGTGACAAAAAGAAAACTTTTTAATGATCTTAAGTGTTGTGAATTACTAGTCCTACACTGAATTCTGTAATCCTTGTTGCCTTACAATAAGATAAACTAAAAACAGTGTAACGATTCTATTGTTTGCTCATAAGAATGTAAGCGGATACAGGTCATTGTACAAGGGACCTGTGGTGGTGTGTGTATGAGAGAGAGAGAGAGAGAGAGAGAGAGAGAGAGAGAGAGAGAGAGAGAGAGAGAGAGAGAGAGAGAGAGAGAGAGAGAGAGAGAGTGAGAGTGTGAGAGAGCAACTGAGGGGAGGGGTGTCAACATTTTTGCAATAATAATTAATTTTTCCTTTAAGTGGATATTATTTTATCATACGAACTTCAACAGTTTAAATCTTCATCATCAGGACTTATAAAAAAATTATTCATGAACATTCCAGGGGCGTATTTACGGGGGGAACTAACGGGACCGGACCCCCAGAGGGTCGAAAGAGTTAACGATTTTATAAAGCTCTTAATTTTTAGACTGGTTTATTATTATTTCAGCTGTGTACACTAATATAGTAGTAACAATTTTTAAATATACAAACAGGTTTATTACACAGCATTAGCGTATACGATTAAAATATGAAATATAGGAAAATCAATTCAGTCAATAAGTATGATGCAAAAAATGTTTCAGTAACGCGTATTTTTAGTGTGTAATTATCGTTTACTTTGATGGTACTGATTTCAGCAACTTTAAAAATAGCAATGTTGATTAGGCTTAATTTATTATTTTTTTTTTTTTGTATGAAGCCGATCCTACCCCGGACCCCCCTCAAGGACAATTTCTAGATATGGCACTAAAACATAACTCTTATAAAAGTACTCATAAAGTATATTATAATCGCAGATGATACACATTTATTCAACTAGGCATATGTAGATCAAAATAACGTACATTTGCAGAAGTAATTACTTAACACTGTGATAATTTTCGCAAGATGCAAGAAACTTTTCAGTATGGTAGACTTAACAAAGAGTGAGAATGTGTGTGTGTGTGTGTGTGTGTGTGTGTGTGTGTGTGTGTGTGTGTGTGTGTGTGTGTGTGTGTGTGTGTGTGTGTGTGTGTGTGTGTGTGTGTGTGTGTGTGTGTGTGTGTGTGTGTGTGTGTGTGTGTGTAATCATATGGTTTTTAAATTGATTTATTCAATTTTAAATGATTAATAACAATTATCAAATTTTACTATTAGCTGACAGATTTTTATGCACATATTTCATATATACTATCAAGCACTGCTCTGATTTGATTGTCTTCACACCAGTCGGCCCATCGTAAAAAATGATGGATACAATTTTTTAAGCATTGTTTTACATAGGACCGTTCACAGTCTACAGCTCCAATCTTCAAGTCGGTTAACAGTCGGTTACAATCGCTGGCCACCGCAAACTGGTCAGCGAGACTGCATTCAGAGCCGACGCGATGCGGGCTTCATTTCTAATTTTACTTCTTCACACTGGACTAATCGCAGAAACCCTTACTTGAGTAACGGTTGTACCAGCGATACATTTATGATGACTCAGTGTGGGTGAGAGTGGCTTCACATGTAGCATACAGAAGAGTATACTAATCTATTAAGAGAAATATATACTAGTATACACAGGCAGAAACGGATGTAAGGTGGCTTAAGTTGTACAGAATTATTTAGTACCCAAGAGCTGTCTTAATCGCTTAGTTCCTTAAGATGAAATTTTACCGTATAATAAGCCCAGCCCAAAAAAATATGGCATAATACGTAACCGTTATTTAGACCTAAGTTACCTGGTCACGTGATAGGCGAATCAAACGGGGCTTACAATTTACATAACTTCAATAAACGATTACATTTACCTCTGACATTTGTAGCAGCCGTTGGTCCTTATTAACCAGGCATACTCGTCATAATATAATAAAACCAAATATGTCTGAGAAATAAGGCTGTATAATAATAATCCTCTCTTATAATGGATATGCCTATGCGAACAACGAATATATCAGACGAAATGGTTACTTTTGAATTATGGAAGACAAGTAATTGGATTTTAAATAACTATCAGTAGGCAAATAATAAAATAAAATTAAAATTTCAATTAACAGATTGTTATATTACTATTTATAAATAAATTTAAATGCACAATCCTTTCTTGAATTTAAGTGAAACTAATGAAAAAAGTATTATTGTTGTTTCTTGCGATGTGACTCAAAAACATGTTTGTCCACCAAATATTGAAGGCAAAGCCTCTTTATAGACATATAAATTCTAAAGATATTCAACAGGGTTAATAGTTGTTACTCAGAGTGACAATGTGTCTGCCGGCTGCAGCTTGTTTCGCTATTTCACTTTGGCTCAACTGTAAGTAATCAAAATAGAATGTAATACACAAGGAGTGTCTTTTCATTATTTTAACGTAAGGAGATTAACTATTCTAACGTTATGAGGATCAATTAAACGTAGATTACGCAAAAAAGTACTATTGCGTAAATTTTATTTTAAAGGTAAGGACAGCCATTAATATATAACATGTACCATGAATATTACTGAAAGTACGAAAGCATTCACTTCTTTCTCCGACTCTTTCTATAAACAGTATAGATCTTTTCCTTTTATTACTCAGCCTTCCCCTCATATTCGCTTAAATATGTCTGCTTTATAACATCGTTGTCGTCATCGTCGTCCTCGTCACTTCACGATGTAGGTTTATAGGTTTATTTAGGTTCCGTCTTCACTGCTGCCATCTCTTCCATGGCCTACCCACAGATCTTCTGCTAACTGTTTTGTAGTCTACAACGCGTTTCACTAGCCTCTGGTGGTCCATTCTTGTAGACGTGATCCATCCACTGCTGCTTTCGTTCTTCTATCTTATCGTGATAAGAATATGCCCAGTTCGGTCTGTATATGTTCATTACAAATTTGATTCCTTAGACGATAACCACTCCCCCGCCTTAAAAAATTCATTTCAACGGCTGCTTTATATCACAAAGTAAAATATATGAATACAGACTAGAAGAAACGTGAACGGAGTGTTGATCTAAGCAGTAGTTAATCGTTAATCTAAGATACATGCCACTATCATATGGTTCATTATAATAAATTCTAATACGTATTAGAAGCATAGTAGCAACAATATTGTAACGAGGTAACGAAGTAAGTACCAGACAAAAGTAAGTAAATCACAAACGCAGAGAGTGTAAGAAAGTAAGTAGACCTATATAATCCGTACTTGTGACGTCACACTTCTCACCCCATTGTTATACGTTTCCATCGCTCATCATTTACGTGGAAACGGTTGTCTGTGTCACTGACACTGACAGTTTCAGAAATCCCCTTTCCTTCTCGCCCCTTATTATTTTTCTTCTCTATTCCCAGTAACTCTTTAATTAAATAATCAGTTGTTTTGTTTACGTAAGAGACAATGTATTATATGAGCTATTGTTCGGAGCTCCTGTTAACAAATCTTTGTAAAGAAGACTAACAAGTAAAACAGAATACGATTACAAACTTTGCGGCAGTTCTAATTAAAAGTTCCGCTCAACTTCCGCAACAAAAGTTCCCTTAATCTGCAAACTTCGTGAACATACAATGTTAACTGAAAAGTACGGAAAATACGCAATACAATTCGAACTTGTCATATGCCGCGGAATAACGAATTACAATAACGGATTTCTGTTGTTAACAATCGTAACAGAAGTAAACTTTAATTAGAATATGTTCAATTATCTGTAGGATAACATTTCTATAAGTCGTTCAATATATGTATTATGACTACCGGATTTCTCATCATTTTAATGACGCCATACCGCTCTATAGAATCTTACTCTTGTGACGACAAAAAGTATGTTTTTATAATTTTTAGTACAGAAAGTTAAGGCAAAAAAAAAAATGAAATATAAACCTATTGGACAAAGAGGTGCTGTGAAACCTCGGTTGAAATGGAAAAAGGGCGTTTAAAGAAGAAGAACAAGCGTTTAAAGAAAAAAAAACTTAGAAGAAGAACAAGAAGAAGAGAAAAAAGAAGACGAAGAAGAAGAAGAAATATATACCGTTTATATTAACAGTCTAGAAATTTGTATACAAAATTTATAATAAGGGGAGTTCGCTATCATTCAGACAAACCAACAAAAATTCAACGTTTGGCTAAAGAAGAAACTTGTTGGTATCTACTCAATATAATACAATAATATACACTAATCGATTGATATAAACAACATACTTTGACTGTAGTCATAAAGAGTTGGATAAAAAAAGTTAAAAAATAGTGAACTAAATACTACATATATCTTAACCGAACAAGTTATGCCCTTTATGATTTACAATAAATAAACACATTTATATATTTACATAGGTACGCGTATGTACTTGTAAATAAGAAAAAGAAAAAACATATCGAGAATATGTTGAACCTTCCCTGCACAAAACATAAGATGAAACATGAAAGTATACTATTCTGCGAACGCTTTGTACAATTGTACGTACTATAAGCGTTCGTTCATACTAATTTACGCATGTAATTTTAATTGCATACAAATCGCACGAATCTATCCAATTCTGTAGATTGGCTACAAAAATAGAGACTACATATTCCGCTGAATTTGTATGTGTTTATCAAAATGTAGGTCTACTTGGTTTTTTAGAGTAATTCATACAGTTATATGAGTATAAAATACGTCAGTTATACAGTTATACATTTTGTATACTTGTCACAAGTGTACAGATATGTTAAAACATCGAACGGTACACCGTTTATGTTTGCGTGTTCCGAGTGCTGCATCATACCGGCCCGTTTTCTTAATTGTCTGTAAAACTAAACAAAACGACTGCAACACGAGGCAAAAAAGAGGGAGTGACAGAACCAGATGGAAATATTTATTATAATTGATCGGCACGCAAGGGTAATTCAGTAACAAGCACGTGTACATGGGTTACAGAACAGTAGCAGCCTACACCACGAAGAAAGACAAAAACAGTTTAAATTAAAAGTAAAAACATGAGCATCCCTTCCTTCTATTTTATTATCTTCTTCTTCGTCTTATTATTCGTTGCTGTTTCTTATGCCTGTCTTATTACCGCCCTCGGTGGCTAACAACCTGTGCCAGGTGAATCTTGGCCCCGGCCTTGGCGCACACTCGCCCTCTCAATTAGACAACTAATTGAAAACCCATGGCCGGTAGTAGGCCACACCCTTAACACGCAGATAATCTGTGGGTCCTGCGGCAGGAGCTCTATTCGAAGCTCGGGACGCAGCACACGAGCTGGTGGAGGGCATGCCCTTCTTCCCGCACAGCCCCACTTGTCTGTTGGAGTAACATCTTCCAATACAATACAATATATAACATACAATAAAATACACAGTATATTTAGAAAAAATAATACACACGCAGAAGAAGCAATTGAAGGAGACGTTTTTCGGGCAAAAGTGTTAAAAATGGAAAGAGTCCAGGGTAGGAGAGAGAAAAACCCAAGTTCAAAGTGGACTGAAAACAGGAAGAGGAGACACAGTGAGAAGATGAAAGAGTATTGGAAAAAAAGGAAAGAGAAAAGAGTAAAAAATTGAAATTGGCATGTGGTCCCTAGGTGGCCGATATTACAGTAATGTAATATTAATTACTGTGTAAAAACCGGATTTATATAATAATAATAAACTTCATATCTTTATTGTATTTTGAAATGTATTGTTTATGAAATAAGCAAAGAAATAAACAAAGAATAGTTGTTTAAATCTTGAAACGGTATGTGAAAAGTATACTATACGCCTCAAAGTGCGCGTATACTAAACTCCTAAAAGTGCGTTAGACGAGGCGTACTATATACTATTACGCTTCTTAGAAACAAATGTCTGCGCAATTTGATCACGAAACTAGTCCAATATCTATTAAGTTAATTAAGAAAAGTAGACGTCATCGTAATCCCATTTTGCTGAATGAACGAAATGAGTTATTCATCGCTAAAATGAGTTTCTTGTTATCATGTGTCTGCATTAACGTAACAAAATAATTTTGCTGGCGGCCGGCGGTACGGTTAGGTATGAGTTAACACACAGCCCCACGACACACTCAGAACCAAACAAATACGTTAATTTACAAACAAATTTTAATTAAATCCTTCTCAATTTTTTCCTTTCTCCTTGCTTTTCCTAGTGTTATAAAAACGATTTTTTTTAGCTTACCAAAATGTTCAGCTTCTACGAAGCCTTAAAAAATCATCATAATATTAAAAGTAAACCTATATAAGTGCGACGGTTTGGATTGTCGCCTCGTCAGTCGCCGGAGGGGCAGAACAGAAGACGCACTGAAGGTGACCGCCGCAGCTGCATTCGAAACGTCTGGATTTATAACAAGAGGCAAACAACGCAACAGGCTTGGAAATAATTTTACTATAGCTTCTAAAAATTATTTAAATTTGGTAGATCAAATTTGGCGTTTATTTAATTTAATTTTTGCATAGAGTATTTCATCTTGCTTTAATAAAAATCTCCGAAAGTTATGTCATTCTATAAGCGTATGAACTGCTGTAAGGGCTGTATGAAAATTGTATATAAGTCAACTTGAAAATTGTTTGCTTAATTTTTATGTCTTCTGTCTTCTTGATGTTGACATAGTTACATTGTCCCATAACTTTACTGATGTTCTGTTGAATGAGGTAATTCTATGGTCAATTAATTTTGAAGCAAGTAATACTTGGGATTAGAACAAGTCCACGTAACTCACAAGACGAATTTGAGGCGTATACCCTTCCATACGGTTACAACAAACGTTTTCCATATTTGTGTTATTAGGTTAACTGACTTCCGTGTCATGGAGTGCAAAGCAGTTAACGCTCAGATGTTTACTTAAAACATTCAGAAATACAGTAGAACCTCTGTTAACCGAAACAAAGGAGGAAACAATTTCGGTTAACCAAAATTACGGATACTGGTTAAATGTTATTTTTTAAAGTTTGAGATAAAATAACTGAAAGTAATATAAAAAAATTATCAAAAGATTTTAATAAAAATTAAACTATTTACATAGTCATTTTTAACCCTACTTTTAAGATTTTGTTTTAAAAGGCTATTTTACTTTGCTTTTACTTTTTCCATCGCTTTCTTGCAGCAATATCTCGCCATCGCTTCAATAACAGAACGTCAGAGGGCTTTGATTCTTCAGATCGTTCAACGAACCGTAACTCTTATCTGAAAATATGAATAAACCTCCGTGAGAAAAACGCGTATTTCATATAGGCTAATTTAATGCCCTACCCAAAATGAAAACTCTTACCTCTAAGACATTGAAGACCTCGGGAGTAGTGTCATGGCTGCTGCTCTCTGCTTTCATCGTCTTCGTCGTTCCTTTGTTGCGTCACCAAAAGAAACACAGCCTCATTTACTTTCTCGTTTTGACACGTCATCAATATTTTCTTGATTTGCATCTTCTAAGCATGCTCTTCAAACTTATTTTTCATCTTGACTCAATCAGAAACAGTAGAAACACCAACACCAAAATCGGCAGCCACAGTTTGCAAAGTAAACTGTCATTTTTAATTGTCTCGTCATTTTTAATTCTTTTAATTGCCTCAGATTTTTCCTCAATCGTTATCATGACCCGTTTCCGCTTTGGTGACATGACGTCCAATTTATTACATGTTTATTATACTAGTTTTGTGTTTTATCCGGAAAACAAATTTTCATTGTAAAAACTGGGACTTTTTTTGGTCGGTCGTTTCGGTTAAACGGTATTTCGGTTAAAAGTGTTTTGGTTAATAGAGGTTCTACTGTAATGTTCGATGTGTTACTTAATTAGTGTTCGAAACATGCAAAATTTCAATGACTGTCTTAAACAGTTTGAATGCATAACACTATTTTAATTAAAATAAAATGCATCACTTTGATATACTTCACAAGCAAATATGTGTGTTTATTATACTAGTTACTCGTGCACTTGTACTTTCTTAGAGTATTTGAAAATTCGTATCTAAGAAAATTTCGTATTCTGAGAAATAACCAAACACTATGTGCCTACGGCTTGTCCTTTGTTTACTCTTGTGTCGCTTATTATTGCCGTCCTACAATTTTATTTCATAATCGTTACATTCTTCTTTTTAAATATGTGTACAGTCAACGTGAAAAAACACGGATTATACAAGTTAAAAAACATTAACTGATTCGGCACTGTAATAAGAGTTTGAAAATTTTGATGAAACAAACTCTGCACTGGTTTTGTAAAGCTTTCTACTCGTGGTAGCAAACAAGAGTATCTTAAACAATCATACAGAAATGATTTCTGTGTGATAATATTTTGTGTTTATTTCAAACAAATTAGTAATCACGCTTTATCAAAAGACAGATAAAAAGTACTTCTATTTTTTAATTAGTTTTTCCAATGCCATTAGCTAAAATATATATATATTTTTTTTTAATGAAGATCTATTCCTCTGTGCCGAGTCAAGGAGCAAAAATTCTCATGTTTTTTCTCAGTTTCCTTGTATTCTCACTGACTTAATTAAATTTTGTATTACTTCTACGCACTCAGATAACTATGCGCTCCAACGCGCGCGCCTACACACACACACACACACAAAATAATATCACCATTCAAAAGAAAAACACAGTTAAATGTTAACATTTATACTTAAAAGTTAAAGAAGGGGAAATCTTTAATTTTAAATTATGTTTTCCCTTACGGTCAATTACTTATTTATACTCAGTTGTTTCTAAATTTTGCGTCTTATGCGACAGGACATGTAAAATGAGGTAGGCCTAATTAAACTGATGTTGCTATTATCGTGAGAGGTAATCGTGTACACGGGACACAGAGGGAACGTTGAGAGAGAAACTTCTGTGGAATGCCTTTTAACGTCAGATGAAATGAATTTGAATTGATATTACACATTGGTTACATGCATGTTTTTAGACCATTGTTGTAGAGGAATCAAAGTTGAAGATGTTACTCTACTTTTTGTAAGCCCATTAAGATTTAATTTCCTTTTCTCAAAATGTATAAGTTTTGTCATCTCTACTATTAATCAGTTCACAACCCATAAATTTATATAAATATACATAGTTGGGTATCTCCCACACACATCGAAATACTTTGACTGTGATATGAATTCGCCACATAAAAGTGAGAGAAAAATGTTTTTGAATAGTTGGTAATGAGCCCGCTCTACTTTATTTGTAATTTCCTGGTATCATCATTATAATTAATATTTTAGTGAGTAGTATTTTTGGGTTTTAACATTATAAACTTTAGTCTAGCCTCCAACACCAATTTTAAAAACTAAAATTTCGTTATTTTAATTTATTACGTAAGCGTAAGAAATAAAAATTATTTTTCTCTCTCTCTCTCTCTTACAAGTCTACCGTCAGCATATATGTTTTCAGTTTAACAAGAAACTTCTACAGTGTACAAAGCTACACTAATGAAGCATACAGTCTTGTGAAGAAGAATCCCTTAACAATGTGCTGTCTTTTGCGATAGGCAATTTGAACTCGCTCAGTTACCCCACCCATATAATGTGACACAGAGGCAAGTTTAGCACGAGACATCGGCTCTGAAACCTATAAAGTTTGTTTCGGGGATTACACGAAAACCATTTTCAGTCCGTTGGCGATCAACTTGGTAAATCTAAGAGACGTCACTTAGTCTACATTCGTTAATTGTCTTACATGTAGAATCGGCATTTAAAAACCGACTTCATTTATGTATGTGCCTGTACAAAATAAAAAATCATGTATTGACTTTGTGTAAAAGTCTATATATTGTAAAGTATACTTGATATCCGCTTATTAGCACACAAAAAATTATAAATTTATACGCAAAGAAAATATAGTACACACTCCATGCGCAAAGTGAATACACGACTGTTTTCTTTCGTATCAAAATACGAGGATTGTTCAATAGAAACACGTTTGATATGCGAAACCGTGACTTCGTCGTCATGGCAACAGAATTCATTTGTTTATATTGTCTGTTAAGTAATAGTGACGCGTCTGTCAAAAATATTTGCAGTTTGCTCTTTTCTCAGCCTTGTGACTGGGTTGAAAAATGGCATCTATGATAGAAAATCCGTCAAAGATAATCTGCGTGCCGTTATTCAGTTTTTGGCTGCTGAAGGGTGTCAGCCAAAGGTAATTTATACACGAATGAAAGCTGTGTATGGTGACTATAGTTATTCTCATACGGCAGTGTTTGAATGGTGCAATAAATTTCGACAAGGAAGAGAATCCACTAAAGATTTGGCCCGTCCCGGAACTGCGCATGTTACAGCATCAGATGAAAACGTGAGACAGCTGGAAACTGTTTTAGGCGCATAGAAGTTAGAGAACTTTCCCAAATATTGAGCATCAGCGTGGGAACTGTTCATTCCATCATTCATAGTCTTAGCTATAACAAAGTTGCTGCTTAGTGGATTCCACGATTGCTTACTGATGAGCATAAAAATTTGCCTTCTGCCTTATCATTACAGCATTTGATGCGCTATCAACAACAAGGTAAGGCCTTTCTACACCAAATTGTTGCCGGTGATGAGTCTTAGTGTTATCACTACAAACCAGAATCCAAACATCAGAGTATGCAGTGGAAGCATGCACAATCTCCGAAGGCGAAAAAAGTCGGTCCCAACCTTCGGCAGGAAAAGTAGTGTTGACCGTATTTTTTGATTATCAGGGTGTGCTGCTCTTAGATTTTAAGGAACCTGATCTCAATATCAAGGCTGAGCGATATACAGACAGCTTAAAACGCTTCCGGGTCAGCATCAAGAATAAACGTCCCGGGAAGCTCACAAATGGTGTCATTTGTCTGCATGATAATGGTCGATCCCATGTAGCCCAGACGATTCCAAGAACTGCTTGGTCGTATGGAATGGGAATTCTTACAACATCCAGCTTACAGTCCCTACTTGTCCCCGAGCGATTATCATGTTTTTGGCCCATTAAAGAAATCAATAAATGTACGACGGTTCAAATCGGGACGATGAGGTAGAGTTTGCTGTTTGCGAATGGTTCCGCAAACAGCAGCAAGAATTTTACCATCAGGGAATCTACAGATTAGTACAACAGTAGGACTTATGCCTTAATGTTAATGGAGACTACTTTTAAAATCGTTGAATAAAAATGCTTTACAGCCTTTAAACGTGTTTCTGTTGAACAATCCTTTTATAAAAACCTACTTATATAAATATACAGATAGATACACACTGATAAGAGAACGTGAGCTTTCACGGCCGGTATTTAGATTATCACAAGCCTCCGAGATGTTACTACGTTGATCAAGTTTACCACTAGATGTTTCGTCCTTACCGATGACGGTCATGATCTGTGATCTGTGATCCCTCGCTACTGAAGATGTCCGCCATCGGTATGAACGAAACGTCTAGTGATGAAAGTAAACAACCTAGACCACGGCCTAAAAGCCCGGAAAATTTCGGTAATATAAATACACACTGTTTTGTAGTTATTATTATTTTACACTATACGATTTATGATGCAGATATATTCGATTACAATTTTTGAAAAATTGTGGCAACCCAAAAGGTACGGTTTTACAAATTTCAACATCACGTGTAATGTGTGTGACACGACAAAGAAAATATTTTCTAGTATCAAAAAAAGTCTCACAGTTAACAAAAAACGCTGTTCATTCTAATTTTAAGTTTTTAAGATTTGTTGATAAAAATTTGTGAGCTGCGAGATGTGGTTCATTCGACAAACAACGTCAAAAAGCTCGAAATCCCTCCAGTGTTGTTAAAAAATAAACGCGATTGTTTCATATAAATAGTTCTTCGTGGATGAAGACCTGGTTAGCATAACGAATGTTTTTAAGTAAGTAGGGCCTATAGTAGGAAACAAGAAACAACTTTACTAGGAAACAACAGACAATAATTAATAACTGCAATGCACGAACGGTAAATATTATTCGTTTTCTTCTTGTTAATTACATCTGGGAATGGGTTAGCAAACAAAGTGCAGGTTTGCCTCAAAGTACAATGTGATAAAGTAATTAATTATTCTTGCCAAACGAAACACATCACAATAAGGAAACGAACAAAGATGTGAATAATTCACTGGCAGTTTTAGTTGACAGTTTTGGTTTATGTACACAAGCACACGCCAAAACACACTCACTTACACACATGCATACAGTCTTGAAGCATGTGGGAAAAAATTCTGTAACAATTTTATTGGTTCCTACATTTAGTTTATAGATTACGGCTCTTTAGGAAAACTGGAAATCGCAGCTTAATAAAATAAGTAAATCATGCTTAATACTACTGCTACTAAACATTTTTTAAAAAGTTTTCCAAATACCTAAGAAACCTGTAGCCACTGTTTGGCATTAGGCCTACCGTTAATTATAATACACGGCTTAATGCTTTTCATATAATTTTAAAGACTACAGTTATCAGTTTGGGGTATGTAGTGCAGTATTGTACTGTAAGTAGAAAAGTGAGTCTCAAAGATGTCCTTCTGGGGGATTTTCATTCTCTTCTTTTTACTGCTTTACATATTTTCCATTCTGCCCTTCCGTTGTCTGGCATACTTTGAAAGTACAGACTAGCGGTGAAAGATCGTGAAGACCAGTGAACTTCCTGAAATATAACAATAGCTCTCAGGTCATCAAAGGCGTGAGTGCGACAAGCTCTCTTCCGTTTGTGTTCAAACATTCAGATATTCGTTATAGCATACTGTTACGACGGTCTAACTGTTCGTCGTATGGTACAGTGGAAAACAAAATACAAGACACCAGGGAAGTCACTAAAAACCAGCTTTAATTATGACAATTAAACAGTTTGTAAACAACAAGATAGTCTCTTACAACAAATCAAATAAAAATTTTTCACACGCAATAAAATTTGTCAATGAATATTGTAACGTGACAGATTAAGCCATAATAATGAATGGCATTTGATCATTAGAATAATAAAATTATAAAATTTAAATCTGGAAGAAAGCATTAAGTTTAATATAAAAAAATTAATTCATAGCAACTGTGGAAAGCAATCATTATTATTTAAAAAATACAAGTTCAAATAAAATGAGTTACTAGCGATGAGTCATCCAAAACCAGTCTAATAACCCAAGGTTTTCAAATTATAACCCAGGAAGGTAAAAAGTAAATAACAAAGCAACACAGAATATGACCAAACCCATAACGAGGAAATATAAATGGAAAAGAAACCCTGAATAAGCCAAGATCAACCAATTCAGGTGATGTATTTCTAAAATTACGAAGAAGATGAAGAAATCCCAAGAAACCCGATGGCATCAAGAAGAAGATGGAGAAGATACCAGTCCCAGAAGACAGAAGAAAAGAAGACAGAAGAAAGAAGAAGAAGGCAGCATCCTGAGGAAGATGTTATGCTCTTATAAAAGACACCCAAATCCCCATATCCCAAAATAAATAGCAAAATACCAATAAAAGTATAACGAAATAGTAACAACATGTACATAAAATTAAGAGAGAAAAGTGTGTAAAGTAAGAGTTGCCAGTAAACCAAGATGAAACAATAATATAGTACCCAAGGAACAAATCTCCATTGTAAAACACTAACCAATTTATTATGTTAATAAGACTACACTACCATGTAGAAATAACGAAATAAAAGTGTAAAGTGAACCAGTGCTAGTTTTGGGTATTATAGAAAATAAACCTTGTGTTTCATTCTTGGCAATCACAAACATTGAATACAATGAAATATGCAACTTTCAGTGACTTAAAATGTGTACTATGTGAATATGTTACTTTGAATAGTAACAAGATATAAATCTGTTTAAAGTGACATTTAATTTTATATAATGAAAAAAAAAAGATTTAATTATACTATGACAGGGTACCATTCCCCAAATACAATATTTAAAAGACAGTGTAAAGAACTGCATAATCCAACTTAGTATAGTAGTTAGCAAATAAGAATATAGATATAAGGTTTTTGTAAATATAGGATAAGGATTTTTAAAATGTATTAGATATAAAGACATTTATGTAAATATTCAACAACTAACATCATACCTGTAAATATATTTATTACTGGTGTTAATAGTAATAAGTAATTAAGATGTTAGTTGGTAAAAAACCTTTTTTTTGAACAATATTTCAATGTTAGAAATAAGTATTTGATTGTTAAAAAATGTCTGAATGTTGAAGACAACCATTTATTTGAAAATATTCCTTATTTGTTTAACTGTTCATTGTATTGTAACCAATACTAATTATTGTTGTGTTATTTGAAAAAATGTTTAGTTTATAATACTATATTTAAAAGTCAGAGAGGGTATCACACATCATTTATTGTTTGTAAAAATATTTTGTAAGAAAAAACTTGTTAGAAAATCTAGGCCAAAGAATGAAAACCAAACTTCATCAAAACAGAGAAATTACTCATTTAAATGCAATTAAACAAAAGGGTTTTAGATAAAATAAACCTGAGATGAAGCCATATAATTACACATATCAATTAGAAAGGTTTTATAAAATTATATTCAGAATTATAAATAAAAATGAAAATGACAAAACTCAGAAATTTGGAGAGGGGAGTCATATATTCCAAAATAATATTTTAGAAATAAACCAATTCAAGTAATTACAAGAAAATAAGGGAATATAAACCTTTTAATACAATATGAGATTATTAATAATAAATATAACTGAAAAATGGCTGAATTTGCCTCATGACAGGAAGTTAATTTTTAATTTTTTACCAAAATACAAAATGAAAGTAAAATTACTAATTTTGGACAGAAAACATTATAAAACGGCATTATTCAATCTTAAAATACGCCGAATGAACTGAAGGATTAATTTAAATAACATCTAGCAAATAAAATTGATTAATAACCAAAGTTTAGGCAGTTATATAGTGTATTTGGAAATATGCACAGGATGCAAAATTATATTTGAACAATGTTAAGAATAATATTATATTGGCTAAGATTTTAGTCGAAACTGGAGGAAGTAAGTAGTTGATTATTGGTAATTGTACGGTGAACTTGACAAGCGAATTATAACCGAGCTAACCTAACTAAAAACGGTAATGGCGAGTAAGTGAACGATACGTTTTTGTGAAATCGCGAGTGGCGAATAAAATCATTCTGGAACGTCCACATAGTGACAGATACAGTTGATATAGACTAAATAACACTGGACAGTACATAACTACACCGAAAAAACACTATAAAACACAAGAAAACAGTATGCCACACAACCATACATTAGTGTCTGAATCATAAAAAATGAACGAACTTATAACTACACAGATATACAAAATACAACCCGGAAACTTCACTCAAGACACTACACAACATCAGAAAGGAGATTTGCAGACGCCAGGACGTAAATACTACCAGAAAATATCAATTTTGGAACGTCGCAGATACGGAGGACATTTTGACCGACTTGACGGCAGCCATTTTCCTTCGTCGTGTGCAACGCTTTCTTGTTTCCGTCAGCTGTGTTGGTGACAACATATTATATTATTTCAATTTTATTATTCAATGTGTGTATCTAGTATTAGTAATTCACTTGTTGTAACGTTATACTTTTTAAATATTGGCCCGATTTCTCTGACTTTGATAATAATTAGCTGTTCAAAGAACCTTTATTGAATTTTTAATATATCAAACCTTGTAATTGTTTCGATACCCTGAGAATCGATTTTATAATCGAAAAGAGTCTAATTTTCAATTATTTAATAACACTTTTATACTTTTCACTCCGAATTAATTCTTTCTTTCATTAATATTACAAATTACCATTAATATAATTTTAAATAATAAACGACCAGGATTTTACCATATACAAAGGAAGATAACCTACAAAACGAAAAAGTAAACAAGTATCGATTGTCCTGGAGACAATCTTACGAGTGGTTGTAGTTTATTTGGAAAATACAAGAACCTCAATAAAATTTCTTAGAGGAGTGTTACACGTTTTAAAAAACTTCACAGAACACTATTAATTAATTGATTTTAATTAATTAATTAATAAAAAGAAATTTTTTTTTAATTATAAATTTTTTTTAAACACAATTTTTTTTAATTTTCTTCAACAAGCAACAATTTTTGTTTTAAAACATTTTGGTGAAACTACACATATATCTCTTCAACAGCATAACGCTATTTGACAGTTTTTGCTACATTTGGGACTCGACCAACTGGGAAACTTAAGGAAGTGTTTCAGACCAGTAAGACTTCGAGAGCCACACCAATTATTATTAAACACCAGTCATCAGAGAATCAGAGATTATTATTTTATTACAAATTGGCTAGCCCAAACAGTGGGGCTTGATTACATCAGAACACCAGTAATATTTTATTACAATATAAAACACAATTGTATTACAATTGTCCCGCACAAACACATAACACTTCGCCACAATACTTCGAACCACACTGGGTAATATCGCCACTAAAACTGACCGCTAAGCGCAGCTGTCGTCGTTTAAATAGATAGCACAATCGTTCCAGATTAGTCCATACTACGCATCAGCAATACACTAGAATGTAACTGATTGCGGCCTTGACACAGTGCGCGCAGCCGGCGACGTATAGAAATGTCTCGCTAACGCATGTTGAGATCACGTACGCACACAACATGACAGCCGGATTCCACTGGAACATAGAATGTTTTCACACGTAGAATGTTTTGTAATGGTGTAACACTTTCCCGCATTAGGTAACAATACGATTACGCTAATACGTTCACGTTAAATTATCCTAATTAATCTTTTTGTGGAATCACTATTCCAATGAGTTAAAAAAAATACTGCGTATATATTATTTCTATTCTGACAATAATGTGTAACACTCGGAGGGGAGAGTAACTTCTCAGTCGTGAGAGATAATGAGCAGTGAAGATATAATGTCCCTTTCTCCGTTTGACAGCAATGGACATGGTGTGTGCACGCTTTCTGTGAGTTCAACGTAGTTTGGCCTGACAAATAACACTGAGCGTACATTTTTATTATGAGTATCGCTTCTCATTGCCTCTACCCTCTAGCCATCCATTCCCGTAATCTCTCTTCCACAATTCTCTCACCACAAACTGTAGACATTAAGTAGGAGCAACGTCTTCCCCTTTTCTTGAACCACCCACCACTCCGCTGAGGAGTGCCTTTGCAGTTTACGTCCTTGGATTCCTATCACATGCCTTAGCAGAAAATTCATGT
Source organism: Magicicada septendecula (assembly GCA_034769895.1). Lineage (NCBI taxonomy): Eukaryota > Metazoa > Arthropoda > Insecta > Hemiptera > Cicadidae > Magicicada > Magicicada septendecula. The sequence continues at coordinate 804,903,118 of CM068368.1, read as the reverse complement.
GTATTATTCGTGCTTCGCAATATTTTAATTTGTAAGAATTATTTTATATCATCGTTTATTTATATTCTTCAAATGCTTTTTATATTAATAGCATTATTATAGTAAACATTTTATGCACTGTAAAATGTATTGTCAGTGTACTATATGTAAATTCCATTATGCCTATATTATCTCCTAACAAACTCTGAATTATGTCACACGCCAAGGATTACATATACATAAATAACCTTACTAATTTGTACACAATGTTCTAATTATGAGCTAATAAACTATTTAAATAGACTATTTAAAAATATGGCACACGCCAAAAATGTCTTATATGGCAACGTTTCACCCATATTACAATGAGTATACTCAGGTCTATGTGACCAAAGGAAATGTCACATAGACCTAAGGATACTCATTGTAATGGGTAAAACGTTGTCGTAAAGACATTTTTCACGCTGTCCATACCGGAAGAAGACTACAGTACGGACACCGGCCGCGGAAGCCTACGTGAGAATATATTTTAAATTGACTCTTTGAAGCTACCAGAGATCATTGTTAACCTTCCAACTATTCTACAGAATACTGACTTACATTTTACGCAAACAGGAAGTAACTTCTTTATACGTTACTTTTAAATAACCTTTACCCAGTATCTATAGTTTTGCTGTTTCAACGTAATTTAGCCAAAGAGATTATAAACTACGGTGGAAAGAACACCAGAAAGAATGTCAAATTCAAGAAAATATAACCTTATAGGACACAGGCGTGTGGGTAGACACATGAAGATATTGCTGGAGGATCTTAGAAAGCAGAACAGCCAGCCCCTTGCCCATGCTTTCCTGTGAAGATGATGATGACGTAAAAGTAAAACCTTATTACAAGACACGGATGAGTTAAACAATCAAAATGTACGTACGTTTTGTTTTTAAGTCAATCAAAATATCATATTTCCTGTAAACCAGTAATGTAATAAAAATACAGCGTTTTTAGTGAACGACTGCTATTTAATTATACAAAATTATAAATACACATAACAAATTATTAAATTAAACAAATATAATCACAAACTTCAGTAAACCTCATTAACCTATATATAATTAAATGAATATTTTAGTATTTTATTTTTACCGTTAATCAGCATTTCTCGATTTAATTATCCAGATTCTGTTTTAATAATCGTACACTGGTACACACACGGCGTATTAATTCCAGTTATCCGTAATCTGATGGAAAATATATTAAATTCATAAAATTCTGCTGTAGACTTGGTTGTTAATTAAGTAACACAGAATTTGCTTGGCTATGCTTTGACATAATTATTACCTGGAAATTCATTAATTGCAATGTGCTTATGTTGCATATTGGTTTTGTTATGTGTGTCCGATATTCACAGTTGTTTGATTTTACATTATTTATGTAATATGCGAACGTGCTTTTACTTTTGTTTACACAAATCCTCTAATTATGCAATTACGATGAGTCTTGTTATTATTATTAATAAAATAATACGGGTAGATTATAGTATTGTAGTAACAGCTTCCAGTATTCTCGTATTAAAACATTTTAGTTCAACGCAATAATAACAGTACTTTATGAAAATAGACTAGCCATACAGTGTTGAGGAATATTCTCAGTTACTGATAGACGAATATGTTTTACTCGTATAATATGGTTTTGTATTGTGTATACTATTCTAACATTTTTGTACTACTATATTATTCCACTAGTACTACTATACATCTTACAGTAGAAACTGTAAATAAAACTAGTTAGTTGATAATATTAACTAGGACTGTAGCTACAAATATAGCAAACAAAATTTTAAACAAAGAGAAATACGAATTTGAGGCGTAGACTACACTGTTGAAGTATAACAACCAGGTAATATGATTCCTACTGTGGAGATTTTTTTTTAGTTGCTTAGAAAACTGAATATATTGTTTGTTTGTTGTAAGTGGCAAAATTAATTAATTAATTATACGCAAAAACTGTCGTAAAGTATTTATTTTCCTTCACTATACACACGTTACAGTGAAGATAAGAAAGCTTCAGTATCTGGGACGTCTCATGAGAAATGAACAGAGATTTTACTTATTGCAGTGCATACTACAGGGAAAAGTAACAGACTGAGAGGTGCTGGGCGACCGAGAATCTCACGGCTGAGAAATTTAAGGACCGGTTTAGCATGAATACAACTGACTTATTCCGTGCAGCAGTACAGAAAGTTAAAATAGACTGTATGATATCCAACATACGAAACGGATAGGAACTATTAGAAGAAGAAGGTACACACACACACACACACACGTCAACACGTTTTGGTGTTCCTTCACTTTAACACGTCGCTTTTCTATGTAACGTTTCAGTAACAATTTTCTGTTAAACTGAGACACTGTCAACTAATTTATTTTCAGAATGCTTTTCTATGCCTAGCGGAAATTAAAGTGTAACGGATATGCATTCCTATTAAACAGCCAGGATTTATTTTAGTTTTTGTAAATGTGAATATTTGGTCTGTTTTAGGCATTCTTGTTTTGAAACCTTACTGATATACTCCAATACTAATTGAGAGACGGGCTCAAATAATTTATAAATTTGCAGTGATGTTGTTTAGATACATGGAATATATCATCCACTACCAAACTATTTATTTTTTTTTTTTTTTAAATCTCAATATAATAATAATTAACTTGTATACTCTTAACAAAACGCGGGTGATAAGTTATTCAAATTATGTCTGAACCATATTATGTAACTTATGTTTTAATTTATTTATTTAAACAACAAACAGCACCAACTCTATTTCCATAAAAAGCGTTAGTTTTACTGCTTTTAAACGTAACTGTTACTATTTCAACGACACGAACACTTTCTAGAACTTGGAAAGTTAAAGCATTGTTTCTTAGATATAAATACCGTTTGCTAGTTAATGACGTGTACAGCTGGCTCTTTTTTTTATGATCGGAGACATGCTTACCATTTTAATGATATGCCTACAGGTATTTAAAAATTGAGCACCCAGATAACTGTTAAACGTGTTCTTTCAAATATGCAGTATGAAAATCCTTAATTGATACGGAATTCTCAAGTTCCATTATTTATGATGCTTTTTCTTTTTCTAAAATTATTCAAATCTCCTAATTAATCCTTAAGTTTGTTGCAGATTATTTAGAACATTTTTATTGCTATTTACTCTACACAAGAATCAGTTATTTTTAAGTAAGTTTTCTAAAAATAATAAATTTGATAAATACAATTGTTTTTAGAAGAGTAGTATAAAAGATATGTGACCTGTTTGGCATTTATAATTACGTTAGTTTTTCAGTTTTACCTTTATTGCCTGTAAAAACTCGTATCGTGTAAACGGATGTTTCACATGCATTTTTATTGTTCTCAGTGTATTCGTAAGTCCACACGATCATATGCGTCTTTGAAATGGATCAAATAAAAACTGAGTAAAATTTTAATGGTTCTCATTAACATGGTGTTACAAATAAAATCATGTTTAAATTGCTGTGATAAATTTCACACATTACTGTGTAGACATTATGAAGTTAAGCCTGGAATAATAATTAATTTACCAGTACCTTAAACAAGGGAGCAAAATTATCTTAGACGTTTTAGCAAAATGAAACCAAACAGCATATTTGTGAGACATCAATTTTTCTGCCAATTGTATGAAGGGGAATACAACGGTGCACAGTTTACATCGGGAGTGTAAAAGTTTGTTGATTGCAGAACGTAACGAATTTGGCCTACAGTTTGTGAATAGCGTCACGCTTTTTATTATAAGTGAAGTTCGTAAAGCATATATTAGTATCAGTAACTCGAAGAAGTAGTTAAAATAAATGTAATTTAAAATATAATCTTCCTGATGAACGAAGGAAATAATTATTTGTGTTTGTTTTGAAAAAACACACGAATTAAAAACTTAAAGTTACCTGTTTTATCGAAAACACTGTTGCTTTGTAGAGAATTTTGCTTGAAACCGTTTTGGTTAACTGCTAAGAGGCTACCCTGGATAGAACCATCGTAGTGTAGCTCAAATAACGTAAAAATGGCATATCGTCTGTGTGTAGAGTATTAGCATCTGCTATGGAAGTATATGGAATATAGGTGAACAATCTTAACTAAACATTTACGTAAAACGTAACCAAAATGCATATTTGTGAAATATGAAATTTTTTGTCATTTATATGAAGGAGAATACAACGACGTACAATTTACACCCACAGTTTATGAGCATTTAGTGTGAAATATTCAAAAGTGGGTCTCCCGTAACTTTCATGGAGAAGACGCAAAACAAAACAACAGTAACCAAGATAATCAATAACAACTAAGCAGTCAGATACAGAAAGCTAGCCGGAGCCTCTTAAAATTCGTATCACGCTGTCCCCGTGCAGCCAAAGCTGTCGGGTAAAAATTGGAATACTGTGGCTTAGGTAAAGTAGAAGAAAATGAGTTTTAAATTTCGTTTTTCTCTATTTGACTTTAACTTTGTTTTCTCCTGTTAATACAGAAAAGTTTTTACTTTTGCTAATACCACCAGAAGATTAGTAAGCAATTTTATATTAATTTGAGTGTAATCGGTAAGGAACATGTATAAAACATTTTCTCAAATCAAGTAAAACTTTAACTTTTTAACTATTTTTAAAGTAACTATTAAGCAAGTAATCACTGAAATTAGAAAGAGTATTTTTTGACTTTTATTTAGAATAGTGAAGAAAGTTTTGAATAGTTATAATATCAACAAAATATAAACAGAAAAACTTCATAGGTTAAACATTTAAATGTTTGGCAAATTAATAAAACAGGCCTACATTTCAAAGATAAAATATATTTTGTTGGAATAAACAATAAAAACATTAGGGAATTATAATAATTTTATAATTATATATAATAATACACAAATCGTGCAAAATCTTTACGAGTCGCTTATAAAAGAAAACAATACTTCAGATCATATACGAAAAATTTTCTCCATAGGAATTCGTTGTATGATATAATATAATAAATTACTTTTCATAGCGTTATAGAGCTGTAACGGCATGTTGTGTTATTAGCTGCCCTTAAATAACAGACAAAATTTGTTTATATTACCCGATGCTTCAACAATATCTTGTCATCCACAATAATTACATACAAATATTTTATAGGGGTTGATTCCTTGTGTTTTGCTGTGTTTTCTTTGTAGGTTGTCCTCAAGGGTTTGTCTGATCCATTCTATTATCTTCAGGCAGATTCCTCCTCGATACGTTGGAAGCCGGTACTTCAGTTCACAACACCGGTCAGACATCATCAACAGAAGAAACAAGACTCTCTCTCTCTCTCTCTCTCTCTCTCTCTCTCTCTCTCTCTCTCTCTCTCTCCCCCTCCCTCCCTCCCTCCCTCCCGCCCTCCCTCCCTCCCTCCCTCCCTCGCTCCCTCCCTCCCTCCCTCCCTCCCTCCCTCCCTCGCTCCCTCCCTATCCTCCCTCCCTCCCTCCCTCCCTCCCTCCATCCCTCTATTTATGCACCTAAGCATTCAAAGAATTTCGACGAAACCGAAACATCGAAGCATGATAATATTTTTAGGCTTTTGAAACGTATAATATGGGTTACGTTTGGTGGATTACATAAATCATTTCCAAACCACAGACGATCACAAACAGAGCATGTAAAACCAAATGTATTCTCACTAAAACGTTTGCTAAACTCAATGTCAGCAGCGACTATTTCTGTCTTGATGCGTTTACATATCAAATTTCTAGACTGTGGGGAATTGAAAGTGTGGAAGCGTTACATTTTTCGATGACGTTTTTGTGGAATTACCCCCAGCCTAAAAACATTATCATGTTAAAATCGACCGTTTAACAGTCACGATTTTGGCCAATAAGCAATCAACTCACTTTTCAACACCCACGTTAGTATAATTATACAACAAACGAAGGTGAAAATCATTCCAGCCTGAATCGTTGAGGAGGAATCTTTCTGAAAAAGGAAGAGGTGCATCTGTTGAAACGTTGCTGTAAGCACTTAGGGAAATACTACGAATCACAACGCAGGACTCAACCCGGAAAATGGGCACATCCAAGATTAGAGCGTCACTTTATTGTTTTATATGTACTTACTGTAGGAAATAAATTTGTACCATATAGTTTGTTGTTTTCATATGAATCATCATATCATAATGACACTACACCTCACATCTCACAAGTCTAATGAATTGGCCGTTGACTCCCTTGTCAAAAATCATATATTGACGAGTGGTTCACAGACTGTTTCCTATTTATTCTGCCATATATTTCTATTATTAAGTATTGTTCAAAATTAGAGGCTGTTGGCATAAGATGATGTAAGAAAATTTCATTTAAATTATAAAAGTCAGTAAAATAAAATTATGTAAGACATTAAATACAAACAAGTCAGTAAAATACATTTTTATGAGGAGTTAAAAGTGTATCCTTTACACTAAGCTTGAGCGTATAAGAAATGAGGCCAGAAGAGAAGAGTTACAATGAATGAAAAAATAAAAATTACAAACAACGGGGGGAAAGAACACTTGGAATGAATGTTAATTTCTAGACCGGCCAAACAAGTCTGGAAATACAAACATGGTGGGTAGACCCAGAAAGAGATGGCTGGAGTATTTTTGAAGGCAGAACAGAACAGCGCTTTGCTTATGCCGTGTTGTGAAGATGATGATGATGATTATAAATGTGTTTATTTATAATGATGATGTTTATATGTGTTAAAATATTTATTTCTAAACACTGACATTGGCTGCGCAAATTACAGTAAGCCTATACCATTTTTTCAAAATTTTGTTAACAGAATGCGAAATACTGGCAGAATGTTCACAACTGTACTGTTGAGGAAAAAGAAAGAATAAATGAAAACATTCCGAATATACGAAAATGAATAAATGAATAATTGTGAATATTCCGAACATACGAAAATCGTCGAAATTCATAAAATGCAACTAGCTGTCTGGATGAAGCATATTATTTCACGTTTATTGTGAGGAATACAATGTTTTTCTTTATAGATGGTGACAGTAATAAAATCTGCTACAAGGTGTCAATAGAAGCTTTGATAACGACAACATTAAATTTATCCTATTGAATTTATGGTGGCGAGACGTCTACTGTTTATTGACCTGGTCTTGTTGTAAATCTTGAACAAAAACCGTACAGAAGTTGATGTAAAGGAAAAAGCCAACAGATATACATTTACAGGTAGTAGTATGCATATGTAACCACTTACTATATCCAACCCTTTAGTGAAGTGAAGAACTAATAACTGATGCTAAAATACAAAATTTACACTAGTGACGAGAAGTATTTCTAAAAATTTCTAATGGATTTAATAACACAACTCTACAAGTTTCAGTATTGGAAATACAAAGAATGATATTTATTAAATACGGGAAAGTACCAAAAACGGAGAAAACTGACAAATTTTCTGAAATTCGTAGTTATTTTCATTTTCACAGCCTAAGAAAGCGACAATTTTAGTTATACCTGTGGAACAATAAGACGACTATTGAAGAATAAAACGGTGAGGGAGACACAGCTAAAGTTCGACAACGTTGTGGCTGTGCTGACTTTACTGTATGGATGTGAAACTCGGACTCTCATGCAAAAAGATATATAAAAAATACATGCCTTTTGAATAAAATTTTTAAGAGCCGTTAAGAGATGCAGTTTGAGAGATCATCTAAGAAGCGGCTACATATGGAAAGACGTGAAGTTACAGTCGGTCCTGGATATAATAAAGGAATACAGGCAGAATTGGAAGACCCATGTGGAACGCATGGAAGACACCCGTATTCCTAAACAAGTTTTTGAATATCGGTCAGTGAGAAAGAAAGATCGTGGAAGACCTTAGAAAAATGGTCTTAGACTATGAAGTCGGAACGGGGTATAGCCCAAGCCATATACTGAAGAACAAGAAGAAAGCGACTAATGTCACAGTTGCTCACAGTTTTAAAAGAACCATGTATGAGGAAAAATTGTATCTCAATAATCCGGCAGTAATTAATTTTACGACAATGTAAATATAAAATTAAAAAAAAATATTTTTCAACCTATAAACCAAGAAAATTTTTTATGATTTGTTCATCATATATGTTTAGATATTTAACACTATATGTTGTTAATGTGTGCTGAACAGCAAACGTATGTTATGTTTTCAGAGTGTAATCTTATAAAAGAGAATATTTTGTATTTTATAATTTCAAATTTTAATAATCAATTAATTTTCTTTATCTTATTTAATAAAACGTTGATTGATTCTTTTACTATGTTTTAATTAATTATTTCATGTCACCAACGTCTCACTCCTCTTTTTAAAAAGCTCTTTTTATACGTTTATTGTGCAACCACATATAGGCTACTTACCACAACGAAACCAAAAATCCTACGTCCTGACCGGTGTTTAACACTATACAGTTGCGTTGGGTACATGGACAGAGGTGTATTCATTTTATAATACTTGTAAAGTTGCGAAATCTATATATATATATAAATTTGTGATGATATTCAATTTCTTTCTTCTGCAAGTAGTATAATTCGTATATTCTTTTTAACACCTGACGCACGTTTCACTGAAAAATATCAGTATCATCAGAGGTTTCTAAGTAAATTAATAACAATCGAAATAATTCTATTAATATAAAATTAACGAATAATCGAATTTGTATCGATTTTAATGTAAAATAACTGATAATCGATTTAGGTCGATTAGTTGACGATTGTTTTAATGTTTATTTTCTTCAGCAGCTGTTTTCACGGTTATATTTATTATATTAGTTAACAATCATTAACTGATCGACCTAAATCGATTATCAGTTATTTTACATTAAAATCGATACAAATTCGATTATTCGTTAATTTTATATTAATAGAATTATTTCGATTGTTATTAATTTACTTAGAAACTTCTGATGATACTGATATTTTTCAGTGAAACGTGTGTCAGGTGTTAAAAAGAATATACGAATTATACTACATGCAGGAGAAAGAAATTGAATAACATCACACATTTATATAATTACTGGAAGAAACGTCGAATTACTTATATAGGAAATGATATATATAAAATCTTCTATTTAGATGTTCAGCGTTTTGACATTACAATGGAATCCTATTTGCGCTCCATGCCAGCAGCGTATCAGGTAATGTACAATGCGGCGGAATCCTATCACTTACATTATAGCAGTACATTAGAGTGATTTATATTTCTCGTATTCACGTTTTCCGTCATACGGCTGACTGCAAACACATAACATTAACAAACACACACGCTTTATGTAGCAGTCACACCGCTAAGTGTATATGCATGCAATTTACAAACGGTGAAACACATATTTAGGTAACTACGTACCGCCGGGAATCAATTACGTTAATAGCTCAGTTAAAATATTCAACAGGCTAGGTAAGCGATTAAGCTGTACACACACGCTACATACAACGGTACATCCATTTCAGCATGATAAAGATTTTATTTTCTCCTATCCGAAGCTCGAGTATGAGTAAATAAAATATAGGAATGATATTACAACGCATGTAAAGCGCACAGCGAACCAATCAACGATGAAGATACATATTAGACCCTACTAGATAATAAAATAATAGTAGATACTTTGTGTTTTTCATATTATTGATGTCGCACAAAATTATCTAAATATTTTTTAGTTTCAAGTATATAAACATTGATGATATTTACCAAGTGATCAGGAAGTACGACCCAAGAATTAACGTGATTCGGAAGCCTATAGGCTTCTTCTCTCGTGAAGAAAGACGGTAACAGTGACCTTAGAGCAAGAACTTGTATGTTAGTGTTTGTACCTTTTAGTCAACACTTTGTCCTTGTTAACAAATTTGCCCGTGTTAACATTAACTGGTAGAGTTATCGTTATGTAATGAATAGGTAACTAGGTTTTCGAACTCTTATAAAAATAAGAATAGTTTTCACAGCCTGCATGAGATTTAAAAACTGTTACTTTTAGATAACAATTCATAGTACACTGTAACTTGGTTTAATTTAATGTAACTTCTACTTTCCTTTTCCACACCTTCTGTTGCTGATTTTTTAATATCATCTATACAATGCTGTGGTTCTACGGTGAGAATTCTTGCTAGAGAATCCCAACTAAAATTTACCTAACCCTATTTTACTCTTAATATTGTAACGAGAACCATATCGAACAGACGAGAAACGTCTGTGAACACAAAGTATAGACCACGGCCTAAGAGCCAGGCAAGTATTGATTCGAATTACCCTAATATTGATTGAATTATTTAAGTTCACTTACACATCACTACTGTAATGTATTAGATTGAACCCTAATTGTTACAACATATTTGAAAAGTGTTTCTGAATTACATGAATGAAAATATAATTAATATTTTCTTGATCCCTTTACCAAATTTTAAACATGTAAGACTGGAAAATATTGTAGCCACTTTTTACAAAAAAAAACTGCATACAGCGTTTGACTGTTCACAAACAGCCAATTATTTTACAAAATAAAATTCAATACCAAATACAGAATACTGGGAATTATAAAATTATACTTCATAATATTTGGGAACTCAAAATATACTTCACATATTTACGTGTAGCGCATGTGTTCCATCACAATATACAAACATTTTTAATTTAAAATTTGTGACTAGTCTACTAAACGTCGTGACTATATTATCAAAAATTGTATTTCGTCTTTTACTTGCTTCAATTTACGCTTCGTTTGTTGGATGTTGAGATATGACAACTGGTTGTCAGAGTTCTTTTTCTTTTGAAGAATTCCTAACGTGTCAGCAGCTATTGATTAATGTAATTGTATATACTTCGTCGCTTTTTGAATTGCTAAATATAATAATAAGTGGCAGCTATCAAATGGCGCTTTTCTCAGCAAAAAGTCGACTGCAAGTTACTACAGCAAAAACAATGTTCCGTGGCTCAGTCTAAAAAGTGTAAATCTTTACGTTTGGGCACTTTAACACGGCTCACAATAAAATCTGGAAAGGGGCTATACTGTGACCAAATACATCATATCTCATTTTGTAGAATTTAGTCAGCCAAATGATGCACTAAATACGAGGGGCAGTTGAAACGTTCGCGGAGCGACATCTATAGCTCAATGGAAGAACTAAAATTTTTCGTGTGCTGCAAGACGTATATTTCGCGTGAACACCTGATAATTTCCACATATACATCTGTCAATTTATTCACTTTTTACCAGCTGTTTGAAATTTTCTTGTTACGCTTGGTAAAATGCACAAAATCAAACATCGCGTTGTGATGAATTCTCTGTTAAAAACGTTTGAAAACGGAAAATCAAAACGAAATTGTAAATGTGTTAGGAGATGCTGCGCCTTCAGAAACAACGGTAAGTGGGGCACACTCGAGGACAAATGTAGTCGTACAAGCACTGAAGACCCAGGAGTGGAAGCCCAAAAAGTGCAACATAAAATGGGATTATTGAAACAATTTTATAGGGTGTTGGAAAACCGCAAATTGAAGAGTGGACGACGTTGCTGAAATCATAGGTATCTAATATGAGCATGCGCATCATACTTTAACTCAAGAACTTGGTGTGAAAAAGCGTTATGCATGATGGCTGCCGCATCTAGAGTTGTTGCATTTTATGGGCGTCCAGTGCGACTACGTTTTCAATGCTCGTACGAAGACGTTTAAACTGAAGTGTCTACTTACATACCGTTGGTTTTGAAGTCGCAGCATCTCCTGACACATTTTCAATTTCGTTTTGAATTTCCGTTGACGCTAAAACGTTTTAACAAAAAATCACACCACGATGTTTGATTTTGTCTTTTTTTTCAGAACACGCATGACACGTCAATTTTAAACAGCTTCTAAACAATAAATAAATTTATAGATAGACTTGGAATGGAAATTAACAGGAGCTTACATAAAATACAAATCTTGCAGCACACGAAAAAGTTTAGTTTTACCGCTAAGCTACAGTTGTCGCTCTGCGAACTTTTCAACTGACCCTCGTATAATTTATATATGAGATATTTATGGAAATATAATAAAACAAATCGCGTCTCATTATTTTCACTCTACTGAATTTTTAAAACAGGGAAAGTTGTGTGTTAGTACATTTCCTCTAAATGATATGAATTATTGACTTAAAAAAACCGGAACAGATTACTCATCAAAGGAATTTAACTTGTACGTGTAAGTCGCTTTGGCAGCATACGTGTAGGCTGGTTGGCAGGAGCTCGCCATTCTTCATGCTTCTCTGCTTTTCTTTCCAACTCACAATATGATGTGCAGTTCATATAGACCATAAGCTGTTGCATGTATTCATGCTCTGTGATTCTTCCCTTCAATTGTTCCTTCTATTATTCTCTTAACCAACCCATTGTGTCGTAGTATATGCCCTATAAACTTAGCTCTTCTGCCTTTTAAATTTCGCAGAAAGCTTTTCTCCTCTTGAGCTCCTTTAAAGACTTCCTCATTCGTTATATTCTCCCTCCAGCTTATCTTGAATATTCTTCTGCAGCACCAGGTCTCAAATGCTTGGAGTCTTTTCTTGTCAGTTTCTCCAGCTGTCCAAGATTCATTCCCGTATAGGGAAACTCCCGTATTAACCGTTTCGGTGCTCTGGACGGGTTTATGTTTTCTGTTTAAATATTTACTTACCTAGTTCTTTACCAAATAATGTTTGTAATATGTTCCTATTTTATATATTTCCAACTTTATCTGTTTCTTATTTGTATGATCTCTATACAAAGTAAAAATATCAAAGTGGTTTTCTTGTCAAATAAAATTTAATAAGTTTAACTGTGAACCAAAAAATACTTAATATTTTTGTTTTTATAAAACCGTAAGTTTTTCGGTTAATTTAGGTAAAACTATATAAGGTGCAATCTGCAAATGATTTTCTTGATTATTGATGTTTTTGTTTTTGTACCTTCTTTTTTCGTATCGGCCATCTAAGGACTACATACCAATTTCAATTCTTTACTATTTGTTCTTTCCTTTTTTTCCAATATTCTTTCATCTTCTCACTGTGTCTCTTCTTCCTGTCTTCAGTCCACTCTGAACCTACGTTTTTCTCTCTCCTACCCTGGACTCCCTCCATTTTTAAAACTTTTGCCCGAAAAACTTCTCCTTCAATTGCTTCTTCTGGATGTATATTTTTTTTTCTAAATCCTTTTAGACTTCTTTAATTCAACTTGATGTTGACTTCTTCCCCACAGATATATTTGTTGCAATATATATGCGCGCGCGATCGCGAGCGCGAGCGTGTGTGTGTGTGTGTGTGTGTGTGTGTGTGTTTGTGTGTGTGCACCCCACATAAACATTGCACACAATATGTAAATTTCTTTCCTACCAAAGAAGGTTATTATATTCAAAGTCAAGAAAATATAAACAATTTTGGTAAGGCAGTTCATGATTTTTCCATTGCTTAAAAATATTCCCGTGATAAGGCACACTTTAAAACACATTTGGCTAGCAAAACGTGCTACACAACCGAAAAACACAAAGCAGTAACGCATGAGAGTAACCTTTGTAAAAATATGTTGATTAATAACATTGTGATTTAAATACCGAAATTTCGTAACTTGGAGAAAAAGTTATTTAACTGCCTATTAATTTCGTTCTTGTAATCAGTGCGTTGGGTTTTGTAACGTGACAACTTATCATAAAAATTAATTTTGCTTAAAATGAGCAACCTACGATCTAGAGATAGCTAGGTAAAATTGCCAAACACCAGACTGCATGAGAATAAAACCCGAACACTTAAATTGACGTGTGGTACCAAATGTATGTATTTATTTAAATAGTAGCGATTATTTTTAAATTGTTTTTAATATAATTTAAGTTATAACTCTGCTACCAAACATTTTTTCCAATATTTCAATTTTATCTTTTTTATACTCAGCCTCTTAGATGATGTAATGTGACAACTGCTTGTCGTAATTCATTTTTCCATGAAAAATTTTCTCCAGTGTCAGCAGATATGGATTAATAAAGTCTGTATAGTTCCTCGCTCACTGAGTTGCCAAAAATAATGATTGGCATCTATCAAATGACACTTTGTCAACTAAACTGGTAGACTGAACATTATTACTGGTAACACTGAGCGATATTTTTATGAAAAACCTCACAAAAATATTTTTACGTAATACGGAACGTTTTACAAGTATCTCGGCTATCCACGCAGAGCCCAGCTGTAATGTGTGTGTGCGTACATATTGCTGCTATTTTGAGATAAAATACACTTACGTGACACATATCATGCGTCATAAATTGAGTCATTTACAGACCGTACTGGTAAGCGCAGTATGTTCAAGGACACTGTTTCTAATGGATTCGAGAGCGCCCGTTTGTTTAACACGTCATCCAAAATGACAGATTATTCTGGCATATCAGCGGGGTATAAATACACGCATCCAGCAGCGGTCAGTTTCAGTCTACTTCCGGCGATTACTTAGTGCGTTTCAAGTGGCTATTAGTGAAATGTGATTATTGTGCGGGATTCTATTAGTTGACATTATTATTGCGTATGAAAAAATTTAATTTAATTATTGTGAGAGCATAATCTTGTTGAATAACTTGTTGATGACAAACTGTCAATTGTGATAATTAAAGCTGGTTTTTAGTGACTTCAGTAGTGTCTTGTATTTTGTTTCCACTGTACCATACGAAGATCAGTTAGACCGTCGATCGTAACAATATTTACAATTTGCGCAGCAAGACAACATCTGGCAAAGGTGCTTTATCTACATCACCAACATTCAAAAATTCAGATGTTCATTTAAGAACTAAATGTAATTTATACATTAAATACTCACGACTCCCACTGTTTATAGGCATAACCTAATCTATTTTAGAACAAATAGCATATGAAGGCCTGCATTAAAACAATTCTCAAGTGGCTTCCAGTAGTGGAGATAATTCTAAAGTAATAGTAACTAAAGTAATTCTAAAGTAATTAAGATGTAACTAAAATCTACAAGCGTTTACGTGTATATTTTATTTTGTTAAAAAATTCCCAACGCAGGAATTTATTTTTTCATGTTAACATGCCTGCTCTTGTTTTATTGGGTTTAATCCATTCCTGTTTAATATCTTTTACATTCAGAAGAGTGTTGAGAGTCTTTGATACAATCCTTGATGCATTAAAAATTGTTGAAAAATGTACTCAAAAGGATGATAGTTGAATTATTTTATACAATTAAAATTGATAAAATATTCTACTGTAAACCGTAAGAATAGATTATTAACTTTTCTGATACCAGTTTAAGTAATAACGTTATAAGAACACTTTACACGTAGCTAACTGAACGATAAATATTACACCGATATGCCGACGACAATTACACCACTTGTCACGAGTTGTCACAGCTGTCTCCCACCAGTCCACGTTATATTACTTAATCTCTTCTCCCATCTACTTGCATAGACAGCATGCACAAATTTAATTGTAAGAAGACAACTTCTGTAAAACCAATTCTGTTTACGTCAACCAGTCCACACTGTATCTTCTTCTGATAGTTCCTATCCGTTCCGGATGTTGGATATCATACAGACTATTTTAACTTTCTGCACTGCTGCACGGAATAAGTCAGTTTTATTCATTCCAAACCAGGTTCTTAAATTTCTCAGCCATGAGATTCTCGGTCGCCCAACTCCTCTCTTTCCAAGTACTTTTTCCTGTAGTATGGACTGCAAAAAGTAAAATTTCTGTTAATTTCTGATGAGGTGTCCCAGATACTGAAGCTTTCTTATCTTCACTGTGTTAATAACTTCCTTTTCTTTCTTCATCTTTCTAAGGACTTCAATATTAGTTATACGTGATGTCCATGAAATGCTCAGTATTCTACGGTAAAGCCACACTGTATAAATAACCAAAATGCCGTTTCTAATTTCCGTTTATAAATAAAGGCAGTGTGGTAATATTGTATCATTACCCGATTAAAAAAAGCAAAATAAATTTAACGTAATTACATGTAAACTACCACAACATTGTATAATTTTCTACAACTAAATAATATACAAAAGGCAAATAACATAAACGTGTCATGGAGAAACATACATATCCATCATAGGTATGGATATTCACTGATGAACAGTGGAACCTATTAACAGTGATAGGGCATGAGAAGCGTCATGCACAGACCTTGAAGTTATTTTTAGTGATGCATTTGAATATTTAGATTTTAAGCAGTGAATTTTATTCTTAATATTTTCATAAAATATTTATTGAGCATAGACCCTAATTTTTATGTTTCTTTCATTATATTGGATGTATTTTACAATGGAAACGTAAAGCATCCCAGTAGAATTATAATCTGACGTAATTCAATTACTTTATACTCATTTCAAAAATAAGTTCATGAAAATGAATAAGTAGGTCTTATTTTATTTTTGAGGAAGAATATCGCATTTCGTAAATTTGTATTACGTAATTTAATGAGGCCGACTATTTACGTCGTTTGCCATTGTTATTGGCCGACTGTCCCGGCCAAAGTCAGAGACCTCGGCTAAGAAAATTATTGCAGACAGCATAAAGCTGGAAAACAAGCTGGTAATTAGGAAGACAAAGGCGCTGTTTGTGCGATGATTTGCACCTGATGTGACTGAGGCTGTCACTCAATTATTCGACGATATGCAATTGTCTTCCTTTTTAGTCTGCACCACGTTCAAAACCAAACATAACAATTACAGTTCTTTCCACATTTCCATCTCGGAGACTTAATTTGATATGCTGAACAAGCCCGAAGAGTGGTCAGCTGATCTATTCGTTACTCGCTTCGAGGGGAAACTAAAAGAAGAAGACTAAAATTTTGTCAGTGGCTTGTCTGGAGGTGAGGGCTGTAAAGAAGACGCGAACTTAAATAATATACTCTGTTCTATCAGAGTGGTATGGGACTTAGACCCAAGTCTGAGGAAATTTATACGTCTCTGGTTGAAAACAGGTATAGTTCATCGCTCTTTTATGAGACCTGGCTGTCTCGGTATCATTTAAGTACTTCCTTCTTTCGTAAGACAGTGACTGTGTCTAGAGGTGACAGAAAGTATGATAATGACTGTCACCGTGGAAGTGCTGTCCTTTTTGCTGTCCGCAGCGACAGCACTAGCCACAGATGATCCGATCTTGAGACAGTGACTGAAAGTGTTTGGATGGAAACATGCACACCTGGAAACAGAAATTTGCTAATTTCCTGCTGCTACTTTCCACTTTCAGATAGTCCATGTGAACTTGACTCCTATCTGAAGTCCCTCATGAAAAGTATCCATATAATAAAATAATATTTCGATTGTTGGCGACTTCAATGTTGCTGGCCACGACTGGGGGTCAGGTCCTGTTACCCAAACTGTGACTTCTATGTTAGAGCCGGGATTAGGTCCATCAAAACATTTTTGGAATACATGAACCCTGATCAGTTGAATAATAACATAGTGAGGACCAAGTGTGGTCGATCTGGTACTGTCAAACCAAAGGCAGCTAGAGATCACAGCAGATTGTGGAGATTGGTCAGAGTAGAAATGTTGCAACCGCCTTTAGAAGTAAAATGAAGAACCAATCCTGAATAAGAGAGCAATGCAACTGCACTCCCTACGTTTATCCTGATAGAAACTATGAAAAACTTCATCTCCAGCTGAAGCAGTTTTACTAGTGCGATTTTCTTCTTAACAACGACATGAATTCTGGAGTAGAATATTTTAACACTGCAGTTATTGAAGCATGAGAAATAACATTCAATGGGAAGGAACAAATGAACCAAATACCCAAAGTGGTTCTGTACTAAACTGGTATCCCTATTAATAAAAGAACGAGTATGCTCACAGACGGTGTAAGACGTCTGGTAGGGAAGAAGCTTATTTTGTCTTCTCCTACCTGAGAAGAAAAGTGAGAAAAGAGATAAAACGTTGTAAGAATTCCAGAGAGGTGAGAATTATTTGTGGGCTAAGACTACCAACCTCTGGAAATACATCAGTAGATACAGGAAACACTCGAAGCACATACCTGCTGTAGAGGTTGATGGTTCTATGATATCTCATCCTTAGGTTCTTTGCAATACGTCGTCTCCATCAGAAGCCTAAGCAGACTGACGTTAAATATCGGCATTATTGTTGTTGATGATTATGAATTAAATGTTGTCAATAGCCCGACGTCTCTACTACTGATGTGCTACCAATATTCCTCAATATTAAAATATAACAAGAATAAAACTGTTAGAATTTTGTACGGTTTTATTGGTGTCTAGGTAACTGCTTAACCAATTACAACGTGTTTTCATTTAGGCAAATTAAAACTGAAGTCAGACTTAATAAATAAAAAATCTCATTATATAAATTAAATTACTGATGAAGCTAATTTTGTTTAATCCTCAAAAGCAACAGTAACAGGAATGGATAATTCACAATATTCAGTTATCCATTTTGTGATAACGAACCGAAATTATTTTAGTTGTTTAATTGTAATCCGCAAATTAGCTAGTATACATAATGTAGACTAGCTAATTTGCATATTTGAATAACGAATAGTAAACATATAGAAAATATTATTACATCATTACATGTTTCTCGGCTATCCCAGCAGAGCCCAGCTGTAATATATGTGTGCGTACATGTTTCTGGTACTTTGAGGTGAAAGAAAATTACCTGACATTTCTCACGCGTCCAGACTTCACCGGTCCGCACAATTGGCCGCAATCAGTTACGCTCTAGTGTTATCTAGTAGTGTTGACGCATATTATGGATTATTCTGGAACACTTATGCTATGTATTTAAACAACGACAGCTTCCGCTTAGTTTCAGTTTAAGTAGCGATTTATTCAAGTGAGATTCGAGTTATTGTCGGGCGATTTACACAGTGCGCCTCAAGTGGTGTATTAGTAAAAAGTGATTATAGTGCGGAATTCTTTATAGTTGACATTATTATTTGTGTGGACAGATTAACTTAAATTATTGTGCGAGTATAATCTTGTTGAATAACTTGTTGATTTCAAACTGTTAATTGAGATTAATTAAAGCTGGTGATTAATGACTTACTTGGTGTCTTGTATTTTGTTTTCTACTTTACCATACGACGATTAGTTAGACCGTCGTAACAATATTAAAATAGGAAGGATGGAAAGTCAAGAGTGGAGTAAGAGAGGGGTACACAAGTGCTTGGCATTTAACACTTATATGCAAGAGACAGAAAGTAGAAGAGATGAGACGTTCGAATTTGGAGTAACAGGCTAGTGAGAAATAATAGAAAGGTTCCTGTTCCACTTGCAGAAAACAAGAATGATTCAAAAAAGTGTTGAATTTTATGGAAACATTGATAGAATTTGGCTTGATAAGTTTAGAAGGATAAGAAAGGAAGTAAATGAATTAATTTATTGGGAAACCAGTACGATAAAACAAATATATGAAGGATAAAAGAGAGACAGAAGCATACTGCAAAGAAAAACGCTTTTTTCAAGAAGAGAATTAGATGTTATAAGATGCTGGTTTAAGAATTAAGAAGAAATTCATGACATTACATAATACACCATATGGATGCAAAACGTGACCAATAAGGAAAGCTGAAAGGCGAGAAATAGAAGCACTGCAAATATGATGCTGTAGGAGAACGTTGTATTAAAATGTACGTACAGAGTAACAAATCTCGGTATAACGGAAAAAATGAGATTATGTGGAGAAATTATGAGGAGAAACAAAAGAAGTTGCTTTAGTAGCCTAGGATTTATAACTTTGGCAATAACTCCAAACGACGGCAATAATTGTAGTACCTGAGGCATATTGTTGAGGAAAAACAACGAAATACAGACACCTCATGCAGATGCAAATATGGACATAGACAAACGTGGGACAATGCATACGAGGTGTGTTCAGAAAAAAGGCCGAACTATTTGTGTACCACGACAACCAGCACATAGAGCGAGCTGTACAATAAAGTACCGCTAGCGACAGTTTTTGACGACGGACTGCCGTTATCCCTGCCCCGTTCATGATCATCAGTCGTCGAACTATACACGCTATAGTGGAAATGAAGATTTTAACCCAGTGTGTGTGTGTGTGTTTGCTAATAATTTCGTAAAATCTTTACACAGCAATATCCATTGCATTCCAAAGTTGTCATACCATTTGCATTTGTACACAGTTGCTGACCGATTTGAAATCGGGTCTCTTTCTAATCGTCAGTCAAGAAACGAAGCAAGAATTTTTCAGTTATACGACAGACTTACGTTTTTGAATCAAAATTTAATTTTACGATCTTATATAGATGCGCATTCTCTCAGAAACTTAACGGCAGTTAAACGATGACTTACAATTACCACAACACGAGGTCTCTTACCGTTATCTTCGACATCGCTTTGATCTGCAGCGACCATCGTTTTTGCCTCTGTAAAAATGCCGAAAATAATCGTTCGGCTCATGCAGGCATCCGTGTATACTTAACTGAATAACCACACTGCTTTTGTAAAGTTTTAACCTAGTTTTGCCACTAAGTCACGTACGAACACGTTGTTCTTCAAAGTCTTTCTTAATCAGTAATCCGACGGACAAGGTGCGTACGTCCCCACTCAATCTAAAATAGTTTAAAGAACTATTAGTAGTTCTTTAAATACACTTATTCAGTGTATACTTTAAACTGATCTGCTTATAGCGGATCAGAATAAATGGCAATTTGTTGTCAAAAACTGTCGCTAGGTGTGCTCAAAGTGGCAGCGCATTGTTTGTGCGGATTGATGCGTTATTCAAAGAGTTCTTTCTTTTTTTAACACACCTCGTATACACACTCGTATTAACTCAACCGCTAACATACTTAGCACAGTCAAACTGTAATTAACAAAGTATATGTGTTGCTGTGACCATTCGAAAAAACTGTGTAAATAGGTGGAGGGCTCACTGTTGTGGAGCGGTGCTGTCTGAAAAGCAAAGATGCAGGACCAATTAGTTCGTTGCTGGCTGAAAACGAGAAATACTATAATGTATTTTTATTTTGCGGACAGTAAAACTAGTGTGAAATTAGTTATAAAGTGCAAAAAAGACGTCTGTTGTCCTTTTATGCAATCACGGATATGCCGTTGAGGATAGCAAATTTTTTTAAACAGGCTAACTGTTTCGTTCAGAAAATGTTATGATAAACAGGTCTATGTTTATTAATTATTGTCTAATATAATTGCTTTACATTACGTAAGAATTTTATTATGGGTATAGTTTAGTTGATATAACAACAGATAGCATAAAAATGCCTGTGAATCGCAGTCGATTTTATTCTGAGGATAGTAGAATAGCTCAAAAGCTCAAACGTTCATGCTACAACCACAATACCTTTCCTAAACCCAAAAACATTATCGTTCTTAAAAGTACATTTTCAGATCGCTCAATTGCTTATCTTGTACAGCATTTACAGTTGTACGAAGGTTTTAAAAAATATATAAACACTTATATATTGTTGTTGGTAGCCTACGTTTCACAGTTTTTATTTAACTCTGACAGCTGTTTCAGCTTATTAAGCTACTCTCAAAGAGATAAGGAACAACATTTGTTCAGTTGTTCCTTGATCTTTTTGAGAATACTTTAGCTTAATAAGCTGAAACAGCTGTCAGAGTTAAATAAAAACTGTGAAACGTATCAAGTGCTAATATTTTTTTTAAAACCTTTGTATTAATTTGTTTCACCAAGTGCCCAACGAGCCATCAGTCAATATTTACAGGTGTGTTGCCAATGTTTGCCAATCCTCTCTTGCGCTGTTTCCAATATTTCGTAAACATTACATGGAAACCATAATAGAAACTGAGTACTTTTGGGGAACATAAAATTGAGAGGGTATGTGGAAATAAAAAGCAACTGCTTTCTAGAACACTGTAAAAAATATTAAATATTATTGGAGTAGGAGCTTAAATGTACTTTAATTTAGACGAAACAGGAGACAAGGTAAATAGATAACAAGTAAAATACAAAATTTAAAGCGGAATATAAAAATTACAATTTCCATTTATGTTTGTAATTTTAATTTAATAATAATAATAACCTTTACGAATATGTAGAGAGAAATGTAAGTTAATATAAGAGCGTGGGAAAAAATAAAAGGCGACACTTCCTGTGTTGAAAGAGTATTTACATTTTTTTAAACGTGTTAACACGCTTACAGGAATTCCACCATCCATTGTGTTCACGAATGAAGAGGATAATTAAAGAAGTTTGAGGCGTGCGGTGACCACATAATTATCTTTATAAAGCCCACGGAAACTCAACAGTAAAGCAAGTTTCTGTAAAGTTCATGAAAGGAGTATTTAGAAGTGTTTTTCATTTTACTGTGAGCAGCAAAACTTTATAAAAGCAGACTTATTACTCCTACGAACACGTGAGTGTATAATACACCGACTACAGTACTGCTCTCTTGAAATTCTTTACACATTTCTTTACTTGATTTTTTTTAAACTGAAACTCTTCTTCTTCTTCTTCTTCTTCTTCTTCTTCTTCTTCTTCTTCTTCTTCTTCTTCTTCTTCTTCTTCTTCTTCTTCTTCTTCTTCTTCTTCTTCTTCTTCTTCTTCTTCTTCTTCTTCTTCCCCTCCTTCTTCTCCACTTCAAGAATAATGCTATATAAACCTGTTCCGGCACCCATCTCATCCTCGGACGACCCACGTCTCTTCTACCAATGGCTTTATAGTTCAGTGCCGCTTTCGGCAATCGATCCTCTACGATACTTTGCAGATGATCCCACCATTTTCTTCTGTAAATTGCAATAATTTCATTTACGTCCTTTATTTCGAGTTCTCCTCTGATATCGCCATTTCTTATTATATTTTGCAATGTATAATGTAAAGTATTTCGAAGAAACTGCATTTCAGCACTCTTAATCTAGCCGCTTTCCTTTTTTTTTTGCCATGATCCACGTCTGACTTGTATAAATCAACGTGGGTATTGCAATTGTCTTATAAAATTCAATGCTTTTGCTGTGTCTTGTTTTATTTGTAAGAGTTCTGTGAATCGTACCATAAATATTCCTAAATTCGTATATCTTCTCTCTTATAACATATTCAGATTTATAGCTTACTGCACAGCCAAGATATTTGAAACGGCTCACTTGTTCTAAAATGCTGTTGTTTATAACTATCTTAATCCTCACTGGATATTTACCTATAAAGGCCATGGTTTTTGTCTGTCTTATTGAAATTGTCAGTGAGTACTCTCTTGCCACTTCTTGTAATTGAAACATAGCTCTTTGCAAATCATCCTCATTTCCTTGAATAAGAACTGTCATCCGCATATAGCAGGAAACCCATACAAATTGATTTGTTAAGCTGTATTCCTCAAGTCATTCTGGATTTCCATGCTCTCAAAATGTCGTCAATGTATGTATTAACAATTTTGGGGAAAATTTAACTGAAAGTAAGGTTTTATAGTATTTTATGAACTACAAAAGAGGAGTGCAGACTGTTTTACGTCCTTGAAGTAAACACCTGGAGAATGTAACGAAAACTATGATTTAGCAACAAAAGATAAAACGCTGCCAATACATATCATAACACCATAAACGAGACGCCATGGTCACGCACTGACATCCTGTTGTAAATATTACTGTAATAAGTTAAGTATTACATTTTATTATAAATAGTAAGGTTGTAAATAAACTCTAAGGAAGAAAAATATTCTCATAATCGTTATCTCGTCATAGTCCGTCAAGCATTAGGCCTAATACCTGCTGTGCCCTACTGCCATCATACATGTCTCGCATCCTCCAGAAACAAACAATTTCTTTCTGCAGGACGACCTGCATGGTTGGCAGCATCGATGTATACTATATGGATCGCGTGCTGCATTCACTGAATTCGGCACAATTCGGCAACAATACTGGGTATGCTATATACTGCACCTGTATAAAGTCTGACTTTTCTGCTTTCTTACAGCTTTTGTTGCTTTAGAGGAGCATATTCTGCGTTAAATGGTATAGCTATGCCATTTTAACAATTAATGACTTCAAAGTGGGAGGTTTTTAATAAGTTCTTTTCTAAAATAAACACGTTTGTTTCACTGTAAGGTTTCTGTATTCTGACACATTATTTCAGTTTATCGCTAAGTTCTGTTGCGTTCATAAACATTTCTGTTGCGTTCTTATTTATGCACATTTAATGTTGAAGCCAGACGAATAAAGATAAGAATAAGGGAAACAAAGAATAAAAGACGTGAGCCGTAAACTTTAAAATGTTTATTGCGTAAAAAAGCTGGCGTATACCTTCGCCATGGTCGTTAAAGTGTTCAATAAGCAATGCTAATTTACATTAAAATTTTTAATTTATTTAATTAGCTACGTATTAAATGTATAAAAATTGTTTGCATTAACCATTACTAAATAATACAAATTCATTTAACTTTTGGCGGACAACAAGCTTGGAGAAGGTAGCTGCAGCGGTTTTTTCCTTAGTAATATCATAGCACAATATTTTATAAAATAATGTCACTGTTAATATGATAAGTTTCACTTCATGGCTGTCTTCAGAAAAATCAATGTTTGAAATATGTTTTCTCAACACTCTGCCGGCAAAGTTTCTGCAAGCTGATATAATAATTTTTTTGATACTAAGTTTACTGTCAGATATAATCAATAAAGTATACATACATTTAACAATCTTTAAAACGTCTGATGATCCTCTAATTAACTTTCCGCTTGACACAAAGTCAGTAAAATGAGTGTAAACGCTCAATTTATTGTTTGATATCAGTCAGCCAAAAGTAAAACCAAACTGTTATAATAAGCACAAATTTTCAGTAGAACTGTCCCAAAAATGTAATAATTGTAAGGTGTCAACACAAGTGCATTACTGACCGAATGACTCGTTTAGTACACGTGTTAACTTAGCGCCAAACGCTTTATTCCCCCGATGGTGGGGGAAGCTGTACGTGCTTCAGAACGTTTTCTGCCGTTCACTTTGTCTGTCAGCGCGCGAGCTATATAGTACAAATCGATGGTTGGCAGTGTCTATTGTGTGTTCACGCGAAGATGTCGCGTTATCACCGAGTGCTGCACGTCTTATGCAAATTGTCGTGTCCGCATGCATCGACTGAAAGCATACGGGACTAGACTGACTCGACCTTGAACTGAACCCACGTGACAATATTCATAAACACCATGAAACCCGCCACCAATAATATTTTATCGATAAAATTTTCATGAATTCCAGACAAAGGACTACTTCTATCGAAGTGTACAAGACAGCTACCTGAAGCTGTTATAATTTTAGAATAGCAGTTATCATAAATAAAATTATTCTGTTCCTACCCACGTGCTGTAAAATTTCTTTTGTATAGTAGTCTACTACTATCGAACGGGTAAGCGTCGTTGTAGACTACATCTTTATAGATGAAGTACGTTCCACAGTCCGTTGAGTGTTAAAGCAAGATAAAATATACGCAGATATTTAATGGCTCGTGTGTAATACGATGAGGGCAACAACTTGAGTGTCACTCCGCTTTGTTACGGGGCTTGAAGGCGACGTAGGGTACTATTGTGGTCTGCACCTTTAGCCTATGTATACAGTCGACAGTCGTTTGGTGAAAAGAAATTTTATTCAGGGCACTCATGTGTGTACTCAAATTATAATGGATGTAGTGTGTGGATGACCAGTGCTTAACAACTCTCCTATTTGCCGACGATCAGCTAATTATAGCGTGTGACGAGGACGACATTGACTATATGTTTAGCAAATTGAAAGAGGAGTACGAGAAATGGTGTCTAAACATAAACACTACTAAAACAGAATATCCGAAAATAGGAGACATGCAAGAAGAAGACCCGGATCTGCAAATCCATAGAATCGGAAAGTGTAGCGAATTCAAATATTTGGGCAGCATTATTTCAGAAGACGGAAAAACAAAAAATGACATAAAAAGCAGGATACAACAGGGAAAAGGCTATTCGTCTGCTAAACTCGTTACTTTGGTCGAACAAAATGAAACTTCAAACTAAACTAACAATCTACACAACTATTCTTGACTCCATTTTAACTTATGGCTGCGAATCGTGGCAACTTTCAGATAAAGAGAAAAATACGATAGACATGGACTTCTTAAGAAGAGCGTGTAGTACTTCTAGAATGCAACATGTTAGAAACGAAGATGTAAGAAGGAAAACAGGGAGCGTATTTACAACAGCAGAAAGAATAGAATACAGACAGTTGCTATGGTATGGTCACGTAATGAGGATGGAGGAGAAGCGGTGGCCAAGGAAAGCATTGACTTACATACCACAAAACAGGAGAAGAAAAGGAAGACTAACAACACAATGGAGAACAGGATGTAGGAAAAGCATGAGAGATCGAGCTATTAAAGATGATGACTGGAAGGATAGGGAGAAATGGCGATCGAAATGCGGGATGCGGCATAGAATGTAGGACCCCCGGTAAATAAAAAATAAAAGTGTGCGATAATACTAATGTCAGTGTTTTGTACAGTCACAAGTCTGAACGTAAGCCGATATTGTTTTAAAGTACAGCATATAATGAAAGGTTTAGCGAGGATCGGTCAATAAGTATAGACACAATGTTTACGTTATTTGTTTCGACGTTTCAACAATGTCATCATCAGAGCTTGTACATGGACAATAGAGAAATTATCCAACAAATAAACTGATCAATTACTTGGGTGAATGTGTGTGTGTGTGTGTGTGTGTGTGTGTGTGTGTGTGTGTGTGTGTGTGTGTGTGTGTGTGTGTGTGCTTGTGTCGGTGCGACAGTATGTTTTACATCATGCCCATGTGTCTCTATTGTCCATACACAGGACTTGATGACAAAAAATATTGTTACGACTTAACAGAACATTCGACGTGTTTCTCGGCTATTCCAGCGGAGTCCGGCTGTAATGTGTGAGTGCGTAGCCTACATATTGCTGCTACTTTGAGATGAAGGACAATTACGTGACGCGTCCGCGACGAGACTTTTCCAGACCATAACGGTCCGCGCCCGCTGTCTTCAAGGCCGCAGTCAATTACGCTCTAGTGTTTTCTAGTAGACGCCTATTATGCAATATTCTGGAATCTCAGCGGGGTATAAATACAAGACTTCAGCGACGCTTAGTTCTGTTTTAGTGGCAATTTATTCCAGTGAGGTTCGTAGTACTGTGTGTTATGTTTTTTTATAATTGTGCGAGACTCGTTGACATTATTATTGCGTGTGAACATTTTTTATTTGATATGTTGTAAGAGATTATCTTGTTGATTACAAACTGTTTAATTGTGATAATTAAAGCTGGTGATTAGTGACTTAATTGGTGTCTTGTATTTTGTTTTCCACTGTACCATACTACGATCAAGGAGACCGTCGTAACAATATTTTCGAAACGTCGTCAAAAACTATGTACAAATTTTGTTCACACTTAATGACCCGTCCTCGCTAAGCGTTTCATCATTTATTGATTGCCGACCACTAATAATTTAAGGGTCTTAAAGTATATTTTCAGTGAAAACAAACAAAAAGAATTCTTTATGTCAAAAACAAATTTACGCTTTGGCATCGGTCAGAATAACCTGACTGTATTTGAAGACAATGCCGATGGTATCCAAATGATCAAGGAGTTTAACTAACACTCCGGAAAGAATTTGAATTCTGTATCTAATTAAACAAATTTAGGCTCATGTAAATTAGGACATTTTTTGAAACTTCTATAAATGGAATTCATTTTAATAGTTCTTCGCTCCTACTACACTAAACGTAGAATTTCAAAATTGCCATTAAGCTTTATGTTTTTTAAAATTTAGATTAAATTTAAATCAAATATTGTTTAAATGACAAATATATTCCTACGACAATTACGTAATGCTCTCGAAATTCGAGAGCGTCATCCTACACGTTTCTCAACTAGCCCAGCGCATACCGGCACAGCGATCAATGTCAAGCTTTGAACTAGTCTCCAGATAGTTTCATTACCTGTAAGTACGTCATTATTACCGATCAACCGCCGGGACATCTAGAATTGTAGATGTCTCTGGAACGTCTGCGGGATAGTGGCCGGCTTAGCAGTAGTTACATTTGGAGGTTCATTTAGTGCGGATCAAGTGATTGTTGCGGGTTAGTGGATAGTTACCATTATGTTCATTAGTGCGGCATTGGAATAAGATGATATTTATTATTGTGTGTGGACAAATTTAACTATTCTATGAGAGTACATTTGTTGATTTCAAATTGTTGCTTGTGACTAAGTAAAGTTGGTAATCAGTGACTTTATTGGTGTCTGTTACTTTGTTTCCAGTGTACAATATGACAATCTGTAAGACCGTCGTAGGAGTATATAACGTTGTCTAAATTTTGCTACTTCCTTTATATGTTAGGAATTAATTGTTTTAACTGTTTATGGGAAAGTCTAAAATATACTGATAATGAAGAAAAAGCACAGATTTCGAGAAGCCATTACAACTAATATCATATTTGATCTATTTACGTTTGAACGTTCGTGGCGTTTTTATAAATCAATATTAAAAAATTGTTAAAAGCACAATAATAAAATTTATTCCGCTGCATTATTTTATAAAATGAAATTACTTAGAAAATCTGCTAACCGAAATCCATTGGAAAGCCAGTTTTATAACTGACTTTTTCCACCATTAAATCTTATGTAATGCAACGTGATAATTCGACAAGGCATAATGTTAGGATAACTTGGAAACGAAAACGCAGGTTATTGCCTGGATTACTGACAATACACGTATAGGTTTATGCCAAGTAAATACTGACGCATTGGGTTAAATATGTTACAGAAATCCATGTGTAGCAGTTCGCACATATCA
Source organism: Magicicada septendecula (assembly GCA_034769895.1). NCBI lineage: Eukaryota > Metazoa > Arthropoda > Insecta > Hemiptera > Cicadidae > Magicicada > Magicicada septendecula. The sequence goes on along the minus strand of CM068368.1, from coordinate 804,874,386 downwards.
TGACATAAAAGACTGTCTAATTTACGTTTCAACGGGAGGTATTACACAGACAATAAATAATCTGTATGGAGACAATTACACAGCTCCAATTTCATTGTATGCAGACAACTTGTAAAGCTGTCAAGTGGTGCAAACAAATTTTAATTGTGAGGACTTACGTTTTCTTTGTGCCTCCCAAAACAGTTAGATTATTATGCCGTACCCTGGATAGTATTCTATGCATGCAACTACGTTAAACGTACTACTACTGGAGATGTACGTGCCTTTTATGTAGTTTCTGCGTCACCGTTACGTCACTTAGAATGTGACAAGAATTATTAATAGAACTACATACACAGAGTCGTCTTTCCATACTTTTACCTGCTTATTAGGTAGCTTTAATGTCAAACATTAAAAATTTAACAATTTGAGTTATGTACTTACTCGTACTGAAATCATGGCAGACTTGCGCCCTTACCTTTAATGGTGATGACAATAGAGACAGGAAATGCTCAAGTTACATACCTGAAACAAAGGAAACAACGTTCAAGTCATCACTTAAACAGAAATAGTAGTAAGAAACGTGTAGTCACAGTGTGTGAAACATAAATATGTAAACGTTGTGTAACATTTCAAACTAACATGTTAATGTACTCAACACATGTCTACAGTTTATTTGAGTTCGATGTGTTTGTGGAGGGGCTTTAAAATCCGACGTCCAATAAGTGCGTTTGATTAAACATTTCTAACGTTATTATTACAAGCTCAGCCATGTTTAAAGACAAACCAGAAATACGTATGATAAACAGTAAAATATGCTTGTAGCGGACTGTAAGGAGAGTGATATTAGAGGAAGCGAGAGAGAATATAAAGAAAGAAAACGACACAGTGTAAGAAAAACGTAAGTACATAGTGTTGCACTAAATCAAAATATTTATATTAATACCATTACAAGATTAATTTATTCATAAAATTTAGATTTTTAACTCTAGCATAAATGTGCTCAAAGTACCCTTTAAGTTAGGTTAAACGTTAACGTTAGGTTAGGTAAAGTTAGGTTACGTTAGGTTTAGACTACACTATTTATTTTTGAATCTGCAAACGAACTTAAACAAAATAATTTATAAAATTCTGTATGAGTCTTTCACGGCTGCCTTCAATGTTATCAGAACTTCGGCTTGCCGGGTTGTAAGAGCATGGTCCAAGGTTGTTGGGGCCATCTTCAGTGAAGAAGGCTGCAACGCACTGACCAAGGTTTCGCAGTCAGTGACTACTGAACTGTGGTTAAGGCTAGTGGCTGTGAGTAGGACACGCATATTTATTTTCAGTGGTCACTGACTGGGAAACCTTGGTTAGTGCGTTACACCCTTCTACACTGAAGATGGCCGTCGAAGGCACGCTCAAACGTTTGCATCCAACAACCTTGGACCATGGCCTTACTACCCGGCAAGCCGAAGTTCTGATAAAATAATATAATTGCAGAAGAAATTAATTATTTTTATGATAACATGTGCTTTCATTCAATAACTCCAAACAGTTTATTTTAAGTGTTACATTAGCTTGTTGTAGGTGGCGTCACATTATTTTATCCTATTGCAGGGGATGCCGCATGCACGGACTAATTACTAAAAGGTATAATATTAATGAGATAAACACGTATGTACTGCAATATTAAATCATAGTATCACGATAATTTAAGCAAAAAGCAAGAATATGAAACCAACCCGTTATTTGGGCTGCATTAACAAGCATAGTTGTAGTGTATTTGTGTTCAGCATGATGAAGTGATTAATTCTAAGCCTTTCATTAACCTGTGAAGGATAGAAATTATTGCGGTAGTGTCGTATGTACTCAGCAAAGACCTAGAAATATTGATTTTGTGATTGTATCGTTACGACAAATATCTATAAAAGTATGCGAGACATCTTGTGTAAATATATCTTGCATTTATAGCAATTGTTATTTATTTATTCGGCAGCTTGTCTCAGAAATAATATATAAAACGCGTCACATTTTAACAATTTAAAAGTGTCAGGGACAGTGTTCTCCAAACGTTGCACTACACGTATTAACTAAGATTTAATTATTAATTTACATGATGTAAAGTAAATTGCATGATTATAAGAGAATTATAATTATTAGGTTACCTATAATAACGCAACACAATACATTGTATAATAAAATGGAACAGTTGAGACAGCGTCACAAGAATTTATTGAACCTGTTTTCTAGATTAAAGGGTCCGAACTTTTACAGAGACGGCATTCACGTGTACCCACCATTACATTGTTAGCTAGAACGCTGGTATGTATTGGCACTGATGCTCTGCCAGACTGTGGGAATCGGAATATCACGCTGTAGGACACTGTTGGTTACCAACTAAGCCTATTGTGCGTCCACAACAGGTCTTCATATTTTTTTTACATAGAGTGCTTGATTAGCTACTGTTATAATCCGCAGTTGTACTTGAAATCTCAACGCAAAACATACAGCAAAACCTGATTTTCCAGTGTTAGCTGAGATCTGTGATATCATATTTAGTAAAGCTGTCAGTTTTGATGCTAATACTGTAAATGAATACACAGTCGTGATAGAGGTGTAATTTCTGTTTAAATTATTGGACAATTGTAATTTTGTTTATAAATTATTTCGTAAGTTATGCTAGTGTATACCGCCTGGCATTATCTGTCGTTGTGTGAATAGCATAAGTTTGCATGAATCTTGGTAACTAATATATCATCCGTTAATGGATCAGAAAAACTAAAGTAATTTCATAGAACTATATTTTCGAAAGCATGTACCTCCACACTTAGGTTTGCTAAGTGTGGACCTACTAAGTGAGTTTTTCGTTACTGAAAGGTGTCCCTAGTTATGTGCCGCCTCTCTGAATTGACGTAACAAAACAATTTTCCCTGGGGCGGCACAGTTAATGGATAGCCTGGCACACTTTGCGCTAAAAAAATCGCGGTTCTCTATAGACAAATTTGAATTAAAAGCATTTCTTTCTTCTATCTTCTAGTTACTTTAACCGGGCATAAAATATTTGCGGTTTCCTTTGCTTACAAAGAAATTAACTTTGATTAGATCAAATATACTGCAACTCACCGCCTGCGGCTTTTTGAAACAACGTCTTCACTATAAAGTTGACATGTTTCAGGACACTTGTCCCATCCTCAGAACTTAAAATATTCGTGTATCATTTAACGTTGATACAGTTGTCAAATACTTAAAATATTAAAATCCAATATAATAATATTTAATATTTTAATAAATAAAATAAATATTTATTTAAATAAATATTTTTAATTTTATTTATATATTTAATATTTATATATTAATATAATAATATATATAATATTTTAATTATTTGACAACTGTATCAACGTTAAATGATACACGAATATTTTAAGTTCTGAGGATGGGACAAGTGTCCTGAAACATGTAAACTTTATAGTGAAGACGTTGTTTCAAAAAGCCGCAGGCGGTGAGTTGCAGTATATTTGATTGAAGAACACGTGGCTTGGTACTAAAATTGGGATTTATTCCTTTTAAATTTGATTAGATGTTTGAAATTTATTCGAGTTTTATGTTCAAATGTTATGATTAGTCGATTTATGGAATTATTATCAAGTTCCCCTTGAGTTAAAATTGTCAGATTTGTAAGATGATGTTAGCTTTGCCCCTTTAAGGTTATAGAAGGCTGTACCTCTAGCAAAAAATTAATATAGCTACATTGAGATGAACGATAACAAACGTAGCAACTGACATTTGACACTGAGGGACATTCGAGATTGTTTCAGACACAAATTCCAGACGTTCGAGATTGTTCTACATAATTCGGTACGTACGGTGTGTACCAATGTCGGATACTAACAGTTTCTAGAGCGTTCCAGCGTCTGTAATTAAGCAATTATTTCTCGATGCGTCATCCAGAAAGTGACAGATTCTTCTCAACCTCAGCACAGTATAAACATAAGCCCCAACGGCCGACCAACTTCAGATTTGGGGCCAGCGGTAACACTGTACGTTTCAGAGCGATTGTAATCGTGACTTTTGGTATAGTCTAAAGTGATTACAGAGCGACAGAATGTGACAATTATGTCACTGTTAAGAAGGTGGCATTATTGTTTGTTACATTGCTGCGTGTTGAACAGTCGTTAGGTTGAACGTTATATGTGTGCCTTTGGTTATTTTTCACTGTAATCAGGGTTTGATTTCAGGGGGAACGTGCCGGATCGTCGTTCCGGACCCTTTTGAATCTAAAAGTAAATTACCGAAAAAAATATATAAAAAGAAAAACCTAATTGTTACAAATATGTACTACTAATTTTTAAATTGTGGCCTTCATTAGCACTACTAGAAAACTATACATTTATAAAAATCAAACACCAGCACTAATCTTTATGTTAACTACTATCGTTCATTTTTTTAATACGTTCTACCTAAAATTCTCTTGTAAGTAGAACGTACATTAAAAAATTTCAACATGGCTCGCTAGAAGAAGGCATTCGCAGTTTTTCGCAAATGAATCTAATCATTACATCTTTAAGAGCATCTCTAAAGACAAACACTGTATCCAGCGTCTTATCAATGAAGTACCTCCTCTCCATTTATTTGATCCATCAAATTACATGGATTCCTGGCTGATTTCTGGCCACCACACATTATTGTCACAAAGAGTAAGGAAAGGTCAAGAAACAAACAATATGACGACACAATTACGAAACTTTTTTAAAATGTCCGAACCACCGAAACCATCACTTAGATTTTAATTGAGGCTCCGGGATGACGCCGTCATGAGTGACATGTTTTCGATTGTCGTGCGGATAACCTGATGATGAAACTCTTTAGAAATATTAGTAAACTTTATTATCTTTTTACATGTAACATGCTCGCATCATCAGATTTAATTTCATCATAAACACACACACACACACACACAAATAGACAATACGACGAAATAAGCTGAGAACTGGTATTTACTCGTCCAGCCATGAGTTTCACCTATAGTTTCACTATAAAATATCAAAATAATGTTGAATAAATTACAACTTAATTTACGTTTAACAAGAAAAAACATTTTGTAACTGCTGTTCAAATGAAGACATTTCCTCATCAATTATTTGAGTGAACAGATATTTTGTATTCATACACAGGTTCTCATGATGACAATAAACATTGTCGAAACGTCGATACAAATACGTTAAATTTGTATTATATTTTTTGACCGATCCTCACAAAACCTTCACCGGAAAAATTAATTGATCGACGGTCACTACGAATTTAAGGATTTAATTATTAATAAAATTATTATATAATTAAATAATTATATTACATTAAAATAGTATTCAAGCCAGCTGTGTAATATCATTTACATAATTAACTTTTAATACATGTAGGACTTTATTAATTTAGAAACACGGCCGAAGCCTAATTACAGAAACTTCAAATTAAAATTATGTTGTTAATTTAGTTTATTAACTAAGCTTGCTATTTTCGCGTTTTCTTCGTACAGTTCTAATAATAACATTTGTGTCTTCTCTCACTCGCAGTGTTCTAACGTCGACGAAAATTAACGTCTTTTACTTTAGCAACAGGCTCCTAGAGTACATGAAAGACACTACTGAAGTGTACATCCTTTTGTAGTACAAAGTTTGAATTGCCTTATGGCTTATTATGTGACACGTATCCAGGTTTATCACAACATTGTCTCTAGAATCTATATACATTTTCTTCATAAACTGTACAAATATTTAAATCCGTATGCAAGCAGCCGCAAATATAAAAGCTGAATAAAACTATATGTTACGACGGTATCACTGATCGTCGTATGATACAGTGGAAACAAAGACAAGAATAATGTGACTAAAAACCAGCTGTAATTATAAAAATCGAACAGTTTGTGATCAACATGTTTGTCAACAAGATTATTCTCGTACAACAATTCAAGTTAATCTGTTCACACAAATAATAATGTCAACTAATAGAGTCCCGCACCATAATCACTTTTCACTAAATACCACTAGAGACACACTGAGCAATCGCCCGAAGTAAACTCGAACCTCAATTGAATAAATTTCCACTGAACCTGAAACTAAGCGTCGCTGAATGCTTATATTTATACCCCACTGAGATTCCAGAACAATCCATAATTCGCGTCAACACTAATAGAAAATACTAGAGCGTAATTGCTTGCGGCCTTAAACACAGTGCGCGCGGACCGGTAAAGTCCTGGAACAGTCTCGTTAATCCATGTTAAGAATCACGTAGATCCACAAAATTACAGCTGGTTTTGCTGGGACCGCCGAGAAACATGTAGGACGTTCTGTAATCGCGTAACAATATTTATATCTATATCTATGACTCTCATTTTATATATGTAGGCCTATGAAAACGCAAAATTATATCTACATTTATCAGATGCGTGCAGTATTAATATATACCGCGCCGCATTAATTTGAATCTGACATTAAAAACTATGTACTTAATATAGCTGCAAACGCACAGAATCGTAAGAAAAAGATGTAGCAACGTCGTATAAAAGCAGATTTGAATCGGGCGTTTCTAGTGCGAGGAATCCAAACTCACACACACACACACACACACACACACACACACACACACACACACACACACACACACACACACACACACACACACACACACACACACACACACACACACACACACACACACACACACACACACACACACACACACACACACTTACATTAAAAAGTTTCAACATGCTCGCTAGAAGAAGGCATTCGCAGTTTTCACAAATGATTCTAATCATTACATCTTTAAGAGCATCTCTAAAGACAAAGTCTTTACGATGAGTCGCATGACGATCGCGGTAGTGAGTACACGCATGCGGGGGCTCCGGCCGTGCTTCATTTAACAATTTCACATGCGATTTAAAGTTTTATTTTATTTAAATGACATAACCAAAATCATGGTTACAATTTTATAGTATAGTTAGTTTTAAATTAATATCAGTGTTATCTGAGGATCGGACTTTGTGCCCGAAACGCGTCATAACTAGACGAAACTGTGTGTCACTCGAGTGGATAAAAGGTAATTATATAATTATCTAAAGACAAAGACTGTATCCAGCGTCTTATCAATGAAAATTAATGGACCTCCTCATTTTATATATGTGTATATGAAAACGCAAAATTATATCTACATTTATCAGATGCGTGCAGTATTAATATATACCGCGGCGCATTAATTTAAATCTGACATTAGAAACTATGTATCTAATATAGCTGCAAACGCACAGAATCGTAAGAAAAAGATGTAGCAACGTCGTATAAAAGCAGATTTGAATCGGGCGTTTCTAGTGCGAGAAATCCAAAAAATGCTCAAACGTTTTGATCAAATCTCTTATAATGTATATTAACATGAAAGAAAAACCATTTGAGTCTACTACTTTTACGGTAGTTGTCTGTAAATTTTTTTTTTTTGTAGATTGATTTATAACTAAAATACATAGCGGAGCCAGAAATTTATAACAATGAATTGCATAAATTGAATTTAGATCAATGTGCTAGTCGATGAAAGGATCACACTACTAAACGTAAATTACACAAATCAATCGATCCCACGTAATGTACGATCAGAATCTTTTTTAATTCCACAGACACACACGCAATCACGGACATGCACGTAATCAACACACACACACACACACACACACACACACACACACACACACACACACACACACACACACACACACACACACAGTAAACATATTTTTTAGCTTTCAAAATTTGAATCTTATGTACGCCTACCTGCGTGTTACTTGAAACGAATTCGTCACCGTTACCACTGCTCTTCGGAACCACGATAGATATAATCTGTACGCTATTAAATTGTCACCCTGAGGAGCAATAAGCGTGGATAATGTAATGTTTTATATGAGTGTGCTTTGTGTGAGTTGCAGGATGACGCAAGCTGGCCAATGTTCCCGATCGTTTTGGTGAACAATCTCCTCAGCATCTCCTTTGTGAATTTCTCCACGTTATTACACAATTCTTGCCGGGTACAAATATGGCAAGCCTCTTTCCAGATCACCTCAATTGCACTTGGCGTCCCTCCTTCGTCTTATCACAACATTTTGACCCACATTTACCGTTAACACCTCCTCTCCGAAGTCACCACTGAGGAAACGTTCCCGCAATCGGGTTTTTCAAGATCAGAGATGTTAACATTTTTTTAATGGCCCTTTGTGTTACTGCCTCGCTGAGCGCAAAGGATTTTCTATCACTTGCATTCCTTGTACTGCTGCATGACACGACGAGTAGACGAGTAGACACACAATACACTACTTGTCTGTGTCTTTCAACATCCTTCTTTTTATATATACCTATGGTTATTGTAGAGGTGGGTAGCTAATGTGGGACATGAGCTAGAAGGAGTGGTGCCCATTTTAAAACTAGGGTTCACTAGTTGAGGTAAACTTAGATGGTGGTCGTCATTTCTCTTTCAGAAATAGAAACCGTTCATTTTTGTAACCTTGAAGGTAGTAAATTAAGATGTGTTTTTAATAATGGGGTGAGCAGTAAATCGTAGCAGGATCACGCTCTATGTTCGCGCACTGTGAAAGTAAATTCACACCTTGTATATTAAAGTCTATCTGTTTTGTTTATACTTACATAAAAGCCCTATAGTCAGGACGGAAAATTTAAGTTTACAAAATAAATTATAAAATTATAAATTGCTAGTGGAGAAAATAAAATATTAAGCAACAGGCGTAAATCAAACATTTAGTATTTTTTCTCATCATTTAATTGACATTTCAGTATATTCAAAAAGGAGGAAACACGTATTTCAATATGTACATTAAAATAAATAAACACACAGACAGAAGTGTATAACACTCATGAAGATAAAGCAATATATGACAGAAATTGCTCATCAACATGTACAGTTTGAAATTCAATGAAGCAGGCAAATTATTGTTGTTATTGTATGCCATATACAGTATCTGCCTCCTTTCAGTCAACGTTTGTTAAATTATTTCAACTTCTTAGGAATACGTCTTTACCCTCTTCTCCACTCCATGGATTATGCCCTAGTTAACCTGTTCCTGAAGCCATCTTCTCGGTCTACCATTATCTCTTTTCCTTTAGGTTTGTATTCAAAGGCTGATAATGGTGTTCAGTTATTTGGCATGCACTGTCTCCTCTTTACTGTCTTTCATAGTTTGTGCAAAGATTTTTACTTTTAGTTCTTGTCAAATATATTCATTCCTCTTCCTATCCAGGATAGAATATCATGTGAGCTTAAAAATGTATTCTTCAAAATCTATTTTTAGCCGCTTGAATTTTGTTTTCTTCTTTTTTATCAAGGGACCGTTTTTCACTGGAATATAAAAACATTGGGATAGCAATTGTTTTTATAAAATTTTGTACAAGTATCTTTTGCCGTTTTATTTTTTAAGCATCTGTAGATCGTTCCACAGATGCTTCTGAACTTTGCTAATTTATCTTTCCAATCATTGACACTTTTGTACGAGACGTCACATCCCAGGAAATCAAAATGGCTACTCTGATTTAAAATTTGATTGTCTATAACTAATTTTGTTCCAATCTGTTTACTCCCTTTATTTCCATAGTTTTTGATTTCGGAGCAGGGATATTTAACCAATAATCTTATATGACGTTATGAAGTGTAAATACCGCTTTTTATAACTGGTCTTCTGCTTTCTATATTATTACACTATTGCATGAGTAGAGCCATGATTTCACGTGTATTTTTCTCTGAAGTTATATTCTTGGATCAGTTTTTGCATTCCATAAATGAAATACACAAGAATATATTTCAGAGCAAATTCTAATAAAACTTTTCACAGAATTTAATAATTATTAAAAACGGCAAGATGTAACGACCAGGTAAAGGACTTCGTATACATCAATATTATAGCAAGAGGAATCTCTTTTTCATAAACTAATAGTAAGAGCAACCCACTACTAAATTCTTACAAACTCAGAAAGAGTGTCTGTTAATTGACAGACGGTTTCTAAGCACGTCACAAGGTTATAATAGTATTCCACCATCAAAATAACGTTAATCTAAAACCACAAAAGCTTCAAACTTATCCCATCACCGTGACATTTATTTGACAGCCGGACGCTTTCAGCGGCTTTGCTGTACATAATGAATCCGCTGGAGAGATTTACGAAAATTTCACTTTTCAACGACCTTGTCTCCTGACAGACTACGTACGCCTACGTAATGTTCAGATACAAAGAACAAAATCTTCACGTACGGCTTCATTGTCGACCTTCTACAATCGAATTTTAATTACTGTTTAATTGAAATTATTGCAAACGTTAAATAAAAAAATGGATACATTTGTTTTTACAATATGTGGTAAATAAGTGTTGGATTATAAGTATATAGTAAAATGTACACAAAAAAATACATTGTTGTAGTGTTAGAACTAAATAGAAATGATGCTGTTACTTGTTATACCGTAGTAATTACAATACAGTCTCGCTTCACATATAAGCAATATCCGTAATCGACTTAAAGACATATATTGTAACTTACTGTTACAGCGATACGTAGATCGTCGTCTTTAAACAGAGAACATTAATAACTGAACACCGTTAATTACAACTTAGTAATTGAATGGTAATTCAACTAACGTATTCAAATAACTTAGCAATACATTAGTAATTCATCACCATCATCATCTTCAAGGATTAAACCAAGGATGGTTCGTTCCGGTCTCAAATAGACAATGATTATAGCTGGTCACTCCAGCGCTTCCTCGGACGCTCCACACCTCTCCGCCCACTCGGCTTATAGTTCCAGATTTGTTTGGAAGTCGTCCATTCGGCAAAGATGTTCCCACCGATTTACCCGATACTGGGCGATCCTGTCGAGTATAGTCATAATATTAAGTTCCTGCCGTATATCTGTGTTTCTTCTATGATCATGGAGAGTATGCCCTGCCACGTGCCTGAGAAAACCCATTTCAGTCGCTTGGATGCGACTGGCCTGGCCTTTCGTTAACGTCCAATTCTCAGACATATAAAGAAGTGTGAAAAGAGCCATCACCTTGTAGAATTTTATGCGTGTTCCTTTACTTGCTGACTTAAGGGTTAGCCTAATGGTCCCGCACAGAAGGTTTTATTTATGTAACTTACTCACAACGTCGTTGCTTGTATTATAAGACACACTGTAGCCCAGGTATGCAAAATTGCTAACTTGTTCCAGGACAGTACCATCTATAACAATTTTTGCCCGTACGAGATCATACAGTTTATTTATGTTCATAATTTAGCTAGAGAATCAAAAATGAAGAAAGCAATTTCATGACTTCGGGCGGTTTAATCTGTTCTTCACAATTGTTGAAGCTGTTAGTACAAATTTATGTCTGAATCCATCCTCAAACGTCAAGGAACACGGTGGTGGAAGGACTGTAATTAATCGGATCAGCAGTTTTTGAGGATAGTTCGAGCAATAAAACAAACAAACAAATTTTGCCTCTTTATAATAGTATAGATGTTGTTACGACGGTCTACTTATCGTCGTAAGGTACAGTGGAAAACAAAATACAAGACACCAATTAAGTCACTAATCTCCAGCCTTAATTATCACAATCAACAAGATAGACTGTTACAACAAATCAAATAAAAATTGTTCACACGCAATAAAAATTTCTAATAATATAAAACACAATTGTATTACAATTGTCCCGCACAGTTATAAAGTACATTACCCTTCGCCTCCAATAAATCGCGACTCAAACTGAATTGAGCGTCGCTGAGTACTTGTATTTATATCCCACCGAAAATCCAGAAACATCCATACTACGCATTAAATTTACACTAAGACGCAACTGATTGCGGCGTTGACACAGTGCACGCGGTTGGCGACGTCTAGAAAAGTCTCGCGAGCGCATGTTGAGATCATGTACGCACACACATTACAGCCGGATTCCTCTGGAACATTCAAGAAACACGTGGATAGTTCTGTAATATCGTAACAATATATATTACAGTACTCCTCTCTTCCCATCATGTAAGACTTATTTTCTCCATCTCTTTGTTAGTTGTCGGGTAAGAGAGGGGGCCGTAACCTGGTCGTTAATGCAAGAGGGGAGGGTATTTCGCGGGTAATGCTTTTTCGTTTCAGCTATTCGTTACACGTTGAATCAGTTTACTCCCCTAGGAGCGCGAGGTGTACGGAAGTGAGCCGGGCACAATAGTGCAGTACATGTAGTTCTCACTTCCAAAAATAATAAACATCAATTTTTGTAAACTTTAAACCACAATATGAATAGTAATATATAAAACATACTAGATGTACCTTTTAAATTATTTTTGATCGGTGAGAATATGGTCATCCCACGATGGCTTCTCATCCCTGAACACCCCATCCGTCATACATCAGCTTCAGCGTTGGTGCGGCAGTAAACCGGCATTGGGCTTCGCTTGAAGCCGAGGACCAAACGTGTTTATCGCGTGAACGGGAACCAGATTTAGACTTCTTATCAGTATAGTTTGAAACAAGTTATAACTTTCCAGATCAAACCTTTATCTTTGATATTTTTTAATGTCTGACTTGTCGATTCTCAGCAAAGGGTAAATCGTAAGGCACTATTTGTTGTAGGCCTTTGTTTTTTCCTGCGCCAATGAATATACGGAAAGCCAGTATCCAGTGTGCTGTTTACATTATTTGTCTATCTTTTCTGACCTAAGCGTTTTTGTCATTTCATGTTCCAAAATTCCATCATATTGTTGCATCGTCTTTTATATTTTTCATTTATTTTAATCTTTTCACAGAATTCATTATTTATTTAAAAATGAACTCCGAAAGAACTCATCACAATATTTTTGTTCTCATTGGCATAATACTCTTCACACAAACGTAAATTGCTTTTTAGTTACGTACTATGGTCCAGTCGAAATGTCGTTTCTATAAATTTGGGTGCTATAGAAATAATAAAAAATTATTATCTTTAATTACTATTATAGATAATAGTTTTATAATATTTAACTTCTCCTAATATCTTGTTGCTAGTCCACTCGTGTCTATTTAAATGAGAACGAATTATTTTTTAATGATCAGTTTTTTAACTTTAAAATTATTTCTATAAAGTCAATTTAGTTGCCTTTTGTTGAGTTGGTGTAGAATGTATACAATTGTGTTAAATATATGCAAAATGTATGAAGTATACGCTGTTATAAAGTGGAAGTATATACACGTCAAAAAGGAGTTTTCAATCAAAAATAATGTTTTGAAATATTGTAATGTGTAAAATCATAATGCTGTGGAAGTAAATAAAAGCTTTTGTTGACGGCGTAATGCACTTGCAAAAGCTGACAACAATGAATATTATGTGACACAATGGCTGAACTACAATTGCAGTGCAGCTAACACGAGTACCATGTAGACTTCCATCACAATAGCGTGTGTGTGGTTTCACGAATCGATTGTATTTGACGTTCGCTCGATTGTATAAAATGTTTAAATGTTATGATTGTTTACTCTTCAGAAACGTGTAACAGCTATTAGTAACAATGGTCTAGAGTTCGAGTTTTTTATATCTCATTTATACAAAGCGTAATGTAAAACTACTGTTATTTTATAAACGTTTTAACGAAAATTGCTTTTTTTACGTTCGGAATTAAAAAATAAACTTATATGATTATGAACGATAGGGTAAATCTATGGAACTGACAAATTCAAGTATCTTGCAGAAGTTATTGAACAAAATGTCTCAGAAAAAGAAGCCATTAAAGCACGAGTTAATAAGATGAAAGCTGCTTACCATTTAACCAAGTACACATAAACAAGAAATCAAAAATCAATATACATTATTGCTAAAACTTGACATTATTCAACATTCAACAGTAATTCCCCCCGGAAGCACTTTATGCAACTGATTGTCTGACTCTGAACAAGGAAATGATGATGTAAGAACTGGAAGTCACAAAGTCACAAAAACAAAAATATTAAGAAAATTTTGGGATCAATGAAAGATGGAGAACAGAGCAGAAGACGCCACAATAATAAGCTGTAAACACATATTAAGAAAACCACAGACGTGTTTAGAAAAAGAAGAATTACTTTCTACGGACGTGTTCAAAGGATGAATCCTGACAGACTAACAGGGAAGATTTTTAATAATAACTATCAAGAATAACTCATCACCGGCAAAAATTTAGGGTAGAAAGGCATTACCTTGTTGTTGATAGCGCATTAAATGCTGTAATGATAAGGCCGAACGCAAATTTTTCTGCTCATCAGTAAGCAGTCGTGGAATCCACTGAGCAGCAACTTTGTGATAGCCTAGACTATGAATGATGGAATGAACAGTTCCCACGCTGATGCTCAACATTTGAGATAGATAGTTCTCTAACTGTGATGCGCCTACTTGCGCGTAAAGCAGTTTCCAGCTGTCTCCCATTTTCATCTGACGCTGCAACACGTGCAGGTCCGGGACGGACCAAATCTTTAGTGGATTCTCTTCTTTGTCGAAATTTATTGCACCATTCAACCACTGCCGTATGAGAATAACTATAGTCACCATATACAGCTTTCATTCTAGTATAAATTTCCATTGGCTGACGCCCCTCAGTGGTCAAAAACTGAATAACGGGACGCAGATTGCATTTGGACGGATTTTCTATCATAGATGCCATTTTTCAACTCAGTCACAACGCTTAGAAAAGAGCAAACTGCAAATATTTTTTTACAGACGCGTCACTAGTACTTAAACAGATAATATAAACAAATGAATTCCGTTGCCATGGCGGCGAAGTCACGGCTGTGCAGATCAAACGTGTTTATATTGAACAATCCTCATATTTATTATTAGAAGATGAAGTATCAAACGTTTCTACAATAACAAAGCTGGAAGCTTTCAGTATACCGTACTTTAGAAGCGACGTATGCTTACGTGTAACAAGAGTTGTTATCTGTACGTGTATGGTTACACGTAATACTAAAGGGGTCACATATGTTCAGTACTTAGTAGAGTAACGCCTTTGTTGACGTGTTTGTTACACGACACTAACGTCTCAACCACAACAGACAGCTGGTTACGTTGTAATCACACAACTGGCTACTTTGGGTAAGTACTGTTAGTCGAATGCCTTGCGTTGTATGTAACTGTACTCAGAACGTCGCGTAATATCTGTAACGACATATTACGTTTATGTCGGCTTACAGGTCTCAGAAGTATTTTTACATCATCATCATCATATCTTTTTTGCTCGAGGGCAGGTCTTACAGGACATGCTCTCCCCAAGTTTTCCTATCCTGGGCTAGTCTCTTCATTTTATGATATCTCATCAGTATATCGTCTATTATCTGGCTTCTCCTTCGACATCTTCGTCATCTCATTCCGCTTTTCATTCACCAGTACCTCCAGTGGTGTTGCCATCGCATTACATTGTGTTTGCCTCATACAGTGTCCCAAACAATGTTTCTTTTTGCAGTTGATTACATCCAATAATCTACTTTCTTCTTCTACTCTTCCAACCTCGTTCGTCACACTATTCTTCAAGGAAATCCTTTCCATACTTCTGCACGTTCGTATCTCGAAAACCTCTAACTTCCTCTCCTTTCCTTTACTCAATGTCAATGTTTCCGTCCCGTATAGGACCAGTTTCAAAATAAAATACTTCAACATCCTCTTTCTCAGTCTTTAGTGCCCTCACTATAACCTTTTCTTTCATTCAGGGCTTCCCTGCATAAGGCATTCCTGCATTTCACCTTTTGAGTAAAATGCGTATCCTCTCTAAATAAACAACACAAATCTTGCATATTTCTTCTTTCATACGTATTTTTTTTCTAATATTATTAGAATATTTCCTTGAACTAAATAACATTTTTATTTGAAGGAAATATTGTTTTAAAGCCTTACTCTTCACTTTTTAAAAAAAATTACAATGTTTCATTATTCAACCTATTAAAAGTAAAATGAGGCTTTTTAAACAACTTTTTAAATTTTAAATACATTTTTATTCAATTTTATTTACCAAGAGGATCCCGCAAGGCTCTCAGATTAAAGGCCGCCAACGGAAAAATATTTAATCCACCAACGTGAATATAATTTGTCCGAGATGAACATTGCCAAACTGTAAGACGTCTGAGCGGTGGGCCCGAAAGTCTTATGAAATAATGCTTACAAGACGGGTAATTATTCGAACGTTGTAGTTCGAGTTACTACCTCACAGTTACGACGAAACAGCCAGTTACATTTGAAAAATGTCAAAATCAATTAAAAATTTTATCTTGTTTGTTTTCTTCTCCGGGCCCAAGAATAACTTATCACTTACTATCTTAACTTATCGCTCCGGGCCTAAACCTTTATCACTTACTGCTTTTTGAAGTGATACTACGTCTTATGAAACCTAATTTACACTTTTATATTTCCCCCAAAGAAACACCTTATAAGAAACTGGGTGGTATTCGTTCACTACTCTATTGAAAATTTTTGTTTCAAGTGAATCAAGTAATTATCAAGTCTTTCAAGTTTTAAGCGCAAATAATTTTTATTGTGAAATAACTATGCTTAAACTCTTTTTAATAGAACTGTGGGTAGACATAAAACATTACTGTGATCAGTCGTTTTCAAATTTTCCGTCAATTGTTTCGGTTACGCCCATGTTAAAGAAGACGCCTCCGTGGGTACATGTGTGCGCGTGTGTGTGCCCGTTGCTTAGACAAAATTTATAACTTGTTATTAATAATTTTGGACTTATTTAATAAAACACGGGTGAAAACATTTCAGCTAAGGTACACACGTCCTCTTTAAAGAAATGTACGTATAATTATAATCGATTGTTTGATTGGTTATCATGGTTTCGTATAAGTTTAATTGTTTTAATGTTAATTCTTCAATCTTGTTAGCCATACTTAGACTGATTAACACAGGAATCGTTTTTGAACTTAGATTTTTAACAGCTGTTTAAAAGATAATAATGAAGTGGTTAAATTGTGGGAGCCCATGTAGGTCTAATTAGCTGGATGTCGGGTACTAGTCCAAAACAAACATTTGTTTATAGCCCACAGTTACAAATCAAAATTACCATTTTAATACATTGCCTTAATAATCTACGCCATACGCACTTAATTATTAATAGTTTCAACAGAATACTTTGATTCTGTTATAAGTTTTCTAACTCATATGATGCGTTTTTACATAAGCACACGTTGTATAAAACAGTTGCTTTTGTCTGACTCAAAAGAAAATAATTTAGCTTCCTGTTATTTATTTTACGTAAGCATATACGACTGTAAAACATAAATATTCTTAATAGTAACAAACACAGTTATTGACTTAACAATAGTTTGATAAACTTACTTTTAAAAATTTAGGTAATAATTCACTAAATTAAATGTTCGCAAAGTTTTCAGTCCTTTCAGAACTCATGGTTTAAAGGATAACGTAAATTTTATAACAAAATTATTTGCGGGGCTTAATATTTGGTTTAGATTAAATATAAAAAAATTCCCTAAACATCATATACAAAAGTATATACTACTTGAAAAAAATACCCTGTGGTTTATTGGTCTAAGTAAAATACTTGTTTTACTTAGAAGTCTTGTTTTAATAAAAAGTAGTTCTACTGTGAATGTGTGCATGCCAGTGTTAGACTATCTCCGTATTGAAATAACACGTCTAGGAATAATCGTTATTTCCTTCTGTGCTTAGGCGAAATGAGTATACAAATAATATTGTTCCAACATGGAGTGTTCAATATCGGTTTCTATTCTTTTCGGATAACGTTAATTGGGCCTGTTGTGTGTTGTATGTAGATCCGCACCAGGTTTGACGATCTATTTGTCAGCGCAATAAAAGGCAAATAGCTGCTACAAGTGTCCTATAGCAATATAGCTGTGCTACCAGATCAATATTTTACCACAAACATAGGCGGATGCTGTCAGCATTCCAAGATTAAATTTCTTCTTCTTTGCCTTTTCTCTTCTATCAGTAGAGGTGGTTTAGATAAAAATTCTACACTGTTAACGACGTTCATCTCACTCTTCGAATAGTTATAGTAGTGGTACATGTAGAAAGCAGGGGTGTATTTACGGGGGGGGGAACGATACCTGACCCCCAAAGGGTTGAAAAAGTTGACGAATTTTGGTAATATCTTAATTTTTAGGGTTTTCTAATATGCAAGCAGGCATACGATACAGCGTTAGCGTATACTTTTGAAATATGAACTTTAGAAAAATGAATGCAGTCAATAAGTATCTTGTAAACAGTGTTTCAATAACGCGTATTTTTATTGTGTCATTACCGTTTACTATAATTGGACTGGCTTCAGCCTCTTTAAACATAGTAATTATGATTGGTCTTAAATTGTTTTTTTTTTCTTTTCTATGAAGTCAAACCGACCCGGACCCCCCCCCCAATGCCAAATGCTAGATACGCCACTGGTAGAAAGTTGATATCTATGAACAGTTATGAATATTGATAATAATACTACGGAAAATTATTTATGACTTGAAGGTGACGATTTGCTGATTGTTGTTATAGAAGTGGATGGTTCATTTACGTTAGATTTGAATAAAAGTGACAACAAACATTTCACTGCTTTCTTGACCCTGGTGTTGAATTTTGTTTTGACTTCAGAAACACCATTTTTAAATAACAGCATTGTAGTTTAAGCAGTAAGTCTTACATTGTTGTCAACTGTCACAATTATAACATGAAGATGTTCATTTTATTAAAATTATTTAATGCATATAGAGTAGACGCACTGCATATTAACCTTGAATTAGGTGATCGCAAATTCATGTATGCGAGTTAGCCTTTAATAGGTTACACAAGTTTAATTTCCTTAAATTTATTCAGCTGGTTGTGTCTTACTTAATGTTGAAAACATCTACAAAACCCAAACAATGTGTTAATCCGTTAATCTGCTTATTTCTGAGATCATGCTTCGGTACCATTATTAAACAATGAAGTTAGAAGTTTTGCAAAACTACAAAACTAAAGTTTATTTGAGTTAGCTGTAACGTCTAGAAATTTAATAAACTTTATCACTTTCCGTTAGCCGGTGTTGAGTGTAATTACATAGTATTGTGATAAATAGAACAAGACTGAATGCTTGAAGTCTGCTTGTGTAGTATGTTGTCGCCTCACTTTAATAATAATGGACATATTTGTTACACTGTCTGCAGTGTCTTAGGCTCCAACCAGTACTAAATAATGTGCGAGGGTTTATCTACGGTAATGTCTTATGCCCAGCTGTTTCCTTGTAGTGTGGGTTGAAGTTAATATAGTACAAATGCAATTTGTTTAGTGCATGTTTTTAAATACATTAACAGAAAATTATCAAACGCAATTTGGAAACAATGTAGGGCATAACGATGTAGCAGTACTGCTAATTTACTCATGGGTTTTTAAGCACAGAATACACTCCTTTCCTCTAATAGTGGAGATAAACCGTTGCTAACCAGCTATGTGTAAAGTTTCGTCATATTCAAAATTTATGAATTATAAACGATACATAAATGTTTCGATTATTACAAATATTTGCAAATGTGTTAAGAGATTAAATAAATTCCCAATTAAAACAAATGTGCGTTGGTCTACATGCAAGTCATAAGTTGTGAAAGCAGTGGTGAGTTTAGATTAGTTTCATGTAGACAGTTTTTTATTCAGTAAACATTAAAAGTTAAAAATAAATTAAAATTAATAAAAAGTAAATTAAAAGTAAAAAAGTAAAACTACGAACACATATGGTAACTCTTCTGTAAAATAACTCAATGTTAACAATCCAATTAAAGCAATTCCATAAAGCCTATTTATAAAAACTTTCTTTAAAAGATATTTTGTACATTGACAGCAGTTATATACTAATTATATAGTGTAATTTAACGGTTACATAATGCTTTCCATGGGTTTCGGAGTGCACTTAAAATAGCTTGTAAGAAACCTTTGACAGTACGCTCATTGACTGTAGTGCGTACCGACCGGTACTAGAATTGTAATTCCTTTCTGGCACTTCTAATTGAAATTCCTAATCATCAGTCATCCAACACTCGCATGACTTCCATTACTTCCAGCTTAATTCTCTACCCCCATTATTTCGTGAATTTGTTTTTAGAGCGAACATTATTTGGTGTAATTTTGTTCAATATGTAAGCGCTCTTTAAAGTTAAAATTAAAAATTTTAATTATATTCTGAATTATGTTTCGTTTATAGAAGTAGGCCTACCAGAGTCTAATAAATACCATAAATCACTCACCGTTGTATCCAGTTGTCATGGGTTTATCTACATGATTACGCTGTTATTTTCACTTAACGAAAATCGGATTCATTTATGGGTTAAGGAGCCTACATTCAGTGTAAGTACGTATAACATATTACTAAAGGCCGTGACAACAGTTACATTCAATTGTCGTTCCTCGCCGTATTACCGACGAATCGTTTGTGGGTTAAGCAGCCTACATTCAGTGTAAGTACGTGTAACATGTAATTACTAAAGCCCGTGACAGCAGTTACATTCAATTGTCGTCCCTCGCTGTATTACAGACGAATCGTTTGTGGGTTAAGGAGCCTACATTCAGTGTAAGTACATGTAACATATCATTACTAAAGCCCGTGACAGCAGTTACATTCAATTGTCGTCCCTCGCCGTATTACAGACGAATCGGTTGTGGGTTAAGGAGCCTAAATTCAGTGTAAGTACGTATAACATATTATTACTAAAGGCCGTGACAACAGTTACATTCAATTGTCGTTCCTCGCCGTATTACCGACGAATCGTTTGTGGGTCAAGGAGCCTACATTCAGTGTAAGTACATGTAACATATCAATAGTAAAGCCCGTGACAGCAGTTGCTTTCAATTGTCGTCCCTCGCCGTATTACAGACGAATCGTTTGTGGGTTAAGGAGCCTACATTCAGTTTAAGTAAATGTAACATATCATTACTAAAGCCCGTGACAGCAGTTACATTCAATTGTCGTCCCTCGCCGTATTACAGACGAATCGTTTGTGGGTCAAGGAGCCTACATTCAGTGTAAGTACATGTAACATATCATTACTAAAGGCCGTGACAGCAGTTACATTCAATTGTCGTCCCTCGCCGTATTACAGACGAATCGTTTGTGGGTTAAGGAACCTACATTCAGTGTAAGTACATGTAACATATCATTACTAAAGCCCGTGACAGCAGTTACATTCAATTCTCGTCCCTCGCCGTATTACAGACTATTCGTTTAACCATCAATGTATGTTGTAAACGCTTCACCTGTAATGTGATCTGCACTTCAACTGGACAAGAGACTTGTGTCTTAATATAAAGCACTTTTCTGCAAATGGTACGTTTATTGTAAGCAATGATGACTAATGACAAACTGAATATTTCATTCTTCTACAGTGCAATCTCAGTAATCCGACGTATGTACCAAGGGATTGCCGAAAAATTCGTAGGCCCTGTATGGAAATGAAACGAATTTAGTAACTTCTGCTAAGAACATAAAATTTTCAGATTGTAACTTAACGTAACATTGTAAATACAAGTCTATAATAGAATATAATTAGACTAATAAGTTCCATGAGCTGTAGAAGTCGTTCGTTATTTGCAAGTACCAAGTACATCCATTGTTGAATAAAATTGGATATTAAACAATTTTCCAGTTGTCAGAAAAATTTGTGAAAATAATTTTCTACGATGGTTGTTTAGTAAAGTAACAATTGCTGAGCTATCATACAATAAACATTAAATATTCTAAACAAACGGACTTTTGATAAAATTCACTGTAGACTGACACCCGGCTATATTTTTATAATTTTTTTATTTTTAACCCTAGAGTTTCAAATTTTTTTTTAATTTCCAAAAACTAACATTTCATTCAAACTGTAGTTAAAATTCCTTTTAATTTGATACTTCATATGATTTTTTTGCCGCAGCAGTGTGACTGCCTACAAACGAAAACACGATTTCTTTCTATGGATACACTACTCCAGTACTTCGTACATAATTACGTAAATCTCTTTTAATTACGCTTTAGTTACAATCAATTTGGGATATTTTAAACATTTTGGACTCCCTCAAGTTTTTGCCTTCACCACCTTATTTTATCGGGATCAAACTCAAAAACAATAGAGTTCTCTAGTGTAGGACTATTGACACGCATGCTAACAACTATTTTTGAGTTTCACAAAAATCGGCGCAAAAGTTATTCTGAGAACTCAAAAGGGGCCTACAGACAAATGACTAAATGTCAAGTTAAAACTGAGAACACTTTGTTTGATATTAACCGTATTGTTTACACTCACAGCAATTAATGTTTTTTTTAGACTGAATACAGTAATACATACAGTAAAATTATTCATTTGTAAGTAACTATTTGAGTTTCCTGCAGGTCTTCTATATAATATCTTCAAATAAATACAATTGCAAGTGGGTTTACTTTCACCTGACATACGTGTCACACAAATTATTCTGTATCTTCAGAGGTTTGTTTGAATTGTAACTGTCTGAAACGTACGTCAGGTGAAAGTAAACCTACTTGCAGTGTATTTATTTGAAGATATTACATACAGTACAATATAAGATATGTGCAATCGTAGAAACACATACGAACTAATTAATTGTTTGTGTTCAGTTCTAAAGTGATCGTTTTGTTTACAACTTGATTTTTGTTGTATCATTATTTATATAAAGTTTTTTTTGTTTACACCTCAGGACGATCTTAATTTCTTAAGTGTTGTGTTCTTGATTAGAGATTCCCGATAGTGTAATGTAAGTGGTATATATAGTGTAATTAAGAGTCCGTGTTTTAATTTGTACTGGCAATATTGTATTAATCCTTAAGTTCAAAAGTTGCATAACAAAACTCTTCCCCTTTGTGTTTTTTTTTTTTTTTTACATACTATTCGTGTAAAATATAACGTAATGACTTACGACGTCAGTATTTTTAACAATTCATTCCAGCAGCACTTTGTCTTGCTGCTGTCTACAACATTGCCTTGGCGTTTCTGCTTTTTTTGCTGATTAATTTTTAGATGTTAACGCTTTTGAAAAATGTTTTATCTTTTGTAGCGACCAATCTGAAATGAATATAAGTATAAACCATGACATTACTATTGTGAAATTGCGTTACATAATGGTGTTGTTTGTTAAGTTGATACAATTAATTTATAATGTTTGTTTTTAAAACTTGTATAAAATAAATTAAAGTATGAGTCAAGACTTTCCAAATAATTTTGTTCAATACATATTGTGTCACTCAAGTGCGTTGTGGCAGAAAGTAAAGTTTCAGTTTAATGAAGTTCCGTTATGTTAAAATGAAAGACTCTCCTTTCACGAATTTCACAGGAACTTCTTGCGTTAATGAAGACTTTCGTGCGCTTTATAAAGAGAATGATGTGGTCACCTCACGCCTCAAACTTCTTTAATTAGCCTCTCCATTCATGAGCACAATGGAGGGTGAAAATCGCCTACGAAAAGCTTCCAGAACCCGCGTTTACCGGATTCTTTCTCTGCCTCTGTCTCTCTCACTCTGTTCCCTGCTCCTTTCTTTCTTTCTTTATTTCTTTCTGTTTCTGCCCACCTCCCTCTCTATGGCTATATACCTAACTATTAGCTTTCATAGGCAAATAAATTTAGGTTTGTCATTTAACAGAAAACAATGAATTCTGATATAAATGGAATATAGAAATATCACATGATTTAAATGTTGTTTTCCATGCTTATTTACGTATTTACCTGTGTTTGTTTTTACTACACTGAAGTACAGTCATATCATCACGAACGTAATATAACATTAAATGTCTATTAATTTAAGTAATAAATTACTTTTATAACTAATTCCATGCGTGTGTACATATTGATACATATTGCTCGTATTTATATTATTTTTATGAAAGAAACACTTGGATTTTTCAAAATATAATTGTTATTTGCAAATAAAAATAATTACGAATAATTAAATGAAATTACTTTTCAATCAGCGAGTTTCAGTTTTCCGTAAAAAAAAGCGTTGACGCAGAACTGTGCACTAAATTTATGCTAGTCTCACATGAGCTGCAGTCTCATACGTAGAAATCTCAAGTTAATAACCTTACACATAAATTTTAAATTTAATTATTTCAGTGGTATATTAAATGACGATTCGTTCGGTGTAGAGGACGCAGTAAAATGCCAGAATATGTGAATGAGTTTTAAGATGCACCCGATTAAATCTTAATTAACTCTTCGAACTTGAATTATTTCTCATATAAATAACACGGAAATCTGAGATACAAATAGAATTTAGTGTTTACTATTGTCTACCGTTTAATACGTGTTATATTATAAAACATCGCTTGTTAAGTAGGTTTTGCGAATAACATACAGTTTTTGAATTAACATCTTTTAATCTAACTTTATGCCTGATTTCTCTTTTCTTTTTATTGTATAAATTGAAAACACTAATTAAACATCTACTGATCTATCTGAATCCAATTATCCCTTACTAATACTATTTTTAGGCGCTTAAACGATATTTAAAGAATGTTTGGGTAATTTTCCGTAAATTATGTGATTAAAAAAGATAGAGGTATGTAATAATTACATACAGAGTAGTGCAAAACATTTTTGGATTGCTCCCTTAGCAATATGACTGGCTATATCAAAAGACACAAAAACACTATTTACTTTTATGGATACAGTATTCCAGTACTTCATACGTAATTACGTAAATTTATTTTGCGCTTTCGTTATAATCAAATTAAGACCGAATTAACAGTCACCTTCACTTACAAGTAAACGTAGAGTGGGCCTAAGTGCGTTGTTCTTCACAGATTTCAAATTAAATAAATTACCTTATTTATTAAACAGAACGTGACTTGGACCATATTTAACAATGTTTAAATTCAAATTAAAGTTATGACGGAAATGAGATTGGTTTACACAACTGCGTCTATCAACACAGAAGCATAACTTAGCGTACTTGTGAAGTAGAGAAAGGTGGAAATAAAATTATAAATAGGAGACTTGGCGAAGTCCGATTACATTAACATATACTTTGTAGTTTAGTTAACTGTAAAAGAAAGTTTTTCCTGAATATGCAACTGGCTGAAGGATAACAGAAAAAACTACTTGTGCGAACTTTAACGGATTATTATAACAACTTTTTGTATTCAAAGTAACGTATCCAAGTCTATGGATAATTTAAAAAAGAAATAATTTGGAAATTAGTGCAATTTTGTGAGTATCGGAGTTAACAGATTTAATTTCTACTTTAACTTGTACCGGCATAAGTAGAGGTAATGTTTTCTACGTCTACAAAACAACATCAATTTTTAATAAATACAAACATTTTTTCAGGTCACCATGAATTTTGTAAGTTTACAGTACTCAATTGTATATTTGGCCTGTCTACATATTATTCTTACATGATATGAATCATTATTGTAAAAAGAAACTGTTATTTCAAGATGCGATTCTTGTAAGCTTTCGAAATAACACAATCTACTCGATATCTTGTTTTCAAATAAAGTAAACAAAAATATTTAACGGATAACACATAAGTTATTTTTATATAAAGGTTTACACAACTTTCTTAATTAAAGTTCTGATATTTTTATAGGTATGGATTTCATATAGGATATTATTTTATGGATATGGGGTTGGTAAATATTTTAATATAATGTTAGTTTAATATATATATATATATATATATATATATATATAAATTGAGTTTAATATTATTCTATATTATCAAGTTATATGACTTCTAATATCATTTGTCATAATTTTACAATAATATAATTATAAAATTATTATATAATAATAAATTATATTATTTGAAGTAATATCACTTTTTAATATATAATAATCTTAGTCAAGAAAAGGCCTCCTGCTTGAAACTAGTGGAGTTACTTATAAAGATATTGCGTACAGTAACATCAGTTAAAAGATTTAATATGCAAGTTTTTAATGAAAACCTTCCATGGGAAGCGATGGAAACGGCGACTTCTAATTCACCAGGAAAACAGCCAGGCTGTCCTGGATAAAACAGGAAGGAGGTAATGGGACTTGTGCTTGATACTAGTCGTACTAGTCGTTGTTTGAGAACTGAAAGAAGAAGATATTGAAAGTGAGTTGACTGCGTGAATTTTACAAGACGGGTTTCATGATAAGAGCTCTCACAGTACAGCTCCCTTTGCGGACGTTGTCTTCTGAACAAACCATAAACGATTTCAGTATTAGTAAAACCACTATCCGTGCTGTAAGACCGTGGTCTTCCATTTTCTTCTACGCTTCTACAGATGTTTCGCCCTCAAACATCTTTACGAGTCAACATCTTTACGACGTCGGCCGTGAAATACTAAGGAACAGATTGATTTCAGTACATTAGAAGTGAATTCGGTTCACTGTTCGACTAACAATTTATAAGTGCATAAATAGGGTTGACAAAGCGTACTATGACAGCTACCAAACACTCAAGTCTCACTCGTTAGATTCACCAAGCGAAGGACTATTTACCGTTGTACGAATCAATAACTGCCGATCCTAATAAAATATATCGTGTTTATTTTTCGTCAAGTTGTTGGTATATTTTTAAAAAATCGGTTGAAAACAATAGGTTTAAAAACGTTTGTAAGAGCTATCAAACACTTTTAACAGTTAATAAACAAACGCATCCCTAATGTTTTAAACGAGTTCAAGCTTATTACTTTTACGATATTGATTGATGACTCGTTCACAATATATGATTACTAGGCCACCAAATAATCTTGGTTTTTAGATATATAGAAAACCTCCTTTTACAGATACCGTTATACATAAACAGTCACTAACGTCATGGCACATAAAATTAAGCAGTTTTCATGCAATGGTTAATCGTCTCCTCCTAGATTCTTTATCCAAAGAAAATTTTAATAATGAAGTTGATATTATAAAAACCATAGCAGAAAATACCGGTTATGGCAAAAGAATAATAGACTCTTTAATTTTAAGAAAGAGAAGGAAATTATTTTAAAAGAATTTTATTCCCTAGAGACAGATCAGTGTAACAAAAAATGTCATGTAACAAATTACATTCAGTTTGTAACAGATAGGATCAATAATAGTGTTACGACGGTCTACTTGATCGTCGTGGGTACAGTGGAAACAAATAAGTACAAGACCCCAATTAAGTCACTAATCACACCTTTAATTTTTACAGTAAAACAGTTCGTAATTATCAACACAGTCTACTACAACAAATCATATCAAAATTGTTCACACGCAATACAATGTCACTAACATTAACATAATTGTATTACAATAAATTTTAATAATACCGCCCGATTATAAAACACAATACTTCACTAATAACTACTTGAACATACACAGTAATATCGCTACTATAACTCTCGAACCGCACTATCCAAAATCGCAACTGATACTGAAAAACTAAGGCCGCTACCGCCATGTATTTATAGTCCCGCTCACACCAGAAGCTTCCAAACTGCGTCTTATCTCTCGTGTGAACTACGTAATTAACTGCGGCCTTGACACAGGCCGAGCGCCCGAGCGAAGCACGACACAGTCGACAAGATTCTCGCAAAATGCGTCTAGCAGCACGTACGCCACACGCTTACATTCTGGATCTCTCTGGAACGTTCGATAAAGACGTAGGTTGTTCTGTGATGTCGTAACACTGCCTCCTCCTTAAGCCTGTTCGTCCCGAACTGGCAAACCGTCTCTAAAGTTGTACTTAGCCAGGCGATCCAGGTGGACGACCTTGAACTTTCGCTGTCCTTCCTGTTGGCTCCGATAAACAACATCGTTAATTCTTTTTTCACAATGTAGGGTCCTTCCCAGTTAGACTGAAGATTAGGTGAGCGACCACGACGACGCTTTGGATTGAGCAACCAGACCTGATCTCCTTCTTGGAAACCCACACTATTGCTGCGAATGTCATACCGAGTTTTCATTTTATCACTGGCAATCTTCAGCAGTCCTCTTACCAAGCGATTCATTTCTCACAGTTGGTTTTCTAATTGCGAGGAATATTTCTGCGGTCCTTGTGACTGAGTCTCAGGTGATCCAAACATTAAGTCCCCAGGAAGACAAATCTCCCGCCTAAACATCAATTTTGCTGGAGTCATGCCGGTTGTGTCGTGTACTGATGATCTGTACGCCATGAGGAATAGTGGTATACGTTGGTCCCAGTCTGTTTGGTTCTCATCAACAACCTTCAAAAGATGCTGCTCAAGTGTCCTATTGAATCTCTCAACCATCCCGTCCGACTGAGGATGCAGAGGCGTTGTCCTGGTCTTTCGAATTCCGAGTAGACGGCATAATCTTTAAACACTCCTGATTCGAAATTTCTCCTTTGATCCGTATGGATTTCCATAGGGGATCTATAACGGCAACAGACGTTGTGAACTAACTGCTTTACCGCAGTGGTAACCTCCTGATTTGGAATTGCATAGGCTTCCACCCACTTAGTAAATTACTCACCTACAACCATGATGTACCGGTTTCCATCGTCAGTAAATGGGAATGGTCCAGCAATGTCTATGCCAATTCTCTCGGAAGGTAGTCCAACGTTATACTGTCTCATTTTCCTCTGCTTCTGGTTTGTGGGCCCTTGCTTGCAGCACATATTTTACACGTCCGAACCCATTCCTCTACGTCGTGGCGAAGATGAAACCAATAGAATCGCTTCCGTATTTTGTCAAGGGTTTTGTTAACGCCAAGATGGCCTCCAGATGTTCCATCATGAATCTCCTTCAAAACAGACTGCACTTTACTTCGGTGAACTATCAACTGCATGACCACGTCTCGTCCATCTGCACTTTCCCAAGCCCTCTTCAGCAATCCGTTTTCTAAGGTGAGAGATTCCCATTGTGCCCAGCAGCCCTTCAGCACTTCGGAATTATGGCAGATATCTTGCCAATCCGGGCGGCCACCTTCCTCTTTTAATGTCAAGATCGGTCCAATGTCTTCATCAGTCATCTGTTCTTGTCGAGAGTCTTGTGTTGTCCAGCCGTCAGCCAGGAAATCTACAGTGATGGCTTGAAAATGTTCGCTTCAGTTTTGTTCTTGCTTTCTGTGGCAATGTCGACAGTCTTCCGGGCACGGTCTTCGTGATAAGGCATCTGCATTACCATGGAGGCGCCCCCGCCGATGTTGTACCTTGAAGCTGCACTCTTGCAGACGTTCGAGCCACCTTACCAACTGTCCTTCCGGATTTTTAAATCTCAAGAGCCATGCAAGCGCGGCATGGTCGGTACGTAGTGAAAACTCTCGCCCATAGAGGTATTTATGGAAGTGCTCCAAAGCTCTGACAATTGCCAACAATTCTCTCCTTGTAACACAATAATATCTCTCTGGTTTATAAAGCGCCTTGCTGTAATACGCTATTACTTGTTCTTCACCGTTCTGCACTTGAGACAAAACTGCTCCTAGATCAGTATTGCTTGCGTCTGTGTCTACGATGTACTTCCCTTCGGAAGCTGGAAAAGCGAGAATAGGTTGGGAACATAATGCAATCTTCAGAGTCCTAAATGCTTGGTCACACTCTCTTGACCACTGGAAGTTTCGTTTATTTTCCGTTAGCTCATGTAGTGGTTCAGCAATAGCAGCGAAGCCTTTCACAAAACGTCGGTAATATGAGCATAACTCCAGGAAACTCCGAACTTCGTGTTTACTCTTCGGAACTGGCCAGTCTATTACGGTGTCTACTTTATTAGGATCCATTCTAACACCCGCTGCCGAAAACCAGATGGCCCAGATACTGTACTTCCTTCTGGAATAGAGAACACTTCTTCGGACTCAGCTTCAGTTGTGCACCGTGAATTCTAGTTAGAACTTCCTTAAGGTTTTCCAAATGATCTTCGAAAATCTTCCCGATCACTATGACATCGTCTAAGTAAACAAGGCAAGTTTTCCACGTCAGGCCTCGGAGTATCAGGTCCATCAATCTCTCAAATGTTGCCAGTGCATTACAGAGTCCAAATGGCATGACGTTAAATTGGAATAAGCCACTTGGGGTCGAGAAAGCAGTCTTTTCCTTGTCTTCTTGATTAAGACCTACTTGTCAATATCCACTCTTCAGGTCCAATGTGGAAAACCACTGTGCTCCGGACAACGTGTCGAGTGTATCGTCAAAGCGAGGTAATGGATAGCAGTCTTTCTTTGTAACGTCATTTAACCTCCATTAGTCTACGCAGAAACGCTATCAGAACCATCCTTCTACGGTACCAGCACTACAGGAGAAAACCAAGCACTTGACAATGGTTCGATTACTCCCTCTGTCAACATATCCTGTACTAACCGAGACATTTCCTCTTGTTTAGATAATGGAGGCTTTCGAGGAGGTTGGCGTATCGGTGTTGTGTCCCCGGTATTGATGCGATGTTGCACAAGAGAGGTTCTTCCCCAATGACTGTCCCCGAACTGCAAAACAATCTTTGAATTCGTGTAAAAACTCTCTGAGTTCTTTTACCTCACCACTTGAGAGGTCGTTAGAAGATCTGTTCAATAATTCTTGCAGTTCCTTTGGTAATTTAGAAGTATCCGTAGCACTGGATCTTCGTCGCGTTATTCCAGCAACCCAGGCCACAGGAGTCAATTTGCCTAGGAGCGTATTGCTTCGTAAAGTGATAGCTTGATCCAAAATAATCGCCACTCTAATAGGTACATTTCCGGTTTCGTCAGGTTTTACTAAACGTCTGGCAATTAGTATGCCCGGTGTGCTGACTACCTGGGGCTTCGAATATAGAGCACTGGTTGCCCCTAGTATCTACATCGGTTCTAACCATGATGATCTTTTCGGAGTTTGGCGGAACAGTTACGGCCACTTGGTTTGTGACGTCCATCGATTTTTCTGTTGTCGTCATTGTTGATAGCATTACCTCTTCGCCTCCGATTCTCAAGACATTTTTCTTGAAGTCGACTATAAATCCGTATGCGTTCATAACGTCGACACCAAGGATTGCTTCATTCATAATGTCTGCAACAAGTACTTGATGATTAAACTCAAGTCTACCGAGGCGTAGGTGTATCTCCACTTTTCCATACACTTTTACAGGCCGTCCAGTAGCTGTTCGCAAGCTGCAAGAGCACCAGTTTGGCTTGAGATATTTCACCACGTCGGGGCGCTTTATTCTGTGGCTCCGACCGTCGGGTCTCTGTTCCTTGTTCTTCTTCCTCATCGTCTGTGCCTGTCGCGATCTTTTAGCGCGCGAATTTTATGACTTGTCCAACCAGACGCTGATTTGGCGGCCTCAAATTGCAAAGCATGTACCAGGGCATCCTCACTGTTCTGGTGTCTTGCCATTCGTAACACTTGCTGTAGTTCGTTTTCTCGGACACCGGCAGTAAATGACTGCATCGCAAAACTCGTTCGGAAATCTTCTGGCGCTTCAGGATAGGCCAGTCTAATTAGTCTGTCGATACTTGCTTCAAACTCTTGAAGATTCTCCCCTGAATGCTGTCGTCTTGCTCTCAACTAGGTGCAGTACACATCTCGCAAATGTTTATCACCATACCGTAATTCTAGAGCTTTTACCAACTCGGCATAGTTGTTCTGGCTGTCAGGTGGCACTTTCTGTAGTAGTTCTGCCGCAGGCCCTTTTAATGCGAGAACGAGTAAAACAGCCTTGTCTTTCTCCGTCCAATTATTTGCGCATGCAGCAGCTTAAAATTGGCGGAGGTACGTTGCCCAGTGACTGCTTCCGTCAAAGGTTGGAGCTTTGACATGGACTGTACCTATTGCAGGCAAAGTTACTTTCTCTATTGACTTATTTTCTGCGTCTTTTTCTTTCTTTATCATTGGTACAGTCTGTTCGCAAAATTATTTTGGTTGTAATTTCAAACGCTGCTCGACTTCATTTTTAATCTGCTTTTTTATATTTGTAAACAAGTCTTCTACTGCAGATATTTTTGTTGACATAGTTTCTTCAACACTCGAGACAGATTTTTCTACTTCAGCTACTTTTAATGTCATTGATTCTTGTACCTCTGATATTTAAGTAACTTGTTTATTAAGCTCACCTCGTAGGAGACACAATTCTGCGATACTGTGTTGTTGGATCTGTTTCTGCTCCTGTATTAATGCTTTGATGTCTTCTGTTTCACGCTTCCGTTCCTCTGCCTCTAGCAGGAGGGTTTTCTGTTTCGCTTCCTCTTCTCGTTTTTTCGTTTTTCTGCTTCTTCCGCCTCTTGTCTTCGTTCTTCTTTTTGTCGTCTTTCTGCTTCTTCCTGTGTCTGCCGCAGCAGTGTTTGGAAAGCTTCCATCATCTGACTGGGATCCATGTTTACCAATTAATTACGAATCACACTCGTCTTGTAAAATGGGTCCACTGTTTCCACTGTTAACCGTTCTATCCCACTTCTGACACCACTGTTACGACGGTCTACTTGTTTGTCGTAGGTACAGTGGAAACAAAATAAGTACAAGATCCCAATTAAGTCACTAATCACACCTTTAATTTTTACAGTAAAACAATTGGTAATTACCAACACAGTCTACTACAACAAATCTAATCAAAATTGTTCACACGCAATAAAATGTCACTAATATTAACACAATTGAATTACAATAAATTGTAATTAACCGCCCGATTATAAAACACAATACTTCACTAATAACCACTTGAACGTACAGTAATATCGCTACTATAACTTTGGGACCGCACTATCCAAAATCGCAATTGATACTGAAAAACTAAGGCCGCTACCGCCATGTAAGTCCCGCTCACACACCAGAAGCTTCCAAACTGCGTCTTATCTCTCGCTCGTGTAAACTACGTAATTAACTGCGGCCTTGACACAGGCCGAGCGCCCGAGCGAAGCCCGGCACAGTCGAGAAGATTCTCGCAAAATGCGTCTAGCAGCACGTACGCCACACGCTTACATTCTGGATCTCTCTGGAACGTTCGATAAACACGTAGATTGTTCTGTGATGTCGTAACAATAGATTAAAAAGCATAGTCTTAACATGGTATGAGTAAACAAACGTAATCTTTTTTTCATTAGTAGTAAACAATAAAGAAAAGTCAACATACTAGAGAAAAATGGAGTTTATAATATACACTGTGCAGAATGCGATTGTATTTATGTCGGACAATGTGTGTGTGCTTTGAAAAATCGCATTTCTCAACATAAGGAACCGATTTAACTAACACAGCCAATACAAGTTTTACAGAGCATTGCTTACAAAACAATCACTTCACAGATACAAAAAACATAACACCACTGCGCAACATAAAAAAAAGGTAAAAAAATTGATTTTTTAGAAATTCTAGAAATTAGAAAAGCAATCAAAAGTAATAAAAATTTAACAAACCAACAAACTGAATTTGTGCATTCCCTTTAATAAAAGTTGTTATTTAGTTTAGTTAATTTTTATATTTTGACTTCCTATTATACTTAGTTTTTATAAACACTTGACGTTCCCTCACTAGTTCCTCCACCCCCTCCATCATACACACGTCCGGATATACACCCTAAACACATGTTCACCACCCTTACATTCTTTATTAAAAGTTGTTATTTAGTTTAGTTAAGTTTTATATTTTGCCTTCCTATTATACTTAATGCTTATAAACACTTGACCTTCCCTCACTAGTTCCTCCACCCCCTCCATCATACACATGTCCGGATATACACCCTAAACATATGTTCACCACCCTTACATTCTTTGCTTAGTTGTTCCTTGATCTCTTTCAGAATAGCTTAATAAGCTGTCAGATGTAAATAATAAACTATTAAACTTACCAAGTGTTTGTATATTTAAAAAAAACCTTTTTATTACTTTCTTCTTCTTCTTCTTCTTCTTCTTCTTCTTCTTCTTCTTCTTCTTCTTCTTCTTCTTCTTCTTCTTCTTCTTCTTCTTCTTCTTCTTCTTCTTCTTCTTTTCTTCTCCTTCTCCTTCTCCTTCTCCTTCTCCTTCTCCTTCTCCTTTTTCTTCTTCTTCTTCTTCTTCTTCGTTACATCTCCTCTTTTATCGACGTCGTTTTCTACTGCCTTCTTATATTACACTCTCTCTGACTACTATGGAGGTATGGCTACCGTACCTCGAAGGAAACCCTTTCAGCAGCAATTTCTCTATTCGAATCTCTTTGTTAAACACCCATAAAGCAACGACGTCTTTACATTACAATTTTCGACTGGCTTTTTAGCGAGCTGACTTCGGTTAAAGAAATGTAATCCTCGCTCTCTTTTCGTTCACGACATTCACAAGGAATTAATCTGACGGTCCAGGGGAGCTAGTTTGTTTCGTGCTACCTGCTATCCACTATGAGCAGATAGTCTATAAAGTCGTTTCAGGGTCCTTGCTGTAGACGAGGGAGAGAGGTCCCGATCATGGTGACAAGATCATCAGTCACCATAGGCATAGCGAGATAAAGAAAATGCCACTCCTCGAAGCCGCCAGGTGAACCAGCGTGCATCTTAACATCCTGAAGCATCGCTGACCCCGTAGAGCACGTAGACTTCAAGACCTCCGACACACACACCCCACATTTCAACCAGAGTGCTTCTCGATGCCAAGTCAGTCTTTGAAAATGGTGGAAACATTCCATTTACTAAATCAGTGAGCAGCAGTGCACAGATGGTTATTTGATTTAAATGAAACTCTAAATTCTTGTAAAAACATTGCCGTAAAGATATCAGAAGTACAGTGTTTGGTTCCTTAACAGTTTAATGTTTTATTTAAGTTTTATAACTTTCAAAATTGAAATTGTAATGAGAGAGCAAGACGTAATCTGTTGAAAGCTGCAGTTAAACTTTTCCTATAATTTAATTGTAATTATTAACTGAAACCCAATTTTGAAGACTGAATAGAATTTTATAATGTTTTAAAAGGATTCAGAATTTAAAGGAAGATTGAAAATTATAAATTATCAGTAACATTTTAATTGTTTAAAGGTTGTACTTAAACCTTCATGTAATTAGTTATAACTTACTGCTGTAATTCATATTCTGTTTAAACTTATAAAGGATCCATTCTTTTATTACTTGAGTAACCTATTGCTAACTGTATCTGCTAATGATCATTCATACAGAGTACATATAAATCTACATATATTTGTATGAAACTATACCCATGAGCAGTAATTTGTTGTACATTTTTAATGATCAAAGTTTGGTTAGAACCAGCCCTGTGATTACACACTTATATTTGTGAATTATATAATTAACTGCTAAAGGATCCACCTGTTATGTGCTTGATGAATTCTTGTTTAAATAACATTATTATTATTATGAACACATATTCTGTGTATGTATATATAGATATGTATGTGTGTAGATATTTAAAACAAATATCTCCAAAACAGCCCGAGTCCGACCATGATGGTCCGGTCTCAAACAACAACAACAACAACAAAAACACAAAAGGAAAGTTAAGAGCTGGTTTTGAAATTTAAATATTAATCTAAACTCTGATTGTGTATTAAGTTGTATAACGTTGATATGAGGAAATTCAATAAAAGTTGTTATTGTTAAACAAGCGTTTTATTGCAAGTCCTGTCACCGTGGGCTCCAGCCATTTTTTGCTTCATCTAGGCCAATGGTCTAGTTTTAAATGTTTACGTAACGGCCGTAGCCGTTACAATATGTCAAGACGGCGTTACTATTTCTATAATTGAAACAATCATTTTGTGCCTGCAACAGGCAAGACAGGCTTCAGCCTCTTTTAATGAAATACGGTTGGTAATAATCAATACACTGTAGCTTAACTGGTCACAACCAGTCAGTTGTTGTTAATTACGAACGACAATTCAGTACTCGACACAATTCACTGTACACAAAGGTTTCCGCAAAACAGTTAACGCGAGGGTAGCAAGTTACACAGATCACAGAATAAAGAGCTCATCGCAAATTTTAACGTAAAGTTTTGCCCTGAATACACGAATATACTCGCCCACATAAGCTCATACTGCGCATACGACATGATCTGTACGAATGGCACATAAAGTAGTTACATCGTTATGTAGAATCACACGTGTTAGAATAACATACCGCCGATTACTAGGCCCAGCGTGCTCCGTTTAACGATTTGTCGATATATTTAAAGCGTTCCTGACAATTTCAGGAGTATCATATTCTTACATTTTTCTTTTTAAATAAATTTAACTGAAAAATTATAAGCCAGTTGAAGTAATTTTTAATTCCTGAAATCGTTTTAAACTATCACTTAAACTGTATGGTTATTAAAAGAAAAGAAAAGAAAGAGTTTTAGTAATATTTTTTTTCCTATTTGTATCGGCCATCTGAGGACCACATGCCAATGTTAATACTTTATTCCTTATTATTTTCTTTTTCTTCAATATTCTTTCATCTTATCACTATGTCTCTTTTTTCTGTCTTCAGTCTACTTTGAATCTGCGTTTTTCCCTCTCCTACCCTGGACTCCTTCTATGTTTATCACTTTTACGCGAAAAATTTCTCTTTCAATTGCTCCTTCTGCGTTTATAATATTTTTTCCTAAATCCTATTTGACTGCTTTAACGCAACCTGATGTTGACTTCTTTCCTCGCAGATATTTGAAGATCTTTTTTCTAACCTATTGTTGTTTATTCGATGTAAATGTCTAAAAAATACTAGTCTTCTTTTCCTGTGTTACATTTCCTGTTTTATTTACTGTACTTTGATATATTTCATAATTAATTTTTTTATTAATGATGTTTTTGAAACATTATAACTTATTTTTAATAAGTTTTAATTAGTTGGTAAATGTTATTCATTTCCAGTTTAAATGTTTATGTACTATATCGTCACTAACTTGTTAGGTTAAGATGACTGGTAAGCTAACTACTTCACAAGAATTATGTCAATTCACTTTTTGGCCCGTGAAAATTCTTTACTTACAGAGAATACGCAGTTTTTAAGTCGCGTCATAGGATTAAGATTTTAGACTTCATTAAAAGTTAAACTTTATTTAAAATTCATAAAGTATACTGAAACGACTCTGTCATACTAATTCAAGGCTAACTCAAAAACCATTTTTAAAGTTTTACAACAAAAAAAGTGAATTTACGTTACGTTGCTAAGATTATAAATATTTCTTTAGTACCAAGTTGTCGAATGAAGTATTTTTTGTAATTAAAAGACTGAACATAATCAAGGTGGTAACGTAATACCGCGTATTGACGACGGGTTACGGGTTATTATGTGAACGTGCACGTTTTTGTGTTCTACTGAAGTGGATCACGGATGTACCGTAGTTATCAGACCTACGACACCGTTAGTAAACGGGCATCTGTACGCGACACTAATGACTCTGACAGCTGATTATGTGTAACCACTGATCGAAATAACTCGTGTAAGCACGTGTTAGTCGAACCTGTGTCTTTACCTGTGTGCAATTAGGCACAGAACGTTGCGAACAGTCAGTAAACTTGTAAGTAATGTTACAACTTTTGGCATGCTCAGTCGTTTAAGAAACACATTCAAATAATTTCTATTTATTCACGTTTACATAACGTGAACATACAAAATTGTAGAAAAGATTTTGGTAAGCCGTACGTTCTACTTTCATGTTATATGAATATAATTTCTTTTCTCCTCCTCCTCTCCTTCTTCTTCTTCTTCTTCTTCTTCTTCTTCTTCTTCTTCTTCTTCTTCTTCTTCTTCTTCTTCTTCTTCTTCTTCTTCTTCTTATTATTATTATTATTATTATTATTATTATTATTATTATTATTATTATTATTATTCGTCGCCTTCTTCTTCTTCTGATTATAATTATTATTAATAATGTTTTCGTTCTTTTTGTTACTATTATTATTAGTACTACTACTATTGTTATAATTATTTAAACATTCATAAAACGAATGTTTTTTTAATATTCACATAAAATAACTTGTGAGCAGAAGTTAAAGAGATTGTTTGATGAAACGGGTTCGTGTGTATGTGTGTCTGTGTCTGTGTGTGTGTGTTATAAATCAGAGGTAGGCTTAATAATGACTAGGAAAAGAAAAATACAAAATAGTAATGAGTATCACAAAATACTGAACACGTAGAACTACTCATAAACACATCATTAAATGTTGAGAATACGGACACAAAATATTAAAATAGCAACCAAATGTAAGTGGATATCATAGAAAATAAATGGGTATTGTGAGAAACCGATTAATTATACAATTTAAAAAATTGTGCCATAGGCCTTCGATATATAAACTGAACATGAAGGATTTTAGTAACATACTGACTTAAGCAATATGGCCGTTGCAGA
The DNA here is from genome assembly GCA_034769895.1 of Magicicada septendecula. Taxonomy (NCBI): domain Eukaryota; kingdom Metazoa; phylum Arthropoda; class Insecta; order Hemiptera; family Cicadidae; genus Magicicada; species Magicicada septendecula. Next base: position 804,836,245 of record CM068368.1, on the reverse strand, counting down.
TGAAGTAATAAAAATGGAAACAATTTAAAAGTTTATCTCAGACATAATTGGTCATGCAGAAAAGGAGAATAATTTTAACCGACAATGTTGAAAGTTGCACAAGATATGCCCTCAAAGCATTCAGAAAACCATGATACAAAAAATTCGTAGGTATAAAACCAAATTTTACTATAACAGAAAATACGAAAAAATTACGTAAACAAAAATGTTAAAATTTAAAATGTGTTTGCGCGCGCGCGTGTGTCTCTGTGTGTAGTACTTTATTCCTTTGTAAGTAACTCCTTGAGTTTCCTGTATGTCTCCCATGTATTACATATTATATACGTAAATAATAGGATACGAAAAATGTATAGAAAAACAGAAAAATTCTAGTAAAGCTGTGCAGTAAAATAAATGGTAATCAGACATACATACTTCAATACTGCAAATGTGCATACTTAAAACGCATGAACAATTGTGGCAATCCAGACATTTTCAAGTAAAACGATCATATAAGTTAAAATGCCAAATACATTTGTATCTGTTGTATAAATTGTTTGCAGAAACGGAGAAACATTTAAACCGACAATGTTGAAAGTTGCACAAGATATGCCCTTAAAGCATTAAGAAAACCATTTGTACGTATAAAACCAAAACAATTTATGTGCACCGGTATAAATACGATACCCTAGACCCACTAACTACATCGTTTGAGTAATATGCACATTTTAATCAATAAATTGTATTTAATAAAATTTCGGTATGTAAAATTATACCACTAAGGTTTCACTTATAAAGCAAAGAAACGAAACAACCGTTAACATCACGTGATCACTGAGTGACAAAACATATTTAAGCATACAATAGGACTATTATTTAAGCATGAAACAAGACTGTTATCAACATCTGTTGTTTATAAGTGTTTCCCAGAAACTACTAACTTTGATTTCTAAAAATATACTAGCTTTTGTTATCGTTAAATCCGGTATAGGAAAACCTTTTTACTTCCAAAGAACTGTAATAATTATTGTTGTTTATAACATGTTTCTCGTTAAAACGAGTAACTATTTTGTCGTCAAGGTAAGTTGCGCGTCCAATTTAACGAGACACTGGTGTTTTTTTTTCCCACGTAGTAAGAAAAACCTGAGACTTCATAGCCCTTCACTAGAGAACGCCTACTGAGGGAGATAGAGAGAGAAGAAAGGCTCTACTATACTGATTGCTTAGTTGTTGACAAGATATCACCGGTTCTTATTTCACCCTCAAAATAAATATCCACTTGAAAATCTACTAATAGACGACGAATAAGAGGTAAGAAGAAGACCGTTTGCTTATGGCAAGAGGCAATTTGGTAGTTTCCTGCGTTTAACTACGATGATGCTTATAATAATATTGTAGCTGCAAAATTAAAGCCTATTTTTGTTATAGACGAAACTAATAATGTAAGTATTTCTGCAGAAATACTAATACAAATAAATATGGTTATTACTAATACAACGTCTGGCTTACTAGAATTTTCGTTTGGATCAATAATGGCGTTACAAATGAATATAAATGTAAATTAAGTCGCCAACAGAGTAGGGAAACTTTAAGTGATGTATTTTACGCGCTGACCAATTATTGGGTAGGATTCTCCCAACCGTTGCAAATATTTAATAGTATAGAAATGTTAATTCAAGAAGCTTCTTCTTACTTTAGTTACGTTCGCAGTGACGTTCAAAAATATTAGTGAAGATGGATTAAATTGTAAAAATAAGTGGTAAATAAAGTGCGAAAGAGAAATTTATCAAAAAAGTAATTTTATTAATTTATAAAAACTGTTTATGAGTGAACGGTGAAGTGATAGAATTTTTTCACAACTATTACAGGAGTTCGCAATGCTTAAGCATTTAGGATATTGATAAGAATATTCTTCACAATATTGCTTTCAGGAGGCCCTGTTAAAGAAAATATATTTGATTTTCAATTTTTACTTCCATGTTCCATAACGAAATGGAAGTATGGTAATGGTAAAAAAATCGTGTTCGAGATAAAGGCTGATTCTGATTGTACTACCCTCAAAACATGAAGAAATGTAAGTTTTCGAAAAGCAGTGTGTGTGTGTGTGTGTGTGTGTGTGTGTGTGTAGAATTTTTTTCTATGGCGAAAATAACTGCTGAAAATTCGAACAGAATCAAATAATCTTTTGCATATGAACCTGAGTTGTAGAGGACTCAAGGCCTATTGATTTTGGTGAAGGTCGGTTAAAGGAAAGGGGTAATTTACCTGTAACGTTTTATGTTTTAACAAGAGTAAAGTACTTAATTTTGATACATAAAGTATCCTGAAAAGAAGGTTATAATAATCCACTGTAGGAAGATAGATGAAATATATATAAATAAAAAGGGTAGGTGAAGGTGGAGGGGCAATTTTCTATAAATGAAAATGATAATTGAAGGGTGAGGAGATAATTTTTTATATGTGTACTACGTTATCGGCAAGAAACAAATAGTTTGTTGTTAAAATTCCTTCCCGGGCTGATTGGCCGTGGTCCAAAGTTTTCTGCAAAACCAGACGTTTCGGCAGTGCCATCGACGTCAGTGAAAGTCGAGTGCGCTAACGTGAGGTGGTATACGTTAGTGACTACAGTACTGTGGTTAAGGCTGAAGCAAGAAGTAGAAAGAAGTAGTTTTATGGAAATATTTCATTTTGAAAACGATTTTGAATATAATTCTTAGAACATGGAAGTCATGTATGGTAATCCATAGCCTACCGATATTTTCTAGATAAAGATATCAAAAAATTAATTAAATAAAACTAAATTAAATTGCTAACACCGGAACATCTGTACCTCGGAAAAATCAAGTAATTAAGCAATCAACAGTCTTAAAGACTTTGTTGTCGATAGGGGAGTTGTAGATAGACAGATGAAGAGGGTAGCTCAACCAGTCGAGACAAGCGATGTACCTGATTAATTCATTCAAGACACCGGGTAATTGTTATTTTATAATAATGTGAGGAAAATCGGACTAATACGCTAAACTAGAAATTAAAATGAATTACTCTATCGATAATTCAATCGATCTGATGCACACCAAAATTACAATGGCATATTCTAAAACGAATATTGAAATCGTTTTAGAATATAAATGTGAAGCACTGGCAACCATATAAGCCTGCATCATATTTTTATCAAATAACATAAACAGTATATTAGTTTTGCTTTTTTTAAAGATTCTATCGTTTTTTGTTTAAGCGAGTATTTACGTCAGAAAAATATTATGTTTCAACTTGACTGAATAACAATGTATTCGGTTGATACATCCTGTACTCACACTCTGGCGTAGCCGCTGCATTTGCTCCTATTTTATATCTGTGTGTCTACACATTTCACCACGTACAGCACAAACGATATCAGTGTAGAAAATTATGAGAAGAGTTAAAACGATTCAATTACGTTTGCGTTTACAGGTGTTTCAAATATTCTGCTTATTATATAAAACGTAAAAACACGTGTTTTAGAATCCTTTGTCTTGAAATGAGACAGTGGCAGACAAACGAAAAGGAAAATGAAAGCGCAGGTCGTAAGAAGTAAATCAATAATTGCAAATATTGTAATAGTTACAACTCATACGAATGTAACAAATTGGAAGCGAGTATATTTTTCAAATTATGTTCACGATTTTACAGAATCGACAAGGAAAACCCTTTTGTGTCTCCTTACCGGTACCGTTAAAATTATAAAATAGAAAATGTAAAATTACTTAAATTTATAACACATACACTTTAGCTTAAATACAACTTCTATTAGTATTATTATTCCTACTGTCAGGGCGTAAAATACGTTATGTAAAAGTACGAACTATATTCAACAAGTATATTGGCTAATAAATAGATATGTTTTCTTTTGTCGGAATCGCGTCGTAAGCCATACTTCCTATTATCTGAGTTAAGAGATGAGATTCCTTGTATTCTTCTACGTTTCTGATATATCTTCTTTTTTTAACAAAATTGTTAATGATTGTTCTGATATTAACAAAATTTTTAACAATATCTCAAAAGTACCTCTCACTAGAAGCTGAGAACTGTTTCGAAAAGCCTCTTTAGTCTTGTCGTGACCATTCATAGTTTACTACATTCTGACTCTCTGATATTTACATATTCAGCGCATAGCTATTTTGAGTAAGAGAACATCATTCTATTATTTTATCCACTCTGAATTTACAACATGCTATGTATGTGTACCTGACATATCAGTAACGTATAATTGTTACAATTTTAGTTGTTTCTTATTTCTGTCGATTACATTTTTAATACAATTATTTACCAGCGGTACAAATACCACGCACAAATTTTACGCTACTGATATGTGGAAACCGAAAACGTGTCCTGCATTCGGGGAGAAAACGTAAATTGTAATTACGATTTTAAACAATGAGATTCACTGGTGCGCACGGTAGCTATTACAAGTTGTATAGTAATATTCCAGCGTTGTGAAACCTTTGCAAAGTTGTTCATCATCATCATCATCTTCTTCACGGATTAAACCAAGGATAGTTTGTTCCAGTCTCAAATAGGCAAAGTTTAGAGCTGGTTACTCCAGCGCTCCTCGGACGCCCCAAAACTCTCCGTCCCTTCTCGGCTTATAGTTCCAGAGTCGTTTGGGGATGCGACAGTCATCCATTCGGGTAAGATGTTTCCAATAATTCAGCCGATACTGGGCGATCCTGTCGAGTATACTCATATTATGCACTTCCTGACGTATATCTGTGTTTCTTCTACGACCATAGAGAGTATATCCTGCTACGTCCCTGAGAAATCGCATTTCAGCCGCTTGGATTCGACTGGCCTGGCCTTTCGTTAAATTCCAATTCTCAGACCCATAAAAAATTGTGGGAAGAGTCATCACTTTGTAGAATTTTAGGCGTATTTATTTACTTGCTGACTTAAGGGTTCGCTTAATGGTCCCGCACATAAGGTTGAGCTAATGCAACTTATTCACAACGTCATTGCTTGCATTATAAGAGACACTGTAACCAAGGTATTCAAAATTGCTAAGTGAATAAGAACTAGCCATTATCAGTGTCAGAAAAAATTGGTTAGCTGTCCGCCAATTTACCCCAGAGATGTGGTAAGGACTATAAATTTTGTCTTAAGAACTTGCACTAATTACAAAGTATATGCTTGGCTCTATATTTGAAGATTACCACAGCTAATATATATAGGGTTGAAAGATCATGCTTATAATAATTATTTTTTACGATCTTTAAAAGTTCATGTTGCAACTTGCATAATTTGAAGAATGTAAAACAAATTAAAATTTTTTAACACCATAACGTAAACTAAAATATTCACTGCACTGGTCCGCAATAAACCTTTATGTTAGTCTAACGTATGTCTTTTCATGGAAGTGGTGTTCGTAAAAAATCAAGTCCTTTCATAAAATACAGTTTTCCTTGTAGAAATGTACAGTAAAATGTAGAATGTATCACTTACGGTTTGCTATACGTAGAGGCCACGTCATCCCCGTGAACAAACCACTACAAAAAACTATTCAGTTTCACTAGGTACAAGTGATTAACTACTTAAAATGTCATAAAAGCAAATAGCAAAGTGCACTAAAGAAACACAAGACCAATAGTATATACATCGTTTTTGAGCAAAATCATTGAAATTTGAATGTTGAGTTATATTAACTTCTATCGGTATTCTGCTCGTCGTTGTCTTTACTACTAAAACTACATTTAAGTTGTAGGTAGGGGCGTATTTATGGGGGGGGAGGGACGAAAGGGACTGGACTACCCAGAGGGTCGACAAATTGACTAGTTTTGTTAATCTCTTAATTCCAAGTTTGTATTTATTTCTCTTCAGCTGTGTAGAGTAATACAGTAGTTAATCTTCTTTTTCTGTCCATTAGTGTGTAATTATGCCATAACTTTATGCTGTTGCGGTAAACAAAACATGTGAAGGAAGGCTTTAGTTTCTCTGTAGCACAAATCGGAAGCACAATTGACGTCATCTGAATCAGTATTAATCCTTCTTGCACAATTTATCCATCGCCACCTACACAGTAGCGTGGGCAGATGGAACCTGTGCGTAAGAGACTGAAAGCGAAAAAAAATAGTGTACAACACGAGCGACTCGCAGAGACAGGGGGATTTGCAGACGGATACATTGTTTTCAATCGACGCTGAACGAAATGCTTCTGTAACGTAAATATCTGCAAAAATGAAAACAACGAAAACATTTTCAAACTGAACAAAAACAAAATATGAAGTGTTATTTTTAGAAGAGGATTTTAAAAGCTTTGTGTGTATACACTCAATCGCGAGATCGCCTGCTGCATCAGTATTTACGTACAAAAGTGTTCGCTATAATAAATTGGTCTCAATAGGTATGGCTCCATTAAAAAGGCCTTTACAATGGATCCATTAAAATTGCTAGAATTTACAAATCGTCATTTAAAATTTACCTAGTATTAAGAGAACTTTTGTTAAGCAATGTGACTACATTAAATGTAAGTTAAAAGGTGAGTTATGCAGATAAAGCATCATAGCTAACTCCATTTTGGTGTTTATTTGCTCGTCTCCTTGTAGACCACATATCATTATTACCAATTATTTGGTGTTCTGCCCTACAGCAGGTCTTCAGATGGTAAAAGCTCTCCAGGCTGTCCTATCGCATGCCAGTCTTTTCGTTTCTTCGTAACACCCTCTGATTTTAATGCTATCTATTAACTTAATTCTTCTACGCCCTCTTCTTTTTTCTCCTTCTTTGACACCCTCCGTGGCAGTTGTAAGCAAGCAGTCTCTTCTTAAACAATGACCTAACCAATTCCTTTTCCTATTTTCTATTACCTTCAGGATTCTTCTCTCTTCCCCTATTCTTCACAAAACTTCATCATTCCTTACTTTATCAACCCACCTCACTTTTTCCATTGCTCGCCAAACCCTCAACTCAAATGTTTATAATCTTTTCTCATCCTCTTTCCTCAGTGTCCATGTCTCTGCACTACACAAAGCAATGCTCCACACATAACATTTGGCCAACCTTTTTCTTAAATTCTTAATAATTTGGCCACACAGCAGTCTTTTCTTTCCATTAAATGCATCTTTCGCCATAGCAATTCTTGCTCTAATTTCACGAGTCCAGGACGTATCTTCACTTATCAGTGTTCCAAGATATTTAAACAACTCCACCTGTTGTATTTTGTCTTGCCCTTTCTTTATGTATGGACTTTTTTCTCCTCTGCTAATCACCATACGCTTAGTGTTTCCCTTATTAATCCCCATTCCATATTCTTCGCATACTAAATTCAAATCTCTCATCATATTATTCATACGTAAATATCGACATATTTACATTCCATTTGTTGTTTAGAATTTCAGCCTGTAAAACGAGTATTTGTGATAATATCATGCGCAATTATTAACTAGCCGAAGAATATTGCTGGGTACGGTTTGTTTTGCATAATGGTTCACAAATACAAATTAAATCCAACCAAACAATACTGTTTAGAGTATGTGTGCAAGGAAACATCATGTTTACAGAACAGAACAGAATTATTATTTGTTACATTATTACACAAAATCATAGTTTCCGACCCTAATTTTTAGCACTTCTCTTGCAAGCTACTAGTAATACAACTCTGAAATTCCTTTTTTATATTTAAAGTAAAGAAACATATGGAACTAATAATTTTTTTCCATAATTTTTATACGCGGAACGTTCGTACAGCATTATTTTACCTCCGAAAAAGAAACTTGGGCTACATTTTCAAAAGACCTTAACTCGAAAACATAGCATATATGGCATTTTTTTCTTATATTTAGCTCCAGAATAACATCGTGAAACAGCTGCTTCTCCTCCAGGAACACTATGTATACTGACAAAACGAATTTTATAGTTTCCTACGACCAGTGGCTTATATAAAATTTCGTCTTGGAAGGGAGGATCCGGAGTCGAGTCAGCTCCGTACAAAAGAAACAACAAGTTTAGACTAATAAAAATTAATGTCTTTAAAGTAGCTGAAACAACGTGAAAACTTTCTGAAATCAGTCTCATTAAAGTAAGCGGTAATAACACAATAAAAATACGCCTTACTGAAAGATTGACTGAATTGATTTTCCTATATTTCTTATTTCAAACGTACATGCCAATGCTGTGTAAGAAACATGTTTGTATATTTAAAGAAGATTAACTACTGTATTACTGTACACTGCTGAAGAGATAATAATACAAACTAAAAATTAAGAGATTTTTTTAGTCAATGTTTCGACCCTCTGGGGAGTCTGGTCCCGTTCGTTTCTTCCCCCCCACATATGCCCCTGCCTACGACTTAAATGTAGTATCAATAGTGAAGATATCGACGGGTTAAATACCGATAGAAGTTAATATAACACAACATTCAAGTTCCAATGATTTTGCTCAACAACGATGTAGATACTAATGGTCTTATGTTACTTTACTGTACTTTGCTATTTGTTTTTATGAAATTTTAAATAGTTAATCACTTGTACCTATTGAAACTGAATAGTTTTTTTGTAGTGGTTAGTTCACGGGGATGACGTGGCTTCTATGATAGAAACACTAAAATTTGCAGCATCGCAACGGAATGGCAAATTATTGAGCGGTATTCTTGTCTAGTAAAGTTTTCCCAAGGATACGTAAACAGCCACAAGAAAAAAGGAAGGCGGAGGCGGAACCACGTAATGTGAAAAACGTGAAAATTGCTTCCTGAGAGATGGAAGGAGAAGCAAGAATGGAAACGGTTGTCGGGCACCGGAAGACCGAAATAATGGTCGGTAGACGGGCCAGAGCCAGAGAAGAATGTAAAAAAACTGGGTTTAGCATCTGGACTATATTATACAATGAAGACCTTGAAACGGTATGGTAGCAGAAATGTAGGGCAAGACACGTGAGAAGTGGTAGGCAAGAACATACAAGTAATCTGCCTAACACGTAGCATGTACACGAGCTAAATACGGATTCTGTGCCGATTTAGTACCGAATTCCATTTAACTAGGCCTATATCTTGTTTAATATACGTTTTAAAGAGAAAAACTGTAGCAAAAAACAATTTCACTGAATTCTCACTCAAACTTAACAACAAAATTGAATGCGGTAATTTTTTTTTTTAATTATTTTTGTTAGTTTAAAGTCATAGAGAACCAAACGCATGAAGATTCTTAGCCATAAACGTCCACAAGCTCCAATACAAATATTAATCACCACACTACATTTTCACGAGCGCGCGCGCCCTCACACACACACACATTTACGTTCGATGTCATAAGTATTATATTTCAGTGCAATGTTCGCCAACTTCATTTTGCTACATCTTTTGTTTCGTACAGCAACAGATAACGTCAGTAAATCTCTGTCATCGCCAGTTTGATACTGCTCGAAGTGCGAACTAACTTTGTGTAGTTGCGATCGTTAGAGTTTATCATGCTGTTATCGGATGCAATTAACGACATACCTTGTACTCGGTCACTTAAACTTCATTATCCAGCTTGTTGTTATTGTTGTAGTTGATTCACTTCTGCTTTTACATGGATCAAACGTTAATTTTGTTGACGACATTGTCATCTTAAATGGCACGTTTATAAAGGATAAGATTACGATACAATTTTAGTATACATCATATTACAACAAATTTATTTGAACCTTTTTGAGTGTATTTTGAATCACTGGGGGGCGACAGGCACGTCCCCTACAGTCGCTGCATCAACCGATTAACATTTAGATAAACTGATGTAACTGTGAAAACCAAGCAAATGTGACAGGTAAATATTGTGTAAATAAAGTTCATAGTCTCTACCTCATCACTGGGATGAATTGGCGGCCACCGTGCCAGTTGTTACCGACACTGACGATGGCCTCCGATGGTGAGGGCGAAACGTATGTCACCATAAACCGTTGATAATGTTTCCAACTATTGGGCAAGTAAGTTTACAAATAATCTAAGTAATATAGGTTGAGCGTAAAGGTGGTAGTAGTAGAAGTTGTAGTAGTAGTAGTAGTAGTAGTAGTAGTACTAGTAGTAGTAGTAGTAGTAGTAGTAGTAGTAGTAGTAGTAGTAGTAGTAGTAGTAGTAGTATTAGTAGGGTTTTTTTTGCTGACTGTGCTATTTATACACATGGGCCAACAGCCCATAGTGTCGGACTCCTATCTTAGATTACCGACATAGAACACCTCCTCAGACCCCTTAGCGCTAGCCCAAGACCGTTTATCAGGCTAGGCCTTGCATTTTATCCTACACACTCCTGCTGATGTATTTTTCTTTCATGTGCCGGCGATCTAAATCGACCTTCTTCACTCGTAGGATTACCTAGGTATAATGTGACACCCGGTCCCAGAAGGTTTCCCACCTGAGCATGACGTCAAATACGGTCTCCGGTGTTAGATGACCGAACTCTGCCTCCAATTCTTCCCGCCTTGGATCCCACCTACCGCAGACAAAAACGTTTGGTGCGCATCGTCATTTATACCAGTGTAGTACAGACATTGGGCCTTATACATGCTATGGAAATAGGCGCTGAAACATCCGTGCCCACTCAGAAACTCAGTAAGGTAGTACCCTATTTCAACATACGTTCTCTCCATCCATTTCTTAGTTTCTCGAATTGGCCTTACTGTTGTCCTCCTTCAAGGGTCATGCTCCCAAGACATCTGACATGATTTAAGAGGGCAGCTCCTGTATTGCAGTTTCCTTATCGATTCCTCTTTTCATTATATGTATTGCTTGTCGCTTTCTAGCGAGGAAAACGACAGGAATAAATCCGATAATAACTAGAAAGGCCGGTTCGGAGACCCCTCTCTTAACCCTTAAGGCAACTCTTTTCAGTACCTGCTCTAATCGTTTACAGTACGTCTCGTTCCTGAGAGATACGCCTATAATTCCGCCCCGTACAAAAGGACCGAGTTTAATCACAGGTGTGGAACGATAAGAAGAACACTGAATGGAAAGTTCAGGAGAGATACTCTTTTGAAATTTTATAAAGTGGTAGCAGAGCCATGCGGCCTTTATGGCAGTGAAACTTGGCCACTGAACGCAAAGACCCAAAGCCAGATACATGCTAGTGAATTTTTACGATCAGTACGATGAGTATCAGGTGCGGACCGGCTAACGAATTATGATATAAGGAACGTCGTTGGAATATACAAGCTAAACGAAAGGGTAAAGCAACTGTACAGGATTGGACAAACCATGTTGAAAGAATGCATAACAACAGGACACCAAAACAAATTTTGGTTTATAATCCAAAAAGACGGTGGAATATTATAAGACCAAAGAAAACATGGTCGGACGAAGAAGTGCGCAACGGATCGTAAGGACAACAGCCTAAGAAGAAGAAGAAGAAGAAGAAGAAGAAGAAGAAGAAGAAGAAGAAGAAGAAGAAGAAGAAGAAGAAGAAGAAGAAGAAGAAGAAGAAGAAGAAGAAGAGAAAAGGACCGACCGAATGGGTGAATGTCATCAACAGTCGTCGCTTACTAGGCTTTGGCCCACAGACATTTGCCATAAGTGCCTATCGTTGCAACCTAGCCTGCAGTGTGATGTATCTGTTCCCAGAAACACAACTGACTGTCTGCCATAACCCCTTAACACTTCGCAGTAGGCTTTTACTCCCACACTTCTCCTACTCTCATGGGGAGGATAGTAGGGATCCTCTGCCTTGTTCAACGCCAGCGAAAGACCGTGGTCCGGCATCCAGATATTGACGGCGCTCATCAGCCTATTGAGTTTTAGTTGAGCTGGCTCAATCTCTCTTCCTGCTATAAGTGCTGCCATATTGTCGGCATACCCGACCAATATCGGCTCCTAAGGTAGCTCTTTCCTCAAAAGTCTGCCGTAAGTCACATCCCATAAGTCAGGCCCTGCCATGGACTCCTCAGCTTCTCCAGCCGTGATTGCTATCTTTTCGCACCCCTTCTGTGGTTTTATAGAATAGACTACGGTCCTTCAAATAATCACTCGTCATCCTCTGGAGGTACTTAGGGACTTGAAATTGTATTCAAGTGCCCCGAGCATATCACTCTATCTCGCTGAATTAAAGGCGTTTTTAACGTCCAAGATGACCGAGAAGACGACACGCTGCGAAACCTAGTTATAATCCTCAGCTCTTCCGAAAGCCTCGGTCACCTACTGAACGCCATTAATCGTCGACTACCTTACTCTTAAACCACATTGTCTTGGTGACAAGTTCCCAACCTGCCGAATCACTGACAGCAGTCCCGACTTGAAAAGCTTCTCAAAATCCTTCCCCGCTGTGCTCAACATGCATAATGGCCGATAAGACGATGGCGCTTCAGAATCTCCTTTGCCCGTACTAATGAGGACAAGGCGCGCAGTTTTCAAGGAGGGGTTGAAAACTCCAGCTGTGAGCCATAAATTATACAGCTCAACAGAAGGAGAAGGCTCTCTCCCACCACTGCTTTGAGTATTCCGCCGGAAACACCATCAGGTCTGATGCCTTTAAATTCCGTCATAATTCCTCTTCACTAAAGAGTGGAATACCTCCCACTTCATCAAACCCGACTTCTCCTCTCAACGGATGTGTGGAAAAGAGAGTCTGTACAATACAGTTCATGTGACCGCATCCCATGTGTGTAAGGAGCCCAAGCTTATGAGTAACAAATTTGTAGGCCAGGCCTCATGGGTCAATGTTTATCTCCTCAACCCAAGAAGAAGTAGTAGTAGTAGTAGTAGTAGTAGTAGCAGTAGTAGTAGTTTTAGTAGTATTTTGTAATCTGTATTATGGAGTTACTTGTTAGTTTTCTTAATCTCTCTTGATCTGTGACGTTGTGATACCTCTTGTAACGATCAGCGATTCAGAACCATTAAGCAACGGTCGATCATAGAATCTCTAGACGCAATATGAGTTTACTAATTCTGTATCCGGTGTGAATATCTGTTTTCACAAACGTATTTTCATAAAAGGTATTCTGAAGATAACTATTATCTATTATAATCGTATTGTTTACTAAAAACACAATTGAAAGAGCGATTCTATTCATAAATATGCACATTTTCCTATATGAAATCGTATTAAGCATGAAACATAGTTTGTACCAACAGTTCGATTCGAAAACACAATATATTTACTAGGAAGATGTGTGCGAAGTATGAAATATTAAAATACAAAGATAATAATATTTTTAATTGTGAAAACTTGAAACTGTGGTTCAGATGATCTATTAATATGAATCTTTTCGGAGAATTATACGTTTTTAATCACAAATAATTTCCTGTTATGTAAACTGAAGTGCCCTTGTATTCACCCTACCTCTTTATATTACTATGTTGTTAAATTTATTGAGCAGATTCCGTCTGGGTTAAAAACATGGTAACGCGTTTTCAAACCAACAAAACATGTTTCAACAAAAGGTAAATTTACATTTAGTTGGATACAAAATTAAAGAGAAATCAGACAGTGTCAAAACGGCGCTCCTTTACCATAATCGCATAATACCTTCTTCCTTCTTGGAAGCCGACACGTGCCGTAAACATCATGCGCATATGCGCCTCTTGCATAATGCCAGGTCATAATACAACGCAGCGCAAACAGGAAACTTCTATTTTGATTAACATGTGGGCTCTTATACGTTGTAGGAATACTAAAAAATACGTCTAGAATTTTCTCGATTTATCAGCGTTGGACTTACGCGGGCTTTCTTGACAAAGCATAGGCGTATAATGAATACTGTTTCGTCAGCCAGTTTTGTGAATTGTTTTACGACGATTAGAATGCAGTAGTAGTGCAAGTGTCGAGTGTTAGTTTTTTAATTGTGATTTATGTTGTTACTGACCAACTTATTGACCGTTGTTATCTGTGTGTAGAGAGAGTATTGTGTAACAACTGAGGCAATATAATTTGAGTATGAATTAATGATACAGGATTCCAGGATACAATTTTTATACAGGATACAAATTATACAGGATATAATTTGATTTGCAACAATACAGGATTCCAGTAAAAGCTAGAAAATACAAAGCCAGAGGAAGAAGAAATTTAGGTAGACCAAGGAAAAGGTGGGAACCGTAACAGGCAGAATGCCTAAAACATGAAGTGAAGAAGAAGAAGAAGAAGAAGAAGAAGAAGAAGAAGAAGAAGAAGAAGAAGAAGAATTAATTGCTATATTCTTTCGTTGTTTTATTTTTTAAACCATACGTTTTGTCAGTAATATGATGAGGCATCCCAAATGACTCAACTAAGAACCTATTTATACAAACAAGGTTTTGACTCAGTCCTATTTATACAGTCCCTCCCCCAACATTACAAACGAGCCCATAATTACAACAAAGTATTCCTCGTACAACAACACAGTCATTACAGGATGTTAGAGAAATTGAAACATAATACGACTAAATAATTAATACCATAATATTTTACCATAGTTACAGAACAATTAATTTGTTTTATTACGCTTGTAAACGTATGTAAAACCGGTTTACAAACTCTCCCGGCAAGTTGTAACTGTAATCTTTGTAAAAATAATTCTTATTACTTCCATGTTCCATTATGAAATGGAAGTATGGTCATGGCGAAAAAATCGTGTTCGAGATAACGGCAGATTCTGATTGTAGTACCATCGAAACATGAAAAAAAGTCATTTTTCGAAAAGTGTCTGTGTATGTGTCTGTGTGTGTGTGTCTGTGTGTAGAATTTTTTCTATGGCAAACGATAACAGCCGCAAATTCAAACAGAATCAAATAATGTTTTGCATACAGCTCTAAATTGTAGAGGACTCAAGGTCTGTTGTTTTTGGTGAAGATCGGTTAAGGGAAAGGGGTAGTTTACCGGCAACGTTTGACGTTTTAACAATAGTAAAGTGGTTAATTTTGATAAATAAAGTATCCTGAAAAGAAGGTCATAATAATCCACTGTAGAAAGGTAGATGAAATATCTATAAATGAAAAGGGGAGGGTAATTTGAAGGGGGGTAATTTTTTTATAAATTAAAATGGTAGTTGATGATGGAGGAGGTAAATTTTTATAAGTTTTATATGTGTACTACGTTATTGACAACAAAGAAGTATAATGAAGAAATTTGTGTTAGTGGTTGAAATCACAATCAGAATGATCACAGTTGCACACCACTATATAAAAATTATCCCGATTAGCGCTTTCAAGCCTCACAGCCCATCGTCAGATCGGAATAGGCAGAAATTATTTTAAAACAAACCCTTCACACCTCTCCCCCACCCTGCTCACACACAACAAGCTATAATATAAATGACCCTTCCCCACCCCCTAAACCCTGTCCCACACCATCTGTACAGTTACATATTTTTCTAGCAAATTCCTTGTGTTTCAGTGTTGTGTGTGTGTGTGTGTGTGTGCATCCTTTTAAACTTACCCTACTTCCTCTCCACACACGTGGGTCAGTCACACACCCTTATTTTAAACCATCCAATTAGTACTATGCAATATAATTCTTAATCTTATCTATCTGTCCTCTATCATTTACTTCTTAATCATGTTATAAAATATTTCTTCATTCTCAAATTTAATTTTAATATTAATTAAATTGTCTAACCCTTTTTCTCTTTCTTTTAATATTTCTAACTCCTCTCTAAGCTTCCTTTCAACTGTGTTATTTACTACTTTTACAACATAGATGACAGACACATAGAATTGTTAAGAATATACTCGTATGTAGAGTTAGAAGAAATATTATATAATTTTGGTTTGGGGTACGTAGAAAAGAAATTGGAAAAGAAAAATAAAAAAATGGTAGATAAGTTAAATAAATTAATAAGAAAGAACGAAGTAAAAAAGGAACACCTCTCTAAGAATAACTATGAAAAAAGAGTAATAAACCTTACAGAGGTGAATTTCAATACAGAAGAAAAAGAAATGTTAGCAAAAGGCTTAAAATACGCACCGCCACCAGAATTAAATCAAGAAAAAACGATTATTGAATGCGAAAGCATAATACAAAAACTAGGAAATGAAAATGATAAAAAAAGAATAAGGTGGGAAGTAGGGAATGTAGTAGATAAAATATTTAAGAAAAGTTTGTATAATTCGAAAAATGAACAAAAAATCAAATCAACTGTAACTAAACTAAAGAATAAAATAAAGAAAAATGATATTATAGTTACGAAGGCGGACAAAGAAAATACAATGGTACTACTGAGAAAGGACGAATACATAAAGAAAACGGAAGAATTTATAAGGGAAGGACCATACGAGGAAATAAAGTATGATTATACAAGTAAGTACCAGTCAAGGATAAAACAAATGATGAAACAGATAACATTTATAGAAGAAAATAAGAAAAAGTATTTATTGGAAAGTAATCCAACAGCACCAACTTTTAAAAGTCAGGTTAAGATACATAAAGAAGGAAAACCAATTAGACCGATTCTTTCATTTATTAATGCACCTATTTATAAATTATCAAAGGAAGTTAGCAGAGTACTGAAAGAGAAATATGAATTTGGGACAAAATACAACATAGAGAATAATGTAAAATTGATAGGAAAATTAGAAAATATTAGGATTAATGTAAATACAAAATTGATATCACTGGATGTTAAGGACATATTTACCAATATCACAGTAAATAAAGTTATTAAGTTAATAAACGATAATAATATGGAAGAATACAGGTATAAAAAGCAGTTGATGAAAGTAATTAAAGAATGTGTAAATCAGAACTATTTTAGGTTTAATAACAAGTTTTATATATAGAAAAAAGGTTTACCTATGGGGTCTCCATTATCCCCTATTCTTGCTGAAATATACATGAATGATTTTGAAAAGCTATTAATAACTTCCACTAAGTATAAAGACAATATAAAATTATGGTCTAGATACGTTGATGATGTATTAGTAATTTGGGAAGGAAGCATAGAAGAAGTGCATGAGTTTATAAATGAGGTAAATAATAAGGATAAAAACTTACAATTTAAAGAAGAGATAGGAGGTAAGAAAATAAATTACTTAGATTTGAACATAGAAATTAAGGATAATGAGAAACTACAGTTTGGGATATTTAGGAAAGAGTCGTATTCTGATATAATTATACCAAGAGAGTCTTACCACCCATATAGATATAAAATGGCGGCAATCAATACATTTTGTTACAGAGCTCAGAAGTGTTTAAAGGAGACCGAATCAAAAGATAGGGAGTTAAAAACGATAAAGGGAATTGTAAGGAATAATAATTATAACACCAACATTGTGGATAAAGTTATGAAAAGGGTTAACATACAAAAAGCTAAATTAGAACCAGAACAAAAGAATTATGCAGGGTCATTGACATACATAGGTTCACATACTAGAAAAATTATAAAATGTTTTAATAAATATGGAGTAGATATAGCTATTAAAAAATGTGAAACTGTATTTGATAAGATAAGGAATAAGAATATAGAAAAAATTCCAGTATTACAGAAAAGCGGAATTTATAAATTAAAATGTAAAGACTGCAACAAAGTGTACCTAGGTGAGACAGGACGAAAATTCGTATGCAGGTTGTCTGACCACAAACGTGGAGAAGGTAATAGAACAACCAATTCGTTATATGCAAGACATTTCATAGAAGACAACCATAAGTTTGTTAATCCTTTGGAAGAATACGAAATTGTAAAAGTAGTAAATAACACAGTTGAAAGGAAGCTTAGAGAGGAGTTAGAAATATTAAAAGAAAGAGAAAAAGGGTTAGACAATTTAATTAATATTAAAATTAAATTTGAGAATGAAGAAATATTTTATAACATGATTAAGAAGTAAATGATAGAGGACAGATAGATAAGATTAAGAATTATATTGCATAGTACTAATTGGATGGTTTAAAATAAGGGTGTGTGACTGACCCACGTGTGTGGAGAGGAAGTAGGGTAAGTTTAAAAGGATGCACACACACACACACACACACACACACACACACACACACACACACACACACACACACACACACACAACACTGAAACACAAGGAATTTGCTAGAAAAATATGTAACTGTACAGATGGTGTGGGACAGGGTTTAGGGGGTGGGGAAGGGTCATTTATATTATAGCTTGTTGTGTGTGAGCAGGGTGGGGGAGAGGTGTGAAGGGTTTGTTTTAAAATAATTTCTGCCTATTCCGATCTGACGATGGGCTGTGAGGCTTGAAAGCGCTAATCGGGATAATTTTTATATAGTGGTGTGCAACTGTGGTCATTCTAACAAAGAAGTAGTTTCTATGGAAACATTTCATTTCACTTTAACAAAATTCTATATTTTTCATTTTAATTCAAATCACGTATGAGTGAAAATATATCGTTGCTGGCAGGCAAGCATATCTCAATTATGTAATGTTTACTTTTCCAAAGTTTTATTATTGTGATTACCGCAATAAAAGGCCGGCAGGACACACACACACACACACACACACACACACACACACACACACACACACACACACAATTTCTGGCCTCAATCATGTTTATTTTCTTATGTTTGCACGCTTTTTAAATGGAAAGTGCCGAAATCCACACCAGCACAACGCGTGCAAGCCGAAAAGATGGACATCGATTTGCTTCCTGTGGATCGCTGGGCAGTGTTGTTGTATTAAAGCAATTAATACAATCTGTGTACTTATTTCTATTATGATATGAGAATTATAAACTAATATGTGCATGTGCGTATTACACACATACAATTTCTGGCCTCAATCATGTTTATTTTCTTATGTTTGCACGCTTTTTAAATGGAAAGTGCCGAAATCCACACCAGCACAACGCGTGCAAGCCGAAAAGATGGACATCGATTTGCTTCCTGTGGATCGCTGGGCAGTGTTGTTGTATTAAAGCAATTAATACAATCTGTGTACTTATTTCTATTATGATATGAGAATTATAAACTAATATGTGCATGTGCGCGCGCGCGCGCGCGCGCGCGCGCGTGTGCGTGTGCGTGCGCGTGTGTGTGTGTGTGTGTGTGTGTGTGTGTGTGTGTGTGTGTGTGTGTGTGTGTGTGTGTGTGTGTGTGTGTGTGTGTGTGTGTGTGTGTGTGTGTGTGTGTGTGTGTGTGTGTGTGTGTGTGTGTGTGTGTGTGTGTGTGTGTGTGTGTGTGTGTGTGTGTGTGTGTGTGTGTGTGTGTGTGTGTGTGTAAGTAAAAATATATAAATATTTTTCCCCCTTTGGAAAATTGTTTGCCCCTCCTTGAAAATATTTTAACCTCCCTGATGGCTAGTTATTTATTAGCCTGTGTGGAATATAGCGTTATGACATGGATTAGAATGGTGGTTGTTAAACAGGAGACACAAACGTATTAAGGAAGAAATATTTTGCTGAGAAATTTATAATTATACGGGTGAACAAAATAGTCGTTCAGTAAATCAGAAGACAAATGGAAAGGAAGAAATCAACACTCGATTTTAAAAAAGAAAATGGCTAGTGTAGTATTGACAGGAAAGACTTTGATAACACTATAGACATCCCTCGGCCCCTCGCAGCGAGAGTCCAATTTCATTACAGGAATCAGATTGCAGCTACCTTTAGCTAGCTCTTCGTTCGACCTACAGACATTTTATCCAAAAGTACAGTCCTTCCTCACGAAGGATGAGGATAGTCTTAATCCAACTGATATGGTGGTACCATTTTAGCTGATACGTAATTTCTTCAGAACTCAAGCATCCACTTATTTAATTAATATTTAAATGATTTTAAATATAAATTTTAGGACATGGAAGTCATGTATGGTTCTCCATACCGATTTTTTTTATAATTCCTACCACTTCTCTGATTACCCGGTATGGTAACGTATTTCTTCAAACCGGAGTCACATATCGGTATTATTTGATGAAATACGATAAAATGGGCCGAATCATGTTGAAACACAACTACAGTATCTATTCACAGTAACTATGAAGGTAGACTAAATACTACCCTCGGCAAAATACAAGATTATTTATTTCAAATCCTGGCCTCTACAAGGTCCCTTGCAGTTGTAGTGATTTGTACGTTGGCGAATCGCGGAGACAGGTACTGACGAGAGTGTAAGAACACAATAGGCACACCAAGGAATGAGCCGTGCAGAAATCAGCAATGCGGAGCACAGTAAATGAAAACAAGCATCACATGTTATTTAAAGAAACGTTGATCATAGGGAAGACTCGTAACTGTTTTCCTCGAGTGATCAGAGAGGCGATAGAAGTTAAAAAGAATAATAAATAAGAATAATTTTAACAAGAGGCATTCGCGCGAAGTGCCACCTTGGCTGCTTTGCAAACCAAATTGCCGGCTGGATGTCGCCAGTAGAATCAAGAAATCGTCCCACCCACCTGAACTGAAACTCAGTTGTTTAGATCAGTCCTTGCAGAATACGTCGAGGAACACCACTGCGTACACTGATGGGTCGAAAACGGAGAGCGGAGTGGGTTTGCGTTTGTCATCGAGGGCGCCTCCCACTCCTGGTCGCTGCCGGTGTGGCAGCTCTTCGTTTCTGTGAACACCGAGCTGACAGGAAATTTGTTATCTGTACGGTTTCGTATTTACAGTTTTGTTATTCACTGAGGTTTCTAACTGCCTTGGACAATCCGAGCACAGTGGACCCGTTATTACAGCACATAATGGCGTTATGCCATGCGTTAGAAGACCTTGGTTTATCTTTTACTTTTGTTTGGTGTCCGGGTCTTACGTAGGTATTGAAGGTAACGAAGAAGCTGACGCAGCGGGCAGCCCACAAGTCGATGCGATTGCCATACGACCTGATGACGCAAAACTAGCTGCCACAAGCACCATTATGTGTGGCAGCAGATGTGAAACACACGAGAGAGCAAACTGCCGTGAAGCAGAGCGTCCGTAAATGGCAAGAAGCAGTCGTCGTGAACAAGTTTGCATCACCAGACTGCGGATTGGGCAAACTTGACGTTTTCGTACCTTCTACGAGGACAAGAACGACCCGTCTCCACTTGCGGCGGGGTGTTTACAGTGTAACACATCATCGAAGACTGTAGTGCTCTTGTAGAACTGAGGCAAAGACACAGAGTAAAAGGTAAACTGAAAGAAGTCCTCGGAAACGAACGGTTAGCGATAGACAGAACTCAGTCCTTTCTAAAAGCATTAAGATTATAGATAGTAGCTACCTATAAATTGTGGTCATAGATAGTAACACGATTTTTTTCTACTATGAGATCAAAACTCACGCGATTGATGTAACGATATTCCTGGTTAGGCCTACTCTCATCTAGATAGAGTATTTCCTCCCAACATTAAAAAAACACTATTTTACAGTTTCGCGATTGTTTACTTTTACTGAAAGTTTGTTGTTGATAAAAATAAATACTGTTTAAATCCAAAAAATTACTGCTCTTAATATACGAGGTCTGTAAATTAAGTAATGAAACTAATCATGTAACAGTCAATATGACAACAATGTAATGTTTTCATTAACACAGATGGTTAGATAAACAGCTGATTGATATTGAGTATTAACATTTATTGTCTATTATTGCTACGTGAAATGTAAACAATCTTTTCGTGAAGTGAATTTTTGTTGTGCGTTATAAAAAATGAGTGACTTCAACTACGAACAACGTTGTGCAATCTTTTGTGTTAAACTCCGGCAAATGCTACTGAAACTTTCAAAGACATCGACAAAGGCGTATGGAGATGAAGCTTCGTCAAGAGCACAGGTTTGCAGATGCTTCAAAGCATTTTCAGACGGCCGGGAATCAATTAAGTATGATCCACGCTCTGGAAGACCGTCAACGTTAAGAACTGACGACAATCTTGATCTAATCAGGGACTTGATAAGGTCTGACCATCGATTAACCGTCAGAATCATCGCAGAACGACTAAATTTTAACCACACTACAGTTTATCAAATTTTGAAAAACGAAATTTAGCACGAAAACCTGAATACTGTATCATGGCAATTTACCTTGTCACACAGCACTCTCGGTTAATGAGTTTTTGGCAAAGAAAATATCCCCGTTTTTCCTCAGCCATCTTATTGACGTGATTTGAGTCCCTGTGACTACTTTCTCTTCCCCGGCATTGAAAAACCATCTCAAAGGACACTATTTTAGGACAATAGACAACATTAAAAATAATGTAACCGATCAGTTGAAGGAGATTCCAGTTCCTGAGATCCAGCATTGCTACGAAGAGTGGGAAAACCGTCTAAAGCGCTGTGTGGCTTACCAAGGGAACTGTTTTGAACGCGATAAAGTCTATAAATAGTTTTACTGTAAACAAAATGTTTTACTGAAATAGTCTCATTACTTAATTTAGAGACCTCGTAAAAACAAGAAAAGTACAGTTCTAATAACAGTTATTTCAATTACAGTCTCTAACAAATCTTGACTTATTGTACGTTATTGAACATAATAATAACCTTAATATTCCTTCCGACATATTGTAACTATGCAAGTGTGGTTAGAGTTTGCCGGGATAATCTAAAATAATATTGTCAAAAATTAATGTTTGCCAGCCACTCCGATATATCAGTCTGACTTTACTTTTACCAACGCAAACGTAAGTTACAGAAACCAGAAACTAAAACCAGACTCTTGACAGAGGTACAGTATTCCTGAACAGAGTCTGTGCCACGGTTAATACATTGCTTAATCAGGTGAGCCGGACGTGTGTGGGAAAACGCTTGTGTGTATTTCCAGCTGGAGTTGAATGTTTCAAGCGAGCCATTAAGTTAATTGATTCTCCGCGGTACCTACGTGCTGAACTAAATGTGTGTATTTTACTTTTCGTAACCGACATGCATATAGCCTTAGCAGCGAGTGGAGCGAGCGCTTTACAAAGCAGTTTGTTTGTTAATATCACATTACACACTCGAGACATGCCGCCTGTAAACGTGAGTACAAAACATATAAATCAGCGTGATGTACTGCCGTAATATCATTGTCAGGACTGTGCGCTATTCTACACGTCACGTTAGTCTGATATAATATCTTAAGCAAACAGCATTCCTTCTAACCTGTCAACGTTGAAGATCTATATGTCACTGATATTACATATCTATTAAGCTTAAATCCACAATATAAAATCAGAGGTACCAACTTTGCATATTTTTCAGCGTTATAGTTTACAACAAACCTTATGCTTTGTAACGGGATACGAATAAGGTTTCTTGTGTGTTTTAAGAGTTTTTTTTTTCAGAGACAGTCGTCGTTAATATTGTTCCGACGGTCTCACTGATCGTCGTATGGTACAGTGGAAAACAAAATACAAGACACCAATGAAGTCACTAAAAACCAGCTTTAATTATCACAAATAACAGTTTATAACCAACTCGTACAATAATTTCAGTTAGATTTATCCGCACGCAATAATAATGTCAAATATAAAGAATTCCGCGCTATAATCACTTTTCACTAATACACCACTTGCGACGCAGTGTGCAAGTCGCCCGACATAACACTGAACCCTAAGCGGCAGGTATGGGCTATTTTTAGTCTCTTACAACAAATCAAATAAAAATTTTTCACACTCAATAACAATGGCAACTAGTCTCGCACAATTATAAAACATGTAACACTTCGCCACAATACTTCGAACCGCACTGTGTAAATCGCCCGACAATACTGAACTTTAAGCGGCAGGTATGGGCTATTTATAGTCTGCAGGGTACCATAATATGCGTCTTTAACAAACACGTGAAATTTTAGAGAATGCTTCAGCGCTGCCATGGCAGAAACACACACCGTTGGGCTAGCGAAGAAGCTTCTACAACGACACCATCGAACGCACGAGACGTTCCACATTACTGCCTCGCATGTCATGCGTCACGTACGCATTACAGCTGCGGGAATAGCCGAGAAAAGAGTAGAACAACGTTCTCCAGTGTACCAGAACGTTCTGTAATGGCGTAACACTTTTCCGCATTACGTAGATAATATAATAGATAATATAGATGTAGATAATAATAATAGATAATAATAATAGTAGATAATATAGATAATAATATAATATAATATAATATAATATAATAGATAATAATAGTAGATAATATAGATATCCTCGCAGTATTTTATGATTGTACATTCGTAAACGAATACGAACACGTTCGTTACTTTTCTTTGACTGTCTGTGTGAAATAAAGTCTGTCTTTTGCTTCTCAGTGCCTCTTCCGTCAAAAGACCGTGTTTCGGTTTTAGCAATGTGTTACATACTGTGCCCGGTTTGTGACACGGCCGGTAGCAGGCCACAGCCAATAAACCAAGACAATTATAGTCACCGCTGCCTGAGCTCTGTAACGCGGCGTGCAAGGCAGGGGACCGAGATGCCCTTCGTGCCGCACAACTCCACACCTTGGTTTGTGTCCACGTGGAATACACATGGCCTGTACCAAGGGTCGAGGGTTAAAACAAGGAGACGGGCTGGCTCCGACATTGTTTAATCTAGCTCTAGAACATGTAATCAGAAAACTGTCAGTAGGAAGAAATAACGTACTGACAAACAAATCGGTCCAACAGCCTACGCGGACGACATCAACATAATGTGTCGGACAAAAGTGCAAAAGAACAAAACAGGGTATTCACTCTTTTCAAGTCTACTGAACAATGTGAATTGAATATATTCAAGAAAAGAATCGCACAGTTTGTGTTTGTATTGTGATATTAACATTTATAGTACAAAAATGTACAAAGATATTACGAAACCAAACGATTTTATTTTTAAAACAATTACAAGAAAAAGAAAGGAAAAAGAAGAGTGGCCTTCTGGGAAAAAACGAAATAGTTTTAATGTCAAGTGATTAAAACCAGAAATATAACTTTTAAAGAAACAACAGTTATATAATCATACCGCGCATGGCTTAAAGGTCTAAATACCTTAAATCTGCAGTTTACCAGTTGATAGTTCCGTTAATTATACAAACAGCTGTCGTGCGTATAAGTTGATAAACACGGGTAATTAAATACGGGAGAGCGATGTGTTATTAGAGAGAGGGCTTAGGTAGAACTTCAAACTATTAATTGTTTAGTTGTCTTTTTAGTTATTACAACTTTTTGGACATGATAACTTTTATTGTAGTAATAGATATTTAAATTTGTGTGCTCTTTAAATTGATAGATACATCTTTGGCTGCACGTAACAATCCAATAATTGGTTTTGTGTAGCGCGTATTAAATGATTGTCTAATTAGGTAAACTATTATAATGCAAATGTGACTAGTTTAGACAGGAGTTAAAAGTGATAACAATTTCTCCGGCCTTTAATAATTTATTACATAGTTGTAAGATTACGATTGAAACGAGACTTGTAACAGTACAAGGAAAGTGATGATGTATACAAACATTATGAGAATTGCACTTTATTGAATGCAATATTTTCTTAAAATATTTTCTTGACAGACTGCAGTTAAATAACTATAATTTTTGTCGTAAATACAGAGTAACCCAAGACACGAAACCTGTTGTTAATTATTAGTTCTAATGGCACGTTTATAATCTTATAATCTTATTATTTTCACAGTTGCGTGTTTGGCGTCTTAACAACTCAGCAACAATTGCCCTGATGATGACAATAAATACTGTCGAAACATCGACAAAAATAATTTAAAATTTTGGAACAATATATTCTTCTCTGAGACCATTCGAACATTTCTCTTATATATCCGCATTTGTATATTGAGACATTACACATTTCCATATAAGCTATCGAATTCTTTAGAACTACAAGTGTTGCTAAACATGATCAGACATTACTCATAAATAACATACATAAACTTTTGCAATTCATTTATTCCCTAAATATTTGTAATAAAATATATATTCTACTAAGTAATATAAAACCATTAAGTTCTTTTTACGTGTGTACTGAATAGACTATTTATACGACAAAATCACGTGATAAGAACGCGCATGTCTAAAACTAATAATAGAATTAAAATGTACATGTATCACTTCTTTAAGAGGTACTAAATAACTAAAAAAATTAAGAAAGTATACTTTAATGTAACGCAGTATTAGACTTAGTATAATTATAAATTGAGAAACCAGAATAGAACAAGAACTGTTGGTAAATGAATGAAACCGAGATTGAGTGTAAAACCAGAGCTCTTTCCCGCAAACCTGTGTAGGGTTTGGTGTAGAATTGCCGAACCCGTAACGCGATATATTGACGTAAACATGTGTGCAGTAATGGACATGCTTTCTCTTTCTCCCTTATTTGATGCCACTGATGGCGATTCTATAATATTTACTTAAGTCATGTTATATATGAGACCGATCCACTTCTACTAGGTGGGATGTACAGGTACATAATAATATGCATTATGTCAATCGTATTTATTTATGGGTTATTTTAGAATAGTTAAAATAAGGAAATTTGATATTAAGAAATCTGAATGTGCTGTTGTTTGCAGACGACTCGCTTGCAACACAACATCAAGAATCTTCTTTACAGTAATCAGTTTTTAAGCTTCACGAGACTTGCAAACAATAGTTATGGGGATACCTGAGCCATTTTAACTATTTGAGGAATGATACTGACCATGATAAGAATTATGATATAGATGTTAGATTAGACAAGTTCCAGACAATCTGTGGAGCAATCAACCGTATCTTGAAACACACGTTACGTCGAGAGACAAAATTAAAGTTCTACAAAGTTGTGGCGGTCCCTGTATTTTCTTATTAGTTTGAAGTTTGGATAACAACCAAGAAAAGAGAAAGTAAAGTACAGGTCGCGGAAATTACGTTCTTTAAAAGAGTTGAAAGACGTTAGAAACTTCATCGTATAAAGAATGAAGTCATATGAGAGAATTCAACGTTTTTAACTTGAATGACAGATTAAAGATTATAATCAACGGTGGAAAGAATATTTAGAAAGAACGTCAGATTCAAGACTGGTCAAACTAGTGTAGAAATATATACCTATAAGACATATGTAGAGAGGTATGTGGGTAGACCTATCAAGAGATGGCTGGAGGATCTTTGAAGGCGAAACAGGCGGCGTCTTGCCTAGCCAGTGATGTAAAAAAGATGATGATATAAAAATAAAATATGTATTTTAAACTGAATAATTCCTTTGTAAGAAACTCGTTGAGTTTTCTGCAGGTCTTCCATGTAGTATCGTCAAACAAATGCACTCCAACTAGGTTTATTTTCACCTGACGCACGTTTCGCAGATATTATTTTGTATCTTCAGAGGTTTGTTTTAATTGTAATTGAATGTTTTGCTTACAATATAGTTAACGGATAATCTATTTTACTTTGATTCTATTTTCGATTGTTGAAATATTTATTTAGTCAGCTATTTATTGTATATTTAATGTTTTATTTTATTATTCTAATAAATGTATGATTTTAAATAAATCGTCTTGTTTCGTTTTTATTTGAATATGTTCTTTAATTAGCAGATTATTATTATTGTGTTTGTAAATATTAAGATTTTCTCAAATATTCATTTTGTTAGCTTTTTTACGTTTTTAATTAATTTGACACTTTGAACGTCTGGAAATTTATGTTTATTATTTAAACAGTGTGTGGTTAAATTAGATTTGTAAATATTAGGTTTTAAAAACGTATCGAGTTGCTGAATGAATCTCTCGGACAACTTTTTTGTTCGTCTGGCCTACGTAGAATTTATTTCAATCTGTACATTCTATTTTGTAAACTCCATTTTTATTATGAATGTTGAATTTTGTTTTAGGTTTTATTTTATTAAAAACAATATTACATGTGTTATAAGATATTTTGAAGTTTGTATCTTTAAATAGTTTGCTTAGTTTACGAGTTATGTTTCCGTGATAAGTAAAGCTGATATAATTTATATTGCCATTAGTGGAAGGCTTTTTACGTGAAGGTTTGTATGGTGTTTGTCTAGTGAGTTTATGTTTTATTTTATTTTCTAATTTATTGATAGTGTTTATTTTATATCTATTGTCTAGTGTTATTTGTTTGGTAATATTTCTTTCCTCGTTTCTTTCTTAAAAACTCTGAAGATACAGAATAATTTCTGTGAAACGTGCGTTGGGTGAATATAATCCTACTAGCAGTGTATTTATTTGACTATACTAAACTGCATAATTTACTAAGTCGAATTTCAATAGGAAGTATGTTTATATTTACGAATGTAATACGTCCTTAGCACATTCAGTATTACAGTGAAACACTACACCCCATTATAGTTATTATTAGTTACTGTTAACTTGTACTAACACTTGTAAATTTGTATTAACATTTCAGAATAGTTGTTCATCTAGTTTCGTCGAAAATGTGTAATGGATTGTTAGATTTTGGCTACAACTTTGTAATATAAAATTGAAAAATTATGACATATCAAAATGAAAAATCAAAAAGTCTATATTTTTTATAGGTTAATATTATTTTAATAGTTTTTCCATAAATATTATTTACGTTTAAATATAAATTAACGATAGTTATTAACTCGTATATTAATCTACACGAGAATAGTACAGTTTATTAAATGTATCTGGTGCAGAGTTTGTAGACAGTAAGGACAAAGAGACAGTTATTGCGTTTCTCAGAATATTTTAATTTTGACAGTTGTGTTGTCTGTTATGACAGATTCGGAGAACTCGTGAAAACTGTTGTCACAAAGAAAATGAAAACTCAATAAAGGGAATTAATTTATAAAATGTTATTAGTAGCGTCTAATGTAGCTGCTGCCTTCAAAGAATGTAATTAGTTAACACGTTTTGTGTGTGTGCGCGCGCGCGCGCGTAGTTAGTATTACAAAAAATGTTTACGGCACAAGAAAAAAAATTACCTTGTAGAAGACTGATATTACTATTATTTAATTCAAAAAGCATTAGTTTGAATACAAAACGTATAGTGCGGCTTCTTTTGTCCGGTGTCTACGCGACGTCAGTAAAATACGTTAACAGAAAACGATACACATTGAACATGTCACTGGTGTTCGTCTTCGACACAATAGTCGCAGACCGTGCATGAATATTGAGCAAATAAATCGCGTCACTCTGACATTTCATATATTATGTTCAACGTGAAGAAAGGAGTCCTCGTTTTTCATCGCAGCAGTCTACTTCATACATATCGTTTGTACATTGACACGCGTCATTTGTAACTTCACATATTCTTTGTATACAGTAGTCAGATACAGTAAGAGAATTCCACAACATACCTTCTGAATGGACCCATCCTAATATTTTTTTATACTAATATTTATACACCACCATTAAAATTTTACGGTGAGAAATTATTGTCCTGGAACAAGTTAGCAATTTTGAGTACCTGGGCTACAGTATGTCTTATAATTAATGCAACGACGTTGTGAATAAGTTGCATAAGTTCAACCTTATGTGCGGGACCATTAGGCGAACCCTTAAATCAGCACGTAAAGGAACGCGCCTAAAATGCTACTAGGTGATGGCTCTTCCAACACTCCTTTATGGGTCTGAGAATTAGACTTTAACGAAGGCCAGGCCAGTCGCATCCTAGCGGCTGAAATGAGATTTCTCAGGTACGTGGCAGTATATACTCTCCATGATCACAGAAGAAACACAGATGTACGGCAGGAACTGAATATTATGAGTATACTCGACAGGATCGCCAGTATCGGCTGAATTGGTGGGAACATCTTTGCCGAATGGATGACTGCCGCATCCCCAAACAACTATGGAACTGTAAGCCGAGGGGGCGGAGAGGTGAGGGGCGACCGAGGAAGCGCTGGAGTGACCAGCTGTAATCTTTACCTATTTGAGACCGGAACAAACCATCCTTGGTTTAATCCGTGAAAATGATGATGATGATGAGGATAAATTATAAATTAATGGAGTGGTAGAGACATACTCAAAATTATTAAAAACCAGCTGGTAGTCCGTGGACGGTTGCTGTATAGTCTCGACATCGTCGGCAACGTTTCGCTTCCCACACTCGGGGATTCTTCTCCAGGCCGCAAAAAGTTACAGAGTGTTATCAAAATGGTTACGGCAGATCTTGGCCGAACGATACCCGACACAATCCTCCGCTAGTTGCGGCCGTTGGAATAGCCGAGAAACACGTAGCATGTTCTGTAATATTGTAACGGTATTTTCCAGCGACTTAGTAATAATCAGATCCAATGTTAATAGATGGTTTCCAGTATAAACTGGTGACAAGCTAAATCGTTAGAAAGTTCCTTATACGATGACACTAGATTAGAGAAAAATAGCAAATAAAATTTTATATACGTATAGTAAAACAAGTTAGTAGAAAAATAAATCAACAAATCTGACGATGAGTATTATTGCCTCAGCCTAATAATAAGGAGAATGCAGTCATTATGATAATTAATTTATTTTTTATAAAGGCTTTGCTTAAAATGTTTCTAAAGATGCTGGGTTGTATTCATTAAAATACTCCAAAACTTTGACCTAATTTGACAATTAGATCAAAATACTTCAAAACTTTGACAATTAATTAATTATTCGACCGAAAAATGAGACAGGTGCCTCCTTTGGTCTGAAGAAAAAATAGTCCTTCTACCACAGATGAGCCTCTTGAAACTTTCCTCTATCCGCTTGGCTCGTAGCGAGTCTTTTCTCGCTCGGTAGCTTCTTAGCTGAGTAATACCGAAATTTGTTTGGAGACTCAGTACTTCGCTTTCCATTTTTTACAATTTTCTTTTATTCACATAAGGGACTACATTCAGTAATCATAAATTGTATTCTATACTGGACTAGTGATTACACTGTATTGGGGCTGTGGGGCTGTTGTGGAGGGCGGCACGACAACATTGACACGCCATACCATTGTGCTTGGTGAATAAACTTGATCAACTTACTACTACTTGCGGTTTATTCAGTCAAGGAATAACATTTTCTTATTTAGTGAACGTACTATCTTAGTTACTAATTATGGTGTTTTTGAACTGTTTTGGAGAACAGATTCTGACCGTATATTCAATGATCATTTAGAGAATTTCACTATTAATATATGCTTGTCACTGTAGTGAGTTCTTTATAAGGTGTAGTACGGTAATATTATTTTATATGTTACTGTCCTAATTGTATGCTTTGATATTCTTACATTCTAAGCTAAATCGGATTGTTCAACAAATTAGTTTATTGTTCCAACAGGTTGAAGTACTGTAACATGTGTATACTCAGACACACAGACACATTGTAGACAGTGAATGTAATCACATAATGTGTGTTGACACACATTTGATATTTAAGTCTTCTTAGGCGACACGTTATAACATTTCAGGCGTGTTACGTCACTCGTTAGTAACGTAAATGAAACACGTGTTTGTGTAAATGTAAACCATATACAATTTAGGCAGTTGTAAATTTAAAATTTATTTCATTTAATTATAAAATTTTAATTATTTAATAATGATACCGCTAGCCCACGAATGTTAGACAAAATTACAATATAGTTAATATAAAAATAATTAAAACAGTTTTTATATACGTACTGTTTTATAGTTTACATAATTTAAATTAATTTTTTATAATTTATTTAGATGTTAATAGAAGTCGAGTAGACCTAATCTTATTATTTCAATGAATGGTTAAAAATGTATACTGGTGTGTAGACAAAAACCTTTTCTTCCATTTCGTTTGTAACGTTTGGTAGAAAGTACATGAAGCAGAATCAATTAAGTCAGTTATAGACAAGAAAATTTATGTATAAAGATAGGTTTCATCTGATTTTTTTTTTGTGAAGTTACGTCTTGCTAGGTAAGAACTAAAACTAAAAGCAGATATTCTAATCTAAATACATTTGCTGATAAAAATTAGTATTACAATTACTAACATTAATTACCCAATGTAAACATGATGTTAGTGTATAGAGTGTTAAGAACAACAGACGGTGAAGCACTGACACAATTCAGAATACTATTAAATAAAAGAATTATGTATAGTTACATCATTATCTCTGTCAATCGAAAGAGGGAAAACTATTTTATAACTAACGTTACACAAAGAATACTCATTTTTTCTGTATGTTTAACAAATTAAAGACGATATGGATTATTTAGAAGATCAATCCTACAATAAGGTTATTGCTTAATTGTGGTTATTTGAGTTATTTATTTAGTTTTCTTAACTTTTATTATGTGAATTATAGACGAAACAGAAGGTAAAATATTGTAAAAGTTATTACATTTTAGCGTACTTAAACGTATAGGCTTACATAAGTATGTTCAGTATCTGTTTTAGCAACCTTGAAAAGAATTTTTTGTCAAAGAAAAATAATATTATATTCGAACAGTAAAAGTGTAATGTATACATCATACTATATACAAAGAGAAGTTTTAATGTTTTCGGCTTTAAACAAAGGCATCTTACTTATCTTAAAAATAATAATCGGCTAAAGCAAACACGCGAGTTAGGGAAATTGATAGTTATTTTGCGAATAATTTTGATTTCAACAAGTATTTTAACCTTCTCATAAACAAAGTATATTTAAATGTTTTTTTAAAAATGTTGATTAGTTTCCTTAATAAACTACGTAGGCCTATTTTTATAAATACAATCTAGTCAGTTTTGACAACAAAGGAATATTAATCTGACTTACTACTTATAAAAGTTTCTCGTGTCTTCTAGATTCATTATAAATAACAAATACAGCCATTTCTTTTGCAGTGTACTGCATTATTTTGTTTTAACTTTGACAAATGACGCGCGTCATATTAATACAAGGTTTTTTATAAGATCTAATAACATCTAGCTATAGACGATAAAAATTGTATCTTGTTTATAGTGAGATAAGCGAAAAATAATAAATGACTGAATACGGTTGTTTGATGAAGTAATTGTGTATTTGCTTTTAAAATGGTACAGAACAAGTCTCTGGGTCTGCTGTAAAATAAAAAAATATGTTTTTACATGGTAAATGAATAGTTTGTGTCGCAACGGTAGATCATATTTCAGTTTGCTGACCCAATATGTTGTCAACAGGGTTTGACCTTCCTGTGTCTCCCTTATTTACATCGATTAACGAACTACCCTTCTGATAACGCGTGGTTACCGATTGATTAGTTCTAACGATAGGTTAGCGCTATAGTTATCGTGTATGTCCCAGCAACTATAGCGACACGCTGATATCGGAACTTCATTTTGTACCTTGTTCAAATATAAACGACATTTTAGTAGTAACCTTTTGACACATTTTAGAATTAACACACTATATTAAAGTGAGCAGTTCCACACATGTATTTTTCAGTGGCATGAAACTCTGTAATAGGTGCGCGCGCGCGTGTGTGTTTTAGTATCTACTTTCTTTTGTTA
Source organism: Magicicada septendecula (assembly GCA_034769895.1). Classification (NCBI taxonomy): domain Eukaryota; kingdom Metazoa; phylum Arthropoda; class Insecta; order Hemiptera; family Cicadidae; genus Magicicada; species Magicicada septendecula. Next base: position 804,803,123 of record CM068368.1, on the reverse strand, counting down.
AAAACTTTCGGTTACACTAGAACTGGCATCCACAAATTAAATAAAATATTTTGTGATATGTTGATACAAATTGATACGTTGTAATGTTTTAATCAAAGTTACACTTGAACGTTTTTAGTGTTGATTTTAATAAATACTTTTTTCGTATAAAAGAAGAAATACTTATTATTTATAGGTTCACATTTATTGTTATCAACTTGTATTATGTAATTATTAATTAGTGGATGGATTGGACGTATGTAACCCGATTAGCTGTTCTTGTATGTAGGCCTTAATTTAATTTCATCAGACGTTTAAGATGATTAATCTTTGTACAGAGAGTAAATATTCGCTAACTAAATGTTTAAACAGTTTCACAGTTTTCATATATACTCGCTGTGAGTATTCACCCAAATATATAAATAAATATAAACATTTTCGGTAGCAAGGTCTACGTTTTAAAGATATAATTAAGATTCATTATATGCAGTCTCCAGAACGCGTTAAGATTTAATTTAACATTTATAATATAGGCCTACTTTTATTGTGATAAGTCTTGCGATCTTGTAGTTATTCCGTACACTACATGTTTCGGGAATAAATTCCCATTTTCGGGTGAAGAATTTTTTATCCTCCTATTATATAGGCGAAATGTTACACACACACACACACACACACACACACACACACACACACACACACACACACACACACACACACACACACACACACACACACACACACACACACACACACACACACACACACACACACAAATAAACAACACAACCACAACTGGTACAAATAACATAATTAAAACCGTTACAACTACACAAGTATAGAAAAGAGTGCGCACTGCTCGACTGTCATTACTGGAGTTGAAATTTGACAGTCGAGCAGTGCGCACTGTTTTCGATACTTGTGTAGTTTAACGGTTTTAATTATGTTATTTGTAACAGTTGTGGTTCTGTTTTGTGTGTGTGTGTGTGTGTGTGTGTGTGTGTGTGTGTGTGTGTGTGTGTGTGTGTGTGTGTGTGTGTGTGTGTGTGTGTGTGTGTGTGTGTGTGTGTGTGTGTGTGTGTGTGTGTGTGTGTGTGTGTGATATTTTCGCCGATGATTCCTATATAATAGGAGGAAAAAAAATCTTCACCTGAAGATGGGAATTTATTCCCGAAACATGTAGTGTACAAAATAACTACAAGATCGCAAGACTTATTACAATAAAGGTATATTATAAATGTTAAATTAAATATAATTAAGAAAATAAAAATTTCCTTGTAGACGAACATTCAAATGACAACATAGGCTAAGTAGAGCCAAACATGCAGACAGAGAAGTGTAGAAGGCAGTTACTTACCCGTTAGAGTAGCTAAGTGGGACGGAATGTACAACCCTCAGAGGTTCCTTCATCATTCGGCTGAGATTAAACCCGGCGACGGCGGCGTCCTTTTTGCTCGACCTGGAGGATCTCCGGCGCGCGTGTGTCGTGAACACTCGGCGCAGCTTGCCTTCCCTCGGCAACTGCTGACTCTGTTCGCCCTCCAGAGTCGTCAGGTCTAACGACGAACCGGACTTGCACAGCACTGACTTCAACATGTCTGTTTGCTTCGCTACCGCTGTCACAAATTTATTATACAGATCTTTACAACACTACAATTTGTTAAAAAGCACTTCTTTTGTCATTCATAATAAGTCTCTGAAATAAAAGAAATGAATCCGTCAGAGCAATGTTTTCAAGGACGCTGAAGTTAAAAATTAGTTTACAGTACATGCGACTGTGAACTAATCTTAATACACTTTTCATTACTTATGAGTTACATCAATAACTACACGTTAATGAATATACGAAAGTAAACACGACAACGAAATACTAAGACATTAATTTTTATTATAATTCAAAAATTGTTTCCATTTATACCTAAGTATAGGTACATCTATACCTTCTATACCTATTTATACCTACACATGTTAAAAACTGTTTGGCATTTAATACATATTTCAGTAACACGGTTAATAAAGTATAATACAAAATATTTTATTAAGGTCTTAATGAAACTATACAAATATAGTTAATTAATAGAGTACGAAAAATATTTATTTAGATTTAAAATAATATGGATTTCCCTCTGTTTTAGTAGCGACTGAGACAAATTGAATGGTAAGTCGTGTTTTATTTTTGTATCAATATGTTTAAATGTCCTACAACTTGAACATGAACTTGAACTTAAATTTGTAGTTTCCTACAATGTGTCAGAAATATTTTCGTTATTATAGCAGATCTTGTTCCCTAAATTATACAAAATATTCACAAATAATATTGAGTTTTTTAAATAGAAAGAAATATAAAACGGTAGTATTAATAGTTTTGAGTCATTCTGAATCTATACCCCCTGACACTAAAAATTAGAAGGGCACTACCTCATTATGCGATCCTCAGCAAGTAATATAATCCTCAGCGTTCAACGTGTAATAGGCCTATCAGATATTAAGAAGCTAAGACTTGTAAAGATTGCTTTACAAGTGCTTTATTAGACTGGGTTACCGTTTTATTAAAATTAGTCAACAACAGGAAGAAACAGATTTTTTTCATGCGCTTCCAAATGTAGGATAGTAATATTTAAAATAAATTTTACAACACATTCTACAAGTACAACTATTTTTACTTTTAACAATATATTTGACAGTTTTTACTGCCGGTAACGATTACCAAATGTACCATTCTATAAATGAATACATTTGATACAAATTGAAACAAGAAAAACAAAAAAATTACGCGTAGCAGAATCGCACAAAACAAAATCAAAGCGAACTGTTGCATCCATTGTACGTTCATAGAGAGCATCCGTATGCAGTTATTAAAACGCTTTTCATAAGCTACAGAAAATCATGATTGATATATTTAGCACCGCCTAAACCTCCTGTGTTTTGTAATGTAGTAGATTTTATATAAAGCCTCAGAGATAAAAACAGTGAACCCGCTTTAAGTAAACTGATACAGTTTTAAATAGAAAACAGAATATACCCCACCATCATTCTACCTTTCATTCACTCCATTTTGTTTTCTTCACATACACAGAATTCCCTATATATCAAATGTGTGTTGTTAGTGCGAAGTAATTAACTGCTTATTTGTTTTTAAAAACTGTTAATACAGTTAATTATTTTAGAGACCACTCTTGTTTATTGTGAATAAGACTTTCCAGATAGCTGTATTTATGTAGAAAATGTTTTGAGTTATGTGCTATTAAAAAAAGTAAGTAATTATAGTGCAGTGATCTAATGATCACTCGGCACTTGGTAGAACATTTTATTAATAATTGACTTTCATAAATAACGCTTTATATAGGTCTACAGATACTATGCAGTGTTTACTTATTATAACTGAAGTAGAGATTAAAAGTCCAGATTTTTTTTATACCTCTAGACTCTATGTATCACGCAAAAGAACGCTATCCAATTATACAAATCGGCCTACATAGATATATCAGTACACAATCACATAATCATTACAATAATTAAAACATTTGCAGGAGTTCAATTTGTTTTTTACATAAGTGCTTTCGAGGACTTAACGTGTTTTCTTCGTCAGTGTGACTGAATGTTTTACAAACGCGGCCTTTTTTGGCCCGCTTTTGATATTTCTTGGAAAATCGAAACTGTTGTTATTTCTGTGGCTATTGCTTGGATGTGTGTGTGTGTGTGTGTGTGTGTGTGTGTGTGTGTGTGTGTGTGTGTGTGTGTGTGTGTGTGTTTAAAACTTTAAATACGCGTCAATTTCTTATTAATCGTGAACACTGTATATTTTATACAAATCAAATCAACAAAAATTAATTGGTTGCGCTGACGAAAAGGTCACAGCACCTCTTCGAAAGCGTTATGCAGAAAAAGTAAGTAAAGTGAATTTTAAATTAACGTAAAAATATACAACAAGAGTAGAGAATATTGTATAGTGTTCCAAGAATGCCTGAAACAGTTAGCCTGTATGATTTACCATAGTGCTTATTTTATGCAAATATTAGATTCGTTTCTGTAGCAAAAACAAATAGATAAATTTAATTCCATTTGCTGCAAATATTTATAGACCTGTACTCTCTAAGGCAAATTTTATAATGCATTTAACACCTTCAGCATTTACAAAAGAAGGAAGAAAATTTTTGACGTTTTATGGTATCGTTAACTTTATTCTTTTATGATTTTGGTTAAATTTTAGATAGCTGTTAATGTCACAGTTAGTTTCTACCCTTACAGCCTTGATTACATCAAAAGAAATTACAGATCAAGAATTCTTTCCCTTTAATTTTTGTAGTTTTATTCACAAAAATTAAACCCCCCAGAGCCTGCCAGATCCACCCCCAGCTAAACATTCTGGTTGCTCACCTGTATAATATAAAAATTTTAATACATAATCAATGCTCTATTTATATTAGTATTATAATATTATAATATAACAATATAATAATATTATATATTATAATATATAATATTACACACACACACACACACACACACACACACAGGCTGTATATTAAATTTATTAAATAATAGTTAATTATTTTCTTTTATTGTTAAACACATATTTTTACCAGTATTGAATTTAAATACTCATTTTTAAGGGTTAAATTACGCTGAATAGTCAATAAACAGGCTTCCAATGGTTCCTACTACGTAGTATACAGCACGTCCTTACGCTCCAAATATTATTTCATCATTTCACAATTAGCTAAATTATTTCTTCCATTTGAAATTCCCATCGATATGAATCATGAAGAACAAAGCAGTGAAACTGCTTCTCGAAAATAAAATAACATTACCCCTCCGGAGGCTCATACGATATAATGTATAATGTATAATGCACAATGTACAATGTACAATGTATAATATATAAAGTATAATGTATACGTATAATGATTATTTTATTTGCCTCATATAGTGGCAAGTTTTTTATTTAATGTTGCAAACAAGAGGAAAACGGCTTGTTCAGTATGCGAATTCTATCGATTTGTTACGACTCATGTTTTGCTAAAAGCGTTTATAAACACTGAACCCATGGAGTGCTGCTGATGGATAACTACAAGGCTGAAGTGAAGACTACTTGATGTTCAAGTGAGTTCTGTAAATTCAATAAACTTTAGCGTTGGCAGTTACTAAACGTGCAGTTGGATTACATAATTTTGGAATCGCCATTTCATGTCTGCATGCTTAAAGTTTGCCGCGTAGGACGAGGTTACTCGCGATACATTGAATATCGTCCGCGCAGCAAACCCAGCCAGCAAACACAATACTCTGACACGATTTCCAATACTGATGAAATAAAGCTTATGTTATATAACGGCCGTGAAATTTTAATCTTTCATTTATTACATGTTTCATAAATTGCAGACTGGATGTTTGCTAATTAATGTTCTATACACCTTTATACATAAAATATAAGTAATGTATTTATTAATACATTGAAAATGATGTAAATTGTATATTGTATATTGCAATTAGACAAACATACCCACTGTGTTTGAATATATGGGGATATATTTAAAATAACCTTAGTTGGTGTCTTGTGTAAAGGGGATGTGAATGCTATAAGACACTATTGTTATTAGAATAAGTACTGCATGTTAACGTAGCTTAAGACGATAATAAACAATAACAAATAGCTGTGCAGCGTAGAGTGAAAGTGAATAAGTGTTGTGCGCCTTAAGAATTGTGTGATGATAATTAACAGTAACCCAAGTCATTAATATTAGTGTGAAAATTGGATCAACTATTGATAACTAATTACATTAATATTAAATTAATTTTAATACTATTTGTTGAACTGACAAAGTAATTAGCTATATGCAATCACATCCAGTTGAAAAGACCTAGTTTGGGTAAGTTTAGAAACCGGAAGTTCATATTCACCAACGCGTGGTCGATTTTCTAGTAAAATCCAGAACGTTTTAACATGTAAAAGTCACGTCATGTGGGTAGATCTATAAAAGCACGGGTGAGCCGTGAGTTTGGCAGTCTATAATAAGTAGTCTCTAATAAGGATTGTCTCGCAGTCTACGGGAGTCGGAGTACATCGTCGAGGAAGCGGCTGAATTAGACCACGGAGTCAGGCACAGCGTTCGAGATCTTCAGCAACCGATGGCTGTCAGTGAGGACTGAATCAGAAGCAACTTAGACGGACACAATACCCACCAGAAGGAAACGCCGAGCTCGATATCCCAAGTTTAGAGTGCGACGCCTGCCTGGTGTGGAATCAGGAGCAGGCCCGCGAGGTCGTCCGGACTGATTCAACTCAACCCAGCAAATTCAGGAAAGTAGAATTATAAAACTCTTTATAGACTATATAAAAATTAAATACTCTTTTAAATTGCTAACTATTAAATATTTCCAATTTATATACATTTTTGAATTTATAATGTTTACATATAACTATATCTTTAAGATAAAAAAAGATATAACCAATAAAAGTTTATTTCTGCAAGAGCAGTGAGCCTGAAACCTGTTACCTTGTAATATTCTCATTCAATATTTTTGTACATTCCTAAACACATACGCGCGCGCGCGCAGGCATACACCCTCACACATTACAGTCACTTCTCAACTTCCATGCAAATAAATAGTGAAACAATATTTAAAATTTATATTTTAATCATGCGACATTATCATCGTTACAATTTCTGGTTCCGTTATACCTGTCACTTTTCTCTTGTAATTACTGATTCTTTCACTCTAGACAGCGGTCTTCGCGTTGTGGGTGACGCCTTCTGCACGTTACTCGTCCTTTATTAAGACTAAACAATAATGGCGTTGGAAGGCCAAAGAAGTGCGAACACGTTAACAACTTTACACTGTGGTCCTTTGAACAACTGTAAACGCAAGGGAAAACATTTAAAAGCGGAAAATTTCCATTACAAAAAACGAAAATTCACTGGCCTTCGAAAAACATACCCTCCTTAACAAATCCCAACCGTCCTAAACACGTAGTAAATAAACGCTAACAAACCGCTACAACACATGTTCGGAGAAAAGCATCTGAAACCTATTAAACATGCGTCCTCTTTTCCTATATATGTACTGTTTCTAGCCGCTAAATACACCCCCACCTTCTATAGTCATTGAAGAGAGGACTTTGACGATCCGAAAATCGGACGTCAGACTAGTAGACGACACGATAACGATGCTGAAACTCTGTCGAGAGAATCAACGATTTAACACGGGGTAATAGACCAAACACTATGTAGTTTACATTTATATTTTAATATTTAGGTAGATGTATAATCTGTAATATATATTTTTATATTCTCAATAGAAAAGCGATCGGGCGATATAAGATAGACGTGCAGATTCCTAACTTTTGGCACTTAAAAAGTAAGTGGGCAAGCGCGAATATGATCATTTTATTCTGTCATCAACTGTAAATAAAGGAATAAACATATTCGTATCCTATAACATATAATACACATACAAGTTACACAATATTATGCAAGCTTGAATAAGTATACACATTTATGTTTAGGCTTATTTACTTGAAATATTTACTGACTGAGCAAACTAAGTTTTAACTGGATCGTTTGGCATTTTTTTATCAATCTGCCTGTTTCGGGTGACTCACACGATAACTTGTAAATGCATCAACCGATTCTCGTACAACTTGGCATGCGTGACCATACCTTTAACCTATACACCCTCACTGTTTCAAGGTTTATCGTCCGTCAAAAAAAAGAGCATAAGGCAAAATGTTAGAAGACATTTTTGAAAAGTTGCAAAATAGATGTGTGGTATGAAATGAAAGAGAATTCTAATTAACACTTCAACACAGTGTATAATTTAAAAAAATTCAGAATCTTAGGATACCAGATCCTCGATCAAATACTTCAAAAAATGTATGAAAACCCATGCTGTTTAAAACATGTAAGTCAGAATTTTAAGAAAATTGTAAATGTTTGTGTGAATCACGAAGTTATAAAAAAGAATTTTATTCAAAATACACATGCTGTGTCTTTAATTATTTGTCAGACTTAGTAATTCTTAACATCACTTGCAAATTTTAGAGCCTATTAAAAACGTTTGTGTGCTATGTTTTTTTAAAAATCTATGCATATTACCATCAGTTATGTATATCTGTAAAAAGTATTTAACATAAACCAATAGATACCTACTGAAATATACAAAAACGTTAAAGCTATTACTAAATTATTTGTCGGGGAAAACACAAAATTACAGTTATAATTACACAAAACTACCCATTGCAGTTATAATTTTTAAATTTAAAATTAATTTAAATCTGCAGAAGTTTAGAATTTTTACCGTTTATTATATGACTCACATTATCGTTTTACAATTATCACTTTACTAAAAAGAAACTAGAATAATCGGATTTTTGTAATTTTTCCAAATATCAGAAAAATTATTTATTATTGCAATGATCCAATAATAATTGTACTTCTTTAAAAAAAAAAACGAGCGATTTCTGCAGTCCTGGATTATACTAATTTATTGTTATTATTTACAGTTCTGAAGACTTTTATGTTGTTGATACTCTAAAAATTATTTGTTAGTTCAATTGAAATACGTAAGCCTAATAAGTAAATAAATAAATAAATAACGTAAAAATAAATTAGTTTAATTTTGTTTGATAAAATATTTTATTTTTTAATGATTTTTAGGATTGCATACATTTTCAATTAAAATGTGTTCTAAATTTTTTTAAATTAAAAATGATATAAATTATTATCATTGGTTGCAAACGTTTTAAAGTTGGAAACGTTTTAACGTTTCAAAACATTCATTTCAAACTTCACGTAATCCTGAATAAAACGTACACTTTTAATTTAATACTAGACTCTGCAGAAGAGAGGATTTCATTCATCCTCAGGGATTATCAGAACAAAGTGCTAGTAACTGGCATGTTGGAAAACTAACATACTTCATGCACAAACGGCGACTGTAACGGCTTTAAAGTGTTAACGGCTTTAAAAGCGTATTCTTAATTAAAACATTCGTATTACAATTTATTTTTGCATGTTAATGTTTCCGCGCAAGGCTATATTGTCTACATTTCTTAATTATGTTATGTGGTAGCAGTAATTTTAACCATTCTAAGGGATTATAATATCAAAATGATGTTAACATTTACTGTAATTCTTTACAATGCAAATGTGACAGTATATTAAAGTTGCAACAATAAAAATTGAGGTACAGTTTTCACAGACTCATAAAATAAAGGAAAAGAGAAAGGATAGCCAACATTTCTTCAACACATTACAGTGTTTCGCTTTAATGAGAATACAATAAATAAAACCAAATCGAAGTGGCCGTATGAAAATAAAGGTGAAATATATTACACAACCGTTAAAAGAATGTGATCTGATTTTGACTCTCCAAAGTAAGTTTGAAAACCTATTCGGTTACTTTAATGTTCAGTGAAGAAAGCAGCAGGAAAGGAGAGGGACGAGATGGAAGAGGAAGAAGGTAAAGCAAAGTCCATAGACTGGGATAGCAGCGACCTTTATATCCCTCTGAAGAGGACTGTGGTGGAGAAACATCAGTGAAGGAATTGTGTATCCTTATTTAAAAGATACCATGAATACAATTATTCCAGTAGTTAGTAAATTTTTGAAGACACATTATTCAAATCCGTGTCAAAGTATGTGAGAAGTATAGAGAAATAAAAATGCGGTGTTTTGACTGTTATAAGATAGTTCATAAAATAAATGTCTACTCTATAAACAGACTTGAAATCTGTAAGGGTGCATTTCTATTTAACTTTGGATCATGCTATAAAGACCGATAGTAATATTGTGCTAGTGTTATCAGAATAAAGCGTTAAGGATGAAGTTTGTGCGGCATAGTTTACAAAAAAACGCCGTCCACTCGGCTTCCTTTGCCATGCATGACCAACAGAATTTAAAGTGGTTAACGAAAACATGAGGAAATGCCCTATCACTGTGAAAAGGTTGAAGCATCGAAATGGTGAACAGCACAAACATTGATCAAAAATTGAGATTAGAACATTTTTTCGTATAAAGAAGAGTGTTCCTAGGTTCACGTTAAATGATAAAGTTAGCACAATATTGCTCATTAATTAAACTCCGATTATTAAGAAAATAGATAATTTGTTCCAACAGAAGATTCACAATGTTTGATCCTTATCTGCAATTTACAGTACTTCGAAGATCTTTCTGTTCCATGACACTGTAATTGAAGAGTTGGAATACTGAAACGTATGTTGAAGATGGTTGACAAACAGACCAGATACATTCCACTGGTTAATATATATATATATATATATATATATATATATATATATATATAAGGGTAATCTCTAACTCCATCTCCGTTCGTCTCTCTCTCCCTCTGTCTATCTGTCTATCTTTCTCCGTCTCTCTCTCTCACACACACACACACACACACACACACACACACACACACACACACACACACACACACACACACACACACAATTCTCTTTTCTTCATATTCGCCACAATCGCGAATATAACTATTCTCTTTTCGACTGTATTCGCTATGATATTAGATTATAAGACATGTGATTTAAGTTAACAAATACATAAATTTTAAAGCACTATATGACTGCAGTAGCCTACGTTAATTATAAATACAAGAAAATCTAGTTTTTACTTGCTTTATTTAAAAAGGGGTAGTCCAGTTTTTATCAGATTGAATTAAATAATTACCTCCTTACCCCTTACCTCGCACACCCATTCGCTGTCTTTTTCTCTTCCTTGATTTCTCTTTTCCTCTCTCTCCTTCGTTTTCTCTTTTTACGCAACACACACGCGCGTGCGCGCACGTTCGCACACACACAGAAGTACCCTCTCCTTCTCTCTTTCACACACACAATGATAACATATACACGCGTGTTTCAAAGACATCCAAGCGATCGATTGTACGAAATAATTAATGGGCCCCTCACTGGTTGTGTCAGCCACTCTCAGTTCGCGGCTATTGCTTAACACTAGAGACGCACTTGACTTCTCACATTTCATTGTCTGAGGACAAATTGTTCCAGGAAAGCGTGGCAGAGTTCACAGTTCAGATACGTTACGTTCTGCGGTCAATGTAAGTTTATTACGAAACACATTGCAAAACGAAATTTGAACACGGTAACTTTAACTTTAAACGGAAATTTAAAAAGACCAGTAGCTCGGAGTACACAATAATCTGTTATTATAGGTTCGTTAGTCACACAGTAACATAATATATTTTAAGGTATAGGCAATTTAAACTATTTAAGGAAGGTTCTATACAGTAGCCAAGAGGCCGATTTTGAACCAGACGGATTGGTTATAGAATATGAAGAGTCTGTTTTATTTTTCACGTGTAAGTAATTGCCACACAGACAGAGAGAGAGAGAGAGAGAGAGAGAGAGAGAGAGAGAGAGAGAGAGAGAGAGAGAGAGAGAGAGAGAGAGAGAGTAGGAATGCCATGATGCACTACTGTTTCATTAGTACTGGAATTAACATGACGTACAATTCTAAAATTCATTGTCTTTTTACATTCGTATTAGGATATTTTAGTGGATGAATATACGAAGGCGTATTATGTTTACGTCTACAAACTTAAATGTAATATGTTGTATGATTTCGGTACTAGCCACACTTTTATGCGTAAGTAACACCATTTAATAATTTTCAAGATAAAAACACTATAAATTCAGTTAAAGTAAACTAATCGGTATTTTGAAGAATCAAGTACCATACTGTCGAGAGAATATGCTACAGTGGTATCATGAATTTCTTGATAACACGAACGGCAGCACACGGCATTAAAATTTATTAGTACAGTGCAGTATAAATAAAAATAGATATCGGAAGATGAAGTCAGCTATAAACCAAGATGAAGGCAACTATCCAAGGAGACAGGTGAATGTTACTATTACCTATCGGCAAGAAGCAAACATCAGGAGCACCAAGTAGTTTAGAATAAAAGGAAAATATAAAATAAACTAATAAGACAGAAAATTAAATACGTTCCATAACAGTAACAGTTTTAATTGCACACAATTAAAACGTATATAAAGAAACAATTGTTACTGCCCAGATAAGTAAATCTGTTTGTGTATTTGTACAACTAACGTGTACAACAAATATTAATTCTTCTTCTTCTTCTTCTTCTTCTTCTTCTTCTTCTTCTTCTTCTTCTTCTTCTTCTTCTTCTTCTTCTGCTTCTGCTTCTGCTTCTTCTTCTTCTCCTTCTCCTTCTCCTTCTCCTTCTCCTTCTTCTTCTTCTTCTTCTTCTTCTTCTTCTTCTTCTTCTTCTTCTTCTTCTTCTTCTTCTTCTTCAACATTACAACCCAAAAAAAGCTCTAGTTTCTAACATCAATCTCCTATCCGTTAGCATCTCAGCGTACCCCTCACATCCATTCTTCAGCATCCAACCATATTATCCTAGGTCGATCCCTCTTACTGCTTTTACACTTACCACTTCTCTATAAGTTATTGCTGTTTCTACAATTTTTAAACAAATCTTGTGTAATCCACTTCAAGATTTACATGTCGCATCTCTATGTTGCTGGACAATCGTCACGGTCTATATTGGCCTACATTAATTGGCCTTTAATCTCCGTTGGTTGAAAATCTGAGAACTTCCCGTCTAATCAAATGACCTGTCTTCTACTTTCATATTCTTGCTTCTGCTAATTATAAAAATAAGTAATAAAAGTACGTTAAAAAAAAAGTTTACGAGATACGAAATATCATCTTACAGCCTACACTAAATATACGATATACTCATATTAGTAAGTTTTAAAATTATGGTGATAATATTTTCACTTTTTGCTGAGAACGAAAACGAACCAAGTATTTGCAACGATGTGAATAAGTGAAATTAGAATTTTTTTTGTGGAATCCTTCTCCCAACTTAACGCAAGGTTTGGTGCAAACCTGTAACACGATATATTGACGGAAGCACGTTTGAAGTAATGGACGCTATCCTGCTCTATGTTTGGCGCCACTGATGCGGTTTCCCAAATATTGACTTACGATAATGCTGAGTATGACATCGTTTGCTCGTATGAGACCGGTGCTGACGTACGACGCTAAACGATTGTTCCAATCAGTTTACCGTCTACATTACCCAGACATATTTAGAGAGTTCATGTACAGAACGATGCAGAACTCAGTTTCCTTAGACTCGTGTTAATAAACATGTCAGCAAGAGATGTTTACTAGTAGCAAACAGGCCGTCATGTTTTTCTATATTTAATAAACAATTACCCGTTAATTCAAAAACGTTAGGTTTTTTTATTTTAAATGTTACTGTGTTATAAGCATCGTACAGTGGAAAACAAAATACAGACACCAATGAAATCACTAAGTACCAACTTTAATTGATCACAATTAATAATGTGTAATCAACTCGTACAATAATTCAAGTTACATTTGTCCACAAGCAATAATAATGTCAAATAATATAGTTTAACACTAATTATAACACAGTAAACCCTTTCTACTAATCTTCATAAAAACTCAATCCGCACTAAGGAAAACTCAATACCGCACTAAGGAAACATTAAACGTTATGTTTTCCTCAACCATGCATTTTATTTATTTCAGCAGTAAACTAAAAACCAAAAACCGTTGTCACCTAACCTCACAAACGACCTCAACACGTATTTTCGCTTTGCATTAAGAAATAGGAGAATTTGCAATTAGTACACTTTTTATTTTCCGCATATATCGATACAATCGCATATGAAAAACATCAAAAATGTATTGCAGGAACGGATAGAGGTACAGTTCGTATGCCGCTAAATAGCATTTGTTTATTTACATGTTACTATGGTAATTAACTCTGATCTCCATGGTATTGTTGACATCTTCATTCGCGTCAACAAAAGGGCATAATTTAAAGGTCTTAAATTGTGAGAACGGGACAGAATATCAAATTTCAAGTTAGACAGTGTTTTTTTCTTGTGTCAAAGGTTACCTCTCCAAACTTTGGTGACAAGCGGTGTAACGGAGTGTATTGTATTCAATACAAAGAAGCAAATCGTCAGACTTTGAGTTTTATATATAATATAGATATAAGTATAGATGTTATATCAAAGTCAAACTCTACTAATATATCATTGCAAGTAACTAATATTTTAACTACCTGGCGACATTACTCCACATGTCTTGTATAATATAATAACAGAAAATTATATGACTTTATCAATTCCATATTTTTGAAGTAGTAAATATTAAGAATATTTGTACTTAGTTTATTATAATTTTTGAACTAAATATTGTTCATGTTACTCGGAAGATCCAAGATCCTTCAGGATTTCCTTTCCAAGTTGCTTCACTTTTTGTTGTATAAACAATTTCTATTCCTTTGATCGCAACATACCAAATTTTGCTTTTACCATTTTGTAGAGCTATTCTTATTACTTTTTCTATTGCTTATTTGTTCAAAAACGGAAATTTGTAGTTCTTCCGTCATTATAATATGTTGACGATATTTAAAAAATTGTTCTAATGCTTTGTAGCTCTGAAACATTTTAAATAAATTTTCTATCCTTATATCACGCGTATTAACGCACTGCCTTATTTCATAATACTGCAGATTTCATGCGTTCACACAAATTATGTAGGGCAGAACTGATTGTTTTCATGAATATTGTGTAATTATGTTTACTTACAAGATTATTGTTTAAGGAGACTATATGCTAAACAAATATCATCCTTTACGATCAGAGGGAAGCAGTAAAAACAATACGATAATGAGAGAACGTCGACGCACAGACCAAAACAGGGATAGACAATAACGGCTGTTCAAGTATGGAGGTATAAGAGGTATAAGAGGATAGAACAAAAGAAGGGAAACAATAAACAAGGGGGAAGATTAATTGCTTATTTCTGGTTGTACCAAACGAAATTAACTGAATTCCTTACCAGCCGAAAATTGAGAAAGCCTTTGTTGTCCGCGCTGAATAGCTTTACTTATGTTAAATTATGTGAAAATATTAAGGGATTTTTATAAAAATGAACTTTATTTCAATAAAAAGCGTTTATTTTTATCTTCTCTGGTATTAAATATGAAGCTTTCTACATAGTTGATGTGTAATTATAGCTCCTTTTTACCTAAAAGTCTCGGAGCTCCTATGTAATTATAGCTCCTAAAAGTCTCGGAGTTTGGCTGAGTAGGGGGCTGCCTTACGTGAGCCGGCTTGTAAGAAAGATAGTGTGTCCACTGCCCATTATTACCTCGAGTTCTTGAGAACCGGGGACCTCTAATCAGCTTGGTTACTGACTATGTAACCAGAACAATTATTGTGCACAACTGTGCCAAATAGTTGATTACCACCATGCAGCTTTGATTGTAATGTTGGTTGTACATTGATAGACATAGCAGTTAAACTACAGTAATTAACGTAAATGAAAATTTAAAGAACTTATAGTCAATATTATATCAAACGCATTTCAAGAATTACCGAAACAAAATAAACATTTTTAGTAACATCCAAAAGTATAAAAATTTATAAAATATTTAAAAAATAATTAAGAAATGCTCTTTATAATGTTATCTAAAATACAGGAAATTATAACCCGAGCAATCAAAGCAACGGCGTCATAGATACAATTTTTATTTTTACAAATATAACAAAAAGGCGAAATGCCTTATATCTCTTAAGGAATTTAACATAATACTTAAATAGTCAGAAATAAGAATAAAATAATCTTAATAGTGTTATGTTGAGAATTAGCATGCTTGGCTACGCAATTAAATGTCTCTAAAGCGTTACCGAGTTTTTTCAACAAACACACGTTGTTCTTTGAGATATTTAATGTTTTGTCGCATATTCGACGCACAATAGTGCTCATACTTATTCTGGGAGAAAATATTAACAAAACGATGCACTATATGCAAATAAAAAAAAAATTATAAATGCAAAACATGTGCCCATGAACAAATAAAAATACAATAAATTACTACACAAATTATTAATTTATTGCTTCTTCTTACAAAATAAAAACTTAGAGAAATTACAGCTGCAATTTATTAAAAAACATGATCAGATTACTGTGATTAGTACGCCTTTTGTAAACGAAATAACAACTTAATGATAGAAAAAGGGAGCCAGTTATTTAGAAAAGTTAGTTTATCCACAACTTGCTGAAGGGACGTGAAATTTAGCCACATTTATTATATGTTTGTTGGTCAAATGTTACATGTGGAACGTTGATTTATATGGTGGAAAAACATGGACACTGAGGAATGAGGATGGGAAAAGATTAGAAGCATTTGAGATGTGGGTTTAGCGAGCAATGGAAAAAGTGACGTGGGTTGATAAAGTAAGGAATGATGAAGTTTAAAGAAGAATAGGGGAAGAGAGAAGAATCCTGAAGGTAATAGAAAATAGGAAAAGGAATTGGTTAGGCCATTGTTTACGAAGAGACTACTCATGGAGGGTGTCATAGAAGGAGGAAAAAGAAGAGGGCGTAGAAGAATGAAATTAATAGATAGCATTAAAATCAGAGGGTGTTACGAAGAAACGAAAAGACTGGCACGCGATAGGAAAACTTGGAGAGCTTTTACCATTTGAAGACCTGCTTTAGGGCAGAACACCAAGTAATAATTAAAAGTTTCTGAAATTGTAAAACGTTTGATCTTACGCTGTAAACATACCCACATATTCATCAAATATATTATAGCGATTTTGTATGGACAAAAATAAGACATTGAAACGTAGAAATTAAAATTTTGAAATGGTCCAGTGGGCCTACATGTTTCGTCATTTTCAGTGATGAAGGAGAATCGATATTTGGAAAAACCAGTTTTCTATGTATATGCAAATAATGTCTATACGGAGCGCTGCATGCAGACCTTCAGATAACAGACAGCACTTACGTGGTTGGCGAAAGAAAAATACGATCTGTAGAACTGAAGGCATTCATCATGTAACGTTTTGATGATGAATTGTTTAACAAACGTCCGGACTTCGATGACGCATGACGTGAAGCGGCGAGTATAATTAGTCTTTACTCACGCAGTATTGACGGTGAGGAAGCACTGTGTACGTCATAGCAGTGTTTGTTGTGTGGTGGACAACGTGCCCTTTGATATTACTACAATTGTTTGTTACCCAGTGTAATTTAGCACTGACTTCAATTCTATACAGTTTTGCACTGTGAATGCTGTAAATTTAGTTATTGAATTTGTTATAATTGAATGAGCGAAGTAAGTTCTTAGATTTAACTCGATCGTTTGTACATTTGTCTGTCTGTTTGTTTGGGATACGCATCACAACAACTTTGGAATGCATTAAAATTGAAAAAAAATCGCAAAATTCTATGTAAGGCATCAAATTGAAGGAAAGTTTTTCAGAAACTTGAGTACAGTTTTCACTTTTTAAAATATTGGGCTGTCAGGGCTAAACAAATGTGCCAAACTTTTTATAGAATTATGAATAAAGTTTAACCAACTTACATAGCACATTCCTAAGTTTATTAATACACTTTTAACCAAAATACGAATATAGCGTGCCGTTTGGATGTTTTAAAATTGTGGGAATTTTCGGGGGTTCAAAAAGTGTGTTTGCTACAATCGCAAAAATCCACGGGGCTAACAATAGAATGAAATTTTAAGCAAAATCCTAATATAATGTACTGTTTTAGAAATTTAAAAACTTTAAGACACCAGGGCCTAAAAAATAGATAAAAATTGTAGACGTCCAGCCGGGTAACAGACAAAAAGAATGTTAACAACAATCCAAATGTAGGGTATACTTTGAAAATTGTTAATCTTAAAGGGATTACGTGCCAAAAATGGAAATGAAAATTTAAATAAAATCGTAAAATTCTACGTGAGGCATCAAGGTATGAGAAATTTTATTCACAGTATTAATCTGGTATCTTTAATAATTTGGCAGTACATCTCTCAACTTTCCTTGCAAATTTTGGTTTGTCTTCAGAATGAATGTAAGCTATGTTTATAAATAAAAATTATGAATTGCTATCAGTTAGGCTACGTATATTTGTGAAAAGCGTTAGATGTTGGTTTATAGATGTTTATGGAAACGTATATAAACCTACAAGGTAGGACTAGATTCTTTGTCATTTAGGCATTTAGTTTGTAAATTTAACTAAGACCTAATGGAGTAGTTTTAGAAATTTTAGTGTTGTTGTACAGTTGTCTGCTTTAAAATTGTATTATATTAAAAATGTAGAACAATAACTGGAATTCTGGTAATTTGTCAATTTAAAAATTATCTTATAATGAAATTTATGTAATAATTTTGAGCGGGTTCTGTAGCTCAGAGAGCTTACTAGTAGGCTAATGTAAATTTGTTAAATTAAGAGTAAAACTGATTAAAATGATAAAATCTTTTGTACTTTTCTCTAACATAAAGTTTGGTTAAACCTATGATCGGATCGAATTTAACAGTATGTAACAGAAGATATAGATATATCTATTGACGTTAATTCACAGGCTTTTAGTTATCACAACTGCCAGTAGATGACAGTACTGTTACATTGATATTACAGAATCAATTAAGTTTTCTGCTTCTATATTCTCATAAGGTCTCCTGTAGTCATATAACCAGGTTTTACGTTTTTGCATGCGAGACTAAATTTTACAACATAAGACAAAGTATTTCCCTAATAGTTCTGAGAGAATGTATAACGTTGATTTACGTTCATGAAATTATTCCCTTACATGAAAGGTGTTTATTACTTTAAAATATCACCACTTAATCCACTGCGCTTTGGAGCCTATAAGCGTAGCCATATTTAGCATAGTAAGTAGGCATTTTTTAATTCGACTTAATTATATATAGTATCAAAATTATCAAAATAGAGTCTTATAAATCTCCCTCTGTTACTCAGATTATTATTAGTAACTACATATACAGACAGTTGAATACTAGCTTCTATAAACTATTTAATTTTAGGAATTGTTTTGATATCATGGAATTAGTATAAGGAATTTTACGCTATATAGAAAATACTTCAAGGAAACACATGTGATAGAAATCTGTGAAGAACTAGAAGAATGCATGAATAAAAGAAATTTCGAAACAGGATATAAGATAGTTAAGACATATTTTGATACCAATCAGCTCTCAGGAACGTCAGTAAGAGGGGAAAATAATGAAAAACGTCCTAATGAGAAATGATGGCCGAAGTGAAAGAGATATTATTAGCAGGGTAAACCAGGCTAAGATTGCTTTTAACAAAAAGTGGAGAATACTAACAATAAGTAGAATCCTACTTAAAACAAGAAGACGTTTCCAAATGAGTTTTATATGGAGCATTGGCGTGTATGGTTGCGAGTCGTAGAAACTATATATAAAGGAAAAGAAGCAAACTTGACAGCTTTGAGATATGGTGTTATTGCAAAATTCTAAAAATAAAATGGTTTGACAAAATTACAAATGGAGAGGTGCGAAACAGAATAACCAATGAGAGGTGTTTGTTGAAGAGCATAATTAGTAGAACTTATTCGACATACACTACGGCATGAAGGACTCTAAAATTAGTAATGGACGGAACAGTAGAAGGTAAACGATATAAGGGAAGAAGGGAAGACGAAGGATGCAGTATATAAAGCAAATTATGGATGATGTAAATTGTGAAACTTATGAGGAAATAAAGAGGAAAGCATAAGGTCGATCACAATGGAAAAATGCTGCAAACCAATCTTAGGATTGAAGAAGAAAAGAGAAAATACTGCATTAGAAATAAACACACGTTTCTGTAACGCATTGTGACATGATGCGTTGTGGACGATTTTAATATTATTGCCATTTTACAAAAAGCTTATTCAAAATTCACTGCGTGAATTTGATCCTACCTATGATCCTAAACGGGATAGTGTACCTATGTTTGTGAACGTCAGTATGAAAATTACGTACAAAGAAGTTGGCATATGTAAAAATTTGACACAAAATGTCAGACAGTGCGTAAAATATCCGTTTATCATAGCGGTGTTTTACTTATATACGCCAGTAACGTTCTGTAAGCGACGCGCAACCAACGTGTAATTTATATGTCTCCAACACAATAGTCTCACAACAGAACTCGAATAATGAGTAAATAAATCTTCTCACCTCTAAATTAAATTAAATGAATTAAAAATTTTCATTTTTCGACAAAGTAATGTAACCTCAATACAATCGGCCTGTTGTAAGCTTATAACGAAATACACGACAGTAGTGATTAAAGAAAAATTTGGGCAACTTACATGGAATGAAAGTGTAAAATGTTTCCTTCACATCCACAAACTCATTCGTAAACGTTCTTCATTGTATTGTTAACAACACTGTCTTGAAATAGTATCAGTCACTGAAATCGTTGCATTAAATTTGTATTTCTTGTTATTATTGAATTTAACAAACAAGATTTATTTTTGTTAGCAGAAAATGTTTCGGTAGTTCTAGGCACGACACGACGATTAGGTAAACTGTGACGGAGTCGGCGTTGCAGCTCAAGGTATTTCATTGTAAAACGAGTTAAACGTTTGAAATTAACAAGATTGAACTTGTGTTATTTTAGCAGCAATAAAAGTACAGTGCTGTTTCAACTTTACATTCTTGTAACAAACAAAGCTTATTAATTAATTTGTATGGTACAAAGAAATTAGACGATATGCCAAACGTCGCGTTTAACTTTCCTTAACATTGTCAAATGATTTCTTTATTTAGCCACAAATAAATGTACAAACATACTGTCCGTGTGCATCAGAGTTCAAAATGATTGGGGTGATGACCACACTTCAGCTTTTGTATTTTTAAATTCTAAATTTCGCCCAAGTTAAATTCCTAAAGTTTTATGCTTTATAAAGTTAAATCATATAAGTCACATTATCCCTAATCCTCTTTTGTCCACAATGACCTTATAAATTCATTTTAATGGTCTCATTACATAAACACAGTTATTAATCAAAACAGTTATCAATAACAAAGTCATTTATACTTATAAGTTATAACACAAATCGTATATAAATTAAATTTAAGCTACGTATCAGTAACACCGAAATGTAAGTTAATAGCCAAAAAATCAATTTAAAAAACAGGAATTACATTATAAACATAGGCCTTTAACTAAATAATTATGAAATCATGCTATTTCCACACAGTTGGCAACATGCTACTGAAAAATGATTGACAATTGCCTGCGTCATGGATGTGAAGACAATCAAACAACCTCCAAGCTAACATACAGATAAGCGAGCACTATCGAGTGTGCGTGACGAAGTGACGCTCGATTTTGTGCAACGTCGGATCTACTCGCGACCTTGAAGCGTCTGAATTTGCGTTTTATGATTCGAGTGTCTCCCTGAATGCTTTCATGAGTGCTTCTAGGTTTAAAGAGCCTTTGTCGAGATTTGCTTCTTCGATTCTCATAAGATAGCACCTTGTATACTAGACCAGTGAACAACTTGGTAAACAACAGGAGCGCCATTTCTCCGATCATCCGTTTTATTTAACGCGACAGTGTTTATTAGTGTATATTATTACTAAAACTACTTCACAGGCTATCAGGCCGTGATCTTATGTTGTTTGCTGCACCATAGGCGGCTTTTGGTCGTAAATTTTGGGGGGGCTAGACTTTAGGTAAAGAAGAATTTTAAAAAGAGGCCCCATAGAACAGTTTCTAAAAATATGGTCCTTAAAACCACGATTTTTGACCATCAAAGATTTTCGCTCTTTAGGAAAATGTACTAATGTACATGAAATTTAAAAAATCGTTAAAATATTTAAAATTTATGGAAAGATCTTAGATGTTCTTAAATATTCATAGTATATGTGCACAACGTTTACAAACATTTTTAAAATTTGTTCATTTCGTTAAGTAGTTCAGATGGCACATGATTAGTTTAAAAAAAATTGTATTAATGATTTTCAAATAAATCCAAAGCCAGTCATATCTATATACTGAATTAGTAATACTAGATACGTTTTTGTGTCATGTCATAAACTGTTTCTTTTGTTAAATTTACGTTGTTTTTATGTCAAACCGAGGGGTAAAAACACAATTTTATTTACAAGGTTAAGTTTATTACAATATTGATAGGATACAGTACACTAAACATCAAAACATCACTAAAATTAGTTGATTGATAAACTTTTGAACAATTAAACGAGTTTCCAAAAAATAAGAAGTTACAGTTACTAAAAAATATGAATTGATTATTTGCAAAAACTAAACCCTAAAGATTAACTATATATTTATTTCAAATTTTATAATAAGTATAATAATAACTATTATTATTTCAAGAGCTATTATAATAACAAAAAAGTTTGTTTAAGTATCTTTATTTTAGTTTTATAAAGAATCACATTTTTCTTGAAAAAATTAAAAATTTGAAATTTTTTTACTCTGAAATTTTTTATTTTATTATATTTTTCGTTGAGCAAGTTATTAAATTTTAAAAACAGAAACGCTGGATTTTTTGGGGGGCTAAGCACCCCCAAGTCCACCCCTTTACCCGCCTATGTGCTGCACACGTTTCAACCTCGCTATTGTTGGTCATCTTCAGTGCCTGAAGGACGTAAACGTTTATTGATACGGCGTCCGTCAGTAACACCACAGTACTGTAGCAAAAGTGCTTACAACTTACAAACTACAAACAGTATAAGACCACGGCCCACGGCCTGATAGGCCGGTAACTAGTTTTAGCAATTACGACGCGGCAGTGGAAGTTTAAGAAATCAATTGAGTGTTATTTATTGTTTGTTGAATTCGTGTGTATTGGGCAATTGGGAACTTGAGGAATAGCGTACACGAGTGTCTTTGTTTATTGAAAATGTTATTAAATTTATGTGTAACGAAAACTATGGTATTCAGTTTTTTTTATTCCACTGTTTAAAGACAACCATCCGTGGAATCGTAGTGAGAATACAAATAAAGGTAGGTAGCGAACGAAAACCCCAGAGTAGTTTAACACCGCAGAAGTGAATATTGAAACAATTTAGGCCTAGACCTATATGTTAACGGTTTCTGTATATACCTTAGTAAGCGTATTGACTTTAATGATGATGATTATTGCTGTTGTATATTACTGACTAGTCTTACTGAATTATTGTATTTTTCTATTGAATAAGTGTGACACAGTTGAAGTAATTTTTTTTTTACTTTCTCCAGGTTGTTTGACGTCAATCATCAATGTTCTCACGTATATTATCATGGTACTCATGTATGTACGCTAAGCATTAAATACACGTCTACAATCACTCGTATAGACGTACGCTACAGCCATGTTACACAAACGTACAAATACGCCTCACACACGTCATAAGGCTTCCCGCTGCAACATCACCAGCTTTTGCGGTCATAAAGAAGACCTAGGGCATTACAATATGAGAAAATTACAGCTACATGATGAGAGAATGGACTGAAAAAAAAGAGTGCTGGACAAAGAGACGAAAGAGAGAAAAACGAAAAAGAGTGAAAGAAAGATATATAGACAAACAGAGACAGAGAGAGGAAATACAAATTTTCCTTTTGTATCTCAAATGGAAAAAAGATGAAAAAAGAAACAGAGCGATTGTTACTGAGTGAGCAAGAAAAAACTGAAGTAGTAAATGAACGTATATGGTAGAGAAAATTAACTAGTGAAGGAGTCTAATTGAACAGGTAGATTAAATAACAATAGAGCACAAACGTTTATCTGTGTGTGTGCGCGTGCTGCTTGATTGTCCCCACAGCGTTTTAATTTAATTTAATTAACCATTGTACGCTGTGAATATCATAGTAACGGTCGTTGTAAAAATGTGCTCAATGATAATAAAAACTCTCCGTGTTAACTGTTACCGCGTCCTCTTGTTACTACTACGGACGTGCAAAATTAAATGTTATACCAACTTTTTTCAGGACAGTAAAAATTTATTTAATGTTTTTATAACAAACTAAGCGTATATTTTAATTACTATTTACAGAATAACATAGAATGGTTGTTTCTTACAGCAAAACGAAAAAAATAATCATGTTTTTTCTAAACTTTATGTTTATTTTATTTACAAATTAACAGCTACGCCAACATATTAGTAGACTCCAGCTAATTACCTTATTTCTGTGATATAAAGAATTCCAGTCTTAAATAAAACGAAGTTTTTGCAGACCTTTTGAGCTCTATTGATCTCATCTTCATGTGTGTAAAAAATGTAGGTGTAGGCCTAATTTAAATCTGCAAAATCCATAGTCTTATTTCATAGGCTTTATGAATATTTCTGGGTAGCATGGTTAGTCAGGATGGAAGTGCTCTTAGGGATGTGATAAGTCGTATTAATAAAGCAAAAAGAGCATTTGCACAGTTGAGACCAGTACGGAGATCGACTCGTATACGCAGGACGACGAAACTCAGAATATTTTGACTCAAATGTCAAATGTCGCTGTATGGATGTGAGACCTGGAAAGTGACAAAGGACATTACCACAAGGTTACAGACTTTCACAGATCGCTGCCTGAGGTACATAATGAGAATTTGGTGGCCCAAGACCATCTCGAACAGAGATCTATGGTAGGCCACAAGTCAGAGTACCATCCAACTACAGATAAAGAGAAGAAGAAAATGGAGGTGGAGCGGTCACACCCTCAGAAGGCCACCAGAAAATATCGCTAGACAGGAACTGATTTGGAATCCGCAAGAGGTGGAAGACCGAGGAACACCTGGAAGAGGACTATGGAAAGAGAGTTGGCTGGTGTCAACAAGACACGGTGAAGGGCCTGGCCAGAGACAGGACACCCTGGAGAAACTTCTTCGCGGAGCTATGTTCCACCTAGGAATTTAAGGACTTAAGTCAAGTCAAGTATGATTGTAAAATATGATCTTCTTACGTTAGTTTGAACTTACTATAGCCTACTCACAAATGCTACACATCACTGAAGCTATGACAAAACTATAACACCACACTACATTAACATAATATTGTTTACAGATTTATTCATAGCTATTTCAGCTATTTAGTTTATCCGAACACATTCATTTGTGTAGCTGTAGCAAGAAAGAATTATTGGTACCGAAATAATACTTGCATTTCGTTAAATTTTGAATCCGGATACTTCAACTTAAAGAGGTGTTCTATAAAACGCGGTAATAACTTATGTGAAAACGGATATTATTTGGTGACATACAACCAAACGCAACGAATTTTCTTATAGGAACATTTTTTAAGTTATTACTTCCAATGTACAAAGATTTAAAAAAAAACGCCGTTATAACTTCAGTCTTATCCTATATAATTATTGTACAATTATTAATTAACATGACTCAAACTACATGAAAATATACACATAGAGTGTATACATATGGCATACATACATATATGCCGTTCATTCTATGGCGCTTAGTACCCGTTAGTACACATTTATAATATACTAATGCTACCGTCAAAACACAGACTGAAAATAATTTTCGAACATTAAAGACTGCGTAAAACTATTAAACACAAATAATTTTAGTTATTCTAGTCTTGGTCAACAAACTGGTTTATAAAGTGTATTCAGTAGTAAGAATTTTAAAATTGCAATCGTCGTTCAGATGGTTACACCATTCAATAAACCATTATTCCATGTGTGTGTATATATATATATATTGCGACAATACAAGCGTAGGCTGTAATTCGCATATATGAAATAAATAAATATTTAATTTAATTTTTATAATATATAATAGACGAGCAGGTGTGAAATTGGAAGCTGGCTTTCAAACAGGAATCAACAAGAAATATCACGCGATTACCGCTGTAAGCGTGTACACAAGTAAACAGAGTGTGTGCGTGAAGCCTGTTTGAGCCTGAAAGTTTGCAACCAAGTAAATACTAAATTAAGAGTATATTTAATTTTAAGCAAACCATAAATGTTAGAAAGAATGTAAAAACTTGTAAAAATGCGTAAAAATCAGACACCTGTGCAGTGCGAATTCTACGTAATTCGGACAATCAATGCGAATTCTGTGCGATTTTTAAAGCATAATAATTACACTACTGATGCGATCATTGTGATAATTACATATCATGTGTGTAATTAAATTAGACATTACTAAATCACCTTGAAATCCGCATTAAACAGTGCAATTGGCAAAGAAGTGCGAATATGTGAAATGAGACGAGAGTGGGGGCACTCAAGCCATGGACAGTTTTTGACATGCTTATTCCTGAGCCAACAGGTGTGGTTTTCTTGGTGGATATAAATACGAGCCCAGGAGAGCCAAACTCTCTCTTCTAACATTCTTCAGTCGTGGCGGTATGCTATGTCCTTCTGAGACGCGAATTTTTTAATTACTTTGGACAAAGTTAGACGCTATGTCTACATCAACAAGACTTTTATATCGTAACTATAAAGTATTACGGGAAATGTTTTGATTTCAAGTAGAAATGTAAAATTGGGCCACTTCATGTGTGATAAGTGTCAGTAGGACTCTTACTCTACACAGACCGGACTCTTGCCCCAAAGTTGGGGCAAATTTTCTATTTTACATGCTTTCGTTTTTTAATTTTTTTTAACCAAATACTGTAGTCAAAATTATTGTATACTCATTACATTTGTTAGTATATAGTGTAACAAAAAAGCCAGTAATTTTCAATAAACTTTATTTTGGTTCAGTAGCTGAGAATTTCTTATTGTATTTTAAGTGTGGACTCTTGTCCCTCATTCCTCTACAAGCAAAAGCCAACTTCAAGGCGACCGATTGTTATTAAAGCAAATAACAGACACAAAGAATACCGATGTCGTGCAAAAGTAATAAAAAACGTTTATAAATATGGCAGACAGCAAGCAAACAAAAAACAAAGGGTTGATGGCGGTGGGGGGCTAAGTATTTCGTTTGATGTCTTCTTTTCTCTTGCTGTTTCCGCTCACTGTTCATTTCTCTCATTACATTTATGTTGGCGTGACCCTGTCCTAGCGTGTACGCCAGCCTATACGACGTCGTATCAGGTCACAATGGGTAATTCACCTCGACTTTGTAGCACTCAATAATAGGGACGGAGGTCGTTTATGAGATTAATATCGCCACGTAAAGGAAAGCGTTTGCATTCAATCGATATGCACTCGGTAGAGAGCATGAATGTACATTATGCGTAAAAAAGATTTATGTAAAAAAGACATTTTTTAAATTTTTATTAAAGTGTAGAAAACACATTTTTTAGACGCAATATTTAACAGCCGTCTATGCTATTAATCTAATCGACTGGGAACAACATAGGTAGCGAAATAATGTCTATGTTGCCGCACGGGTTATGCTCAGAAGTATTCGTGAGTCACGTAATGCATACCGTAAATAAACAACCTCAAGTTTTGTACATTAACGCATGAGAAAATAATCAACAGCAGTGACGAAGTAATAACAAAAGAACGAGTTTTGTGTTTAAATTATACATTTGGAAAATTGTACGTAGTAGTTTGATTGATCACTTCAGGGTTACACAGCTGGTGCATACGGGTTTAGCACGCCAGTTTTTTTGCTGGATTCTCACTTTGTCTTGTGTCGAATCCCTTTCTTTAGTCTTTCCTGTCTGGTCTATGTTGACCAACTCTTGGTCTTTTCGACTCCGACGCTATTAGATTTTTTTAGGGCTAGGCAGTCTTTCATTGTTTCCATACATCTTCCAGCTTTCAGCAGTTTTACTACGTAATTCTTGTTTTTTTTTTGCTATCGCACTACACAGTAAGGACCCGGCCAGGGTTAAGAGAGTCAAACGGTGCTGGGGACGGAAGAGGAAGGTTTTCCAACGGCACTAGGGGCGAAAGAACCTAGGACATAGGTCTCCCGAACAAAACACAGAACAAGACCAAAGGCTCAAATGTAGATCTTATACCACTGATATTACTCTACAGGACACTGGTAACGTCCTTAGAGGACATTTATCCTGCTAGAAACTCACAAAGGAACAAATCGGATGAAACAAAGAGAGATGGATTGCTCATCTAAACAGGATGCCAGATGGCAGGTTGCCTACGGAAATTTGGCAATACTAGCTTGTTGGACAAGGAAGTATACGAAGATCTAGGAAGCGTTGGTGATCCGTATGTAGGCCTATTTCTTTAGGACCAGAACAGGTGATTCGCCTAATCCTTAGAAGAAGAAGAAGAAGAAGAAGAAGAAGAAGAAGAAGAAGAAGAAGAAGAAGAAGAAGAAGAAGAAGAAGCGGGAAGAGGAGCAGGATAAGAAGTAGAAGAAGAATTATATTGGTGATATCTATATTTTTAATTTTAATGTTTATTTGATAACGTAAACAAAATAACTACCACAAACACTGTTAGTACGTCCACACAGTAAACATAGAATTGATACTTAATACGCTTTCTCTACGGCACTCTCATACTACAAATCTTTCCCAACTCATTCTCTCTCTATTTTATTCTCCGTCAGCAATATGTTTGGAGGAAAATGCCACAGTTCAAAAAATTCATCCCATTGATATCTGCGGATCTCGGACAAATAATCCCTTGGTAACGTTGACATTTCAAACAAGTGTAGTTTCGACCGTAGGTAAAACCGAGTGTTTTCTGTGTTAGTGGGATATTGTTCCCATAATTTTGAAAAGACACTTACTTAAAGCGTACTGGATTTTGGGGCAAGTCCAATGCTCACCGGTCTTATCGTAGTAAACCAGCGTGTTTCCGAGCCCGGTGACAATCTGAAAACCACACTGAGACACTCTACCATTAACGAGCGTAACGAGCGTACCACACGAAGATTAACTGTAGAACATCGTTTCGTCAGACCCCAGCTACAGACAAGGGTCTTCAGTATACATTCAAGAGAAATTCAATTTATAATTCAGTAATGTTATCACTGAAATATAAACTCTACAGAACATTTACAGTCTACAAACTGCAAGAACAGACTTTTAAAAGACAATTAATTTTAGTTAATTTGGTATCAGTCAACAGAACAATTTGCAAAGTAAATCAGCAGTAAGAATTTTGACCGTTGTGTCAGCTGATTAATTTGCAATAAACCATCATTCAGTATATTTGTCTTGCCAATATTAATTTAACTATGCCTATCCATAACATTAACCATTGTAAACAAATAATAATCACCTAACCAAAGTTACTGTAAAATCAAGTTTACAAGCAACAAATTTAAAATTGCTTGAATACGTTTTTAAGAAATCTCTTTTTGTCAGGAACTTTAGTACAAGGTATTAACAGTAGGTTGTAGCTTTTAGATTGTTTAGTGTTGTTTGAAAACGTTACACGGTTAAACTAATGACCAGTTACATGAACCAGAATTGTTTTCGGCATGTTTATGTAGGTCTTAAGTATATATAGAAGACAGTAATTTGTTTTTAATTATACAATTTTTGAAGCACCCTGTCACAAAATCAATGAAATAATCTATAACATAATGTTTCACTGATTAGACTTTATTCTTAAACTTTTGCAGGTATTACCTTTTCTCTCATTACAGGCAGGACTCGTAGGTGTGGGAAAAAATAAACAAAAAACAAAAAATTAAACGCTGTTTAAGTATCATTTAAAACGGTGACCGAGGAGCAGGTGCAAAGTGTGTACCATAGCATTTTGTATACAGCAAGGATAAGGAAGTCATTTTACTTAATCTAAGGAAGGATGTAATGGACATTTCCCTTCATTATTCATAGGTTTAATTAAAACTTTACCCACGTCTATGGAAAATTAAACATAGTGTTCTTGAACACTGGAAACGTCTAAAATCAACACAAGTTAGAAGCGAAGTCGATTGCTAGCAGCATAGAAGAGTTTATAACGCGCGCGTGCGTGCGTGTTTTCTCATCGAACAGAAATGTATAGGCCTACATTTTAATATATGATGTGCATTGTTTTTTGTTTTGTGCAATATTTTTTGTTTTGAATTTACCTACCACACTTTTTTAACTTGTTATGGTCGTACTTTCTTCTCTTTCACAACGTACAAATTTCCATCCTTTAGGCCTAATATAACTATAATTCTTTTCTATTGACACTTTTGAATTTCGGTATCCCTTTACGTTTGCAATATACGCTTATAAATTATGCGAATTTAAAAACATGTAGATGCAACTCTATTTCACACATTTAACTAAATGTTAAATTTCGTAGTTTCGTATTTTTCACGGTAATTTTAATCGTGCTTTACAGAATTTATAGACCTTTAAATGTTCGAATATTTGCACAATATGGACGGTTTGTCCATGCGTAGGTATATATATTTATTAAAATTATTAAGCGGGAAGCTTCATATGCAACAATTTTTTTTCTACAAAAGGTGTTAATGTTTGTAATTCTTTGGAGCCCTAAGGCATCTCAGTGCAAACCGTATCACAACAAAATCTTTTCTTTTTAAGTATCATAAGAAGTATAGCTAAATGATATTATTCTCTGTGAGAGAAATCTATTCGTATTTGATTGTTTTTTGTATTTCCAATTATATATTTATACTTTTCAAAGTAATAAATTAATTCTTACAATATATATATACTCGTATCCATAGACAGCACGGCGTTGTGTAAAAGGATTCCAAGCTAAACAAGGTATCTGATAAATCTGACATATTTCCTTCCGTTTATAATTTGTTGAAATTCCCAATTGGAAAAACGCTTTAACAGGTGGCATTGCACACTATATATTCCTTGTGACCGTTGTTGTTCATGCTTTCGAATTTTTAGGTATTTCTATCTAATTTTAAAATTCTCATCATCTTCACTACCTTATGAAGGTGGGACCTGAGAGTACTGGAAATTTCGTAAGTTTGTTAGGCATATAATCTCTGAAAATTAAACACAACACTGCTTTTCAGCGGTTTGTGCTTTAAGTCGCATACCACGGATATTATTAGCCAAGTTTTTCTCTGAATACTTGTGGACCAGTTATTTCTAAGTCAGAGCAAGCAACATCCCAAACGTGGTTATTACGGTTTGTTATCATGGTTTTATAGATTTTTGTTTCTCCGGTTGCCATGATCACCGTTTCTGCGTGATCTGATCATATATGCGGCGCCCAATTAATGGTATCCCATACTAAATTTTAGGTAAATTGTAGCAAGTGCTAACCATCCTTAGACATTCACGAACAAATCTCCCACATGTAGCATTTTTGTATTCACTTTCTGAATTATTGTATGAAGTAGAAACGTTATAAACTATTTACAGAACACATCTTGCGATAACTATTTACAGGCGACTCTCTTAGAAATTTAACATTTTTGGTGGACAATTAAAACTCAAAATATAAACCAAAACATACCTAATTAATGCAAAAATAAAAAACTGACAGAATAAAATTGAACGAATAAACGATTTTGAACTAATGAAGTACATTCTGTAAAATATCTTAAAAGTTTTAATACAATCGTATAGTTTGCAGGTTACTGGTTAATCCTAAAACTATGTACAACATATGACACACAATAAGCTACTCTGAATAAAATATAATACAAACGCCATCTTAGCGTTACCAATTGTTCTTTTGAAAAGTTTGAATTTCTTGTCAAACACCTTTTTATACTACATAATATTGCTACGACAGCACAGAACAATCTGCGCGTTTATCGAATATGCCAGAAGGATCTCGATGTAAGCGTGTGGTGTACGTGCTACTAGACGCATTTTGCGAGAATTTTCTCGACTGTGCTTCGCTCGGGCGCTCGGACTGTGTCAAGGCCGTAGTAATTACGTAGTTCACGAGAGATAAGACGCAGTTTGGAAGCTTCTGGTGTGTGAGCGTGACTATAAATACATCGGGTAGCGACCTTAGTTTTCTGTTCAATGCGAGATATTTGATAGTGCGGTTCGAGAGTATTAGTGCGATATATTTCCAGAGCGGTTGAGTTATTACTGTGTACGTTCAAGTAGTTATTACTGAAGTGTTGCGTTTTATAATCAGACGGTATAATTGTAATACAATTGAGTTTTAATATTTGTGGACATTTTATTGCGTGTGTACAATTTTCATTTGATTTGTTGTAGAGACTGTGTTGTTAGTTACGAACTGTTTTACTGTAACAAATAAAGGTGTGATTAGTGACTTAATTGGTGTCTTGTACTTATTTTGTTTCCACTGTATCTACGACGATCGAATAGACATAAAGTACAGAGAGTAATGTCTTAATTTAACTATTATTTTACTTCATAATTTTTAAATGACTTTTTTACGCTTTACATTAGTTTTAGTAATGAGTTGTATACATTAGTTGGTACATAATGAAACTTTCTCCGAAAAGGATTTGGCCCAGGTTACGTTTGTTAATATTTTGGTTTGCCGAGGTATAAGGCCATGGCCCGATCTTAACTGTTGCACCACGGCCTTATAGCCCGGCAAACCAAAATGTTAACAACTATGACCCCGGCCGTGAAAGCCTTACACTAGCTTACGTTTGTTAATATTTTGATTTGCCGAGGTATAAGGCCATGGCCCGATCTTAACTGTTGCATCACGGCCTTATAGCCCGGCAAACCAAAATGTTAATAACTATGACCCCGGCCGTGAAAGCCTTACACTAGTTTACGTTTGTGTTCTAATTTAATTTATTAGATTTCTATGTGTGAGCTATAGAACGGCTATTAAAGTCGCACAGTTATGTTCATCAGAGAAATTAAATTACATAGTTCATCGAATAGTAGATCGAAAAATTAGAGAAATTTAAATTTAAATTTAAATCGAGTATCGATATGGAGAACCATACATGACTTCAATGTTCTAAGTTTATATTTAAAATAATTTTCTTGAATTCGGTTCGATAATTTCTAACAAGTTAGGTGTGTTCCTTGTAAATCGAATTTTATGTTTGACAAACTGAAATGAAATATTTCCATAGAAACTACTTCTTTGTGGCCGATAACGTAGTACACATATAGAAAATTACCCCCTCCCCCTGCAACTACACTTTTTTATAGATATTTTGGTTTATTATGTTCTTTTCAGGATACTTTATTTATTAAAACTAAGTACTTTACTCTTGTTAAAACATAAAACGTTGCAAGTAAACTATCCCCTCCCCTTAACCAGCTTTACAAAAATCAATAGGTCTAGAGTACTCTACAACGCAGGCACATATGCAAAAAATTATTTGATTCTGTTTGGATTTGCGGCAGTTATCGTTCGCCATAGAAAAAATTCTACACACGGACGTACAGACACACACACAGGCACTTTTCGGAAAATGAATTTCCTTCATGTTTTGAGGGTAGTACAATCAGAATCAGTCGTTATCTGGAACACGATTTTTTCGCCATCACCATACTTCCATTTCCTTATGGAACATGGAAGTAAAAAATCAACTTTAAATTTACACACAGACACCTACTTCAATTTATGCATACCCAAAAATTTATCTAAGTCCATATAACTGTGAGTTTCAATTTCTTGCACGTTTATTCACCTATGAAGGGGTGAGCGATCAGACCGAGTCATGATCTTGACTCGATTAAACGACCGCAGCACAGCCGTTGAGATTGTGAGTCTACGACGTTAACACTGTGCCAGACCGCGTCAAATAATTGCTTTTACACTGAATGTAACT
Source organism: Magicicada septendecula (assembly GCA_034769895.1). Lineage (NCBI taxonomy): Eukaryota > Metazoa > Arthropoda > Insecta > Hemiptera > Cicadidae > Magicicada > Magicicada septendecula. The sequence goes on along the minus strand of CM068368.1, from coordinate 804,769,718 downwards.
CCGAGTTTTATATAAATCCTATGTAAATCACCTAAATCTAAAAGAAAACGGTTATAGTCAATTTGTACAACGAAAGAACAATGCGTTTCTTGTACATCTACAAGAGATCTTGATAAAATTGTTTATTATCATGTGATCAATAACATATATTCGATGACAAACTTACTGAGACGGTTATGCAAAGTCCTTAATTTCAGTTTATGTCTCCTTTACAATTATTTTGCGTTCTAAAGGGCAACGAATTGTAGGTTTTGCCACAGCAGTCATGAAACGTAAATTCGGTTTCTTCAATTTTAAACCCCATAGAATTACTTACAAACCTACTTATACACTTAGTAGTCTCGAACAGGAAACGTGACAGAGAAAGTACCACACTACTACAAAATGTACAGTAGTCCAGTAACCGTTTCTCGGTCTACAGCTGTAGTTGAAGCAGAAGAAAATAATCATCTGTCACTATGGTGTGAAAAGGATTTCAGTAACAATGGGCATGGCGAGAGTCAATGACGAAGGTACGAATCGTGTATTGTTGTAGTGTCAGCTCCAAACAGTGAAACAATGCGCGAGTGTCAGACATTGTTAACGTCTATTGTTGCGCACAATTGACACAGTGTACAGTGCTTGTGTACAGTACGTACAACAATTACGTCCCACAGGCATTGCTTTGTTACAATACACTTATGCATAGGCACGTGTATTGAACTCCAGCCAACTATGACTGATTGGTCGTGTCATTTCAGCGTGCGTCTCAATGTTCGTAATACAGAGTATAAGTTTGAGATACAAAATGTCGGTATGGAGAACTATACATGACTTCCATGTTCTAAGATTTATATTTAAAATCATATTCGAAATTAAATATTTCCATAGAAACTACGTCTTTCTACTTATTGCTTCAGCATTAACCACAGTACTGTGGTCACTAACGTATACCACCTCACGTTTTTGCACTCGATTTTCACCGATGATGGCAGTCGATGGCACTGCCGAAAAGTCTGGTTTTGCAGAAAACATTGGACTACGGCTAAAGAGCCCGGGAAGCAATTTTAACAAAAAAAATACGTCTTTGTTGCCGATAACGTAGTACACATATAAAAAATTCTCCCCTCCACCTTCAACTATAATTTTGAATAATAGAAAATTACCCCTACCCCGTTCACCTAACTTCTTCATTTATAGATCTTTCATCTACGTTTCTACAGTGGATTACTATGAGCTTCTTATCAGGATAATTTATTTATAAAAATTAAGTACTTTACTCTTGTTAAATCATAAAATGTTTCAGGTAAACTACCCCTTTCTCGTAACCGATCTTCTCCAAAATCAACAGACCTTCCGTCCTCTATAATTCAGGGAAGCATGCAAAAAATATTTGATTCTGTTTGAATGTGCGGCAGTTATCGTTTGTCATGGAAACATTTCTCTTGTTACAACATAAAATGTTGCAGGTAAACTACCCCTTTCCCTTAACCGATCTTCACCAAAATCAATAGACCTTGAGTTCTCTTTAGTTCAAAAAGGTATGCAAAAACCTAGTTGATTCTGTTTGAATTTACGGCAGTTATCGTTCGTCATATAAAAAATTAACCTTGTTAAAACATAAAATGTTGCTGGTAAACTACCCCTTTCCCTTAACCGATCTTCACCAACACCAATAGGTATTGAGAACTCTACAATACAGGGATGTATGCAAGACATCATTTGATTCTGTTTGAATTTGCGGCTGTTATCGTTTACTATAAAAAAAATTACCCTTGATAAAAAACCGTTGCTGGTAAACTACCCCTTTCCCTTAACCGATCTTCACCAAAAACGACAGGTCATGGGTACTCTACAATTCAGGCCTATATGCAAACAATTATTTGATTCTGTTTGAATTTGCGGCTGTTATCGTTTGCCATAGAAAACACTCTAGATAAAACATAAAACGATGCTCGTAAACTACCCTATTCCATTAACCGATCTTCACCAAAAACAATAGGTTTTGAGAACTCTACAATTTAGGGCTGTATACAAAACATTAGTTGATTCTCTTTGAATTTATGGCAGTTATCGTTCGTCATAGAAAAAAATACCCTTGTTAAAACATAAAACGTTGCAGGTAAACTACAGCTTTCCCTTAACCGATCTTCACCAAAAACAACAAATCTTTAGTACTGAACAAAACAGGGCTGTATGCAAAAACGTATTTGATTCTGTTTAAATTTACGGCTCTTATCGTTTGCCATATAAAATACCCTTTTAAAACATAAAACGTTGCTGGTAAACTACCCCTTTCCCTTAACCGATCTTCACCAACACCAATAGGTATTGAGAACTCTACAATACAGGGCTGTATGCAAAACATCATTTGATTCTGTTTGAATTTGCGGCTGTTATCGTTTACCATAGAAAAAAATCGGTATGGAGAACCATACATGACTTCCATATTCTAAGATTTATATTTAAAATCATTTTCAGCCAAACAGCCAGGGAAGGAATTTTAACAAAAAAATACTTCTTTGTTGCCAATAACGTAGTACACATATAAAAAAAAAATTATCCCCTCCCCCTTCAACTATAATTTTGATTTATAGAAAATTACCCCCAGCCCGTTCAACTAGCCTCTTCATTTATAGATATTTCATCTACGTTTCTACAGTGGATTATTAAGATCTTATCAGGATTCTTTATCAAAATTAAGTACTTTACTCATGTTACAACAAAAAATGTTTCAGGTAAACTGCCCTTTCCCCGTAACCGATCTTCACCAAAATCAACAGACATTGAGTTCTCTATAGCTCAGGCACATATGTAAACTAGTAAAATTCTTACGGCTGTTTGTGGAACCTTTCGGTTACAGCAAACTCTACCTCAGCGTCCGATTTGACCCACCGTCCTTTTAGCGATTCCTTAAAAAAAATTTAAGATAAGATTTTTGCCTACCCATTCATTAACTACTAGCTTCGCCAGTAAGCAAATTGATGTCCATTTTTTCGGCTTGCACGCGTTATGTTGGTGTGGGTTTCGGCACTTTCCATTTAAAAAGCGTGCAAACGTAAGAAAATAAACATGAGTGAGGCCAGAAATAACGTGAATTGTGTGTTTGTGTCTTACCTGCCTTTTTATTGCCGTATTAAATGAAAAATATTATATCACATTAAAATTAAAAAATTTTAATTTTATTGCCTGGCAACAAAATTATTTTATTTTTAACAATTACCATTGTTTCAAAAAGTTTAAATAAATTTGCAAGTACTTTACTCTTGTTAAAACGTAAAAGGTTGCAGGTAAACTACCCCTTCCCCTTAACCGATCTTCACCAAAATCGAAAGTCCTTGAGACCTCTACAATTCAGGGATATATGCAAAAAATTATTTGATTCTGTTTGAATTTGCGGCTGTTATCGTTTGCCATAGAAAATACGCTTGATAAAAAAACGGTGCAGGTAAACTACCCCTTCCCCTTAACCGATCTTCACCAAAAACAATAGGTCTTGAGAACTCTACAATTTAGGGCTGTATGCAAATAATCGTTTGATTCTGTTTGAATTTGCGGCTGTTATCGTTTGCCATAGGAAATACCCTTGTTAAAACATAAAACGTTACAGGTAAACTACCCCTTTCCCTTAACGGATCTTCACCAAAAACAACAGGTCTTGAAAACTCTACAATTCAGGGCTGTATACGAAACATTATTTAAGTCTGTTTGAATTTGCGGCTGTTATCGTTTGCCAAAAAAAAATTTCCCTTGATAAAAAAAACCGTTGCAGGTAAACTACCCCTTTCCCTCAACCTATCTTCACCAAAAACAATAGGTCGCGAGTACTCTACAAATCAGGGCTGTATGCAAAAAATTATTTGATTCTGTTTGAATTTGCGGCTGTTATCGTTTGCCATAGAAAATACGCTTGATAAAAAACGTTGCAGGTAAACTACCCCTTCCCCTCAACCGATCTTCACCAAAAACAAAAGGTCTTGAGTACTTTACAAAACAGGGCTGTATGCAGAAAATTATTTGATTCTGTTTGAATTTGCGGCTGTTATCGTTTGCCATAGAAAATACCCTTGTTAAAAAAACGTTGTAGGTAAACTACCCCTTTCCCTTAACCGATCTTCACCAAAAACAACAGGTCTTGAGAACTCTATAATTTAGGGCTGTATGCAAATAATCTTTTGATTCTGTTTGAATTTGCGGCTGTTATCGTTTGCCATAGGAAATACCCTTGTTAAAACATAAAACGTTACAAGTAAACTACCCCTTTCCCTTAGCCGATCTTCACCAAAAACAAAAGGTCTTGAGAACTCTACAATTCAGGGCTGTATACGAAACATTATTTGATTCTGTTTGAATTTGCGGCTGTTATCGTTTGCCAAAAAAAAAAAATTTCCCTTGATAAAAAAAAACCGTTGCAGGTAAACTACCCCTTTCCCTCAACCGATCTTCACCAAAAACAATAGGTCGCGAGTCCTCTACAAATCAGGGCTGTATGCAAAAAATTATTTGATTCTGTTTGAATTTGCGGCAGTTATCGTTTGCCATAGAAAAAAAATCCAGAGACAGACAGACACACAGACACACAGACACACAGACACACAGACACACAGACACACAGACACACAGACAGACAGACACACACACAGACACTTTTCGGAAAACGACTTTTTTTCATGTTTTGAGTGTAGTAGAATCAGAATCTGCAATAATCTCGAACACGATTTTTTTTTGCCATCACCATACTTCCATTCCTTAAGGAATATGGAAGTAAAATTACCCTTCATAAAAAACTGTTGCTGGTAAACTACCGCTTTCCCTTAACTGATCTTCACCAAAAACGATAGGCCTTCAGAAATCTACAATTCAGGGATGTATGCAAAATATTATATGATTTTGTTTGAATTTGCGGCTGTTATCGTTTGCCATACAAAATACCCTTGAAAAAACAAAAAACGTGGCTGGTAAACTACCCCTTTCCCTTAAACGATCTTCACCAAATACAATCGGTCTTTAGTACTCAAGAAATCAGTGCTGTATGCAAAAATTTATTTGATTCTGTTTGAATTTGCGGCTCTTATCGTTTGCCATAGAAAATTCCCTTTTAAAACATAAAACGTTGCAGGTAAACTACCCCTTCCCCTTAACCGATCTTCACCAAAAACAAAACGTCTTGAGACCTCTACAATTCAGGGCAGTATGCAAAACATTATTTGATTATGTTTGAATTTGCGGCTGTTATCGTTTGCCGTAGAAAATACCCTTGTTAAAACATAAAACGTTGCAAGTAAACTACCCCTTTCCCTTAACCGATCTTTACCAAAATCAGCAAATCTTGAGAACCCTATAATTCAGGGCTGTATGCGAAACATTATTTGATTCTGTTTGAATTTGCGGCTGTTATCGTTTGCCAAACAAACAAAATTACCCTTAATAAAAAAAACCGTTGCCGGTAAACTACCCCTTCCCCTCAACCGATCTTCACCAAAAACAGTAGCTCGCGAGTACTCTACAAATCAGGTCTGTATGCAAAAAATTATGTGATTTTGTTTGAATTTGCGGCTGTTATCGTTTGCCATAGAAAAAATCTAGAGACAGATAGACACACAGACACTTTTCGAAAAACGACTTTTTTCATGTTTTGAGTGTAGTACAATCAGAATCTGCAATAATCTCGAACACGATTTTTTTTGCCATCACCATACTTCCATTTCCTTAAGGAACATGGAAGTAAAATTACCCTTGATAAAAAACCGTTGCAGGTAAACTACCCCTTTCCCTTAACCGGTCTTCACCAAAAACGACAGGTCTTGAGAACTGTACAATTCAGGGCTGTATGCAAAATATTATATAATTCTGTTTGAATTTGCGGCTGTTATCGTTTGCCATACAAAATACCCTTGATAAAACAAAAAATGTGGCTGGTAAACTACCCCTTTCCCTTAAACGATCTTCACCAAAAACAATAGGTATTTACTACTCAACAAATCAGGGCTGTATGCAAAACCTTATTTGATTCTGTTTGAATTTTCGGCTCTTATCTTTTGCCATAAAAAATACCCTTTTGAAACATAAAACGCTGCTGGTAAACTACCCCTTTCCCTTAACCGATCTTCACAAACACCAATAGGTATTCAGAACTCTACAATACAGGGCTGTATGCAAAACATCATTTGATTCTGTTTGAATTTGCGGCTGTTATCGTATACCATAGACAAAAATTACCCTTGATAAAAAACCGTTGCTGGTAAACTACCCCTTTCCCTTAACCGATCTTCACCAAAAACAATAGGTCTTGAGAACTCTGCAATTCAGGGCTGTATGCAATATATTATGTGATTCTGTTTGAATTTGCGGCTCTTATCGTTTGCCATAGAAAATACCCTTTTAAAACATAAAACGTTGCCGGTAAATTACCCCTTTCCCTTAACTGATCTTCACCAAAACAAAAGGTCTTGAGAACTCTGCAATTCAGGGCAGTATGCAAAACATTATTTGATTATGTTTGAATTTGCGGCTGTTATCGTTTGCCATAGAAAATACCCTTGTTAAAATATAAAACGTTGCAGGTAAACTACCCGTTTCCCTTAACCGATCTTTACCAAAATCAAGAGATCTTGAGAACTCTAGAAATCAGGGCTGTATGCGAAACATTATTTGATTCTGTTTGAATTTGCGGCTGTTATCGTTTGCCAAACAAACAAAATTATCCTTGATAAAAAAAACCGTTGCCGGTAAACTACCCCTTTCCCTCAACTGATCTTCACCAAAAACAATAGGTCGTGAGTACTCTACAAATCAGGGCTGTGTGCAAAAAATTATTTGATTCTGTTGAATTTGCGGCTGTTATCGTTTGCCATAGAAAAAAATCTAGAGACAGACAGATGGACAGACAGACACACACACACACACACACACACTTTTCGAAAAACGGCTTTTTTTCATGTTTTGAGTGTAGTACAATCAGAATCTGCAATAATCTCGAACACGATTTTTTTTTGCCACCATACTTCCATTTCCTTAAGGAACATGGAAATAAAATAGACATTCGTGGGAGTAATATATGACAAATTTGATACCGTTGGGGTAGGGTCAATATGGGCTGTGTTCAGTTCCTTTTGTTTGATTACTTTATCAGTGATACTTACAACTTCCGTCGTATCACCTGGCGGACGCATTCGGAGCAAGTAGCCCACAAAACTGGCTATCGTCTTTACAAACTCCGACCCCTTATCTGCAGCAATTCTATGACCCGCCGGCTAGAGAAACTCATCGTCACCACTTATGTGGCGCCGATGGTTACCTATGCGGTCCCGTGTGGGGCTACTTGGCCAGAACCCATAAGCGAAATCTTTAGTCTCTCCTGGACCGAGGACTTTGCTGGGCGTGTATAACCCACTACCTGACTTCTAATAAGACCATCCTAGACTCCCTGCGCGTCCGTTCCCTGAAAGCCCCATACGGACGCTTTCCCGATAGCTCTACCGCCGCTGTGCTCGCTTTGACGGCAATCACCTAATTAAAGCCTTCGGTCACAAACCATCTGTGCCACGTGAATCTTAAACACTCACACTCAATTATAAAAAAATATAATTGAGTGGAACACTATAGAGATACTAATTGAACCCGTACGGTCAATAGCAGGCCACAACGTATAATACAGAGAATTATAGTTCTGGCGGCATACAAGCGAGCGACGGGCAGGCCCTTCGTCCCGCACAACCCCACAGCTGTCTGTTAAAACTTCCACTCGGAACTTAATATAATATTAATCAAGTTTTGTCAATTTCTAAATAGTTATAATTTTCTATGTCTTGTGACGGCAGCGAGCAAACATCTGCTCCCCAGTACCAGCCGAGAGGTCGCCGCGAACACATGGTGGCGCGTGACACCTGACGAATACGCAGCGAGCCAATCAGGGATCCCGGTCAGGGCATAAAAAGAACTTCTTTTTCTATGTCTTGTGACGGCAGCGAGCAAACATCTGCTCCCCGGTACCAGCCGAGAGGTCGCCGCGAACACCTGGTGGCGCGTGACACCTGACGAATACGCAGCGAGCCAATCAGGGATCCCGGTCAGAGCATAAAAAGAGCGCCGCTAGAATTTTTTGGCGCGAATCGAGTGCCCCCGCCCACACCGCAGACGCCATCGACTGAGGAAGGGTCCTCGGACCCGACCTTTGCCGATCGTTTGCGCGCCTGGGTTGAGACCCTCATTCCACAGATCTTGGCTGCCAAGGACGTCCAGTCTCTGCTAGTCACTATTCTAACCTCCCTCATGACCCTCCTGCCTCCCAATGTCTAGGCCTCTTCGGCTGGTGACATTGAACGCGCATGGCGTTTCGTCTCGCCGAGCCGAATTGGCTAACTTTGCCACTGAGTATGACTTCGATGTCATACTACTCTCTGAAACGTTCCTTACTCCTGCTGTTTCCTTTCAGCTTTCGCCGTACACTAAATATCGCACGGATAGGCCTCGGCTGCCACCCCCCGCTCATCCCAGTGGGGGTACTGCCATACTCGGACAGGCGCATTGTCCATCGTCTCTTACCCCCTCCAGATACTAGGTATTTGGTGACGACGGCGGTGGCCCTCTGGATCGGGGATAGGGAGGTTCGCCTAATTTCGGCGCACCTCCCTCCCGGGCCCGGCAGGCCTCCGCCTCCTGAGGAGTGGGACGCCCTCCTCGAAAACGAACTACCCCCTATGGCTGCCGGAGACTTCAACTCCAAGCATCCCTCTTGGAACAGCCGTGTCACGAACCCGCGTGGCCGCTCGCTCTACAGCTACGTTCAGCGTCATCTGCAGGTCTCAGTTATTGGTCCTGATTCATCGACCCACGTGCCCACTAGGGGGGCCTTCCGGATGTCCTTGACATTGTCATTGTCTGACACTGCTGGCCATTCCTATTACTGTAAGTGCAGTGTCGGACCTCTCGTCCGACCATGACCCGGTACTTATCACTGTTCGGTTCGTCCCACGTTGGACACACCTCTCCAACCCCCTCTCGTCCACGGAGAGTCAACTGGCGCTCCTATCATGACGAACCCCAACGAACAGTGCTATCTGACCCCCCGGCCCCCATCGCCTCTACGGCTGATGCGGACCGTATGGCCGACTATCTTCAAGAAGTCGTTATGTCCGCTATGGACAAACACACCTACCTTGTCCCAGAGACACATCGCAGGTCTCAACTATCTGAAGAGGTGCTCCTCGCCATCCAAACTCGGCGCCAGCTCCGCCGGAGATGGCAACAAACCCGGGATCCTGCTATCAAACGCAGGTTAAACGCCCAATCTGACCTTGTCAAGCAGCTTCTTCTTGACGCCACTGCACATCGTTGGGACTCGTATCTCGAGTCTCTTGAAGTCCGCCCCGAGTCTGTTTGGCAGGCTGCGAGCCGACTTAATGGCGACAAAAGGACCCGCCATCCCCTCAGATCACCGGACGGCATTGTGTACTCCGCGGCCGGCAAAGCAGAAGTCTTTGCCGCTACCATGGAGGAGCAATTCACCGTCCACGGAGGCGTCTGCGACCCCGTCCACTGGGCCGAGGTTGCAGACTTCCTATCTGGACATTTTTCCCGCCCTCCAGCTGACACACCTGACCCGTTCGACCGAGCCGATGTTGTTTCGGCTATTGGTCGACTTCGCTTTATGTGGGCGCCCGGCGATGATCGTATCGGAGCGGCGGCGCTACAACACGCTACCCCTAGCCTCATCAATCTGGTCCACGAGCTGTTCAATGGATGTCTCCGTCTCCATTACTTTCCCAGCCTGTGGAAGCGTGCGAAAATCATTGATTCAAAAGCCTCGCAAGCTGCATATTAACCCCGAAAACCATCGACCCATCTCACTGTTGCCAGTCATAACGAAGGTTCTCGAGCAACTCCTGCACGGTCGTTACGCGCCCCTGCTGGATGGTTTCATTCGGCAGGAGCAGTTCGACTTCCGCAGAGAGCACTCGACGACCCTTAAACTCGCCCGGGTTGTTACCCATTTGACGGAATCCTACAACAAGCATCTGTCCTCCGTCACTGTTTTGCTCAACGTTAGAGGCGCCCTACCCGTTGTGGGAGGGTAATTTCTACTACTCAAGCGAAAAGTCCTCGAGGCCTTCCCTATTCTGCCGTCGCGGGTCACTTCGAGGTCCCAGTGTCCAAGAAAATTAATAACATCCTATCCCTCCAAAATAAAATTGATGGAGGTCCCATTCCTCAGACAGCGCGCGATCGCTGGTCAGGGTAACAAGCAGGCAACATGCAGTCATTGCGTATCACCCGGCGTTTCATATCCCTAGCTCTTCCTTCGGTCAAGGTCGAGGCGAGGTGCCAAGGCGCCTCGCTAAAGCTGGCGACCGCTACAATCCCAGACTTCCACTCTGTTCAGTCATTCCTGACAGAGCGTAAGATTTCTTTTCACACTTTTGCCCTCCCGTCAGAGCGAGAAATCAAGGTCGTTCTGTCGGGAATTCCTTCCTTCACTGAAACTGATGCCATCAGGCAGGAACTTGTTGCGCTTGGCTATGCGCCGACCGCGGTAAGCGTCCTGCATGTTGGCAAAGGTGATGACCGCCGACCTGTTAGCAGCTTTCTGGTCAAACTTCTCAAAGTAGGCCCTTTCGAGGAGATTTATAGTCTCCAGAATCTTCTGCACCTACGGGTGCAAGTCCGGACATTTGACCCGCGGCCCGGCCCCTCGCAGTGTTTCAACTGCCAGAGGTTCGGCCACAGCAGTCTTTTCTGTCATCAGCCCCCGCGTTGCGTGCGTTGTGCTGAACCTCATCGTGGCTGTGATAAGCCATTGACGGGGTTCACAGCTATATGCTGCAACTGCAAAGGAGCCCACCCGGCTAATTACCGAGGCTGCCCTAATTTTATCGCCGCCATGAAACCGCAGCGACCTCCTGTGCGCCCTGGCGCGCAGGCTGGCCGTGTAGCTGGTCCTGGCCCTAACCGGCCAGCGGCTTTCCCGCCTCTCACTGGTTCATCTGCCAAGGTCCCGGCAGCAACTTCGGTTGCTTCCGGTGCCGCTGTCTCGCCTGCAGTCGTCGCTTCGGCGCCGCCTGCAGCGGCCTCAACACCGGCGCCTGCCGGAGCGCCCGCACCTTCCTACGCGGCCATGGCCGCTAAATCAGCTCCGCCTCCAGCCCGATCGGGCAAATCCAAGCGCTCTCGTCGTCGCCGGAACTCCGCCGGCCGACCTACATCGTCACAGGTTCCACCTGTACCCTCTCCGCGGGCTCGACCCGCCCCCAGTCATCGTCCTCAACCTCCCAGCGAGCAGTCTACAGCTCAGTCCACCAGCCCAGCGCCATCTGCTACCCCTGTCGAGGCCAGTCAGGCTTGTCCTCCTGAATCCCGGGAATCTTCTCGGGCTTCGGCGGATCCCCTGACTGCCTGGGCAGATAATCTTGTTGCGTCTATCAGGACTGCTCGCGACACTACCACTGTGCTTGCCCTGGTGTTCCAATCGTTAGCTACCCTCTTTCCTCTACTTCCCCTAAATGGCTAATAGCCTGAGGATCGTTGCGTGGAACGCCTTCGGGCTACTCCCCAGACGATCTGAACTGATGACTTTCGTGACGGAGTATGATGTTGATATCATACTTCTTTCCGAGACTCATCTGGCTCATTACCACTCGTTTCCCCTTCCTGCCTATGCCTGTTATCGTCAGGATCGTCCCCTACGGCCTCGCTGTCCCCCCTCGGGGGGCACAGCTGTTTTAGTCCACAGGCGGATATCCCACAGGCTTTTGCCTCCTCTAGATACATCTATTATTGAAGGCTGCGCGGTGGTGGTGGACGCCGGCGGATCGGAGCTGCGCGTTGTTTCTGCGTACCTCCGGCCTGGCCGGCGAACTCCGCCACCGCCCGAGGAGTGGGACGCCCTCCTCGACCACCCTCTCTCAACCATTGTAGCCGGCGACTTAAACGCCAAACACCCTTCATGGAACAGCCGCGTTGTCAACGCCTATGGAAATTCTCTGTTCCGGTTCGTCTCTGCCGACCCGGCACTTAATGTCATCGGCCCTGAAGACCCTACCTACTTCCCCTTTCACGGCCATCGGCCGGACGTTCTTGACATAGTAGTTGTCGAGAACGTTGCCCGCAACATCGAGGTCTCGTCTGTGTCGGACCTTTCGTCCGATCACAATCCCCTTGTCATAACTGTTCGAGAGCTGTCGGCGTCACCCCGACTTCCCGCTCAGATTGTTAGGAGAGTCAACTGGCGATCCTACCATGACGAGCTCTCTCGAAGGTTACCATCTCTCCCGGCGGACCCAATCGTCACTCGTGACGATCTGGATCTCCGCGCCACAAATCTTCAGGAACTGGTCCAAGGTGTCATGGATCGACACACCTACGGACTCGAGGTGAATCATCGCAAATCGGCCTTACCTGCGGAAGTACTCCACGCCATCTGGCTACGGCGCCAGCTCCGCCGCAGATGGCAAAGAACCCGTGACCCAGTCGTTAAGCGACGATTTCAACAACAGTCCCTTTACGTTCAGCAGCTACTGCGGGACGTAAACTCTGATCGATGGGACTCATACCTTGAGTCTCTTGAAGTCGACCACGCCTCCGTCTGGAGAGCGGTGAGTAGACTGACCCGCGAGAAGAGAACTCGCAACCCGCAGGAAACCCCGAACGGGGTTGTGTCTTCATCAGAAGGCAAGGCTGAGGTCTTCGCCGACTGCATGGAGTCGCAATTTACCGTTCATCGAGGCGTTTCGGACCCTGCCCACTCGGCAGAAGTCCGGGACTTCCTATCTGGTTATTTTTCTCGCCCTCCCGCTGGCCCAGACCTCCCGTTCGACAGAGACGAACTAGTTTCGTCTGTCTGTCGACTAAACCGCCGTCGCGCCCCCGGTCCTGACCTGATCGGGGCCGCTGCATTACAATATCTCCCGGCCTCAGGCGTTGACCTCGTTCTCGAGCTGTTCAACTCTTGTCTCCGGCTACAGTACTTTCCCCGCCTGTGGAAAAATGCCAACATCGTTATGGTTCCTAAACCCCGCAAGCCGCGCATGCTTCCTGAAAGCTATCGGCCAATATCTCTCTTGCCAGTTATCTCGAAGGTGTTCGAGCGGCTCCTGCTGGCCCGCATCTCGCCGTTGTTGGATAATTTTATCCGCAACGAACAGTTCGGGTTTCGCAGAGAGCACTCGACCACGCTTCAACTAGTCCGCGTGGTAACGCAACTCTCTGACGCCACCAACAGGCGAGCGGCTACGGCCGCCGCACTGCTGGACGTGAGCAAGGCCTTCGATAAAGTCTGGCACGAAGGTCTTCTCTTCAAACTAGCTAACTCCCCCTTACCATCGTCCATAGTGTTTTTCCTCCGGTCGTATCTCAGCGACCAAACCTTCAGGGTGAGCGTCGACGGAACCTGCTCTGCAGTTCGTCCTGTCGCCGCCGGCGTACCTCAGGGATCTGTCCTCGGCCCCGTTCTGTACCTCGTGTACACGAACGACCTGCCTGTTTTGCCCGGAGTCACGTTGTCTTTGTTCGCTGACGATGCAATGTATCATTACAGCTCTGTGTCCCCGCGTTTTGCGAGTACACAGTTGCAGCGTCAGTTGGACCAGCTTCCGGACTGGCTACGGAAATGGCGGGTGACGATCAATACGGAGAAATCCGAGGCGATCTGTTTCACTCGTAAGTCCATCTCCCGATGCCAGCCCCTCTCCCTGGAAGGGAGGCCTATCGCCTATAAAGAGTCGGTGAAGTATCTAGGCGTTCGGCTAGATCGTCGCCTTTGCTTCAACGCCCACGTGACGGAAACCCTTGCCAAGGCTCGCGGCGTTCGAGCCAAACTTTACCCATACCTCGCGTGCCGCAGCCCCCTGGCGCTGCGCACGAAAGTTACCCTCTATCTGTTGTTTCTCCGGTCTGTCTTGACCTATGCGGCACCTGTTTGGTGGTCACTTGCCTCCGCCACCAACAGGCGTAGGCTGGAAAGTTTCCAATCCAGAACCCTCCGTTCCTTGTCGGGATCTCCTTGGTTTGTTCGAAATAGTGTCATTCGAGGAGGTCTACGAGTTCCTGCTCTCTCAGCCTTTGTCTGGTCATTAGCTGCGACTCTCTTTGCCGCAGCTGAGACCTCTTCCTTCCCTTACCTCAGGACCATCAGCACCACGCAACCACCTCCCCCTGTCCGGGTCAAACGCCCTCGGGCGATTCTCGATGACCCGCCATAAGTTTAAGTAAACTTAAACCTTAACTAATTTGCATATTCACTGCATATTGCCCATGCCCCAGAATTTACCTGCAAAGCTGTTTCCTTCCTCCCTTCCTAGTATGCCGACCGCGCTGAATGCCGCTGCTACGCGCTATCACTGGCACGGAGGCTCTCTGCTTCGCGGGGAGCGACCGACGCCTCACGGCGTCTGCACGCGGGACTGGGAACGGGCGACATCTGTCACCTGAACCCGTCCTTGCGGCAGTGCCCACTGATTGCAGAAATTTTTTAAAATAAATAAAAATTGAAAACCTTTCTCCCCCGCCTTCTCAGTTAACTGGTTGGCGGTTGTCCATTCCTGTTTTTAGGCACCAGTCGAATGAACCAGGACTAAGTGTATCCACAGGCAGCCATTGGGCTCGACCCAGATGCTGCAGTCATGCACCGGGTGCAAAGACGCCCCGCTACTATGATGCTACATGCTACATGCTACCCGGACACTGCGACCACCGGAGCACGACTAGCTGCTGCTCCGTTTAACTTGGACTTGGACTTTTTTGGCGCATCATTCCACCGCCACGCCATGGGACGCACTTCATCGCCTCTGCTCTATCGGACAACATCGACGCGGAGCCAGCCGGAAGGAACAGGAAGAAGAGTAGAACAGACGTTATTCGCATTCTTCGCTCTGTGACGAACCAGCGATGGACATCGCTGGGCCGGCAGCGGACTCTACAAACCGATGCCGAAAGAAGAGGAGGACTGCAGTACGCCGCGAACAGCGGGCGCAGCTGCCAAATATCTATGCGTGGCTCGGGCGGAATACACATCTCAGCGTTCTTGCCACACGGCCCTTTTTAGGGTCAGCAAAAAACTAAGAGTTGTACGATTGACGCCAGTTGTCCTGTGACAGTCTCTTATACTCCTCTTATCTTTCAACAGTTTTCCTCATCAGTTCCAATTAAGACTGGTACTGTACTTATTTTACTATATATGTCTCGTAAAAGTTACACTAAATCCAGTATGTTTTTCCAATCGACGCGCTGACCACAGCTGTCCAATAGGCCTACAGAAGCAGACATATCATGCTCAGTTATTTATGTTATTCACCAACCAGTGCGTCAGACCGAGCGTGCATATTTTGTTCTTTCTTAGGAAAAAACAAAAAATACGATTTTGTAGGAACAAAAACAGAATCGCTTCTCTTGGAAGGAAAAGCAGGTCAACAAAATAAATGGAACGCTTTTGACAGGTTCGCGGTTTGTCTCTCTAACAGCATATTTTCTGAGTGCTGACGATGAAGGGAAACCAACCATCTGGATACACAGAGACCTTATCTACCTGTTTGTCTTCAGAGCGATATATACAATTCAAGTGGTCCCTCATGTATAATGTACGTTTTGATTGGATTTTATTTTGATACGTAGGATATTTTCTATTAATATATTTCCAGAAAGAAGATGACATTATTCTGTGCCATTCACTCGGAACACGTACATACGCCTACTTAAAGTATAGTAAATTTCTGTAAATGGAGTTTGTAAGCAAATAAACAGTTTTGTTAACTTACAGAATATAGTTATATTTTCAAGGTGATATTTCATATCTACGCGCGTTGGTTCATAAAACTGTTATGTTAAAAAATAGATATTGTTGTTGCATTCCAAGAATGCTGACGTTAAAACATACAAGCCGTCTTGAGAATAGAAAATACAGTCGTCTCTAAACGTGGTACTCTACCCTTAACGCTGATCTTGTTAATACACAACTCATCTTAATTATATGAAATATAAAATTTTACATCAATATTACGTTTCCGTAATTACTAAAAATTAATTTTAAATTTCAATACAATTTATAAATAAAAAGTACAAGGAAATAGATTAAAAATCATGTTTTACAGAAAATAATAAATATGTTATTACCTGACCATAGTTATAAAAAATAATAACTTTTATAGTAAATATTGCGTGTAGGCTATAGTTAAATTTATAGAAACATGTTAAAGCTAGTTTACTATCATAAATAAGTATAAAATCAGTTTAAGTACAAATAAGTATGTTTAATATCATAAAATATTGTTACGACGGAACGCTCTCGAACAGTCGAGAGTGTCTTTCTAACCGTTTCTCAGCTAGCCGAGCAGGTGCGTGTCTTAGTCAAGGCCGTGTACTAAAGTACCCTCTAAGCCTTTCGAGTGCTTGTTAACGACGCAAATTATGGAACATTATTCTGGAACATCTGCACTCTATATATAAGCAACAGCTCCCGCTTAGAAGTTAGTTACCTTTGGCGATTTATTCAGTGTGGATCAAGTTGTTGTTGTGGAAAGTGATTATTACGTTATAATTACGTGGGGAACTCTTTGTAGTTAACATTACTATTGCGTGTGGACAAATTTGACTTGAATTACTGTATCTTGTCGGTTTCAAATTTGTATTTGTTACTCATTGAAGCTGATAATTAGTGATTTCGTTGGTGTCTGTATTTTCCACTGTACCATACGACGATCAGTGAAACCGTCGTAACAGTATGTAGTCTACGTGTATCTAACTTATTAGTCGTCACATAAGCTGATCGTTTTTCAATAACAATGAATCAGGTTTCAGTGAAACTTTTTCGTATGAAAACTCATAACTTCGTAGATGAAAACTTAGCGCTTTTGAAAGCAATTCGAAAAAGCTTATATTAAATGCTTGTCTTTGCTATTTAGAAACATCTTCTCCTTACTGGCAATTCAAGGATCGAGAAAAATACTGCATCATATTTTATAATCTTATCTGGTAATCATAATATTCATAGTCATAAAGTATAATTATCACATTTTATAATCTTATTAGTATAGTTGCTATGCACGTGTGGAGTCGCAGTACCGTTCACTGATATCCAAATAAAGACAGTCACCCATCTATGCTTACTTTTGGCATACCACTGAGGTACGTACATTTACGTAAGGAATAAGTCTCGTGATAAGGGAGCAATAAGTAATAAGTAATACGATTCCAAGGAAATCTTACTGCAAACTGCATAGAGTTTGGAAATATAGGATAGAAAAGAGAAACCTGCTCGCTTTTAATGCTTTTTGAATAACAGTTGAGTAATCACCATCATCACTCCAAGGATTAGGCCCTAGACCTGTTGCGGAACCCATTTCCTCCTCGGTCTACCCTTTCTTCCCAGTAGGGTGATAAACCAAGGCAACCACAGGCTACGGATATCAGGCATGCGGTTCAAGTGTTCACACCATCTACTCCTGTGGTCTTCAGTCTTCTGGTGCAACGATACAATGTTTAATTCGTGTCTTTTCCGATTCAGGAGAGAACGACCTTGCGTCACTCTTAGAAATTTCATTTCAGCTGCCTGAATCCTCTGTACCTCCTTTTACCATGAGTCCAGTCTCACTAGCATACAGGAATGTGGGGACAGCTTTATTTAGGTATCCTTCCGTGTTTTATTTTTCAGATACCTATAAATTGTTCCACAGATGCGTCTAAATTTTGTTCCTTACTATCACAATCAATGAAAACGTAATTTCATAATAAAAACGTGAACAAATTTAATCTTTGTTCTGCACAAAAGTTTTGGTTTAACCACTAGAGTTAGTTCATTAGAACAATTATGGCAGTGTTTTTATAATACAGAGAGTTAAGTAGCCTCTAAGCATAGAATAAGCAATTATTAGCCATTCACTAGGTCACCGAACGTGTACTGAATGTATTGAGTTGAAACAAGAGTTAATCTCTCAAAAGCACATTGCATATCAGTGTTGTTTGTCTCTTGTTACACAAGGAATAGACAATAGAACTGTACACACATTCGCATACACTAACAGCTGATCCGTAATACACTAGTGAATAACACGGGATTTATCGGGTTTATTTAGCTAACAACCGTACGAGCTTTAATACCTCAAAGGACGCACAACTCAACCAAACACCCTTCAATACATGTTTCAATATTCTATATTATTCTCATTAATTTACTAAACATTAGTCCAATTACTTTGTCAAAACAATTAAATAAATTGTTTTGAACTCGACCTGCAGTCCAACTCGAACTTTCAATCCACACTCTGGTTTCGGCGACAAAGTTCATCAGATTTTCAGGTTCCCTTATGAAACTGTTGAAGAGGTAATGGCTTAGGTAAATGTATGATACAATGTTCAATTACGCAGACTGTCAAAAGAATCCGTAAAATAGAAGGAAATGCAAAAATAGGAGGTGATTTACCAGCTGCGCATTCATGATTTGCTCCCGAATAGGTTCTTCGTGTCGTGGAGAGTGTTTTAGGTTTTTTTAAATAAAACTACAAATATTGAAGAAGGAATCATTATTCGCTATTGATTTTGTTGTAATCAAGAAGGAAGGTGTGGAACCATAAGGGTTACGTTAGTAAATATTGAAAATTTAACAAATGACACATTACAGTATAAATAAGATAAACGATACAAACAAAGCAGCAAATTTCCTTCCACCGTATGCACACTCCGATAATGTTAAATGTTTTGAACGATTTTTAAAAAAATCCGCTTTAATATTTTTGTGGCTTTACATATTCTTAGCAAACAGACTTAAATCATGAACGGAAACTCTCAAGGCCGGAGTTGTCATAGTCGATAGACATGTTAACTGGGTTATTAGTCCATGGTCCAATAGGAAATACTTCTGAAACGCCAAAAGTTTCGGCCACAACTATGGCAACCATCTTCACTGGAGCGAGAACAAGGTAGTACAAGCCGCTGAAGAAGACACATTATTCCTTTTTATATGAATATATATTTAATATATTAACTAAATTGGCCTACTTGTTTTTTCAAAAAGTGGATAAAAGATTTTCATAAATAGGGTACCACAGGCCTTCAAAACAAACATTTCAAAGTCGCGCTCCGGGTGTGTAAATACGTGTTTGACAGGAAGTTTTGTTAAAGATAACACATAAATCAATTCACCGGTAGACAGTATGGAGTTTATAAACAGTATTTTGAACACCGCGATCACTTTTTACGTGTTTATAGTATAACGGACACGTCGTAAAATATTGATTACTGATTAATTTTCAAAATAGTAATAAACCACTAAATTAAAAGAATACAAAAAATGTATTATATGGTTCGAAAACCTGTGTACAACGATAGGTACATCAGTACAGGTTTCGAATAGAAAACGAGAAAGTATTAATATAAATTTTTTGTTTGAATTTTTGTTATAGATTGTTTGTTTTAATTTTTTTATTCAGTTCAATACGCTGAGAGCTGAATAAACATTCCAAGAGTACCTCCTTCTTACTCGCCAAGTGGATGTGACATCAAAGACAAGTTTGGACCGCACAAGACAACTAGCAATGTTGGCACGAAGCGATATCATACTCGCAACCAAGCTTAGAGCCTATAGTTTCTGTACCGCTATTAAAACTGTTCGTACTCACATAACAAATTAACGTAATTATTGGTTAAACTTATCTCTTCTTCTTCTTCTTCTTCTTCTTCTTCTTCTTCTTCTTCTTCTTCTTCTTCTTCTTCTTCTTCTTCTTCACGGAGTAAGCACGTTACCTGTTCCGCCTTCATAGCAAGTCTCTCCATCTTGCTCTCGGTTTTCCTACCTTCCATGTTCCAAAGAATCTAGTATTAGCTATATGCTGCTTTAAGTAAACCATCTAGCCCCCCATACTGTCCATATGTTGCTACCAATCCATCCGATATTTCTGAATTTTACCACTTATGTAAAATACCTGTAGTACATTCCTAATGTTCTCATTGCGCAAATGGTCACGCCTTGTTCTTCTCAGGAAATTTATATCTGAACTATGAATTTGGTGTATAATCTCCCTTGTGAGCGCCCACGTTTCACATCTACATAATAACACAAGCACTAGTATTATTTTATAATATTTAATCCTTGTATTATTCTTTAGTATATTACGCTATAAATTATAAGAATAAATTTTCACTGGCAAGATATTTTTTTTCATTTTGGAATTTTCCTTTAATCATCATCTCTGTGGGCAGGGAATAGAATTCACAACTCCCTTTGCTATGCCACTAGATTTAGTGTCTGAACGTTGTTGCATGAAACGATGACATAAGGCTATTAGATAAACACAGTAATGTCAAAATCAGTAGAATGTACCTGTATCTGTTACAATAAGAATGTCTCTTTTAAAATGTGTGGCAGAAAAATTTTCATTTAAAATGAATCTACGCACTGAATTAATTTACTCGTTAGTACGAATCATTTTGCTGCTTTAGTATTTATCAAGTGATTTAACAAATAGGTCACCTGACTTACAAGAAGGTGTGGGTATACGCCATCAAATCTCGTAAGTTGTGACATTTTATTTGGGAGGAATTTGCTGAACCGCATCCACAAATCCTGTTACGGAACCCTCTGCAGTGATGGAAACGTGGAAGCGCGCTCTGCGAACTGTAAAAATAATTGATTCGTATTACTGTATACAAGTTCCAATCATCGATACGTTATATTCTCCGTTCACATAACTGCATCCAGCTTGATCCGCCGTTACTTTGTTAGGAAGTTATATATAATAATAAGATAAGACATATAATGGTAAGGTACAGAGTATTTTAATTATTGTGGGATTTGTATTCTTCTTTCCTCCTACATTGCGATTCACCAAAGATTTTACCTTACTTTTAGTAATGTTTTTCCTGTCGTCCTTCCGCATACCGGAAATTGGCTAACATCTTCAAAACATAGTTTTTCTTAGTGCGCTTCACAAACCTCTACACAGTGTTTCAAATTCATAACGTGAACTGCGAAACTCGGATAAGTGTAGCCTAGATATGCAATGTGAAACGTATACCATTTTCCCAGGTGTCGGACGCTTCCAACCTAAATATAGTTGTTAATTTCTTTTAATTTACGAAAGACGGTACTACCCGTCCTACTACACAAAGACTATAAAATATGTATGTAAAAGTAGTAGCAGAATTCTAAAACGATACGAAAAATATTTGATAGCGTCTAATTGAGGAGTAAGGCAGGGGCTGTCGTATTTCGGCCGTATTGTTTAATAATTCTATTATATTATATTGTAAATAAATATGTATAAATAGTCTAATATTATATATAATACATATAAAATATATTGTGTATATATATGTATTGCAACGAATCACAGGATCATGATAGGCGGGGCAAGCTCACAGACAATGGACATTCATGTTATATTGGTAGATGGTTAAGTTTGGTTATGTTATCAGTTGTATTTAGTAAGGATAAGGGCTTAGTTTAGTAAAACTGTGCATTATTTATTTATTGTTATTCATGTACTGTGTTTGTGGAAATGTGCGCGCGTGCGCGAGTGGTAAACGTTTCCCGGGCTGTGCGTGAATTGATTATCATTGTGTTTGACATTGTACTGAACATAGACATATGTATTGCTACAATCCCTATATATTTCTGACTATTGTTTACGTTCATGTATGATATTAATAAAGTATGCAGTTATGCATGAGATAAGGGTATGCTGATTATCGCTGTGCATGCTCTTACAAAGTAAATGCACTCTACTGCATGAAAAGTGCATGTCACGGTGTACTAACCATGTGACTTCCGTCCACCAATAGAATGCTGAGTGGTGGTTGGAAATTTTCTTAAGCCTGTTGTTACACAGGCAGTTCTTCTACGCCATCTACCGCGAACGGGACGTGCACTCCTTGTACAAGATTCTACCGCTTGCAAGGTGTTGTAAAAACTATTCGTCGTTAGTGAAACGGGAAGACTCAGAACTGTGTGTGTAGTACATCTGCACACAGTATTGTTTTAACGCATTGCGCGTATAATTACAGGCAGTTCTTCACTGCTGCTACCGCGAACGGTACATACAATTCTTGTTCAAGATTCTGTCGCTTGCAGGAATCTGTAAAGACTATTCGGGGATAATAACGCGTGTGACGCAGAACAGTTGAATATTAACTCTTTACACACGATATTAGTATTGTAGTATTACGTGTGTAATAAGTGAGTGTAACTGTATCACTGTGCGAGATTTTCCGCAGTGTCAGTATCATTAATAGTTACGCAATAGTAAGTTGTTCCATTAAGACGTTTCCGTGTTAGTGCAAGATTTCCTCATAGGGTGGTCTGCTGATCGTGGTAGACCATGTTATTCGCGTGAACACTTGAAGAAGCCGGAGTGGTATAAGTTCAATATACCGTTATTAGATTAAACTCACTGTCACCTGAGATACTACTTGGTCATAAACTCTATATTAATTTTACGAGTATTAAGATCCATAGTACCGCTGTGTGTGCGAAGCGTCAGATTCATCGTGGGAATTACAGGACACCAGCCCAGCTGTCAGGACACCAGCCCAGCTGTTCTGGACACCAGCCCAGCTGTTACAGGACACCAGCCCAGCTGTTATAGGACACCAGCCCAGCTGTAAGCGTTCAGGGTGAACGTCTGTCATTTATAAGCCACACCTGACGACCCAACTACACAGCAAAGACCTGCCCTTCTCTTCAGCAACATCATCGTGGGAATCTTCTTTATGTAACGTATCACGTCATGCGTATGAACAGTATTTAACATTTTTAAAAGAAAGACTCTATATCAAACATTACATTCTGTACATATCAAATATACCATATAAACAATTACTTGTGTTTTGTGCAATAAATAATCTTAAACCCTCCAATATAGACTTTTAATTTAAGATACACATACTATCATATCCTATGCGCCAATAGTTTAGCAATTTGTGTTGTCGCAGTATATATACAATGTAATCTATTCATATTTATTCACATTCATCATCTTCACAACACGGCATATGCAAGGTGCTGCCTGTTCCGTCTTCAGAATCCCTACAGCCATTTCTTCCTGGGTCCTATAGGTGTGTATTTCCAGACTTGTTTGGCCACTAAAATCTGACATTTTTTCTAAGTGTTCTTTCCAGTGTTGTTTGTAATCTTTTAATTTTTCATTCAAGTATAAATCTTGTAACTCTTATCTTATGGCCTCATTTCTTATACGGTCAACTTAAGAACACCTTTAACTCCTCGTAAGAACGCCATTCCCGAGGCCTGTATATTTCTGTCTTGTTTCTTGGTTGTTGTCCGTACTTCACACCACAGGACAGATCAGGGACAGTCGTAACTTTGTAAAACTGTACTTATGTATCTTGACGTACCTTGTTTCTAAAAATATGATTGATTGTTCCACAGAACGTCTGTAACTTACCGAACTTATCACCAATGTCATAATTTTCATCATAGCCAATATCATTTTCCAAATAATTAAAGTGGCTCACCTGTTCTATAATTTCATTACTAATCACTATTTTTGTTCTTATTGGCTCCTTACCTTGGAATGCCATTACCTTTGTTTTTATAGTGGAGATTTTCATATTGTATTGTTTGCAAATCCGATGAAGCTTAAAAAGAGATTTTTGCAAATCAGGTTTTGTATTTTGAAGTAAAAGCAAGTCGTCAGCAAACAACAGCACATTTAAATATCTGTCTTGTGATACCTTAATACAAGGGTTCATTAGATGTCTCCATTTCCTTATCAGATCGTCAATATAAATGTTAAAAAGAATAAGTGGTATGCTGCAACCTTGTCTAATACCTTGACTGACAGATATTTGTTGAGATATCCTACAATATTTTTGACAGCTATTCTTGTTCCATTATATAAGATTTGTGTAGCTTTTATAATTTGTTAAGGGTATCCACTATCTCCTAATATTTGCGACAACAAATTTCTATCTACTCTATCAGAGGCCTTCTCAAAATCAATGAAAGCTGTATGCGTTTCTATATTGCACTCGCGATGCTTCTCAGTGATTTCTGTGATAATAAAAGCCTTGTCTGTACAAGGTCCGCTCTTCCTGAAGCCGTTTTGTTCTTCCAAAATAAGATGCTCTGAAACAATCTGCAGACGGTGGTTAAGGATCCTTGCATACATTTTGTATCCAGTATCAACCAGACATATTCCCATATAGTTATTCTCATTATTATTGTTTTTATAATTTATATATATAATAAATAAAAAGAGAACAGAGAGACATTGTGTTTCTTGACTCAGACCCTTTAAGGTCAAAACTAGGAAACAATGTTAAATTAGTAGAAGACTTTAGTATTTAGAACTATTTAGGTGAGAAAACATGTGGCTATAATTTAATCAGTTTTAACTATATTTTCAAACCGCTCACTTGTGTTCTAAGGAATAAAACACTCAAAAGCGTAGGTCTACAATGCTAGCTGTAATACTTCTAGGTCTCTACACGGAGGCAAAGATGTAAAATAGAAGAAGCGAAATATGTGAAGATACTAAATAATATAAATGCTGTAAAAGAAATAATCAAAACGGGAAAAATGTGCTGCACATAAAAACAAAGTCTCCAACGGATAGAGGATAGAATAGATATAAACATTTTAATACTTGAATTCAAGAGGAGAGACGTCTCTCTGAAGTCAGGAGATTTACGACGTATGTGGTTGACACAAACTAACAGTCTTAATGATGTCGTTCAAGGTTGATAGACGAGATGACAAATGTCCTAACGCTGAGGAGACGGCTCTGTTGTTATCCCTTCCCTATGGCCTCGACCGCCTTACACTGACAGCCGCGAGGAACGGGTAGTCCAGCACAAGTCGGAGGGACCGTTTCTACTAACAGATGATAGTCCTGGATGAAGTCTACAACGTACTGAGGCTACCTGTTGACTAACATGATTGGCTGACCCCATCCACCGGACACAGACATCACCCGCTCTACATGTACAATTTTGTCTGAGTATGGTTTCAGCCTCGGCGTGTATACCTGTGAGATGTAGCAGGCAGGCGACATAAGGACACTGGGTTTTGCTGATGCCTACATTTTTTTAACAGAAAAAAAGATATGTTTTCTCTTTGCTTCCAAATGCGGTGTGCTTTAGTTTCCATTGCTTTCCCAACTTCACAGTTTTTTATCAAATGTAGTCGCTCTCTGAATTTACAGACTGCAGGAGTTACTAATTAAGCAAATGGAAGCCAATTCTAGCCATACTGATTTCCTCATGTACATTCGCAGTAATGTGGCCTCACTCTGAGTGGGGTAAACATTAGCTGTAATATGCAAAATTTATCACTTCAATTTCATGTAATTTACGTTTGTGGTATGTCAGTGGAAATATTATAACTGAAATTACAGTTCTATCAACGACGATCACACAACTGGAATTTGAGTAGACAGTTTCATTTTAACAGCGCTTGAAATTACAGCTACGTGACATCACATTTCATCGCATCGTCTTCATAATATACGTACACAACTCGATTACAATCACGTCCAACTGTTGTGGTAACTTCAAACAATGCCTCAGGTATTCAGCACGATTCGTGATCGCGTAGTGTTACTAGAGACATTTTTCTAATATTTCATGATGGATTAAACTAAGATAGAAATAAAATATAAAATATGCTGTCAACATAAACGTACCTTTTTGGAATGCAAATTACACTAAGCAATGTGTTGTGACAACGTTGTTTAAACAGCTCTCTTACAAAAATTATATGCGGTCGTCAGTTTATACAATCGTAATCTTGGCGCATAAGTTATAAATGTAATGTTATTTGTAGCGTGACAGATATAAGCATAATATTGAATGGCAATTGATCATTAGAACAATGAAGTTATAATGTTTAATTTTGGAAGAAAGCATTAAGTTTAATATAAATAAATTAGTTCATAGCAACTGTGGAAAGAAATCATTATTATAAAGAAAATACAAGTTCAAGTAAAAGGAGTTACTAGTGATGAGTCATCCAAAACCAGTCTCATAACCAAAGGTTTTCAAAGTATAACCCAGGAAGGTAAAAAGGTAAATAACAAAGCAGTACTGAATATGACCAAACCCACAACGAGGGAGAATAAATAGAATAGAAACCCTAAAATAAGCCAAGATCAACCAATACAGGTTGTGTATGTCTGAAATAAAGAAGAAGATGGAGAAGATCCCAAGAAACCTGATGGCATCAAGAAGAAGATGGAGAAGATACCAGTCCCAGAAGGCAGGAGAAAAGAAGACTGATGAAAGAAGAAGAAGGCAGCATCCTGAAGAAGATGTCATGCTCTTATAAAAGACACCCAAATCCCTATATCCCCAAAATAAATATTTAAAAATAAAAGTATAACGAATTGAAAACCACATGTATACAAATTTAAGAGAGGGAAGTGTATAAAGTAAAAGTTGCCTGTGAACTAAGATGAAACAATAATATAGTACCCATGGAACAAATCTCCATTGAAAAAACGCTAACCAATTTATTATGTTAATAAGACTATACGACCATTTAGCATTGACATAATATATAAGTGCAAAGTGAACCAGTGATAGTTTTGGGTATTATAAAAAATGAACCTTGTGTTTCATTCTTGGCAATCACAAACATTGAATGCAATGAAATATGCATTTTTCAATGACTTGAAATGTGTACTGTGACAATATGTTGTTCATGAGACATGAATCTGTTTAAAATAACATTTTTGTTTTACATGAAAAAAGAAAAAACAGATTTCTTAATACTTTTTGAACAATTCATACTATTTATTTATTAATGACAGGGTACAATTCCCCAAAGACAATGGGTAAAAGACGGTATAAAAACTGTAGAATCCTACTTATAATAATAGTTAGAAATAAGAATATAAATATAAGGTTTTTATGTATATAGTAAAAGAATGTTTTAAAATGTTTTAGATATAAGGCCATTTGTTTGGGTCTGAAACAACTAACATCAGAACTGTAAAAATAGTTACCACTTGTAAATAGTAGAGAGTAATTAAGATGTTAGTTAGTAAAAAACCTTTTTTGTAAACCATGTTTCTATGTTGGAAATGGGGATTTTGTTGCAAAATGTCTGACTTGAAGACAACCATTTATTTAAAAAAAAATATTCTTTCTTTTTGTTTAACTATTATTTGTATTGTAACCAATACTAATTGTTTTTGTGTAATTTGAAAATATGTTTAATTTATAATACTATATGTAAAAGTCAGAGAGGGTATCACACATCATATATTGTTTGTAAAATATTTTGTAAGAAAAATTGTTAAAAAATCATAGGCCAAAAGAATGGAAACCAAACTTCATCAAAACAGAGAAATTACTCATTTAAAAGCAAATAAACAAAAGGGGTTTAGACAAAATAAACTTGAGATCATGCCATATAATTGCACATACCATTTAGAGAGATTTTAATAAATATATTCAGAATTATAAATAAAAATGAAAATGACTAAACTCAGAAATTTGGACATGGGAGTCATATATTCCTGAATAATGTTTCAGAATACAACTAATTCAATTAATTACCAGAAAATAAGGGAATATGAACCCTTTAATACAATATAGGATTATTAATATTAAATATAACTGATAAAATGGCTGAATTTATATAAAGACAGGAAGTAAATTTTGATGTTTTGACTTTTCAGAGTATACCAAACTGAAAGTAAAATTACTATTTTTTGGACAGAAAACACTATAAAACGGCATTATTTAATCTGAAAATAAGCTGAATGAACTGAAAGATTAATTTAAATAACATCTAGTGAATAAAATTGATAAATAACCCAAGTTTAGGTATTTATATACTGAAATATTAAAGTGTGCACAGGATATGAAAATATATTTGAACAATGTTAAGAATAATATTATATGGGCTAAGAGTTTAATTGAAACTGAAGGAAAGAGTTAGTTGATTATTGGTATTCGAACGGTTAACATAAACGATAGTTTTGTGACGATCTAACCTATCTTACAACGGTGAAGTTAAGCGGCGAATAGTACGTTACTGTGAAATCGAGAGTGACTTATAAAATCCTTCCAGAACATATACATTGTGGCAAAAACAATCAAGAAACACTAATTAACACTAAACAATACATATCTACTCCGAAAAACACCACAAAACACCAGAAAACTGTATAATACCTTAACCAAATTAGTGTCGGAATTGGGAAAAGTGTTTTGACTTATAATTACACAGATATACTAAATACAACCCAGAAACATTACACCAGTCACTACACAACATTTAACAAGAGATTTGCAGACACCAGAACAGGAATATTGCCAGAAAATACATTATTTGGAATGCAGCAGGAACGAGCGACATTTTGATCAACTTGACGGCAGCCATCTTTCTTTGACAATTCCAATGCCTCTCTTAGTTCAACACAGCTGTTTGGTGAAAACAATTATTTTATTTTCAAATTATTATTCAATATTTGTGTTTAGTAATAATTATTAATTTGATTGTAACGTTATACTTTTTAAATATTAGCCCGATTTCTCTGACTTTGATAATAATTGGCTGTTTAAAGAACCCTGTATAATTTTTATATAATATACTTTGTAATTTTTTTGATATCCTGAGAGTCGATAATAATCGATAAGAGTCAAATTGCTATTAATTAATAAAACATTAATATTCTTCAACACTAAATAGTTCTTCATTTCATAAATATTAGTAGTTATCATTAATATAATTATAATTAATAATCTATCAGGACTTTACCACCTATAAGTGAAGATAACCTAAAAAATAAAAAGGTAAACATGTATCGATTGGTTTGAAGACAGTCTTATGAGTGGTGATAGTTTATTTAAAGTATACCAAAACTCTAATAAAAATTTTCAGAAGAGCATTACACCTTTTAAAACTTCACAGCCCTATATTAATTAATTGATTGTAATTAATTAATTAATAAAATTAAAAAATTTTTTAATTATTTTTTTTTTATAAACATAATTTTTTTAAAAATTTTCTTCAAAACAATAATTTTTGTTTTGAAACTTTTGGTGAAGCTGAACATACATTTCTTCATCAACATTACGCTACTCGACCATTGGGACTAGACCAGCTGGGAAACTTAAGGAAGTGTTTCAGGCCAGTAAGACGACGAGAGCCACACCAATTAAACACCAATTAAACATATTACATTACAACTTACATATTTTATTACAAATTGGCTAGCCCAAACAGTGGGGCTTGATTACATCGGAGTCTCATACTTCACAATCTCTTATATCATCAACAATATAATTACATTATTATTTTATTACAAATTGGCGCACAACTTTAGGGGCTTTAATTAGCGATTGGAAGGCCAATAAATTCTGCCCAATCACTAGTTGGAGCTAGGCAACAGCTACAAAGCCAGAGAATTTCAAGGGAAAATGCAACGACGTGCGACATCTAAGAAACGGGCGGCGGAGGCCGAAAAAGAAATAGAAATCGATATGGACAACAAAGAGGCAACGCCAGTAGAGGTGGAAGAGTTATTACAATCGGTGTTGTCCAAACAACCTGAACAATCAGAGGAACAACCGGAGATACCCACACAGACAGGGGAAGTCAATGTCCAGAAGGAACCATTGGAAAAGCCGACACGAACGAAGGATGGAAGTATGCAAGAGGTGATGAGAATGATGATGGAAATGAATAAAGAAATCAATAAAAACATAAAATCTACGAAGGAAGACTTGAGTAAGGAATTAAAGGAAGATTTGGGAAATAAAATCGAAAGCACAAACAAGAGGATGGAAGAGAAGATAGAAGAAAACAGCAAGAAGATGGAAGAAAACAGAAAGAAGATGGAAGAAGAGATGGGGAAGAAGTTAGAAGAATTGAAGGAAGACAACCAGTCCCTGACGAAGAAGATGGAAGAAAACAGTAAGAAGATGGAAGAGAGGATGGGAGAAAAGTTAGAAGAATTGAAGAAGAATAATCAATCCACAAAAGAAGAGTTGACAGGGATGAACAAGAACATGGAAGAATTGAAGGAAGACAACCAATCTTTCAAGGAAGAATTCAAGGCGACTAAAGAAGAATTGATTAATAAAATTGAAAATACTAATCAGAAAATCGATGAAACCAGGAAGAAGATAGAGAAGAACAACCGACAATTGAAGGAAGAATTGAAAGAAGATAACAGGAAGTTGGAAGAGAAGATGGGGGAGAAGCTGGAAGAATTGAGAGAGGACAATCAAATTTTAAGAGAAGAATTAAGAGAAGTCAATCAGGAGAATCTGGACAAACTGGACGAAAGAATGGAATTGTTGCGAGAAGAACTGAATAAGGAAATCAAGGTTAACAAAAAAGCGATGAATAAGAAGATGGAAGAAGAAAATATAATGGTCAATCGACAGATTCGAGAGATTGATGGAAAGTGCAACCAGACCGAAAAGGAGGTCCATGAGTTTAAAGAAGTGGTGAACATCAAGTTCACAAATATTGAAGAACATAGTCGTAGGAAGGTAGAAGAACAGAGGAAGGAAAATCAAGAAGAATTCGGAAAAGTACGCAACCAGGTCACAGAACGATGTAATGATATACAAGAGACCATGGCCAGTATCACCGGTCAGGTGCGACAAAGCCGAGAGGAGATGGAAGCGATTAGAAACAGACCGACTCATTTCACCGGATTGCCCGTCAACGAAAGCCAAGAGTGGCTCAACTTCCGGCAATACAAACGCAAGCCGATGGAGTTCCTGGCTAGGGTAGAAGAATATTTAACCAAGCATAAAATTACCCAATGGAGCCATAGCAGGGAGATATTAGACGAGTCTTTCCGAGACATAACAGATAATTGGTGGATGGCCAACCGGAGTGAGATTCCTGACTACCAACAGTTCCGGAAAATGTTTAAGACAAAATACTGGTCTGAGACCACCCACAACTTGATCCGTGACAATATTTGTAATGGAAGATACAGGTCACAATTAGGTAGCAGTATGACGGCATATTTCTTGGGGAAGGTGTGTATGGCAAAACACCTTGAGCCAGCAATCCCAGAAGAATGTTTAGTGAACAAGATATCGTATCACTATGATGAGGACATTATCAGGGCCCGGAGAGGTAGCCAGATCAAGACGATCCAGGGAATGTCCGAGTTATTGGAGGGATACGAGAACGAAGAGTATTATCGGCAGAGCAGAAAGAGAAATGAGAGACCAGAAGAAAGGCCGACTACCTACCCCAATAACGGCAATAACCATACAAGTAACCGGAACCACCCCAGTAATTACGACGGCCATAACAACCCGCAGCGTAATAACCAGTTTAACAGTAATTTTAACGGCGTTAGG
Organism: Magicicada septendecula; assembly: GCA_034769895.1. NCBI lineage: Eukaryota > Metazoa > Arthropoda > Insecta > Hemiptera > Cicadidae > Magicicada > Magicicada septendecula. The sequence continues at coordinate 804,738,461 of CM068368.1, read as the reverse complement.
AATAACAACCCCTACCCAAACAATAGAAACAATTTTTATCAACAAAATAATAATGTCCCATACAGTCAGAGAAATCCATATCCCAACAATAATGGTGACAGACCTTACCCACCTAACCGAAATTACTATAATAACAATTTTAATAATAACAATAATAGCAATAGTAATAACCGAGTGTCGCGCCCTAGGGTAAATTTTATAAGAGCAGAAGATCGCGGACCCAGGAGATATTATCAACCGAGGAGGAGCAGCTTCCACGGCGCCGACCGAAGATGGAGGAGTGCGGAACGAGACGGCCCAAGATACGAACAGGAAAGACGAAGTACCAGCCTGGAAGATCTTGGCAGACAACAGAACAGGGCGTTAAACATCAACCAGGGTACAGAACGTCAGGAAACAAACCAGAGTTTCCCGAACGATGCCTCGGTCAATAATAACATAAACACTGACCAAAATACTTTAAACGAGAGGAGGCAGTAATCAACAACGATGACCCGTTACTGCTTATACTTCCTGGGTTAGAAAAGGATGATTTGCCACAAGCAAACAATAATAAGAATATCACTATCATAAGTAACCATTATCTGAAAGACATACGAACTGAACTTCTGGAAGAGAACGAGAAGAGTCTCAGCAACAGTAATAATGAGATAATTTATATAACAGCGGAGGTGGAAGGAGTTCCCGCTAAAATAATGATAGACACAGGAGCTAATATTTCAATAATAAACTCCAATGAGTTGGAGAGGATACAATGTACATGTGGAAAAACTTTGCCAATGTTACCAGTCAACAACATTGTGTTGGTAGGTGCAACTGGTCGCCAGAATAAAACCATTAGGAAGCAAGTTTCCTTAAGTGTCGTTAGCCGTGATATAGCTTTAGACATGGAATTTTTAATCGCCACCGGATTACCATTTGACATCTTAGTCGGTTGCGATATTCTTCGTAGATATTCGGCAGTAATCGATCTTAATTTAAATAGAGTATCACTTTTCCCAGACGGAGTAACATGGACCGCAGATCTGGTAGGAAGCACAACTATACTTCCCAGCCCTATACATCAACAACTTCGTAAAATAAATGTTATTAGAAACAGCCCTCTTTATAAACCCATAATATACAATCATGGAGGAGAGGATTTATGGTCAGTTAAGATCCAAGAAATACGGAATTTCCAATGCGGAAGCGATAACAAGAAAATACCAACACATCTGGCTGATCGTCTAATCGCTATATATGAGAAATACAAGGCGGTGTTTTCTGATGAACCAGGGAAGGTAAAAAACTACCAGTGCCAACTTCGTTTTAAAGAAAACGTAGAGTTTAACCGGAGGTCATATCCAATAGCGCAGTCGCTCAAAGAAGCCGTGAGAACAGAGATAAACAAGATGATAGATAATGACATAATTGAGATTAGTCAATCACCTTACACTAGTCCAATTATTGCTGTTCCGAAGAAAGACGGACAAGTCCGGCTCTGTTTAGATGCGCGTGAGTTGAACAAGACAATTGTGAATGACAGAACCTCTCCCGGTGAAATAGAAGAAATCTTAAAGCGTTTTCATGGTACTAGATTTATTAGCACCTGGGATACGGTCTGTGGTTATTGGCAGGTAGAGCTGCATCCACAAAGCCGCCAATACGTAGCGTTCATTTTCGAAGGGCGCAATTACCAGTTCAAGAGACTGCCCTTCGGACTTGTCAATTCTGTCGCCATATTTGTGGCATGCATGGACCAGATTTTGGGACCAGAAGCGCTCCAATTTACCACCGTCTATGTTGACGATTTATTAATTACATCCGGAACCTTGGAGGAGCACTGTTACAGAGTGGAATTTGTACTAAACAAACTAGCGCAGAACAACATAACACTGAAGTTGGAGAAATCCAAGTTCATAGCGCGCGAGGTACAATTCTTAGGCTTCAACCTAGACGACCGAGGTATTACCCCATCAGCAGAAAAAGTGGAGGCAATTCAGAGGTTCCCGCAACCAAGAAACAGGAAACAATTGCAATCTTTCCTCGGACTCTGTAACTATTACAGGAAGTTTCAGAGCCGATATTCCGAGTTGACCGCCAAGTTTCAACCACAGTTATCTGCCAAAAACAAATGGACTTGGGGTGAAGATCAAGATATTACTTTCCGCTTGATAAAAGAGAATTTTCTGGAGAGTGTCATACTTCGTCACCCAGATTTTAAGAAACCGTTCTTTCTAAACTGTGACGCTAGCGACCTAAGCTTAGGAACGACATTATACCAGGAAGATGAGGAGGGACAACATCTGGTAATAAGCTTCGCTAGTCGCACACTGAACCAGTGCGAAAAGAACTACAGTGTGACAGAAAAGGAATTGTTGAGCGTGGTGTTCGCATGCAGCAAGTTCCGGACGTACATTCTCGGATATCAAGTCACGGTACGAACTGATCATAAATCCATCTCGTTCCTTCGTAGGTGCAAGTTGAGTCACGGCCGATTGGCTAGGTGGGTACTCGCCCTACAAGAATATGACCTGAAATGGGAATACATTCCAGGAAAGAAGAACGTGGTAGCGGATGTGTTGTCACGTATAAATCTGGAAGATCAGACTTTCGAGGGAGAGAAGGAGAGCTTAGTCAAAATTTATAACATATTCACGACCAGAGCCGATTTACAAGCTTTGCTAATAAATATTCGAATCCATCAGCAGTCTGATCCTAAGCTGAAAAACATTGTGAGTCGTTTGGAAGCCAATGATGAAACCATTTCTAAATATTACCACCTTAACAAGGGAATTCTATTCATAAAAACCGCCTTAGACGATGAGACATGGAAGGTGATAATCCCACACCAAATCGAAAAGGAGGTCATCATCGATTACCATGTCAGGTATGGTCACATGGGAGCGTTAAAAGTGATGCAGGCTCTAGAGGAAAATTGTAAGATCAAGAATATCAACCGCAAGGTGAGAACATACATCAAGTCCTGTAAGATCTGCCAATGTGCAAAAGTAAACAATGAAAAGACAGAGGGTATCATGATACCGATAACTTCCAACGCAAAACTGGAAAAAGTGTTTTTGGATATCTGCGGGCCATTTCCCCGTAGTGGTGGTCGGCACAGATATAAATACTTGGTATTATAATGGATCACTACACCAAGTATATAAAGCTATATCCGGTTAATCGGGCAACAACAGCAAAGGTTTTGGCGGTGATTATTGATTTGTATATCCCAGAGATCGGTAGACCATCTTCTATTATTACCGACCATGGTACACAGTTTAAGGGGAGGAGATGGCGAGACACTTTATTAGCACTTGGGGTCAAAACGTATAAGACCTCAGTCTACCACCCAAGTAGCAATCCGGCTGAGAGAGTACTAAGAGAAGTGGGTAGGATATTGCGCACGTACTGTCACAACCAACAGAAAAAGTGGCAAGAGTACCTAGCAGCGACAGAAACATTCCTAAATTACGCCCACCATCCAGCTATAGGAATTCCACCGTACTCAGCCATGTATGAGAAGCCGACTCCCCGAGACATTGAACAAATCATTGAATTTCCAACGAACAACAATAGGAAATTCAACCAGTTGAAGTTTTACAATAAGGTAGCAGAAGATCAGGAAAAACGGCAAGCCAAATACCAGAAGGCAATAGGGCGAATTGTAACATATAAAGAGGGTGAAAAAGTCCTCCTAAAAAATAGAGAGCTGCCTAGCACCTTAGAAGGCATAACCAAAAAACTACTATTACTATATACTGGCCCATATGTTGTGGTAAATGATAAGCATAACAATACATATGAGTTGAAGGAAATCGTTTCAGGAAAAATCAAAGGAGTGTACAATCAAGCTTCTATGAAGAAATATTATGAAGAATGAGTTGTGAGATTTAGAATTTTGAATTTTATTTGAAAAAATCCTAAAATAATATAAGTACATCTTACAACCTAATATTTTGAGAAGAACATTTTGGAGAATTATAAGAAGAAGGAATTTAGAATTTTTATTTAAAAAATTCGAAAATAATGTAAGTACATCTTACAACCTAATATTTTGAAAAGAACATTCTGGAGAATTATAAGAAAAAGGAATTTAGAATTTTTATTTAAAAAAAAATTCTAAAATATGTAAGAACAACTTACAACCTAATAATTTGAAGAAAAAAAACTTTATGGAAGAAAGAAAAAGAAAGACTTTTGAATTGAAATATAATTATAAAAATTTAAAATTGAGTAAGTACTTCTTACTAAAACCTGATTATTTAGAACAAAACTTTATGGAAGAAAGAGAAAGAGAGAGAATTTTGAACTTAATATTAAAAAATTTAAAATTAAGCAAGCACAGCTTACTACCACTGAATTATGAGAAAAACATTTTGGAAGAATTAAGAAGAAAGGAATTTTGAATTTAATATACAAAAAATTTAAAAATGAAGTAAGACCAACTTACTATAACTAAGTTTGTGAGAAAAACTTTATGGTAAATAATTAAGAAGAATTTGAATTTGGAGAAATACCGAAACATTCAGAAATAATAGTAAGATCACATTACTATAAACAATTCTGAATGAAACAATTCTGGGAATAAATGAATTAAACAGAATTTGAATGTTGATAGGACGTCAGAACTTTGAAACAAGATAAGATCAACATATTACAAGGATTTATGAGAAATATTTTTCAATTAAATAAAAAGAATAGTTTGAATTTTACATTAAAACTAACCAAGTTCCAAAAAATAATTATGTGTCAATTATAATTGAATTGAGAAGAAAATAAAGTGAGTAATTCAGAAAAGAGAATTAACTTTAATCCAGAATAAATGCTAGACATTCACAATAGCATTTGAAGGAGTAGAGAAGACTAACAAAAAAGAGTGTAATATGCCAGAGAAGGAAAAAATTTGGAAGCAAAGAGACTAATTACCTATGAAACGATAATGAAAACAGTTAATTAAGAGCAAAGAAGAACAACTCATACCAAACATATGGAGAAGATGATTTTGGACTGATAATAATAATAAAACCTATATGAAATGCAAAGAGAAGAAATACCACATGAAATATAATATAAATGAATTAATGTTAATGAATGCGAAGGCGGATTAATAACTTTCTAAGAGAAAGGAAAGAACCAAAATGTTTAAATAAAATGATCAATATAACAACCTGTATATCTAATGTAAAGATACAATGTTAAAAAGTTAAATATAATATATTAAGACCATTCAAATAATGAATACGAAAGACTATTTATAAAGACCATGCTAATACTATGAATAACCAGAAGAAAGTATAAAGAGAATTCAGATGAAGAAGAAAGAGAGTTACACTGTAAACAGTAACCAGAATTATTAAAAGAAAGGTTTTCAACCATAATTAAATTAAATATATCAGACAAGTTAAGAGTTTTGAAAAAAAAATATATGTGTAATGAGTATAATAATGATTATGAAGATTTATTAAGATAGAAAATGTGAGATAATCTGAGAGACTACGAAGTGGAGAATCCAAAGATATTTTTATTAGTCGAAAATGAGACTACTTTTTATTTATTTATTCGATGACTGACTGAAGATAATTCCAGCAGCATTATGTTTTTGAGCAGGGATGGATATGCCTCTGTACTCAATTTATAGAAGTGGTGTATGGCCAGCAGAGAAGTAGCGTACAGTGCCCCTCTGATCTGCCCCAGCCCACGTGATAGGGAATGTTAGGGAATTAATATCCCAAGGATGCAACACGAAGTTGATAAAGGAAGAAAATGTATTACAATAATAATATATCTCAGAAGACACTAACTATCCGAAAAGGATCAGTAGTAAAACAAATAATTATATATATATAAAATTAATTAAACTCTAATTATAAAAAAGTCGATATAAAAATGGAGAAGTAAATGAATTATAAGAAATGATGAAATTATCATAAGAAATTATTTCATCCACAAACATGTCTGAAATAATTACTTCTGCAGGAGAGCAATCTGTAGCGTGACAGATATAAGCATAATATTGAATGGCAATTGATCATTAGAACAATGAAGTTATAATGTTTAAATTTGGAAGAAAGCATTAAGTTTAATATAAATAAATTAATTCATAGCAACTGTGGAAAGAAATCATTATTATAAAGAAAATACAAGTTCAAGTAAAAGGAGTTACTAGTGATGAGTCATCCAAAACCAGTCTCATAACCAAAGGTTTTCAAGGTATAACCCAGGAAGGTAAAAAGGTAAATAACAAAGCAGTACTGAATATGACCAAACCCACAACGAGGGAGAATAAATAGAATAGAAACCCTAAAATAAGCCAAGATCAACCAATACAGGTTGTGTATGTCTGAAATAAAGAAGAAGATGGAGAAGATCCCAAGAAACCTGATGGCATCAAGAAGAAGATGGAGAAGATACCAGTCCCAGAAGGCAGGAGAAAAGAAGACTGATGAAAGAAGAAGAAGGCAGCATCCTGAAGAAGATGTCATGCTCTTATAAAAGACACCCAAATCCCTATATCCCCAAAATAAATATTTAAAAATAAAAGTATAACGAATTGAAAACCACATGTATACAAATTTAAGAGAGGGAAGTGTATAAAGTAAAAGTTGCCTGTGAACTAAGATGAAACAATAATATAGTACCCATGGAACAAATCTCCATTGAAAAAACGCTAACCAATTTATTATGTTAATAAGACTATACGACCATTTAGCATTAACATAATATATAAGTGCAAAGTGAACCAGTGATAGTTTTGGGTATTATAAAAAATGAACCTTGTGTTTCATTCTTGGCAATCACAAACATTGAATGCAATGAAATATGCATTTTTCAATGACTTGAAATGTGTACTGTGACAATATGTTGTTCATGAGACATGAATCTGTTTAAAATAACATTTTTGTTTTACATGAAAAAAGAAAAAACAGATTTCTTAATACTTTTTGAACAATTCATACTATTTATTTATTAATGACAGGGTACAATTCCCCAAAGACAATGGGTAAAAGACGGTATAAAAACTGTAGAATCCTACTTATAATAATAGTTAGAAATAAGAATATAAATATAAGGTTTTTATGTATATAGTAAAAGAATGTTTTAAAATGTTTTAGATATAAGGCCATTTGTTTGGGTCTGAAACAACTAACATCAGAACTGTAAAAATAGTTACCACTTGTAAATAGTAGAGAGTAATTAAGATGTTAGTTAGTAAAAAACCTTTTTTGTAAACCATGTTTCTATGTTGGAAATGGGGATTTTGTTGCAAAATGTCTGACTTGAAGACAACCATTTATTTAAAAAAAAATATTCTTTCTTTTTGTTTAACTATTATTTGTATTGTAACCAATACTAATTGTTTTTGTGTAATTTGAAAACATGTTTAATTTATAATACTATATGTAAAAGTCAGAGAGGGTATCACACTCATATATTGTTTGTAAAATATTTTGTAAGAAAAATTGTTAATAAATCATAGGCCAAAAGAATGGAAACCAAACTTCATCAAAACAGAGAAATTACTCATTTAAAAGCAAATAAACAAAAGGGGTTTAGACAAAATAAACTTGAGATCATGCCATATAATTGCACATACCATTTAGAGAGATTTTAATAAATATATTCAGAATTATAAATAAAAATGAAAATGACTAAACTCAGAAATTTGGACATGGGAGTCATATATTCCTGAATAATGTTTCAGAATACAACTAATTCAATTAATTACCAGAAAATAAGGGAATATGAACCCTTTAATACAATATAGGATTATTAATATTAAATATAACTGATAAAATTATTGAATTTATATAAAGACAGGAAGTAAATTTTGATGTTTTGACTTTTCAGAGTATACCAAACTGAAAGTAAAATTACTATTTTTTGGACAGAAAACACTATAAAACGGCATTATTTAATCTGAAAATAAGCTGAATGAACTGAAAGATTAATTTAAATAACATCTAGTGAATAAAATTGATAAATAACCCAAGTTTAGGTATTTATATACTGAAATATTAAAGTGTGCACAGGATATGAAAATATATTTGAACAATGTTAAGAATAATATTATATGGGCTAAGAGTTTAATTGAAACTGAAGGAAAGAGTTAGTTGATTATTGGTATTCGAACGGTTAACATAAACGATAGTTTTGTGACGATCTAACCTATCTTACAACGGTGAAGTTAAGCGGCGAATAGTACGTTACTGTGAAATCGAGAGTGACTTATAAAATCCTTCCAGAACATATACATTGTGGCAAAAACAATCAAGAAACACTAATTAACACTAAACAATACATATCTACTCCGAAAAACACCACAAAACACCAGAAAACTGTATAATACCTTAACCAAATTAGTGTCGGAATTGGGAAAAGTGTTTTGACTTATAATTACACAGATATACTAAATACAACCCAGAAACATTACACCAGTCACTACACAACATTTAACAAGAGATTTGCAGACACCAGAACAGGAATATTGCCAGAAAATACATTATTTGGAATGCAGCAGGAACGAGCGACATTTTGATCAACTTGACGGCAGCCATCTTTCTTTGACAATTCCAATGCCTCTCTTAGTTCAACACAGCTGTTTGGTGAAAACAATTATTTTATTTTCAAATTATTATTCAATATTTGTGTTTAGTAATAATTATTAATTTGATTGTAACGTTATACTTTTTAAATATTAGCCCGATTTCTCTGACTTTGATAATAATTGGCTGTTTAAAGAACCCTGTATAATTTTTATATAATATACTTTGTAATTTTTTTGATATCCTGAGAGTCGATAATAATCGATAAGAGTCAAATTGCTATTAATTAATAAAACATTAATATTCTTCAACACTAAATAGTTCTTCATTTCATAAATATTAGTAGTTATCATTAATATAATTATAATTAATAATCTATCAGGACTTTACCACCTATAAGTGAAGATAACCTAAAAAATAAAAAGGTAAACATGTATCGATTGGTTTGAAGACAGTCTTATGAGTGGTGATAGTTTATTTAAAGTATACCAAAACTCTAATAAAAATTTTCAGAAGAGCATTACACCTTTTAAAACTTCACAGCCCTATATTAATTAATTGATTGTAATTAATTAATTAATAAAATTAAAAAAATTTTTAATTATTTTTTTTTATAAACATAATTTTTTTAAAAATTTTCTTCAAAACAATAATTTTTGTTTTGAAACTTTTGGTGAAGCTGAACATACATTTCTTCATCAACATTACGCTACTCGACCATTGGGACTAGACCAGCTGGGAAACTTAAGGAAGTGTTTCAGGCCAGTAAGACGACGAGAGCCACACCAATTAAACACCAATTAAACATATTACATTACAACTTACATATTTTATTACAAATTGGCTAGCCCAAACAGTGGGGCTTGATTACATCGGAGTCTCATACTTCACAATCTCTTATATCATCAACAATATAATTACATTATTATTTTATTACATATTACATCTCTAATTTTAACATGATAATGTTTTTAGGCTGGGGGTCATTCCACAAAAATGTAACGTCATCGAAAAATGTAACGCTTCTACACTTTCGATTCCCCACAGTCTAGAAATCTTTTGTCTCAATCGTTATAACATGATAATGTTTGTTATATAGTAAATATATTTTTTATATAGTATATATTTGTTATATGCACATTATACGTTTCAAAAGCCTAAAAACATTATTATGCTTCGATGTTTCGGTTTCGTCGAAATTTCTTTAAATTTTTTACGTGCTGTTTCTGTTAGTAGGCCTATGTATCAGTTGCTCTATTTACACAGAATATACAGTCACTTTAGCAAGAAAGCAAACCGCAAACGCGGTAATTAAAACCGCATCCTTTTTTAAAGTGATAACGGAAGTCACTGACGAATCTTTGATCGAAATTATTAACTACCGAACTTACCTACCTAACTTACCAACCTTAATCAACTTTGGAAGTTACCAAAAAATTTACCTATTTTTATCCACTACGAACTGTAAACAATAGAGAATAAGGCAACAAAGTTGCACTAACCGATTATGGATTTTATGTAGACACTAGCAGATTGTTCCTTTGGACTAGCGCATTACCTTTGGATATGCGCTGTCGATGTAACTTATCATCGTCCGACCGAATCGAAAGCCAATGATGACCTTTAAGATGATCAGGTGAATGAAAAACCACATAATAATGTGGAGGCAAATGTAAGAGGAGTCTAAAAGTTTAAACAGTGGGAAAGTAGAAGTTGTCCGCAAAACTGCAAACTACACAGACAATGTAGGAAAACATCTAAGAAAATTGGCAACAACTACAGTGTGATTCTTACAAAAAACAGAAAATGCTGGTGCTGTCACTGGGCTACTGGAAACTACCAAGTTGAGTTCTAGACAAAATATGAAAAATTAACAATGTGGAAGAGAGTTTTTAGAGAAGTACTAGGGCTTCTAGTACACTTTGGCCTTAGGAACGACTTGTGTAGTGTTCATCAGGAGTGCTTCATTTACAGCAATGAAGGAGAAACGTGAAGGGCATTTAAAGAGATTTAAATATAACGTAGAGTAAAATGTAAATAAAAATATTAAATAAATGACAATTTGACAGAGAAACAAATGAGGAGAATTGAGAAGTAACATCTATTAGCAGCAGGAAAATAACATTTTGAGGAGGAATTGTGTGCCACAGTTAAAAATTGAGGTAAACTGAAGGGATAGGAAGAAACAGAATGTATGGAGAACGGGCAGATTTGAAAGAGGGAACTATTTAAAGAGCTGGAGAGTGCTGAACGAATTAAGCTGATATCGGTTGTTAGGGACTTCGTATTTGATGATTTTCAAATAGTAGGCCTATATGTAGGCTATGCTTACGTGTGTTAGTCATATGCGTGCTTCTTTACGCTCCCATCCTTTTACAAAACAATAAAATACTGTTACGACAGTTTCACTGATCGTAACAAGTGTAAAACAAAATACAGACACCAATGAAATCACTAATTACCAGCCTTATTGAGTCAAACATAACAATTTGAAATCAACAAGATACTCTCTTACAGTAATTCAAGTTAAATTTGTCCACACGCAACACTTATGTTAACTATAAAGAGTTCCGCACTAATTATAACATAATAATTATTTTCCACAACTACCACTTGCTCCGCACTGAATTAATCGCCCAAGGTCACTGACTGACAAAGCTAGACGCTGTTGTTTATATAGCCTGCAGATATTCCGGAATAATGTTCCATAATTTGCGTCGTTAACAAGCACTCGACAGGTCTAGAGGGTACTTTTGTACACTGCCTTGACAGAGACACACACCTGCTCGGCTAGCCGAGAAAAGTGTAGGACGACGCTCTCGAACAGTTGAGAGCGTTCCGTCGTAACAATACATTACTTTATGAGCTATAGGTTACACGTAACGAGACATGTGATTTACGCTCTCTATCCACTAACTATTGGCTAGTCTGACTGTTTCAGTCCTTTCATGTTCTTCTGGGTTTACCTACGCTTCTTTAATCTAATACTCGCTTCGAAAAAATTTGTTTGCTCTTACATTTGATACACTTATTTCATTTTATAAGCTTCATCAACTGATCTTTCATATCATACTTCCCATATTCATGATATTATATCATTCATATTATACTTTCCCAGATAGCGCCAAATATCTTCAACACTAATTTGATTCTTAGAATACAGCATTTTAATTCTATTCTAAAGAAGGTCAAGTCAGCTGCCCGTATTCGTTGCGGAACGTCTGCCTTTATAACCTTCTCGTCTGGCACCCAGTTCGTTAGAATAGATGTTGCCGTTAATTTATAAAGTTTCAGTTTTTTTCTCCCGTTATTTTGATACTTTTAACGTTCAGTGTATGGTGCCACACAACAGTAGATATTTATGGTGTTAGCTAGACGAATAATAAATTTGCAAAGATTTTTTCGTTAGGTCATGCATTTATCTGCCGTAATTTCTCTTATTCCGTGATTAACAACATCCTTCCTTAGTCGCACAACGTCGCCAGTCTTCTCCTTTTTCACTTCGCGGAGTAGGAACACAGTATTGCCCGTTCCGTCTTCACAGTATATCTTCCCATCTTGCTCTTGGTCTTCCAACATCTCTAGTTTTGTTAGTTTTACTACCAGCCACCTTAACACCAAATTACTCACTACTTATGGCCACACTGCTAAATACTTCGTTCTTGACGAGGCCTTTCGGTGTCTCCACCATCTTCAGGTCTTAAACGACCTTAAACGACCACCATCTTTAGTGACAAAGTTGGACTTCCAACATCCCTTGTTTCAAAGGGTCTACGTCTATGTGCTACTTTAGGTAGCCGTCTATCCTCCATTTCGACCAGATACTGCCACAATTCCAGGCAAAATTTGTGAATTTAACGTTTAATATCTGTAGCTCATTCCTAACGTCCTCATTAAGAAAACAATGTCGCCTAATACAATTGTTTGATTGTCTCAGAAAACTCATTTCTGAACATTGAATTTGGTTTATAGATTATCTTGTAGGCATCCACGATTCGCAGGCACCCACACATCACCATACGCGCTACCATTGTTTATAAAATGTAATCCTAGATTCTTTCCTTGTTTTATTCTTTAGTGTTCCGCATAAAATCCCACAGACCTTCTGAAAACGTCGTCGGTATAGAGTAAATGAGGAATAAGGTGAGGTACAAGATACATTTCTATCTTTCAAAAATGAATTTATCTGAAAATTGCTACCCACGGCTTCAATTTCCGGCTGCCAATTTTCCTGGTATCTGTGGCGATGTTTCCTTACGCATACGTGAAACTTATACATAACGCTAGATCACGTTTTATGTAAAATGTGTTATAGTATTACAGATATTGACAATTCACGTTCACTTTCCTTGAATATCCTTGCTTTTAGGTGTACAGAAGTCACCCCACGCGGATTATGATTACTGGTATTTACGTTTCCAGTCCAACCAAGTACTCGTGGTAATTAATTGCATCAAGGTCACATTCCCCTTGGTTTAGTCAGGCGAGTTTTTTCCATCGGTCTTTAATGTTTCATTTAATTTGACCTGGTGTCTGTCAGTGTAGGACTTGATCTGAAGTGTATATCGAGTGATTTAAGTGGGTGACGGAATGTGTCCAAATACTTTAGTTCGTAAAATCGTAAGCATAATTACAAAGTGACTTTTAATGGGCTGACGCTTTCTATCGCGTTGACTTTTAAATCTCTGTTCCTTGGATCTGTGTGACAGCTGAAGCAAGAAAAACCACGAAGAGCTTCGCTTCGCAGTTAGGAGTCGAAACGCAAGGTGAAAAACTGAAATCATGTTATAATTTGGGAAACCAGGCATCCGTCTCGGCTGCGGATATATACTAACATCTGAGGTAATTTATCTGAGCGACAGTTGACGGTAAAGAAATACTTGGCACTTTATACAGCATATATATTGCCTGATAAAAAAAAAATCAGCACTTGGTGATCACCTCAGTATTAAAATCAAGTTAATATTACAGTATTTTTAAAATACATGGCTTAGTTGTCGTTTACCAAAAGACATTACCACGTAGTCGCCCCCAAGATTATCTGTAAATATTGTTTATCATAAAACGAATTTAGAAGTCTGGAAGCATTCAAGAATGATTACAGTACAATAGACAGCTGTACAACAGTATACACAAGATGTCATGTACACATACTCAACGACCGTAATTCATATTTTGAAACTCGCGATCTCAATACGTGTTTGTAACAACAACCTTTGACGTCAGTCCCTCAAAACATAATATTCATTTCAAATGAATGACGCTTTCCGTTTTGTACACGATGATGAAGTGTTTACGTGAATAATTACTTTCTCTGTATTCACGATCCTAAGAGACTGTAACGTATAAGTGACTATAACGGCGGCGGTGTGTGAATATGTCCTATTAAATTCACAACAAAGAAAGAGAGAAATGCGAAATAGATTGATGCACGGTAGACATTTCTCATATAAATCATATCAGCATGAAAATACGACCGTATTCCCGCACTGTTGTTTTGGTATTTAAATGATTTTATGAATGGTGCTCTTCGACTTTTCCAAACGTTAACTATCTCTTATTATAACAACGAAGCTGTGATTTGTTGAAATTTAACACTAAATAAATGTAATTACCGACAAAGTATTTTGTACTTTAGTGCAAAGAACCAATAGTGGCATATTTTAACATATTAAACCATATATTTCGATCTTCTTTCAATATAAATGAACATGTATAGCCTACGTGACGGTTACCATGTACATTTTATATTCTTGGATTTCCTTGTCCATGACGTGTCCGTTATTTAAGTAAATATAAATATATCACTACCGACTTGGAACACAAAGTTTTTTATGGGTAAGAACGTAATAGTTTTACCTTATAGCCTGAACCAGTTTTCGCTTTTTTCAGGCTGGTACAGGCTATAAGGTAAAACTATTACGTTCTTACCCATAAAAAACTTTGTGTTCCGAGCCGATAGTTAATTAATTATATTTACGTTCTATAATTACCAACAACAACGCAAAATTCTTGAAACGTTCAGAACAATTTAACGTTGCGTTTTCCCAGTCGTTCCGATGTCAATCAAATACACTTACAAGTTTGCTGTTAACAATGAGCGACAGGCGACCACGTCTGATATACACGTGACGATAACAGCTGGAGGCCCACTGATTTTTGGATTCACGATAAAAAAATATTGCGTTATATCATTCGATAGTGAAGTAAATACAGCTGTTTAATAAACTATTTAATTATTGTTTGTAAGTATTTCTTTATTTGTGTTCCAGTTTATTGTGAGTAGACGAGGGAACCAAATCCTCAGTGTTAGCTTGACCGTTTGACAATTGGCTGTCAGGAGATACAGAGATTTGCCTATTCGAGGTATGTATCACCATAACGTTTGAATGCGTCAACCTGTAGCCTATTCGTAAATCTTGGCATGAGTGTCCGCTTTTACATTCTTTTATTCCACTAAACATTCTTTTATTGGGATTGATCTATCGAAAAAAGGGGTAGGGGCAAAATGTGAGGTGTTAGTATTTTCAGAAAAATTACAAAAGCCTTACTTACTGTCGAATTAAAGCCAACTGTAAACAAAATCTGAATGTAGTGTTCAATTTTGGAAATCTCAAAATTTTGGGGCACCAATGTTAAAAAATTACTTAAAGTTTTGAAAATCGATAAAATATATGCCAGCTACAAAAGAGGACTTTAATCAAATGTGGATACAGGTATCCAGTTCCAAAAATTTCAATATTTAGGACACCTAGCACAAAAAGTTTTAAGAGTTTAAAAAAAGACGTTTCAGAAATCCACGCCTAAATCCATTTATATATCTGAATAAAAATTTTAACCCAAGTCCGATTATAGTGATATCACTGAACTCTTTTTTTTAATTTACGGGCGCCACAGGTTAAAAATTGAAATAAACATTTTTTAAATTCAAAATTTGTAAAAGTCTATATGCGGCACCAAATTATGAGATATTTATTCAAAATACGAACTCAATATCTTTAATAGTTTGTCAGAATTACTATTTCTCAACAATCCTTGGAAAATTTTGGATGACCTTTGAAACGTGTATAAGCTACGTTAAAAAATAACTATACATATTGTTAACAGTTATGTGTGTTATTGAAACGTATTAGATGTAGAACTTTACATGTCTAGAATAGCATACATAATCTTAAAAGCTGAAAGTAAATTTTTTCTCATTTAGGCATTACAGTTAGAAATTTAGCTAAGAAAAATACAATGCAGTAGTTTTAGAATTATCTGTGTTTATTGCTATGACTGTTTTCATATATTTTACTACAAAATTAGTGCAATAATCGGGTATTTCGTAATTCTTATGATATTACAAAAGTTACCTAATATAGTGAGAACATAAGTTAAATTTTTATGAACAAAACTTTAATTTTATTTACTTACAGGCATTGATTGGTATATTTGTAACTCTATTTTTATGACAATTATGTACAAGAATATACGCTGTATTCGAATTACCATACTTGGTTATTTTAACTTTCCTGCATATGTTCGGACATTAAAAGAACAAATATTAACTTTCCCACAGCGAGTGCATTAACTTATAACTACATGAAAAATATTAAAACATAAAAACAATGTCTTTAACAACTGTTCACGGTCAAACGTTCATGAGTCTCATATAATCGGAGTGAGAACTTCCAACCTCCAATCACATTGCGGTATGCAAAAGAAAAAAGAGGTTGTTAAAACAAAATTGGTATTAAATTAATACAAAATATACATACGCGTGTGTGTGTGTGTGTGTGTGTGTGTGTGTGTGTGTGTGTGTGTGTGTGTGTGTGTGTGTGTGTGTGTGTGTGTGTGATTTTCTAAAAGGTAACTCGAAGTTTCTTGCAGCAATTATGTAATATTGAGATGTTATTCAGTTTTGTTTCTTCTGCAAGTAGCGTAATTTCGTATTTTATTTTTAACACCTGACGCACGTTCAATGAAAAATATCAGTATCATCAGAGGTATGTAAGTAAAATAATAACAATCGAAATAATTCTATGTTAATATAGAAACTAAGGAATAATCGAATTTGTTCCGATTTTAATGTAAAATAACTGATAATCGATTTAGGTCGATTAGTTAACGTTTGTTTTAATGTTTATTTACTTCAGCAGCTGTTTATTTATTATTTATTTATATACTAAAATAAATAAAAATGAAAAAATATAAACATTAAATATTTCAAATATAACCGAAAAATAATTGAATATTTCAAATATAACAATATAGTCTATATTGTTAATATATATATTTCAATATATATATTAGATCAAATACATGGTATCTTGATAAATAAAAGTTATTAACATTTTTAAAATCTAGAATAGGCTACAAGTCATTGTAGACTTTGGTCAAAAGCTGGCCTCATAAAAACACAAACAAGATAAATATTTTAGCAGTCCCACTTTATTTTCGGCATAAAAATACAGTTTATGAAATATTTATAGATTCACATAACAATTAGTAACATAAGGTTTACGTGATTCTCTAAAAGAAGAACGCCTTAATGTGTTTTCCGTTGCTGTGAGGGAAAGCGGTTGAAACAACCGTATCAGCAGCAAAGTAAGTGTTTTTTGAAAGGAAAAACCGGGGCGAAAAAACAAATTGAATGCGTATGACAGTTTCATTTTTTGTGCGGCCGTGGGTACCTTTTCTGGACAGTGAATTACAGGCCGGGTCGGCGGCGGCGGGAAAACTTCCATCTGGGCACACAAACAACCACATTCTGCTGTTTACAAAGTGAGGTTTTCAATAAACTTGGTGTGTAACACAATATTCTGGTGAAAATCAACTGCAAACATAGACGCAAAGAGAGACACGCGCTCCCCACACACTTTATGTTTTCTGTCTTTCAAACACACAAAAATTCTCTAGTAGAGCCGCGAAAGTACACCGACAAATATCGTGCACATATGAACATTCATTTGACCTAGGTAAATCAAAGTGGCCAAAAGTACGTATAACTCACAGCTTACATAAACATTTGGCTGTATAAATATATTATACCAACACAAACATTGATATATAATTTAATTTGTGTAGCCCCAGGTTCAGGGCCAATTTATACAACATAAAAAATTATATAATGTATTGAATTCATGGGTGTAATCGTAATAAGAAGATGATACGTTATTTAAGTTTGAAATTGTTCCATTATTTATTTTTTTTATTGAACAAAATTTTTCATTTCGCATGTAGAATTACTACTCATTATTATATCGTTTGTACGACTTCTTCGTACCAACGTATAGCTAACAATTTACATACACAGGTTATACATAAATCTTATTATCTAATTTTAAATAATTAAAAATTTATATTGTTCTCGGCTTACGCATTGTGTGATCATCTTTTTGCAATTTCTGATTAATTTACTTTAATAATGAAGTTACGTGTATTCCAATTTCTTTAATATTAATTAGTTATAAAACTTTCTACTGCATATGCATTCTCCTTTATCAACCAAGACTTTATTAATTACGTTAACTCAGATATCAAATATTTCTCTTATCATTTATGTTACTCTCAATTAATAAATTTTATACAAGAGATATTATTCTAAATTTTACTCTGATTTTACATTTATGTACAATTAGTTATTTTAATACAGGTTGAATGTCTTGCATTCTAACTTTAATTAGTGTCTTTCAAATGTCTGTAATTACATTGGTTTTTCATCACCTCGTTTGCCGTGGTTAATCATCCGTACGTCCTCCTTTGGTCCTCAGTCTGCGTACTCCGTGTCCTCTTGGTCCTCTGGTCGGATTCTACTGCATGTACGGTTTACGAGTCGTCACGCCTCACATCATATGCTGCGGGTGTGTTCATAGACCTCCTCGTATGTGCTCTGCTGCTCTGGTTGGACTTCAGTTTGTCCTGTGCATCTTACTATAAATTTAAAATAGCGTCGTCGACTGACATAGCCTCCTGTGGCAACGGTTGAATCGAGAAGCAGAAACTTTATTAGCGCGACCTGGTATTTATAGTCAGGTCGTGCAAAAACTTATGTCCGAACAATTTTTAACTTGTCAGATTTTGTCGAAGCGTCACTTCCCCCACTCTGTTTCAATTCATTATTTTCGCCTATCTTCGCGAATTACGAAGTTTGTTTCACATCACTCGACGCTCAATCGACCACTAATTTTTATATGTTTACTATACGTAAATTACACTTCTTTTTTGTAATTACGAAAAGAACTATTCACTTTTTACTATAGTAATTGCACTTTTCGTCATTTCGGGACGGTCTTTTAACCCTTTATTAACCTTTAATTTCTATACACTTTGGTGTCTTTTGTTTTACCATATCGTACATATTTTTCTTATAATTAAAATAAAACGTAAAACTATTCTACTTGAAAAGGGTTGGTTACATTCAGGAACGGACAGGCTTCACACACACAAACAAAATACGCGTGTACACAACGCTAGCGACAGGTGTGTCGGGAATGCGTGTCCATGCATGAATTCTGCGCTCCCTATTTTTAACTACGATACAGCTTATGCAATCTGAATCATGTTTATTAATTCATAGTTATTTATTATTATTATTTATTTCATTTATTTTGGCAATGCACAGTACCGTTAATGGTTGTACCGTAGCAGTATATAAAAGAACGAGGTAATAAAACGTTAACCGTTAATTCAAGGGGTAAATAAGCATCTATAAACATTTACTTATTGTCCGCTTTTCGATCCTAAGTAAACAATGCGTTTTGTTTATTCTCATCTTTTAATATATTAATTTTATTCGTAGATATCTAATCAGGGTAATGCGAACGGATGTCGGTGGTCAATATTTATTGTATCTAACTACGTTTTTGTCTCTGACAACATTTACTTACGGTCAATACATAGCGTTTGTGCAGACCTCACGTTACAAGAGAACATTGAACAAAATTGTCTTAAATTCTTAAGTGTATTAAAGGTAAATAGTTATTTGCTTAAATGCTCAAAACAATTTCCTGGAGTATTTGTTGTTTTTTTTTTTATATTTATTTATTCATCAGGTCGCTGCAACAGCATCGGTCATTATCGACCACGAAAATTATAAAAATGAATTTGTAAATCATACAGAAATTCTCATAGAGATGCAGTAAAATATATTAAACTAGAAGATTCTTACTGAAGACAAACATTGCAACAAAATACACAGGTATTGGTACGATTTAAAAACTACATTAGATATTTGTTTAAATATAAATAATGCAAAATAAAATGATAAATATTGCCCTTTACAACACAGATATTATAAATACATAGCATGCAGATACATTATTATTAATTAATAACATATTACGCGTATATGTAATAATAAATATGATATAAAGCAATAAATGTAACAACAAATAGTGTATACAATAAATAAAACAGTAATAATAATCTATACTACATATTAATTGATTAACTTAAATGTTTTAGAAATTAAATGAATTTTAATGTTCTCATAAATTTAATAGTCCGTACCTACATTTTTGCTATCAACTGAATCTCCTTTATGAGGAGAAGTATTCCGGCGGCTACAATCTTGTCATTTAAACTTCTTCTAACATGTGAAGTGATATTAAATTTGGTTCACAGATGATGGGGAGTCCGGGAATATTATTTTGTATATTTTGTGTATTAATCAATAAGTAAATAAAAAATTTACAGGCATTGCACAAATGCAATGCACAGAGAAGGGCATTGAAAATGCTTCAATAAATCTAAAAAATATATATATTTATGTTCATTCACCAATCAATGAATTCATTCTTCATTTACCAACGTACAGATTATAAGTTAAATGTAGTCGCATTTATAAGCGAAGTTTTATATGTTTACTACGTTACTGACACGTAACACAGCTGAAGTAGTTTCTATGGAAACTCACCGGTTCCCACTTTCGATCACGCACCAGCGGTCGTTTTCAAATGTGCGACACGTCCTTATAAACATTTTCAATGTTAAAACCCTTATTGTTTTAATTTAGGTTACTAAAGTAACTTAACAATTTACCTGTTTCTCAATATAATCTCCTGTTCCGATTATATACCTCTGCTTCATTGCTCTACTACATTTTTGTGACTACCGCAAAGTTTTGTACATTTGTTTCCACTTCTTCATTACTGTGAAATTTGTGTCCACATAAAAACTCCTAAAGAAGCGAAACAAAAGAAGCCAGATGGAGCAAGTCTGTACTATAAAACAGATGAGCCAGAAGCCACCAGCCTGATTTTTCACTGGTTTGAAGAGTTGATTTGACTGAATACCTGTGAACATTATCCGTCTTTGTAAACCAAATATCTTTATCATTATAACAGGGGGCAGTTTATTTTCAAGAATATCTTTGTTGATATACTCTATCCTTCCAAAAATATAAGGGCCTTTGGTATTTAAAAATATTGTTAGATCGTTAGCATCACTTTAGTGGTTGCCGTTAGGGTTTCGAGACTTTTCCGACTGTGAATCCGGTATTATTCCAAATTCGTGCTTTGTATTTCGGATTATGGCTTCAGGTTTCATAAAAAAATTACACTTGTTGTAAAACATTCATTTCATCCTTTCAAATATGGTTGTTTAATTTTCCTGTACTACGATCTGGTTGTTTTGCGATTTTCTGTATACTGTCCGGGAACACACCTTCTACATGTTTTACGGCAGTTCAGTATATTACGAATTATTAAAAGAAATGTACGTTACTTACGTTACAAATGTCAGCAGTTTATTTTATTTTAACACGCTTGTCTCCTTGAATAAGCTTCTCAGTGAGAATAGTCTGAGCTGGAACCTTCATTTCCTGCTCGGTGCCTATCCGTAACGCTTTACCGGCCACTTTTAAAATTATCAACCTACACACAAATTTTCACTGTCAACACAAATTTTGCCAAATTGGTTAAGCAACGGGAAACCAATCCGTTTTCAAACGGATTTACACTTTTAGAAACAAACAACCTTATCGCTGAACGCTCTTCTTAAACGTATATTTTTCCGAGGTCTTGCCATTGACGAACGAGTGTTACAGGTTATTTGTTATCAAATATTAGTCAAAAGTCTTAATATTAGTGACAGTGATGCCAACTTTAGTTATCCTAATTTTTGTATATCTAGTTCACATATTTCTTAAACTGCAGATGTTTTTCTCTTTACTTAGTGAATGACCTTCGTAGAATTGCCCTTTAACTTATTTAAATCTCAATTAAAAAAATATGTGGAAAAGGTAATTTTTATTGTTTGATAATATAATATGTTACATGAAGATTTTCTTTGCACCAACTTCAGCTTGTCACATTGTCTACTTCGTAAATTGTACTGTCGTCTATGTTTTTGGGATTGGGGTTTTTTTGTAAATTTTTCCTTTCTTATCTTACAGAATACTGAATTAATTGTAGAGGAATTTTTTTTGCAAACAACATAACGTGAACATCATTATATTAGCTATAAAATCGATTAAAGTCCAGTTTGAGATATTGCTTTCTTATTATTCTTTCTTATACGGGTAAGGTAAATCTTCAGTCTCCATTGTTCTGTACGGATGATATCCCAATTTTCGTACCATTAGAAAATGTGATACAGTTCCAGCATCGACCAATACTACCGCCATCTACATACCACTGTAACATTCGTTGATAAATCATCATATAAATTATGAGATAAGCTGTCAAAGGCAAACATATTGTTATGGACGTGAGTCATAAATAAAATGCTTACATGTAGTCTGTCAATACTGCGAGTCATCAGAAGAAAATGTAAACAATTGTGCAATTTTCCACTACCTTGTACAAAACACGAGCACGCCATTTTACATTCTGGATAACCCTTCCGATTAATATAAAAAAAGGTAGCAGATGTTATCATTATTGAGCCAAAATTAACCTTGGATAAACTTATAAAAAATACACAGCTTCAAAGACAGTCAATTCAGCGTGTTGTTTATTTGACCGATTACTCTGCGAATTAATGAGGTATTATAAGAGTTCGTTTATAGACAACGGGCAATGGAATTTCATTGCCTTAGTGACAGTTATTATTTGTTGTGTACGTCCAATGGATGACTGTATAACTATGAAAACTATTTTAAAACGATCGTGATTGGTTAACAAACTTTTTGACTACAGATAGTGGGAGGGGATTACAACCCTCCCTCGTTGAGTAGGTTGCCAATGATATCTTATGTACACAAAAGGCAGTTACAATGCTACCTTTCGTGACATAGCATAAATAGTAGACTATAACTGGCGAATTTTCTACTACTAGCAACACATCCACCCTCTACTAAACATCAGCAACATATAACATAGAAAAAGACTGGTCTTTAATTCACCGATGGAAAAATCTAGGTCAATAACCACACAGAAATTCTGATTATCCTGCTAACCATGGAATTCTCTGGCTACGGGATTGACTATGAACTTTTGTGACGTTTAGTTCCATTGCTTTATTGTTTTAAAAACATGGTCCATGCGATTCCTATAAACTGAATTCATTACGCTGCATACATTTTTGACAGAAAATTTTTTGACATTTATGTTATGATTATTGTTGTATTGGAGTGTTAGTGGTCTGAAATATTTCTACTAGTAATTTTATACAAACCATTATGTTGTCTTTGGTACTGACGAGCGCTTTCGGCAGTGAAGCCATCTTCAGGTCATTTACCAACGACCTCCAGGTCATTTACCAGGTCGTCGTTGGTAAATGACCTGAAGATGGCTTGACTGCCGAAAGCGCTCGTCAATACCAAAGACAACATAATGGTTTGTATAAAATTACTAGTACAAATTTTTGTTATGATTAATCGTGGATATGTAATTCCAAGGATTTGGGCAGCCGCTAGGATGCTTGGCTCCCGTTTGCAGTTTTACCTTTGCCGCCCTCGTGAATATACTTTCCATATCCCTACTTTGCCGCACTATTTAATATTATTTTAATTAAAAATTGATACAGACATAAATAGTAAAATTGGAAAAATTAAATATATTTTTCAAAAAATTACTTACATGATATTATAGGAAAATGTGCTCGTAGAAGTGTTGAATACATTTTCAAAAATATAATAGTTTATTTGCGCGGTCGTCTTTTCAGAGTTTTCATAACACTACAGTTTATTAAAAGAGCGCTTTTTGCGCTTTGGTTTCAGAACATTCTTTTACTAACATTGCTCAAATTGACTGACACACATTTTATGTTCTATGGATAGAATAGCTAGGGCTATCTTTCTTGACTCATGGAAGACCGTAAATAATTTTTTTTATAATTTTTAGTTTAGAAAACGAACGTTTGCCTGTTGTCACTGTAACCGGCAATGTCAGAAATATTCGAATAACAAAATTTGGAAAAGATGAAGATAAATTATTTTTAACATATACTCAAGTATGATATTACTTGGACTCTTCTCTGAAGTTAAATGGGGTTGAATTGCTTATATATCTTGAAATACGTCACTGCCGTTAATGTTACAATTATCGAAGACTTTGTCGATCAATGTTAGATGAAAATTTTTACAATACGATTTACGTTGCGGCCGCCTCTTTGTTATGGGCGTCCGTGTGCGGTGCACATTTCGAACATATGGTAGCGGCAGCCCTGCCAAGAACTTTATATTGCCTGTATAATGCAAAAACTTTTCTAGAATGCAAAAGTGTGTATGAAAAATTATTTAGGAAAATGCATACGCTTATACGTAGTTCCTACTGTATTTTTATGAGTTGAAGTGAATTAAATGGTTAACGTATAGTTGTTATAATTAGGCCTATAGTTGTTTTTGGGATTCACCTTATAAGTTATGATTCAATGACTATCCCACTGAAATAAATTACAATACTTTGCAAACTAGTCGTCCCCACTTACCAGTTTTTCGGTTGACTGAATTATTGAAAAACACTTTTCTACATATTAATTAGTTAGTTTCAGAGTCAGCTACTGGGACGTCATCTTCAACGTTGGCATCTTCCTTTGACAACTCAAATTAATTAAGACGTCCTCTCACTGAATTAGTTGTCAACCCGTCGTAAACTCTGTTGTAATTACAGCTTAAATGCATGCCCACGTGAGCACCGATAACAACCGACCGTAGCCGATCAATCACGAATGCTAACGATGTCTATAGTGCTACACCTGTGGCTCGCTGTAACACACGTTTCACTAAATCTTAATTATTTCATTAGATAAACTACGTATAACTATCGTGTTTCTCGAATCGAGGTTTATGTGCAGTTAAATCACCCACGCGTTGAGTATATATGTTCTAAATATAATGTTCAGGACACCGTAATTAATTTTACAACAAAACTAAATATATGTTGTATAGTTTTGTAGAAACTGAAGATATGAGTTGATTGATTTATGTTTTTCAGATAAATAAAAATAATTATTAACTTTTAAGAGGAATAAGAGAAGAAAATGTTATTTAAAAGTCCATTAAAAATTACATATTAAAACTATATCAAACCATTTTCGTGAAATTGGAAATCCTCAATTGCCAGTCTTAACTGTCTCCTACTGAATCAGTTAAGAAATTGTAGTCTCATATTGCACTGAGATTACTATCTTGAGTTCTCTACCTCTCCAGAAGACAATGTTATTAAAGAGCCCATTAAAAATTGTCTATTAACACTATATCAAGCCATTAACGTGAAATTGGAAATCCTCAATTGCCAGGCTTAACTGCCTCCTAGTGAATCAGTCAAGAAATATTGTACTCTCCAATTGCATTGAGATTACTATCTTGATTCCTCTACATTTCCAAAAGATAGTGTTACTTAAATGTCCGTTAAAATTTACCTATTAAAACTATATCAAGCCATTTTCGTGAAATTGGAAATCCTCAATTGCCAGTCTTAATTTTCTCCTACTGAATCAGTCAAGAAATTGTAGTCTCTTATTGCACTGAGATTACTATCTTGTGTTCTCTACCTCTCCAAAAGAAAATGTTATTTAAAAGCCTATTAAAAAGTGCCTATTAAAACCATATCAAGCCATTTACGTGAAATTGGAAATCCTCAATTGCCAGTCTGAACTGCCTCCTAGTGAATCATTCAAGAAATTTGTAGTCTCCTATTGCATTAAGACCACGATCTTGAGTTCTCTGCCTTTTCGGAGAGACGATTTCTTCCCTGAAACATATTCTACCTTTCGTCTTGATTTCGTCAATATAGTCAGAGACTATTTTTTTCATGTAACGTATTCTACCTTGCGTCTTGACTCCGTCTTTATAGTCCCTCTTTACTACACAGGTAGCCAGTTGATGCGGATGCTTTTCTAAGGTCGAATCCGTGCCTTTCTTTACTAGAGACTGTTTAATTATACACTGAATTTTATCTTGTCAAGAAGTGACATAATTATCTGCTGCTACATCCCTCCTAACATAGACATTGGGATATTCCTACCTCTCTCCACAAACTTCGATCACAATCGATTTGTTTTAACTTATTTGAGTGCCAATAAATCTGCCGAAGAACACAAATCAAGTGTTGCATGTAACAAGTATCTGTTTAACAGCCTAATTTTCGTATATACTGTTACGATATTACAGAACATGCTACGTGTTTCTCGGCTATTCCAGCGGAGCGCGGATATAATGTGTGTGCGCGTACATATTGCTGCTACTTTGAGATGAAGACAATTCCATGACTCTTGTCATTCGTCCGTTGCAGAGAATGATACAGATTTCACTAGTCGGCGCACACGGTGTTCAAGGCTGAAAGCAATTACGCACTATTGTTTTCTAGTAGCATTGTTGATGCGTAGTATGGATTATTCTGGAATTTCAGCGGGGTATAAATATAGGCATTCAGCGGCGCTTAGTTCAGTTTTAGTGGCGATTTATTCCAGTGCGGTTCAAAGTATTGTGGTAAACTGTTATTCGTTTTGTAATTGTCCGGAACTCTATTAGTTGACATATTTATTACATGTGAACAATTTTTATTTTATTAGTTGTAAGAGACTGTCTTGTTGATTACAAACTGTTTAATTGTGATAAGTAAAGCTGGTGGTTAGTGACTTAATTGGTGTCTTGTAATTTGTTTTTCACTGTACCATGCGACGATCAGTAGACCGTCGTAACAGTGTTACAAGATATGCGGCTGAAGTGTAGGAAACTACAGAAGATATGAGGAAACGATTACGAGCCCTGGACGTGGGATAATTGAGAAGGTTATGTACTTACGTTGCTGGATAGGGAATGTAATGAAAAAGTAAGAGACAGAATGTACATATGTAGCAATATAAATGATACAATTGATGCAAAACGATTAAGATGGTACTGTCATGTGTTACCGTATGTGTGTGACAGATGTGCAAAGACATTGCTAGAATGGACCCCTCTTGAAAGAACAAAAAGAAGGAGGCCGCGACAGACTTGGATAGAAGGCATACGGAATACAGTGGTACGGAGAAATCTGAAAGTTGATGATTGGATAGATCGTAATGTTTGGAAACTAGGATGCGACAAACGGCTTTAAATATTGTTCGAAAATCTCACTCTTTCTCTTTTTCTCTCTCACGCGCGCACGAACACACACACACACATATACATATTGTAACGTAATGAAACTAAGGTCCCCTACGTTACATAAAAAATTTATAATTATAAAAATAAAAAAACACTAATTGTCCGTTATAATAAAGGTCAGAAAAGTAAACCTTCATTAAATAAATAAATCAATAATACCAAGTAAGAGTACAAGGTAATAGAAAAATAGAAATGTTTATAAATACAAACTATGAAGTGGTCAGTGAAAAGTGTAAGCGATAAACATAGTGTCAAATAATGTGAAAAATAATATAGACAGTTTAGACTAAGTAATTAATTAACTGAGAGTAGACTAATTAATTGGTGTGCAATTTATTTTATAATAATGTGCATGTTATTATGTTTTATCATGTTGTTTTGTTATCATGGTATTTATGTTGTCTTTGGTAAGTAGCAGGTGTGAAGCAATCGCTTTAAGAAAGTATCAATTAATTGATGTTAATTTCATTTATGTTAAACTTTATAAGAGTAAATATTTTAGTACTTACTTTAAATAAAAAATAGAGGTATTACTAAATTATATTTGTAAACTTGGCCAGGAAGGCAATAATTGTTGATAAGATGCCAAAGGGTTATTTTAATTATGTTATAAACAGATGAAGGCTTCAATACTAAAATAAATAATAATAAATTAAAATCAGGATGAAATAAAAATGGAATGATTGGCCATAATCCAGTGACACATTGTACAGGAGGTCAGGTCAGAAAAGTTAAATAACTAAAAAATGTAAAAACATTCAATGTAATATAATAAATTAAATGAAAACAGTAGTAGTAATTAATAAAAAGGAGAAGTGACTTAAAATACAAAAATTATAACACATGTAATAGAACAAATAGGCCTAAAATTAGTATTTTGTAAATAGAAAATAATACTTGTTAGACTAGGAAGATCAAGAAGAAAATATAGCAAAATGTATATAGTTTAATAACACAGATTATGTGAAAGTTTTATATGATGTAATGTAACTTTAGTAAGGGAGTATTTTATTAAGTAAGTGCAAGAACATTTTTTCTAATTACGGCTCTAGGATAACAAATATTATCCAATAACAGAACGAAGACTGGTTGTCATGGACGACAAAATGCGAGATATTTTGTTGATTCAACACTCAATTGTTATATACGAACGAGGACAGTTCAGTTGTCATAAATCGAGAAAAAACCAAGAAAGCCTAATGAATAAATTTATTGTCAATCAAAATTAATAAATATTAACTAACTAAAAAGACAGTTGATCGACTTCCGAGGCTATCAATCAGAGAATATAATTCTACCTACCAATAAAAATAAAATAAAAATTCCAAAGAATAAAATTACGAATCAACTACAGTCAGATGAGTAATAACGAAAAATAATAATAAATAAATGAAGACAACCCAAGATCTGGAGAAGTCAAAGTAATTAAATATTTGAAAACCAACAGAAAGAAAATTAAAATAACGCCCTGAACCTCACTTTTTCCGACTAAGCGATGAACTAATACTACACAAATTCCATTGGGACACGTAACCACCAGAAACGCAAACATTAGCGAAGATCAAGAACTGAAACTTCCACTACGTCCTGGGACACCAACACCAAACTTTTATTGAGAAGCTGGAGGCTGATATATTCCAGACATTCGTTCATCATTCCGCTCCCAGTCTCTGTCCAGCGAAACGCGGCCATAACGAGTAACTTGGTCAGCGTACGGTAAAAAAACAGCTCATGTTTAAACTTTATTTAATAAGATTTTATGATTAAATTGTAATACCTTGTAACCTTAACTTGCATTTTCTGACCTTACTAATAGTCACAAGAACTCCATGTACCCTGAGATTAAGAAAAAATTAACAATATAATTAAACTTAAAAATCATCTAAACCCGAATTCAATAACTAATCGATTCATTCCCGTGTGATCGATGTGTTGTATCTGTGCCAAGAGAAAACATCTGTTTTGAAAAGAACATAAAAAAATAAAGAATCTTTCCTGAAACTGATGAGTAATTATTATTTGTTAACGATTTAGTGTGTTTTAAAAAACTTATAGTGTATAAAGGGAGAAACGAGAGGAACACCAGGCTCAAACAACTTAACCTATAATAACCGGCCGACAATACACCACAGAGCTAGCTTGCGTACAGCTGTTGAATCACGAGAGAAGAGAAACTAATTCGCGGCAGCCGCTCTCCGCTCTCACGCTTGGTACAGGCTCGGCCTGAGCAGTAACAACATAAACATACATTATACTAACTCATATTGTACACTATTCGGTCAGGACGGATTTAATTAATATAAATTGTTAGAGATAAGAACCTATTATACTTCTCATTAATTTTTTTTTAAATTAACACTTACAGCAAATTTCTGTTCACAAACAGAAAAAAGAAAAAGAACATATCACAAGTTACTTTTATTACAGATTGACAATTTCAACAGCAAGGAAGAAGATAGACGAGAAGAAGACAGGTGTTACAATATATATGTATTTATTTATTTATTCTAGCGACAACTAACAATTGATGCATATAAGATAAATAGGAAAACTTTATAAGCCAACAAAACACGCAAAGTCATATGCTTACGTGTAATAATTATATGTCTATATCAGACATGCAAATTGATAAACCGAGTTAAGTTTATATCTTAAAAGTACATAAACCAATTAATTAGTTGTCGTATCTGCTCTTGTCACTGATGTCGACGCTGAAACACTAATAAACTATTTTGTTTTGATAACGACATATTTTCGTTAATTTGTTACTTAATTATGATCTTCAAGTTACTCACTTTTTATTATGACTAAGTATTTCGTACTGTAAAAATACACAACGTGTGTTACGTGTTGCATTAGCACAAAAATTACTTTTAATTTTTTTTTAAATAGGAAAACATAAAATGTTTCTTCTTCTTCTATGGCGTCACAGTTCGGAGTCGAACCTTAGCCTCCATAATCATCAACCTCCATTTTTCCCTGTCCTTGGCGATCGATGTCTATCGTTTTATTTTAAGTAAAGTATCAGCATCCCTCGCCACTGCGTCAATCCAGCGATGCTTGGGTCTGCCGACAGGCCTTCTACTCTCGATTTGACTAAACAGTACCTTCCTAGGTATTCGGTTGTCTTCCATTCTAATGATGTGTTCTGTCCATTTACAATCTATGCAGTCGGATGGTGGTGGACAGATCATTGTCATAGCTTTATACCCACTTTGTATAGTTCCTCAATGTGACGCATTCTCCATATCCCATTAACCATATATTCTCCTCAAAATTCTCCTTTCAAAGGTATTGACTATTTAGCTGCTTGTTTGTTCTGAGTCCAAGTCTCGCTGCCATATGTTATCACCGGTCTAATCATAACTTTATATAATGTAATCATGGACTGATGGTGGATACTCCTTGTCTTGAATATAGTTGTCAACGAAGCATATGATCTAGTTGCGGCCTTTATCCTTTTCCTTATTTCGTTTATTTTTTCATTATCTTCTGCCATCCAACATCTCAAATATTTAAACTGGTTAACTATTTCCAGGTTTAGTGGTTCGATTCCAAACTGTTCAGGGTTCCTGGTTTTCCTTCAAGTGGTGATCATAACCTTTGTTTTATCTGTATTAACCTGTAATCCTATCTCTTCTGCTTCACCTTTCAGTTCTTGGAAGGTGTCTTTTGCTCATAAAGCGTTTCTAACGCGTTTTAAGTCTAAGAAAGTAACCTATTTAACCCACTCTCTTTTTCCAAGTTTTTCTGAAACTTGGAATAATATGTATTGAGATTTCTGCACACGCTGTGTAAAATGGACGTACGCGTTTCATTTCGACGTACTATGAAAAAAAAAAACAGATACTGCGCTTCCAATACAGAGGAAGAGAGATGCATTTCAATTCTATTTACCGTGCTGTGTAACGTAATATTCAACAATAAATCTCTCTCCGGATACATTTTGTCGCATAAAACATTCCGCAGCACTCAACTGTCAAAGTGCTCTTTCAGACGTAAAAATAATTGACATACGTTCTTGTTAAGCGTTGTGATTGCATTACGTACTCCTCACACACACACACACACACACACACACACACACACACACACACACACACACACACACACACACACACACACACACACACACACACACACACACACACAAGCTATCACGCTCTGTAGCTTTCGTTACGGTTGCATATCTTGAGAAACATTGTTGTCGTTCTGTAATACAATTATATTCAGCATGAAAAAGTGAATTTAATACTTAGGTAACA
This sequence comes from Magicicada septendecula, assembly GCA_034769895.1. Lineage (NCBI taxonomy): Eukaryota > Metazoa > Arthropoda > Insecta > Hemiptera > Cicadidae > Magicicada > Magicicada septendecula. Next base: position 804,707,151 of record CM068368.1, on the reverse strand, counting down.
ATAAGCTTTGTGATTTGCATAATGTTGTCTTTATTGGATCAGCAAATAAGAACGCATCATTGTCTCAATTTAATATCAGAATTTGAAAAAAATTACGAAAACCCTAAAAAAAGTTTATGTATTAAAATTAAAGAGATGGTGGAGAATGAACACCTCCAAAGGTCAGTCTCGAACATTCAATGTTCTTAGTAACGGAATATAGACTTATAAATTCAGAAAGTTTGGATTGCTGCTTGTTCAGTTGAACATAATTAATAGGCATTTATTGCTCGTAGGAGCCAAAAGTTGTCATAAATTAAGTAAACTGAGAACCGCCTGAATACAGCGTGATAAAAAACAATTGTTTCTATGGAACGTTGATACTACCAGAAGTCATGAAAAGAATTAATCTTGAGTTTAGTCTTGGCCGGCTCTAGTAGAAGGCCGGAATATTAAACGTGGCAGCACTGGAACAGCTGATATTTTGAGTCCTACTAGACGATCTCTTAATTTATGTATTTCAATAATCAAATCGCTTCATTTTTAATTACCGGTTGCCAGCAGATATATAATTCTTTGTTTTTTGCAAATTAAAAGTTTATTATGTAAAATACTGTTATATTATTTAAGAAATATAATAATTAACACATTCATATAATACGAATTCAATAATTTGAATAAAATTAATTCATTAGCCCTAACACTAATTCACTAATTTCTTCAATTTAAACGTATAGTACTAAGTGCGCACAGACCTATAATTTAGATTTAGCTAGAAATAGGCCTACTCATGGTTTCGGTAATGCTATGAAATTAAATCAAAATATCACAGGTTCACTTTAGTTATTATAGTGTAACTATGCGATAGGCCTCAGACGCAACGCTGCCACTTTTAATATTCCGGCCTTCTACTAGAGCCGTCATGGTTTAGTTCGTGTATCATTAGTTAAAATTTTTTCAGATGGTTTCAAAAGTACATCACACAAAATAAATAAATCCTTACATAGTAACTTAATTTTACAATACATTTATGTGTGTGTGTGTGAGCGTGCGCTCGCGTATATAAAATATTAAAAGTGTCAACTTGTCGTGCGTGTAGAATTAATTTTTGTTTGGCATAAAAAACTGATATTGAACAGTTTACATATTAATAATATTTTCAAACTCGCAAATAAGCTTATCTTCAACAGAAATTTCTCCTTACTTGAAATGTAGTGTATGAAATGTTTCATAATTTTCTGATAACTTCACGTTATACCCTTTAGAATGGTAAACACGCAACACATGCAACTAAAGCAATGAAAATAAACATTTCAAAATCAAATGTTTTGAAGTAACAAAATTGCAAAAGTGGAGAGATATTTGAAAAGTTCTGAAATGTGTGTGTGTGTGTGTGTGTGTGTGTGTGTGTGTGTGTGTGTGTGTGTGTGTGTGTGTGTGTGTGTGTGTGTGTGTGTAGAGATAAAAAGGAAAACGTGGGATAGACGTTAAAGCTAATTGATCGGCTAAGTGAACAAGCATAGGTAGGGAGAACAAGCATTGGTGTAGCGGAGGGTTTCCCAGCTGGTGGTACGCGTACCACTAGTGGTACGTGGAGGAATCCAAGATGGTACGCAAGAAGAACTAGCTAGGAAAATGTATTTATTTAAAAAAAAGATAAAGAAATAAGACTTTGTGTTCAAAACAACAGTAAATTTTCATCGGACACGATTTAAAAAAAAATATGTTGTTATTTTTCAATACTAACAAGAAAATATGTAATGAAAGTAATCAACTGTCTTTTGAAAAAATTTATACTTTATTTTAGTATGGAACCAACATGAAATATATTTTTAAAATCAGTTCCGGTTTTTTAAATTCTATTTATTAGATTTAAATAATTATACATAACTGGGAATAACAAGATATACTATTCGTGTTGTATCAAGTTTTTTATTGAGGAAACGCCAAATAACCTTTCTTTAACTCCGGTGGTACTCGAAATGAACAAGGAAGACCTAAGTGGTACGAGGGTCCTCAAAGGTTGCGAACCACTGCACTATAGGGAATCGAAGAGAGCACCACGTTAAAGAACTCCACGGTAGTCGCTGACAAGCTGGATCCCAGTTGTTAGGATCCATTTGTATTTAATGATACATGACATATGTCTACAGGCACATTAGCACACATTGCTGTATTTGTACACAGCAGTTCACGTGAGCGTTTAAATTTTTGTGAGAGAGTTCGTTGTAACGGAAGAAACAGTCTCATTGTGTGTGAAATCGGTTTTTGTGGACACCTGTCGTAGTACTCAACATAACGTATTAACATATCGGAACGCACATTTCATCTCACCGGCCGACACAATACAAGCCCCTGTCAGTATGCGAGACGTTTATTATTTGGTCCGCGTGACATCCTAATGCCTTATCTGCCCTGCTCAGAATACTACCGTTGTATTCAACGCGTGTCGTTTTCTTAGAATCTGCTCACCTCATGAACGTGAAGAATGATGCTCCAAATTCAAAGATGACATGAATCGCCTTTCAATAATTTACTACATCGTTTATGGTATAATACTGAATAAGGGGTAGTTTCTAAAATTATGGAATGTTGATCTACACGATCGCAGTTACCTAATGATTGCGTTAAAAAAATTTATGTTGTGAAGCTTCCTTATTCGTTATCTGATGTGTGTGTGTGTGAGCGTGCGTGTGTTGTGCGTGCGATATTAAGTGAGTTTTCTACAAAGTTTGCATATAAAGTTTCATCCGCCAACGATTCAAGTAGGAGGGATGCGTAGGCGGCTATGATGTATTGCTTTAGTTTGAAATTATTGTTCAAAATATGCAGCATACTTCTAATCATCGTTAAATTGGTTGATCATAAATATACACCACGACGGAGGTCTGTATCATTGGTAATGCATCATTGCGTAATTGTTGTAAAAACACAGAGCAATTGTGTATAATTAACACGTAAATATTATTTAAAAAGTTAATTTTTTTTTCATTGAAAATGAACAGTGCTCTGCAATGTAAGACATCAGAACATTAATTCACATCGCATAATATGTAATGATATGTAAACACAAATCAGGAGCTACGTGATTTGTACATTGTGAAATTGTAAAATCTTGTAGAACTTTTGCCAAATGTAAAAGGACGGCGTCTGACGACATGTAGACTACGCGCTACGTAGACTCCAAAAAGGTTTTTGTACTACCTTTCACACAAATATAAAACAGACTGTAAAAGTGATTATATAGCACTATTAAAATTAGTTTGTTATTGATAATTAGAACTGTTAACTTATCGACTGGCTGTTGCAAAGAACTGGAAATGCCAAAAAGAAAGAAAGATACCAAAAAGAATGCGAATAGAAAAAAGTCTTATGAATGAATCGCGATCCTTTCAGTCTCGTTTAGCGCGCATGCGTTGGTGTTTAACGTGTACTCCCCCAATTACGGTACACTTCCCTTCCTTCCACTGATGTAATACCTCTCCCCGTGGACTACTTCATTACTTTCAAGGTAACAGCATTCCCTTTACATTTGTCAAAAGCTGTACAGTACATATTGTATATTATTTGTACACTCAGTAATTTCCGAGTCATACACAAAACACATACGTTACCTCCAACCTTGTCACGTGGTAGGTAGTATCTTCATGTGGATTCCCAAAACGTAGCCGGCAGTCACCGTTGATGAGATCCTCGACGTTCGTCCTTTCGAAATGTTTTGCCAGAATCTGTGATAAACCGGAGCAAAACACCTCGAAAAGATAAACGGCAAAGTCTAGTTTCCTTGTTGATAAAGTGCAGATCGAGAGTTATCACTAAATATTTTACATAAAATATGTTATAGTCGATGTTAATTCAGTTACAGTCACATCGTTCGAGTTTAATAGATGTCTCTTTCCTCATACCATTTTTTGTGGCAACATCGATCACCTTACAGAATCAAATTTGCTGTTTCATAGTTTTTCCTTTTTAAAAATTGTTCTATTACACACACACACACACACACACACATATATACACAGGGTATGTAAATTTTATATAATATAATTTCATAAATAATTATTGGAAATAGCATCAAATTAACAAGCGGTGCACCGTGCATAGAAACAAGTATTTAATATCCATATATACGCGTATACAGGCATTTAAGAATGTCAGTGATTTATGAAATATCATTCATATACTTTTTAAATTAAATTAAGAAGACAGTAAGATGAAGCTTTATTATTTTTATTATTGTTTAAAAAAATAAACATTTCACAACACTAAAAATAAAACTTCGTTGATTCTTTTATGATACATGAATACAATTAAAAACAAAATAGTGTTAGTTTTGAGCACGAAACTTTTACAGTAATAGTCACTTGAAATTAGATTAAAAATTGTTTAAAAATAAAGTACAGATGAGCAGAATTTTTTGTTTTTAAATTTGTACAGCGACTCCCGTAAAACACTATTACAATATGTATATTTTCTTTTAAGAGTTTCACTGTATTTGTCCTTAACATGTTTCTCTGTTGAGCTGAGCTAGGTCTTCTATCAGTCCCTCCAAGGTACCTCTACAACGTCCCGACAGAAACTACAGTCTAGGAGAAATAAATTTCTACGTGATAAACTATACCCAAATTATAATATTCATAAACATCAATACATCCGTGTCTGTGGGGGGAGGAGGGACTGCGAGCTCGCGTACGCGAGTTTCCAATCAATCGTGTTACTGTCCGCCTAAACTAAACACGAACTGCGACACTTATAATTCAACCAAGTTCGGTTGTTGATTAATTATTAGTTTACCTCATGAAAAAAAAAAATAAATGAAGCTGGCATATCTGCTTAACAATTTTTTTCAAATTTCAAAATGGATTATAAATTAATATACAACGTTAATAACATTTAATTAATCTTATATTTTAATAATGCTGCCTATACAATCTTATTACCATAATCATAATAATTACTTAATTGTATTCTGCACCGTAATCTTGGCGGGAAAGTTACTGACTTATTGTATACGTTTGTAAATTATTATAAGTATAATTTTATATGTATTTATAAGTAAATTACAAGAAAAATAAAAGTATAATTGTCATACAAACGAGTAACAACGAGAAAGTTATTATTTTTTAAATGGAAAATTCATTGTAGATAGCTTACTAAGAATATTAAATAGTGTATTAATTCTATATCAACACAGCACTTTATGCATATTTTTCAATGGACAGTTTGAGGTTATGTTTCATACCTACTTGTACGGCAATTGTTAAACAGTGTTAAATAAATCTGTTAACAACGTTTAAATCTGATAGTAAAGTTGATGATAAAATTCATGATAACAAGAACCTCCGTAAACGAGAGCGTAACCGTCAAGACTATAAGACAAACAAAATAAAACATGCAAAATTGATAGGAAAACAGTAGTGCACAAACCACAAGGGAATCTTGTCGCTGCTAAAAAAAAAAACAATGATTTTCATGCTGATACGTAAACTATTTTTAATTTATTTCTACTTATTTCTGCAGATTTTAATCAAGAGCCCTATGTTATTTTACGATGAGGCTACACATCATGTTTACTGAGTTTAAATAGAAATATAAGATCTTATTGTAAGATATTATATAAACACACCGCACTTTAACACAAACTATAAGTTGCTTAAAATATTCTTGGGAAAACATCCTTAAATCAAAATGCAAAGTGGTACTGAAACGGGTATTTCAAATTATCTCCAAAAAGACTCATTTTCATAAGACTTATTAAGTATGCAATTTAGAATGAATGTAATACCTAATGACATGAGATTTATTATTTTTAACTCGATTCAAATTTAATTAAGAATGAAATATTATTTTAAAATCAGCGTTTTCCATATTTTCTCAACTCTTATACTTCACCCTTATAGTGAAAAACTATTAGAAGTAAAGAATTTATAAATGTAATTATAAAATTATACGAATCCTGAATTTCTCATTTGCCCTGAGGAAAAAGGGGGTTATACAACTTCTAAGTAAGTCTCGTCGACTCGAGAAGCACCTTCTTTTTTGCCACCATGTGTGTGTGTGTGTGTGTGTGTGTGTGTGTGTGTGTGTGTGTGTGTGTGTGCGGAATATTTATTTATATTTGCTCACAGCAACACAGTATATACCATTCTCTTGGACCCGCACCATAATGGGAAAAAGGGAAATCATAGAAGAGACGTGGAAATACAAATCAACCACCTGAAAGCACAAACAAATATTGTTTTGTAACACGAGAACTTCGCAAAATCGAGTTACCTGCTTTAGATATGTGTAATGTGGCGGCTAATGCAATTTTGAATAGTTTACAGTAAATAAATTGTGAAGCATCCTTCATACCGCGCATAGAATTAACAATGTTGTAACCGAATACGCACTGACTCGTACATAATTGTATCCAGTTCCGTATAAGTGGTGTCAACAACATTAAACATGCTTGATTAAACAATAATAGCGATAACATACCGTTGGCGGTAGTTATCGATTTGCAAACGCACATTGTGAGGTCACGTCAACATTCGGGTTATCATGTATGCGGTGAACGGCTGGAGTATGTGCTGCACATACACTATACCGACAAACTAAACTGGACTTGTCCTATATTGTCCTGTGAGTTGACACTAATTGTATTGGATTTATTAGTTCACGTAGTAGGCCGCAGCGCGGTCAAAATCCATCGGATTGTAATCTACTCATATTTAATACACTATTATACTCATAACCTCTACCGTTGGTTAACAGTAACCCCTCGCACGAAATATTAGCATTGTCTGTTTGTATTGATTTTCACAATTGTTTTTTTACACTTTTCGTGAATACACAATTAAATTATCTGCTTTTTTATATCTATCTATTGGTTTCTTCAGTCTTTCGACTGGTTTGTACCCTCCCCGCATATACCCGTGGTGGGTGTGTTACGGAGTCTCTCACAGGTATATGGGACATACAGTTTAACGCCGGATCCGAACGGCATAGTTGGGGAGGTTTTATACTAGGCAGGATACCTCTTGCTGGTTCGCCATCGCCTTGCGAGGGTGAACGGTCGTATCTAAATCAGATGGCCCCGGCGGAAATCGAACCCGCTAGCGGCCGAGAGCGTAACAGCGCTGCACGCTAGCCACTAAACCACGACCGCTCCTTTTTTTATATAATTCGGTTTAATTAAACCATTATATTTTGCCAACATGTGTTAAAGGTTTTGAATGTGTCGTGCCCGTCGTTCAACCCCGTTCGCACGTTCACGATAATATTATGAACAGAATTAACACTGTTGCACACCACTATAGAAAAATTATTCCGATTAGCGCTTTCAAGATTCACAGCTCATCATTTCCGATCTGGTGTTGAGCTGTGAAGCTTGAAAGCGCTAACCGGAATAATTTTTATATAGTGGTGTGCAACAGTGTTAATTCTTTTTGCGATTATAACCACTGACACAACATTAATAATTAGATAATATTATGAATTTTATATCTTAATGTATTTCATTTTTACAGTAAATTTACTGTACGTCCGTTTTTCATGGTGTTTATAATTTTCCCGTTGCTCATTGTATCCTTTGTGGGACTCGTTCCGGTCTAGTCGACGTAAATTTTATTAAAATTTTTTAATTTTAATTTATAAATACCATTAATTTTATGAATATTGCTTTTTTTAATTTTTTATTCCTGAGCGTGTTGCTTCATTTTAGGGATACCTTTAGGGTATGTTTTAGCTTTTAGCTCATGAAAAGTGTAAAAAATAATTGTAAAGACGATCGTAAATAAAGTTACACAGAATACATACGAAAATATAATATTCTTTGTTCAATTCTGTTAGTGTGAAAAATAATATTATGTATCTATTTTTTCTAGAATAGGTAGTAATAAAACAGGAAAACGCGCCCTGATCGACTAAGAAAAATAAAAAATCCGCGATTAAAATGAGTGGGTTGTACTGATAAGCTGGCTGGCTGTCAAAAAGAGAACGACACAAGCGAAACGTCTCGTCTGAGATGGATCAGAGTTTAGAAAGTGGCCTAGACAACACTTCGATGTTTCATGTCAACATATGAAGAAACGGGACTGGAACAATGAAGATACATAAAATGTTTATGTACAATTACAGTTCTCCTTAAGACAAGTTAAAGTGGTTTGATAAAATCAATCCGATTATTTCTGTTGTTCATATAATCAATTGTTTCATTTCTTTCGTCATCCAACTCAATTGTTTTCTGAATCTCACTTTTTCTCCAACAGTTTACAGCAATTAATATTAGCGACGATCGCTGAGGTATTAAACGACAAACGTAATCGGCTTTCTGAAGCTAACTGTTACTTCTTTTGGCAGCTTTTTGTCAGGCAACTGAATCATTTGTTGCGAAACGTAGGTTATACTTAAACGCAATGACGTAGTCAGAGGGGGTTTAGGAGTCCGTAATATTCATTAAGATCCGTAATACTTCGTCTTTTTATCGCCTTATAATATAGGTTTTGCAGTAATAACTAATTCTGTGATCTACAAAATTGTTAGGAGATGGGTGACCATCATGTACGTATTCCGCCGACTTTCTGTTTAATGCCGCTACGAAATGAAGTACTGCTTACGATCATAAGCTCCTCAAATGTTTAGGTAGCCGAAGGAATGTTTATGCTACAGACTGAAGAACATCAAATGTAATAAAGAAACCTGATAGAAGCGCATTTATTATCGTAACGATAAAATGTGGTTTTGGTTAATTTTATAGCTTAGAATAATAAACGATAATTATTATTATTTTCGGTTGCACAATGTTTACACATTTTCCGAAACCAAAGATTACAGAAGTGATTGAATTCTCATCTTCCACTGCTGCTTGTCTTTCCAAAGATCTTCTTCAATTTTTCGTTCCCTCAATATAGTCTGAATTCTTCTATCCAGATGATACGTGGTCTTCCTCTTTCCATTATTCCTGGTGGGGTCCATTCCATAACTCTCCTTGTAATATTTCCTGTGTCATTCTTTTTGCGTGTCCATATAATAGTAATTTTTTTGTAATAAAATCAACCATTGAATTTTTCACATTTATCATGTCCTTATTGACTTCACTTCCAATTTTCTCATGTCTGGATATTCTTGCCGAATGTCTCTAAAAGTCCATCTCTGCTGTCATTAATTTTGTTCTTGTGTGTTTATTAGTAGTCCAGACTTCTGAGCCGTAAGTCATGATACTTAATCAACGATAACACTGTACTAATTATTTTATCAAATGTAATACTAATTGGAATAATAGTAATATTCATATATTGTCTGTACACTGTGTGTGAAAGTTCGTAGTTTTTAATTCTTGTGTGGGACAAAGTTATTTTAATTACGAAACATTTATTAGTAATAAAATATACATGTATTAGTTATAGAGTCAGCGTGTGATAATTATATTGGTCTACTATTTTCAAGTAATGAGGCAACAATTTCACTTATTTACTGCTGCTGAAGTCAACAAAGGATATTAACAATAATCAAATGAAACGGTTGTTAATTACAAGCATTTTCAGTTATTCGTACAGACGGAGGCGTGAGTTAATGACAATTTTATCTCAAAAGTTTTACGTTTGTACTAGGTTATATTACCTCATTCTGTTACTGTTAAGATATTGTCTGGAACCAAACCAGTTCCAACATTCAACGCTGCACGCGTATACCCATTTTCAGAAAAAATAGATCGGTGAACTTAGTAAATTTTAAACCGGTTCAGAAAGTAATTGAAGAAAATAATATTGCCAACACGCATTCTGATCTGCTCGTGCAACTTAAACCCGATACAAATGAAACCAAAATAAACTATTATTTTTCGTGGGGACTGCTGTCATTAAACGAAAACCGGTATTAAAATAGTTATAGACTCATTTCTAAATTACATTTTTATACCCTTTTGACTAAACCTTTTATAACCTTTGAACTAAGTAAATCACACAAATATTATATATGTCAGTTCCCTTACTATTCAACATGCAGTTTAATTACATGAGCGCTCAATACACATTGTACGTAAATTTTATTAATGTAATAATACTTAATTAACGAAACGCGTTTTAAATACTTTGTAAATGCACTGCAAAATCTTTGTTTCACTACTTAATCTCCTTTTTTCTGCCCGATACTGAATTAAATAGATTTAATTTACACATATACCGTGAATTTTTTGCATCAAACTGCATTTTTCAGTTAAAACAAAATCTTGTGTCTGACAGTTAAAAGTTTTTGAGAAAACGTAACTATATGGAGTAGTAAATGTACATATATTTAACTTTTTTATCGGAAAGTTTTCTCACTGTACGATAGAATCGCATGGAAAAGGTATATTGTGAACGTCGCATTTATTTAAGTGTTTCTAAACGACGCTCGAATGGTTGTGTAGTAATGAGGAAAAGTGTTGGATGCTGTGCTGAGTGTAACATTTTACAATGGAAACAAGAATGTTGAGCACAATTATTTTTACAACTGGCGTTCATCTGTATAACAGTACCCAGGACTTTCGCGCTGTGTTCACTTATTGTTTGACTGAAACAAAAGTCATGTAAGTTTCAACAAACTAACAATACCAATCTACGACGAAAGTGCTGGTTAGAACACAAACACAGTAACACAATAACGAAGAAGAGAATATTTAACGACGGAAAGTTTAGCGAGGATCGGTCAATAAATATAACAAAAATTTTACATTATTTGTGATAAGGTTTTGACGGTATTTACCGTCATCGTCAGCACCAGTGTATTCAAAGCTGTGCTCAGCAACCTTTGATCCGTTCGGATAGTCCTTATTTGAGGCAATTTAGTAGTGAATATGTCCCCTGGATATGTTACTAGCATATTGCACTGTAAAACCTTTAGGCTCAACGTCCAGCCCGATTTTCTGTCTGGGTGTTCTCCCATAAACTGGCTGTCTTACCAGACTAAAGAGACCAGTTTTCCCTGTTGAGATATCCATAAGGATCTTTAATGTGGTGGTTTCTCCTTGCCTCTCACATCCTACGTCGTTGAGCAATGGAAAGTCATCCGTCTTTAGGGGCTATGTCTCACCCCAAGGGCAAGAGGGTTCCCTAACCTCTACTTGACAATGACCAGTAGAGGAGGGACAGCTTATACCGGCTGTCACTCGGTCTCCAGAGCCGCATTAGCCACCTGTAGGTGTTACCCATTTGGAGATGCGGTTGGATATTTCCTTTCTTCAAGGAATGAGACCATAAGGCAATGTGGAGTACGACAAGAGTGTCCATTATCACTTTCTCTTTTTAGTTTTTATATTGACGATATCATACGAAACTGACAGATGTGTCTTCCAGAATATTTTATGATTGGTCAGTCTAAAATTGACACTTTGTTGTTTGCGGACGATGAGGCTAATCAGTCGGACTCTGAAAACAGATTGCAGATGGGGATACATTTGTTAAATCGAATCTAAAAAGACTCTGGATTGCAGATATCCACACGTAAGACCAAGGTGATGGCTTTTGGTGGAACTGATCCCGTACAGGCAAAAATTGTTATAGATATTGTGCGGACCCATTAGCCGGATGTTAGTCGCATAAGTTCATCCTTTTGTGCGGAACCATTAGGCGGACCCTTAAGTCAGCAAGTAAAGGAACGCGCATAAAATTCTACAAGGTGATGGCTATCCCACTCTTCTTTAAGGGTCTGAGAATTGGACTTTAACGAAAGGCCAGGTCAGTCGTATCCAAGCGGATAAAATGAGATTTCTCAGGCACGTGGCAGGGTATACTTTCCATGATCATACAAGAAACACAGATAAACCGCAGGAACTGAATATTATGAGTATACCCGAGAGGATCGCCCAGTATCAGCTGAATTGGTGGGAACATCTTTGCCGAATGGATGACTGCCGAATCCCCAAACAACTCTGGAACTATAAGCCGAGGGGACGGAGAGGTGTGGGATATCCGAGGAAGCGCTGGAGAGACCAGCTCTAATCTTCGCCTGTTTGAGACCGGAACAAACCATCCTTGGTTTAATCCGTGAAGATGATTATGATGATGATGATGAGCACCAGTGTACGGACAACACAGAAAAATCAAACACATAACCAGATCAGTTAAATGAGTGAATGTGTGTGTGTGTGTGTGTGTGTGTGTGTGTGTGTGTGTGTGTGTGTTGGGCACTTGGTGAAATATATTAATACAAAGGTTTTTAAATTTTATATTTTGCATTCAGATTATATTTAGCTTTTACAGACACTTGACTTTCCCTTAGCTTCTGCCAACCCCCTCTCTCTTCACACCTCACACATGTTCCGATACACGCCCTAAACAGATGTCCACTACCACCCTTACATCCTGTGTTTAGTGTACTCATCTCTTTGACAATGGCTTAAGAAATCGAAACAGCTGTCAGAGTTAAATAAAAATTGTGAAACGTACCAAGTGTTTATATATTTTTGAAAATCTTTGTTATTATTATTATTTTTCACCCACTAGTATTGTTTGACTTGTCAATATTGTCCGTACACATGTCCTGATGATGACAATAAATATTATCGAAACGTCGACACAAATACGTAACGACAAATTTGTGTTATACTTATTTACCGATCCTTGCTAAACCTTCCATCATTAAACATTTATTGATCAATGGTCACTACTAATTTAAAGATATTATTGAAGAAGAGAATGTTTAAAGTTACAATGTGATTAAACTTTAAAATTTTGCAGCTACATAAGTTTTAGTTTTACCACGAGATAATATTTTTACCCTCCACTGGTGACAATATTTCAGTTTTAAAACAACGCATCATTCTCGCAAATCTCGTTCTTGTGTCGAATTTAGACAACACATCTGCGTATATGATGTGTCTGTGGAAGATTCATAAATTTTCTCACAAGTGTGAGCACCGACGAAGTGTGAGGGCTGTTAAATAAGCAAGAATATCAGTAATCAATTGTCGAGGGACGAATAACTGCTCACAAGCCACAATATACTTTCCTTAATCCTAGAGGGGATGTCTCCTAAGCCACGTGATTAAACACCAACCGACTACATCGTGTTACGTACAAATAAAATAGCTTATTAAAACAATAAATTACAAAAATAGTTATGATTAAAACGTGATTGGTTAAGGAATTCCGTACATTAGGCCGAGTGCTCACCACTCATACAGTATGTAATAATGATGTGTACTGCGTCTTTTAGTTCAACTACGTATAAAATGAACTGTTCATTAATACATATCATTTCTATAGAATGTCCGTTTACTAGTATTATTAATAAATTTAGGCCTGTTATGATTTGTTTCTTTTGTCAGTTTGTATCTGGAATTATTCTGTCATGAATGTGCTACTACGTGTCTTTAGATAGACACCCATGACTTGCGGTCCTTTTGGTTTGTTTTCGTTGTCAGGATCGGAGCCCGATGAACACCACGATTAAACGAGTGCAACACAGCTCAAGCAGTTATCGTGCGGTTCTTCTGTACACGATTTGTGTATATGAGAAGATTTCTACTCCGGAAGCGCGCCTCCATGACTCCCTTAAGTAATCACCCGAAGGAGCTTAGAGGCTCGACCGACCGTAGGCGTTGTCGTCCGGAACAATGAGCTGCCACGCCAGGGCGAATGTGAAAGTTCCTCCAACTGGGAACTTGCACACCTCGTGGTTTACAGTGTCCGGGCTTTCAGCTTAACTGATTCGGCAGAGCAAATGCTGATTTGAATTTTGTTTGTGAATGCACCGGCCTGACCCCACTTCTGAGGTAAAGCTCAGTGGGGCTTTCGTAAGGATTTACTTACAGGAATTTAGAGCAGTACTAGCGTGCGAGATAGGACAAATGGCTCCCGCACACCGCAGATCCACACAGCACTTGCACACCTCGCGGTTTCCCGTGCCTTGGTCAACAGATATCAGCCGAAACGACTCGAGATAAAACTGTCTATCAGACGTCTATGGTGGCAGACGCTGGTTTACAAACTCCGCGTAGGGAAGCCGCCTCCTTAGGAAGTTGTCTGTCTTGCGCCGGGCAGGGTGCAGGAATTCTCAGGATAGTAGTGGGCGGTGCAGTCGCGGTTTCTGAGATACCTATGTCAAGGGAAGGAGCATTTTTGGCGTTAGCAAACAGATCAGACGCGAAATACCGTATCGGAAACGTTCGGGGTAGAGCTCAGAGGCCCATTAAATATAAGAAAGCAGATGCCCAGATGGAGAAAATCATTTCTGACGTACCATGAGGTCCTCTAAAGGAACTGGATGGTACTCTTTTGGAATGCTGACAGGAGGGGCTACCAAGTGGACGCCGCAAAGGTGATTACTAGTAGGTATAATGTTATTTTTGTGCGGATAGCCAGGCGACTGTTCCACGAAAGGATGGGGAAGAGGAGTAGCGTAGCTAGAGTTTTCGGTCGGGGGGGGGTGTCCCGACGAATTGGCTTCATACAAAATAAAAAATAATTTAAGACTAATCAATATATCTACCTTCAGTGTGGCTGAAAACCATGATAACATCCTGAAATAAATCCCATTAAAACAATCGGTAATAACAGAATAAAAATAACGTTATTGAAACATTGTTTACAAGTATTGACTAAACAGATTTAGTAAAAAATTAGAAAATTGACTAAATAGATTTTACTACATTTGCTGTGAAATAAACCTGCTTAAACGGCAGGCCTAAAAATTACGAGCTCAACAAAATTGTTTGTTAACATTTTTCGACCCTCGGGAGGGGTCCGCCACCCCTCCTACCCGTAAATATGCTCCTGGGGGAGAGCTTGGCTCTGACGTCACGAGTCTTGCTTAGGGTATCGGTCACGTGGTCGTTAAAGTTGAGGCGACGGTCTAGCCGAACGCTCACACAGTTCACCGAGTCAGTCTCCTTGGGTTACCCATCCAAGGAGAGGACTAGACAGTTGGAAGTGGACTGCCATAAGCATAAAGAGTAAAGAATATCGCTTCGGACTTCCGTGGTGGTTCCGGAAGTATGTCAAACTGGATTTGCAACATTACGCTCGCCTGCCGTGAACATAGTGAGCTATAACAAAACACCACGTCGCCCGTCGTCGGCGAAGAGAGTTAACCTGAGCGGATTATATTCGCAGATCATTAGTGTACACAATGTACAGAAAGGGGCCAACGACCGAAACTTGATGAATGCCGGCGGCAATTGGGCGAACCCGAGAGAACACTCAATTTGCGCTTACCTTGAAGGGCCGGTTACATACGACCTAAGCAAATTCACGATGGACGGCAGTATTGGTGAGAGTCTTAGTATTAGGACTTTGTCGAAGGCTTTGCTCACGTATAGCAGGACAGCGCCTGTACTATCTGGCTGTTCTTATTCTTAGTTAAATTACCAGATATTTTACTTCTAATATTTGAGGATGTTCTACATAAATTAAACTTAAAAATGTATTTCGTCTACAACGAAGTATAGAAACAGAATAATAGGCCTACTACGCTTGTTTTAGCCAGTGCATTCTTAAATTTAATAAACGATTGTAATTAATTAACTACAAATAAGTAAATTATATATTAATTTTATATTCCGTAACTTACGTATGTTCTTCCATGTTTCTATATTTATACTCTTTTATGTACTACATTCTCAAAACAAGTTATTTGTTTCCTTTTATTATTATATACAATCTTTCCTTCTGTTCGTCATCCTCGTCATCCATCTGCTTTCCTTACTCTCGCTCACATTCTTTCCTCCTCTTTCTCTCTATCTCCCTTTTCTGACTCGCCCCCTTTCCTTCCTTCTCTCTTTTCCGGTGTAATTATTTTTATTTTATGTTTTAAATATTTACGAGAAAATGTAAACAGTTTCCTCACAACGTACCTATCTTTTGTTTAGTTTCATTCCGAGACGTTTAAGAAACATGTGTTACATTTCGTTTCATCTTTCCAGTATTATAATCCTGTCGTAGGCAGTTTCCTTCAAGTGTACTTGCTACACGCTACTAATCCCCGTAATGTAGCGTGTCAATCAATGTTAGAGCTTACATACATGTGAGGGCGACAACATCACTTTGTGTGTACCAGTATTAATAATTACGAAACACGGTGAATGAACTTCATCAACGTAGATCGAATACTTTACTATGATTAAAAGATGGCGTACGACGCAAGTGCTTAACCGAACATCGAACATAAGAAATATAAAAGTCACTTGCATTTGCATTGTGTGGCACAGATCATGAACTCTGCAAGCTGATGCGCCTTTATCAACGTCAACATATCTGTGCATTTGAAATGATAACAATTTCTCTTCCCTCCGGGACGTCGCCTGCTGCAGTATATTACTGCACTCGATCGCTGCCTCTGGAATTTGTAAGCTGCGTCGTTGCTATCAGAATTTCGTCTAATCAATATTCGTGTTCATAATAACGCCGTGGCCGTGATGAATAGTTAAGAAGTTCGTGTTTCCACGTATACTCCATTACGTTGATGGGGTGAATCACACTGAAACGTAACTGGCCAATAGCAAAAATTTTGTGTTGTAGTTTAGTGCAGTGCATAGTAGCATATCGACTGTGATATTATTCATATTGTACAATACCAAAAACAATACAATTTAGAACTTAAACAGTCGAAAATAAAGTCTTAGAAGAATACGCTGGACAATAAGAGAGGATTCTACGAGGAAAACGGACTTATGAAGAGTTTTTTGTTTAATCTTAGAAATTTTTAATTAATAAAGTTGTGTTAGTGGTTATAATCACAGACAGAATTAACACTGTTGCACAACACTGTAGAAAAATTGTTCCGATTAGCGCTTTCAAGCTTTACACCTCATCATCATTTCGGAAAAATTCCGATGATGATGAGCTGTGAAGCTTGAAAGCGCTAATCGGCATAATTGACATGGAATCCATAGGTATGTAATGTCTTACTCGCACGTTTCGCGAAAATCGACCGTTATGTTTCAAATGTACTTTCGGCATACCACTATCTCACGAACCGCTCAGGTGTGGTGATACCACTATATCACCAGCAAACCAGGTGTCAGGTGATCGAGTCACTCGGCCCCCTTCCACCAATAGTACTGAGAATTTTGACACCTGACTTCAGTCACCTCTAGGCTTTGTCTGCGTGAGGGTGTTTTTGCGCCGAAAATTTCTAAATTGCTCCACTACAACTTAAATATCCCGGGAACTACAAGTCCGATCACGAAAATACAAAGTGCGTTGTGATCCTCAGAACTAAATCTCTCCAATGACACCAATTCCGAGTACCAGAAGCGCTCACAGAAAATAATAACAACATTTGAACTGAAAAATTTGAAATGCCTCGACCTAAAAATCGCGATAAAACTCGAACCGAAAATATCAAACCGAAAATCGGCAAATCCTATGCAGAGCGTCAACAGAGGCCTATCGTTTGAGACTAAAATCAAAGAAATCGGCCGAGAACTTAGAAAATGGCAACCATTTGAAGATTGACGAAACCCCGTCAGCGCCCAAGCGGCCCGCATCTCCGACACCTGGGTCATCCGGCGTGCCCCCAAAGCGACTCAGATCGAGCGTACGGCTAGCTAGCAAGTAAACAGACGATGTGAACATTAAGACGATGAGAGCTGTTTATTTAACCAACCCTTGATTCCTTCCCAAAGCACAAGTCTGCCCATGATTCCATGTCTACCGGTAGTCCAACGACTACCAGGTTTAAATTTTTTTCTACAGCGGTGTGCAACATAGTTAATTCTGTTTGTAATCTTTGAAATGTTTACCTTAGGCTTTCACGTCAAGCGTCAACTCTCTTAATATTCCGACTACTCGCTGGTATGTTAGGCCGTGGTCTAACGCTACTGCTTGAAACAGACGTATCGGCCCTACCATTGGAGGCCACCTTACGATTTGTAAGGCAACTGGTATGCTGTTCACCAGTTCCCACAGTACTTATGTACAAATCCACAGTACTGCCTTCTACCAGCTACCTTACAAAGCGTAACACTGAAGATGGCCTCCAATGGTAGGGCCGAAAAGCCTGTATCAAGCGGTAGCATTAGACCACGGCCTAGCATACCAGCGAGTAGTCAGAATATTAATGGACTTAGAAATGTCTGTCACATTTTCAGATTCAGGAAACTGTAAGCAGCAGGTCTCGTGGACACAATAGCCACAAACCAACTTACGTGGCTTACCAACTTAAAAGAATTGATAATAAAAGGTCTCCTTAATGACTATGCGATTGTGTAATGGCGGAAAGAGGAAGAGAGGACGTCCAAGAAAATGATGACGAGTCAACACCAGTGGCGAAGCTAGTAGTTAATGAATGGGTAGGCAAAAATCTTATCTTAAATTTTTTTAAGGAATCTGTAAAAGACGGTGGTTCAAATCGGACGCTGAGGTAGCGTTTGCTGTACAGTAAGCGAATGGTTCCACAAACAGCCATAAGGATTTTACTAGCAGGGAATCTACAGATTAGTGCAACAGTGGGACTCATGCTTTAATGTTAATGGAGACTTCTTTTGAAATCGTTGAATAAAAAATGCTTTACAGCTCTATACGTGTTTCTATTGAACAATCCTTGTATTAGTCATACACAATAATACAACTGATTAAACTTCAAAATTTTAAACTTGATTAGTTTCTATATGTATGTTTAATGTTACAAATAATTCAAATAACAATCTTGATCATCTGTTAGTTCATCGGAATAACAGGGACACTTTTAATAACCGCATAAAATAAACACACTTATAAACTTACTTACTTACTAGCCAACGCCCACCCTTGGCTGTTGGGCCATTAGGCGGCGCGCTGACCAGTAGAGACGTGAGAGCCTTGCCGTAACACACTTATAAACAACACAGGCGCTTTAACTTAACTGTTTGGACCACAGAAGTGAGGCCTCCATGTAACTTCGCCACTGGTCAACACCCAAAACGTCATGGTAAATAGAGGACTCCATGTGAATTTCCAGATGAAAACTAGAATGCTACAAGAGAAATATGGCTTGGGCTGTAGAAAACTCGCATACCTGAAGATAATGATGATCGAGTGGCATGCCACTCAACTAGCTAGACAAGCAGACAGATATCTTGCGTCAAAGAATTTGAATTTACAGTTAGACATAGTAAGTGCACAGTACATTCTAGGAAACATATGTAGATATAAATAGGAATGAATTTATCTGAGGAACGTTATTAAAGAATTTATACAATTAATATTGTAAACTTTGTAACATCAAACCAATTTGTAACAACGCTCTGGATGTACGCTGTCAACCATAATGCCACTATTGAGTGACAGAGACTCCTATTAACGATTACGGTTAATTGGAAAAAAAAAACATTTATTTCGACCAATAACGAAAATACAAACAGAATATGTACCCACTCATACGCTTGTATGTTTAAATATTCCCGTGTTTCAGATCATATTGTTGAGAATGTAATTAAAGTTGGTCCCTTTAATATCATCATCATCATCATCATCATCCTCAAGGTTAAAACCAAGAATGGTTTGTTCCGGTCGCAAATAGGCAAATATTACAGCTGGTCACTCCAGCGCTTCCTTGGACGTCCCACACATCTCCGTCCCCTCGGCTTATAGTTCCATAGTTGTTTGAGGATGCGGCAGTTATCCATTCGGCAAACATGTTCCCACCAATTCAGCCGATACTGGGCGATCCTGTCGAGTATACTCATAATATACAGTTCCTGCCGTATATCTGTGTTTCTTCTATACCCGTCCGGCTATTCCTCATTTGAGGCAATTTAGTAGTGAATATGTCGACTGGATATGTCACTAGCCTATCGCAGGGTAAGACGTATGGTGGGGCGGCCACCTTCAGGCTTAACTTCCAGCCCAATTTTTTGTCTGGGTGTTCTCCCATAAACTGGCTGTCTTACCAGACTAAAGAGACCAGTTTTCCCTGTTGAATTATCCTTAAGGATCTTTAATGTGGTGATTTCTCCTTGCCTCCCACATCCTACGTCGTTGACCAATTCCCTTTAACATCCTGACTATAATTGAAACTTAGTCCACTTTTGTTATTGATAAATAATTAATTTCAGTAATTTGTAAATATTGAAATATTTTTAAAGGAGTTATTATTGTAATTTAAAAAAATTAAAAATAATAATTCTTTAAAAAATTTTGAAATCACCGAAACATAATTACCAGTTACATAGTTTTATGGCAGGTGTTTGACATATATTCCTCAACCAGTAGGAGTTTTGGTATCAGTGACTCACCCAGACGATTGACGGCCTATAAAGGCACTTATTTTATCATTTTTGTTTCTCTTCGAATTTAAATATACAGGTTTTTTTTTTGTGGCTCCCTTTTTAACTTAACAGTTAGGAATGTCTAATTGTAAGGAATATTTTTAGCGTATTGAAAGTCTATTATTTATATTATTTATTATAAAGTATAAAAGCTAATATTTTAAATATATTATTTGTAGTACAAGAAGATAAATAAATTTATTAATATTTGTTGTTCGATTGATAGAAATCTTAGAAATAAAACAAAACACAGCACAAGGACTAAATTTTATAAGACAATTGCAATACCCACATTGACATATGCGAGGAAGGCGTTTGTCATGACAAAAAAGGGATACGGCAAGATTCACACCGCTAAAATGCAGTTTCTTCGAAATACTTTAAATTACACATTGAAATATAGAATAAGGAATGAGGATATCAGAGCAGAACTCGAAGTAAAGGATATACATGAAATTATTTCAATTTACAGAAGACAATGGTGGGATCATCTCCAAAGAATGACAGAGGATCGATTGGCCAAAGCGGCACTGAACTGTAAGCCCATTGATATGTAGCCGATCGTCCGAAGATGAGATGGGTGCCGGAAAGGTTTATATAGCTTAATCCTTAAAGAGAAGAAGAAGAAGAAGAAGAAGAAGAAGAAGAAGAAGAAGAAGAAGAAGAAGAAGAAGAAGAAGAAGAAGAAGAAGAAGAAGAAGAAGAAGAAGAAGAAGAAGAAGAAGAAGAAGAAGAAGAAGAAGAAGAAGAAGAAGAAGAAGAAGAAGAAGAAGAAGAAGAAGAAGAAGAAGAAGAAGAAGAAGAAGAAGAAGAAGAAGAAGGTGATGATGATGATGATGATGATGATGATGATGATGATGATGATGATGATGATGTAGAAGATTTATAGTTCAATACTATTGTTTGTATTATCTTAAACAAGGTTGAATGTATGCTGGGAGAAAAGAAGAAACATTAATAACTGAATTGAATCGATTTGAAATGGAATAACATTACGCCTTTCTACCGATAAATTATAACTCAATAAATATAAGTGAGAACTTCCGTAGGAAACTGCAGATCCTTAGGTCGGACAGGTATGACAAGATTTTCTAGAAAATTAAGATAATAATGTTGTTCAATGTACGATGTAAAACTACCGGGAAGAGACAGAAAAATACTCGTTCGAGAGTTGTCGACTAGTAATTGTCACAGTGACAAGAAGCTGCAGTCACATTATTTTCAATTAACAGTAGTATAGTAACGACTTTTATTTTATACAATGACACAACAATTAATTGAGTGAGTTCTATGAAATTCACAATTGCTTAGTTACTGAGTAGTGATACTCGTAAGCTATTAACGATCACTGTGAACGGATTATTCAATGTTTTAATATTGAAAATGTTTATAAGGACGTGTCGCACATTTGAGAACGACCGCTGGTGCGTGATCGAAAATGGGAACCGGTGAGTTTCCATAGAAACTACTTCTTTTTTGTCAATAACGTAGTACACATATAAAACTTCGCTTATGAGTGCGACTGCATTTAACTTATAATCTGTACATTGGTAAATGAAGAATGAGTTCATTGATTGGTGAATGAAGAATGAATTCATTGATTGGTGAATGAACATAAATATATATATTTTTTAGATTTATTGAAGCATTTTCAATGCCTTTCTCTGTGCATTGCATTTGTGCAATGCCTGTAAATTTTTTTTAATTACTTTAAGTTTCATAATTGGTATGGATTCTAATAGCTTAATAAACACGACAATCCATTTTAATAGCAACGAAAGGTCAACCGTGTTGGCGTGAATGCTTCTGAATCCGCCGTTCTCTAGCGACGTAAATGATAAATATGATAAAAACGCTGGTGTTTTGGTCTAACTGCTTGTTTCACAGCAATCGGCAGGAGACTGTTCCCTACAAGGAGACTGCAATCTATTTGTGCAACGTTTTCGATCTTTTTTTTTGTTCTTACTACAATTTTTCATGTCCGTTTTCCTGTTTTTCTGTCTATATCCTCTGTACTTTCGTCACACACACACACACACACACACACACACACACACACACACACACACACACATCGTTAAGATCATAGTCGTCGTCAATATCGTCATTATTAAAGCTTGCTGAGGTGTTAGACCGTACTCCAAGAGATCCTCAGTGGCGGAAAGGGAGACCTCGAAAGCCCGCAAAGGGGTAAAAGTAAAGTCTGTTACTCAAGGGATACTAAGAGTAAAGACTTTTTTAGCTGTTTCATTAAGGTGCCCAAATCATTAATAAAAATTCATTTATGTTTGTGTAATAGACGTTTTAAAGTCAAAAAATTGATAACTTTTTAAACAAAATTTAAAAAAGTTGTAAATGTAAGTTTTTTTATCCTATCAAGTTTATTTAGGTACAGCATTCACAGAGACTATGGTAAAATAACTGTAGAAATTTTTATGTTATTACCTATTACCGTTTTTGAGAAAAAGGTAAACAAGTATTGATAATTTAACATTGTTGAGATAGGGAGGTTCCGCTCCCCTAAATAAGTCAATGGATTTATTATCTAACATAGAATACTACGGAGGCATGTGCTTTGCGAATGGGACGGTTTTAGCGACGTTTTAGTAAACAGGTGAGAGGCGTTGTTACTTTATCTCGATAGGATGGCACACATGTTACCAAACGTCAGCTAACTTCGTAGTGAGAGAATAATTTCCATACAACGTCACAGCTGATCACTCCATATATTAGTGTTTCATTATTAACGCCGCGCGCACTTTTCGTTCTGTCGCTGGATGCAACGCTATGTGACGATTTTTTTTTTTTTTAAGTAAGAATATTTGCAAAAGTGTGGAAAAGAAGATTTACATGATGTATCAAAAATGCCAAGTTATGAAAGAAAGTTTGAAAACTAGAATAAAATGCTTTCTAGGATCATACACAACAATGAGAAATTATATTCTGTATGTGAACTTAAATTTGATTCTTTTATTACACCTGTAGCTAAAAAAAATATTTGAGTATACCTGGTTACATATGACACAGCCTTACGTCATTTTATAAGAATTTATCTATAAGTGCAATTGTTGAGTGGTTATTATTTATCATCAACGGAATGAAGAAGAAAACGAAAAGGAAGTTTTCTATAACTAATTATAATATAAACATATTTAAAGCGGTCCAGGTCACTGTATGATAATTATATTTTATAATTTACCTTAATTTCCGTCCAGTGACGTCAAGCGTAATTTGTATTTGGTTACGCGTTTCAGGCCATGTGGCCCATCCTCAGACCATCACTCCAAGAGGAGCTCGTTAAAAAATAAAAAATCCACAATAAAACAAACACATAATAAATAAATACAAAAATATATTAAAACATATAAAGGCGTTCTATTACACGAACACGGTGCACCTGAACTCTTCAGGTAAGAGTTCAGGCATGCTACACACGGTGCACCGTGTTCGTGTAATAGAACGCCTTTATATGTTTTAATATATTTTTGTATTTATTTATTATGTGTTTGTTTTATTGTGGATTTTTTATTTTTTAACGAGCTCCTCTTGGAGTGATGGTCTGAGGATGGGCCACATGGCCTGAAACGCGTAACCAAATACAAATTACGCTTGACGTCACTGGACGGAAATTAAGGTAAATTATAAAATATAATAATTATAATAAGCCAACCACAAGCTCCTGACAATTAAAAAAAAAAATTCTGTTATGTGTAAACTAGGATGTCGTTCTGCATGTGGATGCAGGAAATGTGCATTAATTAGGAAGGCTGTGTGTTCAGTGTGAAATGGCAATAGTTGCGAAAATACTAAACTTTCTGTCCTCAATGCACGAATGAAGTTGAAAATAAAAATATTGCTGTAGACGTCGATTTAATAATTCAAAAAAAAATTATTTTGTAATAATTTATTCTAAAAACTTTATAAAACTTTAATTAAAATTTGATAATTGGAAATATATAAACCTCGTACACAAACAGTATTTAGAAATTACAAATATTAACGTTTTATACTCAGCTATTTTGAATCTTCCACTTTAAACTTGTATTCAGTTTTTAATTTAATAAATTTTTCTTTACTATTAAAGAGTAAACAATTTCAATTTATGTATACTAAACGCTTTCCTACTAAATATATGTTGTTAAGCAGTGCGTTCAACCATTTTCAATCCACCATCTTGATTTTATAATTGCTGATATCATATTCCTAACCAGCAATATTTAAAACACCATAGATAAAATGTTCATGAATATAGAAATAATGTTTACGAAGTTATCAAAATTGTTTACTATCTTGTTATCAATAATTACTATCTTGTTATTATCGTTTACAGGTACCAGCTCCAGCGCAATATTTGAAAGCGCAAACTCTTTTTGTACAGTGTTCTTAAGACACCGAAAAACGTTTCATATTGATTCACTGTCGAAAGTTTGGTTCCGAGGTAAAACACTAGAAGAAGCCCGTTATTACAGGCACATGGCACTTGAAGTTTACGTTCTTAACGGGCCGTTTGTTAACTAGGGTTAAAGCATTTACCGGTCGTTTCATCAACGCCGTTCTTAGTTAAAGATTGTTAAGCATGAAAACGCATGGCTACGCCACATTTTAATTGTGAATGTTGCTTCTTATTGTCGTAATACATCGCATTCTGTTACGAATACTTTTATAACTCGAAAATTGTATGTAACATGTGGAATGACTTTCTAATATAAATTTGTTAACGTGTCCTTTGTAATTTATTTTCTTCTACTTTTTGTAATTCTTTTTTTTTATTAGTTTCTTTTAAAAAATGCAGTAAATTTTGAAAAGTATTTAAAACAAGTTTTATGTAGGTTTTACATGTTTCGTTTTGTGTTTATATATTTTTCAAACATAGGGCAGAATTGATTTTCTTTTTATTAGAGTAACAGAACAAATTTTCTTATATAACATAACTTGAAAGTAAATAATCGACTATGAACATACTTGGCAGGGAAGGCAAACAGCATTTTAAGAATACCTATCGCTACCTAACGGTCGTAAATTGCCCAAAAATATCTCCAACAAACGATTTTAAGGTCCGTTAACTTTAACGGAGCTTTTGAAACAGTTTGTCTCCTTGTCTCCCGTCAAAACCCAATGGCGATTCGACGGTTGTTAAACTTTTAGTGGGTGTCAGTGAAGCATGACATTAATCTTTTTAACTGAAGCGTTTTATATCATTTAACGTTATAGCCAGCATCCAGTTACGGATTCATTTGTAATAGCTTATAACCAACCTTGCAAAATTTTGCGGTTAACCACACACGTACATATGAATTCGAAGTATTCCTGTGGAAATAGTGTCATATTCATGGAAACTTTGCAGATTATTTACAGGCAGTTTGTAACAAAAGTACTCGTTCTTTACATAAGCGAAATACTTTGTTGTAACCTATCGTTATGACATTACAGAGTATTCTACGTTTTTCTCGGCTATTCTAGTGGAACCAGCTATAATGTGTGCGTACGTGATTCATAACAGGGGTTAACGAGACTCTTCCAGACTCACCGGTCGGCGCGCACTGTGTTGAAACCGGCAAGCAATTACGCTCTAGTGTTTACTAGCAGCGTTCTTGACGCGTAATATGGATTATTCTGGAAACTCAGCGGGGTATAAATACGGGCACTCAGCGACGCCTAATTCAGTTTTAGTGGCGATTTATTCCAGTGCGTTTCGAAGTATTGTGGCGAAGTGTTATGTGTTTTATCAGTGACTCTATTAGTTGACATTTTTATTGCACGTGAACAATTTTTATTTGATTTGTTGTAAGAGACTATCTTGTTAATTACAAACTGTTTAATTGTGATAATTAAAGGTGGTGATTAGTGACTTAATTGGTGTCTTGTATTTTGTTTCCACTGTACAGTGCGACGACCAATAGGCCGTCGTAACACTATTTATATCTTAGGTGAGAGTATAAATTATAGATCGAAGTCTATCTGTTTATAGATCAAGCCTGAGTGTAACGTATCTATGCGTACAGACTACGTCCAAGTGTTTAAGAAAGTGAAGCGTTCGCACAACTTATATGTAATGAGGATTATACGTGATCACTACGAATTGTTTTAATATTCTAATTAACCCCTTCTACAGGGGACGCAGCACCTTTGCCACAGTCTTTCGACTTGACGTTTTCGCGTTTACAGCCTGCATCCGCTTTCAGTGAAACCTCGTGGATAAACACAGACAAAGTACAGTGCCCTGTTTTAAACGTTTGTAGACTTCTATCCATGTTGGTATCTTATTATGACATGCAAAGTATGTTTACTGAAGCTGTAAATGGCAAGGAGTCATGTAAAAGTGGATATGACGATTGTTGCAAGTACTGTACAATCGAGAGTAAGAGATGGTTAAATTCTGATTATACCGTTTCGTAGGCGGAGTTCGAACACTTGTTTGAAGTGACATTTACTGGTAGTGACACTTGCTCGGAATGTATACTGTTTCCGTTCTTAGCTTAATCCTGATGTACACAAACAGGCGTGGCACATCTGAAACGCTATTTGCTACTTTATTTAGAGGCGTGTCACTGTGATAGAAGGAGTACAGACAAGGTACATATAATATTGATACTGTATAAACATTGATACTGTGTAAACACCAGTTAATGGTCGTTTTTTATTAACCGTTTATATATCGCAAAAAAATAAAGTTATTTAAAACGAAAATAGAAGCTGTGATAACTACCAGTGTTAAGATTATATCGTAAATTCAATTGTGCGCGCGTGTAACATGTGACTGTATGTTGCTTAATTCTGATTGGCCAGCGCGCGTGACGTTCATTCGCCCCACTATTTTTTTAGCTTCAGTCATGTAAGGGCCTTAGGGCGATACACACGTCAGTCTCGTGCATCGTAATTCTACATTATTCAAGATATTCGTTAAGTTCTACAAATGTTATTCAAGGTTCGGTGATGTATTTAAATCAACATACATTTACACGTTACATGTGCGGTGTAAAATCAGTGTACATGCAAGTAAGGAATACCGGTAAACATTTGCTCATACAGTCCACTATTCTTTTATTTTGAGTAAAACTCCAGCGTTGAGTTTCTTCTCTGGTTGAAAGGTTCTGGCTAGTTGAAGAATATGTAACTGATATACTATCTTCAAACGATACATTATGTGAAAACCACTTTACGGATAATACTTTAAGAAACAATGATGGCATATTCATTGTTAAACTTCCTCGTAAGGCTGACAATATAAGACTTGGTGATTCGCTAGTTCATGCCAGCCAAGCAGCGATTTCTAACTTTAGAACTAAAATTCAATAAAAATCCTAATTTGAATGATACTTATGCTAAATTCATCAATGAATACCATGTTTTAGGTCATATGTCGTTATTCAATTCCAATGACCGTTTAGTTGATCAATCCAAGGTGTTTTATCTGCCACATCATGCGGTTTTCAAGGACACTAGCTTGACCACAAAAATTCGTGTAGTTTTCGATATATCTTCAAAAACTACTAATGGCTTGTCCCTCAATGATACGCTCTTAATGGGACCAACAATACAGCAAGATATATTTTCAGTCATTTTGAGATTTAGAAATCATATTTATGTCTTAACATCTGACATTGAAAAAATGTACAGACAAATACTAGTGGATTCACAGATTGTAATTTGCAAAGAATACTTTGGCGTAATTCACCTGATCAAGAGTTGGAACATTTCGTACTGAAAACTGTAACATATGGTACAGCTATTGCTTCGTTTCTAGCCACTAGATGTCTTGTACAGATAGCTACTGACAACAAAATCAATTTCCTGTAGCATGTAAGGCTATAGCCAATGATTTTTATGCTGATGATCTAATTACTGGATGTGACAATCTAAATGAAATCAAACAATTAAAGATAGATGTAAGTACAGTAGATGTAAGTGATCTACTCCAACAATATGGCTTTCCTCTACACAAATGGTTTTCAAACACTCAAGAAATTATAAATTCAAATGATGTTACTATCTCATTAAATAAAAATGAGAACGTAAGCACTTTAGGTTTACTGTGGAACAATAGTTTACTGAGAGAATACATGACTTCCACTTAAGTACTGAAGAATTAAATCATACTTTGAATTACTTCATACACCAGTCTCAATTGACATATTTTAACACTGAAATTAATGATATTCAAAACAATCGTCTATCGAAACATAGTAAACTCATTTCACTTGATCCTTTCATTGATTCTGGGTTACTTCGAGTTGGTGGTCGTCTCCAGCATTCTGACTTGTGCTACGATAGCAAACATCAACTCATTCTTCATCCTAAGGCTCACATAACAAGGTTAATTATTGAAAGTGAACACTTAAGACTTCTTTACGCAGGTGTTCAAATGACTCATAACTCCATTCGTCAAAGATTTTGGATTATAAATGTTAAAATTGTTATTTGTTAAATTATTCGCAAATGCGTTGAATGGTTTCGTTTGAAGGCTCAGAAATAATCTCAGCAACTCGGACAACTACCATCCTCGAGAGTAGTTATCTCCAAGGCCTTCTCTTCATCAGCTGTTGATTACGGTGGTCCCATCATGATCCGTCATTAAGGGCAGAGTTCTACGGTACTTTCTAAGACGTACATATTTTTATTCATTTGTCTAGCGACTAAGGCTGTACACTTGGAATTGGTGTCAAATTTAATTTCAGAAGCATTCATTGCAGCTTTCAAAAGTTTCATTGCTCGTAGAGGTATTCCAAACGAAATGATGTCTGATAACGGCACTAATTTTAAGGCTGCAAGTTCTACACTTCATGAATTATACACGTTATTCAATTCTGGAGAGTTTAAGACAAAAATACACTCCTTTTCATCTTCTCAAGATTTTAAGTGGTCATTTATCCCTCCATCCTCACCTCACTTTGGGAGAGTGGAATAAAGAGTGTCAAGTTTCATCTACGTCGTGTTATTGGTACTATCATACTTAATTTTGAGGAATTGTATACGGTTCTCACCCAGATAGAAGCACGTTTGAATTCTCGCCCTCTGTCTGCCATTTCATCATATGTCAACGATCCTCAACCCCTTACTCCCGGCCATTTCTTAGTTGGTTCTGCATTAACTGCATTTCCAGATACTGATCTTGTATCAACCCCAAGCAATCAATTACGTCGTTGGCAATTGCTTCAAAAATTTGTTCAATCAGTCTGGAGAAGGTGGTACAAGGATTATCTATACCAATTTCAACCACGTAACAAATTGCAGTTACCTAGTAGAAATATTTCTGAGGGTGACATAGTTGTCATAATTGAAGATAATTGTTCTCCGTTGCATTGGAAACTAGGTGTAGTTACTCGAGTCTTCTTGGGTGCTGATCAGTTAGTGCGTGTCGCTGACGTTCGTACTCCTAATGGTACGCTTCGTCGACCCATCCATAAGTTATACCTCTTACCTATTTCTAACGATTAAATACTTGTTTGCACCTTTAACTCTATGTTATTATTTTAGTTATTCAATTCAATGTATTAATGCATATTCAATCTTACAATTTCTCAATGTTATGCATATTCAATCTTATGTGTTTGTATAACCTCATAATAATGTATAATCTAATGTTTTTAGTGTCACAAAAATCGGGACGATTTTTGGCGGGCAGTTATGTTAAGATTATATTGTAAATTCAACTGTACGCGCGTGTAACATGTGACTGTATGTTGCTTAGTTTTGATTGGCCAGCGCGCGTGACGTTCATTCCCCCCATTATTTTTATTTTCAGTCATGTAAGGGCCTTCGGGCGATACCCGCGTCAATCTCGTCCAGCGTAATTCTACATTATTCAAGAATATTACATACTCGTTCGTTAAGTTCTACAAATGTTATTCAAGGTTCGATGACGTATTTGAATCAACATACGTTTACACGTTACATGTGCGGTGTAAAATTAGTGTACATTCAAGTAAGGAATAAACATTTACTCATACAGTCCACTATTCTTTTATTTTGAGTAAAACTCCAGCGACCTACTACTATTATGAACAGTTGCCATCCTTAATTTATAACAGGGACAACAAGTTCACTTAACAACCAGTGCACTGAATACTATCAGTTGCTGTCAGAAAGTAATTCAATGCTTTCCACATCCCCGTATGAACTTGTATCATCACTTGAGCGCCCACGTTATTATTGATAGGATTTTTCGTCGTCCACAATAACGTCGGTTATGTGGGCCAGTTGCCATAGCTTATCATCTGCCTTCATTATGTGCTGCATACAATGACTCCACTTGTCCGCCGTTGTTTCATTTACCGCCTTCTCAATCAATTGTTTTATACCAAGCAGCTAATGTTGTGTTGTGATGGGCAACATATCCTTTTAACTGGCTCCATATTAATTCAATACGATTCAGAATACAGTGATAAGGAAGAAGTCTGAAAACGACGTGCCCCCATTTAAGTGGTAAGATAAATCTCACTTGACTACACAGACATTCTGCACATGCGCGTAATACATTGCTGTGTGAACAGTGTCAACACTTCTGACCAATAGCGTTTCAGGTTTGCTACGTGGGTTTGTTTACATCAGGATTAAACTAAGAACGGAAAGGGTATACGTGTATTATTAACGAGATGGTAAATGGACACACAGTGAGGAAGGAACTGCATAGAATTCCCAGAAAAATTCTGGATTAGGGACCAGTAAGTAGGAGATCAAGAGGAAGACCAAGGAAGAAATGGACCGACGATGCTGCGGAAATCTGAGGGATATGGTAAAAATAAGATGAGAAGACTATCTAATGACAGGGCTGAATTGAGAAAAATTTTTGAAGAGGCTAATACTCAAACTGGGTTGTTACGCCAGTAGAAGAACAAGGCCCTCTTTGCTGCATCATGGAGAAAACTAGGCTTTACACCAGAATCAAAAAATCCCGTTGATAGCAGAAAAAATTAAATATTTTAGAATAGTAGCGAGAATAACAAAATGGGTTCATGTCAAGAACGAGGATAATGGGAATGAGATATAAAAAATTAGACAACTGGCGATTGGCATGGTATAGACGTGCCAACCAGCGTATAGTGCATGAAACTACAGTATGTTGAATATGGAAAGGAAGGTTTACATATTAGGACCTCACGAAAAAATGAGTCAGTAAAATGGAAAGAGACATAACAAAATTAACTTACTAGATATATAGGACAACTGTAGTCATACTATATGACTACTCTAATTTGTTTTACGTCTTTAGGACATTATGAAAGAACAAGTCAGTAAAGTTAAAAGTGACATGATAAAATTAAATTTGCTAGAAATGTACTTTCTCCTGTCTTTATATTCTGTGTGTGTGTGGGGGGGAGTGTTCGTGGGTGTGCGCGCGCTCGTGTGTCTGAGTAGGAGTGATGGATGGGAGATTTAATCTCGTAAAATTATAAGTTTTTGTATTTTGAGGGAATCTGTAACATTTTCTTTGTGTCAAATTTTCCAAGCAAAGGAAAATTGCCGGGGTTGTGCCAGGCAAGGGTTTATTATTATATAAAATGAAAAGTTTTAAAGACGTTAAAAAATGTGTAAACTTTTTCCGTACGATACAGCAGTGGGAAACTTCTCCGAAACAAATCTTCATTGTGTTTACGTAATTCTGGCTGAGTATTCAGGTGCAACATTCAGAAGCTCTAATAGTTTACCATCCAATCTATTAAAAAGTACCTCAAGTAGAAAATATGATTAATAAAAAAGAATTCTTATTTTGTTGTGTTGAGCTAACATTCTTTACTCTAATCTAAGAATGCTTAGTATCTGTTTGTGTCGTTTAAGTTTTCCTGCGCCTTCTACGTCAGCCAGTGATTTTCGCCAGTTCGTCGGTGTGCAGTATTAATTTGTGTCTATTTTTCGTGTTTAATTTTGTCTTCTTTTAAAGACAGAAGTCATCTTGTGCACATTCTGTACGACGTGGTTGGGCATGTAGCACGGGGCATTGACCCATGTCTTGAGTAGGCCTAAGGCCGAGAAGCACTGCCAGATCTCGATGCATTATTTACTTCCTCTTGCTATCCTCACAGCTGAATGGTGTATGTGTGCACGTTGGTTTGAGTACTGTGATCCAGAGGAACCTTTTTCACTCCGGGACTATTTGTCTAAAGTTGCGTCGAAACTGCTAATTTTCTGTTATTATGATGTTTCGTCACGCGTTGAAGTCTGGCCAAATATATATACATAGATATCTGACATTTACTTACGACAACTGAGCATTGTTTATTGCAAGAGTCGGATAGTTGTATCATTTTAAGCTGAACGTAATACAATTTGATTCATATTTGTTTACCTTTGCTTGAAACCCTTAAGACAATGCATTTCTTAGACAGAATCGTCCAAAAGGAACACACAAAAGCGTACAAAATAATGCACAATGTTTATTAAGTAAATATTTTGTGTAGTTTACTATATTTTTATCTGATTGTCTGTGTATGGAGTATGCAATGCATATAGAACGTCATAATTTATTAATGCTTAGTAGAATATATTAAACTCTGAAATCTAAAACAGCATATTACCGTCCTTTAATACCTGTTGATGGTATAGTCATATTATTTCTTTTGTACATGTTATTTACCGTCCTTTTATACCTGTTGATGGTATAGTCACATTATTTCTTTTGTACATGTCATTCTTTCTGTTTGTGTCTTGGGTCTCTCAATATAGTGCACAGCCTAATACAAATCATTCTTTAGGTGTAACTAAATTTTTATACATCTGTGACACGAACGATATACGGTTTGTTACTGTGCTGTGATGTGCTTGTGCCTGACCGAGTAATTATACAGTAGCTAGAGAATCACGTTCATGTGATTTGGCTTGCGCGGAAGCGGTAACGTCGTGCTTCAGACGCCTGAGCACTGTCGGCCAGCGATTTCCAAGGAAGACGCTCGCGACCCATCAGTATATCACCCAAAATACTTGGTCAGTTGGGGAAAGCAAATTAATTTTTACATTTCTTCTTTTACAAAACGAAGGCAGATTATGAAGACGATCAACCGACCTCGGCCTCCTGTCTCGGTGAATATTTCCCACAAAGTGATGCGGGAAAACATTGAACCGCAAACTAAAACTCCCTGAAAAATGATCATAAATGTGTGTTTCCACATAAAGCCAGGACTTTTTGTTAACTGATAAAGAGTGTGTATACAATATGATTTGAAACTGATACTTAATCTCTTAAATTAGATCCAGATGCATTGTCTATATGTGTACAGATAGACTACATAGATCTTGTCGATATTACGTGTCGTGCTAACAGAAAAACTGAATAACGATATGGGTTAATTATGTTTTTTACTCACGATATTAATAATAATTTTTAATATTACTGTACACCATCTTTAATCTCATTATTTCCATTCCTAAGACATTATTATTGCTAGTTTCGTGTTGTCACGACATTACAGAACACGCTACGCGTTTCTCGGCTATTCCAGTGGAATCCGGCAGTAATGTGTGTATGCGTACATATTGCTGCTACTTTGAGATGAAGGACAATTACGTGACACTCGTCATGCGTCCGCAACGAGACTTTTCCAGACCATACCGGTCCGCGCGCGCTGTGTTCAAGGCCGCAATCAATTACGCTCTAGTGTTTTCTAGTAGACGCGTAGTATGGAATATGCTGGAATCTCAGCGGGGTATAAATACAAGACTTCAGGGCCCTTAGTTAGCTTTAATGGCGATTTATTCGAGTGCGGTTCGTATTATTGTGGCCAAGTGTTATGTGTTTCATAATTGTGTGAGACTCGTTGACATTATTATTGCGTGTGAACAATTTTTATTTGTTTTGATTTAAGAGACTATCTTGTTGATTAGAAACAGTTTAATTGTGATAAAGCTGGTAATTAGTTACTTAATTGGTGTCTTGTACTTTGTTTTCCACCGTACCGTACGACGATCAGTGAGACCGTCGTAAGAGTATGTTATTATTTCCTTATTGTTGAATCGCTATTACATGAAACAAAAGTCTGCCTACACACAATTGTTTACTGTTCTGTAAATAGACGTGTGTTATATGGGTCGCGAGTAAACTTTCAAAGCCGGAGAGTGCCATGTCGTTGGCACTTAGTTTACGCTGGTACAGACTACCGGGAATCAATTACTGCTTTACAGGGATAAAAAGAGTCACTGTGATAAATTTGCGACATTAAATTACTGCTTTATGAAAGGTGAACGATTAATCAAAAACAGACTTCAGCTCTAGAATTTTTGCATGCACCAAAACCTGGTCGCATT
Organism: Magicicada septendecula; assembly: GCA_034769895.1. Classification (NCBI taxonomy): domain Eukaryota; kingdom Metazoa; phylum Arthropoda; class Insecta; order Hemiptera; family Cicadidae; genus Magicicada; species Magicicada septendecula. Next base: position 804,672,728 of record CM068368.1, on the reverse strand, counting down.
AACGTCTGAACTGTTACCGATTTATTTAGTTATGTGACACTAACTGTAATCAATCATTGTTTTGTTTATTCTTTGTACACCGCGTTCGACTTGATAACTCTTATATAAATTTAATTTTCGAAAAAAAAACATCTATGCTGGGAATTGTTGTGGATATACTTTCAAGTTTGTGTTACTGTATTTATAGTTCTGGTGTATATCTGTGATTACTATCTTTTGACATACAAATAACTCTCCTTTCAGAAACTCTCCTAAAGAACTTAGCTTCTTGATTTGAGAACGTTATATGTTATATGTTACATGTTATATGTTATATATTATGTTATATGTTTTATGTTGTACGTTGTATGTTATATTTTATACAATATAAGTTATATGTTACGCGTTATATGTAAAAAAACTTTATACGTTATATGTTATACGTTATATACTTTATACGTTATATGTTATATACTTTATACGTTATACGTTATATGTTGTATGTTATATGTTATGTTATATGTTGGGCAAACGTTTTCCATCACAGTGAAAGTTTATTATACATATAATAAACTTATTAAGCAGTAGAGTTACCTTCAAAACTATCTCAGAAGTTATTTTAGAAATTATTTTTGAAGTTATTTTAGTAACATGTTAATTAGTACATACATAATATAATTTACATGTTTTTGTACTTTTCACATATTTCATCCTATGTTATGTGATTGGACCAGTGGCTTAGTGAGCTTTCTTTAAAAAAAATTACGTTTTTTCATTAATAAAGTTGTGTTAGTGGTTATAATCAAAAACGAAAATAAAAATGTTGCACACTAATATAGAAAAATTATTCAGATTAGCGCTTTCAAGCTTCACAGCTCATCACTAGATGGAAATATCTCCGATTACATGATGAGCGGAGATAAAACATATTTCCGATCTGATGATGAGCTGTCAAGATTGAACGCGCTAATCGGAATATTTTTTCTATAGTGGTGTGCAACATTGTTATTTCTATTTGTAAAAATAGCTTTGTACATGGAAACAAAATATGGCAGTTAGTGATGGCAGTGATTGTGACTTTAAATCGGATGCGGCCGAAGGCAGAAGGTCGTTGTAAAGCGAAATTATGAAGGTGAATCAATACCTTTCCACTTTAAAAGTCACAGAATATTACTACATTTACTTGGTTTATATCACGACAGACTCTCAGAAAAATTTATAAAGTGGCCTATAGTAATAAAGTACACACGTTAGTAATAATAGTAGTTTCCATATTATAATTATTACATAATGTAATAATATTATATTTCATCTTGTTTTGGTAGGTACTTCACAATGTTTCTTGCATGATTTGAACATTATAGACTAATACACATTTCGATTCCAAGTAATTTTTACTTATTTTTTCGACCGCAATATCGTTATATTTCAACCTGGCGCATGTTTCACAGAACATATCTGTTTGTTGAAATGCAACGATAAAAACTAAACAAAATATAAATTCAGTCGTATTTATTATATATTGTAATATTCATATATATATTACATTTAATATTTATAATTATAAATATTAAATGCATTATATTCATCAAGAAACGGACAGTAGCAGAAAGTGACTATATATATATATATATATATATTGTAACGAAACAAAATGTTACAAAAAAATAGTAAATAATAGTGAAATCCGATCCAGAGAGGAACCAAGAAATAGTAATTGATAGCAAATTAAAGGAAACCTAGTTGGTTTGACTTATTTAATATTATCAAGAAACCCAGAAATAACCCAGTAGAATAGGGCAGTAAATAAACCAAAATTAAATAAATAAACCTAGTAGGCCTAAATAATCAAATTACCCTGAAACACAACTAAACCTAATAAAGAGTACCTAATCATAAATTAAAATTGTATTAACAAAATTGTATCGACATATTTTAAGGATAGAAAAAGGGTCACAAACCTTACAGTTATATGAGTGACATAATATAAATAGTGACACAGACTACTGTTAAACAGTGTTAATTATTTTTGTATGAAAGGTGTTTTATTGTTATTATTAGACAGAATTTTAGTTTATCATACAGACAATAGTTTAGCAGTATAAATAAACTAAAACTGTCAAAAACAATTATTATTATTAAGAGTTTTGTTGTATGTTATAAGATTTTATGTCACCAGTTAATTTATGTAAATATATTTATCTCAGGTAGTCAAAGTAGAAATTACAATCAACCATAACAAATTGTTCCACCACATATCATAGAAATTTAAATTAATAAGGTTTTACAGTTATAAACTGAGGCATGTTTAGTATCAAATTGTTTATAATTATCTAATTAATAATTGTATAAACATTGCATATATAATTAGAGTATAATAATAAAATTATCTATTAAAGGTAATTTATAAAATATAAAGTAGGTAATGGGTGTTGATCCTATAACATTTAACCTGTACATAAATGACCAATCAAAATTTAAGAAATTTGCATGAGTTCTATGACTGAAAAAGAAGAAATAACACTTAATTGTTAATTGTGATGGAAAACAGTTGAATAGTGCGTGTTTAGATGTAATTAAAAAAATATAAAAATAGATAACCCGTTTGTGAAAGAAGATCTGAAAGACCATCATCGAAGATAATAATCCTTCCACTACAATTTTCAGGAACAAGTAATACACACAATCAAGAAAAATTTCAGAATAAACCAGAAAACCTTCAGAATATCGTCTAGATGTGTAAAGTATAATTTGACAATATTTTTATCCAACAAGGAACAACCACTAGACAATATAACAATTTACACTAACACTAATCACTAGTAAACATTTTAAAGTGCAACCAAATTCAATACCTAAGCGAACAGTGATTACAAGGAAAACATTTATTGTACACATTAATAAACTACATTATTTTCTGAGACGGACAAATAGTCATGATGTTGACGTTACTCTAACCTACATGCTTTTACGAAGCGTATTGAATATCGTCAAAACTTGTATGTAACTTAATATATAATTTTTGTAATTTTTTAGATTATAAGTAATATATTGTTTGTAAAGGTACTCTCTATTATTAATTAACATGTAAAGGAACTTTTCGTAGCAGCCACAAGAATTCCCACGAAATATATTAACATTATTTAATTAGTAAATCCTGAGATAAATATCGATTGTGACAACCGTATGTATCGAATGGAATTTTCCGATAATTTGAACTTATATTACAGAGATTAAACCATTATGTTATTAAATCATATCCATGCGTTATTATTTCAGGAACGTAATATGTTATCAGCATTTATTTTATAATTAACAAGGATAAAAAGAATTCGGGGAGTCATTTGAAGTACGCATCTGCAAAAACCAAGATTAACCTCAAATAATAGGTTAAAGCCTAATATCGAAGGTGACTTGAAAATTGTTTGGGATGACTCGACCGCTATTTTTGAATTGATTTTTGGAGTTCTAACTACTGAACTGGAATAATTATAATTCTGATTCAGAAACCAAGGCAGAATAATTCAATTCTTTTACTTATATATTTAAATCACATTCGTAAATACACAACATAAATATTCCACGAGCAATTGGTACACTAATTACAACTATTTATTACAAATTAACATATACAAGGAATAACACGGGCAAATTATAATACCATTAAGATACTACGGGTACACGAGGAGTATTATAAATTGGCGCACCAACTAGTGAGGCTGATATTAGGGAATATTAGGTGAAGAAATTGAAACAAGCAAATTAATTTCCTAATTTTTAGCTGGCGACTGCTATTAAGTTCCAAAAAATAATAAAGATGCATAAAAGGGCGTCGTCACTGCGACGGACGAATGAGGCAGAGAAAGAAGTCAGGATGGAAGAGAAAGAAGTAACATCTGTGGAGGATGTGGAGACGGTAGCGAGAAAGGAAGATAGGGGGGACCCGAATGTTATAAAATTAATGGAGTTAATGAATAGTATGAGTGAAAAAATGGACAGAAATAAGGAAGAAATGAATGACAATTTTAAGAAGCAGAAGGAAGAAATGAAGGAAGATTTGAAGAGCATCAAGGAAGAATTCAGTGAAAACTCAAAGAAACAAAATGAAATTTTGAGTCAAAACTTATTAAAACAAATGGAGGAAAAATTTGATAGCATCAAGGAAGATAACAGGCAAACAAACGAGAAAATAGGCGGTATGAAGGAAGAGATTAACAAGAACTCAAGGATACAAAATGAGAATTTGAAGGAAAATTTAATAAAACAAGTGAATGAGAGGATGGACAGTACAAACGAGAAAACAGACAGTATTAACAGGGATACAGATGAAAATAATAAAATAATGAATGACAAAATAGACAGCATTAAGGAAAGCAATTAAGACAAACCAATGAAAAAATTGATAGTATTAAAGAAAGTACTAATGAAACCTTAAGGCAAACTATAAGTGACAATAATAACCAAATGAAGGAAGAGTTCAGACAAATCAATGAAGAGAATTTAAGAAGAATTAATGGTAGAATTGAACAGGTCAATGATACAATTAACCAGAAGATGGACAAAATCGATGAGGAAAGGAAGCAAGAAACAGCTGACATTAATGAGAGATTAAGAAAGCTAACGAAACCATTATACAAAATAAAGCAGTGATAAATACCAGAATAGACCAGGTCCAAGAAAATAGTCGTATTCAAATAGAAGGAATACAAAAGGAACAAGAAAATTTAGGGAATTTACAGAAACAAACCGGAGGAAGGTGTGACAATATTAACACTACGGTGAACAATTTAACTGGTCAAGTACGCCAAAATCAAGAAGAAATTGAGTTAATTAGAACCAGACCAAATAATATTACTCATGTTTCCACAAATGAAACCAGATAAGGGATTAATTTCAAAAATTATCGTAGAAACCCCATGGAATTCCTGGCCAGAATAGAGGAACATTTTCATAAACATCGAATAACTATCTGGAGCTCGATTAGAGAGATGTTGGATGAGCATTTTAGGGAGATTACGGACAACTGGTGGACAGCAACCAGGAATGAGATAATGGACTACGCTCAATTTAAAAAACTGTTTAAAGAAAAATATTGGTCCGAAGCTATACAAAATATTACAAGTGACAACATTTGTCAGGGAAGATATGATGGAAATAGAGGGACATCTCCAACTACTTACTTCTGGGGAAAGGTGTGTTTGGCGAGACATCTAGAGCCAAGAATACCAGAAGAATCCCTAGTAACTAAAATGGCATACCATTATGACACAGGAATTGCCAGAGCACGCCTGGGAAGCCAGATTAAAACGGTCCACGCAATGGCTGACTTATTAGAAAATTATGAACACGAGGGTTACTATAAAGGAAGCAGACAACGAACTGATCAGTGCGGTTCAAGAAATAATAACCATGGTATGAATCCTAATCACTATAATAACATGAATAACCGGAATAGTTATAACTTTAATGGTAACGATCGTAGTTCCAACCAACATTTTACTCCAAATAATAACCAACCAACAAACTTCAATCGAAATCTAATTAACAATAACAGTAACAACAGGCCCAATCAAAATTACCATCCGGGTAATAGAATTAATAATAATTATAATAACTACCGAACAAACCAAAATTATAATAATTTTAGAAATAACTCAGGAGTTAATACCAATAATAATAACCAGGGTAATTATAATAATAATCGTCCGTACAGACCAAGAATAAATTATATTAATGCAGAAGGAGGGGATTACTGGAGATACCATCAACCTCGGAGGAACAGTTTTAATAACAGTTATGATCAAAGAGGAAATCCCAGAGGGATCAGTCACCATTATAACCGAGTAAGAAGTAGAAGCCAGGAGGGCTTCCGTGAATCAAGGGGAAGTGAACAATTAGACAACCGAGAGGTTGAACAACCAGGAACCAGCACACCATTCCAGGCAAATCAACAGTCATGCCCGGAAAATAATCATGATAGCCTTAATTTAAAGGGAGTGAGGCAGTAATAAACCCTCGCGACCCCTTACTGCTACTAACTACTGAGGTACAAAAACCACCAAATTCAAAAACATAGTAATAACAAATTACTACCAACTAATTATGAAAAACTAATTATGGAAAATAAAATAATTTTGAGGTACAAAAACCACCAAATTCAAAAATATAGTAATAACAAATTACTACCAACTAATTATGAAAAACTAATTATGGAAAATAAATGAATTTTGAAGTACAAAAACCACCAAATTCAAAAATATAGTAAGAACCACTTACTACCAACTAATTATGAAAAACTAATTATGGAAAATAAAAGAATTTTGAGGTACAAAAACCACCAAATTCAAAAATATAGTAAGAACCATTTACTACCAACTAATTATGAAAAGCTAATTATGGAAAATAAAAGAATTTTGAAGTATAACAATAACCAAAGTTTAAGGACGGATAGTCAAAATCTTACTATTGTTTACAATTATTATTTGAAAAATCTTCGAGAAGAACTGTTGGAGGAAACGGTGACAAGTAGAATCAACCAGCATAATGAAATTTTATACATAACCGCTCAAATTGAAGGAATTCCTACACGAACAATGATAGATACTGGTGCAAATGTATTACTTATTAACGACGCTGAACTGGAGAGAATACAGAAACAAAGTAAAAATATAATACCTACCTTACCTGTCAATAATGTTATTTTAATAGGTGCCACTGGGCGTCAAAATAAAACAGTGAGAAAACAAGTGTCATTGGAAATAGAAAGCAAAGGTGTTACAATTAATATTATATGTTTGGTCGCAATCGGCCTACCATTCGAATTATTAATCGGATGCGATATGCTGAGGAAATATTCAGCCATTATTGATTTGAGCAAGGAGAAGGTGTCCTTGAACTCAGAAGGTGTCATGTGGACGGCAGAGTTAATAGGAAGCGATGGTGCCCCTCTGAACCGTACCCATCACCAAGTTAGGGAATTAAATTTTTTAAAGAATGACACCCAATGCAGAAAAATAATCTATAATATGACAAATGAAGACCTGTGGAACAGTAAATTACAGGAGATAAGAGAGTTTAGACACCAAGGCACAAATAATTTGACAGTAAAACAAGTAGAAGATCTCATTATAATATATAAGAAGTATAAACATGTATTTTCAGAAAAACCAGGAAAAGTAAAAAACTATCAGTGTAGAATACAATTTAAAGAACCAGCAGAATTCCACAGAAAATCCTATCCTATACCATATTCATTGAAGGAGGCGGTTAGAGCTGAAATTAATAAAATGTTGTTAAATTATATAATTGAGCATAGCCAATCACAATATACTAGCCCAATAGTAGCAATTCAGAAGATTATAATCAACAATCCATGAAAAAATATCACGAGGAAGAAAAGGAAAAATAACATAAGTAATTATGTCCTCACACCTAATGAAGTGTTCAGAAATAATTACTTCTGAAGGGAGGCAATTTGTAACGAAACAAAATGTTACAAAAAGAATAGTAAATAATAGTGAAATCCGATCCAGAGAGGAACCAAGAAATAATAATTGACAGCAAATTAAAGGAAACCTAGTTGGTTTGACTTATTTAATATTATCAAGAAACCCAGAAATAACCCAGTAGAATAGGGCAGTAAATAAACCAAAATAAATAAATAAACCTAGTAGGCCTAAATAATCAAATTACCCTGAAACACAACTAAACCTAATAATGAGTACCTATTCACAAAATAAAATTTGTATTAATTAAAATCATATAGGCCTATAATAAGGATAGAAAAAGGGACACAAACCTTTACAGTGATGAGGATGATATAATAATAAATAGTGGCACAAACTATAGTTAAACAGTGTGCTATTTGTTATTTATAAAAAGTGTTTTAGTAATATCATACAGACAATAGTTTAAAAGTATGAAATAATTAAAGTTGTCAAAAACAATTATTATTATTAAGAGTTTTGTTGTACGTTATAAGATTTTATGTCACCAGTTAATTTATGTAAATATATTTATCTCAGGTAGTCAAAGTAGAAATTACAATCAACCATAACAAATTGTTCCACCACATATCATAGAAATTCAAATTAATAAGGTTTTACAGTTATAAACTGAGGCATGTTTAGTATCAAATTGTTTATAATTATATAATTAATCATCATGTAAAATTTGCATGTATCATTAGAGTATAATAATAAAATTATCTATTAAAGGTAATTTATAAAAATGTAAAGTATTTAATGGGAATCGATCATATAACATTTAACCTGTACATAAATGGCCAATCAAAATTTAAGAAGTTTGTATGAGTTCGGTGACTAAAAAAGAAGAAATAACACTTAATTGTTAATTGTGATGAAGAACAGTTGAATAGTGCGTGTCGAGATGTAATTAAAATAAAAATATAAAAATTGTTAACCCGTTTGTGAAAGAAGATCTGAATGACCACCATCGAAGATAAATAATCCCTCCACTACAATCATTTCATGAACCAGTAATACACACAATCAAAAAATTATCCAGAATAAACCAGAAAACCTTCAGCAATATCGTCAAGATGTGTAAAGTATAATTTGACAATATTTTTATCCAACAAGGAACAACCACTAGACAATATACCAATTTACACTAACACCAATCACTAGTAAACATTTTAAAGTGAAAACAAATGCAATATCTGAACGAAACAGTGATTACAAGGAAAACATTTATTGTACACATTAATAAACTTCATTATTTTCTGAGACGGACAATGGTAGCCATGATGTTGATGTCACTCTAACCTACATGCTTTTTACGAAGCATTGAATCTCGTCAAACTTGTATGTTACTTAATACATAATTTTTGTAATTTTTTAGATTATAAGTAATAGATTGTTTGTAAAGGTACTCAATATTATTAATTATCATGTAAAGGAACTTTTCGTAGCAGCCACAAGAATTCCCACGAAATATATTAACATTATTTAACCAAGGCAGAATAATTCAATTCTTTTACTTATATATTTAAATCACATTCGTAAATACACAACATAAATATTCCACGATCAACTGGTACACTAATTACAACTATTTATTACAAATTAACATATACAAGGAATAACACGGGCAAATTATAATACCATTAAGATACAACGGGTACACGAGGAGTATTATAATATATATAAATTGATACAGCGATAGTAATAAAATAAGATTATCCACCGAAACCGAAATTCTATGAACAATCGGAGAGCTATCAGAAATGTACATTGTATGCCGTAAAAGAAAATGAAATTTTTATGAACAGATTAAAACTCGTGTCATACGGGTCTTTACATACGGTCATCTCTCCTACTGGAGTCGTTGAAGTGCGCTCGTAAATCTTCAGTAAGTGCGAAAAATACTCATCAGGTCTGAAGAAATAATGTCGACCTGATGTTACGTTCTTTTTATTTTCAGAGATTCCATCACAAATTACTGCTAAAAAGACAAAGAATTAATCTGCGAAATTGTCTGGATTCAATTAAACGTCTCGGAGAAAAGGCTGGAAAACCCGCATCGTTCTTCGTATCACTATTACGCTCTTTCACTATCGCGTTTCACTCGCATCAAACCGCGTCGTTCACTATTACACTATTCTGTTTAAAAGTTGAATTTTGCTTAAAGTGGAAGGACTTGTGATGGCAGACGTAGTGAAAGAAAATACACACAATGAACCATGGTATCCGAAATTCGTTTCAGGGCTTTTTCCAAAAACAGGAAATTTAAATTCACTTGAGCAGACACGAATTCATTAGTTATATATAAACACAAAACAAAAAATTAGTGCAGTAAGTTTTTAACACTGTGGGAAAAATCAACCGTATTTTTAGAATCAAGGTACGTCGAGACACAAAATTAAAGTCTTACAAATTTATGGCTGTCCCTGTCCCTGTACTCCCCTATGAGAGTGAATTATGGACAACAACCAAGAAATAACACAGTAAAATACAAGCCTCGAAAACAGCATTCTCAAGAGGTGTTATAAGGTGTTATAAGCTTGACCGTGTAAAGAATGAGGCTATAAGAGAAGAGCTATAAGTTTTTAGCTTGAATGAAAAATTAAAAGATTTAAAAGAACGGTGGAAAGAACACTTTTAAAAAGATGTCAGATTTTAGACTGGTCAAACAAGTCTGAAAATACAAAGTTATAGATACAGGTGTGTGAGTAGACGCAGGAAGAGGTGGCTGGAGGATCTTTGGAGACGGAACAGACAGCACCTTGACTATGCCGTGTTGTGAAGATGATGAGAATATGGGCGGCAGTGAACAATACACTTCTTTCATAAATTAACTGGTTTGATTTGAACCTTGATGTTATCTAAATTCTAAAATCTAAAAATCTAAATTCTATCTAAAATCTAAAAACCTAAATTCGTTAGGATTTATTGTCGACTATAAAACACTATAATCGTAAATAAAAAATAATCTGTTATCTTAAATTAGGAGGCTTCTGTTTTGATTGCATTAATAATTAAAATTATAATTATTGCTTAAACTTCAAACAATTTCTTATATTTAAACTATTACTAAGTCTGTGTGTCTGAATTAATACAAAAGTGTGGTTATAATTATTTAAATTATTATCCGTTCTGTAAGGCCTTTGCCGCAGTGCTGTGGTTGACTGAGGTACATTTTGTCAGCATTTTCCAAGACATTTCACTGGAGATGGCCTCCATAGGTGTGGCCGACACGCCTGATTACGCTATTGACATTAATCAGCATGAACTTTCAGAAGACCACGGCCTTAGAGCCTGGATGATAATTTAAATAATTATGAGTCCGGCCTAATTATGAGAACGCCTAATAAACTATAGTGCTGTATTAGAAAGAGTGAAAAACTTTTTACTTGTGATTTGTTAATACAGTCATTTGTGCCTATAAAAATAGTACTTACTATTCGTTTTAACAGGCTTTTTCAGTATCACCAGCGTTAATGTTTACGCATTGCATACGGGACAAATGTTTGTACGTTTCTCTCCATAATAAAACATGGCTATAACTCCTATTACTCTAATACAATTTTTGCTATTTTTTTTAAATTTTTGCGTAATTATTAAAACGATATGAAAACACAAATGATAAACACGCATATAATTGTATGTCTAATCACATTTGTGATAACCTACTATGCAGACACAAGGACACACCAAGACGGTATTCTTTCTGAAGTAATAATAATTCAAACGTAAAGACAGTACGGGTTATTTATTCCGTGTGATTCATATTTTAGAGCTTATAGGCCTTCGATTAACCATATACAGTACACGAAAACACTGTTTAGATCAGCTGTCGATGGGGTTCGAAATTTCAAAATCGTTTGTCAATTTTTACCGCAAATATATTTAAAATCTGCGCTAAAGTCTAACATGTTAAGAATCGCTGATCGATCGAAGCCGTTCCAGAAACTACAGGCCTATACCCAAATCTGTATTCACTACATATATTGTATTCACAACCACAACCATGAAACTATTCGTGTTTGACGTTTGTTCAAGTACAGTTTTCCGTGGAAAATTATAATTTTCATTATAATATCTTTTGTAGTCAGTGGCAGCGGCGTGAAGGGTCTCAAAAGCGCTTACTAAAGAATAAGCCGCGCGGTTGCTAGGTTACCGATGTACGTAGTACAGCCGGGGCTTACACGGTATTGGTGGCTTTCAGGATCACAGTTTATTCCCTTAGGTTTAGCGGATTCCCTTTGGTATACAGTTGATTGTATTTTGAATAATAGGAAAACCGTACGTAAATTTACTCATTATATGGCAGGAAAACAACGCATTGATTTGAACGTTTGGAGAACTTTGTTAACAAAACACAGGTTGGACAACGCTTAATTATGAATATGTCTTGAGGTATTGTAGTGGTACGTGAATAAATAATATTAATAGTACCACCAAATGCCTGTAATCGTGTGTTTTACTTACAGGTAGACTATTTTGTGCTCGTTAATTTGGATCGTGCTAAAACAACTTTCTGAGTTGTGCATAAAAAGTTTACCTGTCTACACGTGAACTCGACAATAGCTAATGTTATCAGTAATGGTAAATGTTTTAAAACGGATGTTATATGAAAAATTGTAGCGAACTGAAATTCAAATGAGCGTACGCGTTGAATATTTTAGTAAGTGATCATTGTGCGTGTGTTTTTTTTTGTTTGCTTGTTGGAGGAGGGAACTGCTTTTTAATGACTCGTCGCGAAGCCCATGTCGCATCGTTCTAATTCCAAATTAATAGCAAAGCTTTTCAGACTCGGTGTTTTTAATTTAGCAGAATTTCGTTCATTGTAAATACTTTCTAATTCCTACCTGATGCCGTATGAAACGAATCACCGCGGAAAATTTTATTAAGTTTAGTTCGTAGTGAGTAATTGAATTTTAAAAACTTAAAAATATGCACACACATACACACACACACACACACACACACACACACACACACACACACACACATTTCCTGCTATAGTCATTTTCTTGATATGTACGTTATTCAATATTTTCTTCTAGTTTTCAATCAAGATATATTGTTTTCCTTACTTGGAGCATGTTACAGCCATCAAATAGTTTGCCCATCCTCACCCATCTTAGTTTTTACGTTTTGTGGAATACTTGTGTCCAGGTTGGTTATTGCTATGGCTTCTTGTTGGCTTTTGTAGATTATACACTTGACACTGTACTGTAAACACTCAAACAACACGTAAACGCTACACCCACACACAATAATAGGCCTACCAAGTAAACAACCAGAAGCCATAACAACAATCAATCTGGACTAAGTATTGGCCAACCTGAGATGGTCGAGGGTGGCCAAACTATTTGATGTCCATAACATGTCCCAAATAAGAAAACAATATATCTTGATTAAAAAATTACTAGTAAATTATATATATATATATATATATATATATATATATATATATATATATATATATATTGTAACGGTACATAACCCAGTCCCAATAAATGATAACTCTTATACTACCATAAAGGTCAGAAATGGGTAAACTATAACGAGCTAAAAATTAAGTTGTATCACTAAACATTATAAACAACATCGAAGTGATATACAGTGATAAGTGAGTTATAGTGCACCCAATGAGGTAATAAGTGAAGGTAAAGGGAACTTTTTACAGAATTGTGCTGTAGATGTGAGCATTATAGACTATAATAGTGGACTATAATGTTACCAACTAATTATGTATTTTGTTTAGTTATTGTAGGATTTATATTGTGTAGTACCTATGTTAATTTTATATTTTATAAAATAATTGTTTTATTGTATAAGATAACCCAGGGTTTTTTTAAAAAAATAAAAGATTTAAATATCAGATGATAATAAAAATTAAAATAATACTGTATGAGGGAAATGGCAGAAGAAAATAGTTCAGTGTAAGAATACTATAAGAGGTTAATAAATAATATATAAATTCATTTAAAGTTAATAAAAATATTAAATACTTATATCCAAAGTTATAAGAAAATAAACAGAGAACTATTATGTAAATCAAATTGGGAAAGAAACCAAAATTAAAAAGAATTATTTTTCTGTAAATCAAAAATAAATTTATAATAATTACAAACTGCCTATATACTAAAAAGTAAATAGCAGCACCAATAAAAAATGACATAAAAATTATGGGTTACTAAGAGTAACAAAATAACAAGTATTGTTTAATCGAATTTGAAATTGAAACCTGTCCGGTTGACAAAATGATGAGACAAAAATTTTATTAAAATATCCTTTAGAAATCTTTGAACAGCACCAAATTGTTACCAAATTTAAATAACAGTATGAACATTATGTAGTACTACCTTAGTTATCAAAGTTAACTTGCTATACTCCATAATAAAAGTGAAAAAAAAAACATTTTGGACGATCAGGCCTAGCTTCGCTGTGTTTCGAGTTTTGACGAGATAGTATTTGACGGACGGGTATGAAATTGCAACAACTACGAACACCACCTGAGAAACCGCTTCACCCAAGTAAGAACTTCGAGAAGAGAGGTAATATAAACATTTCTTTTAATATTTAACGAAGAAAACTCAAACTGAATGGTCGTGCAGTACAGAAACGATTAAAGTGTAATCACATGTTTTAATAAAAACAAACGCAATCTGCTCTCTTACGGTCAAATCCGGAACTACGTACTAAGCGAAATAAACAAATTTTTGAAGTTTTTTTTTCTATATTTGTAAAGCGTAGTACAATTATCCATTTCTGACCATCTCATAACAAAAAGGACTTACCCTTAACCCTGGGGAAATAACTAAAAGAATTATATGTTGATTGATGTTTAAATAAAAGATAAAATTGTAAAATCGCTCAAAACTGTATATTTTTTATGACAATTCCATGTTACTCAATGAAGTCGGTATCATGTACTAGTTAATGAAAATATCGATTGTAATATTTGTATTTTGGCGGAAGGGAAAACCAATAATATAAACAATAAATATTATTGAGAAAATGATATTGAATAATAAAATGTGTTTCCTTTATTGTAGTGGGTAGTTGTAGTAGGTTTCAGAAAGATTAAGAAGAGGACGATCAACCAGGTCGTATTCAGCAACAGTGTAGTTTGGTTAACCCATATTTGGAGACTAATGTCAAAATCAGCTGATTCAATTCACGGCAGATATTTGAAAATTTAGAAATCGTCTAATCCGAGGGTAAACCAACGGTACTTGCTCTCTCTTCAAAAGAAGGCTAAACAACTTCCCTACTTGACCCAAATCACACACACTCGATTTCGGCTTTGTTTGGGTAACATTACCACCAACTTTATTTAAACTTCAGTCTTTATAGTTCATAAGTGGCGATTGCTAAGAGGTGTTCTGACCGATCCGAGACTGTAAAAAAAAAAACGGACGTCACACTCACACCTAAAATAGGCGGTACGTTACAGAATTGGCGCTTACAACAGTGCGTCTTAATTAAATAAGACGAGCACTCAATAGGCCGCATACAAAAACATCTCGGAAGGTACATACTCTAAAACCCGCTACGTTACAGATTGGCGAACCCAACATTGGGGCTTGAATAAGACGGACGTTTCGCTAAAGAACCGCCACGTTACAAATTGACGCTAACAACGTGGGGCAAATAAAACAAAGTTTCCATTAAGTAAACTACTATTTAAGGATCGGAGAGACACACTCTAACCGCTACGTTACAATATATATATATTGTAATATTACATATCTTCACCATAAAGTTAACAACAAAAAATAAAGAATGAAACACTCATAAACTAACATCAGAACACCTAAGATAGGAATGATAAATGAATAACTGTGTACAAAGTATTATATAAGGTTCAAGAACTAAATAAAACAATTAATATAATTAACTCAACAAACGAAGGATAATAAATAGTGATAAAGAAGAAAATATAGAAGACAACACAATAATGTGATTAACCAAATGACCCAATAGATGTGGTAAGTGAGAGGATGAAACTAACGTATAATGACATTCAGTATTAACAAGAGACTGTAGAGAATATAAATCAACACAAGCAAGGTAACAAACACAGGAGAAGTAACAAATATGTCAGATAATGTGCCTAGTATATGTATTAATAGAGAATGAAACTAACAAAAGAAGGAACCTACAGGAATAAGAAACAGCCAAGAGACACAGACATAGACAAACTATTACCAAAGACAAACCACGACAAAAACTCTTTATTCTAATAAAAGAATATGATTAAATAAACAAATCAAAACATTGAAAGAAAATAATGAATGATAAGAATGAATTAATTATATTAGTAAGAACAGTATACCATGCGTGCTTTTAATACAGGCAAATCCAAGTAAATTAACTAAAAGAGAACATAGTAATCACCTGTAGACAGGTAGAAATCATAAAGAAATAATAAATAATAATTAAAAAGAGTAAAAGTGTCAAATAATAATCTGTAAAACATTGAAACAGAAGGCTAAAACATAGACCATTGTTGTCCGACAAGGGGGGTCCCAGGTAACCTCAACTCGGTTACAGATCAGCTTGTAATTAGCATAAATTAAGACCAAAACGATGTAAACTAGTGTAAGTTATAAAATAATGAAAGTAGACATTATAAAGACGAACCTAGTGATACACTTTTATTAATTAAAAGTGTATGTGTGGTGTTTAATGCAAATACACAGACTGAAATTGGACAGAAAGATGTACACATTAAACACACTCAGAATTTCTATAATGTTGTAAACCAGGAAGAACAATGACATAGATGTGCAATATAATATGTATTACCACTATTATAGTATACAATGTTTATAATGAAAAGCTAATTTAACCAGAATTAAAGGAAATTGAGGTAACTGTCTGACCACATTAGATGAAGGAAGTATTAGTGAATTATTATCAATATCACATGTAATTATAAGAGAACAACCATTGCAAAACAACCTTCAAACTGTAAAGACAATTTAGACTGAAAGGAACCACATAAAATGGGTATATCATTAATTCAGAATTAAATCATAATGACACATGGCATACTAAGAGTATGAACGATAAATGAGACTAAAAACAAGTAAGTAATTGTAATTTTATTCTAATGAAAACAAAGCTGTCCAGAAGTTGTAATGGACATCTTAGAATATCTGTATCACTGTAAAAAAGTGGACAGAACAAAATATGACAATAAATAAAGTAACTCAAGCTGACCATGCTCTAGGCCATAGAAAACATGGGCCAAATATAGTAATTTTATTAATTTTAGACAATCATTGTACTAGATATTGTCATAAATTAACTTCAAAGGAACCATATGATGGAATGTAATCATCATTTGGTCAATTTTAGTAATTAATCATGTAAAACAATAAGAAATATATAATAGTCATAAGTAAGGAATTAACTTTCTTATTATTAAACTCACACATTAATTTCAATAATGTTGTAAACCAGGAAGAACAATGACATAGATGTGCAATATAATATGTATTACCACTATTATAGTGTACAATGTTTATAATGAAAAGCTAATTTAACCAGAATTAAAGGAAATTGAGGTAACTGTCTGACCACATTAGATGCAGGAAGTATTAGTGAATTATTATCAATATCACATATAATTATAAGAGAACAACCATTGCAAAACAACCTTCAAACTGTAAAGACAATTTACACTGAAAGGAACCACATAAAATTGGTATATCATTAATTCAGAATTAAATCATAATGACACATGGCATACTAAGAGTATGAACGATAAATGAGACTAAAAACAAGTAAGTAATTGTAATTTTATTCTAATGAAAACAAAGCTGTCCAGAAGTTGTAATGGACATCTTATAATATCTGTATCACTGTAAAAAAGTGGACAGAACAAAATATGACAATAAATAAAGTAAATCAAGCTGACCATGCTCTAAGCCATAGAAAACGTGGGTCAAATATAGTAATTTTATTAATTTTAGACAATCATTGTACTAGATATTGTCATAAATGAACTTCAAAGGAACCATATGATGGAATGTAATCATCATTTGGTCAATTTTAGTAATTAATCATGTAAAACAATAAGAAATATATAATAGTCATAAGTAAGGAATTAACTTTCTTATTATTAAACTCACACATGTCTTGTGAGGACTCATTTTAAAGAACAGATTAATTGTAATAATATAATGTGATTACATTAAGCATAACCATATAACAAGGACGTTAAACCAATTTTAAAGGAATTATATTTATTTTGGGAACGACGAGAAGGCAACAAACGAAACTCTCCAACCCAAAGTCGTTAACAATTTTCTGTAAAAATTAATTAATTCGCGAGGGGGTGACCTCGCTGAATGGAATAGAATCCTTTTAACCAATGAAATCGATCAAAATCGACCGGGGAGTATGTGCTCCCTATATAGGAACACGGAAGAAGAAAAATAATTGTATTATTCTAGACTAGCGACGCGAGACGACGGCAAATTTCTGTGCGCGGATACAGTCGTTTTCAAGATATCAGCTGTGCGGTTATAAACGTAAACAGAAGGGGGCATCCTAACCCTACAATTTTTAGTGTCGAGTGATTAAATAAAACGCTTATATAATAGCGAAATGCAATTGCACAGTACATAATAATGTTGCAATCCAAGTGTATTAACAGGAAGTATAGTGTTAATTCATTACTAATGATAATTAATTAAAAAACAGAGATTTTAAGATTGTCAAGTTTTTTGAAACATGGACCAACCATAAAATATTAACGAGGTTCATAGTGAATAAACAAAATGACTAACAGTCATTCACAAACATTAATAAAAATGATATAATTATTTTGTAGAAATAAATAATAAATTTATTAACGATATTACACATATCGAACCAAATAGAACTAAACAATGAACAGTAGAGAAACTCGAAGAGAGGTTATATGAACTTTTGAATTCAATTGGTATCAGACATAAACAACCAATTAATATTGTGATGAACACTGATTAAGTAACAGATCATAATGTTTTGAATAACTAGTGTGCTACATACGATGGATATAAGAATGGTTGACAAACATTAAGTGAATTTATTATTTAAACACTGATGTAACTTCTTTGATATTTAGATTAAGCTGATACCTGATATTTTGGAATAGTTAATAATTTATTGCAATTCAGTATGCCTGAAGTTGTTCTAATATTGACAATAGTCAATTTAATAACCATGTTAATAGTTGTATAAACTTCTAATGTTCTTTTGTTATTAAATATTTGAATCAGTATGCCTAGAGGCAACTCAATGTTGATAATAGTCAATGTTACGACTATAGGTTAATAATTTTGAAACCATTCCAGATCATTTTTGTTCTAAATATTAATTCGTTATGCGTAAAGCAAATGTAAGGTTGACCATAGTCGATGATATTTATTCCATGGTAATGATTAATGAAACCATTTATTATACTTATTGTTTATAATAATTAACCCCGTCTACTAATGTTAAACAGTAGCGCAGACATTTTTTCTTGTTTTTGTATCTTGCAGGCTCAAAGGAACCACTGAAGAATTGTAAACATAATGATCCAAGAAGTACATTGTAAGTTTTATGTTAAATAATTTATAATATTTTAAATTTATACCCTGAGGTTAAGAGCAAAATAGAAATTAAAGTCAACGACTGACTAGGCAAACAGCCTGTGTTAAATTCTAAAGTAACGATTTGCAAATATTATCAAGATTTGGTAATAAAATTAAAATTTATAACAGAAAAATGAGTTGACGACTTTTATTACGCAGACAGTACAGTCACGAACTAGATTTTCAGCAATACTTTCACAGGTGGCACCGTGTAACACTGACCTATGAGGATCGAGTTACCGATTCAATTATTTACGAATTGGTCAACCGACTAGAACTTCATCTACTGTAAGTAAATAACTTGTGTTTGTTTTAGTCGAATCAGAGTCTGCGGCGATCTACGACTATCCACGGACATCTGCGAGAGAACCATCAACAATTCGTCGTCAGTCTTTCTCACTACAGACTTTCCATTTTACAACTTTAACCAAAAACAAATTAAATAATACCAAAATAAATAAATTACGTAAAGTGGGAATTTGTATATTATACAATATATATATATATATATAAATTGCGCAACGGTACTGTTCATTGCCTAAATAAATAATAAAAATAAATAAATATGGATTAATAAACATGATTCAGATTGCATAAGCTATATCGTAGTTAAAAATGGAGAGCGCAGAATTCATGCATGGACACGCATTCCTGACACACCTGTAACTAGCGTTGTGTACACGCGTATTTTGTTTGTGTGTGTGAAGCCTGTCCGTTCCTGAAATGAAACCAACCCTTTTCAAGTAGAATAGTTTTTATGTTTTATTTTAATTGAAAGAAAAATATATACGATATGGTAAAACAAAAGACACCAAAGTGTATAGAAATTAAAGGTGAACAAAGGGTTAAAAGACCGTGCCAATGTGACGAAAAGTGCAATTACTATACGTAAAAGTGAATAGCTCTTTTTGTAATTACAATGAAAAAGTGTAATTTACGTAGTAAACATATAAAAATTAGTGATCGATTGAGCATCGAGTGGTGTGAAACAGACTTCGTAATTCGCGAAGATAGGCGAAAATAGTGAATTGAACCAGAGTGGGGGAAAAGACGCTTCGACAAAATCTGACAAGTTAAAAATTGTTCAGACCTGAGCTTTCGCACGACTTGACTATAAATACCAGGTCGCGCTAATAAAGTTTCTTCTTCTCGATTCAACTGTTGCCACAGGAGTCTATGTCAGTCGACGACGCTATTTTAAATCTAAAGTAAGAGTCACAGGACAAACTGGAATTCCAACAAGAGCAGCAGAGCTCATACGAGGAGGTCTATGGACACACCTGCAGCATATGATGTGAGGCGTGACGACTATTAAACAGCACAAGCAGTGGAATCCGACCAGAGGACCAGGAGGACACGGACGGAGGACCAAAGGAGGATGTACTGATGATTATCCACGTCAAACGAGGTGATGAAAAACCATTGTAATTACAGACATTTGAAAGACACTAATTAAAGTTAGAATGAAAGACATTCAACCAGTACTAAAATAATTAAATAGTACATAAATGTAAAAGCAGACTAAAATTTAGAATAATATCTCTTGTATAAAATTTAGTAATTGGGAGTAACGTAAATGATAAGAGAAATATTTGATTTTTGAGTTAACGTAATTAATAAAGTCTTTGTTGATAAAGGAGAATGCATATGCAGCAGAAAGTTTTAAAGCCAATTAATATTAAAGAAATTTGAAGACAAGTAAATTCATTATTGAAGCAAAGTAATCATCAATTGCAAAGGTGACCACACAATGAGTAAGCCGAGAGCAAAAAATATTTAATTTATTAAAATTAGATAATAAGATTTGTGTATAACCTGTTGTATGTAATTTGTTAGCTATAAGTTGTGTACGAAAACGTCGTACACACGATATAAAAATGAGTACTATTTCAATATGCGAAATGAAAGATTTTGTTTAATAAAAAAATAAATAATGGAACAATTTTAAACTTAAATGACGTATTATCTTCTTAATACGATTACACCCATGAATTCAATATATTATATAATTTGTTATGTTATATAAATTGGTGCTCCAAGAACGTGGGGCTACCTAAATTGCATTATATCCAAATTAAATATGGTATATAAATTGTCGCCCTGAACGTGTGGCACGATTCCGACCATTTGACTATTACAAATTTTGTTGTTGTAGCTAAATGGTTGCTCTAAAAGTAAATGTGTGTTAAAGGAAAAATATATTATATATTTTGATAATTATTTATATTAATATTATTTGTATGTTATGTTAATTGTTGTGTATTATAATGACACAACTGGCGCTAAACAAATAAATATTATGTAAAGGTATAATTGTAATATTAAGATAATAATAATTAATAAATATAAAACTTTAAATAAATAAAATTAGTAATTCGGTTCCATAATAATAATATTTTCAAACATAATAAGGAGTGAATAAATAAATAAATATAAATAATTCAACATGGCAGCACCAGGAAATTTTTTATATGGAGGCATGTCGAAAAATGATGTGGGCCATGATGGACGAATTAGTTACACAACAAGCAGAAAATTTAAATTATAAACTAAATAAGCAAACAGAAAATATGACAAAAAATTTAAATGAGCTAAGACGAGACAATGTCCAGCTGAAGGACGAATTAAATAAAAGTATATCTAAGCAAACAGAGGATTTAAAATAAGATTACATACACTTAGCGAATTAAAACAAGAAATCACCAATAATACTATGGATTTGGTAAATAAAATTAAAGACACAAATACGCGCATAACGGCAGTCGAAAATACGATCGAAACATCGCTATGTGAACAAACCATAATAATTGAAAGTAAGAGAGAACAAACGTTCATAATTAATGATGATAATTCTAGTGAGATAATTAACACTAGGGAAGAATATAAAGTTGAATATAAGCAATCATACCTTATTGACAGGAATATCCAATTCGGTGTGCAAACTCACAGTAAAGCAATTAGAAAATTAACACAATTAAAACACAGCATTTGCAACGATGATACGCACTATAATTATCGACCGAATGGTAATTATAACAATAATTATAACTGCAATGAAAACTACAGAGATTATCATAAACGACGCGCGAAGAAGCGAACAGCTGTTTATGTAGGCCGCATACAACAAACTGTTTGTATGGAACGTGCGGAGAGAAGAGAGAGAGAATTGAAAAGTTATTCGTCGCATCGAAGAAATAAATTCTCACCGTATGAACAGGTGAGTTATGCAGTCACATCAGGTGATCGCACAGTCGCAGCGGTACAATGGAATATTAACAAGAGGGTGAGGACAATGGTAAATACGCTACAAAGGTATAATGTATTTCCTGCCTACGACGAACTATTGTTTAGCTTAGAGGAGGGTGTAAATCAAACCGCACTCAACGCCCTAATGTAAATATAATTATTTTTAAACGAAATATATTACAATGTTAATTATTAATAAGATAAGGGATTGAATAATAGGCGAATAATAATATGTTAAGAATAAGATGTAAATGAGCAGAACGTGGGGCTACCTAAATTGCATTATACCCAAATTAAATATGGTATATAAATTGTCGCCCTGAACGTGTGGCACGGTCCCGACCATTTGACTATTAAAAATTTTGTTGTTGTAGCTAAATGGTTGCTCTAAAAGTAAGTATGTGTTAAAGGAAAAATATATTATATATTTTGATAATTATTTATATTAAATGCTACATACAGTGAAGCTACGGGATATACGCCGGTGGAACTGGAAACGAATAAAAACCTACTAGATTCTGGTCGAAAAACATTGATAAACCTCCAAACCAAAATCTGCAAATTCCATTGATTCACAAGTACGACAATGCGAAGAAGAGGATGGAAAAACTTGGAGAGAAGAGTATCGAGAGGTTCAACAGAACGCACAAACTCATCACATTCCATGAAGGAGAGATAGTGCTACTAAGATGCAATCCAGTGGGAAAACGAACCGACAAAACAGCAAAGAAACTATTCAGACTGTACGAGGGACCCTACTTATTACAAAGAAGGAAAGGACGACACACCTTTATCGTCTACGATCCGACAAGAAGAAAAACTATCGGAAAGTACCATGCATCAGCATTCCGTAAATTCTATGGATAAATATAAAAACCAAAGTCAACTTATAAATCCATGGGAGGGACGTAATCCACCCAGGGAAAGATTGAAAAAAAAATTTTAAGGACTCTTATAAACACTAAGTGTGAGTTTTAATAAAAAAAATAAAATAAATGATTTCTGAGCAAAGAAATAAAATTTGAATAAAATTCAAATTTTATTTTTCCCAGCAGGGGAATTTGTGCAACGGTACGTTTAGCATACGTCTAAGTATCAACCCCTGACTGAGGTATGATAACATACGAACGCACGTATGAGATGTAAAAGATGTAAATAATAAAATAAGGTAATAATTAAGCGTCAGATATAAGAGATAAATAAAAGAAATAAACGTATTAATTAATTTTAAATAAATAAATAATTGTAAGTGAGCATGCATATGGAATTGCAAGCCTAGTTGGTTTTTAAAGGCAGCGAAGGGAGAAGAAACACGCACCGACTGGCAAGTGGTGACGTCATAGCGACAGGCAGCCGCGTGTGTATCGGTTTGTGTGTGTGTGTGTGTGTGTGTGTGTGTGTGTGTGTGTGTGTGTGTGTGTGTGTGTGTGTGTGTTAGTGTTAGTGTGTAAATGAAGAACAAGTTGAATTATGCATACGATTGTGGAAAATTTTCCACAGTTTTTTAAGTGCTGAACGAAAACCAGATGTCACACGAATCACAGACATATGTAGAAACAAAGGTGGCGCCTGGCGCTACAATTATACATTAAGTGGTCCATGATCGTGGGAACCGTTCAACCACCGTGTGAAATTTTGCCATAACTTCCATAGTTCACACACCTTAATGTTCATAATTTACATAAGTTAAGTTCAATAATGTACCTAACAATTTGTAAAATAATATTTATAAAAAAGTGTGCGCTTCATAGAAAGACGCGTAGGTTGTAATTAGTAATTAAAGCGACGCGCGGACTTGTTCAACTTTGTCCAAACAGTTTTCAACAGGAATTGAACGACGACAGGAGTATAAAACCCCAGCGAGCGACAAACGCTTTCTCAGATCATTAACAGACACTACGTGAAATCCACGCATCTCGCAACCGCGAATTTTACAAAGTTAAGTAATGTTTTAAACCGTATTACGTAACTTGAAGTGCGATGGAACCGGCAGTACGTCGGTGAAAGTAATAGTGATACACGATTTATTTAAAAGACTATAATATCGTAATCTACGAGGAGTCATAACATCGTCGATGAACTTCAAGAAGTCCACGTTGACTTCGAGACATCCACGAGGGACAAGACAAGGAGAGGAGAGGAACCAGAGCAAAATACTAGAGGACGCAGGGACAGCCACATGCAGCTACATCCAGCCGTACATCATCACGACCAAAGGTCCACGTCAGAACTCATCATCCATTAGACGGAGAGAGTAATTCCAAACGACGCAGAGACAGAGAAGGTGCTACCAGAAGAGGATCCAAAACTTACGAGTCCAGATGACGGTAACGACACAGTTAAATGGTTGCAGAAATATGCAGGTGAAGTCAGACATTTATTTAATATTATAAATGACCCCGAGGTCTATCAAAAGAAGGCTCTAGATTCCATATACAAGTTTACTTAAACTTTATTATATTTTTATTTTTCATAATGAATAATCAATAAATGTTCAAAGAATAATAATTGATAACAAAAAATATAAACTTATTAATCTCATAAATAAATGGTCATTATAGAAACCATAATTTATTATATTTTTATATTTTATTAGATAATTAAAATCAAGTATGAAAGTTTATTTTAATTGTAGATTTTTAATTAATTGAGACATTATGAATATAATTAATTAAAGTAATAGAATGGTCTCTATTAGAAATTTTATAAATGTTTAATTAATTAATTTTTTAATTAAGTGGTATATAATAAAGACCACACTTGCTAAGACAAGATTAATATTCAATTCGTACATGTTAATCACGCATTATAATAATATATGTGTTATGTATGATATGTCTGTGTAAATATTCCAGGTCATATATGTCTTACGTTTGTGTATAATATGTCTCAGAATATAAGAGATAAGATTTTAACAACGTTATAATTATATTATATCCGTATTGAATATAAGGGTTTCAGTAGTAATTAACCCACACAATAATTAATAATATGACAATTTGCATTTTTTTAAATAATAAACAAAATGAATATGATTTTATTAACAAAATCGTACTAATTTCACAACCAGAACTAAATCCTCTGTACTCTTTGCTTGTATTACGATATTCACGTGCTTATCCACACTCAATCAACTACTCAAATCAACGACCTAGCTGGGAAACATCAAGGTAAATACTGCAGAAGAAGAGTATACCTTCGAGACGTGGGTAAGTGCGCACAAATGAGTAATAGCATATGTGCAAAAGTAAGTGTCTAAGAGTATCGTCGTAATATATATATACGCCTATATGCTCATGCTAAGGCTTTCACAGTGAATATGTGTTGTAGTAGGTTTTGAGTAAATCCGTATATGTATTATTGCCGGCGTTTCTTTCCGTAATCCCGGAATATTTTCAAGGCATACTTATGTTGATTTAATTAAGACGCGAGTTTTATACCTTGGTTCCCTTATGATTTTTGCCGTGGGAGTGTTAGAGCGTGGTGGTGAGTGTGTTGTTGCCATATGTTGTTCGTTAATTTGTGAACTGTCAGTTAGGAATTTCCAAGTTGTCGCTAGTTTTGTATATTCATTTCTGTCGTTGACCGCTCCCCCTATCATCCGGTAAGTCTTGATGACTCCCTATAATGTCTGACTTTCTTATAGTTAGTTCGTAGTTCGTGCCAAGATTTTTGTGTTTTTGAAATCGAAAGTATATCCTGTTTCTTTGGCGTGTTTCGTTAGGGATGTGTTGTCTTCTTGTTTTGCTACTACAAATTCGTGTTCGCGGGCGCGTTGACACTGGGAGAAATATACATCAAAGTGTATTGACGTATATGTTGGACAGGTAAAAGTTTTAGATCACTCACTTTGAAACAAGTAGGCTTGGGTTGGAATCTGTGTTAGGTAAGATGGGCCTTTGGGCCTTCACCACACTTCACAACACGAAAGAACTAGTACATAGTACATAGTCAGGCTCTAAATATTCAAAAGGCTCTTAAATAACAAATTCAGTAATTTGAAATGACCGAAATTACTATAATTATACAATTATATTAAGAAATAACTTGTATCGCAATGAAGAAAAACGTAAAGTCTTATCAGCTGTACGTTCTTTTTATTCGGCAAGCTCAGTTCAGTTTCAGATACCCTCCCTCTCTGTCTTGTAGAGAAAATAAGAAAGCGGCTGATACTAAATTTTGCAAATTTGTAGCCTACGATATTTGTATATATTTGTGAAACTGACACGCTTACAGTGCTAGCGAATTAAAACAACAAAGTTCAGAGTGATGTTGTTTTATAAATATTGAAGCTATAAAGAAGACTTTAGTCAATAGAAAGATACGTGGTGGTGTGAAATTAGTTGTGATATAATTCCCAGGATTATTTATAGCTGTAAAAGAATAATAGGACGGTCGATGAGGAGATTACGTGACCTTCTATTGTGATTGTGTTCTCCTATTTTAACGTCTGAACTATGCTACGGAACAACTAGTGCAGTCTAATCCATATAGTTTATGATGATAGTGATGATGACGAGGATTAAAATTGTGTAAAATTGCTGTGTATGTAAAACACACACACACACACACACATACTGTATATACGTATGGGTGTATATATATATATATATATTGCAACGTTACAAGTATTATAACTAACAATTACACAAATACATAACCATGTACTCAACGCAACTATGAAATGTATTACACCGGCCAGGTCGCAGGATTTCTTTTATTCTCGTTGCGTCAAGTATGTGTAGTTGCACAATAATTAAATAATTTTTAAAGAGGAGTGAGATGTTGTTGACATGAAATAATTAGTTAAAACCGTTTAATAATAATCATTCTATGATTTATTAATATTAATAGAAAATATGCAAATATTAAAAAATTCGAATCTTAGATAAAACAAATTATTTTCTTTTATAAGTTTACACAAATACAATGTAACCTTCTATGCTGTTCATGACATATAAAATAAACAGCCATATAATCTTAATAGATAAACAGACATGTTAAACAAATTATCTAGATACTTTTTATTTCAGTGTGTCTGACTTTGACTCAATAGCAACTCATTTACAAACAAAAATAATATTAAAACTCAATAATAAAACTAATTGTTGCTATAAACAAAATAGAAAATAACATTTACTTCCAACCTATTATTTACTTCTTCTGACACACCCAAATTTTAATATACAACAAAAGATTAATATTTTTAAATTTTCTTGTAAAAATAAATTCTTTTCTTTAACTACTATTTAAATTTAAAGTTTAAGTCTTTACTGTTCATATATAAGTTTCTTTTTTGAGAGTTATTTTCACAAACAAAAATATAATTGTTTATTCATCACCTGCGCACTGCCGACGTTACCGTTGCGTGCGTGTGTGTGTGTCCTGAATCCTGAGAATTTGATGATGATGATGCTGATGCTGTGTTCTCTGTCTCTACGGTTTGTTGTTTGTGATGGTCCAGAGTTCCTCCATACGTTTTGGTGTGTGTGGTAACGATGTCGATCAGTCGATAGACCGGCAGCGTGACGTTGTGTGAAGATTTCTCGAGTCTCTGAGACCGCCCCAAAATCGCCGGTGGTATTTATACTGGACGGCAATCTGACAAGTCCAGGACTGTTTTCGACCTGTTAGATATTGTCACTTCGTGCACAGCGTTCTTTTAATTACAAATAACGTTTTGGTTCATTTTCGCGATTTCGTAAACATACTCGTAGCACAAGCGATATCATCGTTTGCGTAATTTTTTCCTGGTCACTCACATATAACACACTTATTAATTACTATTTAATTACACTATTAATTAACAATAAATTACCTGGCGTCTTTATTGTTGCAAATTTCTGCAATACTTTTACATCACTATATTCGTTGATAATTCCTTAATATAATGGTGTTTTTATAATTGGGGTAAGACTTTGTTCACAGGTTTAAAATGTAATACAGTAATTAGTTTATTTTTATCCGATTAAAACCTGATTACAGAGAATTCGTACGCATCACCCTATCGTAGATTCTTGCCTGTCGTAGATTGCGTTCACACACACAAACACACAAGCGTTGTATTCACTCGCGGGTGCAGGTGTACCCTTTCTGACAATTCTTAACCTGCATAATATTGTTAAAAACTGTTCATCATATATTTTTCTTTGCCAAATATTTACAAACATAGCGCCCTGGTGAAATATGCAAATATATGTATTGTTGCATATAATATTGTGATGCTGCCTTCAAAATAACAAGATATGCTCAATACAATTAGGTTTCATTTATCTTTTTTACACCATGAACAAAATAGATTCTCAATCTCAGGGCAAGCAGCACAGAGAATCAAAACAAAATAAAATTGAATTAACAGAATAATGTAACACACTTTTCTTCTTATGATTACAATAAATTATTTTAGCCTTTTTTAAATCTCGATAATTTAAATTAATTATTCTAGTTCGTACTTGTATACTTGGTTATCCTTATTACAAATTTGCTTCATTTTCTTCTATATTTTAAATATTATATTAGTATCTCGTATTAACTTAAGTGTATGTGTTTAATTAAGTATTAGTTACGTGTAAATAAAATGACAAAAACACTGTTACAGAGGTGACAAATTTACCGAAAAGCCTAGTGCACTGTTTGTTGGCACCTGGAGTTACATATAACGCGGGTTCAACAATTTAGGTTGGGTATATTGCACCGACCCAGGCTAAAACAATAGTAAAACAGAACACGTTTTAAGGCGTCTCGAATGTACTGGAGCCCGTCGGTGTGAAGCATAAATAATTTATGATTACAATCAAATTTTGTCAGAATGCAACAACAGCCTTCAATGTGGTTAATAATAAGTGGATAATTTGCATTCAAAGTTTACAAACATATAAGCCTACGTCTTGTGTTTGTATAAACACTCCACGGACGTTTACAGTATACGTACACATTACGTAGAATCGGTGTCGTAATAAATCAAATCACAGTTAGGGCCCAGCAAATAA
This sequence comes from Magicicada septendecula, assembly GCA_034769895.1. NCBI lineage: Eukaryota > Metazoa > Arthropoda > Insecta > Hemiptera > Cicadidae > Magicicada > Magicicada septendecula. The sequence goes on along the minus strand of CM068368.1, from coordinate 804,643,409 downwards.
ATAATTCATCTTCTCCATCATTGCAGACTGTCTTCAGTAGTGCATAAATGTTTACGTTTACGTTATATAAAAATAATAATGGCTGTTTATTGTGCCTCCGAAGTTGAGCAAAGGAGGGTTCCTTATGTTCCCTGACCAAGGAAGGTACCGTGACTAGCAATACGCTGCAGCTCCCATTGTTATTACACGTAAACATTTCCACTGTCTGGAGGCTACAGAAGACACATTCATGGCGACAGGTGTTAATCCCTCGACCAGACGTTTCGGCATGAATTATTGGGAAGGCCACAGCTTTACAGCCTGGATAACGATTTTAATAATTAGCAAAACTACATTAATTATCAGTGAGCTCAATGAGTCCCTTTGGTCTAGTGTCTTAAATGTCATCTAATTCTCTTCAGATGTAAATATCTTGGTGCTTCACTCTTAGTCACTTGTCTGAATAAATATCTCTTATTTTTGTAAAGTACCATGCGGTTCGCTGTTCAGTTGTGAAATACGTACGTAGACGTGTAAGTTGAGTAATGTCGAATGCTTTCCTTAAGTCAGCGAAACAAGTGTATTTTTAAAGATAAAAATTAAACTGTAGAGACCTTTCTATTGTCTGTCTGACGACAAAAATATCATCATTACATGACATTACTTTTCTAAAACCTGACGTTCATCCATTCGTTTGAATATACCATTGAGCTTTGTATCACAAAACTTTGTGGTTGTCTTAAATATAAATAAGAACACTACACTTGCTTATACCTCTTTGCTATTCTAGCTAATAAATAAATATCCGTAATTTAAATACCGTTTACCATACCACTAACTAATAACTTTTACAACCACTAATAATAGTATTAACCCGCAACGTTCCCCCATAAACGTTCAAATCATTTTATGACGTCATCATCGTCATCACCCTCAAGGTTTAAACCAAGAATGGTTTGTTCCGGTATCAAATAGGCAAATATTAAAGCTGGTCACTCCAGCGCTTCCTCGGACGTCCCACACCTCTCCGTTCCCTTGGCTTATAGTTCCATAGTTGTTTGGGGATCCATTCGGCAAAGATGTTCCCACCAATTCAGCCGATACTGGGCGATCCTGTCGAGTATATTCATAATATTCAGTTCCTGCAGTATATCTGTGTTTCTTTTATGATCATGGAGAGTATACCCTGCTAAATGCCTGAGAAATCTTATTTCAGCCGCTTGGATGCGACTAGCCTGGCCTTTCGTTAAAGTCCAATTCTCAGACCCATAAAGGAGTGTGGGAAGAGCCATCGACATGTAGAAATTTAGGCGTGTTCCTTTACTTGCTGACTTGAGGGTTCGCCTGATGGTCCCGCACACAAGGCTGAACTTATGCAACTTGTTCACCACGTCGTTGCTTGCATTATAAGACACACTGTAGCCCAGGTATACTTTTTATGACTTTGTGATAATTTATTAGCACATAATATACTGAAATATTCGAAATTATTACGCTCTTCTATTTCAAGGTGTTTTCTTGTTTCAGGGTATTCTTCGTTGCCTTTCGCATGGAAGTGAATTCTGTCAATAATGTTTACAGTCAAGCCCCGTTTTTGTATTCTTTCAGACCTTTTCTTGCCTGCTCCATATCTTCTATGCAAGGGGCAGAAAAGTTCTGTGCTGAAAAAGTTCTGACAGTACTGAGCCTTAGTGCAGCTTACGATACCCTCACAGTGCAGCTTACGATACCCTCACACTACTATTGTTACGACATTACAGAATATGGAACGTGTTTCTCGGCTATTCCAGTGGAATCCGGCTGTAATGTGTGTGTGTATCTACATATTGCTGCTACTTCGAGATGAAGGACAAATAAGTGACACTTGTCACGCTTTCGCAACGAGACTTTTCCAGACCATACCGGTCCGCGCGCGCTATGTTCAAGGTCGCAACCAGTGTTTTCTAGTAGACACGTGTTATGGACTATGTTGGAATCTCAGCGGGGTATAAATACAAGATTTCAGCGGCGCTTAGTTCAGTTATTGTCGGGCGATATACACAGTGCGTTCGAAGTATTGTGACGAAGTGTTATGTGTTTTATAATTATGCGGGACAATTGTAATACAATTGTGTTTTATACTCGTTGACATTATTATTGCGTGTGAACAATTTTTATTTGATTTGTTGTAAGAGACTATCTTGTTAATTACAAACTGTTTAATTGTGATAATTAAAGCTGGTGATTATTGAGTTAATTGGTGTCTTGTATTTTGCTTTCCACTGTACCATACGGCGATCAGTAGACCGTCGTAACACTATGTTTTTATGTTTGACTAGAGTTGTTTTCCTCGTTTACTAAAACGGGCACCCGCAATACAAGCTGTACAACCGCCATTATCGGCTGGTGCCAAGTTTTTCTTTACTGTCTCTAAGAAATGACAAGTGGGAAGACGCAAATAATAGTCGATAGTAAATATTGTAACATATTTAAACGTTGTTAAATTTAATTTCAAATACAAATACACTTCTATTTCTGTTTGCGGAGCCCCACGATCTTGGAGCGCCAAATATGTAACAATACAAATACATAAATACATAAATACATATACATATACATAAATTTAGCGTGACCGGTCTCACGTTCAATATTGACAAATTATGTAACAATATAGCATTTAAATTGGGTTTCAGGTGTATCTGCAATAAGAACTCTATGTAACTTGTAACGGTATTTCAAATTTATTTGATATTATTAAAATTTGTGCACATGGCACTGACTTCGATTTAAAACATTCGTTATTATTTGTTATTATGCCGTAAGGCTTATGCTATATACATCCTTACTGACTAAATATTCTATTCTACTAATTATTGTATTAAAGAAAAATCTCATTTCCAGACTACTCAGTCAATTAATGTGTTTCAAAATATCAATATTTAAATATCTTTTTATATATTGTAATGTACTCAAAATATTATTAGTTATTGAATTTATCTTTTGTTTCTCAGTACTGTTTTATCTCAAATACTAACTGTTTTCATTTAAATGCTTTGTATTCATTTTATTTCATATTAATTTGAGCTCTTGTTACGTTAATCGTATTTCTAAAACATCTATGATTTTAATTCTACTTTACAATAAACATTGGCTCTTATTTTTAAATAAAATAGAAATGTCTTTAATTGTCTTTGAGTTCATTGTACGATTAAGATATAAATACGTTGGTTATCACCTTATTGTCGTCAATCGTACTCGATCATTTTTGATCCATCTGTAGTCGTCCTCGTCTCGCACTCCAGCTCTTCTTGTGAAGCGTCGAATCACTCCTCTTGTCCAGCGTCGAATTACTCTTTTTTGTCCAGCGTCGTATCACTCTCTGGAACTCTTCTCGTGCTGTTTCTGACGTCAATGGATCTTCTTCTGTGGATCTTCTTATGTAATCTTCTTATGAAATTTTGTTATTATTTAAAAGTGATTGTATTTACAACTTAGTTACATAGTTGTATGTAACTGGAAAATTTAAACTATTTACAAAAAAAATAAATACGCCGTGCGGACGGGCATAAGCTCCCGCTGCACCGTGGATGATTTAAGAAAGAGAACCACTGTAGCTTGCGTGTCCTATTTATACCCATGTCTTGGTCGACACCTGCAGTGGTACGAAATCGACATGTCAGAAACTGTCTCTGGATTCAGTTCCCCCACTCTTTGTCAATTTCGCTATTTCTTATATTTCTGCGAATTGCAGAGTCCTGTAAGTATACTCTTATACTTATCTTATAACTATTTTTACAACACATGTTCACTGTAATTTTGGACATTGCAACTTAACCCTTTCAATTTATACACAGTTATTTCACTATTACACTCGTACGGTGTGTCACTTTCGCGTGGTTTTCGTACACAGTATTTAGTAAATTTTATTGTGTTTTTGGATTTTACTTCTTAATTATAGTTTATGAATAATTACAGAAAAACAGTAATTGTGCAATTATTCATCTTGGGGTGGTAAACTCGCCTGCATAGACCTGCGTTCACACACACTAGCAAAATACTGGTGTACACACTTTCAGTTACATTTGTGTGTGTGCACGTCGATTCAGGTCGAAACACCTGTTCATATTTTTGTCTGAGCCAAGCTTGCAACCCTGACATGCTTATTTCTAATATATTATTAATTATTTACAGTTTATTAGGTATATTTAAATTTTTTATATTCAATGCTCAGTATATCACTTATTTGTACTGTCGCAATATATTACGATCATTCTCATAAAAATTATCACTATAAACCTCTGAACCTCTGAAGAAGCTTTTTAAAAGTGAAAACCGGTTCAGGTTATAAGGTAAAAGTTTTACGTTTTTACCCATAAAAAGTTTTGTGTTCCGAGTCGTAGTGAAATAATTATATTAAAAAATTATCAATGTGATAATCTGTCTATGGTTGATCTATCTAATCTAGGGCTATCAGTATTTGGTCGTCGACATACTGTAAAAGTGGAGTTGAAGTAGGTAATTATTTTGCATTAGGGAGGATTAATTAATATTACTAATTAACGTACAAAAACACTAAACGTAACGATAATAAGTTTGGGGCAAGGATTAATTTAAATTTTCAGTATCTATTACTATGTTTACGGAAACCGTGTCGTGCGAGAGAGAGTAAACAATATTAATTCTATACAGACTGTTGATGTCGTCGTACGCCAGTGTACGGTAATTATAAAAATCAACAATATTGCTTTGCTGGTTAATTAAAAGTTTGCAGTTGTCAGATTGCGCTTTCGTCACGCGCGCAGCATGCGGATTAGCCGGTACACTGAATATTCGAGACAGAGGCCAATTACAGTGTCACTAACACCACACCCAGAATTGTAATTAAATTTTTAATTAAATGTGACGAATCATGTGGACGCACTCACCCCTCCTCAAATATCAAATCTATCTGCCCACGTAGCAGTGGACTAACAATCCATGTATAACACACACACCCTCCAAACATACATAATTTTTATAAACGTACCTACTGTTGCCGCTTTGTGCAGTATCTTACTTATACTCACTACACTCGTCTTATGTTTCTACACAAATAATATATAAGGATTGAATACATAAATGTTTAATAATTACATTACAATAGGCCTGAATACTCACACTTTACTTGCAATTACTCTTCTTCGTATCTTGCAACAAAATCTTTCGCGTAATAATATACATATTTTAGGAATTTTTAATTTTATATCGCATTTTTGTAGTAGTTACCAGATTAATATAATATTTTAAAATGCATTTTTATATAAGTCAGCTGATTTTTTTTCTTCATAAAGCTTGAGTATATTCCTAACGAGACAAGAACAAAAATAGATGACTCATTTACAGCCTTTACAATCATAAAGTAGGAGTAGTTTGTTGTGGAATCAAAAGACGTATTTAGACTAGTAATAAGGGTGTGATAAAGGAATTCTCTGTGTCACCATGTTTCTTTAGTTGCATGTTCAGAAAGCAATTTGGCACTTTAGACAAGAAACGCAAGTTGGAATTTATAGAGAACGTGTAGTTATGCTAAGGAGCGCGAATGGAATACTCTTAACATCAGTTACTTTATAATGATTTCACTGTAAACGTATATGTTTTGTTAAAAACCTAAAGATAGTCGCCAACTCTACCGACTTTTCATAGCTAATGCTAGAAATTAATGTTAAATATATATTTTTGTACTGAAATTTGTATTTATTTACTTATTCATGAAAAACTAACGATGTAGGTAAACTTGGGCGCAATTGACCGCGTAAGAACAGGTACAAACGAAGTTTTGCCGCAACTGACCGAGACCACTTTCACTACAAATACGCTTGTCTCGGACTGATCATAAGCTGTTCCATAGGTACTTGTAGTGTATTATGAAATAACATATTATGGACAGCAGAAAGAAAGGCTACTGGTATATAGTCCCGCACTGAGATTGCAGTACCAGTAGAGTGTGGTGAGGCGACTAATGATAAATCACACCAGGCAAAAGATACATAAACTTGAGGCGATGCAGTGGCTCAACAGGTGTTTGCCTCCACGCAAAAACCACTGCTCTATACTGGCTCTATGGAGAGCTTTGAGTTCCGGAAGATTTACGAAACGGATACACCGCCATAATGGCAGACCAAGTTTTGGGACGTAAACTGAATATTATATGCCAACGTGCAACTGGTTAATAAGATATTCTGCTCTTTCCAAGATATAAGAAATTTAAAATATTAAATTAAAAATCTACTAACGAAAGAAGCGAAATTTAAAACAAATAGGGCCTTGTACAAGTATACATTACGAAAGAAGTGAAATTTAAAAGGAATAGGACGATGTACGAGTATACCAATATGTAAATAATTACTAAAATTCTTGGGTATTTTGTTAGCGCAATGAATTTCTGAGGTTAGAGCAATCTAGTCAGCTGTTTTGTAACACCATGTTCTGTTTAATTGAATTTAGAAAAACATTGCTGTAATCGTTAACTGTGATTTTGACACAACTGTTGTGTCACAAAAAATAAAAGGCCAGTTGGAGAGTTTTAAAAAAACCCTCTTAAAAACTACATTAGTTAAGTACAAGTATTATATATTGATACTACGTATACATGTATGGTACAGAGGAAACAAAATACAAGACACCAATTAAGTCACTAATTACCAGTTTTAATTATCACAATTAAACTCTTTGTAATCAATAAGATAGTCTCTTACAACAAATCAAATAAAAATTGTTCACAGGCAATAATAATGTCAAAAAATAGAGTCTCGCACAATGATAAAACCACTTCGCCACAATACTTCGAACCGCACTGGAAGAAATCGCCACTAAAGCTGACTGCTAAGCGCAGCTGTCGTTCTTTAAATAGATTAAATAGTTGTAGAACGTAATTGATTGCGGCCTTGCGCACAGCGCGCGTGGACCGAGAATCACGTACGCACACATTACAGACGGATTCCACTGGAATAGCCGAGAAACACGAAGAATGTTGTGTAATGGCGTACACTTTTTCCGCATTACGTGACAATATAGAGGTAAAAGCCTTCTGAACGGTACTTAACAGAGAAATAGCAAGATTCTGAGCAGTTGTCTCAGAACGTATCGGATGTCGGATACGTTACTGGGCGAGAAACAAGCTGGGATTATATTTGAATACGCGCTGTATGATGATATATTTAAAGCCGAACAGATCGAATAAGAAGGAACGACTAGTGTAGAAACAAATCTAATTTGTCAACGACTCAACAGAAATACGTGACAACTTACACCGATATCAAGATGCTGACCAGTTTCATGGTGTCTTTTAAGCTAGACCACAAAATGTAGAATTATATTATTGGTTACTAGACGCTTATTGCAGTGCTTATTACGCTTTTTCCTTGAGTAATATTAAGACAAATCAGGCAAACGACCTAATTTACTACATGGATGCAGGATCTTAGATAATTAAAAGGAATTTCTTCGTAAGAACCGACATGTATTATACGGTTACACTACTAATGTTTGTTAGAATAATAGCTTTGATACTGTCCCCTTCTCACAGCTAGCTATGACTGTTCTACATTCTACATTCTTCATTTTAGTTTACATACTGGGCCAGGATTGTAAAGAAACTGGCTGAACTGATAACTGGCATCGTCGCTATTCGTTTCTGAACATTATGATCCATTGTATCTATGGCAGCAATTCTCTGTCGCTGGCTGGTCTCAACTGGCAAAGCTGTCATTGTTTTAACTTGATCAATAAATTGGATCGATTATTGACCTTTATATTGTTTTGCTTTCTACGCCTTGGAGCGACTAGCTTCAGATTTTTCTCGTCTGAAGATGTAGCTACAGAATTGCAGAATTTGTCTTTGTATAATTGGTAGCTGGTCTTTACCGTCCAATTTCAGTTCACTCAGAATTGAAACATTTGTTTTACAGGCAGTCCTAGTTTGTAAACATTTTGAAAGCATTCTGGAAAATTTCAAATTAATTTTATGTTTAATAAAGTTTTTAAACAATATTTAATTAACATGATTAATTAATACGCATAACATAACACTATTTTTCTACATACAAATACAGAACTATGAAAAAAATAATAATTTTCTAATATAGTTGAAATTTTCAGTTTAAACTCGTCATTAGGAATACTGAGTTTGTCATTATTACTTACAGTATTGCAACATGTACAAAGAAAACTACTCCTATATTGCCGTTATGTTACGTCAGAATTATACGCTCTATTCTTCAAATAATATCGCAACACTGTTTATCCTCTCTCAATGGTTTGTTAGTTAAATATGTACTATTAACGCTCAGGTTCATTGTAAATATGGTGTTCAGTTTACCACTGAGATTAATGTAACGGAAATTGCGGAACGCTGTGGCTATAGAGCCGTTAAATCTCTATCATGTAACCAGGAAAATGCAGTGCAGCGTTGTTATAGCGTGCGGGCTTTACCACATCCGCCCATGAAGAGCCGTTAGATTTTAAACTCCTCGTATAAGTAATAAAGTGGCTTTTATATTTGACCTCAGTGGTTTGCATTGTACCTTACGTCACTTAATAAAAATTTACAACTGATTTTTGTAGCGGAAGATGTACCCTACAACTAATAAATATAATATATATTGGTATAAATGTATACTATAAATCAACCTTTTACGGTGCTAAAAAGTTACATCAAAGATGATAAATCCTCCATAAGGGGGATAAACAAGCTTGTTTAAACTTTTTTATCCAAATTGCATAATTCAATAGTCCTTCCCCAAAACACGGTAAATCATTACTCATTTGTTATTCATAATTTGTAGTAGCAAACGTTAGAAATATTAAGTTTACAAAACCGTAGTCAAAGCAAAGTAAACAAAACACGCCGTTCGCACTAATTACAAGGCTCGGCGGTAATCATATAAAATATATCAATACATAAAGTGTTGCGAAGCGGACACTACTCGCTGCCTTGTCGGCAAATATAGTCTTGCACTGGACAGAAGCCTGTAAAACTTCAGAATTACCTCAACAAGTGACCGATATTGAACAAAATGTCAGTTTCGACGGGACTAAAGCACTAGACGCTACGAAACTGTTACAGAAAAGTATCATAAGGGAAGATAAGATTGCGAAATGATCATGATAATAGCCTGGATTTCATCCAGCTTGGAAATCAGTACTTCAGTCTTAGAACACCGCAGGCACTTAGAGTCAATCAGGCACCACCGGCAGAGAAAGTCGACCACCTAACAGGTACGAGGATGGTCAACATGCTATTCAACCCTCACGGCAATGTAAATACAGAATTAGATTAACAAAAATAATTTCATCCAGGAACATCGAGAAGGAATTACTTTCAACGTAGAGTACGTATAGGATACTACTAAACTTTGGACGAAGTCCTTCTGGAAAATTGGCAAAATTAAACGCGAGTCTCAACCCATAAAAATACCTCATACCACACCCGCGGGAATCAAAAAACTTGTGTATACATAGAGCCTAAATTATCTGGGACAAATTACTTTAAATTTCGAAGCATTAGTGTACTCGAACTAAAATGTAAATTATAAAGAAATGTTCTTAAAATTATTGTTATTAAAAAGCCACAACACAGTCGACCATGGCCTAACAGCACAGCGGTCAATATAGCAGAAATGGAGGACTTATTTTTATCTGTTGACTATAAAAACGCGCATATTCTCTGCGGTAATCGTTGGGTATAATAAAATCAGATTGAATTATCTGTTTAATGGTTGTTTTCTGTAGTGTACAATGAGTGAGGAGGCTACAGACGAATCAACCAGGCAGCGACATGAAGAGAGTGACACACAGAGTCGGATTACGGCGTAACATTTTAGATTACCTCTGTGCTGTCACAAATGTCACTGTTTTGACTCTGCACACTTGTATTAAGCTTAATAGATTCGTAGAAGAGGAACAGCATTACATATATTTTACACAACGTTTTTAATATTCTGCGGTGGTAAAGGAGTAAACAACGCATATTCGTATACTTGCGTCACTTATGCAATAATGTTACTCCTACTCATCATAATGTATAGTTATTGCTTCTAAGACCCTAACCACGCAAGTAACTTCAATGTATGTACAGTTAAATATTGTAATTTAGAGGAAAATAATATTTAAATAATACATTGATTTGTTTCCCCACATGTAGACTAAAAAACAATCTTTCAATTCTCTTGTGACCACCATATACCTTCTCTATGGAAAAATGAGCTACTAAGCCTGTTATGGAAGTTAACAAGATCACAGTCTGATTAAAGTAGAAAGACACAATTAATGGGTGCTTTCTACAATATCTTGTGACGGAAAATTATTATGATGTTTCTTGCCCGGAGGGAAGTATGACTAGATGACGTTCGCCCTCTGTCTACTGAATATTTTGGTTCATCAAAATACAAGAGATAATGAGAAGGAGACAAGTCGAACCTGGAGAAGAAAGAATACGGTGACTGAAAAAAAAGAAAAAAGAAAGAAAGATGATTAAAGCAAAATCATAAGACAATGATGGGAGCGACAGTTGTGAAATCTATACAGTAAGCCTACAAGTACTTGCGTATAACGAACCAAGTGAGTGACATAAGGTAGGTATAGTATGTTAAAACTTCATTTGAAGACGTCAACCATTGATGATGTTAAAATTGATTTCACTGTACTTTATATTATTATGTTTTAGATATAATGAATTTGTTTTAATTATTTAATTCAAATTATTTTATCCTTAAGTTATTTTATTAGCCATTTATTTATTGAACTATATTGTCGTATGCTTTCTGTTGTTATGTAGGTTCCACCTTATGGTACAGTGGAAACAAAATACAGACACCAATGAAACCACTAATTACTAGCTTTAATGAGTCACAAACAACAATTTGAAATCAACAAGAAACTCTCATACAGTATATTATTCAATTTAAATTTGTCCACACTCAATAATAATGTCAACTATAAAGAATTCCGCAATAATTATAACACAACAATCACTTTCAACAACAACCACTTGTCCATCACTGAATAAGTCACCCAAAGAAACTAACTTCTAAGCGGCAGCTGTTGCTATATGTAACCTGCAGATGTTCCAGACTAATGTTCCATAATTTGCGTCAACAAGCACTAAGAAAGTCTAGAGGTTACTTGACTGCGAACTTGACAGAGACATGTACTAGACCGACACTCTCGACTTTTCCGTCGTTACAATATCATTTCATATATCAATCAGTAAATACGTTTCGTCATGCAAATTTATCGATTCGCGTAACTCTTTAGTCAAGTTATAAAAGTATTGTTGTGTATAAAATTATACCGTCAAATTTTATTTATCAAAACGTTAATGTGATTGTATTCCAGAAAAGCAATTATTAAAAAAAATACACTGTTTAGAAGCATTACTAAACATCGTGTAGGATGTCAGAAACATCAAAACATTGGAGACGAAAGAATTCCTTTCAGGATAGATTTTAATCTTTCCCTTTACCAAACTTTCCACTTTTCATTAACAAATCGAGCACATGATTATAAACATTTCATGACCGTTTCAAAATTATTATTGAATTAATACGAAACGTTATTAAACGTAAACGAAAATTTTACTAATATTTACGTCAAGTAAAAGTAAAACTCGAACATGATTCCAAGTACTAATGTTTTAATATCAGTCTGTTATAATAATAAGATATTTAAATTTTATTTTAAAATTTTATAAAATACTTTTTTGATGATAAGTACTTACATCTACAGGCTTAATTTTTAGACTTCTAGATTTTAAGATAATACAATTTTTAAAATTTATATTGTTGCTACAGGAATTCTATGAATTCCACCAATTAAAATTAATATCGCTTTATATTAATTGGAAACATTATTGACTGGGCTGTTAGCCCGTTGTCTAGAATCTATGTTGACAGAGAGAATATAATTTATTACCTTTATATTTCAACTATTCAAATTTATTGTAAACATTATATAGCCCCATGCTGTAGTACATTTAATTACCAACATTGTGTGTGTTTGAATATACAAATTCCCGTAAATTTAAACTACCCTCGGTCCAAATTATGATACGCGTATCAGATGCTCTACTGTCAGATCAACGAAGCCCACTAGATCTCTGTGACTTCCGTATTATGGCATTTTCTTATACCTCTGGGATGACTTTAGACTGGTTTGAACCGTCCCCGAATATACCTCTAGTGCGTCTGTAACAGATTTTCTCACAGGCATATGGGACCTACAATTAAAGCCGGGTCCTAACGGTATAGATGGGTAAGGTTCGCACAAGGCTGGATATCTCTCGCTGATTTGCCTTGCGAGGGGCAATGGTCGTATCTAACTCAGATGACCGGGGCGGGAATCGAACCCACGCCGACAGCGTACCAGCGCCACAAGTTAGTCAGTACACGACGGCCGCTCCACTGGCATTTAGAGCTAAAAAAAAACTACGAATAAATTCTGTTTAACGTAAATTGTATTTAATTGTTTTGAGCACAAAATATTACATTTTTACATATTATAAACAGAATATAAGTGTCACTGTTTTCACATATTATTTATTCGTATGTTAAAAGACGTAAGTTCCGGCCTCACCATCGGAGGCCACCATCAGTATCGGTAACAAATGGCGGGGTGTACGTCAATTCACCCCAATGATTAGGTATAGACTGAGGCCTTAGAACCCCCAGTGAAAACCTTAGAAACTCTAATCGCTTTTAATTTTGGTTTCCTCCATATATTGTTTTCTTTTTTAATTTGTTTCGGTTATATTCATTATAAGTGAAATCGATTCATAACGACGAGCTGTCACGGTCAGAAATACAGTAAAGTATATAACTGTGACACACGGTATCTAGCACATAGTCTTGCAATGTCATACAGAAACTTAGAACTTAATTATAAAACTGCTAAGCTTAAAAACTTCCCAAATTATCTCTCTTTTGGTTTAGAACGCATCGCTGAATAACGATAACATAACAGAAATAAAATTTCAATTAGCCATTTTCAGTAAATCAAATATTCAATGCCACATTTTAATCAAAACAAATTATATCTCCGTATGACTTAATTAACTTAATTACTGATGCCATTGTTACGTGGATAGCTATAATTGACCTGGAGAAATTAATCAGACATGCAAGACGGGAAAACGATGACATGAGAAAACAAATTTATACTGGTCTCACGTAATTAAGCAATTCATTACGCACTATTCACAACGGTGATTGGAATCTCTAAGGTTATTAAGCTTACTAAGTTACCATAAAACACTACAATATTTAATATTGTTTTAAACATATAAAATAGTACATTGATAACAATTAATCGTTAGTGAATCGCTGTTGAAGCTTTTTATCTAAATTTGGCGTATGTAAGTCGCAGCAGGGGTTACGTTTGACGGACGATGCCGTTAATTTTTGTCGATACGTGAAGCAGATTCACGATTATTCTGGGACGTGTTATTCACAGCTAACAATGTGTCACGTTATTATTTGATGAATCATCACCGCTTTCCTTTACGGAGTAGATATTACTGCTGGTGTTATTGGTTACTTTGTTTGGTTTCTGTCACGTTGTAAATATTCTGATTATAAGTATAAGATTACCGACTCGGAACACAAAGTTTTATATACAAAATTGTGTACAACTAGAAATATACAACACACATAAACACATAAAAACGACATCCTAAACGAACAAACACAATTCCAATCACACATATTATTCGAACATATAACCCACCCCACACACACACACACAACATCGATCTTTCAAAAGACGGAGTCGTCGCCAAGAACAAGACGGACAGCGCCCCCAGTGGCGGCCTCGGACGAAGCTTATAATACGCGAAATCTGGTTCAGGCTATAAGGCGAAAAGTGTACATTTTTACCAATATAAAACTTTGTGTTCCGAGTCGGTAGTATTGTAATTATAATTAGTTAATCAACAGACACGTTATGGGCAACAAAATCCAAGAAAATATTTTGAATAAAAAGTAAAATATGTTAGACACTACAAGAGAAGATAGTACCAGAGAACGGTAGAATGAATAAAAATATTGGCTTCTCAGTTACGTTTTTAATTACTTTCTGAATCTTTTTAACGTGGCCTGTACTACGTACGTCACTGTTCATTTCGATCTGTCCTACACAAACTTTGCTTTTAGTTTAGTTTAATTGATTTAAGCTGGGACTTCAAGTCGTCATGTTATTTCTTGCATAGTCCAATCTTTCAAGAGAATGTGAGTCTAAATCAAAAAATCCGTCAGACGCACCTTATCGGGAATCTGCATCTCACCCTACTCAGAGAGCCAACAAGTCTACGTGTCAACCATTTTCTTTCGAAACTACCGAATATCATAATAAAAGTGTTCTGTATTCTGGGCCTCTGAACATAAATTCAGTCACGTGCACTCTCTAAAGTTGCGCTCATATTTTCTACGCGAAGAACCGATATCTAGTTTGTTTACAATATTTTTATCGATTTCTAAGCGTATGTAAGAAAGGATGTGAAAATAATAGAGCTTAAAATATTGTAAGTTCTACGACGTCCAACTAGTAACAAAAGAGTACACAATTTAGTGACAAGTGAATACTCTGATGCTAAATAATTAGTGGTACTGTACAATAAACTACAATCTATGTTTCAAACTTGATGTAACTTCAAATGGAACAGATACTGCATTTGAAAGCTAAAGTACAGTAGAGATTAAACGAACATCCATTACCCGAACGATCTATTATCCGAACTCAATAAAAGGTAGATTATTTACAGTACTGTACAGTAATGTATTGGAGACGTGTAGGCGTATTGGATATTTATTGAACATACAAAATTGTATACTAAACATTATTACAGTACTGTACAGTAATAAATAAACTCTGTAGCTATACACACTTACAATCGATAAACAAAGAATTGGCTAAAGATGGATGAAGCCGATCCCGGTTTTCAGTTATTAACCGATGACGAGATAATTGAGTCATTAAACGAACGTAATGAAAACGAAACAGATCAGATGAAGACGGGAGAATGCTACTAATACAAAACCACCGACGCCAGCAAAAGATTTTGACGCACTTGAGACTGTTCTAAAGTGGGCCGAACCAGAAGACAAGCTAGATTGTATTCAGCTTATGAATCTTAAGCGACTTCAGATTTTAGCAGCGAGAAAACGGGGTATCGGTTTGAAGCAGACAGTGATAGAACAATTCTTCAAAAAGGTGTAAATCCATGGTACTGTATGTTTTGTTTTGTTTTTTAATTTTTAGTTACTTTTATAGTACAGTGTTTGTCATTAATATTGTGTAAATTAACTTTTGGTTTTTATTAATAACACTCAGTTTTAATTCAGTGATTTTTAGTCTTAGTAATACATTACAGTACAGTATACAGGTGGCTGTAATTATATAATAGTATCTTAGAAATGATTTTGTACTAAAAATCTTTGTTTTTGTATAGTACAGTGTTTGGCATTAATATTGTGTAAATTAACTTTTGGTTTTTATTAATTACATTCAGTTTTACTTCAGTGATTTTTAGTCTTAGTAATACATTAAAATGCAGTATACAAGTTGCTGTAATTATATAACAGTATCTTAAAATTATTTTGTACTAAAAATTTGTTGTTTTTGTAAAAAGAAATAATGTTTTCAATTTACGATCTATTATCCAGAATATTGATTATCTGAACGTGCCCCCGTCCCATGAGGTTCGGATAATCGATGCTCTACTGCATGGTCATATAATTGAACTTCGCCGTGCTTATTTGCTAAACTGCTAAACGTCACGTTCTGGACGAGGCCTTTCGGTGTTTCCACCATTTTCAACTCCTAAACTACGACCTTCACCGTTTTCAAGGCCCAAACCAGTGGTGGAAACACTGAAAGGCCTCGTACAGAACATGACGTTTAGCAGTTTAGCAAATAAGCACGACGAAGTTTGGAGTTGCAGAGACTGCTAATTGAAATAACATGATTGAATCATATAACTGAATATTAAATATAAAATGAACCGTATATACGTAATTAAAAAATTTGTTTTTAAAGAAATCAATTTACTTAAATTGTTGTAGATTCAATGTTTCTAAATTATTGATAACGTTTTACGAGATTGATGCTTTAAAATTATTAATACACTGTAGGAGAGGCGAATAAGCTGTGTGTATTAATGTACGCGTTATTGTATGAGAGGTTAGCGAGGTACTCACGTCTTCATCAGTGTCATGGGGATTAAACTATCTGTCGTGAAACGCTTGCAGATTCAAAATATGATACCGTGTGTAGTCTCATTCCCTCATTGTTACATAAACTTAATCGCATTCATAAACTGAGTACCTCAAACTTAGGAGAATAATATGTTACGTAATGCGGAAAAAGTCTTACGTAATACGGAACGTTCTACAAGTTTCTCGAATATTCCAGCTGTAATGTATGTGTGCATACATAATGCTGTTACTTTGCGGTGAAAGACAATAATGCGTCAACATCCAAAGTAACAGATTATTCTGGACAGCGGGGTATAAATACAGCCATTCAACGGCGGTCAAGTTAGTTATTGTCGGGCGATTACACAATGCGTTTAAGTGGTGATTTACACAGTGCGGTTCGATGTATGGTGGCAAAGTATTACGTGTTTCACAATTGTGCGTGACAATTGTAATACAATTGTGTTTTAAATCAGTTGACATTTTTATTGCGTGTGAACAATTTTTTTATTTGATCTGTTGTAAGAGACTGTCTTTGTTAATTACAAACTGTTTAATTGTGATAATTAAAGCTGGTGATTAGTGACTTAATTAGTGTCTTGTATTTTGTTTTCCACTGTACCGTACGACGATCAGTTAGACCATCGTACCAATATCATAATCTTTCCCAGAAAAAGTGTAGTTGCATTTAAGTCATTCCCCTTAAATTGAGTACCACAATTTAGTGAAACTTAGACGTGGAGGGTAACACTATATTTTTTATAAACATGTTTTTTGGAATCCAAGTCGCTTTAATAATTAACAGTTACCTTAATAAACGTCTTGCGACTTCTCCTTATTTTGTCCATTTTGTCCAGGAAAAAATAAGGAGAAGTCGCAAGACGTTTATTAAGGTAATTTTTAACTATATTTTTCCTCTGAAAACGGAAGTAAAAGAGGATCAATGACCTCAAAGTCGGTACTGCAAGTTCTGGTTAGTTAGCTTATACTATGAACGGTACAAGGAGTTGTGTGGAGTTAACTTGTTTACACCCTACCTAACATTATCTATCAACTCGTAGCGTCGGTAACAAAGTGTAAATTTAAATACTAAAGCGTTTTATTACTATAGCGTGTCTTTATTGATTTAGTTTTTACAAAACATGGATCTAAACGTACTGAAATATCTCAACAAAACCTCTATAATTTCTAATCCAAAATACGTTTTGAGAATGTAAAACCTTGAGGTTTACAAATTATCCACGAATTACTTTACAAAAGTTTTTTAACCACCTAATAAGCGTAAAATAATTAATAATCACTACGTTACAATCACAGATCGTAAAGTTGTCTCTTTTAACATTGACCAACTTTTTGCTTCACGAAAAAAACACCAACACACGGACGCGCGCTTTTATTTACTCGAACGCGAGCGCGAGTATGTGGTGACTGTGGGGTACGTTTATGTTGAAGTTGAAAAATCAGAGCAGATAATCACATTATCAAAAATATAGTTTTTTATATGTAACCATGAGAGAAATAAAATACGAAGTTGAGAAAAGGCGAGAAAAAATAATGTAGACCTTAAAGTTATTATATAAGGCAACAATAATACATCTAAGTTATAACATGCAAGGAGATCAAACCGCCCAAAAATTTGCCCTTTAGGAAACGTTTATTTAAAATTCGACGGACAATATCAATCTACGATTTGAATTTCAGGCGCGAACGTGTTTGGTTTCGCGTAAACAAAGGACACATCGTTAGACAGGTAGGCCTAGCACCAATGGAACATACATGGATCCATGTTGTGGTTTGAATCTCATGAGAAATCACGATATTGTCAAAAAATACATCATAAACACTGCTTTTGAAACTACAGAACAAAGTGAAGGAAACGCTTAAAATAAATTTTGAAAATAAGGACAAGGTACTGAAAATGAATAGCTTTGGCCAACGCAGAAGCAAAAACAGTTAACTTTTTATGAAAAATTTAATGTTTATATTCCTACATATATAGTAGGGCTTATACGTGTTTCCACGTATTTGTGAAACAGCGTATTGATAATAACATATTGTTTCCATAACAATGTTATTGTAACTAACAATTAGTAGACCGTAGAAGATATAAGTGGAACATAGTCTTGAACTTTCTATTTTGTGTGTATGTAAAACTAACTTACATATGAAGCTTATGAATACTAGCTAAACATATAACGTACACTTAATTAATTAAGTCCAATTTCGTAGCCATTCGGGGAGGGGGTTACAACCATTGCCTCATTGCGAAGGTCGCCAATGAACTCTGATGGGCAGGTAGACTGTATATCGTTAGTGGCCGTCATGTAGCACACACAAACGGTTTGAGGCCCCTTTTATACATCCGATTTATATCGTACAATAACCTACGATAAAAACTGGTACAACATGTAGAATACCAGAAACAAATGGGGCGTTTTATGAACAGTCGTACGATAAATTTATCGATCCGAACTCAAAAACATATCATCGTGTCCTAGAAAACGCATCCGACAAAAGTCGGACGAGTTGTCTAGATGCATGGGTCGTAATGGTACCGTTTATGCACTCGCGCGAGTTTTATATCGTATCATTTACAGACATCAGCGCTACCAACCTTACTGCCTTGCGTCGGCGACAGGCCTTGCACTAAATCTTGACTGACTAGAATAGTTTCTTGAAATATATTCATATATTTATATAAATATGTATGTACCTTATATATATATATATATATATATATATATATATATATATATATGTATATTTCTCTAACAATTTATCAAATGAGGTAAGAGATATTCTAAAATAATTAAAAATCTTGTCTCTCCTATCTCTTAATTTCCCATATATATTACGAAAAGCATCCTGTACATATCGTGCACAGTTAATTGGATGAACATCCCATCATCTTTTCCTTCTCCTCTTCAAAACGAACCGATAAGCGGCATACAACGGATCAGTTTTCAGTACTAATGATAGCAGCGCTGAAAAGGTTTGTTCACACCTACTTCCGATATTTTTGACGCGCGGTAGACATCGGAGTCAAATCGGATGCAAAACGTATCGTACGATATAAACCGGATGCATAAAAGGGGCCTTAACTGCCGAATTACGTACGCTCCTAACGGCAACCTCACTCCGCACGCCTATCGTCATTAACACTCACCGCTGAAACGACCTGGTATCTTCTTATACGGTACTATGGAAAAATCTTGAGTCAATAACATTCTGAATCAAAACTTTTATCTACGCTACTGATTACGTTATATTATATTATCAAACTAGTGTTTAGAACGAAGTAGATTTCATTAAATGTTACGCGTGCGAGCGGGAACGCGCGCGGGCATACACACAACTCTTGTATGCTTCTATGTAATGGAACACCAGAATTATGATCAAGTTAAATGCCAATAATGTAAAACGATTTCAAACGTAAACATCCTTTGTAAACAAAATTTATATATATATTTATTTATCTATGTAATGTACTTGTCTCAAATATTAAATACTTCTGTAAGTAAAATTTATTAAAGACACAATGTTGCGTGTTCGCAATAATTTATTAGCTTAAATATATTTTTTTATAAATGAATGCATTTAAAATTATTTTACGCTTTAGCCTACGTTAATTAGAAATCTGTAGATGTCATATTATCAACACCATATTTTCACTTGTAGGTGTGAGCTATATGATTCATACGCTTATGAATTGTATCTATATTTATGAGTTATATGAATTATATAATTCACAAAAATTGGATTAAAATAAAATGATAGAATAAGTTTAAATTATCCGAGTATCTACAGCGACAAGCACACACTAGTAACAAATTTTGACACGAATTAAGCTTTTTGTCAATAATTCGGTATTTCAATATCCGGCCGATTTTAAAACGTTAAATTTAAATTTCCCGAGCGGAATATGTGTTACAATATTGCAGACTAACATAGTTCACAATCTAGTAAACAGTACAAGTACATCTCAGCCGGAAATATGTGACAAATGCGTGCTAACAGATAGATGGTATCACGTGTAGTTCTTTGCCTGCGTATCAGCTGATAAAAAACTCACATTTTCTCGAACAGTATCACTACAAAAGGGAGTTTAGCACCGGGAAGTGGTATCCAAAGACATGCGACGCTGAAGAACAATTACAACGCAGACTGAGTGGCAACCAACGTCAGAAAAGTAATGAAGATTGTTTAGAGGAAAGTTAGAACATGAAGTTAATGTAACGTTAAAAAAAAGTTGTGCGTTGTTAATTTAGAATATGTCGACGGTAACAAGCCAAACGTTTAAGATAATCAGTGAAAGTAAGGTATTAATGTAGAAAAACTATAAAACTCCGTTAAAACGTTCTTCAAGAAAGCTTTTGAAAACCGCATATTAAGCATAATCACGTGTTAGACGGGAAGCGACCAAACATTACAGAAACGTACAGAATTAAACAGATCTATTCAAATTTTTCACATGTACATAATTATTATTTGATATATTCAAACACAACATTTCAAGTGATTCAGGATAAAGCCTACTATTTACATTGTTTATTCACATAGATCTTCGCAAACAAATTGTTTCGCGATATAAGTGCTTGAACACCTATTAACTATAGAATGAATAGGGTCACCAAATTTTCCTCGCTTGATTTTCCACCACGATATTCATTCCTTTTGGAAAGAATGATTTATCTGCCATAAATTTGAAACATTAACGCTCCTGAAGTAGATGACGACCCTACTAAGGACAAACATTGTCACTGTAGACCTGTTTGTGTCAAACAATTATAAAAATGAATAGAAAATTCTAAATAGTATGCACGCGGGATTGGAGCACGACAAACGATACTTTTATAAATTTATTTACACGAAACTTGCAGGGACTGACTAAAATTTTAAATTACAGAGGAATCCACGCTATAACCGGAGTTTTATGTTGCTTATATTTTTTGTTACGCCAAAAAATAATTAATTTATGCGAATAAAACAAATTCGATTTAATTATTACAGTAGAGAATTTATTACAAAGCGTAGTTTGTACTCCTCACATGCAGTGGAATTTATATTTGTGTGTAGGGACAACACACGTCCATAGACGGAAATAGCATAGGCTACGGTGTTTATTAGCACTACTGAATGCAAAAAGAAATAATCATTATCCACGGGGGGGGGGGTATATTGAACGTCTGAGATGAAACACCAATTTTCACTGTTAGTTTGCATGCGTTCGCTCAGTTTACGCTCCAATGAGCTAGTTGTTCCGTGTGGTTTAGTATATGTACATGTTAATTACGATACACGTAAGATCTAGCTGAGATAATATAGACTGACACAATAGTTAGCGAGGAATCATTAATCGCTTACAGTTCCTCTTGCTTAATACAATAAATGCGAGTATAAAAACACACGCGTTTCGTACATACGTGTACCAGCCCTGTCGCAGACATGACATATAATATAATATGTCAAATATATATAACACATATAAGCAGTTTCGACTTCAGGGGCACAGTACATTGCTTTTCCAGTCACTAATTTGACGCTTCACTGATTTGTGAGTGTATTTTGTAGGATAACTTTGCAATTGTATTTAATATCTTTAGAGAAAGCAACACTCTACTAGTTAAAAACAATTCGAGCTTAAAGACTAGGGACTGTCATCAGGTTTCCAGTCAAAACACACATAATAACAAGGGATAAGCGGAACCTGTTGTAACGAAGAAGATGTTTGGGCGTCGGTACTGTAAACACCTAGGAAGTCTAACAAAATCTAGTTTATGCATATTTGAAATTACAATTTAACACAAATTGTAATTAGAAGTTTTTAATAAATTTTACTATATTACAAATTCAATAAATGCTCTTTTAAATCCATATGTTTGTACGTAATTAATGAAATTATTAATTGATTTATTATAAGATTTTTTCTTTTTATTGTAAGGAACGAAGAAAATTCGTCTTCTGTATTTTCAGCTGATTCTTGAGTCTGTAGAATGTAATTTCTAGGAGATAAATCGAAATGTTCTGAATTTTATTTTTACGTATACTTGGTACGTATACGTATGTACACACGCACACACACACATAATACACATATCACATATTATACAAATTATTCATCTGCTTATCGAGAAATCTGTATCAACAAATACAATGGACGGATAGTTAATAAATCAGCCGACATTTTAATTTAAAAATTTTAATAAATTTTTCTATATTACAAATCCAATAAACGATTTTTTTTTAAATCATTTGTGTACAGGAAATTGATTACGAAAGTTTTTTCATGTCATTTTACAGTTGCAGTTTCGTCACATTTTACCTGTCGATGCCTACAGTGTTTCTATGATTTTCTGTATATTTTGTATGGTTTTATTCTGTTCGTACTCATAAATTTGTGTACTGTCGAAGAAACAAATATTTGTACTGTAAAAGCATGAAATAAGTATTTATTTAGAGTCGGTACGGTAGAAAGTAATTCAAATCAGGGTATTGTCTTTAAAGTTTAAACTACTACTACTACTCTCCAGCACTACAGCCCATGGTGAGCCTTGGCCTCCGCTACGACTCGTCTCCACTCATCTCTGTCCACTGCCTTCAGTCTCCAGTTCCTAATGCCCATCTTTCTTAGATCTTCTTCCACATCCTGCTGCCATCTTCTTCGAGGCCTTCCTCTTCTTCTTTTGCCCAGTATCGTTCCACTTAATATAGTTTTGGGCATCCTCGTAACATTCATACGGAATACGTGTCCCAGCCATCTAATTCTAGCTGATTTTATGTGTCTCACCAGGTCTTGTCCACCGATCAACTCATTTATTTCACCGTCATTTCGGATCCTATACATATTCCCTTCCTTCACCGGTCCAAATATCTGTCTCAAAATTCTTCTTTCAAAAATTCTTAGTGCACTTATATCCTTATTTACGAGAGTCCATGTCTCGGATGCATAAGTAACAACAGGTCTGATCAGTGTTTTGTATAACATCAATTTGGTTCTTTTAAAGTTTAAACAATACACTATAAAATAAGTCCAATATCTGTAACTAGAAAAATGTAAATATATCCTAATTCCGCGTCATAATGATCAGACATTTGATTTAAGAGCAATAAACTCAGTAATTTTATTAACGAATTTAAAGACCTACTGAAATTTCAACTGCCTCTCTCAGTTTGTTGGGCAAGGGAACGATTTTACTAAATATAAAATCAACAATAAATAAACAAGGAAAATTAACAGGAATTAATTAATAATTAGTATTATTAATAGAAATAAATAAATGCGCAGTAAGTTTTGTTATTATTAAGTATAATATAACAAATATATATACAAGACAAACTGAGAAAACATGAATGTAATACACACACACTATATAAATATACACTGTGTGCGCGCGCGCGCGTGTGTGTTTAATTTTTAATCTGAACACAAATATACGTTTATGTGACTTAATACCATCGGCAACATTTTTTAAACGCTTCAATTACACGTAACACCAAAAACGACCATTTATTATTTACACTCGCGTCATAACAGTAACTTTAATATTCTGCGGTATTCGTCCTCGTTTTGCACTTTCTATTTTTGACTTTCCTTACTTTGTAAAAGCATGACTCATCGCTAAGTTCCAATAGCGGCTTTTAGTATACACAACCTTAGCAAGACTGTTCCGCGCCCGTTGGCGGGTGGGCGTTCGCCGTTCACACGATATGACCTACACATCACCTGTCGAAGGCTGTATCATCTTGAATATCTGTAACGCGCACAATTCACTTTACCCTTTCCTTTCTTACTACTCCGTTTATGAAAGTATTTATTAGCAGTCTTCAATTACCGCGCTCACTCTATCACATATTTGACTAAATTAAAGCCTGTGTGCGAACTATGCGCCCAGAAGTCGTTTAATAGAGGAGAAAATAGTTTCCGCCAATTTACGCAATTTCGACTTCGGCTACAGAGTAGACTGCTTTTCCAGTCACTGATTTGACGCTCCGATTAATCATTTGTGAGAGTACTGTGTACGATAACTTTGCAGTTATATTTAGTATCTTTATGGAAAGCAATACTCTACTATTTATAAACAAATCGCAGCCACTTAAACACTAGGGACTGTCATCAGGTTTCCAGTCAAACATAATGACAAGGGATAAAGCGGAACCTGTTGCAATAAATTTGACGTTTGGACATCGGTACTGTAAACGACCCAGGATGTCTAACAAAATCTAGTTTATGCTCATTTGAAATTACAACTTAACCCAAATTTTAATTTAAAATTTTCAATAAATTTTACTACATTACAAACTCAATGAATGCTTCTTTAAATCCA
This sequence comes from Magicicada septendecula, assembly GCA_034769895.1. Taxonomy (NCBI): domain Eukaryota; kingdom Metazoa; phylum Arthropoda; class Insecta; order Hemiptera; family Cicadidae; genus Magicicada; species Magicicada septendecula. The sequence goes on along the minus strand of CM068368.1, from coordinate 804,618,904 downwards.
TATGTGTGTTCAGTTTGAGTCAGTACGTAATTAATGAAATAATAAGTTGATTTATTATCAGATTTTTTTTATTGTAAGGAACGAATATAATTCGTCTGCTGTATTTTTATTTTTATTCGATGCATGAGTCTCTGAGATGTCATTTCTTAGAGGTAACTCGCAATTTCCAGAATTTTATTTTTATGTAACACACACACACACACACACACACACACACACACACAATGTATATATCACACATAAAAATTATTCATCTGGTTATCGAGAGATGTCTCAACGAATACAATGGACGGATAGTCACTTAGAGCGGATAGTTGATCAAAATACGCCACCGAAGAGAATTGTGAGGCACAAGTCTCTAAAAGCGGAAAGAGGAGCCGACCTAGGTTAAGATGGTTGGATGATGTGCTAGAAGATCTAAGAAGAATGGACGAGTGTTTACACTGGGAGGGCAATGAATAGGAGACATTGGAGTCTGGTGTTGGAAGCCTGGCCTGGACTCAAGTTGGGCTGATGTGCTAAAGAAGAAGAAAAAGAAGAATAACGAGAGATTTCAGTTGAACAGTTCCTCTTTTGTCTGTCGTTTTAACTTTCGTGATGAATCCTCTACGCTATACGCGGTTCCATCTAAAACCGCGGTCGATGCGATTAACTTCCCTTTTTTCTAATTTGGTTTAGGAGACATCACAACACTTGCCTCATATGTATACACAAAACTCAATAAATATAATGTTCTATTGTTTTATTATACACACTATCATCATCCTTGGCTCCACAGCCCTGGTCTTCTTCGGAAGATTTCGCCATTCTTCTTTAGGCCCATGCTTAGCCACACTCCTCCATTTTCTAATTTTAAGAGTCCTGACGTCCTGACTCACCCGTCCATCCATCTCAGTTTTTGGCTTCCAACTTTCCTTTTATCCTCTGGCTTTGCATCAAACATCTTCCCAACAACTCTGCTTTCACAAGCACGTATAATGTGGCCAGCCCATTCCAATATTTTTAATTTAATAATACAAACTGTAGGTCCATGTATTTATTGTATTCTACTTCAAGACCGGGTAAATATAGGTCTATAAAATATAGACCAGGTCTATAAAATATAGAAGCCTTGTTGGCCCGGAGTTATTGAATCCAGTGACTCAACAGTTAATTGCTGTCATCCGTTTGATTCTGCTGATTAGACGTCTCGTGATTATTAAATCGTAGAATTTTCTGTTTTTCAGGTTAATGAACTGAATTATTCTCATTAAAACTGTTATTAGTTAAATTTGACAAGCGTTTCCTTGTAATCCTAAGAAAAGTAAAATTGAATTAAGAAATCCAGTCAAACGTGGCGAGGCGGGTGGGAGCGTTCCAGTATTTTGCTTTCACAAAATGAAAAGACGTTTTAATATTATCATTTAGGTAATAATGTGTGAAACTTGTTTGTTAACGATCGGTCTTAAATGTCAACGTCCTTGAGTTATTTTCAACTACCGTGGCTCTTGTCCGCGTATACAGTAATACGTACTGTAGCGTGTTAGTCTCATTGTACGTACGGTTGTTGTCCGTTCGTAAGTCACTTTGACGTCTGAGCGAATGAGTTAAATACTTTCCACCCACCGAAGTGTGACACGTAAACTCAATGTCAAAGACTAATAATAACACCGGACACTTCTCTTATGGCGTTTTTTCCATCGGACAGATTCAGAGCCGAAACAGAACACGGGATCAGCAAACTCTGTTCAACATTAAACAGCTCTGCACAATATTAAATGTAAAATTAATTTATAAAATGTAATGCAGTACAATACGTTTTGATGCAAACCCAAGCCAGTACTTACTTATACATATGCAGTCTACTTGTTTATTACATTATCGCGTATTATTGTAACATCGAATTACTGTTTACTATATGTATGTAACCATGTATGCATATTGGCATAATCAACATCGTTTAACACACGCGTACGAGCGTTTTTTTTTTTGTATTTAGTGTACACTTAAATTTCAGGTTTGTCTACATGTAGGTATTATATCCACGTTATTCGAAACACCTGAGATGCATTTCTGCAATTTGTAACTATTAGTGGCGTATCTAGAATTTTCCTTTGTGGAGGAGGGAGTCCGGGGTCGGGTCGGCTTCATACAAAAGAGAAAAAATTAGTTAAGACTAAGCAAAGTTACAGTCTTTAAAGTGGCTAAAAAACCCATGACAACATTCTGAAATCAGTCCCATTAAAGTAAACGGTATTAATACAAATCAAAATACGCGTTATTGAAACATTGTTAAATGACACTTATTGGCAAAATTTATTTTTCCATATTTTATATTTCAAACGTACACCCTCATGCTGTGTAATAAACCTGTTTGTATAGGTTAAATAAAAAAGCTACTATATACTCTATTAGCGTACACATCTGAAAAGCAGTTTACAAATTAAAAGATTAATAAAATTTGTCAACTACGTTTTGCCCCTCTGGAGGGGGTCCGGTCCCATTCGCCCCTCCCGTAAATACGCCCTTGGTAACTACTGCAGGTTTCCTACATTTCCAAGTAATTAAGTGATTGTACCCCATAAATTGAAGCTTCAGGAACTGTATTTCAACCAGTTTGTACTCGTTAGTTTAACCAAACTTAGACTTAAGTAAATAACTAAATTAATGACTGCGCAAATATTGCAACTATACACCGGTCGACAAGATCCTTTATGAAATCGTACTCGTAATTTTAAATAACTTCATAAAATATTATGATATTTTAAAACAAATTCGATAAAAAATATGAAATTCATTTGTAGTTAATAAAATAAGTGGAAATATTTCTTATTTTAACTAAAAGAGAAGTTTAGTTTTTGGTAAAGATAAAAAGTTATGTAACAAATAACTTATACAGATACTAACCATTCGTGACTAAACAATAACTATGTTTAAAAACTGTAAGTTACTAAAATTGTGTTCAACATAAATATACTTGACTTTCATTATTTTTGTTCACTGTATTTGAACAAAATACAAACTTCTAACCGCGATGCTTCAAAAATCTAGAAATTTCGTTATTACCAGTAATATTAAATTGTTAAGAAATAACAATGTAATTGAAAAAAACATTAATTATTTTATGTGAAAAGGGACAAATTAGTCTACAAGCGTTCAAAGCATATTTACATTTTAGTCTTTATGGTGATTGTATGAAAATATCGTCATAATTTTTATCATCTTTGCCTTTACACTCTGTGACTATGTTTGGTGGTTTCACGTCCAAGGAGTTTTATTAAAATACAGTTTTGTGTTATTTAAAACTTTTTTTGCAATTTGTAAATATAGATTGCTATAAAATTCTGTACCGTAAAAATAAATATTTTCTGTAAAAAATCGCAACAATGATTAATGGACTTACAGTTAACGTGAGATTGCAAATAAGTTGTTTCAGAAATTTGAAATAAGGTGTGTTGTTGAAAAGATTCTGTAAGTCACGCAAAACGTCCGGTCGCACTTTTCCACAAAGTTTCTGATAATTTTTTGTAATTTTGAATTGAGTGTATAATTTAATGTAGCGGCTTATTAAGTAATAAAATAATTTATTAATATAATTTAATTAGATATGGAAAGACCGTGGAACAAGTCCAGCATTTTTATTACTTATGATGTTACGTTATATATGGGACAGAAATTGATCTGGATTAAAAATTAAATTAATTTAGGAATATCTGTGGAACAATTCACAGATACATTAAAAATAAGACAAAGAAGGAAAAAGATAAGGTTTTTTTAACATTGTAGCGGTACCAGTTTTAATGTATGGATATGAAGCCAGAGTTATGACAGAATGAGACAAAGCGAGGATTCAGGCAGAGGAGATGAAGTTTATGAGTACTCTGAGCAGTACCATTCTCGATAGAAAGAAAAATGTAGATATAAGGACGGAACTGGGAGTCGACCCATTGTTAAGAACAGCTGAGGAGCAACAAAAGAAGGTGGTGTGAACATTTGGGAAGAATGGCATGTGACAGGATTCCAGTGCTAGCAATGGAATACAGACCGGTGGGGAAGGGAGACGTAGGACGGCCGAGAGCGAAGTGCGTCCCGGAACAGGTTCAGGATGAGTATAATCCTTGAGGTTGATGATAATGATGATGATGATGAATTTAATCAGATAAAAATTGAATGATGTGATCCTAACTAAGCACACTGTATGTTGCATCATACTTCTGAAACGAACGAAATCTGCAAAGAAAATCAATTAGCAACAAGTTAAAAAATACTTAACGTAACCATAAATATTACCATGTTTAATGATAAGGGTACATGCGTGCGAGTGTAAATGTTTTGCATTTAAACGTCGTCAAACATAATACACGGGTGTATCACTATAAACTCTTAGTAAATTTCAACATTTAAATTGTTAATAAAGCCAAAGAAAAGGGATGATTATTACAGGATGAATTTTAAAAAGTACATAATTCCATTACTAGCCTTAGAGATTAAAAGTTACGCTATATTGGCTTAAATAATTTAACTAGTTCTATATTTGTGTACTAATCCACTTAAGGTAGATATATTCTATTGACAACTTTACACTTATAAAGAAACGTCCTTTAACAAAATACTTCGCGTATACTATTAAAATAGATATCTAATAGGCTTTCACTCGTTTAGGAACAAACTGTTCCTAAAAGACAAAGCACAAAATGTAATGCTTTTGAAAGGTTAGAACACAAATGTTATTGCTTAACAGAGTTTCTTTCAGAACAATTATCCAAATTGTTTTTTAAATCATATGCGCCAAGTTTTGTTCACCTAACACGTATATGTGCTTTCTAAAAGCATCAATGAAGATGCAATGTTACAGGTTTATTTGTAAATTTGTTACCACCGTATCAATGAAAGTTACGCCGTGCTTACGGAAACCGATTTTACCTATAACAATATTCTTATCAACTCTAGGGCGCTAATAAGCAAGAGTTTTGTCTTGCTTCTCGTGAGCTCTTCAGTTAGTTTAAAAAATCTGTTCCGCATCACAACAAAAGGTATCGTATAAGCGCACCAATACTCACGCAGAGAAAACAGAAAACGTTTACACCGTGTGCGAAGAAAATCAAAAGTCCTCTCAAAAATGTTATCCCCAAGTCACTTAACATTTTTTAATAATCTATTAAAAATTAAGTAACCTAGATAGAATATTAACTAGATATTTTCTTTTTTAGTCAATATAAAGATTGAAGATGTCAAACGATGTAACTAAATTTTCTTTTCATTATGAAACTAAATGTGTCTATAATAGTTTCCAAATTGTAAATAATTTTAATTTCGTTTACTGACGCAAGCTAAAGTGTAAAAAACAGGAAGTTAAAAATCTAACTTGTAATTTGAAAATATATTAAATTTCATAATGGTAACAAATTTTGTCAGTAACAACATGTCTCAATTTTCAGTAATGTTGGGTTGTAACCAGTATTACTATTTTGTGCCAGTAGTATGCAACTGGGTAGTGAACTATAGGCCTATAACGCCATCCATCTGAAGATTCGTAGTATAATGATAAGGAATTAAAATACGGTGATTTCGAAATAGTACACAATAATTAGTTGGTATATGTTGCTTTTTGCTTATCCCCATTGACAACAGATATTTTACGGTCATACTACAAACTTTTGTTTTTTTTTGTGACGTAACATACGTACGTATTTTGAAAGTATTTTATAAAAATGGGTATAGGCCTATTAGCAAGGTTCTTAATTATTCATAATTTACAGAACCTGGTTAAAGATGGTATGAAAAGTAAATGATCTCGATTATTGTTTTAAAAAATAAAGAAGAATTACTAAAACAAAAACATACTGAGGAAGTGTGTAACAGCCAAGGGCGGATGCAAAAGTTAATGTCGGGAGGGGCAAACCGGTGGTCGGGGGTTCCCCCTTAAATTTTTTGTAAACATAAGTCGTAAAAGCACAATTTTTTGTTCACTTATACCTACTAAAATCATGTATAAGCGTAAACTGTATTAACTTTTATGACATATATTACTTTTCTTTTATTATCTAATACAAGTGTTACACAAAGTGTGTAGTATATGTTTGCCCTTCATAATGTTACTCTTCAGTAAATTCGCACTCATTTTGTAGATCACGGTAATAGCTTAATTGGTTAATACCTTCAAACCTATTTTTATAAAAAAATAAAGAATGACGTACTTAATGGCTGTAGAATGGGATGGAAGGAATCATAGTAAGTTCTATTTAATAAAATAAAAAATGTCGTTTTATGCATAACAGTATTACCTATATTAAAATTTTACAGATTCAAAATTATGATTAAATGGACGGTGAACATATTTAAAAAATTAATAAAAATCAAATACAGTGACCGCCGCTTAATGTGATCACAGTTACTGGTACCGATTCATTCCTGTGCCGATTAATGCACATAATATTTTACCACTTGTTAGAATCAGCCACTTAATAGAATCAAAGTCATTAGCGGCTACTGTATGTGTGTAGAAAATACATTATTAAATATTTTAACATTGTAAGATATCACTTATAAAATAAAGTTACAATGCTATGCTTGTGTAAACAGGCACTTGGTAAGTTAGTTACCAAAATTCACTACCTGTAAACAGGGCCATTGTTTACCAAGTAAGATTCTCGGGGGGGGGAGGCAATTGCCCCCGTTGCCCCCTCTCTGGATCCGCCCATGGTAACAGCACTACAAACTTGTTACAGATACACGCAATCGCCTTCGTCGTCAACAGGTAGCCTATGTACTCTGCAACCTAATTTCCATAGGGGAAGTGGAGATTTATTGAAGTATAAATGTAATAGGTTTTATAACGTACCACAAAAATGAATCCTCAAGTAGTATTGCCTTAAAAATGCATTTATTTTATTTATTTTCTTTGTTCAGATTATATGTAGGCCTATACATGACAAATGTACAGTCACAAAATATGTTTTTAACAAGGGTAATTGTTATCCTTAAACAAATTCTTACTGGTACAGGGAAAACGGACTCTTGCTTTAAATTTTATGAAAAGATTATATTTGCAGTAAGAAAATTAACAAAAAATCATTTCTAATACAGTTGGACAAAAGTTGCTTATGGTCTTGTCGCTAACATCACTGCCACAAGGAGCATTATAATAACCATCATCGTCGCCCAAAACACTGTCTCCATAGTTGTATACAGGCCTACTGTTCAACAGTATTGGTGCTGGATACTTCGCTAAGATAGACTGTATTCGAAAGACGCTTTGTTATTTACACGAATCAGGACGCTTTCAGTGAGCGCAGTGTATAAGTAGTCAAATTTTGGAAGATTTACAGTCTGAGTTGCGGCTACAAACTTAAAGACAACACATAGGCCCTATATTCCACGCTGACATCCCACAATATACACTTTCTGCTGTTCGACCAATTTCATTTCCGAATGTTCAGTGAAGTGTTTGTTACCGGTCGCTGTTTCATATGTCTTGAGTCTACACACGCTTTACTTGTTTACCGTTAAAACTAATCATTAACTGCGTAATTGGCATACTTTTTAAATTAAAACTGTGTAATTGTAAACCTAGATCTAAGTTATTAACTATTTAATTACATTTTACACTACGGCATAAAAGTAATCGACAATTTCATTAAACAATTTTTGAGTAACCAATGGTAACCTTGTAGTTGCTGCGTTTTGTGACCTGTGTATTATGATAACAGATAACTGTTGTAACTTTTGATATGTCTTCCCGTTTTAACGAGGTTTGAGCTTTACGTTGCCGGTACAGGTATATAGGCCTACATTCGTTCAATTCAAGTCAATTGAATTTCAGATTTCAATTAGAGATAAATAAGGGCGCATTCATTGGTTTTGTACACTGATGAACATCAGTTGATGAGTTTTCACATCGAAGAAAGGATAAATATTTTTAACGTTAACGAGTGATATGAAATTTACCAACATTCTACCTGTCTCGCTTGTAAGACGCATTATATTGGGAAGATGATGGAATTTTTGTTTTACAGTACACACAATATCATCACGTTCATATGTAGTTAAACATTTATTGCATAAACAGTGATGCTCATGGCAAACGTTTAAAGGCAATATCTATTAAATTAGTTTTCCGTACATTTTCTTAAAACAATTAATGGATGAACGCCTTATGAGATTTTTATGTACTTCCCAATAAGTAGTAGTCTACTCCTATTATTTTATAGGTCCAATTTCTTGTTTGTATGTAAGGCGCAAAAACCATAAAACTAAACAGAGAAAAAACAGAGAAAAAGGAAATATAGATAGATAGAAAGATAAATAGAGGGAGGGACAGAGAGGGGAGAGAGAACGAAAGAGAGATAGAGGGATCACGTTAATGTTTTATTTTACATTCTTTGTTTCTTTTATATGCTGGTTTGTTGACAATTATATTTGAATAGATTGTCCGATGTTGTATTATTTTTTAAATAATGATAATAATAAGACCTTGTACAGGTATGTTTAAAATTTTGTTTATTAATTCGTGCTATTATTTCTATTTACTGTTACTCAACATTTTAGTTTACATCTTTAATCAATTTTATTGTAATAAAAAAGATATAAATTTGTAGCTTCAACTATAAAATGTTCTTTGTTTTAGTAACTTTTATAACTTATTTACACAACAACAATATATATATTGTCTGCGTACATATATTAATTCAGTCCAAAATTATGTCTCAGTGTCGGAATTTTATTTACAGTAAGCGCAACATTTTCAAAAAACAATTTTGCTGATAAGCAAAAAACAAAGAAATCTTTGTGATAAGCATATAAACTGCAATGTAAAATAATACTGTATGAGTCGTGTCATAAAACAACATTAGTTTTTCTACAAAAACAGGACTTTGAATCTGCATTTACTATATGTTACAGGTTTTATTTTTGCCCTACATTAACTAAACTGGTGCCACTGCATCCATTCACACTTACAATCAGTGTTCCAATAAATAGGTTTACCAATAAATAGGTGTTCCAATCAGTAAACCAATAGGTTTTCTTGTCACATTGAGTATAGACGACGTTTTGTACAATTTGTTGAACACAATGAAAACGTAAGTTTTGTTTTTTAAATACCCAATAGTTTGGCCCAGTTAATATTAAAAGTCACTATTTCGAACGTCAGATGACCTATTTTGAGTTTAAAATAAAATGACCAAATCTTTATTTTAAAGGCCGATAATAACTTCGGATTGAATAAAAAAGAGTGTTTTAAAAATGTGATATAATTAAAGTTACTCTAAATTTGCAAATTCGATTCTGAAGACGAATAGCCGACCGTTTCACCCGTAGACGATCGTACATTATTAGTGGTGAAAACGTTGTATATTTTAAATATTAGCGATGGTAAGTGTCCGTGTAAACTCTTCAGATTTACACAATCTAAATTTCCAAAGCGCACTATTAATCTTGCTTTATTATGTTTAATGAATAATTTTTCGATTTACTGTCTGTTATAGTCTTATTTACCCTGATATTGGCTCATTGTATCTGTGACCGCATTATATTTATGATTATTTGTAACTATATTACCCATACTTCAAGTTTTTTAAATTTAATTATTTTTACCCCTGTTTCTGCTGAAAATTATTATTATCGTCTTGTCGGTAAGAAATAAAAAGAATATAAAATAAAAAGCAAACATCGTCGTTCCATTTCAGCGTCTATTTTGAAATGGCAACAAGTACAATCCCCAAAGTATAAAAATATATTCAGAGAGGTGTCACCTGAGTGGGACGCTTGGATCAACGTATCTTGGATCAACAATGACGGATATAGCATTTTACCCAGGCTATATGTTTGACAGTTTTTGTTATTTTCAAGTCTGAGGGATTAAATACTTTATATTTCGTCTTCTCGTGTATGTCATTTAGCCCGGCCACAATTCTCTGTCCATAGTTATGCACGTTTTTCAATTGTTCTATTCTAGCATGAATTTTTTACTCTCTCCTTGGCCATAAAATGTTTTCATTTGCAAAACTTTAAATGAAGCAAGAACCAAAATGTGAGGCTACGTCAATTTAAAACTACCTTTTCAAATAAATTTTTACTTTAATAGGCGCTTAAAATGTATAATCAGACAACGTGATAATATAACATTGTTGTGTTAATAACTGCATACGAACACACGGAAACCTACGGTAATACTGCAGAAAATAACGAAAAGGTTTTTTTAATTGTATATTATTACTATATTTGTATTTTGTTTTATTATTATTATTATTATTCTTGTTTTTTTGTATTTTTGGACTTTCGTAATTTCATAATGTACTGTTGATTTCTGTTTTTCTGGACTTTGTAATTTAAAATTGTATTGTTACTGTATTCGTATAACTGTATTTTACATTTTAGTATACTGTACTTGTATTAATCTTAGTATACTGATTTAATCTTAATGGCTTATGTTTTCCACGTAAAAATGTGAAAGCGAAAAAAAATTAAATAAGCACTTCTATGAACGGTTTGACTCAAAATTTAATTCCTAAAAATTAAATTTTCACACGTTTAAATGGAATTGAGACTAACCCTAAAGATCGCAGTCTATAAAACTTTACAACCGTGATGTTTTAATAAAATTAGTTGGTAATATAATTATGTTGAGCTTTGTAAAATAAATTACTATTGATAACAAAATGCACACAGACTATTAATTAGCTATTATGTACATCAGATATTATGAAGATGTCACCTCATATAATTTTGCATATTCGATTTATCAAGTGAAATCAAACACAAGACTTTCGTAATCATCAACTGCCGATAAATTAATATTCTTTTGCTACCTATGTTAGACTTAGACAAATATTATTAAGTGTTATAGTTATTTCCAATTGTTATGATATTATAATTGATATGATTATAATTTCCATAATTTCTTAATATTTTATGACACTTTTAACCAGTTTTTAACTTTTGGGGTACAATTGATTTACCGTTTCGACGCGACAGTAATATCAAATTTTTGGTTTTGTAATTTGGTAATTACACAATTATCTTAAAACCCCTTAAAATGTCTACAAATTTAATGATAAAGAGAGTAATTTAAAAAAGTTTCGTTATGTTTATAAACAGATACATTTTCTTACGAAAACAACAAAACATTAAAACATTGCTATGAAGGAGAAGTGATATTCTACCTGGCACTAACTCACGGTAAACTTGCAGACACACACTAAACTCTCCTCACTGTATACCACCACTACTAATACTACAACTACTACTGTACTGTATGTGTACCAGTGTGTATGTGTGTATGTAAATGTTGTGTTGTGTACGTGTTTAGGACCGGCCACAACTGACGGAGTTGAGTAACTTACTGGTCCCGCCGCAGACTCGAGTCCCGCCAAGCGGAGGGTGACGACTGCGCACTACCCTCCTTGCTTACGCAGACACCTGTTCCTTCGCTACTTACCGACGACCCCAGGGTACACTATATGTTTACAGTCTGCAGCATCCGTTACCGGCCAAATGATGTTAATTATAAATAGACTTACTTCGTTCGCTATTTCTTAATTTTCAAGCCCAAGTTTCTTAATGTTTATGATTAAAATATTGACATGTGCTCAAAGTTATTAATTTCGTGGACACAAGTATTTCAGCGCACTTGTAGAAGACAACGTTATAAGGAAAAATTAAGAGAAAAGTTGACTTACTAAAAAAACTTCTGTATTTTCCAGACGTTTGGACTTTACTAATTTAATTTACTTCACTTCTAAAGTGAACCTCTAAAATAAGAGGAAATTGCTTTGTCTCTCTTATTAACCATATTTATCATTCATACGCAATATAACTGTATATGAAATGTGTGCGCGTGTGTTTGTCTGTATATGCGTGTGCGCGTCTATGTGTCCCTATGAGTAAGAGAATTACAGCGATGAGAAGGAGCAGACAAAGTTCCATAGTTAGATATATGTTATAGGGAGCGATTAAGATAGATAGATAGATAGATAGATAGAGCGAGAGATAAGGAGAGAGAGAGAGGGAGAGAGAGAGAGAGGGAGAGAGAGAGAGAGAGAGAGAGAGAGAGAGAGACAGACAGAGACAGACAGACAGACAGACAGTCTGAGTTGATCCTGAACAACTTCTTCCCATCAAAACAGAATATCGGTGTAGGTTTTCTGTCTTCGTAATTTCCGGTTGAGCATAAAGGGAACAATTTTAAGTGTTAATATAGACTAAGCATTAATGAAGCACATGTGAGGTTTAGTAAGTGGTAGAGAAAATTAGACGTTTTGTTAAGAACTGCGAGTGCGGGTGTTAATCAACGGGAAGTACACGCGCTTCAACAGCAAGAACTCCTGATTTCTAATCATTTACGGTTTCAATTCGTGGTATTAACCATCCCACTGGTAACAAAGGTTACTTCATTAGCATAAACGTATACTTATTTATGTAGACAGTTTATGCCAGTTACCAAAATGTTGTGTCTAGTACTTGTAACCAAGGCACTATCTGTATTGTGGCCGAAGGCGCATAGTAAATAGGCCTACAGTTATGCTTTTGACATCAAATGTTTAATATATTTGTGCACAAAATGCATAACTAATACTTCATCATCATCATCATCATCATCATCATCAGCAGCAGCAGCAGCAGCAGCAGCAGCAGCAGCAGCAGCAGCATCATCACCGTCGTCGTCCTCGTCGCCGTCGTCATCATCATCATCATCATTATCATTATCTTCTCTTCTTCTTCTTCTTCTTCTTCTTCTTCTTCTTCTTCTTCTTCTTCTTCTTCTTCTTCTTCTTCTTCTTCTTCTTCTTTTCTCTTCTTCTTTTTCTTCTTCTTCCTTACCCTCTTTTCCTTTCTTCCCTTCAGCTTCTCTGTTTCTTATCGGTAATTTCTTCTTCCTTCATTTCATTAGCATCCTATAAGCTTGCGCGCCGTATCTTCTTAGGTCTCACATATCGCCATAACTTGTAATATCTCGCAGTCTTCATTCATCTGTTCTGATGCATTCTGGTTACATGTTTATTCCATAGGTGTCGTTTTTTCATTTTCCACTCTGTTATGTATGTTATGCCATGCTCTCACATTGCTAATTCTATTCCAGCGTGCTTTCTCTACAGTTCTCCTTAGGATTTTCATTTATTTCACTTGCACCTGTGCTTTTGTTTCATAGGATTTTGACCTAGCCTGTAAGTTATATCATCCTAGGTGTCATAGTGCTTTCACGAATTTCACCTTTGGTGTTCACCTAAGACGTTAATTTTTTCACAGAAATATTGCGGCTACTCTGTTAATATTGATTCTCTCTAAGTGAATTATCAAATAACTGATAAAGAAATGTCGGGTGAGAACACACGTCAAACAATATTTCACTGTATGTGAAGAAATACATTGTATAAAAGCAAAATCAATAAGCATCAGTGGTTACTGTGAGGAATAAAGCATTTACTTAATGCATATTACTTATGATTATTCCTTTTAGGCTAAGTTGGCTGACTAATAAAAAGATTTTTATTACTTTGTGTTTCCAGGTATACTAGTGAACCTCCTTAGAAATTCTTTTTTTTTTAATGAGGACGATGACCAGTGCTCCTTACAAAGACTAATGCTTGGGGATTAATTATGCCAACAATAATTAATTATATGATTATACTAATTTGCAAAATGAGATCGTGTAATCACTCAATTAGGTTACTCATATCAACTGATTGAAGCTAAGTGACACGTTAGTTCTTTTATGTTAGCATAATTACTGCATGGAGACTCTAATTATGTATAAATTAATAAAACTACTATAAATCATTCAAGTGCCATTACTTTCTTGTTCTGAGGTAACTTTGACAATAATGAACGCATAAATTCTGGATAAAATAAACACTTATTTATTAACATCATATCATTAAATAAAGAGACTTCAATATATAAAATATGGATGATTCCCTGTAAATACATTCATAAAAAGAACATAAAAAGAACACATGTATATATATATATATATATATATATATATCAAATTACAATGCGAATCCAATACGTTGTTTGCTGGAAAACATACACATACATATATAATGCAATCGATATATAGAAAAACACAAATAGTCAAACAATAAATCTTATACTAATGCGTTCATTGCTTGCCTCAGATGAATAGCGTTAATTATATTTATCATATTTAATTTAAATACTCAAGGGGTGTTTCTTGAAAAGAGACAGGACAGTAGAGTTCTTATGATAAGAATAGCATAAAGATTACTTGTAAAGCGATTTATCCGATATTTCCATCGGTGTAACCCCTTCTCGTTGGTGGTCCATATGTGGGAAGCTGCGTAGCTGTGATGTCACTAACACTCAACACACGCGGAACAGATTCACTCGCGCTGTGTGTGTTTTCTGTTGATTCGGCTGTTACTGTTCGAGTTTATGAAATCGTGTGTCGTGTGGATAAGTTCATCATTAACTATGGTGTATATATCTGTCTGTCTATTGTTGAACTTCTTGTGTGTACATTAATGTATAGTGTCTTTGATACCGTGGTGTAATTGTTCCAAATTATATTGTATCGCTTCGCCGCACTGTACAACGTTACGATTTCGTTGTCCGGTAATACATTAACAATAGTTCTGCGCGTCGGTTATTGATGAAACTGCGATTGGTTAGTTCAGTTCTGAATTTGAGTATAATAAAGAACTCTAGAGTTATTAAGCACTGGCGTATGTTGCATGATTTAGTCGCTGGAGGTACACTATTACCGGATACACGCCAATATCGAAATGTCTAAGTCACTTAATTATATGCCGCGTAGCAGAGTTTCAAAGTCCCACTGCTGTCCGTATGTTAATCGAACTGTATCAACACTTAGAAGATTTAGTTCCGTGAAGACTGTTAAAGTATACGATTGAAATATATGATGACTGTCGAAAATGTATTAAGACTGACAAAAAATGTAAGAAGACTGACTAAAAGTGTATGAAGACTGACCAAAATTGTACGACGACTGCCCTCCCGCGTGCTCTGCAAACAGTTTTTATCAAGCATCGTTTACCACAATGCAATCTTCTGGAAGACACGCCTCAAGTCGAACATGATAGGACAGAAGATCTCCTACCCTTATGCCAGACTATCGTTCTTCACTTCTCATTCGACGTCCCCGTTGCCATGATGACGACGGTCCTCTCCACCTGTTCTCTGGGTAGACGATGGGTTGTGATTGGGTATCCTGTCTCCCCACAAGTTCGCGTCGAAAGCCTCCGTACTCTTTTCCTGGAACAGGAGCAATTTCTCGGTTGTCGATCAGGTCTTTGTCTAAGCGTACTCCGGACCTTGCTGCAGTTCTCACGCGAACAATGTGTCGTATTTCGTTATTGTTTCACTATCCTTAACCCTTTTTCCGATAGCTATCCTGACGCAGCGTGTCGTCGTTTCCAAAACGGCACTCCTTCTCCCTGTCGTAAATGTCAGTTGTCGCCAGTAAGGCGTTCCCTCGCTGTGCACAAGTTCGATTCTATTCTTTAGATATCGATGTCAGTTCTCACACAGGGTAAATACCATTGTGTACTTACGCCCATTTCTTACTACTGGTACACTTCAAATTAACCCGGCAGTGTGTCCGTCACAGTTTCTCTCTAAATTGGTACTTGACATAGTTTCTTTTTATCTTGCATGTTGCAGGCTGTAAATCTCGGTTGAGTCGAGTCTGTCACGGCCAACCCTATTCCCCATTGTAAAGTTATGTGAAGCGTATTCGTATTGTCCGAAGCAAACGTTCACTTGACACATCGTTACACTGTTCTTTATTTATTGCTCGTGGCTCGTGTAGGGTGTCTTGCTGTATGTAACGTCTTTTCGATCATACTAAAAATTTTTAATTCTTGGTTGTCACATCCTAGATATAAAAGTAATAACAACTTTTTTTATTTATTTCATAGTAAAAAGCAAACTGTAATTTACCTTTATCTAATATAAACATGTTTTACATTTAAAAATTCATAGGCTCAGTTAGAATGTATATACCGCGATGTATCTTTTAACGTCCTAATCTCCGTTATAAATAATGAATAATTATTATTGTATATTAAAAACTATAATTATTATATATATTATAATTTCTGTTTGCAGAAGGATAGGGACATAAAACATAAAAAATGAAGCCTGCTTGTAAAAATAAAATTAATATAAACAAATAAGACTTGGAACAAGATATCAAGATGGCACAGGGAGGAGCACTCGCTAAAAAACGAAGCGTCGTGTTCCTACTGAGGATGGAATAACATTAATGAAACCCATTTAAATAGCCAATTAATATTTAAACAAAATTATTTAGAAGTTGTATTTAATTAATTTATTTATTTCATATTGAGCATTCTCCAACGGTAGTTAGACCTTATATATATATGTCGTCTTCTAACGTATTTGATATTAGGTATGAAATTTAGCAGTTTCAATAGGAAAGAAACCATAAATAAAATTTGAAACAAATCTGTATAAATAGAGAAAATGTTAGACGCCTACATGCTACAGTAAATATCTTCGACTTGTTGCTTTGTTTAGTAGCAGCAAATTATTCAGAGCTTTATAAAATAAATTTAAATACATTTTTGAAAAAGTAAGCACATTGAATCAAGAGGACAACTGCTTTGTTTGTAGTTCCTCTAGAGAGCGAGAAGTTTCTGTTTTCCATTAACCTGTCCCTACTAAAAACGTTCGCAGGCTAAACTTCATACTGGATTATAATCCCTCAACACAAACAAATGTACAGGAACATATAAAGCTGTAGTAATGTACTTTTATTCTCGTATGCAGGTATGTTGACTTCCTGCGAGTATACTGCCAACACACTTGCAGCTTACAAAGCCACTGGTATGTGTCACAAATATGTCATTTTCCCACTTCAGTTCCTTTATAAAAAAAAATTAACAAAAACGGTAATGATAATAGTAGTAGTAGTAGTAGTAGTAGTAGTAGTAGTAGTAGTAGTAGTAGTAGTAGTAGTAGTAGTAGTAGTAGTAGTAGCAGCAGCAGCAGTAGTAGTAGTAGTAGTAGCAGTAGCAGTAGTAGTAGTAACAGTAGTAGCAGTAGTAGTAGTAGTAGTAGTAGTAGTAGTAGTAGTAGTAGTAGTAGTATTTGGGAAATACTACTTGTCTGGAAGATTCTAAATCCATTTGAATTTTACAATACGTGCTGCTTTTATGTGTCTATAAATATGTTTAATCGTACATTTAGGAAACCAAATCACACTACAATTTATAACTTTCTCTACACATGTGAAATCAAAGTAATTTTAATAAGTTTAAATTTTATACAGTATACCTTAAACGTTGCACAGATCACTCAAATTTTGGAACTTATAAAACATCAAAAAACAAGCATTAAACGTCAGTGCCAGACGTTTGAATTATATGCAAATAAAATCAGCACTGCTCAGTTCCCGTAAAATCAGCAGACAAATTCCCGTAGTAAGAAAGAGACTTACACAATTTTTTATACCAGTGTAAAAAAAGCAAACATCATGTTCCGAAACACAGTCGCTAGCTCCGTTTGTTTGAAAAGACATCAAAGAAATCTATCTGATTCTGAATAAATCGAATTTGTTTTATTACTGTAGCTTTATCAAAAACGCTAGCTGAAACACAAATTGTTTCTGTTTAGGTTGCAATTTGTAGTTATAAAGATTGTGTGATTTAATTTATATGTTTGTCAAGTATTTTTAAATGTTACATCCTTAAATTCGTAGTGGCCGTCAATCAATGATTTCTTCCGGTGAAGGGTTTGTGAGGATCGGTCAAAAATATAACAGAAATTTTAACTTATTTGTGTCGACGTTTCGACAATGTTTATTGTCATCATCAGGACCTGTGAATACAAAAGAAATGTCAAACACAACAGAACAATTATTTGAGTGAACGTGTAGTATGTGTATGTGAGTGTGCGTGTGTATGTGTGTATTCCTGTATATGAAGGAGTTGAGATATGTTGTTTTAATACCAGTAGTGAGTGAACCATGATAAAAAGAACTTTCAATAATTATATAATTGAACAACCCTATAATCTGTATTTAGCTATAAAATATTTTACTATGCTATACGTTGACAGGTATATGTATATAAATATTTTCTGTGCCAATTCTAATATTTAATTGTTGATTACTGCTTTTATAATTAATTACAAATACCATTACATTATGAGTAATTTCAATTATAATATTGCATAAATTAAGTTCTGTGATATTATAATTTTCTCGTTGTCTTTAAAGAAAACATTTGATGATGTAAAACAAACTATCTCAACTCTTTCACATACACAAGGATACACACATACTCACGCACACACGCTCGCGCACACACTCACATACACGTTAACTCGAATAATTGTTCTGTTGTGTTTGAAATTTCTTTTGTATTCATACACAGGTCCTGATGATGACAATAAACATTGTTGAAACGTCGAAACAGATAAGTTAAAATTTGTGTTATATTTTTTGACCGATCCTCACAAACCCTTCACCGGAAGAATTTAAATGTTACAGTTTTTGATTATCAACTAGGCCTAAATTCTGAGGTTATATCTATTTATTCAACTTCACTAACACAAAAATAGAGTAGTCATTGACGAACTTCAGTCAATCAGCAAATAATTCCATATACAAACTCGGCAAAGTATTCCGGTGTGACTCTAGATGCTAAGCGTAGGTGGAAAGAACACGTCAAGAAAAAAGTGAAGAACTTAAAGTACAATTAAAGAGTATGTGGTGGGCACTTGGAAGGCAATTTTAAATGTGACTGCACAATAAATTGAAATTATATAAACAAAGTTTCAAAACTAGTGTGGGTTTTATGGTGTGCAACTTTGGCATTGTACAAAGAAATCCAACATTGATGTAGTTAAACTTTTTCTAAATAATGAGTTTCACAGTACTGTTGGTGCACCGTGATATGTAAAAGATGATTACATCTATTGAGACCTTGCCTGTAGTTACTGACGTGATTAAACAGTTTTCGGCTAAGTATGAACAAAGGCTACACAAACATTAACGTAATACAGCACTGATGTCTGAGAACTCTTTGATAATGCTAGATTTCTTCGACAAGTGCAGACACAGAAACCGTTTGAACTGGTGTAGCCAAGTAAAACGTATTTAAAGAAATATGAGCACATGAACAACGTGCTGTGAAACGATTCATAGGAACCTAAAAAATAAAACACGGAAGCATACCCGATTTAAATTTTACAAACCTATGGCTGTCCCTACATTCCTGTATGCCAGTGATACATGGACTCTTAGTAAAAGGGACGTACAGAAGATCCAGGCAGCTGAAATGAAATTTCTAAGACGGACGCAAGGTTGTTTACCCCTGGATCGGAAAATGAACGAGGATATTAGGTGCGAATTAAACATTGTACTGTTGCACCAGAAGATTGAAGACCACAGAAGGAGATGGTGTGAACACTAGAATCGAATGGCTGATATCCGTTTACCTGTGGCTGCCTTGGGTTATCACCCAATTGGGAAGAGAGATGTCGGTAGACCGAGGAGGAGATGGGTTCCGGAACAGGTCTAGGGTCTTATCCTTGGAGTGGTGGTGATGAAGATGAACAACGTGTATACTGTAGTGAAGACATATAATACACTGCTGACATACTTATTAGAATAAAATTGCTTGATAGTTTGTAATTAGTTCCTACATACGTAAATGACAAAACTAAATTTGTGACAAACGGAAATTGTGCTGTAAAACTATTATATTTTTATATTACTTGTAAATTATATTTGGTAATTATTTGTGAGTTAGGCCTACTATTATATTTGTGAATTATTCACACCATGTGTTTTATAATTTGTTGTCGTTCATTCAACTATGCTTATGTTTTGCTATTTGTTGTGTTATGTGCTGCGTGATGCCGTTTCATATTAAAGATACGTCAAAAATAACGTTTACAAAATACTTATTGAACAGAACACTTTGCACTTGATGAACAGCAAATGAGCGACACTTTCGTACACAACCAAGCGTATACAGTTCAGACAAAACACGCAGGCAAACGTATACGCTTTCATCTTCTGGTATCTGTAAATTACGATTTGGTTATTTAGAAAGATTAAGCTACTCTTTTAGACATCCAATGTTATTAAAACGAAGCTAATGATTGTATCTAAGAACAAGTTCACAAATTGCACCCTTTATATAAACTGTAGCGTGACAGATGTATGCATAATATTGAATGGCAATTGATCATTAGAATAATGAAGTTATAATATTTAAAGTTGGAAGAAAGCATTAAGTTTAATATAAATAGATTAATTCATAGCAACTGTGGAAAGAAATCATTATTATAAAGAAAATACAAGTTAAAATAAAAGGAGTTACTAGTGATGAGTCATCCAAGACCAGTCTCATAACCAAAGGTTTTCAAGGTATAACCCAGGAAGGTAAAATAGTAAATAACAAAGCAGTACACAATATGACCAAACCCACAACGAGGGAGAATAAATAGAATAGAAACCCTAAAATAAGCCAAGATCAACCAATACAGGTTGTGTATTTCTGAATTAAAGAAGAAGATGGAGAAGATCCCAAGAAACCTGATGGCATCAAGAAGAAGATAGAGAAGATACCAGTCCCAGAAGGCAGGAGAAAAGAAGACTGAAGAAAGAAGAAGAGGGCAGCATCCTGAAGAAGATGTCATGCTCTTATAAAAGACACCCAAATCCCTATATCCCCAAAATAAATATCTAAAAATAAAAGTATAACGAAATAAAAACCACATGTATATAAATTTAAGAGAGAGGAGTGTATAAAGTAAAAGTTTCCTGTGAACTAAGATGAAACAATAATATAGCACCCATGGAACAAATCTCCATTGAAAAACGCTAACCAATTTATTATGTTAATAAGACTATACGACCATTTAGCATTAACATAATATATAAGTGCAAAGTGAACCAGTGATAGTTTTGGGTATTATAAAAAATGAACCTTGTGTTTCATTCTTGGCAATCACAAACATTGGATGCAATGAAATATGCATTTTTCAATGACTTAAAATATGTACGGTGACAATATGTTGTTCATAAGACCTGAATCTGTTTAAAATAACATTTTTGTTTTACATGAAAAAAGAAAAACAGATTTCATAGTGCTTTGTGAACGGTTCATACTATTTATTTGTTAATGACAGGGTACAATTCCCCAAAGACAAGGTATAAAAGACTGTATAAAAACTGTAGAATCCTACTTATAATAATAGTTAGAAATAAGAATATAAATATAAGGTTTTAATGTATATAGTACAAGAATGTTTAAAAATGTTTTAGATATAAGGCCATTTGTTTGGGTCTGAAACAACTAACATCAGAACTATAAAAATAATTACCACTTGTAAATAGTAGAGAGTAATTAAGATGTTAGTTAGTACAAAACCTTTGTTGTAAACCATATTTCCATGTTGGAAATGGGAATTTTGTTGCAAAATGTCTGATTTGAAGACAACCATTTATTTAAAAAAAAAATGTTCTTTATTTTGTGTTAACTATTGTTTGTATTGTAACCAATACTAATTGTTTTTGTGTAATTTGAAAACATGTTTAATTTATAATACTATTTGTAAAAAGTCAGAGAGGGTATCACACATCATATATTGTTTGTAAATTATTTTGTAAGAAAAATTGTTAAAAAAAATCATAGGCCAAAAGAATGGAAACCAAACTTCATCAAAACAGAGAAATTACTCATTTAAAAGCAAACAAACAAAAGGGGTTTAGACAAAATAAACTTGAGATCATGCCATATAATTGCACATACCATTTAGAGAGATTTTAATAAATTATATTCAGAATTATAAATAAAAATAAAATGACTAAACTCAGAAATTTAGACATGGGAGTCATATATTTCAGAATAATGTTTCAGAATACAACTAATTCAATTAATTACCAGAAAATAAGGGAATAGGAACCTTTTAATACAATATAGGATTATTAATATTAAATATAACTGATAAAATGGCTGAATTTATATAATGACAGGAAGTAAATTTTGATGTTTTGGACTCTTCAGAGTATACCCAAACTGAAAGTAAAATTACTATTTTTTGGACAGAAAACACTATAAAATGGCATTATTTAATCTGAAAATAACCAGAATGAACTGAAAGATTAATTTAAATCAAATCTAGTGAATAAAATTGACAAATAACCAAAGTTTAGGCATTCATATAGTGAAATAGTAAAATGTACACAGGATGTGAAAATATTTTTGAACAATGTTAAGGATAATATTATATGGGCTAAGAGTTTAATTGAAACTGAAGGAAACAGTTAGTTAATTATTGGTTTTTGAACGGTTAACATGACATACGTTCGGTAACGTGTATAACCTAACCTATAATAGACATACAAAGCGAGTGTATAGTACGTTATTGTGAAATCGCGAGTGACTTGTAAAATACTTCTAAAACTATCATATTATAACAGAAACAATCAAGTAACACTCCATAACACAGAACAATATAAATTTACTCTGAAAAACACCACAAAACACAAGAAAAATGTGTAATACATTAACCCAAATTAGTGATGGAACCGGGGAAAGTGTTTGAACTAATAATTATACGGATACACTAAATACAACTCAGAAACAGTACACTAGACACTACACAACATTTTACAAGAGATTCGCAGACATCAGAACAGGAATACTACAGGAAAATCTTTTATTTGGAACGTCCAATATACGAATGACATCTCACTAACTTCACGGCGGCCATTTGCTTTGACGATTTCAGTGCCTTCTTCTTGGTTCAGCACAGCTGTTTGGGTGAAAGCAATTATTATATTTACAAATTATTATTCAATGTCTGTGTTTATTAATAACTATTAATTTGATTGTAACGTTATACTTTTTAAATATTAGCCCGATTTCTCTGACTTTGGTAATAACTGGCTGTTTAAAGAACCCTATATAATTTTTATAACATATACTTGTAACTTTTTTCGATATCCTGAGAATCGATACTAATCGATAAGAGTCAATATTGCTGTTACTTAATAAAACACTAATACTTTTCAATACTTAATAGTTCTTTATTTCTTCAATAATACTAATTACCAATAATATAATTCTAATTGATAATCTACAAGGACTTTACCACCCGTAAGTGAAGATAACCTAAAAAATAGAAAGGTAAACAAATATCGATTGGTTTACAGACAGTCTTATGAGTGGTGATAGATTATTTAAATTATACTAAAACTTTAATAAAAATTTTCAGAAGAGCATTACACTGTTTAAAACTTCACAGCCCTATATTAATTAATTGATCCTAATTAATTAATTAATAAAATTAAAATTTTTTTTTATTATTTTTTTTTATAAACATAATTTTTTTTAAAATTTTCTTCAAAACAATAATTTTTGTTTTGAAACTTTCGGTGAAGCTGAGCATATATATTTCTTCATCAACTTTACGCTACTCGACCGGTCTTGCTACCATTGGGACTCGACCAGCTGGTAAACTTAAGGAAGTGTTTCAGGCCAGTAAGACGTCGAGAGCCACACCAATTAAACACCTTACAACTTACAGATTCACACATCAATCTTATTTATATTATTACAAATTGGCTAGTCCAAACAGAGGGGCTTGATTACACCGGAGTCACATACTCCACAATACAGTATATCATCAACACACATCTATACTTATTTAAAATCTGAATTATTACAAATTGGCGCACAACTTTAGGGGCTTTAATTAGCGATTGGAAGGCCAATACATTCTGCCCAATCACTAGTTGGAGCTAGGCAACAGCTACAAAGCCAGAGAATTTCAAGGGAAAATGCAACGACGTGCAACATCTAAGAAACGGGCGGCGGAGGCCGAGAAAGAAATAGAAGTTGACATGGACAACAAGGAAGCAACACCAATAGACGCGGAAAGTTCGTTGCCACCAGTGTTGTCCAAACAACATGAACAACCAGGGGAACAACCTGAGATGCCTACTCAGACAGAGGAAGTCAATGTCCAGGAGGATCGATTGGAAAAAACAAAACGGACGGAGGATGAGAGATTACATGAAATGCTCAGAACAATGATGATGGAAATGAGTAAAGAAATAAATAAAAACATGGACAAGAAGATAGACGAAAGTAATAAGGAAAGGAAAGAAGATAGTCAGTCTTTGAAAGAAGATATCAAATCCGGCAAGGAAGAAACAAATAAGAAATTTGAAGAGTTGAAGGGAGACAACCAGTCTTTAAAAGAAGATTTGGGAAATAAAATAGAAAAAACAAAAGAAGAATTGAGTGGGATGAACAAGAAGATGGAAGAGAAGATGGAAGAAAACAGCAAGAAGCTGGAAGAGAAGATAGAAGAATTGAAGAAGGATAATCAATCCACAAAAGAAGAGTTGACTGGGATGAACAAGAACATAGAAAATTTGAAGGAAGATAACAAGAAGATGGAAGAAGAGATGGGGAAGAAGTTAGAAGAATTGAAGGAAGACAACCAATTGTTCAAGGAAGAATTCAAGTCGACCAAAGAAGAATTGATTAATAAAATTGAAAATACTAATCAGAAAATCGATGAAACCAGGAAGAAGATAGAGAAGAACAACCGACAATTGAAGGAAGAGTTGAAAGAAGATAACAGGAAGTTGGAAGAGAAAATGGGGGAGAAGCTGGAAGAATTGAGAGAGGACAATCAAATTCTAAGAGAAGAGTTAAGGGAGGTAAATCAGGAGATAAGAGAGAACAGATTAAAAAGGGGAGAGGAGCATCAAAAATGGATTAAAGAAAGAAGAGAGGACAGATTAAAAAAGGAAGAATTAAGAAAGGAGAAGACCGAAGAAATAAAAAATGATAGCCAACCAGAACCAGAAGAAGTACTAAATGATAAAACGCAGGAAGATAGTCAACCAGAACCAGAAGAAGTAATTAATGATAAAACGCAGGAACTAGTAATGGTAGTACCTGAAATTGAAACTAACCGAAACCAGGAAGATATTAAACCAAGGAAAAGGAGAATGTATCCAAGAAATTTGATAAAAACTAAGGAAGAGTTGGAGATGATGAAACATGGGTTGATTGATGGCAATAATATCCCAATTACCTATGACAAAGACATCATGAATTCCAGGAATTATAGAAGGAGAATCGAAGTAATTTCCAAAATAATTTACCACAAGACAGTAGTGTACCAATGGGAAAGGACCAGAGGTAAACAGAATACGACATGTGGACAAGATCAATTTCAGCGCAGGACTGGACAGTGTATTACAGAAAGATGGAAATGTGATATCGTACCAGACTGTAATGATGACACAGATGAATCACCAGAATGTATTCCATTAACGTGCCATCCAGGACAGTTCCAGGGTACGGTTAGACTAAAATATATTCCTTCAGAGTGGATATGTGATGGTAAACCAGCTTATGGTGTTTCAGATAAACAAATAATAAGTGATAACCCAGATGAAGATCCTCACAGATATTTGTCAAGTAACACAAAACATGGACCAGAAAAGTATTGGTGTATACAATATGATGATAGAGGGAACCAACCCAGTAATTACGACGGCCCTAACAATCCGCCGCATAATAACCAGTTTAGCAGTAATTTTAACGGAGTTAGGAATAACAACCCCTATCCATACAATAGAAACAATTTATACCAACATAATAATGTCCCATACAGTCAGAGAAATCCATATCCCAACAATAATGGTAACAGACCTTACCAACCTAACCGAAATTACTATCATGATAAATTTAGTAATAGCGATAATAACAATAATAATAACCGAGTGTCGCGCCCTAGGGTAAATTTTATAAGAGCAACTGAGATGATGGACCCTGGTTGACACAAATACCACACGACATCAAGAAAAGGGACGGATCATGATAACCGACTACGGCGAAAAACAACGTTGAAGGAGACGAAATAAATATCATTGAAAGGAAATGATATGGAGAATAAACATAGAAACAAAACTGGGTTTTATGAATGAAGACTATTTAAGAAAATGCACATTATAAATAAAAATATGAGCAATGGAACGACGTAAAGAAAATCGTCCATCTTCCTGGGTATATAAAAGAAAAGAAAATTTATAAGAAAAGAAAAAGTGGAGATCAACTTACAAAATTATAAATAATATGGGCCAGTGTAGAGTACAATATAACCCCATATGTTGTGGTAAATGATAAGCATAACAATACATATGAGTTGAAGGAAATCGTTTCAGGAAAAATCAAAGGAGTGTACAATCAAGCTTCTATGAAGAAATATTATGAAGAATGAGTTGTGAGTTTTAGAATTTAATTTTATTTTAAAAATTTAAAAATAATGTAAGTACATCTTACAACCTAATATTTTGAAAAGAACATTTTGGAGAATTATAAGAAGAAGGAATTTAGAATTTTTATTATTAAAAATTTAAAAATAATGTAAGTACATCTTACAACCTAATATTTTGAAAAGAACATTCTGGAGAATTAAAAGAAAAAGAATTTTTAATAATTTTTAAAAATTCAAAAATAATGTAAGTACATCTTACAACCTAGTATTTTGAGAAGAACATTTTGGAGAATTATAAGAAGAAGGAATTTAGAATTTTTATTTTAAAAATTTAAAAATAATGTAAGTACATCTTACTACAACCTAATAATTTTGGAACAAACTTTATGAAAGAAAAAGAAAGACTTTTGAATTCAAATATAATTATAAAAATTTAAAATTGAGTAAGTACTTCTTACTACAACCTGATAATTTAGAACAAAACTTTATGGAAGAAAGAGAAAGAGAGAGAATTTTGAACTTAATTTAAAAAATTTAAAATTAAGCAAGCACAGCTTACTACCACTGAATTATGAGAAAAACATTTTGGAAGAATTAAGAAGAAAGGAATTTTGAAGTTAATATACAAAAAATTT
Organism: Magicicada septendecula; assembly: GCA_034769895.1. Taxonomy (NCBI): domain Eukaryota; kingdom Metazoa; phylum Arthropoda; class Insecta; order Hemiptera; family Cicadidae; genus Magicicada; species Magicicada septendecula. Next base: position 804,592,028 of record CM068368.1, on the reverse strand, counting down.
AAGAATAAAGTAAGACTAACTTACTATAACTAAGTTTATGAGAAAACTTTATGGTAAATAATTAAGAAGAATTTGAATTTGGAGAAATACCAAAACATTCAGAAATAATAGTAAGATCACATTACTATAAACAATTCTGAATGAAACAATTCTGGGAATAAATGAATTAAACAGAATTTGAATGTTGATAGAACGTCAGAACTTTGAAACAAGATAAGATCAACATATTACAAGGATTTATGAGAAATATTTTTCAATTAAATAAAAAGAATAGTTTGAATTTTACATTAAAACTAACCAAGTTCCAAAAAATAATTATGTGTCAATTATGATTTAATTGAGAAGAAAATAAAGTGATTAATTCAGAAAAGAGAGTTAACGTTAATCCAGAATAAATGCTAACATTCACAATAGAATTTGAAGGAGTAGAGAAGAATAACAAGAAAGAGTGTAATATGCCAGAGAAGGAAAAAATTTGGAAGCAAAGAGACTAATTACCTATGAAACGATAATGAAAACAGTTAATTAAGAGCAAAGAAGAACAACTCATACCAAACAGATGGAGAAGATGATTTTGAACCAATGATAATAATAAGACCTATATGAAATGCAAAGAGAATAAATACCACATGAAATATAATATAAATGAATTAATGCTAATGAATGCGAAGACGGATTAATAACTTTCTAAGAGAAAGGAAAGAACCAAAATGTTTAAATAAAATGATCAATATAACAACCTGTATATCTAATGTAAAGATACAATGTTAAAAAATTAAATATAATATATTAAGACCATTCAAATAATGAATACGAAAGACTATTTATAAAGACCATGCTAATACTATGAATAACCAGAAGAAAGTATAAAGAGAATTCAGATGAAGAAGAAAGAGAGTTACACTGTAAACAGTAAACAGAATTATTAAAAGAAAGGTTTTCAACCATAATTAAATTAAATATATCAGACAAGTTAAGAGTTTTGGAAAAATATATATGTAATGAGTATAATAATGATTATGAAGATTTATTAAGATAGAAAATGTGAGATAATCTGAGAGACTACGAAGTGGAGAATCCAAAGATATTTTTATTAGTCGAAAATGAGACTACTTTTTATTTATTTATTCGATGTCTGACTGAAGATAATTCCAGCAGCATTATGTTTTTTGAGCAGGGATGGATATGCCCCTGTACTCAATTTATAGAAGTGGTGTATGGCCAGCAGAGAAGTAGCGTACAGTGCCCCTCTGATCTGCCCCAGCCCACGTGATAGGGAATGTTAGGGAATTAATATCCCAAGGATACAACACGAAGTTGATATAGAAAGAAAATGTATTACAATTATAATATATCTCAGAAGACACTAACTATCCGAAAAGGATCAGTAGTAAAACAAATAATTATATATATAAAATTAATAAAACTCTAATATAAAAAAGTCGATATAAAAATGGAGAAGAAAATGAATTATAAGAAATGATGAAATTATCATAAGAAATTATTTCATCCATAAACATGTCTGAAATAATTACTTCTGGAGGGGAGCAATCTGTAGCGTGACAGATGTATGCATAATATTGAATGGCAATTGATCATTAGAATAATGAAGTTATAATATTTAAAGTTGGAAGAAAGCATTAAGTTTAATATAAATAGATTAATTCATAGCAACTGTGGAAAGAAATCATTATTATAAAGAAAATACAAGTTAAAATAAAAGGAGTTACTAGTGATGAGTCATCCAAGACCAGTCTCATAACCAAAGGTTTTCAAGGTATAACCCAGGAAGGTAAAATAGTAAATAACAAAGCAGTACACAATATGACCAAACCCACAACGAGGGAGAATAAATAGAATAGAAACCCTAAAATAAGCCAAGATCAACCAATACAGGTTGTGTATTTCTGAATTAAAGAAGAAGATGGAGAAGATCCCAAGAAACCTGATGGCATCAAGAAGAAGATAGAGAAGATACCAGTCCCAGAAGGCAGGAGAAAAGAAGACTGAAGAAAGAAGAAGAGGGCAGCATCCTGAAGAAGATGTCATGCTCTTATAAAAGACACCCAAATCCCTATATCCCCAAAATAAATATCTAAAAATAAAAGTATAACGAAATAAAAACCACATGTATATAAATTTAAGAGAGAGGAGTGTATAAAGTAAAAGTTTCCTGTGAACTAAGATGAAACAATAATATAGCACCCATGGAACAAATCTCCATTGAAAAACGCTAACCAATTTATTATGTTAATAAGACTATACGACCATTTAGCATTAACATAATATATAAGTGCAAAGTGAACCAGTGATAGTTTTGGGTATTATAAAAAATGAACCTTGTGTTTCATTCTTGGCAATCACAAACATTGGATGCAATGAAATATGCATTTTTCAATGACTTAAAATATGTACGGTGACAATATGTTGTTCATAAGACCTGAATCTGTTTAAAATAACATTTTTGTTTTACATGAAAAAAGAAAAACAGATTTCATAGTGCTTTGTGAACGGTTCATACTATTTATTTGTTAATGACAGGGTACAATTCCCCAAAGACAAGGTATAAAAGACTGTATAAAAACTGTAGAATCCTACTTATAATAATAGTTAGAAATAAGAATATAAATATAAGGTTTTAATGTATATAGTACAAGAATGTTTAAAAATGTTTTAGATATAAGGCCATTTGTTTGGGTCTGAAACAACTAACATCAGAACTATAAAAATAATTACCACTTGTAAATAGTAGAGAGTAATTAAGATGTTAGTTAGTACAAAACCTTTGTTGTAAACCATATTTCCATGTTGGAAATGGGAATTTTGTTGCAAAATGTCTGATTTGAAGACAACCATTTATTTAAAAAAAAAATGTTCTTTATTTTGTGTTAACTATTGTTTGTATTGTAACCAATACTAATTGTTTTTGTGTAATTTGAAAACATGTTTAATTTATAATACTATTTGTAAAAAGTCAGAGAGGGTATCACACATCATATATTGTTTGTAAATTATTTTGTAAGAAAAATTGTTAAAAAAAATCATAGGCCAAAAGAATGGAAACCAAACTTCATCAAAACAGAGAAATTACTCATTTAAAAGCAAACAAACAAAAGGGGTTTAGACAAAATAAACTTGAGATCATGCCATATAATTGCACATACCATTTAGAGAGATTTTAATAAATTATATTCAGAATTATAAATAAAAATAAAATGACTAAACTCAGAAATTTAGACATGGGAGTCATATATTTCAGAATAATGTTTCAGAATACAACTAATTCAATTAATTACCAGAAAATAAGGGAATAGGAACCTTTTAATACAATATAGGATTATTAATATTAAATATAACTGATAAAATGGCTGAATTTATATAATGACAGGAAGTAAATTTTGATGTTTTGGACTCTTCAGAGTATACCCAAACTGAAAGTAAAATTACTATTTTTTGGACAGAAAACACTATAAAATGGCATTATTTAATCTGAAAATAACCAGAATGAACTGAAAGATTAATTTAAATCAAATCTAGTGAATAAAATTGACAAATAACCAAAGTTTAGGCATTCATATAGTGAAATAGTAAAATGTACACAGGATGTGAAAATATTTTTGAACAATGTTAAGGATAATATTATATGGGCTAAGAGTTTAATTGAAACTGAAGGAAACAGTTAGTTAATTATTGGTTTTTGAACGGTTAACATGACATACGTTCGGTAACGTGTATAACCTAACCTATAATAGACATACAAAGCGAGTGTATAGTACGTTATTGTGAAATCGCGAGTGACTTGTAAAATACTTCTAAAACTATCATATTATAACAGAAACAATCAAGTAACACTCCATAACACAGAACAATATAAATTTACTCTGAAAAACACCACAAAACACAAGAAAATGTGTAATACATTAACCCAAATTAGTGATGGAACCGGGGAAAGTGTTTGAACTAATAATTATACGGATACACTAAATACAACTCAGAAACAGTACACTAGACACTACACAACATTTTACAAGAGATTCGCAGACATCAGAACAGGAATACTACAGGAAAATCTTTTATTTGGAACGTCCAATATACGAATGACATCTCACTAACTTCACGGCGGCCATTTGCTTTGACGATTTCAGTGCCTTCTTCTTGGTTCAGCACAGCTGTTTGGGTGAAAGCAATTATTATATTTACAAATTATTATTCAATGTCTGTGTTTATTAATAACTATTAATTTGATTGTAACGTTATACTTTTTAAATATTAGCCCGATTTCTCTGACTTTGGTAATAACTGGCTGTTTAAAGAACCCTATATAATTTTTATAACATATACTTGTAACTTTTTTCGATATCCTGAGAATCGATACTAATCGATAAGAGTCAATATTGCTGTTACTTAATAAAACACTAATACTTTTCAATACTTAATAGTTCTTTATTTCTTCAATAATACTAATTACCAATAATATAATTCTAATTGATAATCTACAAGGACTTTACCACCCGTAAGTGAAGATAACCTAAAAAATAGAAAGGTAAACAAATATCGATTGGTTTACAGACAGTCTTATGAGTGGTGATAGATTATTTAAATTATACTAAAACTTTAATAAAAATTTTCAGAAGAGCATTACACTGTTTAAAACTTCACAGCCCTATATTAATTAATTGATCCTAATTAATTAATTAATAAAATTAAAAATTTTTTTTATTATTTTTTTTTATAAACATAATTTTTTTTAAAATTTTCTTCAAAACAATAATTTTTGTTTTGAAACTTTCGGTGAAGCTGAGCATATATATTTCTTCATCAACTTTACGCTACTCGACCGGTCTTGCTACCATTGGGACTCGACCAGCTGGTAAACTTAAGGAAGTGTTTCAGGCCAGTAAGACGTCGAGAGCCACACCAATTAAACACCTTACAACTTACAGATTCACACATCAATCTTATTTATATTATTACAAATTGGCTAGTCCAAACAGAGGGGCTTGATTACACCGGAGTCACATACTCCACAATACAGTATATCATCAACACACATCTATACTTATTTAAAATCTGAATTATTACAAAACCAAAGGCCAGTTGAACGTGTAAGCAAATTTACATATCATGGTACTATAGTCAATGAACAATGAGACTTCTCTCAAGAAATAAAGAGCAGAATTGTCGAGGCAAGATCAGTGTACACTAGAATGAACAGTTTATTCAAAAGTCACGATTTAACACTAAACACAAAGATGAGACTTTTACGCTGCTACGTATCCTTGGTCCTCTTCTACGGTGTAGTATCTTGGACTTTGACTGAAGCCACAACTAAAAAATTTGAATCTTTCGAAACGTCGAAACGTGGATTTACCTTAGAATACTGAGCATTTCATAGACACCACATATAACTAATGTTGAAGTTCTTAAGAAAATTAAGAAAGAAAGGGAAGTTATTAACACAGTGAAGATATGAAAGCTTCAGTATCTGGGACATCTCATGAGAAATGAACAGAGATTTTATTTATTGCAGTCCATACTACAGGAAAAATTACTTGGAAAGAGAAGAGTTGGGCGACCGAGAATCTCATTGCTGAGAAATTTAAGGACCTGGTTTGGCATGAATACAAGTGACTTATTCCGTGCAGCAGTACAGAGAGTTAACATAGTCTGTATGATATCCAACATCCGAAACGGATAGGAACTATTAGAAGAAGAAGAGGAAGCTATTCTTTAAAGCTGATCTTTAGAGAAATTAAAATATTTAGTATTTCTAGACATTTTCTTTTTCTTTAAATCAGGGGTCACTCGTAACACTGTCTGCACGCATTTATTCGGCAGACAGTGACAGTTGTAAGCCTTCAATTAGTCGCTGAATACCTACACTTGGACGTTCCCTGTTACCTGCTTTCCACGGTTTCCTGGGCTCATTGTCTGTACAGCCATTTTAATTAACATATGAGTCAAACAACAGTAGTGCGTGGAGATTACAACAAAATGGTGGACACACAAACAGGAAAGATCCTATCACTTTACTGTACGAAGAAGGTAGCTTCGTTTACTACTGAAAGATAAATTTATATTATTTCCATTATAGGTAAACTATTTAACGGCGTAACTTTTAACTTTTCCCTACTACTTGTCTCGATTTTGTAATTTTTCTTGTTGTTTTGCTTAGTTTCGTTCAATTGTTAATCATGAAAAACAAAAATGATGAAAAAATGAAGTAAATCGAGAACCATAAACTTCTTGAAAATATTTCGACTTTATTATAAAGCGTTTTCAGAAATAAACCAATACGTTGAAGTCACTTCAAAATTATTTTGAATTCTAAATTATCAACAGTTATAAAGTTTTTATACGAACACTGCAACAATTTTACTGTAAATAAGAAACGTGTAGCTTACACATTTGGCCTCTAGACATTAAAGTTTTCTACTAGAATGTTTTAATTTAGAAAACCACTGTTCACTTTAAATATTTTAAAGTGGTACTATTTTTTCAAATGTAGTTTTGTGCAATTGAAAGGCTTACTTTTGAATTAAAGCGCATACTAACAAAAGAACTGTCTTTTTATACTGACGGTCAAATATTAAATTTGGAATAGAGTTCGGCATTTGAGTACTCAAATTTTTTAAATGTTTTAAAAAACTGAGTACTGAGCTTTCATAGTAATCAGTTCCTACCTACCTCAAAGCATTCAGTAAATACTTCAAGAACGCACAAGCACTTTATGGTACAACATACAATAACGTATACAATAAGAACGATGACTCATATGACTGCGTTGGAAATTGCACGTTTTTTCAATGGATAAATGACTCCGACAGTCGGAAAATGAACCGTACAGCAACAGTAACATACTTACGTACGACTTACGTTCACTACAAATTTTTAAAAATTTTAAAACTATTATTTTTAAAATTTTAAATTAAATTGATGTTTCAATATATTCTTTCAGGGCTACTGTGAATCTGCAAGTTGGAAGAAAATTCGAGTCAGGTAGTAAAACATTAAACGTTCTCTCAATCACATTAATTCAGTACTGGCACGCCAAAATTCCCTACAATTCAGTAATCTAAAAACCGCAATTCACAATTTGTTCAGACATTAATCTTTAATAAATCTAGTGAACCGTGGTATTAAATTATCACGAGACAGATATTTGAATGTGCGGTTTTTTTCTGGCGACTTGCTTGTAATTAAAAATACTGAATCTGATTTACAAAAATTTGTTCTCAAGCTTTATCAGATTTGTAAACAATATAATATAAAATCTCAACTATAAAAACAAAGCTAATAGCATTTTGAGGCAAGGAACCAAACAGAACAAAAATAATGATTAATGATCAAATTCTAGAACAGATGAGCCATTGTAATTATTAGGGAAGTAATATTGGCTATGATGGGAATGATGATATTGATGTTAAGTTAGGTAAGTTTCAGATGATCTGTGGGATGACAATCAACCGTATTTTTAGAAACAAGGTACGACGAGATACAAAATTAAAGTTTTACAAAGTCATGGATGTCCTATTTTACAAAGTCAATAACATGTAAATTGTGGTCAACAACCAAGAAACAAGACAGTAAAAGTCAGAATTTGGAAATGGCATTCTTAAGAGGAGTTAAAAGGTGTTCTAAACTTGACCGTATAAGAAATGAGGCCATAAGAGAAGAGATTACAAGTTTTTAACTTGAATGACAAATTAAAAGATTTCAAGCAACGGTGGAAAGAACACTTAGAAAGAATGTCGGGTTTCAGACTGGCCAAACAAGTCTGGAAATACAAACGTATTGGGTACAGGTGTGTGGTTAGACCCAAGAAGAATGGCTGGAGGATTTAATCTTTAAAAGCGTAATAGCCAGCATCTTGCCTATGCCGTCTTGTGAAAATGATGATGATGATGGTGACGATTAAATGTCTATAATTACGGATTAGCCACGAACAAAATTACTTATTTTCATACCTCAGAAATCGCAACGTACACAAGAGTAATCTTAAAGTAGCATGCACTTTAAACCGGGAAGAAGTAGAGATAGTCCTGATAACAAAAAAAAATCTGTATTATTCTCGATGTGTTGAATTGTTTTATTAGATTCCACGAGAATAACTTCTATTTAACGTATCCGATCTTCTGACAACCACAGGCATGTTCTTATGCGTGCGAGTGTTGAAGTCCGCAAAAATCTATTCAGACGCATCAAAGACTAGAGTAACAATGAAGTACTAATAGATTTTTAAAATTAATTACTTACGATTATGTTTATTTACATATTTTGCTGCCTACGTGGCCGTGTCACCATTCCTATTGTTTATAACGTACAATTTAATTTAAAAAAATTTAAGTAGGTGATTAAAATATTAGTTACGATGTTATTATATTGGCATTAACAGTTCGAAATTCAGTCAAAATTGAGTAATTTTCATAAAAATTGTATCGAAGTCCAGCATTCTGTGCCCAATCGTGTCATGTTGGGATGTTAAGCTTTTCAGGTCCACCTAAACCTAAACGGTATGCAATCGTAAATTATTAACCTGTTAACTTTCCAGGGTTGTAAAATGTGAACGTAAGTGTGTCTTAAGTAAACAAGGATTTGATGCTAAAGTCTCCTGAACTCTTTATGAGTTACAATTTTACGGTTCCCTCAGTTACCGTTTGAGTCATAACTGAGTTATGTATGACTTACAATTTGTTAGCATTTTCCTTTAAATTAGAGATTTCTACTTATGGTGGTGATTTTTATTTCTTCACCAATTCATTTGTATAAGAGGTATCACTCACAATTACAGTATAACCAAAAATAAAATTGTTTTAATTTTACAAAGAACGAGTATCGAGTGTTAAATCTGTATGCTTTACTCTAGTTTACTGGCGTTACGTGTTGTATAGGTCTACTATATTCGTACTGACTAGTACACATATTAAGGCCTTTAGGGTTTCAACTGTACTGAAGTTGAAGAAAACAGTACCAGTATTAATTATTAATTCCTAGAAACTCCCTGCCAAAAGTATCGCCTGAGTATGCACACTGGATGATTGGTCTTGTTCCACCTTCACTGGAATTTGTCACCAAATAATCACCATTTTTCACATTCAAAACGAACTCTCATTGTAACTGAAAACGACAAAAGAAAGTTTGAGATGAAACCTAACACTTAAGGTGTAGCTAGTAACAAATACTTGGCACCAACTTTGTCACTAATTATTGCCATATATATATATCGGTCAGGAAACGATCATCTTAAACGACCTGAAGATGGTGAAAACATCGAAGAAGTATTTAGCAGTGTGGCAATAAGTAGTGATAAAGTTGGTGTTAAGATGGCTGCTAATAAAACTAACAAAACTAAGAAATATTTTGCAACCAATAAAAGTTAGCATCTAACGAACTTAAATAAGTTCAGCAGAAATAAATAGTACCTTAAAAATAAGAAAAGAAAATATAAGTTTCAAGTGTTCAATTCAGTGGTTAATAAAAGAGCACATATTACATTAGTAAACAGCATTAGCATCGTGTGATCGTTAATGTTCAACGTTAATGTTAATCGTTGACTTCAGTGTTAATTCTCGAAACATGGACATTTTAAAATTAAAATTATATTTAAATATATGAAATTTTGTCAGATTTTACTATAATTATTCTGAATACATCAACCCAATCAGTCGATTTATAGCAAGAGCTTTTGTTTCTGTTCTTTCTCTGATCTAAGAACTGATTTCTATTCAAATACTTTAAAATATACTGTACTTAAAGAAGCAACATTTAAAATCAAAATACCAAGTCATGAAGCTGAAATGTTTGAGGCTCAAACAGTCGGATGTAACAATTTTAACATGCTGATAAGAAAACAATTAATTAATTTAAACAAAAATGGCAACTGATAATAATTGTAATGAGGATAAAATGTATCAATAAAAATTAGTGTTCTGTATTAAAAATAATAGATTTTAAACATCCCCTTTAAAATTTGGAAAAGTTTACACAGTACTTGAAAAAATCTCTACTTCTAAGTTAAGAGTTGGCTTCTGGGTTTCGATATTTTCCGTCAGTTGAATATTGTAATTTACGTACTTTGAGGCGCGTACGTACACACACACAAAGCACGAACAGTCTGGGGTCTATCTGGCTCATTTAGCTTTCAATTTTTATCGATTTCCGTAATACAACGTATAAGCTTTTTTTATGCAAAGTCTTATATTTTGCTCTGTTACAGAAGAAAATTATGTAAATTTTTCAGCCGAGTCGTGACATGAATCGAGAACGAAATGCCCTATAAGTAGGCCTATTATTGCAGTATTTCGTTTTTTACAAAAAAAATTTTATTACGTTACTAAAACCATCTTTCACTTTCGAATTCCTCGCTTTCTCATTACTTAAATAACCAATACGGAATGTGACACTTCAGAGGCGTGTGTAATAAAGGCATATCACAAAAATAATCATAACGTTAAAACATAATGGGGTAGTAAAATTTATCACTAATTTTATCGGAAAATTAAACAAAATCAAGAGTTTTACACCAGCCTTTCTTACGTTCGTTCTTTATACTTAAGTGGTAGTTTATCTCCGTGATACCACGGAGATAAAGTGATACCACGGAGTTTATACTAAGTGATAGTATAATGGTTCCGTGTAGATCTGAAGGACTAAACAGAATTAAAAGGACTCTGACACTCTGACGTGTAAAGAGTCAAATGTAAAACCACTGATGTTAACGTAAATGATCCTTTGCAAGTTATAATAATACAGACAGATCCAACTGTGGGGCAGTAAATTCGAACACAACGTTTTGACTAAAAACATCAGCAGTCTTCAGGTGAACAGATATATAATTTGATGTCAACGTTGGTCTAAAGTACTGATATCGTGTTATTACACAACGTAATAAAAGGTAAAGGTATATTCCCAAAAGAAGACATAAAGGTAAAATAGGACTTAATTCTAATATTCAAAGGTGGATGAATACCTATAACCAAGTAGTAGAATTTTTCTCGCAACCACCAACCGCCATTTATGTTATTTCAACAATGTAATTTTTAGCTACGTAAATTTCTTTTCTATGAATTTTCTCTGATTCTATGATAATAACTGCAAAAGGATTCCTTATTGCCAAATAGAAAAACCTGCTGTGCAATGAATAATAATTTTCTTTTTTAGATTTAAATTAAGTACATTTTGATATTAGTGACTTGGTCTCTCAGGTAAATTGGTTTCAAATGTGTTTCTCCGGCCTTGACACATGGATTCATGGATTGGTTTTCGGGTAAATTATTCATCAGCGTAACAATAATATACGTGTACCTATACCACAAGGTGCCGCCAAAAACAACTCACACACGAATGTTTATTAACGATAGTTCTAGGTAGTCATGTTTACAGAAGCAGGATACTGGTGAAACATTACTTGCTGGTGTCAAACTTATTGGTTCCACAGAAATGTATTGGTGAAAGATTTGTTAATGTTTAAAACCAACGTATACAGTTTACATAGTATTTTACATTAAACATTATACTTTATATGTTACTTTAGAACTTCTATCTCTGTCAGACAACGATACAAATAAGTTTTTGGTCGTCTAAATTAGAGCTTCAGAATTTCGAATCTATGAGCCTTTCGATTATTACTGTGTTATGTAGGTCCCACTAATTTGAGGAAACATGTGGAACGTACGTTGCTCGATTAAGAGAACATATAGAAACGTTGATAATGAAGGAAACCAATGGCATGTTGAATAAAACTTCTAAGTCACCGACAATAATGCAGTTGTTTGCCTTATCTGTTTCTTTGAATTGATGCACTAGTCTAAACCCGCGTGGACTAAAGCGGGAAAGTTACTTTAGCAGCTTTGTATCTTCACCAGTGAACGCGTAGATAAGGTTTGTAACTTACACAAGCAATTAAAGGTACTCAATAACACATAATTTAATTAAACGTTGTCTTAAAAATTAGTTTTCTAAGCCGCCATTTAGAAAGAACGCCTAATAATGTACGTAAATTTAATTTTAAAATTTGCAGGACTTTTAAACTCACGCTTGTTTAAATTCTGTTACGACGGTCTCACGGATCGTCGTACGGTACAGTGGAAACATAATACAGACACCAAAGTAGTCACTAATTACCAGTTTTAATTAGCCACAAATAACAATGTGCCAATCGATAGAGTACTCTCCTATAATAATTAAAGTTAAATAATAATGTCAACTATTAGGAGTTCCGAACTAATTATAACACAATAATCACTATACATGATCACTTGATCCTCACTCTACAATCTCGTCAGGTGTAACTAACTAAGCCGTCCGCTGTTGCTTATATATAGCCCGAAGAAGTTCCAGAATAATTTTCCATTCTTTAGGGGCATACCAACATAATTTGCATAGTTAGAAGTACTCGAACAGTCTAGAATGCTACGTGAGTGGATGGCTTTGACAAAGATGCCGCACACTGGGTTAGTCGAGAAGCTTGTAAAACGAACTCTTTCGAGAGTGTTACATAATTGTCGTGACAATACCTATTTCGTAGGTATATGCACTCGTTCAAAGTCATAAATATTTTATGCACACTGTGTAAAGTTATTGTATATTTTTCAATAACGTTATTAGGTCTTTTAAAATTATTTACGTAAATTATAAAGGCTATTTCAGTATATTCACCAACAAGATTCAATTATTCTTAAAAAATTCGGCAGAGACTCAGGTTACGTTATATCAAATTTCTACAACAGGGATAAACGTTTAATTTTCTCTCGTACGTTACCGCCCGAAATTGTCAATTTCTAATTTTACTTCTAACTCCCGCGTAAAGTCACGTATTAACCACAAGGACGGTGTTTTCAAATGAGTAAAATGTAATTTATTTCAACTAACGACGGCGACGTAGCAAAGCCGTTTAGCATAGCCTAAAGGATAATAGCGACAAAACACTGTTACGCCTTACTAGTAGATGTTACCCGCTCAGTGATTGTGCAGGTTTTGATTTTGTAAAATCGGACAAATGCTTCAAAAAAAAAAATAATAATACGCGTACTTGATTTGTCACTAACAATTATTTAGTGTTGCAAAAAATCGCATAGGTTAGTTTTAAAAAAAATGCCTAAAGTAATTTCACTTATTCCTAAAATATGTAAAAGTCTATAGATTCTCTCCCCTGGCTCGCTTGCCCACTTATGTGTATCTCATAGACTCTCAGAAAGACTCTCGCTTGTAGAGAAACACGCTAGATTCTTATTTTAACACTACGTAATATTACATTAATCTATGCTGGACTACTGGTCATGTTCCTGAGGATTGGCGGATTGCAAAGGTATTTCCCATATTCAAAAAAGGTGATCGTAATGACTGCAGGAACTACAAAGGAGTCAGCCTTCTTAATACTTCATATAAATTATTTGCATCTATATTAAGAACACGGCTGAATGCTATAACAGAGACCATACTTTCAGAGGCTCAGAACGGTTTCAGGAAGGGCAGATCATGTTTAGATTGTATAGACCCTATTTACAATAGCCCAGCTCATTGAAAAGCGTAGAGAGTATCAGCTGTCCACATACTTAGCTTTAATTGACTTCGAGAAGGCTTTTGACAGAGTGAATCAGAGCAAACTATGGGCAGTAATTGCAAGGAAAGGGATCTCACAACATCCAGTTAGAGCAATACAGAGTCTGTATATGCAGAATACAATCTTAGTAGAAGCAGAGAGACCGAGAACAGTTTCTAGATTTAGCCTGATCATTTGTGGAGTACGACAAGGGTGTCCATTATCACCTTCTCTTTTTAATTTATATACTGACGATCTCATAGGACCTGGCAGATGTGTCTTCCAGACCATTTTATGATTGGTCACTCTACAATTGACACTTTGTTGTTTGCGGACGATCAGGCTATCCTGTCGGACTATGAAAACAGATTGGAATGGGTATAGATTTGTTAAATGGAATTTGCAAAGACTCTGGATTGCAGGTATCCACAATTATTACCAAGGTGATCGCTTTTTGTGGAACTGATCCCGTGGCAAATATTGTTATAGACGGTACTGTCCTGGAACAAGTTAGCAGATTTGAATACCTGGGCTACAGTGTGTCCTACAAGCAACAGTGCTTGCTACAATGCAAACAACAACGTGGTAAATAAGTTGCATAAGTTCAATTTTGTGCGGGACCATCAGGCGAACCCTTAAGTCAGCAAGTAAAGGAACACGCCTAAAATTCTGCAAGGTGATGGCTCTTCCCACACTTCTTTACGGGTCTGAGAATTGGACTTTAACGAAAGGCCAGGCCAGTCGCATCCAAGCGGCTGAAATGAGATTTCTCAGGCACGTGGCAGGGTATACTCTCTATGGTCATAGAAGAAACACAGATATACGGCAGGAGCTGAATAATATGAGTATACTCGACAGGATCGCCCAGTATATCGGTTGAATTGGTGGGAACATCTTTGGCGAATGGATGACTGCCGCATCCCCAAACAACTATGGAACTATATGCCGCGGAGACGGAAAGGTGTGGGACGTCCTAGGAAGCGCTGGAGTGACCAGCTGTAACATTTGCCTATTTGAGACCGGAACAAACCATTCTTGGTTTAAACCTTGAGGATGATGATGACGTAATCTTACGCTGCTGTATCTCTGGAAAGCATCAAAGCATCGATGTCTGCACGGCGTTCATACGTCATGTTGTTTTGTGGGTTCGTCTCAACGTCGAGTCACTGCAACCCCTTGTACTACTCTTGAAGCAATACAGCAGTCTGTCTAAGGTAAACGGGACGTAGTCAGTAACAACATGACATCAACATGTGAACACTGACACCGTTCTCTACAATGCAGCTCGTGGTTAAATACAGACCAGATTCCCTCTGACATCTGTTTGTGCAAGCCGTACCACGCCTAGAGACTGCAAGGGGCCATGGGACTGTTGCTGAAGGAAGATTGTGGATGAGTATCGAAGACACTGTTTAATTTGTCTACATGCAGAGAGTCAATTTGTTTCGATATTATGCACTGAAATTTTAAACATTCATTTACCTGTGCTGTTTAATAATAAAATTTTTTTTTTTACCACTTCAATTTGCACGTCGTAATTTAAAGATGTCCAAAATATAAATATTGTACAAAATTCAATACACATATCAGAGAATATTAAAACTCGATTTCCTAATGCTTTATGATGTTTTTAAATACTCAGAATTTGTTGCAAAATAACCATTTCATAGGAATTAACAATTGTTATTTTATTTGTAGAATAAAGCCATTTTTATTATATAGAAATTACTCGTGTCGACTGTTATTTTCTCAAAACAAGGTGGCACTGATTTCAAGAGCGGACGCAGAGTACTGAGCTGCGTTCACTTTAGCAACTAAATGATATCAGTTCCTTTAAGCGAGTAAATCTTTGTCTAAAAAAAGAATTAAGCGAGTAAATCTTTGTCTAAAAAAAGAAATACTGTGATAACAAATAATTCCGTATTTGTGTTCACTTGTAGGATCGCTCATACGGAACTGGACACCTAAAAACGTGTAATTCGGAGAAGTCACTTTTTTACATTTTTAAGATCGTAAGTTCCATATATTCGTCTTAAAATTAATTTTTCTGACGTCGTCACAGCTCTTCTATTCCCAAACATCATGAAAGTGAAAGAGGGTATAACGAGTGTAATACACACAGTGTAATACACGAATATAATTTAATTCTCTTGTTAACTGTATATAGTTATGTAAGTGTACATATGTTACTTACGGAACACCTGGAGGACACCTGAGAGATTATAAATAGTTGCATTCAGTATTTTCTCTTGTCTTACCTGAAACAAAGAGATAATTGCTTATAATTAAACACGCTTATAATGCATCTAAGTATACTTATAACTAAAACGATCTGTTTAAAGTCTTTGTCTAATGTATTATGTTTCAAGTGAAGTAGTTTACTACGTTTGTACAAAGTTTTATTATATAAAAATAAAAACGTCCAGTACTTACCTACGTTATTTCTTGATTTATCTATCAATATGACTTCTTGAGAATATAACCTGATTAAAAGAAATTACTTAATTTATTTAAAAAAATAACAAAAATTTCAAGAAATCTATAATAGTCTGAAGGAGTTCTATTTGTCTCTCTTCTTCTGTACTTTTAAAATTTTGACACTATACTTGTTCCGACGCAAAGACCATCTTCCTATTTCTTTCTGAAACTTCATCACATCTCCTTCTACAAGTGGTTAACCTATGGCCGTATGTGGAATAGGCTTACACCCGATATTTTTACCGGTAGTCTCTCATATCAGGAACCACGCTGTTGATTACCAGTGCATCTTGTATTTCTACGCTCCCTAACCTATCCAGCGCAGTACAAAAATTCATCTATAGAAAGATTGTGATTGCATTTTCAGGATACTGGTTGTATGTATTTAACATCATTATCACTATCGTACTCACATCGTCGTCGTCATAATCATTCTTCTTCTTCTTCTTCTTCTTCTTCTTCTTCTTCTTCTTCTTCTTCTTCTTCTTCTTCTTCTTCTTCTTCTTCTTCTTCTGCTCCTCCTCCTCCTCCTCCTCCTCCTCCTCCTCCTCATCCTCCTCCTCCTCCTCCTCCTCCTCCTCCTCCTCCTCCTCCTCCTCCTCCTCCTCCTCCTCCTCCTCCTCCTCCCCCCTCCCCTCCCCCTCAACACCACCTCCTCCCACTCCCCTCCTCCCCGCCTCATCTCACTCCCCTCCTCCCCTCCTCCACCCCTCCTCATCTCCTCCTCCTACTCCTCCTCCACCTTTTCCTCCTCCTCTTCCTCCAAAATAATAATAAAATTATTATTATTATTATACAGTAGTAAAAGTAGTAGTATTAGTAGTAGTAGTAGTAGTAGTAGTAGTAGTAGTAGTAGTAGTAGTAGTAGCAGTAGTAGTAGCAGTAGCAGTAGTAGTAGTAGTAGTGGTGGTAGTGGTAGTAGTAGTAGTAGTAGTAGTAGTAGTAGTAGCAGTAGTAGTAGTAGTAGTAGTAGTAGTAGTAGTAGTAGTAGTAGTTTTATAGTTCTTATAATTATGAGGGTCAGTTGAAAAGTTCATAGAGCGATATTTATATCTCACCGGTAGAACTAAATTTTTCGTTTGTTGCAAGACTCATATTTCTTGTAAACGCTTGTAAGCGGCGTTTAATTTCACACCATATTTTCAAATCTGTCTACCAGTTTATTCATTGCTCCAATGTTGTTATTCATTAATGCGTGCTGTTGGAAATTACGTAACACGCATGTTTTGAATAGTGGACAACAACAAAAATCCTTTGTTGAAAAGGTAAATCCACAAGGAAATAGTAAACGTGATAAAAGATACTGCACCTACACAAACAATGGCTCGTTAACGGACACTGGAGTTCAAACGTGGTCGTACGAGCATTGAAGATGATCTTCAGTGGACGCCTAAAACGTAGGACAATCTCAAGTGCGCAGCCCAGTTTGCTCAAGGTATTTTTCACACCACGCTCTTGAGTTAAAATGTGATACACTTAGTAATTAGAGACGCATATGATCTCAACAATGTTATCCACTCTCAACTGCCAGACTTCCAACAACGTGTATGAAATTTTTTAATATCTGGATTTGCTGCGCTTTTTGGACGGCCACTGAGGATATTATCTTCAATGCTCGTACAGCCAATTTTTAACTTCAGTGCTCACTTACAAATCAATATAGACACAGCGTTTCCTAACACATTTACAATTTTTTTGTAAATCCCCATTGGCGTTAGACCTTTTTTTAACCAACAATTTAATCACAGTACGATGATTGATATTTTGTTTACGATATAGTGAGGTTTTATAATATACAAAACACGCGTGACATAAATTTCGAACAGCGAGTAAACAGTGAATACATTGAGAAACAGATCTGGAAATTGACACGTCTTTGCATGAACTATAAATCATTTAACAAGAGAAAATTGTTAGTTATACCGCTAGGCTATACATGTCGCCCCGCGAACATTTCAATTTTTCCTCGTAAAAACGAACAAGGATATAAGTTTTCTAAACTATTGAATAACTTTTTTATTAGTTTACATAATGGGTGAGGAAGTTGTACCATTAAAAAAGTGTGTATACATAATTTTGTAGGCACAGTGTGTTGGGGGTTGTGCGTGCGCGCGCGCGTGTAGGTATAGGTGGGTGTACAACGGCCAATAGTATCTGTTATATTAATGCTGCAGATTTGTGAAGAGCTACTTGTAGTTCTATTCAGTGGAAAGACACCAATTATTAAACATAAATGGTAATCACAAAATGTATCCATTTAATTAATTAGAAATACAACTTTAACTTTTATACATTTACTTCTTTCACAGTTTATTTAAAGAGACACTTAACCATAGAAAAAGAACTTTCCTGATATCTTTGAACAGTTAGAAATTAAAAATAAAATTATTGATAATTAAAATGTTGGCACTCAAACAGGAAATAGATTTAATTTATCTTGTGGCATAATTAGTTTTCTGAATAGTGTAGTTCTGAACAAAATATAGAGAGCGCGATAGATACAGTGACATAGCAACTGTGGCACTTGAAAATATTATTAGCTTAGAAAATAAAGCTATTAATTAGAGACGCCTTGTAAACTACTTTTAACCTACGTAGAGAGCCCAATAATTTAATTCTTTGCTTTTTGCTTTTTATCAGGTAAACCAAAAAACACATTTTATCTGTACTGAACTGTGTGTCATGTAAAATTTTATTTAGTTTTCAGTTTCCGACGTAATATAATGAGTCCAGAGTTTAAAGCATTGTCCGTTCTTGTTGATGAGTAAGCGGTATTTCTGAGTAATTTCTATACTTTCGTTTATAGCCCGAAATGAAAAAAAAAAAAATGTAGAAGGAGAATTTGGTAATTTTTGAGCGCTACTTTGATAACTGCAATGAACAAAATTTAATCGATCAATTTACTAACGAGATTTACAACCCAAGAATTTGTTTCTTTCTTAGCAAACACTATATAAATTGGTTGTTAAAAATAACATAAACGTGTCTTTCAAAACACACATTACGAAATAATTACAGACGTACTTCATAGAATGGATTCTGAATGGTCCTAATGATGAAGTATTTTGAAGACTGGTGGAAAAGATAACACCAATAGAAAAAATAAGTCTTATTGTTTTCGCGTGCTTTGCAAGTAAATTTAAATCGGTGAGCCAAGAACCAATCCTATGACCAATTATTTTAAACGGTTCTATACACAACTCTATTTCATTATACAGATTGTATGAAAATCTATAGAATAGAACTTAAATATAAGTTAAATATAAAAATATAAGTATTAAAATAATTATTTTTGAAGTTGGTTGTAAGTCTATTTTTAATCAAACGTTTTGTTTCTTACAAATCAATAATAATGCCCCTTTTCTTGTGTAACCAAGCTGTACAGGCTGCCTAAGAGAGTCGTTCTTTTAAAAAAACGGTAGACTAGTCGGCAGTTTGTATACTTGTTAAGACTCCAGAATATCCATAACCTCTGGCACTCATTTCCACATGCAACCTACACACTTTCATAATATGATGCAGCCCGGGAATAGAAGCCGGGACCAGTAGGTAGTAGCCAAGTGCATTGTCAACACGGTAGCGCCCACAGAACTATTAAGTTCCTAATTACCAATTATCATGATACCGTTCTCCTGAAAAACATGGAGACCGCTAGGAAATATATTGTTACGACGGTCTACTAATCGTCGTATGGTACAGTGGAGAACAAAATACAAGACACCAATTAAGTCACTAATCACCAGCTTTATTTATCACAATTAAACAGTTTGTAATCAAAAAGATAGTCTCTTACAACAAATCAAATAAAAATTGTTCACACGCAATAAAAATGTCAACTAATATAAAACACAATTGTATTACAATTGTCCCGCACGATTATAAAACACATAACACTTCGCGACAATACTTCGAACGCACTGTGTAAATCGGCACTCAAACGCACTGTGTAATCGCCCGACAGTAACTAACTCGACCGTCGCTGAATGGCTGTATTTATACCCTGATGATTTTCAGAATAATCTGTCACTTTGGATGACTTGTTAAACAAATAGGCGCTCTCGAGAATCCACTATAAATAGTGTCTTTGAACACACTGAGCTGACCGGTATAGACCCGATAGTTGACGCGTAATTGTCTTTCACCGCAAAGTAGCAGCATCATATACCCACACACACATTACAGCTGACATATTCGAGAAACTTGTAGAACGTTCCGAGTTACGTAAAACTTTTTCTCCATTACGTAACAATATAGATTGTACGAAAATCCATAGAATAGAACTTGAATAAGTAATAAAAATATAAAAAATTAATATTATTGCTTTTGAAGTTGGTTTTAAATCTCTTTTTAATAAAATATTTTGTGTCTTACAAACTAATGATCCTTTTCTTATGTAACCAAGCAGTACAGGCTGCCTAAGAGAGACGTTTTGTCACAAAACGGTAGAGCAGTCGGCACTTTGTATACTTGTTAATACTCCAGGGCTTAACCCCTGGTACTCATTTCCACATGCTGACTTGACAGAAACGTAGCCTAAACACCTTTATTATATGGTGCAGCCCGGGAAACGAACCCGGAACCAGTAAGTAGTAGTAACCAAATACATCATACCCACAGAACTATTATTTAGAATTACTGAATTCTATATTCTACATTCTATATTCTATATTTAGAATATAGAAGTCGCTAATTACTAATTGTCATGATACTGTTTTACTGCATAACAGGGAGAATGGTAGGAAATATATATTTGAAACAGGACCCAACATGGCAGAATAATGGCGAACATGTTTCCGCAAAAGCCGTTAGCACATTGGCGCAACAATTAACGCAAACAAAACAACGTATATTAGCTAACGCGGAGCAAATGTGTAGGGTCGTTTTATGAAATAAATACATGGATCTCTCACAGTATCCTGTTATCCTTTTTTGTGCTTAACACAGCCACGAGAGTTGAGAAGTGCTGATAATATTTCCATGCAGTAAACTATGTGAGCACTATGTGAGGAGTTTACACGATCCAACACAAACGGTATTACATACATGCATATGCAAATACTACAACCTAACAAAGACGTCAGCGCTCAGTGACGTATGCACGGCTAGCTGTGCTCGCGTTTATAAACCGAATGATTTATGAGTGTGAAAATTAATACAAAAACATAAACGCGCGAGTTCTTTGTACAGTAAACTTGTTCTGCCTCCGCAGAAAAAAAGTTTGAGTACAGGCCTAATCATCTTATTCGTTCTAGTTTGTTTATACAGTGCAGTGTTTTTAACTATAACTTTAGTGTAATTTTACATTGTCCGTAAATGCGCTCTGACTGACAGCGTTGGGGAAAAAGTTAGTTACCCCCCTGAAGTGTCGGTATGAAACGATTTTTAGTTACGTTGGCAGCTGTGCGCGAAATTCTTAAAGTTCGTTTTATGTCTTCCACGTTTGTTTAACTTGTACGTCCAAGAAGCGATCGATAGAGTAAGGGAAGACACCCATCTCGAAGTAAACATACACGGGGAAAAAGTGGACATCCTTAGGTTCGCAGATGACATAGTAGTGACTGCAGAGAGCAACGAAGATCTACGAAAGATTGTTGACACAATGGATCAAGTAATGAGAAATGAATTCAATATGAAAATAAATGAGCAAATGACCAAATTCCTAGTATGTAGTCGGAAGGAAGAAGATCCAGTCAGAATAACTCTTGGAAATAATGTTCTCCAGGCAGCTAAAGAATATAACCATCACAAAAGATTGTACCATCACAAGATGATATCAACATATACACTCAACTGAAGTATCAAGCTAGTTAGGGAATTTGGATTAAATAGACAATTAATTAGGTAAAGGAAGAACAGTAATAGCTAAGTCTATAAACCAGGAATAGATAAAGAATAATTGTTACAGAGTCATGAATAGAATTAAAACGTAAAGTAGCCTTGTAAGCCAATGTAATAAATAACTTGACAAACAGACATCTAAAATGACTAGACTAGACTATAACTTTGACATAAAAAGTTACCCAATAGATTAGGAGAGTGAGAGAATATATCATATTACAATGTTGAAACCATAAATGATTAGTATATAAACCAAAATATATTTGAGATTAAGAAAAATCAGTTATGTAACAAGAATAACAATTAAGCTAGGTTTCAGACCTAAGACTGAGTTTGTAAATTATCATAAGAATAGAATTATAATAAAAAACTAGAGATTTATTAGCATAATTATATATATTAAAAAGAAAAAGTGATAAATAATGATAATTAAAATGTGAAATGACACAGTATCAACAATAAATAAAATGTAAAGTAATATTAACAATGTATAACCAGTAACTGGCAACCTAACCTTAAAGAAATGTATGACAAGGAAATATCAACATAGATTAAATGTAAAATATACTGAATGTATAGATTCTATAATATCTGAGAGTAAATAATATACCATGAGACAAGTAAAGTGGAGAACATCATGTTGTAAAAAGGATGTAAAAGTTTTAATTCTGTATAATAATGTAGTAGAGTAGTAGAGTATGTTCGAAGGGAAGGCTATTATTGTATATTTAAGAATAATAGAATTGTAAGGGCGAATGTAAAATAACAAACTTGTAGTATAAAGTATGACAATTGAACTGACTAATGGCCAATAATGTTAAATAAACCAATATTGTTGTTTATGAACAAATAATAACATAATTAGTAAGAATTAAATATAAAACAAAAACATGCTTCTACTTGATAGAAGAACAGAGACCATATAACGCATAAAACTTGTAATAGCCTATGTACAATATGTAAAGCAAGGACTTATGTGATTAGATTAAGACATGAATAATCTAAAAATGCTTGTAAAATAATAATAAGAATGTAATTTACAAGATAGGTACTTGTACCAAAGGACCCAACCTATACTGTATATGACAGATAAAGATATTCTAAGATAGATAGCATGTTTTAAATAACCATATGTATATTAAAAGGTCATAATGTATATTAGAATTAAGTACCAATTGCTACAGTGTATAATAGTTAAGCCATTTTATTGTAAGAAGTAAAAATAGTCATAGGTACACAAAACAATGTTAGGCCTATTATGGAAATTAAGAGTTTTATAGAAAGTGAAGGTTTACAATCATGATTAATATTATTAAAAATGTTTGCTAATACCATACTATCAAGTATACAAGACAGGAAACAAAAATTGTAACAAAAAAACATAAATTTTAAATTAATGTATTAGTATAGGCGAGTCATTAAAATTGTTCATTTTCTTATCAATGTACGAAAACATATCATGTGAGGATTTGAACAGACCAGCATAAAGCAAGCAATGTAATGGTAGTAATATATTGACCATTGTAAGTAGTATAAGAAGAATATGTTAATTTTAAGAAATTCGTTCAATTTGATATCAGATAAGCCGTTAATCTCAACCTAAAAAACAGACGCTACCGTCAACGGTACAATTACCATGACGTAATTATCAACCAATCGGAATGTTATATTTGGAGTGTGTGGACCCCACAGCAATGATTCTCGATCCCAAAAACAGACGCTTAACCAGCGAGAAATTAGAAGCCACGCCAACAGTCTTGCATTATCATCCGGAGTATTAACAACAATTTCTCCGCATCACTTTTAATCTCGAACCCATACAGTTTTAACCTCAAACCCATAGTTCGAATCAACTTCGAGGAGGTTAGGTGTCGAGAGTGTAAACAATAACATAACCCCAAAAAAATATAAAGTGTTGTGAATTAGTAATAACATAAAAGGACAATATAGTGAATTATTAAGTGAACAGTGAATAAGAACAAGTGAATAATAAAAAGGAAGTATAGTGTGAATACTAAAAAAAAAATATTTAAAGAAAATCTTAAAAAATTATATTGACATAACCGAACCACAATTTATGTACACTTATGAACCATATATCACGGCACCAGAACACTAACCACAATAACAATTTTATTTTTTTTTTTTATTATTACTCCGTTGAATTTCATGCTTGAAACGGAATAATATATCGAAATGTGGGTAACCTCAAATAGCCACGGTTCGGCCTATACGAACTTTTTATGATTGTTAGATATAAGGTATTATTAGTGTATACTATAATCAAATCAGTATAATGAAGCTTTGTAATTCGTGACAGTCAATTCGTTCAATATTATTGTAGTTCAAAAGGGTTCACGACTAAGATGAATTTAAAATAATTCTTTTTAAGCTTTAGCGAAATAGAGTTGCCAACCCGCTGAGTGAAAATTATACCAAGCCTAGTCATATTATCATTAAACCGAATGTTAGTTATTTAAAGTCAGAAGAGATAAACCATAGTCAAAGTACGAATAAATGAATTATAAATCAAATCGATTTAGTACGACTTATTATTTTTATAATTGATAATTGTTCTATTTACAAAGGTTGGAATTTTCAATCCACCTTAATGATTACGTTGGCAGTACCGAATAATTAGGCGCCACGTGTTATTTAAATTCTTAAACAAAATAAGTGAATTCATATAAAGGTAAACAAGAATAAATAAATTTAAATTAATAATTTCAAGTAACCAAATAAGGTATTGGTTTCAATCCAAAACAATAAATTTATGGAATGTTAATCTAAGGTTCCATATGGGGCCCAATTTAATTCAAACCAACCAATAAATAAATTTCGATAGTAGTCATAATTATAACTTACCAGTTAATTAATTGAATGCACCAAATAGGACAAACTTTATTCTGACTTAACAACTACGACGTGAGACGTTCAACAGAAACCAACAAGGCATCATACAGATTATATTATTCGTAAACAACAGAGATCAACGATCGAGAACCAAAAAGAAATATTACACTATCTATCAAGTAAAGTCTCAAGTGATGGACGTAGCAGTAAGAAAATTTTAAGCATAATTAACCAGGCTAAAATTGCTTTAAACAAACAAAAAAACCTCTTCACTTCAAACACTATCAGCCTACAAATGAGGAAGAATCTAGTAAAGTCATACGTGTGGAGTGTTGCCCTATAGGGGGGTGAAACCTAGACAATTGGAGAAAGTGATAAGAAAAAACTCCAAGCATTTGAGACCTGGTGCTACGAAGATATTAAAGATAAGCTGGAGGGGGAAGATAACGAATGAGGAAGTCTTTAGAAGAGCTCAGGAGGAGAACAGCTTTCTGCGAAATTTAAAAGGCAGAAGAGCTAAGTTTATAGGGCATATACTACGACACAATGGGTTGGTTAAATGAATAATAGAAGGGACAATTGAAGGGAAGAATCACAGAGGTCGACCCCGTTTAGCCTACATGAAACAGCTTATGGCCGATATGAATTCCACATCATATTGTGAGTTGTACAGAAAAGCAGAGAAGCATGAAGAATGGCAAGGCTGCCAACCAGCCTATGGGCTGCTAACCTAGAAGAGAGAAGAGAGAGTTTTATGTCTGTCCATTGGAAGGGTAGCTTCCGTTTAGTAACGTTTTAGTTTATAGATGTTTCGCAATGCAGCGTAAATATAACATCGAACAGCGCGCTCGCATGTTTAAACTGTGGTGAACGCACACCGCTGCAGTTTACCAAGATTTCAGTGTTAGATTTCAAAATGAACCGTTACTATCTCAGCTGCAGATGCAAATATTAAATTAAAAA
Organism: Magicicada septendecula; assembly: GCA_034769895.1. Classification (NCBI taxonomy): domain Eukaryota; kingdom Metazoa; phylum Arthropoda; class Insecta; order Hemiptera; family Cicadidae; genus Magicicada; species Magicicada septendecula. The sequence goes on along the minus strand of CM068368.1, from coordinate 804,566,356 downwards.
TTTGACTCTGGGAACTCTGGAAGCGTAGATTATATACCAAATTGGGGACCGACATGATCAGCCATATTGAAGAAAATAACAATTGGTTGTTCAGTCTTTTCTAGAAAGTCCACATAAATAATCACGAAATTATCCTTTGAATATGCCAAAAAAGTGTAGAATGACTTTTGAAAGACTATAATTTAAAATTCAAACCTTATTGATCCTCCTTACTTCACTCTCTTTACGCTGGTAATTACGATGCAATCAGGAATGGAGTTTTTTAAGGTTTTCGTGCTGCGCAAATATGCAATTCAGACTTTTCCTGATCAATTTTACGAACAGACGAATCATGTTTTAAACTTACTGGACAGGTTTATCTTCATATTTTGCTTGTTGATCCGTAGCGAATCCGTACGAGACAATACAAGATGAGATCAATGTGCCTGGTATTTCGGCGTACAGAGGATGTCCATGTAATGATTTAATAGAACCTTTATTTTTCAAAGGAATCGTTACCTCTGCAGCCTACTTTGAGATGCTGCAGGAAGTAATGTTATGATGTAGGCCTTTACCATTCTTTCGACGAAACAAGATATGTGCCTTGCATCTGTTGGTTTGGTACTTACGGTATCCAGCTATCGGCATCCTTAAAGGCTGAACACACAGACAACGGTATGCTATAGCGGTATTCCTGCCAAATGCTACTGCGTGTTACGTTGTCTTCTAGAACTCAGATTAAACGCAGCATAAGCAGCCATCCGTTCTGTCGGAAACTTAAGTCTAACGAAGATAACTTCTTTAACTATTTTCAACAATATGTTGAATATTTTCTTAATTTTCAAACCAGAATACAAATTTCAAAAAATAACGCAATTTCTTTCATTTTAATCTAAATCGTATTTAAATACATTCGTATTGATAAATAATAATAGCAAAAACAAATAAGCATTATGCGTTTTCAAGTGAATAAAACGTAAAAGAATAGTCATCATTATCGTCAAGGTTTAAACCAAGAATGGTTTGCTCTGGTCTCAAATAGGCAAATATTGCAGCTGGTCACTCCAGCGCTTCCTCGGACGTCCCACACCTCTTCGTCCCCTCGACATATAGTTCCATAGTTGTTTGGGGATCCATTCGGCAAAAATGTTCCCACCAATTTAGCCGATACTGGGCGATCCTGTCGAGTATACTCATAATATTCAGTTCCTGCCGTGTATCTGTGTTTCTTCTATGATCATGGAGTGTATACCCTGCCACGTCCCTGAGAAATCTCATTTCAGCCGTTTGGATGCGACTGGCTGACCTTTCGTTAAAGTCCAATTCTCAGACCCATAAGGAATTGTGGGAAAAGCCATCACCTTGTAGACTTTTAGGTGTGTTCCTTTACTTGCTGACTTAAGGGTTCGCCAGATGGTCCCGCACATAAAGTTGAACTTATGCAACTTATGCACCACGTCGTTGCTTGCATTATAAGAGACACTGTAGCCTAGGTATTCAAAACTGCTAACTTGATCCAGGACAGTACCATCTATTAAGAGAACAGTAATACAAAAAATTACTTATTCTCTTTTCCTAGCACGTCCACTATATCTCTCCAAACTTCCGCTTTTTAACAAGATTCTTGTGTTTACTCAGTGTTTCATTGTATGAATAAGCATTCTTGCACATTCCCAACGAGGCGCTCGGTAAAATCGTCCATTTTCCTTCGTACGGCACTGTTTACAGCTGTAATTTGTCACTTCGCTTCCGTGCCGCCGTGTTATATCGCACTAATTGGAATCAGGACAATGCAATATTGCACGTTGCAGATGTGTTTCAGTCTTAAGCTTCCAAACTACATCTTTTCGGCGCTAGTAGGAAACAGGAAGGATAATGTAACAGACAGGGAAAGTAGGAGTAATGGGGTACAGAAGATAAGAATTTGCAAGACAGACTGTGTCTGGCATGAAAATAAAAATTACCTGAATAATTACCTAAAGATTTATGAATATAATGTTTGAACCGCTTAGAATAATGACGACTGACAGACTGTCGTGACATGCACTCTATAACAGGGCAAAGCAACTTCCTTGACGTCCGAAAAGACGGTTTGAACTAGCTGACCAGAATAACTAACGTCACCTAATTCCTGAAGAAAAATATGTTAGTTTCCAGGTCCAACCTGGAAACTAACCATTCTTTTTAACCTCTCCGAGGAATTTTCCGGATAACAATCGCATAAATAATGTTTTATACCTTCTACTTGACTACAATGAGGGTTTGTATAGGAGAATATTCCATTTTTAAAAAATGGCGCGCGCGAGTGATGTGGCTAGTCTGTGTGCGCGCGCGTGCGTGTGTGAAAAATATATAACAAATTACATTCTACCTACGGAGCTATAAATGCAAATACTTTTAGACAAACCCCAGAGAGAGATAGAGTGAGAGGGAGATAGGGGCACCTACACCAAATAAATACATTAAGTAGGCCTACACACTCATACTTGTTATACAAATATTTACAGAAAATTTTAAATGTGTTATAGAAAATATAGAACGCAATTTTAAGGTAACCATGTACAGAAAAATCTCAAAAAAATCGATTTTTTGTTTTTTGTCATTTTTTATTCTTCATACTTTTCTGAATAGTTTGATATACGATAATACATATATGTTAGATAATGGTTAACTGGATTAAAAAATTAAAAAATTATGTGTTACAAACGGCTTGGACTAGTTGATTTGCACTAAAAGCCAAAGTTTGTGTTACTTTATACATTTATATAATATATCTGCTTGTCAACATATTTTATTTGTATTTTCTTTGCTACCTATGTTGTCTGTACTGCCATAGTTGTCTTTTTCAGTGTTAGAACAACTGTGTGTTCGTTTTGAGTTTTGTGATGGTGAGTTTTGTTAGTTTTTCTTGCAAAATGCCAAGGATTAAGAAGTTTGGTAAAAACAAGTTCAAAGGTAACCAATTTAAAAGTGGAGGGTTTCCTTTCGGTATAACTCCTGATAAGAATGGTTCTTTAGCTAGCTCTGGTAGTAAACATAGACCTAACCTTAGTCTTGAAGCCTCTAGCACTAGCCTAGATGACAGAAGCACAACTGAACTAAATATATCAGCATCAGAGAGAAAATTAAAATTTTTGAAAATGTGTGGGGAAGACAATGAGTACCTGCCAGAGAAAAATACAAAAGGGAATTTTATAATTGATTTAGAAATACTAAACAAAAATTTGTTGAAGTCTGTAAAGTGCGCAGAATGTGACGGTACAAATAGCATATAAATATGTGAAGTGCCATCAAACAGAAAAGGCTTAGCTGTTCAGTTTATTCTTCTTTGTAAAAACTGTAAGTTTGAAAAGTGTTTTTATAGCAGCAAAAACACTGAAAGCAATGTCTGTGATATAAACGTTCGGTGTGTTTAGCCATCGGTCAATTGGAAAAGGGGAAGCTGCAGCCGAAGTGATGTGTGCCGTAATGGACTTGCCTATGCCACCCTCTAGATTCCAAAAATAAAATGAAATTATTAGTAATTCAGTTGAAAGTGTGGCAGAAGAGTTCATGATTGAAGCTGCGTATGAGGCAGTTATTGAGAATGACGGAAGTAGCGACATAGCGGCTGCATTTGACGGAACATGGCAGAAGCGAGGCCATACGTCAATAAATGGTGTCTTCACAGTGACATCTATAGACACAGGAAAAGTGCTGGATGCTGTCTGCCTGTCCAAATACTGCAGTTGTAGTAATAAGAAGAAAGCCACTGTGGAACATAGTGAGAAGTGTAGCAAAAATTATGAAGGGTCCAGCGGTGGAATGGAGGTTGCTGGTGCAAAAGAGGTGTTTCAGCGCTCTAAAATGAGAGGTGTTGTACATTACGTTAAGTACTTATGCTGATAGCAATACTTTTTCATCAGTTATTGCAGACAAGCCCTATGATGATGTAGAAATTAGCAAACCGGAATGTGTAGGTCACATTCAAAAAAGAATGGGAAGTAGACTGCGGAGATTGAAAAATAAAATGCGAGGCATAAAGTTATCAGATGGTAAGCCTCTAAGTGGAAGAGGAAGATTAACAGATGCAGTAATTGATAGCTTCTAGGTATACTATGGGAAAGCCATTAGAGATAATTTGGATGATGTGGAAAAAATGAGAACGGCAGTATGGGCGACATACTTCCATAAACTGTCAAGTGACGATAAACCACAACATTCGTTGTGCCCCAAAGGAGAAACCTCTTGGTGCAAATACAACAAGTCCCTCATCACTGATAAAAAGTACACACATAAAAATAGTGTGCCAGAACCAGTAATGTCAACTGTCAAGCCAATTTTTTAAGATTTGAGAGATAAAAACCTCCTGGAAAAATGCACGCATGGACGTACTCAAAACCTGAACGAGGCGTTGAATAACGGACTAGAATTTCCAAAAACAACTTTGTGACTCTTCCAACACTAAGAGTTGGTGTCATGGATGCTATTATTATTTTCAACTATGGGGCGCTTGGAAAAGTTAGAGTTTTAGAAAGCTTGTGTGGTGATGCTGGAAGGAACTGTATTGTAGGACTAAAGCATATTGATAAAATAAGGATTTTAGAAGCTAACATAGCAATTTATGACACCACCAAGAACACAAGGAAAGAAAAAAGAAATCTCAAGAGGAAGAAAGATGAAATATGTGAGGATAAGTGTAATGACTATGGTGCAGGAAACTTTTAGTGTGCAGTGAACTGCCTATAAATTATTTTTCCGCTTTCCTGAAAAATTTATTTTTTTCACATATAAGTACACTTTTCTCCTAGACCATAAGTACTAAAGGCATGAAATTTTTCTAGCTATTCTCAGTAACATGTCTTACAATGTTAACCTACTTTAATGTTCAAAGGCTTGTTAAATTATTTAAAAAAATGTAAATTGAGTAAATGTTTGAATTTTGTTTTGTATTTAAAAAAAATTATTTATAGCACGTTAAATTACTTAGATTAAATTAAATTTAGGTTAACAATGGGACAGCCTATAAAAAGCAAGTCTGCAAAGTTTCAATGCAGAGTACTTTTTTAAAAAAGTGTACCAAAATATGCATATTATTTACATGCGCGGTATAGGGAGTAGCCTACATGGTTACCTTAAATCTATGGCTGAGTCAAACATGTAAATTTTTAATATAAGTGAGTTGACTTAATTATTAAAGAAAATGTAGAGAAACATTTTCATTAACACTAAATCCACTCGGCTAATTAATTAACCGGCGAAAATATTTACTCCCTGCCTGCATGCTTTCCCTTCTCTAGATATAATCACTTTTTGTGCACACCTGACGCTGTTCTGCAGTGAGGTTAACATTTGTTAGCTTAAGCCTATGCATAAATAGTAATAGCAAACATACTACAATATTTAAAATTTATATTTTAAAATATGCATTTACCTTAAATTACACATCAGTGCACAAAATTTGAAACGAAACTGAATTAGTTGAAGTAAAATAAAGCTTTTCCACACAGAATAAACAAATAATTTACTGACTATTAACGCTCAAAATATTGTGTAATCACGTTGTTCTCTAATATTAGAAAAGTATATAATTATTAATAATAATTTATTATCAATAATAATAATTATTATTGTTGTTATCATAATATTATAATAAATAATGTTTCTCAAAATGAATATACTTACTGAATTCATTCACAGACACACACATACGCACACACGCCCCCTCCATACACACATACATCAAAATTGTACACTTCCTTGCCTTGATACATTAATTAGAAAATCTTATTTATAAGTACTGTCGAGATACTGAGACATGTTTCGAGTACTGTGCCATATGTTTGTTGTCAGACATATTGTGTCTTTGTCTGATGAAATATTTGTGCTCGAGTAGGTCATTGTCATTGTCAACTTGCAGTAATAAAGATATCACCTGCAAAATAATATAAGCCAAAATGTGATAAGACAGCTTAATTTTGTGTTTTGGAGTGGAAATACAACCCCTCAAAAAACCAAAATATTGTTACGACGGTCTACTGATCGTCGTATGGTACAAAACACCATAAATACGAAGCGTTTCGTATGGTACACCTGCGTGGAATGGATGCCTGATGATCGTCGGCCTAATACTGCGTTCTACCTAGACAAGGAAAGTGGGTATACATAGGAAAGCATGGAGAAATGACATTCTCGATGAGATTGAAAGCAAGGCTTGCTACGTGCTGAGTGTAACAACAAAAGCCTCTAGCGGGAAGAGTGCAAGACAGGGTAGCTTATAAACTCAAACGGATGGATGAAGGGTCTGTCATTGGTGGTTAGCAATAATGAGAATAATTAAATAATTAAAATAATGTTATAGACCTATATCAAACCCCTTAGAATTAATCCAAGCAATTTCGAAATTTAATACATAAGTATAAACAATACATTTAAACATATGTGCGTGACAATCCATGACCCTTAAAATACAAAACTAGGAAAGACACTAAGCGTAAGTTTTGTAAGACTACGGCTGTGCCGGTGGCGCTGTATGGGAGTGAGACTTCCCCGAGGCAGAGATGATTTTCGGAACAGGCAGTGCAACCTAATCCGTGAAGTGGAGATAAGATAAGATAAGAACTTCGAAATTATCAGCTGGATTTCAAGTCACATCAGCATACGGTAATTTACGTTCTTACACTAAGCGGGAGCAAACTGTGATGAGGGCAACAATACGACAGAGGTACTGTGGGCGGGAGTGCGTCACGACGCGGCTTCATTTTTTGTAGTAGTCAGTGACGGTTTCACTTGATGTTCAGAGGGACTGATTACTGATGATGACCTCTAAAACATGTCGTCATTTTCAAAAAGGAGTGACACGACAGAGGAAGTAATTTTTACATCTGTGTACCAGAGGCATAAGACACCTTGTTACATACACAATACTTTACAGGACAGCTAAAAAACGTTTTGTTTGCTTCACGAAGCAATGTGGCAATGTGAGATAGTGTTATTTTAAACATTCGTATTGGCTGCATAAAAATATCTAGGAGTTATTAATGTACGCAGTGTGTAGGTCTACATTAATACTACATAAAAAGCTCTATTTTATAAAAAAAATGGAGGTGGTGTCTTATGCCTCAGGGGCACAGATATATTATTATAATTAGGTGTAGAGTTAAGACAATTATAACATTTAATATGAGCGGACATCACTGTTAAATAGTTTTGTAAATTTAGTACACGAGATGCAAGCGTTTTACAAATACACTTTCCAAGTAGATAAAGCCTCATTATATTAAATAACACTCTAAAAGACTAAATATCATTCAAATAAAAAGAAACAACGATTATTTTAAACCTGTCATTTTTAAGGAACGTATTAATTAGGGAATAACGAGGTCAACTAGCAAACAGAAATAGGCTCGGCGAAGCTGCTGGTATAGGTAACCTAAATTGCGTGGTTAATTCAAAAGCACTTCTTTGTAATCAAAACAATTAGTCATATAAAAAAAATAACGACATATAGTTTATTAAGTGGCAGTTACGAGAATTAAACACGCAACATCACTGTACCGTAGGAACAACAGGTAAAATATTAATGGCACCGCGCTGGTTTACTTTTGGAGCCAACGAGCTAACAAATCAGGATATAATAGGCCTGATAGCGATGCGCCTTTAACTGTCTCGTCCATTCTGTCATAATGTGGTATGTTTTGCGCTATTTGCCACTCATTACGCACCGTATTGTCACGTAACTCTATGTAGTCGAAGCGACTGGTCGTTTTTATATATCGTCATGTCATTACAACTAAGTAAAGAATAATTGCTAAACGTATTTTACATTGAAATTGATGCTTTAAGTATACATGGAAAATGATATTATTTATCATGTGAAATACTGATAAATATTTAAAAATCAACATGTGATTAAAAATTGTTTATACTGTCCCCTCAAGCATCTCAGTGACTATTAAAAAAGAGCCAAATTATTCGTATTAGTAATTTGAGTAATAATATTCACTAAATAAGAGAAACTGAACAAACGTCTGTACCATCACAAATAAGTACATTCCGTTTCTACGATCTAGTATAGACCTACTCCATCAGGAATGGAGATTGTAGTCTCAGTTTACAGTTCGACAAAAATTTTGCAACTGAATATTATGTGAATAATCTCAAAGTTAACAACAGCTCATATCACACAAGCTAAGTAACCAGAGCGCCCATGTAACTTAATTTGCATTATAGAAAAAGAGATATCGTTTCAATAAATGTAATAGATAATAAATAAATTATATTAACTGCATTGATTTAGGTATGTTCCTATTAACGATTATAAATAAAATCTATTGTTACACAATATTATTACGGCTGAATTGTGTCTCTGGGCACATTGTATTCTGTCTGTACCCAACATGGTTCATTTTGAAACTAGCAACGTAATGCTCCTAAAGCACCTCAGTAGTACTAAATAAGCATCATCATCATCATCATCATCATCATCATCATCATCATCACAACCACCACCACCACCACCATAACCAATCATCATCATAATCATCATGTATATTATTATTATTATTATTATTATTATTATTAATATAGGAAGTATACACGAAGATGAACCTCAAGGCTCATATCGAAACTGAAGGAATGGACTGACCGCAAACACGGTGATATCACTATCATCTGACACGGTTCCTCAGTGGTCACGCCAGTTTTAATGCCCACCTCCACAGAATGGAAAAGGTGCAAAGCCCAGCATGGCAATACGGTGAGTCTTCTCATGAAGATGCCGTGCACACCTTTCCGAAGTGCTGTAGATTTACAAAATAGAGGATGGCACTGGAGATGGATCTCGGGGAGTTCACGCCCGAGAACATAGTTGAGAACGTAGCTTCGACTAGATGAGAACCTCTTCGACGCCAGGCGAAAAGAAAACACAGGCCAAACTTGCACCCAACGGGCAGTAGAAGATAAGGAATAACTAGAAGGAGCACGATAAAGGAGAAAAAGGCTCCATCCTGAAGTAATACTATACGTGGTTGCAGGATGCCTGAATTAGATGTGGGTTTTTTTAGTGGGTGAGATTTCCACACAGCACGAGTCCTCTGACGGTGCAAAAAGTATTTTTCCTGCTCATAAATAAGTAATTATTATTATTACTTAATTGCTTATTATATCTCATTCTTAAGCCTATGAGGCGAGCAACCTGTACGGCATATATATCTTAGGTTTGACAGGGACGTTTACAAGGTCGGTTAACAACTCAATTCCGAAAGCACTAGTCCGTTCTACGCCTTCCATAACTGGTCCATTATTGTTCACACGTCGAGAAGATTATAGTGGAACAATATCGCAAAATCGTTTACTATAAATAGCGATGCTATAAAATAGCCAGGCAGTTTGAGATTGCTACTCAGTGCATGTGTTTACAGCGGTTTAGTGTAAGTAATAACTGTGAATTATTATGTGCGAACATCAATTATTTGTAACTGGTATTATTATTAATCGTTATTTATTGTTGATTTCATTAGTGTGTGTGTTATGTAGGCATAAACTAGAAGAACTGTATACGAGCGTTCATTGTTGTTTTTGTTTGTTGAAACTTTAATTAAAGTAATGAGTCACGAATTATTAGATTTTCAATTATTATACACCAGTGTTTAAACACTAGTCTCCTTTCAAACGTCGTAATAATATTATGTTATTAAAATATTGTCTATTTGTTTATTATAAGTTTTAAATTTGAAATGCTTTCGTCCTATTTTGTTCCTTAGTGACAATTGGTTCACTATAATTTATTAAAATATTGGATCTATAAAAATACAATGAAGATCACTTAGGCATTAAAAATTATACTGAGGCGCGGGGAAATTATTTTTATAATATTTGATAGACGAATCTTTCGTCAAACTGTTACTTTTTTAGAAAAAAAATGCAATAATTAAAAAATCAATAACACTAAAAACTATACTTCTTCATTCTACAATACAGACTATACTAAATTTGAATTAAATGTAAGCACAAATAGACTGGTATTTTGGTTTCTTCTTCCACGTTCATTTCTGTTTCGTGGCATTTTTCGTTTAATACAAATTTTCAATTTAAAAGAATACGTTTTTCTCTGGGAGCTCTACAAAATCAGCGTCTATTTTCAGTCATTATATCGACTTAGCGTACGGAAATGAGTATCAGAGATAAAGTTCCTTTCGTAATATAATACATGGTAGCCGAACTATAGTGCTGGTTACTTTACCATCTAGTGTCTCCTATGCCTCAAGACGGCAGCTTATACTGCCTGACTCCGCTGAGCTACTTCGGTGGAGAAAAAGTAGCATTAGGCCTAATAATTACACTATTTTTTCTAAAGAGATGCAATTGAAATATTATAATGTAATGGCCATACCTCAACTACTGTATGGTAGTGTGACTTGGATTAGAAAGGGCAAAGATCATCATCATCATCATCATCATCATCATCATCTTCAAGGATTAAAGCAAGAATGGTTTGTTCCGGTCTCAAACAGGCAAATATTAGAGCTGGTCAGTTCAGTGCTTCCTCGGACGTCCCCCACCTCTCCGTCCCCTATGATCATGGGGAATATACCCTGCCACGTGCCTGAGAAATCGCATTTCAACCGCTTGGATGCGACTGGCATGGCCTTTCGTTAAAATCCAATTCTCAGACCCATAAAGAAGTGTGGGAAGGGAAATCACCTTGTAGAATTTTAGGCGCGTTCCTATACTTGTTGACTTTAGTGTTTAATGGTCACGCACGTAAGGTTGAACTTATGCGCCAAAGATATCTAAAATACAAAGAGCGGAAATAAGGTTGAGGACTGTAAAGATTTGTACCAGGAGAGATCTTATGAGAAATTATCGTATTAGAATAGAGCTAGGCATAGCTGAAATCTTAAATGAGAAAATCTACCGGTACAAAACGGAGTGGCGGTTACACGTAGAGAGAATGGATCCAACTAGATTTTCAAGAAGAGCTCTTGACTATCATCCAATGGGGAAGAGAAGTGTGGGAAGACCCCATGGATGGTTGGATGACTTCCATTATTATTGGATCAGGCTACTAGCCTAAGCTGTAAATGATGACAACGACGATGATTTTTGTTTTATACGTTAATCCAAAATACTAATTCATTAAATAATTTTTTAAAACTAGAGCTGTCCTTTGATTACATATGCAACATTGCTGTGGGCTTTCAGAGTATCAGCACGCAACTCGTCGCGTGTCACATTTTTATACGCCGACCTGACACGCTAAGTCTTCTTTCACACACGCATTACGAACCTGTAAAAAGATGAGTAAAATATATCAGTTAGGCATAGTCCGTAACCTGAGTCCTTGCCAAACAAGAGCGTACGAGCTCTCGAACAACTCACGTTACCTAATGGATGCTGATTTCACCCCACTTTTGGATTGTTAATCTACACACTGGGCAATACTATACAAACCTTTTGCTATGTAAAATTACAGTCCAATAGTGAATAAAGGAGCTGATTCTCGTAGATGGACACCTACGTGCAGAACTGGTTCTTATGTTCTGTAAGAATAGTACTCCTTTTTTCTAATATATTCTGAGTAGCTAACATGTGGGCTGGTAGAGTTGACGGAGCCCGTTAACTTTACGATATTTGTGAATACTAACTGGCACAAACGAGTTACCAACAGATGGAATACTTTTGTTCACAAAGCACCTACAGTCGTATGCAAAAATATAACTATCCCACTAATATTATCTAGACCGTTTAATTTCGAAACAATTAAATTTAACAAGACAGTTAAACCGTTGTCAAGGTATTAACAAGACATGTTAGTTTCTAGTATATGCTAGTTTTATGATCTATTTGTGTACGTATGTGTGTGTGTATGCTTGTGTTTATATATTTGTTATACATTAATGTTGTTTGAGTTACTTGAAAGGTTGTAGTTGTTTTTTACGCGACATACAATTTACCTTGGCAGATACTAACGCAGCAAAGACACAGAAACGCATGAAATGAAACTTGTTCCAGAAGATTTTTTCTGAGAAGTTTCTGTTATGCCCTATTTCCTTATGAGTTACTGCAACAAGTTATTTCACACACGTGTGCACTTATTTAATAAGTACACACGCGCGCGCACAGTGTGAATTTGTAGATATTAATTCTTATATAAAATATTGTTTGTAATGATGTTCCTTAACGCTAGGGACGTTAACGGTTTGCAGCAACGATATTATGAAATTGCAATGACACTCAACAAATTCGGATATCACCGATTGAATGATGACTTGTAACTAATTTTATATGTCAGGTGATTTTTATTTTTCACGCACAGGTAGGTTAAGAATACAACGAGTTTTTGTATTTCGAAGGAAGGTATTTCCAAAATCTTCAGGATCTGGGGAAGCAGAGAGATTATTATTTCAGCTATTTCTGTTTGAAAAGTAAGATTACATTTGCGTATAATTTTGCCGTTTACATATTGTTACCTTAACCTTTTTACGGAAGCTGTTTAATTGAGAGATCAGGAAGTAACCTCATTTAGGAATCCTTAAATGTCACGTCCAATACCAGTACACTTATGGTAAAAGAGAAATCTCGTACACTCTGAAACACGCGTGGGAGCGTAAGACTCTTACACTGTTATTTCAACAAAGTTCAATTTTAAAATCTTGTTTATATTTGACACGGGAAATTAAGTTACGTTTTCTCGCCATACGACACTACGATAAGCTGTTAACGAAAAACTATATTTGTTTCCAAAAATAAATAATGCGACGGTAAAAAGCGAGTATAAATGATTTTAAATTAAATTATAGTTTATTAACCCCGGTAGATTGTACATACACGTAACGTTTGGTTCTGAATTTGTATACATTCGCACTTATATGAGAGTGAATTTCGCAGACGTATCTTTTATTTGAAAATTCACCTCGCTTGTGTCAGCAACGAATTATTTATCTGCAGAATACGTTGGGAGATTGGAAAAACGTAAAAAAGGCCAATCGCTCATATTCAGTAAATTAATAAACAGCAAAAATATTAAATTTAACAGAGTGCTAAAATATAAATATAATTGAATTATTTTTTTACCGTTTTAGTTTTGAATTCTAGTCGCTGATTATTACTGACGTCAAGCTGGGTTCATTTGGTTTCATGACGGCGCAATCTGCCTTGTAAATTTCCGTCGTTGTCCATAAGAAAAACACATTTTTGGTTCAAACACACGTTACTTTTGTTCTTTACACGAAACGTTTTGTCCATTCTGTGATCAGGGGTCCTTAGTAGCTCTACTCAGAAACGTTCGTTGCAACAAAAATGAAACATTTTCTAAACTAGAATTTTTTTTAACGAGGGCAGGTGGAAAAATGTGCTCTACAAAGGTTCGAAATTGTCATACTTCCGGGGTCTGTGGGTTTGAGTATTATACCCGACCCAGTAAAAAGCCATTACCTTTCCTCTTCTAGTACATTAACCTGGAACTATTTGACACACTACTTCGGGCTAGGTTTATTGGCCTTCAGCCATAGGGTTCACATCTCACTTGTTAGCCTTCTTGTCTTGATGTGGTTAGTCTCTGACTTGTAGTGGAAAACAAAATACAATACACCAATGAGGTCACTAAATGCCAGCTTTAATTATCACAATTAACAGTTTGTAATCAACCAGATATTCAACGAGATTATACTCGTACAATAATTCAAATTAAATTTGTCCGCACACAGTAATCACACAATAACACTTCGCCATAATACTTCGAACCTCACTTGAATAAGTCGCCACTTCAACGCACTGAGTAATCGCCCGAAGTAAACTGAATGACCGTCGCTGAATGCTTATATTGATACCCCGCTGATATGCCAGAATAATCTGTCACTTTGGATGACGTCTTAAACAAATTGGCGTTCTCTAATCCACTAGAAACAGTGTCCTTGAACACAGTGCGCTGACCGGTACGGTCTGGAATAGACACCATGGTTGACGCATGACAAGTGTCACTTAATTGTCTTTCATCTCAAAGTAGCATCAACATGTACGCACACATACATTACAGCTGGGCTCTGCTGGAATAGTCGAGATACTTGTAGAACGTTCCGTATTACGTAACAATATTGTATTATCCAAAACTATCTTCTTCCCCCGAAGAATCTGTTCTGCGAAGCGTGCCACACAGTTCCAGGTGTCCTCGCCTTCAGCCTTCAGCGATGTTATCCAAGGAGATGTCCTGCCTAATATCATCTTGGAACGATTCAACTATAATAACAGTAATAATAATAAAGACGATGTGAGTTGGAGTTTGTTTTCAGTTGTGCATATCGACGTTTACGAAGGAAGCGGTTTTTGTGGAATGTAACGCTTCACATTTGAAACAAAATGTAACGATTTTCCATAATCTAGGTTAACCTGTATATACAATTGTGTTATAGAAACAATACTAAATAATATTGTTCACTTAACGACTTTGTATCGAGTGCATAAATAATTATAAAAACTTCTTCTTCTTCTTCTTCTTCTTCTTCTTCTTCTTCTTCTTCTTCTTCTTCTTCTTCTTCTTCTTCTTCTTCTTCTTCTTCTTCTTCTTCTTCTTCTTCTTCTTCTTCTTCTTCTTCTTCTTCTTTCTTTTGCTTCTTTATCTTCTTCACCTTCTTCACCTATAAGTAACCCTGTTTCAATGCCTAAGATTTTCTCGGTCCTCTTTCATCCCTTCTCCCATTCGGCTCACAATTCGGTCCCGCTTTGAACAATCTACCACGCGACAGTCGCTGTAGATGGCACCGACACTTTCGTTTATATATTTTAATACCCACTCCGATGAGGTAGATTTAATTCTTTTCTTATATCATCACTCCTTATCCCGTCTTGAAGTGTATACCGTATTCTAAATTATTTCTTAAAAATCTGAAAACTTGTGACAGCGTCTTCTGCTCGACTCCCGTTTTACAGCCACGTTAATATAATTAATTTTGTTGTGCACATTATTATCGCGAGCATAAGAGATATCAGACACTAAATAATTAAAATTGCTGACTGCATCGAGATAATTATTGTAAACAAAATTTTTGTTAAACCTTTAAACCCATTATAAAATGTGTTTTGTCTAATTGAGACGAATTGTAGATAACGTGAAGAAATAGATTTGAACAGGGATAAGAATTTTGTATTCAAAAAATAAAGTAAACCTTATATAAATATATATATATTGCAACGTTACAAGTATTTCAAAAACTACACAAATACATTACCATGTACTCAACGCAACTATGAAGTGTATTACACCGGCCAGGTCGCAGGATTTTTTTTAAATTCTCGTTGCCTCAAGTATATGTAGTTGCACAATAATTAAATAATTTTCAAAGAGGAGTGAGATGTTGTTGACATGAAATAATTAATTAAAACCGTTTCAAATAATCATACTAAGATTTAATATTGTTAACTGAAAATATTCAAATATTAAAATTTCGAATTATAAAAATAAGAAAGTATTCTCTTTTATAAGTTTACAAAAAGTACCATATAACCTTCTCTGCTGTTCATGACATATTAAAATAAATAACCATATAATCTTACTAGCTAAACAGACATGTTATACAAATTATCTAAACCCTTTTTATTTCAGTGTGTCTGACTTTTACTCCAATTTTTAAATTATAATAGCAACTCATATACAAACAAAAATAATATTAAACTCAAGAATAAAATTACTTGTTGTTATAAACAAAAATAAAATAATAAAATTTATTTTCAACCTATTATTTAATTCTACTGACTCACCCAGATTTTAACATATAACAGAAGATTAATATTCAATTAAAAGTATTTACTTTAACTACTATTTAAATTTAAAACTTTAAGTCTTTGTTCATGTATAATTTTGTGTTTGAAAGTTCTTTTCACCAACAAAAAATATAATTGGTTATTCATCACTTGCGTATATCTGCCGTTACCGTTGCGTGTGCGTGTGTGTGTCCTGAATTCTGAGAATTTGATGATGATGATCATTATGATTATGCTGATGCTGTGTTCTCTGTTATAGAATAATAGAATAATCAGAATAATCATCATCATCATCATCAAATTCTCAGGATTCAGGACACACACACACACACGCAACGGTAACGTCAGCAGTACGCAGGTGATGAATAAACAATTATATTTTGTTTGTGAAAAGAACTTTTAAAAAGAAACTTATATATGAACAGTAAAGACTTAAAGTTTAAATTTAAATAGTTGTTAAAGAAAATAATTTAATTTAACAAGAGAATTTAAAAATACTAATCTTCTGTTATATGTAAAATTTTGGGTGTGTCAGTAGAAATAAATAATAGGTTGGAAGTAAATGTTATAATTTTTTATTTTGTTTATAGCAACAATTAGTTTTATTCTTGAGTTTAATATTATTTTTGGTTGTAAATGAGTTGCTATTATTATTTGAAATTTGAGTCAAAGTCAGACACACTGAAATAAAAAGTATTTACATAATTTGTTTAACATATCTGTTTAGCTAGTAAGATTATACGGTTGTTTATTTTATATGACATGAACAGTATATAAGGTTATATTGTATTTTTTGTAACCTTACAAAAGAGAGTTTTTTTATTTTTATTATTCGAAATTTAAATATTTGCATATTTTCGATTAATATTAATAAATCTTAAAATGATTATTTTGAAACTGTTGTAATTAATTATTTCATATAATCAACAGATCACTCCTCTTTGAAAATTATTTTATTATTGTGCAACTACAATCATATAGGCCTACTTGACGCAACGAGAAAGAATAAAAAAATCCTGCGACCTGGCCGGTGTAATATAGGCTACTTTATAGTTGCGTTGAGTACATGGTAACGTATTTGTGTAATGTTTTGAAATACTTGTAACGTTGCAGTGTATATATATATATATATATATTGTAACATGACAGATATAAGCATAATACTGAATGGCAATTGATCATTAGAATAATGAAGTTATAATGTTTAAATTTGGAAGAAAGCATTAAGTTTAATATAAATAGATTAATTCATAGCAACTGTGGAAAGAAATCATTATTATAAAGAAAATACAAGTTCAAGTAAAAGGAGTTACTAGTGATGAGTCATCCAAAACCAGTCTCATAACCAAAGGTTTTCAAACTATAACCCAGGAAGGTAAAATAGTAAATAACAAAGCAGTACAGAATATGACCAAACCCACAACGAGGAAGAATAAATAGAAGAGAAACCCTAAAATAAGCCAAGATCAAACAATACAGGTGGTGTATTTCTGAAATAAAGAAGAAGATGGAGAAGATCCCAAGAAACCTGATGGCATCAAGAAGAAGATGGAGAAGATACCAGTCCCAGAAGGCAGGAGAAAAGAAGACTGATGAAAGAAGAAGAAGGCAGCATCCTGAAGAAGATGTCATGCTCTTATAAAAGACACCCAAATCCCTATATCCCCAAAATAAATATTTAAAAATAAAAGTATAACGAAATAAAAACCACATGTATATAAATTTAAGAGAGAGAAGTGTATAAAGTAAAAGTTGCCTGTGAACTAAGATGAAACAATAATATAGTACCCATGGAACAAATCTCCATTGAAAAAACGCTAACCAATTTATTATGTTAATAAGACTATACGACCATTTAGCATTAACATAATATAAAAGTGCAAGTGAACCAGTGATAGTTTTGGGTATTATAAAAAATGAACCTTGTGTTTCATTCTTGGCAATCACAAACATTGGATGCAATGAAATATGCATTTTTCAATGACTTGAAATGTGTACTGTGACAATATGTTGTTCATAAGACATGAATCTGTTTAAAATAACATTTTGTTTTACATGAAAGAAGAAAAACAGAGTTCATAATACCTTTTGAACAATTCATACTATTTATTTATTAATGACAGGGTACAATTCCCCAAAGACAATGTATAAAAGACGGTATAAAAACTGTAGAATCCTACTTATAATAATAGTTAGAAATAAGAATATAAATATAAGGTTTTTATGTATATAGTAAAAGAATGTTTAAAAATGTTTTAGATATAAGGCCATTTGTTTGGGTCTGATACAACTAACATCCGAACTATAAAAATAGTTACTACTTGTAAATAGTAGAGAGTAATTAAGATGTTAGTTAGTAAAAAACCTTTTTTGTAAGCCATATTTCCATGTTTAGAAATAAGGATTTTGTTGCAAAATGTCTGACTTGAAGACAACCATTTATTTAAAAAATATTCTTTATTTTGTTTAACTATTATTTGTATTGTAACCAATACTAATTGTTTTTGTGTAATTTGAAAACATGTTTAATTTATAATACTATATGTAAAAGTCAGAGAGGGTATCACACATCATATATTGTTTGTAAAATATTTTGTAAGAAAAATTGTTAAAAAATCATAGGCCAAAAGAATGGAAACCAAACTTCATCAAAACAGAGAAATTGCTCATTTAAATGCAAATAAACCAAAAGGGTTTAGACAAAATAAACTTGAGATCAAGCCATATAATTGCACATACCATTTAGAAAGATTTTAATAAATTATATTCAGAATTATAAATAAAAATGAAAATGACTAAACTCAGAAATTTGGACATGGGAGTCATATATTTCAGAATAATGTTTCAGAATACAACTAATTCAATTAATTACCAGAAAATCAGGGAATATAAACCTTTTAATACAATATAGGATTATTAATATTATATATAACGGATAAAATGGCTGAATTTATATAATGACAGGAAGTAAATTTTGATGTTTTGACTTTTCAGAGTATACCAAACTGAAAGTAAAATTACTATTTTTTGGACAGAAAACACTATAAAACGGCATTATTTAATCTGAAAATAAGCTGAATGAACTGAAAGATTAATTTAAATAACATCTAGTGAATAAAATTGATAAATAACCCAAGTTTAGGTATTTATATAGTGAAATATTAAAGTGTGCACAGGATATGAAAATGTATTTGAACAATGTTAAGAATAATATTATATGGGCTAAGAGTTTAATTGAAACTGGAGGAAACAGTTAGTTGATTATTGGTATTCGAACGGTTAACATAAACGAGAGTTTTGTGACGATCTAACCTATCTTACTAACGGTAAAGTTAAGTGGCGAACAGTACGTTACTGTGAAGTCGAGAGTGAATTATAAAATCCTTCCAGAACAAATACATTGTGGCAAAAACAATCAAGAAACACTAATTAACACTAAACAATACATATCTACTCCGAAAAACACCACAAAACACCAGAAAACTGTATAATACCTTAACCAAATTAGTGTCGGAATTGGGAAAAGTGTTTTGACTTATAATTACACAGATATACTAAATACAACCCAGAATCATTACACCAGTCACTACACAACATTTAACAAGAGATTTGCAGACACAAGAACAGGAATATTGCCAGAAAATACATTATTTGGAATGCAGCAGGAACGAGCGACATTTTGATCAACTTGACGGCAGCCATCTTTCTTTGACAATTCCAATGCCTCTCTTAGTTCAACACAGCTGTTTGGTGAAAACAATTATTTTAATTTCAAATTATTATTCAATGTTTGTGTTTAGTAATAATTATTCATTTGATTGTAACGTTATACTTTTAAATATTAGCCCGATTTCTCTGACTTTGATAATAACTGGCTGTTTAAAGAACCCTGTACGATTTTTATATAATACTTTGTAATTTTTTCGATATCCTGAGAATCGATATTAATCGATAAGAGCCAATATTGCCATTAATTAATAAAACATTAATACTTTTCAATACTTAATAGTTCTTTATTTCTTCAATAATACTAATTACCAATAATATAATTCTAATTGATAATCTACAAGGACTTTACCACCTATAAGTGAAGATAACCTAAAAAATAAAAAGATAAACAAGTATCGATTGGTTTGAAGACAATCTTATGAGTGGTGATAGTTTATTTAAAATATACCAAAACTTTAATAAAAATTTTCAGAAGAGCATTACACTTTTTAAAACTTCACAGCCCTATATTAATTAATTGATCATAATTAATTAATTAATAAAATTAAAAATTTTTTTTTAAATTATTTTTTTTTATAAACATAATTTTTTTTAAATTTTCTTCAAAACAATAATTTTTGTTTTGAAACTTTCGGTGAAGCTGGACATATATTACTTCATCGACATTACGCTACTCGACCGGTCTTGCTACCATTGAGACTCGACCAGCTGGGAAACTTAAGGAAGTGTGTCAGGCCAGTAAGACGTCGAGAGCCACACCAATTACACACCAATTAAACATATTACATTACAATTTACTTATTTTATTACAAATTGGCTAGCCCAAACAGTGGGGCTTGATTACATCGGAGTCTCATACTTCACAATCTCTTATCATCAACACACAATCATATTTAATTTTATTACAAATTGGGGCACAACTTTAGGGGCTTTAATTAGCGATTGGAAGGCCAATACATTCTGCCCAATCACTAGTTGGAGCTAGGCAACAGCTACAAAGCCAGAGAATTTCAAGGGAAAATGCAACGACGTGCAACATCTAAGAAACGGGCGGCGGAGGCCGAAAAAGAATTAGATGTTGAAATGGACAATAAAGAGGCGACGCCAGTGGAGGTGGAAGAGTCATTACCCCCGGTGTTGTCCAAACAAACGGAACAACCGGAGATATCCTCACAGACAGGGGAGGTTAATCTCCAGGAGAAGCAGGTGGAGAAATCCAAGACAACGGAGGATAATCAAATGGACAGGTACATGGAAGTGTTCTTGCAAAGGATGGAAGAGAAAATAAACAAAAATAGTAAGGAATTGAAGGAAGACTTGAGTAAGGAAAGGAAAGAAGATAACCAGTCTTTGAAAGAAGAAATCAAATCCAGCAAGGAAGAAACAAATAAGAAGTTAGAAGATTTGAAGGAAGACAACCAGTCCCTGAATAAGAAGATGGAAGAAAACAGCAAGAAGATGGAAGAGAAGATGGAAGAATTGAAGAAGGATAATCAATCCACAAAAGAAGAGTTGACGGGGATGAACCAGAACATAGAAGATTTGAAGGAAGATAACAAGAAGATGGAAGAAGAGATGGGGAAGGAGTTAGAAGAATTGAAGGAAGACAACCAGTCATTCAAAGAAGAATTCAAAGCGACTAAAGAAGAATTGATTAATAAAATTGAAAATACCAATCAGAAAATAGATGAAACCAGGAAGAAGATAGAGAAGAACAACCGACAATTGAAGGAAGAGTTGAAGGAAGACAACAGGAAGTTGGAAGAGAAGATGGGGGAGAAATTGGAAGAATTGAGAGAGGACAATCAAATTCTAAGAGAAGAGTTAAGGGAGGTAAATCAGGAGAATTTGGACAAACTGGACGAAAGGATGGAATTGTTGCGAGAACTGAATAAAGAAATCACTGTTAACAAAAAAGCGATGAATAAGAAGATGGAAGAAGAAAATATAATGGTCAATCGACAGATTCGAGAGATTGATGGAAAGTGTAACCAGACCGAAAAGGAGGTCCATGAGTTTAAAGAAGTGGTGAACATCAAGTTCACAAATATTGAAGAACATAGTCGTAGGAAGGTAGAAGAACAGAGGAAGGAAAATGAAGAAGAATTCGGAAAAGTACGCAACCAGGTCACAGAACGATGTAATGATATACAAGAGACCATGGCCAGTATCACCGGACAGGTGCGACAAAGCCGAGAGGAGATGGAAGCAATAAGGAACAGACTGACTCATTTCACCGGATTGCCTGTCAACGAAAGCCGAGAGTGGCTCAACTTCCGGCAATACAAACGCAAGCCGATGGAGTTCCTGGCTAGGGTAGAAGAATATTTGACCAAGCATAAAATTACCCAATGGAGCCATAGCAGGGAGATATTCGACGAGTCTTTCCGAGACATAACAGATAATTGGTGGATGGCCAACCGGAGTGAAATTTCCGACTACCAACAGTTCCGGAAAATGTTTAAGACAAAATACTGGTCTGAGACCACCCAGAACTTGATCCGTGACAATATTTGTAATGGAAGATACAGGTCACAATTAGGTAGCAGTATGACGGCATATTTCTTGGGGAAGGTGTGTATGGCAAAACACCTTGAGCCAGCAATCCCAGAAGAATGTTTAGTGAACAAGATATCGTATCACTATGATGAGGACATTATCAGGGCCCGGAGAGGTAGTCAGATCAAGACGATCCAGGGAATGACCGAGTTACTAGAGGGATACGAGAACGAAGAGTATTATCGGCAGAGCAGGAAGAGAAATGAGAGACCAGAAGCGAGACCGACTACCTACCCCAATAACGGCAATAACCATACAAGTAACCGGAACCAGCCCAGTAATTACGACGGCCCTAACAACCCGCCGCGCAATAACCAGTTTAACGGTAATTTTAACGGCGTTAGGAATAACAACCCCTACCCAAACAATAGAAACAATTTTTATCACCAACATAATAATGTCCCATACAGTCAGAGAAATCCATATCCCAACAATAATGGTGACAGACCTTACCCACCTAACCGAAATTACTATAATAATAATGTTAGTAATAACAATAATAGCAATAGTAATAACCGAGTGTCGCGTCCTAGGGTAAATTTTATAAGAGCAGAAGATCGCGGACCCAGGAGATATTATCAACCGAGGAGGAGCAGCTTCCACGGCGCCGACCGAAGATGGAGGAGTGCGGAACGAGACGGCCCAAGACACGAACAGGGAAGACGAAGTACCAGCCTGGAAGATCTTGGCAGACAACCGAACAGGGCGTTAAACATCAACCAGAGTACAGAACGTCAGGAAACAAACCAGAGTTTTCCGAACGATGCCTCGGTCAACAATAACTTAAACAATGACCAAAATACTTTAAACGAGAGGAGGCAGTAATCAACAACGATGACCCGTTACTGCTTATACTTCCTGGGTTAGAAAAGGATGATTTGCAACAAGCAAACAATAATAAGAATATCACTATCATAAGTAACCATTATCTGAAAGACATACGAACTGAACTTTTGGAAGAGAACGAGAAGAGTCTCAGCAACAGTAATAATGAGATAATTTATATAACAGCGGAGGTGGAAGGAGTTCCCGCTAAAATAATGATAGACACAGGAGCTAATATTTCAATAATAAACTCCAATGAGTTGGAGAGAATACAGAGTACATTTGGTAAAACTTTGCCAATGTTACCAGTCAACAACATTGTATTGGTAGGTGCAACTGGCCGCCAGAATAAAACCATTAGGAAGCAAGTTTCCTTAAGTGTCGTTAGCCGTGATATAGCTTTAGACATGGAATTTTTAATCGCCACCGGATTACCATTTGACATCTTAGTCGGTTGCGATATTCTTCGTAGATATTCGGCAGTAATCGATCTTAATTTAAATAAAGTATCACTTTTCCCAGACGGAGTAACATGGACCGCAGATTTGGTAGGAAGCACAACTATACTTCCCAGCCCTATACATCAACAACTTCGTAAAATAAATGTTATTAGAAACAGCCCTCTTTATAAACCCATAATATACAATCATGGAGGAGAGGATTTATGGTCAGTTAAGATCCAAGAAATACGGAATTTCCAGTGCGGAAGCGATAACAAGAAAATACCAACACATCTGGCTGATCGTCTAATCGCTATATATGAGAAATACAAGGCCGTATTTTCTGATGAACCAGGGAAGGTAAAAAACTACCAGTGCCAACTTCGTTTTAAAGAAAACGTAGAGTTTAACCGGAGGTCATATCCAATAGCGCAGTCGCTCAAAGAAGCCGTGAGAACAGAGATAAACAAGATGATAGAAAACGACATAATTGAGATTAGTCAATCACCTTACACTAGTCCAATTATTGCGGTTCCGAAGAAAGACGGACAAGTCCGGCTCTGTTTAGATGCGCGTGAGTTGAATAAGACAATTGTGAATGACAGAACTTCTCCCGGTGAAATAGAAGAAATCTTAAAGCGTTTTCATGGTACTAGATTTATTAGCACCTGGGATACGGTCTGTGGTTATTGGCAGGTAGAGCTGCATCCACAAAGCCGCCAGTATGTAGCGTTCATTTTCGAAGGGCGCAATTACCAGTTCAAGAGACTGCCCTTCGGACTTGTCAATTCTGTCGCCATATTTGTGGCATGCATGGACCAGATTCTTGGACAAGAAGCGCTCCAATTTACCACCGTCTATGTTGACGATTTACTAATTACATCCGGAACCTGGGAGGAGCACTGTTACAGAGTGGAATTTGTACTAAACAAACTAGCGCAGAACAACATAACACTGAAGTTGGAGAAATCCAAATTCATAGCGCGCGAGGTACAATTCTTAGGCTTCAACCTAGACGACCGAGGTATTACCCCATCAGCGGAAAAAGTGGAGGCAATTCAGAGGTTCCCGCAACCAAGAAACAGGAAACAATTGCAATCTTTCCTCGGACTCTGTAACTATTACAGGAAGTTTCAGAGCCGATATTCCGAGTTGACCGCCAAGTTTCAACCACAGTTATCTGCCAAAAACAAATGGACTTGGGGTGAAGATCAAGATATTACTTTCCGATTGATAAAAGAGAAGTTTCTGGAGAGTGTCATACTTCGTCACCCAGATTTTAAGAAACCGTTCTTTCTAAACTGTGACGCTAGCGATTTAAGCTTAGGAACAACATTATACCAGGAAGATGAGGAGGGACAACAGCTGGTAATAAGCTTCGCTAGTCGCACACTGAACCAGTGCGAAAAGAACTACAGTGTGACAGAAAAGGAATTGTTGAGCGTGGTGTTCGCATGCAGCAAGTTCCGAACGTACATTCTCGGATATCAAGTCACGGTACGAACTGATCATAAATCCATCTCGTTCCTTCGTAGGTGCAAATTGAGTCACGGCCGATTGGCTAGGTGGGTACTCGCCCTACAAGAATATGACCTGAAATGGGAATACATTCCAGGAAAGAAGAACGTGGTAGCGGATGTGTTGTCACGTATAAATCTGGAAGATCAGACTTTCGAGGAGAGAAGGAGAGCTTAGTAAAAATTTATAACATATTCACGACCAGAGCCGATTTACAAGCTTTGCTAATAAATATTCGAATCCATCAGCAGTCTGATCTTAAGCTGAAAAACATTGTGAGTCGTTTGGAAGCCAATGATGAAACCATTTCTAAATATTACCACCTTAACAAGGGAATTTTATTCATAAAAACCGCCTTAGACGATGAGACATGGGAGGTGATAATCCCACACCAAATCGAAAAGGAGGTCATCATCGATTACCATGTCAGGTATGGTCACATGGGAGCGTTAAAAGTGATACAGGCTCTAGAAGAAAATTGTAAGATCAAGAATATCAACCGCAAGGTGAGAACATACATCAAATCCTGTAAGATCTGCCAATGTGCCAAAATAAACAATGAAAGGACAGAGGGTATCATGATACCGATAACTTCCAACGCAAAACTGGAAAAAGTGTTTTTGGATATCTGCGGGCCATTTCCCCGTAGTGGTGGTCGGCACAGATATAAATACTTGGTAATCATAATGGATCACTACACCAAGTATATAAAGCTATATCCGGTTAATCGGGCAACAACAGCAAAGGTTTTGGCGGTGATTATCGATTTGTATATCCCAGAGATCGGTAGACCATCTTCTATTATTACCGACCATGGTACACAGTTTAAGGGGAGGAGATGGCGAGACACTTTATTAGCACTTGGGGTCAAAACGTATAAGACATCAGTCTACCACCCAAGTAGCAATCCAGCTGAGAGAGTACTAAGAGAAGTGGGTAGGATATTGCGCACGTACTGTCACAACCAACAGAAAAAGTGGCAAGAGTACCTAGCAGCGACAGAAACATTCCTAAATTATGCCCACCATCCAGCTATAGGAATTCCACCATACTCAGCCATGTATGAGAAGCCGACTCCCCGAGACATTGAACAAATCATTGAATTTCCCACGAACAATAATAGGAAATTCAACCAGTTGAAGTTTTACAATAAGGTAGCAGAAGATCAGGAAAAACGGCAAGCCAAATACCAGAAGGCAATAGGGCGAATTGTAACATATAAAGAGGGTGAAAAAGTCCTCCTAAAAAATAGAGAGCTGCCTAGCACCTTAGAAGGCATAACCAAAAAACTACTATTACTATACACTGGCCCATATGTTGTGGTAAATGATAAGCATAACAATACATATGAGTTGAAGGAAATCGTTTCAGGAAAAATCAAAGGAGTGTACAATCAAGCTTCTATGAAGAAATATTATGAAGAATGAGTTGTGAGTTTTAGAATTTAGAATTTACATTTTAAAATAATGTAAGTACATCTTACAACCTAATATTTTGAGAAGAACAGTCTGGAGAATTAAAAGAAGAAGAATTTTTTAATGTAATGATTTAAAAAATTCTAAAATATGTAAGTACATCTTACTACAACCTAATAATTTTGGAACAAACTTTATGGAAGAAAGAAAAAGAAAGACTTTTGAATTGAAATATAATTATAAAAATTTAAATTTGAGTAAGTACATCTTACTACAACCTGATGATTTTGGAACGAACTTTATGGAAGAAAGAAAAAGAAAGAAGTTTTGAATTGAAATATAATTATAAAAATTTAAAATTGAGTAAGTACATCTTATTACAACCTGATAATTTAGAGCAAAACTTTATGGAAAAAAGAGAAAGAGAGAGAATTTTGAACTTAATTTAAAAAATTTAAAATTAAGCAAGCACAGCTTACTACCACTGAATTATGAGAAAAACATTTTGGAAGAATTAAGAAGAAAGTAATTTTGAAGTTAATATACAAAAAATTTAAAAATAAAGTAAGACCAACTTACTATAACTAAGTTTATGAGAAAAACTTTATGGTAAATAATTAAGAAGAATTTGAATTTGGAGAAATACCAAAACACTCAGAAATAATAGTAAGATCACATTACTATAAACAATTCTGAATGAAACAATTCTGGGAATAAATGAATTAATCAGAATTTGAATGTTGATAGAACGTCAGAACTTTGAAACAAGATAAGATCAACATATTACAAGGATTTATGAGAAATATTTTTCAATTAAATAAAAAGAATAGTTTGAATTTTACATTAAAACTAACCAAGTTCCAAAAAATAATTAAGTGTCAATTATAATTGAATTGAGAAGAAAAAATTTGGAAGCAAAGAGACTAATTACCTATGAAACGATAATGAAAACAGTTAATTAAGAGCGAAGAAGAACAACTCATACCAAACAGATGGAGAAGATGATTTTGAACCAATGATAATAATAAGACCTATATGAAATGCAAAGAGAAGAAATACCACATGAAATATGATATAAATGAATTAATGCTAATGAATGCGAAGGCGGATTAATAACTTTCTAAGAGAAAGGAAACAACCAAAATGTTTAAAGAAAATGATCAATATAACAACCGGTATATCTAATGTAAAAGTACAATGTTAAAAAAAAAATTAAATATAATATATTAAGACCATTCAAATAATGAATAAGAAAGACTATATATAAAGACCATGCTAATACTATGAGTAACCAGAAGAAAGTATAAAGAGAATTCAGATGGAGAAGAAAGAGAGTTACACAGTAAACAGTAACCAGAATTATTAAAAGAAAGGTTTTCAACCATAATTAAATTAAATATATCAGACAAGTTAAGAGTTTTGAAAAAATATATATGTAATGAGTATAATAATGATTATGAAGATTTATTAAGATAGAAAATGTGAGATAATCTGAGAGACTACGAAGTGGAGAATCCAAAGATATTTTTATTAGTCGAAAATGAGACTACTTTTTATTTATTTATTCGATGACTGACTGAAGATAATTCCAGCAGCATTATGTTTTTGAGCAGGGATGGATATGCCTCTGTACTCAATTTATAGAAGTGGTGTATGGCCAGCAGAGAAGTAGCGTACAGTGCCCCTCTGATCTGCCCCAGCCCACGTGATAGGGAATGTTAGGGAATTAATATCCCAAGGATACAACACAAAGTTGATATAGAAAGAAAATGTATTACAATTATAATATATCTCAGAAGACACTAACTATCCGAAAAGGATCAGTAGTAAAACAAGTAACCATATATATAAAATTAATAAAACTCTAATATAAAAAAAAAAGTCGATATAAAAATGAAGAAGAAAATGAATTATAAGAAATGATGAAATTATCATAAAAAATTATTTCATCCATAAACATGTCTGAAATAATTACTTCTGGAGGGGAGCAATCTGTAACATGACAGATATAAGCATAATATTGAATGGCAATTGATCATTAGAATAATGAAGTTATAATGTTTAAATTTGGAAGAAAGCATTAAGTTTAATATAAATAGATTAATTCATAGCAACTGTGGAAAGAAATCATTATTATAAAGAAAATACAAGTTCAAGTAAAAGGAGTTACTAGTGATGAGTCATCCAAAACCAGTCTCATAACCAAAGGTTTTCAAACTATAACCCAGGAAGGTAAAATAGTAAATAACAAAGCAGTACAGAATATGACCAAACCCACAACGAGGAAGAATAAATAGAAGAGAAACCCTAAAATAAGCCAAGATCAAACAATACAGGTGGTGTATTTCTGAAATAAAGAAGAAGATGGAGAAGATCCCAAGAAACCTGATGGCATCAAGAAGAAGATGGAGAAGATACCAGTCCCAGAAGGCAGGAGAAAAGAAGACTGATGAAAGAAGAAGAAGGCAGCATCCTGAAGAAGATGTCATGCTCTTATAAAAGACACCCAAATCCCTATATCCCCAAAATAAATATTTAAAAATAAAAGTATAACGAAATAAAAACCACATGTATATAAATTTAAGAGAGAGAAGTGTATAAAGTAAAAGTTGCCTGTGAACTAAGATGAAACAATAATATAGTACCCATGGAACAAATCTCCATTGAAAAAACGCTAACCAATTTATTATGTTAATAAGACTATACGACCATTTAGCATTAACATAATATAAAAGTGCAAGTGAACCAGTGATAGTTTTGGGTATTATAAAAAATGAACCTTGTGTTTCATTCTTGGCAATCACAAACATTGGATGCAATGAAATATGCATTTTTCAATGACTTGAAATGTGTACTGTGACAATATGTTGTTCATAAGACATGAATCTGTTTAAAATAACATTTTGTTTTACATGAAAGAAGAAAAACAGAGTTCATAATACCTTTTGAACAATTCATACTATTTATTTATTAATGACAGGGTACAATTCCCCAAAGACAATGTATAAAAGACGGTATAAAAACTGTAGAATCCTACTTATAATAATAGTTAGAAATAAGAATATAAATATAAGGTTTTTATGTATATAGTAAAAGAATGTTTAAAAATGTTTTAGATATAAGGCCATTTGTTTGGGTCTGATACAACTAACATCCGAACTATAAAAATAGTTACTACTTGTAAATAGTAGAGAGTAATTAAGATGTTAGTTAGTAAAAAACCTTTTTTGTAAGCCATATTTCCATGTTTAGAAATAAGGATTTTGTTGCAAAATGTCTGACTTGAAGACAACCATTTATTTAAAAAATATTCTTTATTTTGTTTAACTATTATTTGTATTGTAACCAATACTAATTGTTTTTGTGTAATTTGAAAACATGTTTAATTTATAATACTATATGTAAAAGTCAGAGAGGGTACCACACATCATATATTGTTTGTAAAATATTTTGTAAGAAAAATTGTTAAAAAATCATAGGCCAAAAGAATGGAAACCAAACTTCATCAAAACAGAGAAATTGCTCATTTAAATGCAAATAAACAAAAGGGGTTTAGACAAAATAAACTTGAGATCAAGCCATATAATTGCACATACCATTTAGAAAGATTTTAATAAATCATATTCAGAATTATAAATAAAAATGAAAATGACTAAACTCAGAAATTTGGACATGGGAGTCATATATTTCAGAATAATGTTTCAGAATACAACTAATTCAATTAATTACCAGAAAATCAGGGAATATAAACCTTTTAATACAATATAGGATTATTAATATTATATATAACGGATAAAATGGCTGAATTTATATAATGACAGGAAGTAAATTTTGATGTTTTGACTTTTCAGAGTATACCAAACTGAAAGTAAAATTACTATTTTTTGGACAGAAAACACTATAAAACGGCATTATTTAATCTGAAAATAAGCTGAATGAACTGAAAGATTAATTTAAATAACATCTAGTGAATAAAATTGATAAATAACCCAAGTTTAGGTATTTATATAGTGAAATATTAAAGTGTGCACAGGATATGAAAATGTATTTGAACAATGTTAAGAATAATATTATATGGGCTAAGAGTTTAATTGAAACTGGAGGAAACAGTTAGTTGATTATTGGTATTCGAACGGTTAACATAAACGAGAGTTTTGTGACGATCTAACCTATCTTACTAACGGTAAAGTTAAGTGGCGAACAGTACGTTACTGTGAAGTCGAGAGTGAATTATAAAATCCTTCCAGAACAAATACATTGTGGCAAAAACAATCAAGAAGCACTAATTAACACTAAACAATACATATCTACTCCGAAAAACACCACAAAACACCAGAAAACTGTATAATACCTTAACCAAATTAGTGTCGGAATTGGGAAAAGTGTTTTGACTTATAATTACACAGATATACTAAATACAACCCAGAATCATTACACCAGTCACTACACAACATTTAACAAGAGATTTGCAGACACAAGAACAGGAATATTGCCAGAAAATACATTATTTGGAATGCAGCAGGAACGAGCGACATTTTGATCAACTTGACGGCAGCCATCTTTCTTTGACAATTCCAATGCCTCTCTTAGTTCAACACAGCTGTTTGGTGAAAACAATTATTTTAATTTCAAATTATTATTCAATGTTTGTGTTTAGTAATAATTATTCATTTGATTGTAACGTTATACTTTTAAATATTAGCCCGATTTCTCTGACTTTGATAATAACTGGCTGTTTAAAGAACCCTGTACGATTTTTATATAATACTTTGTAATTTTTTCGATATCCTGAGAATCGATATTAATCGATAAGAGTCAATATTGCCATTAATTAATAAAACATTAATACTTTTCAATACTTAATAGTTCTTTATTTCTTCAATAATACTAATTACCAATAATATAATTCTAATTGATAATCTACAAGGACTTTACCACCTATAAGTGAAGATAACCTAAAAAATAAAAAGATAAACAAGTATCGATTGGTTTGAAGACAATCTTATGAGTGGTGATAGTTTATTTAAAATATACCAAAACTTTAATAAAAATTTTCAGAAGTGCATTACACTTTTTAAAACTTCACAGCCCTATATTAATTAATTGATCACAATTAATTAATTAATAAAATTAAAAATTTTTTTTTAAATTATTTTTTTTTATAAACATAATTTTTTTTAAATTTTCTTCAAAACAATAATTTTTGTTTTGAAACTTTCGGTGAAGCTGGACATATATTACTTCATCGACATTACGCTACTCGACCGGTCTTGCTACCATTGAGACTCGACCAGCTGGGAAACTTAAGGAAGTGTTTCAGGCCAGTAAGACGTCGAGAGCCACACCAATTACACACCAATTAAACATATTACATTACAATTTACTTATTTTATTACAAATTGGCTAGCCCAAACAGTGGGGCTTGATTACATCGGAGTCTCATACTTCACAATCTCTTATCATCAACACACATTCATTTTTCATTTTATTACAATATATATATATATATATTTTGTAATAATACGTTGAAGTCCTGGTTTCTTCAACTTCTGCGATGGATGTATTTTTGTAATAATACTGTGAGTGGTGTCTATAATAAATGATAAATAAGATTTCTGTCGTGTTATTCTGTCCCACGTTGTATACGTCAAATTTGTAATATTACCGTGATGATATTGTGGTGCGAATAATAAAATAAATATCGATGTATGTTGATTGTGCTCTCCTGAAAGTCCCACTGGTTGTGCTAGCTGAATTTGTAATAAATACCGTGAGTTTCAATGTAATAATGTGTGTAGTAACGTAGCTATGTCTTCTAAGTCTTCGTTCTGCTCGCAGTGTTGATCTTCACTTTTGTAATATATAATGGTAATTGTAATGGTGTTCTGGTATAATATTACCCAGAATAATTTTTATGGTGCGTATGTGTAGTAGTGACGTTCCGCTCTGGGAGACGTCGATTTGGTAATGTTCCTGGATAATGTTGTTATCAAATATTCTAGGTGTATGTTGCTGTTGCAGCAATTTGAAAGGTGATATAAATTTAAAATTTATATTTATACAAAAAAAATAAATTCTGTAAAAATTGTTTTCGATGTGTTTATATTCTTAAAATTTAGAAATAAATTGAGATTGTTGATTGTAATTATAAATAGGATGGTATGGTGTGTATTCTAGTAATAATCTTCCCTTCTGTAAATTTATTAAAAAGACAATCCAGTTAACTTCAAATTAGGCGCGAACGGCTCTCTTCTTCTTACTCTTGAAATGTAGTAGTTCGCATATACTGCCTTTAAAGGTTGTCGAGTTTTCTTTATTAATTAATGGTTATGTCCTTTTATTAGAGAAATCAAATTCAATTTACTAGATAACAAACGTTTATTCAACAAAATAAGGAATTTGCTCAATTGAAAACAATGTTATAATGCCGTATCGACTCGCTCAGGGCCGGTCGATCTATGAATTTTATATTGGTATTATAAAAATAGGTTCTTTGAACGGTTAATTATATAAAAAGCCAGAGAAGGTCAGGGTCAGAAAGTATAACACTTACAATTCTAAAAATGTATTAAAATTAAACAATATAATGATAGTTATTAATAATAAAAGTTTATATATAATTTTGTTCAAACCAGAAAGCAGACGAGTCGTCTCTAATTGAGGTGACGGAACTGGATCAGAATGGCCGCCTGACGCATGCGCGTTGAGAGCTTCTAATGTAAACAACGTACTTGTTGAGATAATATGTCCCTTCTTCGGTTAAATGTTCTTCGCAACGGTATATGATCTTCTGGTGTATAGTTAATGTCACTGTAGTAAGATGGACTAATTCACTTGGTGTTAAAATGTTGTTAATTAAGTATATCAATTGGTGTTTATGTGTGTCCGTTTAACCTCGAATATTCACTTGGTATTTGGTGTGATTCCAGTGTTATTTCATTTAAATATTTATATGTGGTTCTGTTTATTGGTGTTATGTAGTTCGTATGGCAACTTCACCACTTCACAATGGTTAGAATAGTTAAAAATTTAATTTTTACACAAAACTGATTCCGAACTCTTGTTATACGTAACCGCCATTAAGGTTGGTTTTATCAAATATTCATGTCAAGTGCTCTCTTCAATTTATAATAATGAACTGTCTGTATTTCCTTCATCTCATGAAAATCTTAGCCTATATAATATATTTCAGACATTGTTTAAAATTGCCATAACTTCCGATACACTTTAAAAATGTACATTATGTTCATAAAATAAATTCGTTATTAGTTAACTGTTTGAAATATAAAATACATATTCGTTTTCACTATTCTATTCTACTTATTTTGATAGTAATTAAGTTAGTATTACAAAGTTTTATCAGAAAATCATATTTCTTATATTTTTTGGGAAGGTCGGCCTAAATTTATAGTTCCTGTCTTCTATGTAAATAATAGCCATTTTACCTAATATAATTATTATTCTATAAAATCTGAAATTGTTATAATTGTCAATTCTCACTTATTTTATGGCAATTTAGTATATTAATGATGGTTTTTTCATACAATTCAGTTGTATATGACTCCCCTTATGATCATGTTAGTGAATCTATTTCAGTTTCAAATGGTATTTCATTATACAAATAAATAATTTTACTCATAGAATGACCATATCTTTAGAAAGCCTTATTTACATAGTATTTAATATGTTGGGTGTATCTTGCCTAAATATTGTCAGTTTGACTGGTTTATAAGATTAGGTTTATTAATTATTCTGCATTTTAACTTTATTATATTGCCTAGATTTGAATTGTGGCTATTTGCAGAATGTTTTACTAATGTAATTATTTTATTTCTTCTCTGACTTCTGACTCTGATATATTTGATTAAAAATTAGTTCTCTGATCTGGCATAACAGTAATTATAGATTATACAATTAAAATATAACACCCAGATATATAAAACTGGTGTTCTTAATAACATTGTTTTGGTATATCACCTAATAACATAATAAAAAGTATTTCTACAACATTGGAAGGATATCTAATTTTAGATAATGCATTCCTAAATTAACATGAACAATAAAATAACAATTATAATACTAATATTTCTTATGACTAACCCTTACTTATCTAAATGCTATATTTAATTGGAACCCAACATTTGGATCCATATATAATTGTTAATACCTTCTACAACTTCATCATAAACAGTTAGTTCTGTAATTCCCCATTTTATAAGATTTATGCCCCCTCTTAAAGTATAACCCTGGCTATCTAAGTTATATTCCATTCTATGGAATGTTCATACAGTTTTAGTAGCTTTTTATTAGTAAAATTACTACTTCATTATCAAATTAGACACTGTTCACAAAACTTAAAGTTTGTTACTTTGTACTGCTACTCATGCACCTTTCTTAAAGTTTATTAGTTATAATTTGATCACTTACACTTTTTCATGGTGAATTATTACTATATTTACTAGTCTTTTTCTAGTTTTTAATATGAAATATTCAACCATGGGGGAACTGTGAAGATTTGTTCATACACATTACACAATAACTTTTTGAATGCACTAATATTTAATACTGCTAACACTTTTAGTTTTTTGTCAGTTTTACAGTGATATGGTTTTTTAATGTGTTATACTTTCTTTTTTGGGCATTTATTGGTTTTGGGGTTTTTGGGGTTCTTTCCCTATGGGGTTTTTGTTTTATATGGGTCGTCTCACTTCCTTCTTCTTTCTTCAGTAGCTTTGATTGTTCTTCTTTCTTCATTGAGTTTTAATTAGTTTTGTTCTTCTGTCTTCAGTAGCTTTGATTGTTCTTCTTTCTTCCTTCTTCTGTAGTAGTGGTTTTAATAAGTTCTTCTTTCTTTTGTCTTCAGTAGCTTTGATTGTTCTTCTTTCTTCCTTCTTCTGTAGTAGTGGTTTTAATAAGTTCTTCTTTCTTTTGTCTTCAGTAGCTTTGATTGTTCTTCTTTCTTCCTTCTTCTGTAGTAGTAGTTTTAATTAGTCTTCTTTCTTCTCTAGTTTTAATTAGTCTTCTTTCTGCAGTAGCTTTGATTGTTCTTCTTTCTTCTGTCTTCAGTAGTTTTGATTGTTCTTCTTTCTTCCTTCTTCTGTAGTAGTAGTTATAATTAGTCTTCTTTCTTCTCTAGTTTTAATTAGTCTTCTTTCTTCAGTAGCTTTGATTGTTCTTCTTTCTTCTGTCTTCTGTAGATTTGGTTTTAATTATTCTTCTTTCTTCTGTCTTCAGTAGCAGTAGTTTTAATTAGTCTTCTTTCTTCTTTGGTTTTAATTATTCTTCTTTCTTCTGTCTTCAGTAGCTTTGATTGTTCTTCTTTCTTCCTTCTTCTGTAGTAGTAGTTATAATTAGTCTTCCTTCTTCTCTAGTTTTAATTAGTCTTCTTTCTTCAGTAGCTTTGATTGTTCTTCTTTCTTCTGTCTTCAGTAGATTTGGTTTTAATTATTCTTCTTTCTTCTGTCTTCAGTAGCAGTAGTTTTAATTAGTCTTCTTTCTTCTTTGGTTTTAATTATTCTTCTTTCTTCTGTCTTCAGTAGCTTTGATTGTTCTTCTTTCTTCCTTCTTCTGTAGTAGTAGTTATAATTAGTCTTCTTTCTTCTCTAGTTTTAATTATTCTTCTTTCTTCTGTCTTCAGTAGCTTTGATTGTTCTTCTTTCTTCTTTCTTCAGTATTGGTAGTCTTAATTAGTCTTCTTTCTTCTGTAGTAGTGGTTTTAATTAGTCTTCCTTCTTCTTTCTTCAGTAGATTTAGTTAGTCTTCTCTCTTCTTTAGTTTTAATTAGTCTTCTTTCTTCAGTAGCTTTGATTGTTCTTCTTTCTTCTTCCTTCAGTATTGGTAGTCTTAATTAGTCTTCTTTCTTCTGTAGTAATTTTAATTAGTCTTCCTTCTTCTTTCTTCAGTAGCTTTGATTGTTCTTCTTTCTTCCTTCTTCTGTAGTAGTAGTTTTAATTAGTCTTCTTTCTTCTCTAGTTTTAATTATTCTTCCTTCTTCTTTCTTCAGTAGATTTAGTTTGTTCTTCTTTCTTCTTTGAGTTTTAATTAGTTTTGTTTCTTCTGTCTTCAGTAGCTTTGATTATTCTTCTTTCTTCAGTAGTAGTAGTTTTAATTAGTTCTTCTTTCTTCTCTAGTTTTAATTATTCTTCTTTCTTCTTTCTTTAGTAGTGGTAGTTTTGGTTATTCTTCTTTCTTCTCTAATTTTAATTATTCTTCTTTCTTCTCTCTTCAGTAGATTTAGTTTGTTCTTCTTTCTTCTTTGAGTTTTAATTAGTTTTGTTTCTTCTGTCTTCAGTAGCTTTGATTATTCTTCTTCCTTCTTTCTTCAGTAGTAGTAGTTTTAATTATTCTTCCTTCTTCTGTCTTCTGTATCTTTGTTTTTTCTGGTCTGGTTTCTTTGACGGGGTATATTAATTGCCTGCTTCTATCTTACCTGGGTAATTTTTTTGTTATCATTTTTAGTTTCCTGGGTTTTTAAATTTGCATTATATTATATTATTTGCAGAATTTTTCTTTATTTAACCTTTCTTGTGAATATATTATTAAATAGTGCATTTTAATTAATTCTCATCTGGATATTCCATATATTAGAGCTTTATTAATGATCATTGAGTAATGCATTTGTGTGGATTATCTGTCACGCTACAATATATATATATATATATATATATATATTGCAACAGTACAAATGTACGAGGGTACTATGCATTGCACAAATTAATTAAGGTAATTAATATAATGAAATAAATAATTCATATTGTTAGTAATAATAATTCAGCTTCCAATCTGAACTGTAAAGGGAACAACCAAATTTCATGCTTGGACAGGTTAATCACGCCACCCAGCTGTGTCTGTGGTATTTTACACAATGTATTTTACATGTGTGTGTGAGACAAGTTGATTCCTGTTAAGCGTTACCCCTAAATGAACACTATTAATTATATGAATTATTTAAATTGTAAAGACTGTGTGCATAATATCACAAATCCAAATACGCCACAGTGTGTATAAAATAAAGACGCACGTACGTACAAAAATTAGTGCGAATATAGTGAAAATAAATATAAATAAAACTTATATTAATTAAGATAGGGAAAAAAGTTTATACACAGTGAACAGATAAAAATTACCGACATGCAAAAGGTTTCGCATGTTGCGAAGACAAGCGAAATAAATGTGAAAATAATCGTGTTTAGAAAGGGACGCCAACGGCAGACTGAACCTGCAGAGGATTGTCGAAACATGATATTTACGCCCTAGGGTATAAATACTGGAGACACACCAACTTATTTCTCTTTCTCGTACAACTACCGTGGCAGCCGGAGGCTCTGCCCAACGACAACTCTTTTTCGATCAACCATAGCGGTAGCTGGAGGCTATGCACGACTACTCATCACTCTCGTGAGACCACCTGCAGCCAGAGGCTATGACGGAATACGAGGGAGCAGCCAAATACATGGAATAGTGTCCAGCGTACGGAACGAGGCAACGGACTACGGAGAGGATTTGAAGGGCGAGGATCAAGGACTCCAGGACGGCACGACTACAGGGAGCGTCCAGGATCGAGGACCTATGACCGAAGAGGATACGCTGAGTATTACCACGACAAGTAAGGTGAAACAAAACCATGTATTTGTAAAACAAAAAGACTCAAGGAAAGACAATTAACTATGTAAAAAGAAAGGAAATATAATTCGAAAATGGAAATAATAATTTTTGAAATTGTAAATGCTTATTGTATAGTAGTTTAGAGTAATGTTTAAAAGTATGAAACTATAATTTTTGAATAAATAATTTAATCAATGATATTTGTATTAATCTGAAAGTAAACAGTAATTTTTTTTTTTAGAAAACAAAGAAATGCATATGCAATATAATAAAAAGAAAATAGATTATTAAAAAGAGATAAGATAATTTAATAGTTATCAAAGTAATGAGCAAGTCAAGAGCAATATTATATAATAACAAATGTTTATTGTAGTATAAGTGTGTATATTATGTTCTATGTGTAATACGAGGTATTACTTATATGTTAATAACTAGATGTGTACTACGGCTACACACATGCGAATAATAATGATAGTATAAATCACAAAAGAATTGATAATTTTTAATTAATAAATTTTAAATGGTTCTAAACAATTTCACGTTATGTTATTATTATTACGATTACACCTGTCATAATTTTATAGCGTAAGTAATGTTGCTAAGTAATGTTGCGCGTTAACGTTGCAAAATAAATGGCTCACAATAAGGTGGGGCTTCAAAATTACTTAACGTTATAATATATATAAATTGTAACGTTTATATTTGATAAACGTTATTTATTTAATTTAAATACACCCCAAGTCGCTGGTGCCAATTGTAACGTGATTGTATATTATACGCACCAATTTGTTTGTCGTCAATTGTAACGTTTATTTAATGAATACAAAATATTATAGTGGTATTAAATGGTTCGTTAGAGATGAGTGAGTTGCTCAGTTATCTCACGTTATTTGCGCCTAATTGTTTAATAAAATAAACAATTAAAAAAACATTTTTTAATAATATATTTCTTCCATGTGATTTAATTAATTCTCAATTTTTCAATTAATTGATGGAGTAATTTTTTACTTTGTTACTGTTGTGTAAACTCAGTAAAGTTACCATTGAATTTATACCTATACTAGTAGGTATATAACTGTATTATTCTTAATTCTGTTTAAAGTTTATTAATAAAATATTTAAGGTCTTGATGTTTTAAAATTCTGAACTTTCCTTTAATTCTTTCTTCTTTTATTTTATTTAAATTAAATTACCTCTGT
The DNA here is from genome assembly GCA_034769895.1 of Magicicada septendecula. NCBI lineage: Eukaryota > Metazoa > Arthropoda > Insecta > Hemiptera > Cicadidae > Magicicada > Magicicada septendecula. Next base: position 804,527,350 of record CM068368.1, on the reverse strand, counting down.
AAATTATTTAAATCAAACTTGGTACCCAAAATGGGTATTGCCAACACCTCTTCTATGGTTCATAAAAAACTAACATTCGAATATACAAAAAAATTGTTAATTACCAAAAAATAATTATACATACAAATTAAATTCATCAATATTATTTTCTTTTTTCTCGAAATTTCTTATATTTTTTCTTCAAATCAAATTAAATACTTAACTTTCATCTTAAGTATATTTGTCCAGTCTTGTAAAATCTTTTCTCTCAGTGGTTGGCATTCCTTCTTGAATTCAGGCATAGGTCTTACAGTAAAATTATTTATTTTATATTTTCTTGGATCCTTTTGACTACAAAAATATCAACGAAAATACCCTTTGTGAAGTACAAAACATCACAAAAACAAAGTCAACTATAATATAAGACAACAGTAAATTAAATCTAATATTACAAATAGTTCGGAATATGAACAGTGTCTGTTTATAGGTTATCTATTTTTTAGGAGGTTATTCTCCTTTAATAATTCTAAAACACAATGAAATAATAGTTAAAAATTGAAATAATTATAAAAATATAAGTGTCTCAGTTCAGTGATAGTGTAACTAATAATTCTTAAGTGTGTGGAAAGTGTAACAGTGGATTATTGGTAATCATTATTAAGTCGTTTTTATAATTTAATATCTTATCACTATACTTTCCTTTGTATTTTGTTTTATACACTTATTTAATCACTCTAACACTTTTCTTCTCTTTTAAAATCATTCAACACAATTTTTCTTCTTCATTAATTCTTCCTGTTAGGTCTTCCTTCATCTAACCTAATCTTCGGTTCGATTCTAGGTTCACTTTCTTTACTTAGAGCATTACAGATATTTCGATGTGTACTGTCTGAAATCCAACAAAGAACTAACTCTTCTAGTTTAAATTTTTGGTCGTCAAAATACAAAAAGTGTAAAATTCCCATTGGTGGAAATTTATAACATTGTTATTGATGTCGTCACTTTTTAGAATCAAAATTTACTAAATTTATTAAAATTGACATAATTTTCTTATACTAAGTACTATCTTGAAGATATTAGTACCAATAAACAGGTTTTTTCTTACTGATTATTTTAAGATCTCATATGACCAGTTTCTATCCAGTAATTCAAAAGTTACATTTTTAAAATTTGGCCTACTTAAATAAATTAGGTTTACAGTACTCGTTTTTAGTGCATTGCTTATTAATGTTGTTGTAGAAGTAGAGCTATGTTCACAAAATACATTTTGACAATAGTGATTACTTATTTGAGCATTAATTTTTTTACAAAATCTCTTGATTTCACTACTGGCATTATAAGCCTTGTGTCTATTATGCTAAAACTCATTTTAATTAACAAAATTTCTTAATCCTATTACAATTCAACATTTGGTGAATAATCATAATGAATAATATTATCTATTAGTATACCTTTGATAGTTTCTAACATGCTTAATACATTGTAATGACTCTTTCCTACCGTTCTAGGTAGATGTAAGTCTTTTGGTCATAGCAAATATATTCCTAGTTACATTATTGATTATTCATTATGCACTCTTACAATTACTTACAAATTACTAAAACAAAATATACAACTATGGCACTAAATAATAGGTTCATACACCAATTTATACACATACAATGTTCTTTCTTATCTATTAATCATGTGTAGGTTCTTATGCCAATAGTTTTTGATTGAGCACATCATTATTTTGTTTATAACTAATAATTGTTATTGCTTATACCATAATATATTAGTTAGTTAGGTCACACTCTCTATCACTATATACGAGTAGTTCCTGCAACCTTATTTCTTACATTTCTATTATTCTATAGTATACCCTAGCAAACTCTACTACATTTCTTACAAAATTATAACAGTAATTACACCTTTATATACAGTAGTAACAGTCACTATCTGAAAATGTTTGGGTGCTTTCTAGTCACAATCAAATATTATTTTTAAACACTAGGTCACAGTTTTACATTAAATTACATTTATTTTATTAATCAGTTTTCTAGTTACTGTTTTCTAGTTAGTACTTGCATTATAGGCTTTTTACCTATTTGAACCTTGTTCATAATGAATTCCCTGGAACAATTGTCATAAAAGTTCCCTAAAGACATGTTTTACAATTTAGTTATCTTTTTATACCTTACACTGGTTTTACAAGTTACTAATTACTACTAAGAGTTTATAAGTTAGGCTCATTATTGTAACTGTTTTGTACTTCAGTGTTTTTTTTACTAAACCATCTTTATGTAGAGGGAAACATCACGTCACATATATATAACTCAAAGTCTGAGGATTTGTTTGTACTGAATACAAATCCACACCGTTACACAGATTTCCACCAAATATTGCACAGGTAACCTTTGACACAAGTCGAAATACACTGTCTAACTTGGAATTTGATAGTCTGCCCCGTTCGCACGATTTACGCCCTTTTAATAATTCTCTTTTCTTGACGCGTATAAAGATAACAACAACACCATAGAAACCAGAATTAATTACCATAGTAACAATTAAATAAACAAATGCGATTTAACGGCATCGGAACTTTACCTTTATCCGTTCCTGCAGTACATTTTCGAAGTTTTTAATATGTAATTGTATCGATATATTACGACGTGGAAAAGAAAAAGTGTACTAATTTTAAATTGCCCTTTTCCATAATGAAAAGGCAAAACAAGTGGTGTTTTAATTTGTGTGGTTTATTCACAGTCGATGTGTGACGCGTATATAGATGTCAACAAAGCGGGAGACCTTGAAAACGCAGCAAAGGTGACAACCGTGCGTTTTTTCCACGTCCGCGTGACCAATTTAATTGCTAACTCTATGCTAAATTCAATGAGTTATCCACCTCTCATAAAATGCCTATCCCTAACGGCCCATGACAATAAGCGAGCAAGTAATAACGCGGTTAAAAACCTACAAATACAAACAAAGCTGCGCAGAAACAAAAAGAAAAAGATAATTTGACGAATGATGATTTTTAAAAATTGTCTTCTAAAAATATGTCAATTGAAATAAACCAATAAAGCGGGTGTAACAGCTAGTTTTCTCTATGTAATAACAGTTTCGTAGTGAGTGGCTGGTTAAACACGTGGATTGCAGAATCCTGCATGGAAAGCTGAGCAGCAACACAAAATACAGCCAATGCCTTTAAATTTACACAGACCAATAGAATGTTTTGTATGTTGCTTCCCCAACTACGTCCACCACCGGTGGGACTCCGCAGCGAATGTATTAAGTAGAATAATTTCGTTACGTAATTGTTTATCGGTGACTTTAAAAGGCGGAACGTCAAGTATTTAGTGGTAATTACTAAATACCACTAAGGCGGACGCCGAGTTATTAATGATTAGAATGTAGTGATTAGATCTAATCAGTAACGAGTGGTAAACTGATACTAAAAACAGTGACACTTTGTATATGTTGTCCAAAGTTTCTCAATTTTACTATCACATTATTCAGGAACCTGTCACTGCCCAAAAACCTAAAACTCGAACGTATATTTTGTTTACTTTTAGTTCATAAAAGCAGCTTTATTTATACGTTCTGTCAACATATCGTTGAATCTGATGGAAATTTCCGGACGATAGAAATTCAGCTCTTAAGTTGTATTCAAGGTGCGTCGAGATACAAAATTAGGTATTACAAAGTTATGGCAGTCGCTGTACTGTCCTATAGGTGTGAATTATGTACGGCAACCAAGAAACAAGACAGTAAGTACAGGCCTTGGCAATGGCATTCTTAAGAGGAGTTAAAAGGCGTTGTATACTTGACCGTATAAATAATGAGGCCACAAGAGAATAGTTACAATTTTTTAACTTGAATTCAAAGTTAAAAGATTACAAAAAACGGTGAAAAGAACGCTTAGAAAGAATGTCAGATTCGAGACTGGCGAAACAAGTCTGGAAATACAAACATATAGGACACAGGTGTGTGGGTAGACTCAGAAGAGATGGCTGGAGGATCTTTGAAGACGGAACAGGCAGCACCTTGCTGATGCTGTGTTGTGAAGATGACGATGATGAAGTTGTATTCATTCTATTAACTTTCTTAGCTGTATCTCGATGTTAACTGCCTGGTGATTGACTACTTAAAGTTTGCTACTCACTGCAAATTTCTGCAACTTCTTGTTAACTGGCAGCTTCCATTTCCAACAAAACACCATGCGTAGAACTCCCCCTTAGCATGCAGATCACTGTTCTTCCACCCACTGTCTGGCTATTAAACCCTGTGCCATTATACCTCGTCATATGTACTATCCACATACTCCTTTTCCTGTCTATGAGATCCGATTTGCGGGAACCCTCTCCTACGGAGAACGAAATAGGGGATTATTTGATATCTGAAAACTCCGTTGCAGCCTTGAATAATCGGATTTCACTAAAACGTGATTCACAATGCATGTTACAGCAAACCAAGAAAATCGCCCGTAAAACGGATAATCATACACTAGAGTAAATTCGAAGCAACAGTCTAAATAAATGTAGTTCTGGTATCTCAATTGAGACGGGTATGATAATGTTACCGAATGTGTACACGAGAGAAGACCCCGCCTTTGGAGCTACTGTCCGCCACACCTACTCGTAGCTTGGTTCTCTAAACTAGTCTTCTTAATGTTATGAACTGCTTTTGGACACACGTATGTCGTATAGAAAATTGTAAACTACAGAAATTGTGTAAAAATAATAATCCACTATTAATCAGTACAAGTGTGTAAGACAATATCGTAAAAAAATGGGATATTCTTAAGTAGTCAATATTTCACACTCCTACAAATTCCCGTATCCACTTTCGTTGTGTCGTATGTTTTGAAAGTACGTATTTACAGCTTCTATAAACAATGAGAAATACAACTATTGGAGTACACTGCAGCGTGTATTTACCGAGTTTATTTGATTTTGTGTCTACGTTCCATGTTTCGAGGTCGCGTAAAGAGACAAAGTAATCTCATTATTCTCCCATGCGTTGCACATAAACCGAAGACAATACTACCATATCCGATCCGACATCGGCGAACCAATTTATATACCGTTCAATGTAACAACTGTACGGTAATTCACAACGTATTTCACAATGTAATATTACTTATTTCACAACAGAGTTAAATTATGAATACAATGTGAAATATTGTTTAACCAACAAAGTTACAATTACCCCCATGTTGTTAGCCGGAATTTGTTCACAGGTAATTATTACTCACATAAGTGGACGGGAAACTTTAGGTATAGACAAAAACAGTGGTCCTAGCAGTCACAGGTATCAGCGACAAGCTTACAGGTGCAGAATACTTCATTACCAAACGTTTTTAATTTACGTAATTCGCTAAAATTGTGTTTGTTGCAATAACACTAATGACATGTAGTGTATTTTCCTTATTCTGCGCTGTCGGAGTCTTCCCAAAACTTTAGACGATTCTTTAGTTGGTACATATATAACGTATATGTGGCAGTTACCTTTGTCTATTGATATCCAGACTCTCAGCAAAATAACCGGGAGAATTTTAAGTAGAACCTAATCTTTTTATTTAGTTGTTGTCACCAGCTCTTTGAGACAACCCTAATCAGCTGAACACAATTATCAGAGTTTAAGAATGAACTGTGAAACTATCAAGCGTTGTGTTTATTTAAATCTTTTTCAGCAACATGTTTCACCAAGTGCCCGACGAGTGTTCAGTTACTATTGTCTCAGTAAATATCCTGTGTTGCTTCCAATTTCTATCAGGCATCATCCCCGTCATGTCACACTACAGGTTTTGGCAATACGCGTATATCTGTTCCGCCTTCGTTTATACAGTTACTTAAGCATTTTTTCTCTACTCGTTAAGAACCAAAAATTGTCATATTCTTTCAGGACGTTCTTGCTCTTGTCTCCAAACGTTTTATTTTATCATTCATAAAATAGTCACTCAGTTCACACCTTTGAAAAGCTAGAATATTCTTTTATGTGAGCTCTTTGATTCAAAGAAATTACAATTTTAATCCACAATATCCTTTCCTGCCTTTATGTTGCCGAGTTTTACGTCTCTCGAACGTAGCAGCAACTATTTTACAGAATTTTATCTATGTCTAGAATCGTATTTTGTTTTGGAGTTTTGTTAATGGTTCTAGAGATTATCTAAAACTCTTGCAGCTTGTTATCTGAATTTATCATAGTGACGTCACATTCGAGACAAGTAAAAATAATTCTCTCCACACGTGTGCCGTTGACAAATGTCTTAGAGCGGACAGTTCTGTTCAACGAAAAGCAATAAAGCAATAATTTCTGTTATCGATGTTGTGTTTCCTGAAGCTTGAAAACTGAACTTTGAAAGTCACGTTGTCGATCTATATTGTCGTGGTATATCGATCATAACATCCTCCTTATTTTTTTCTTCGCACAATCGAGGAACATGTTTCTTAAATACACTATCGCTTCTCCTTCTTTACTTAGGACCTTCACAAATATACCACCAACCCCAGTTTGATTCGTAATAGAGAAAGTTAAACTTCTTTGGCATTTACTAGTGGAGAATACAACACATTTCAGATCGCCAGCCAACGTACCCGGGTTCATTACACTTCGTCCTGACTTTCGAAAAGCAGGAAAGCGAAAACCAAATTTAAACACGTGTTTAGTAATTATAATAACTCATATTCATGAACATTGTTAAAACACGATACTTTCAGCTTTTATAAAGGCTTGTAATACAGTAAAGGCTAATGTTTTTCCCTTTCCTTAAATATTGAAACGACAATATATAGTAAATAATGTAATTTTATTTAATTGTCGATTAAATTAATTATACTAAATAACTTTAAAATTATACATATTTAAAAAACTTTTTTTTAATTCAGCTTAAAACGCGAGTTATTTTGAGTAGAAAAGAACAATTAATAAAAGTTTTAGTGTATAAAATTTGTTTTACAAAAAAAACACAGTGCCCAAACTACAATGTTGCAAATTTATATATATTTTTTTAAAGAGAAATTAACAAAAAAATTCAAGTGATAAAATTGTTTGTATTTTTTTTGGTCTCCAAAAGTCTGTTTCTTCTTAAAATTATTTCAAAAAAGTAAGATATATATATATCTTATCATAGATACCATATCTTATTATATATATCATATATCTTAATGGTATATCTTAAGATATGTTTAAGTATGTTATCTTTAAGGAGTAACACTGAATGAATACTCATTGTCATTCATGTTGATTCCCGTTGTGTCTCAACGTGGGTATGGATGACAACGGTATTATGCCCGAAACGTCTGCATGTGAGTAAATATAACTGTGTGTGTGTGTGTGTGTGTGTGGTGCGTACCTGTGTATGTGTGTGTTAAAACTAGAATAAAAGAAGAAAACATCTGAGTTCGTTGATAGTACGAAAACGAAAACTTATAAACGGAAATGTGATTTTGAGTGTCAACACTGGCAGAACAGTCCACATGGGTGTTTTTCTATAAACGTATCTGAAAAACGTGTAAGTTTTCATTCGGCCTTGGGACTAGATCTCGGAACAAAAGGCATAACCATTAGTTCAAAAATCAGGTAAAAATATTATAAAATATTTGTTTAAACAATGTTTAATAGACGATGCTTGTAGAATCTTTAATAAGGTCTACATTCGGCTCAGCGTTTCCATTGTTAAATAAAAATTGTATGACTCCATAATTTCTGAATCACGTTATCTTCACTGTACATAACAAGCGTGCTAACCAGTTTAGCTACAAGTCTCCTTAACAGTTAAATCATTTCTATAATCCAGTCTTCTCAGACTACATTTGCATACGCACATCACAAGAGTGAGTGTGAGTTTCCTAAAACAAATTGTCGTATAGTGTCTTTCAAGTATAAGCGAAGGTTTAACGCGTGAGTACATTTGCTATACGTTTATCTTAAAGAAAGACACATTTTAGTGAACGTAACTTTAGTCCCTTGCCAAAGCAGCACAGCTTAATGTCAGAGGTAGATAAAGTGTATCGCGAGAAATTCAGCAGGTACTTCTGCATCGTATTACAATGAGACTCACTTCTAACTGTCAAAATATTATTCTCAGGGGAAACACACACGTATAAGAGATAACAGGTAACAGACATAGCAAGTTTATTACAGAGCTCTTCAACCTTCCTCAGTCATTTAATCATTTTCTGTACATCCCTCTCTCTCGATCTCTCTTTTCCCCCTTCCTCTCTTTGCGACTATAACCTTGTTACACACACACACACACACACACACACACACACACACACACACACACACACACACACACACACACACACACACACACACACACACACACACACACACACATGCTGTTTTTCATGCAATGTTTAAACGTTGTTCTTATTCATTTATTGTTCACCTTCAAAATAATCTTCACCAACTATAATCCACTTAATTCAATGTTTTTCCCAGGCTCGAAACATTACTTAAATACACTTTTCAGTGCACACTTGTGCAAACTCAGTGGATTTTGTTTTTTGTCTCCACCGGTCGCGAAAGTTCGTTGTCATTACCAGTCTATGTCGAGTCGTGAACTCGGTAATTCTTTACAAGAGGGAAAATATTAGGTAGAATTATATCTAGTAAATACAGGTGGTTACAATACATGATTAATATGTTATGTGTGGTCAAACAAATTTTGAACACGCAATGACTTGGTAGTGCATTTTCGTAGTACAAATTTGCATCGCATTAGCCTTTCATGTGTTTAACAGCCTTCCACTACTAGCTTCACCCAACTAACGTTGAATGCACAAGAAGCCACTAGAACTCCTTTTGACCTTAGCATCGAGTGATAAAAATGAAATGAACACCGTTCCATGACCTTCATTTTAATGCTATCATCTTACTTTAAATTACGACAGTCTTCAAAGCTTTTGTTCCATTTGCAAAACACTCGTTCATGAGTACTGACCTGACTCACCACAAAATCTTCCGCGACATATTTATCACGTTAAAGCAGTTTATATAATTCTTCTTCAAAAATTTAATAAATATTTGTCAATCTTATATTGTACAATGTTAGAAAATGGCAAACACTTACTCTATTAGCCTTTAAATTTAATATCAGCGTCTAATGTAGCTGCAGACTGATGCTGTACATATATATACCAACATGACAGAAAACTTTGAGTGCAAAGCCGCGGGTAACAGCTAGTGATTTTATAATTAACAATTTTTATTAACATTAATTTATAATTAATGGTTGAATATAAATGAGTTTTACATTCATAAAATCGATGGAAAATACTAAAAATAATTATTCCATTATATCGATAATAAATAACCATTAAACAGTTAAAGTTAGGTATTTCTTCAAAAAAATAGTTATTATGCTGTCAGTTGTTTAATTCTGGATTACCGCTCTTTTAACTTACAAAAGTTTTCGTAGAATGTGCGTTAGCTATATTTATTAGAGTGCGTGTATTCAGGGTCATTAGAGAGAGATAAATCATTGTTGCCTATTTTGTCTCTCTAAAAGGAATAAGTGTTTCGTTACTTCAGTTATGCATTTTTACTTAATATTGACTGTTTTTTGTATTCTTTCACCATCACCATCATCACCTCTTCACGGAGTATATCATACGCCTGATCCGGAATCCATCTCCTCCTTGGTCTACCGACATCTCGCTTCCCAGTAGGGCGATAACCCAAGGCAGTCAAGGCTAGATGCATATCAGGCAGGCGGTTCTAGTTTCACACCATCTCCTTCTGTGGTCTTCAGTCTTCCGGTGCAAAGATACAATGTTTAATTCGCGACTAATATCCTCGTTCTTTTCAGATCCAGAAGAGAACAACCTTGCGTCCCTCTAAGAAAATTCTTTTCAGCTGCCTGAATCATCTGTACGTCCCTTTTACCAAGAGTCCATGTCTCACCAGCATACAGGACTGTGGGGACAGCCATTATTTTGTAAAATTCCATTCGTGTATCCTTTCGTGTTTTATTTTTCAGGTACCTATTCGTCTAAATTTCGTTAGTTTACTATCACAATCGACATCGGTACCATAGGAGATATCACAACTCAGGTAGGTAATTAAAATGACTAACCTGGTCCAAAATCTGATTATTCACGACTAGCTTAATTCTTGAAAGATACCTGCCCTTAAATGTCATCGTTTCAGCTTTTGTAACAGGTATCTGTAGCCCACAGTCTTGTATGATGCTATTGAACGTAAATGCCGCTTTTTGTAGCTGGTTTCTGTTTTCTGTATCATTACCTTGTCATTTACCTTGTCGTAAATCAATGAATTCGCATGAATATTTCGCTGAAGTGATATTCGCGAGTCAACTTTAGTTGTCCAAACCCGAAATATGTCCTTCATGAAAATTTTAAAATGTGTCGGTTGAAATAGGGCTCCCTTGTCTCACCCTTTTATTTGTAGAAATATCTTCTGATAAGTTACCATTCAAATTCATGACAACCGCTGTCTTGTAATATAAGCTCCGAAGAACTTTGATGTATGTTTTTTGTGTGCTAAATTTTAACTAGTATCATCAAAAGATTATTTTAATTCGTTCTACTAATATAGTTTGTTTTGATAAATATTCTGTGTTGAATTGTATTTTAATTTTAACTATCTTAAATATACTTTTGACTATAGTATTTTAATACACATTACGTCAATGAACACACATAACGTCTACCAAATTCATCGATTATATTAAAATACTGTATTTATATTTTTTTTAAATGTGAAAATTGTTTAATTTAGCCCCATGAGCACAATTTTCTCGCATAACGCTGAATATAGGCCTACTGAAGAAATGTGAGTTCTATCATTTGAATGTGGAAGAGTGTATCTGGTATTTTTCTTCGTTCTTCGTTCGTTAGAGAGTCCAGGATATTATATTAATTATATTTTGTAATTATATGCTACGCGACATACCGTAACGGGCGTCTGTAATGAAATATTATGTTTGTTTGTGTGCGTGTGTGTTTGTGTGTTGTGACTCTACGTATCTGAGGTTTGCTAAATGCGCAAGTTCTGCTGTCTGCGCAAGGAAACAATCTGCTCGCGATTATACTTCTGGCAGTAATTGAAATCTGAGATGCGCTCAGTGTGTGTCGGAAACTAAAACCCTTAACTGATGGATAACACAATTATTGGAAACCAGACGCTACTGATATTCGTGTTTAATTAACGAAGTTCGCGAGTTAGTGAAGGAAGCCGGATAAATGTTATACATTGCTTAGTATTAAGTATTTACGCGTAAATTTATGGGAGGAAATATGACACAGTCTTTATAATCAGTTTTGTCGGTTTATCGTCCTACATTCAGAAAAGAGTGTGCCACATCTATGTGAATCTTAGGACTTGGTTTTATAACAAAAATTTACTGTATACAGTTAGTTAGGTTTTGTGGCATAACGTTTATTTACCTACATTTTGTATTGAGCTCTTGGTATTTATTTTTTACATCCTCCTTCCAATACGAGTTACCTCTACTATTTTACTGAGTGAGACAGTTGAGACGTTGATTGTTATAGTTGAGTCGGTAATATTGTTACGTTGGCGGGAAGGTTTCTTACTTCCGTTGAAGTTATTACCGGAATCAACAGGGAATTTGATATGAATGAGACAATATCGTTCAAGAGAAGATATCTATATAAAAACCGCTTTAAACATTTTTTATACTTCTGCGTGAATTCTTCAGATACTTTCTTTCATTACACGGTGTGTATAAGACAAAATTTTATTGGTTATATTAATTTTTAGCAATTGTTAATTGTTCAAAGAACCTGTCTTCAAAAATCTTCCTGTCTAGCCGGTACAGAATGTATCACAATTACCCCAACTGATACATTGATCCATGTTATATGAGACAGTTGATCCATTAATGGTTGTCGGAGTTCGTTGTTGTTTTCTTTACTGGTGAAATGTGCTTACACTGATTTTTCTTCATTCAAATTTAACATATACATATTTTGCCAGTATTTTTAATGCACAACCTACTTAGGAAATAACGAACTTTCCAAATACTTTAATTATAGAGTTACTGATAGAGTTAACACATAAATACAAATCATAGGTAAAACAATAGTTTAAATTATGTGTAAAAACAAACGTTTAACTTTTAATTAAACAGATCTTAATACAGTAGTTCATACGTCATAAAATTATACACATTGCTAATAAGGAGGCAGATAACGTATGTGACTAAGGTCTCATTTATACTTCGAGGTGGCAGGCGATGGGTGGCAAGTGGTAGGCGACGGGTGACGTCACCTGCAGCTGTGGTACATTGTTGAGAATGTGTTTGTTTATACTTCTGCGAAGTGACGTGGACTCCTCGGTGACGCAACCTTTCACCACCTGTCGCTGTAGTCTGTCATTTGTCACAGATGGAGGCGATGTCTCCCGCGCTTTTTGGCATTTGCAAGTGTTCTCTCGTGTCGAAAAATGACGTGCAGACAAGGCCTGCAATTTGGAATGATGCAGACACGAATCACAAAAACATGGATGTGGTGGAGAAAAGTTGGAAGGAAATAGCACAGTTGATGAATAAAGGTGAATCAATTTTTTTTTGCAGAAATTAAGAAAGTTAGATTCATGATTACATTTTATAAATACACAATTCTAGGAACACTTTTTGTAGCTGTAAGCTAATATCCGTAATATCATGGAGTTAGGTGGGCTTACCCTATACAAATATTATTTACAAATTATTCGATGTATCGCTGTATGTTAATTTTGTAACACATGAAAAATCACTTGTTTAAGAAAGTACGATATTTGTTTAAGAAAATAAAATACATATTATGCGACAAGATATTGGTTGTTTTATTTCTGACTACAAGCACTAAGAAATATAGTATTCTTATTTAATTTATTACTTAATTGTTATATACATTATTTTAATTTACCTTAGAGTTACGTAAAGAATTTCATAAGGAGTAATTGGTAATTTACAAGTTCTCTTCTGCCTCAGTTTTCCTTCCACTTTTGCTCAAATGAAGTCGAAAGTATCAGTAGACATTATCATCTGTTGGAAAAACTTGATTGGTGTTGTCTCAAGTCGAAATACAGATGGTGAAATTCACCAGTTGCTTCACGCAACTCGTTGATCGGATGAACACAATATTTCCTCCTCCTATGCTACACTTCATTCTCATCTTCTAACATGAGAAACATTTAACGTGTTCCAAACGACGTCTCTGGTGTAGAGGCTCGACCGTAGCCTGAAGTATAAATGCTGCACCACCTAACGCCTACCTCTTTACCACCTACCACCTGCCACCCATCGTCTGTCTCCTGAAAGTATAAATGAGGCCTAAGCGATGATTTGCACACGCTGTGTGAGCAGTAGGATTAGGCGATGGTCGCGCACATTGTCGGTCGCCTTGTGGCTGATTATTCTATCGGCATTCAGGTCATTTCTGTCACGTACTACTCAGACAGTCTGAGAAAAAAGCGCCATTTCAGAAGCGGAGCCACAAGGAGTTGACCTGTTGTTGTGCGCATGTGTTACAAGGGAGTAGTGTAAAATTGTAGTTTTGCATTACTATTTAGTGTAGACTTCTGTAATTGGTTAGTACAGTATTAATTAGGTGGTATTTATCGTTCCTAACAGTACTGTGTTGGTAAATCATGTCCTTGAGGAGTTGTTGTTTCTGTTTATTCGAACTGCTATTACAGTTGTAATTAACGTGTCCTTTGGTGTCAGTCATGCTGTTTCCTCAATAGTAACACGGCGATCAACTTAAAACTATTTTAGATATATTTTACTTACTTTACATTGTAATTGTAGATGTGCTGCTGAATTTCACAAGTTCAAAAACGTTAAATTTATGTTTTTGTGTGCTCGTTGTCGTCATCGAAACCATCGTCAGCAACAGCAGCAATTACCACCAGCAGAAGCAGCAGTATCAACAATAACATTATATGATGTTCGACCGATTAGCAAGTCCATTTTTGTCTCCAGTCGCTTCTGCCCCACATGTGTTCTAAGTTCTCCTGCATACTCGTTAACATCATAAATCAGTGGTCCATCTCTCCCAAACTCTTTTACTTTCTCCTTTCTCAGTGCTAGAAGAACATTTATGTTGTTCTTGTTACATTAAGCCTACTATCCAAACTTTCCTTTCCGTTCACCATTGTATTCAAACGTACTTTATCTTGTCCAGATCTCGTCACTGCGGCCTCTGCTACCTCATTATATTCTCCCTGTTCCTTCCAGAATTATATGATAAATGTCCAAAGAGTAAAGTACGGTAAAAGTATTAAAGTATGAAAGTAAAAGTATTAAAGTACTGAGATACGAGTTTTTTAAGAGTAGCGACGATATGTTTGTATATATTATGTACACTGAAAAAAGAGATATATTTGAATATGGCGAAATGAATTGTTTGTTTGTTTCAAATATATTTTATTTGAAGCTAGTATAAATAGTTTATTTTAAATATATTTTATGAATAGAATATTTCTTTCAAATATTAAAATCTTAGTTTCGGAAAAAAATATATTTGAAACGAGAAAATATTTATTTCGCCATAATTAAATATACCTATTTATTAACTATAAATAAATCGTCTTTTCAGTGTATGGAGTGAGCGAAAATAGCTACGTGCGTAATAAAATGTATGCTTTGAAATATTATTCTCTCGTGCCCCATATATATGAGAAATACATAAAGCGACTTACCTACAGACACAATGACTGAATCACTCTTCAATAATATTTTTCAGTATTAGTACGATACAGCACTAAGTATATACACTGTGGCCTCAAATGTAGACCGAACAACAGTTATTACGTATCTGTTTCTTTTGTAGACAACGATATTTATCACACAGTACACACACTCATAATATTAAATTATATTCGAAAACATGTTAATTAATTATTATTGCAAATAAAGTATAATTATTAAAAAAGTAATGGAAACATTCCGTGACAAAACTAAACACAGCAGGGCACAGCTGACTGATTCTCCCTCGCTCGGCTAAACTCGGCTTCCCCGAGTTTACCCGAATGAGCGTCTGTTTCTCCCTCGCTCGGCTAAACTCGGCTCCCCCGAGTTTATCCGAATGAGCGTTTCACCTCGGAGCCTCACGGATCAGACTTATTCACTGCCCAGGGAAAAATGTGTACGCGGTGCGCCTAAAGAAGTTTTCAATTCAAAAATGAACTACTTTTCAGCGTTTTATCTAAAAATTGTTTTATAACGTTTTAATTATTTTTTCTTTAACATTTCAAATGTACATATTTAGATAAAGTTAGTGTTATAAATGGTATAAACAGTGAACAGGCAGGTGTAGTGTTCCTACTCAGAAGCGTTCAGTGCTCGGTCCGATCGCAGAAACTTCTGAAAAATCCAAATGAAAGCATGTCATATAAAATGTTTAGATCCCTGTTTGCTAGTAAGTAAAATTATTCTACAAAACTAATCAAAACGCTTTAATTTTGATAGGATAGTAGTGTAGCAGAATTTAACATAGATCATGACATAAGGTTGAGTCGAATGTGTGTCTCACGAGCACTTTCCTTAATAATAGTGAAATGTGTAGCAAACTAGTTGAATTAAGACTTCTAAGAATAGCAAACTAGTACAAATAGTTAGATAAATAGAACAACAGGGAGAGAAAAATAAGTAAAAGTGATGACCAAAATTTGAAGGACACTTTTAAAACTTAGTGCTAAGAAAGAGAACCCGTATACCCACAGGAATAGAAGGCGTGTTTGAAATAATGTTATGCAATTTAAAAATCCGGTTAATGCGTGGACGGAATTCTGTCACAACAGAACTGTAATGCATTTAATTTGTCAGAGGAATATATTATGTTATTTAAAATTGGTAAATTGTCAAATGACTTTGATACAAGCATTGCAGGTGATACATGTTATTATTTTTTTCACGGCAAAAAGTAGAGCTAATATTAATTATAAATATTTTTTATAATTGTAGAACATTTAAGGTAGTAATATAAAACGTTTACTTCTAACAACACATTTAAAATATGTATTTTTTATCACAATTATTTTCATCGGAAAATTTGTTTGAGTTTTGCTAGTGAATAACGTTCTTCCATCGTGTAGATTTCGTATATTTGATATTCATGAATTCGAATCTATATGGCTGACGTAATTCTAATAGCTCGCCGCACACAAGTACGTTAGGAATGCAGACAGAGTAAGCTAAAGTTATTTTAATTAAAGTGTAATTTACGTCATCATGATTACATGGAATGAGGTTGAATATCTAAAGTATTTTACTTTTTTTTTAATAGCGTATAATATTTTCTGTTTTTTTAATGTACTCTCAAATTGTTAACTACAATATATTTGTAAGAAAAACATCAGATTTAAAAAAATTAAGGTTGCCAATAAATTTTTTATTATTTTAAAGTGTGTTCGTTATATTGTTTTAAAACGTTCTCAAAAATATGGAATCTGTAATTAAAAAGGAACTTGCACAGCACCACAGATGGTTTACGTCGTTAAAGATGCTGAAGTATCCTTTCTAAGCAGAGAAACACTGAGACTGGCAACAAATATCAGGTTTTCTCAAATAGTAAGCCAACTAAAGGTTGTTATGATACAGTCATATCGCAACCTAGGAAATTACGTCACTTGGCACAGCGTCAATACGCAACGACGAATGTACTCCATTTTGATACTATAAAACAAACGTTTACTCGAATTGTTAGTGTATAAGCCTTGTAGATAGTACAATCAACCTGAATTTTATAGGAAAATTTTTTACAACCCTCCTACAATTGGTTTTTACTCCGTATTTCTCACAGAAGTGTATTGTAAATCGGTAATGTCATTGGTTCCGTGACCAACTATGATGCAATTCCACATGATGACTGTACTTCATTAAGTTATTACTATAAGTACTAGCTATTAAGCAGAAAATACTGACTAAACTCACTGTATAATAAGTTATTAACAAAAGTTGTCACTTGAGATAAAAGTTCATTTTGTGTGGGTTAACCTAGTCTCCTAAGTTTATAAAAATAACTTGACATCTACGTTCACAAATAACGTAATACTGAACGTGGTATAAATTACTCCTGTGAAAAATAAAATAAATTTTCAGCATTTCGCAATATTTACTGAACTATGTTTACTGATTTTATACACGCTTAAGAGTAGATCCTCTGCAACTTAAATGAGCATGTGCTGAAGTCCTCACAAACACAATTCTAAATTAAGCGCTGTATGTGAGTACACATTTCTTAGTTGTTAAGCCCCTGAATACAAAAGAAATTTATTTTCCAAAAGAAATAACCGTTCCTTTATTAAAAGAACGCCAGTACCTATAAAATATGTACAAACACAAACTCGCACGTGCTCATGCATAACTGCGGAATTACCGTCCTGTTTTCTAATCTAGATGACAAGGAATTCTCTTCCGACAACATTGAATTCCCTCGTCACGTACCGAATATTTTCTTACGAGACAAATGAATTTTAAAATCTGCCCATTGCATAATATTTGCGGAGTTTAGATGCATATCCACACTCTAGCGACAACATTATGTTAGAAAAGTAGAAGTCTATGCGAAGAGATTCACAGTTTTAATTTCTGAGTTCATGCGACGTTTGGATCAGAATTGCATGCAAACATTTGTTATTTCGCGATAAATATCTTTTGCTATTCAAATCTGTATATTATGGTACATCTGTATGGTATAACCGGAGAACCAATAACCCATGTTTGTAGCCACATTTTACAGGTATTTATATTTCATAGCTACTCGAATTGTGTTTTGGTGTATTAGATGGATTTGGTGTAATATTATAAAATGCAAGATTGAAGAAATAGCAATAAATTTTTTACAAAAAATAAGCTGAATTACTCTAACGTGATAAAACTGTGATGCACAGTGTGTATATAAATTATAATTCGTAACTGTCAAACTAAAATTATGTTGACTTTGTTTTTGAATATTGTATTCAGTTTCATTAAAAAAAAATTAATACCCAAGCTTATCAACCTATCAGCATTTTCGAGTGTTTTACGGCTTTAATTTAATTAACCAATCTTAACTACAAAGCTATGCATCCATCAGACTAACAGTAAAGTGACAGTTCCTAATGATGAAACGGTGAACGGTGTGGGCTTTGAAATGTACGTCACGCTTACATAATATATACAGCCAGAAAAATCAATTACTGCTACACGTGACTTTGTCGGACTGACTCCATTTACGTCAGCATCCACTGTATTATGTAAACAGTATTTACATTCACTTCGTATCAGCAAATAATTTATAAACTTGTACGCCAGTGTAAACAAGCGTTGTTTATCAACCGTGAAATTTTTCTTCCTGAATTTCATAAGTAACCCGCGTTTGAGGGACGCGTTCAAAACTTCAATTCAACACGTAATTGATGATTGACGCACATCTGAATGGTAACATTTGTTTTGTGCTGTAGATACAAACGTAACTAGGGTTCCAAATATTAGTAGCAATATTTCAAAAGCCACATCTCCATGAGATATAAAATATGCCTATTTATGTTCTTGAAAATAATACTTAATTTAGTTTCTATTTCCGTGAATTAACTCCTGATGGTTTCTGTTATTGACTAGTCGCAGGTCGGAAACCATTTTCGTAGTTATGTGCAGAGATAATTGAATAAATGAAGACAGTTGAATGTTTTAACTAAAGCGTTTGACATTTATCTGCCTGACACTTCTTCTGCTTTTTACTTCTGTGTACATAATACTTCTGTTTCTTATTTAACAAAAGAGAGGACAGTGACTTTTCCAATCTCTTAATTGAAATTTAGCTTAATTTAAATTTAAATTTAATTTGCCTTACATTCACTTATATACAAACAAATTGCTGGTTAGTTGAAACAGCTAGATGCAATAAAAGAAGTAAATAAACTAAAAACATAAGTCTCAGATTCAGAAGTTAGAATTGTCAAACATTTATGAAAGTTTAGAAGAAGATGCACCTCCGACTACCGAAGAAATTGAAAAAGTAATTAAAACGTTGAAAACAATAAAGCTAGTGGAGAAGACCCCATATCAGCTGAACTTTTGAAATGGTCTCTACCAAAGATCAAAAACGATCTACAATTAATTTCTGAAGAAATTTGAAAACAGAAAAAATCCCAGAAGAATGGAAGGTGGCCTTCATGCATCCGTTGCTTGAGAAGGGTGTTAAGCAAGAGATTAACAACTTCAGAGGAATATCTTTACTTCCAGTTGGGTAAAAATATTTTCAAAAATTCTATTGAACAGAGTAAAGAAAACATTGGATAACCATTTGGGTGAATATCAGCGTGGCTTTAGGAAGCACAGATCCTGTCCAGAACAAATATTCACTCTGAAGTCATCCGTCATGGGCTACTGAATTCATAGAAGATTGTAGTAACATTTGTTGATTCCAAAAAGGCCTCTGATTCTGTTGATAGAGAAACTATAGATAAAATAATCCGAGGATTTTGTGTTAAATCAAATTGGCAAATCTAATCCGTGAAACCCTGACTGAGACAGTCTCAAAAATATAATTCATGGAAGAAATATCTCAACCGTTCAAAATAAATACTGGTGTAAGACAGGGTGATGGTTTATTCCCAATTCTTTTCAACTGTGACATGGAGAAAGTAGTGAGAATTTGGAATGAAAATTTAAAGGAATGCAAAATATCGCTGATCATGTTGGGAAGAAGGAACAAACATACTGAAATAAACGGTTTGGCATTCGCAGATGACTTCGCTAAACTTTCTGAACATCTGACATCAGCAGTAACACACGTTAATTTTTAGAGGACATAGCCAGTAAAACAAGCTTAAGAATTTCTGCAGAAAAAACAAATTTCTCATGAACATTAAAAATGCACCAAAATTCCTGGTAACAGATATTGGTCGAATAGAGAGGGTTAGGAAATTTAAGTATCTAAGGGAAATAATTCAAGAGAATGGTTTAGAAAAATCTGCTATACAAGAAAGGATTCATAAACGTATATATGGGTGGAAAGAGCATATGGTATAACCAAAGATGTTTACAATAAAAAGTGCATATCTAAAAATGCGAAAGTAAGGCATTACAGTACAGTAGTGAAGCCAGAATGCCTATATGCAAGTGAATGTCTAGCATTCAATTATATCTTAGACAAACTAGAAATATTGGAAAGACAAATTTTTAGGAAAATATTAGGCCCACGAAAAACTTCAAAAGGTTGTAAATTAAGACGTAATGATGTAATGTATCAAAGTATAGAAAATATAACAGAAACACTGACTAGTATTTTTTGGACATTTATATAGAATGGACTACAATAGGTTAACTAAAGACATCTTCAAACATCTGTGGAGAAAAAATACAACACCAAGTTGGATTAAAGAAGCCAAAAAGGATTTATAGTTAAAGGCAGAAGAAGCAATTGAAAGAGAAGTTTTTTGGGCAAAAGTGTTAAAAATGGAAGGTGTCCAGTGTAGGAGAGAGAAAAACGCAGGTTCAAAGTGGACTGAAGACAGGGAGAAGAGACTTAGTGAAAAGATGAAAGAATATTGGAGAAAAAGAAAAAACAAGGAATAAAGAATTGAAATTTGCATGTGGTACTCAGATGGCCGATACAAATAGAAAAAAAAACATAAGAATAAAAACATGAGGAAACAATATTTACCCGTTATGGTAAGGTAAGGAATGGCGTGCTACAGACCGTAGCTGTCGTATTGTAACATTGAAAATACTTATAAAGACGTGTCGCACATTTGCGGCCGATCGCTGGTGCGTGATCGAAAATGGGAACCGGTGAGTTTCCATAGAAACTACTTGTTTGTTGTCAATAACGTAGTACACATATAAAACTTCGCTTATGAATGCGCTACATTTAACTTATAATCTGTACATTGGTAAATGAAGAATGAATTCATTGATGTGAATGAACATAAATATATATATATATTTTTGATTTATTGAAGCATTTTCAATGTTCTTCTCTGTGCATTGCATTTGTGCGATGCCTGTAAATGTTTTACCAGTCAACCAGTCATTGCTTTGATTAATATACTTTTGCTGTAAAAAGCTTATAATTTATGAAAACAAGGTTTCATTTGCATTTACATTTCTAGTCTGCGTTTGTAAACCAAATAATTATATAAATAATAATATCTAAGAAAAAATTTGTAAACTAAATATTAAAAAACAGTGTTCACGGGGCTTTGTGGTCGGAATAAGTTGAAACCAAACAAACACTTCTATGTTGACACGAATAATATTTCTCACTCAGCTTTCCGTTAATTTCGAGAACGTCTCCTAAGGCATGTTTTTTTTTCTAATTAAATAAGAAACAGCGTTTTGTGGCCGTGTTTTCGTAACTAGTCTCTACAGCTCGCCTCCTAATTTGGCATGAATACTTAATTACCTGTAAGAGTACTGTGCTAACTACGTTGTGCAGAATCATCACAACTCTTTCAGCATCAATTAAGTTGTCTGTCTTACAGTACGCTTAAATTTACGTCAATTGAAGTTGAGAATTTTGTAACAGCGGCAAAAGTTATAAAACTTCAAATTAATATTTCTGTATCTCTCAGCAACTCATCTTCATCATCATCTTCACGGATTAAACCAAGGATGATTTGTTCCGGCCTCAAGTGGGATAAAGATTAGAGCTGGTCACTCCAGTGCTTCCTCGGACGTCCCACATTTCTCCGTCCTCTCGGCTTATAGTTCGAGAGATGTTTGTTGATGCGGCAGTCATCCATTCGGCAAAGATGTTCCCACCAATTCAGCCGATACTGGGCAATCCTGTCGAGTATACTCATAATATTCAGTCCCTGCTGTATATCTGTCTCTATTCTACGATCATGGAGAGTATACCCTGCCACGTGCCTGAGAAATCTCATTTCAGCCGCTTCTGTCAGCAACTAATTTTTTAATTGATCGAGCAAAGCGAGTTCTCAGTTTCAATTCGACCGCTTGGCATTTGTCTGTCTGTCTGATTATCTATCAGACTGGCTGCCTCTTCCTTTTGGGTATGACTCGTAATAACTTTCAAATGCACCTGCACATTTCGTAAAACTTGACATGCGTGACCATAACTTTAACCTACAGAGTCCTGTTGGTTTTGATATATTGTTATTATTCCGGCTGTTAAATTTTTACACATTTTCCGGAACCAAAGATTACAGAAGTGACTGAGTTCTCATCTTCCACTGCTGCTTGTCTATCCAAAGATCTTCTTCAATTTTTCGTTCCCTCATTATAGTCTGAATTTCTTTTATCCATGTGATAGGTGGTCTTCCTCTTTTCCTTCTTCCTGGTGGGATCCATTCAATAAGTCTCCTTGGCAATATTTCCTGTGCCATCTTTTCGTGTGTCCATACCATTGTAATTTTTCTGTTTGAATAAAATCAATAATTGAATTTGTCACATACATTCTGCTGTTACCAGTCGTGATGGTATATAGTTCTGACACACACATGTCGAAGATTGATTAAACACTCCTGACCTTGTCAACGATTGTTTCGACAGCTCGGAGTTACCTTCACAACACAAACATTATTTGCCCATATTGGCGATTTACAATTCACGATTTACAAATTCAATAATTGTTCTTGACCTCATTTATAATTTTCTCACGTCTGGGTTCTCTTGCCGAACGTCTCCAAACGTCCATCTTCTCTGTTATTAGTTTTGTTCTTGTGTGTTTATTAGTAGTCCAAACTTCTAACCCGTAAGTCATGATACTTCTAACAATGGTTAAAATATTGTTTTTGATATAACCCCCTTTAAAAAATAGGCAGGCAAAGGAAAAAATATGAGGACGCAAAATCTAATAAATTTTTCTAGAACTTCAATCGGTATAAATAAGATACTGCGGTCAGTCTGTAACCTGCGGTAATTTGGGACTGTGCGATCGTCGTAATAACAGAAACCATCGTAACTAAGAGATAATTATAATATAGACACATGCATCCCATTGAAGATGAAAGGTGGCTAAAGAATCATGGGTACACAGTTTGTACCAAGACGACAAATGGTAGATCAGAGTTATGTTATAATTTTGGAATCACTACAGCAATGATGAATAGCAGTCTGCGACAGGAAGATTGGGGAGAGAAATTGAAATTGTACTTAGAACCCGAGAAACGGCGAATCCACATGCGCGGATTGATGGATACTAATTGTTTGGTTACGAAAGCATATCCCTCCCCGGCTGTGTTCTTTGAAAGTTGTGAGTAAATTAATACTTTTCTCTTTTACGGTACCTGCCTACAGATAGGTAAGTCACGCAGAGGGGCTGCCTCCTTAAGGGCCATGACTCCCAATAAATTTCATTAAGGGCTGTCTTCGATGCCCCAACACCCAACTGCTAGGCAGCAGCAAAATGTAATCCTATAACAATAGGACGCAGTATTACTCCCGACTAAATCCAACTGGATTGCCGCCTGTATTACTCCAAAGATAAGCCGGTCCAGGATCATTTCCCTTACACTCTAACTTGGTACTGGTAGGAATTATGATATTTACGTTATGCTACGTAAGTTTCAGACGATCTGTGACAGTACATAGGACAGTACAGGGACAATAAACCGTATTTTTAGAAACAAGGTGCGTCAAGATGTAAACATTAAAGTTCTATAAAGTTATGGCAGTCCCTGTACTGTCCTATGGGTGTGAAGTGTGGATAACAACCAAGAAATGAGACAGTAAAGTACAGCCCTCCGAAATGGCGTTCTTAAGATGAGTTAAAAGGTGTTGTAAACTTGACCATATAAAGAATGAGGCCATAAGAGTTACGAGTTTTAACTTGAATGAAAAATTAAAAGATTACAAACAACGGTGGAAACAACACTTAGAAAGAATGTCACATCGCAGACCGGCAAAAAAGTCTGGAAATACAAACCTATAGGACACAGGTGTGTGCGTAGACCCAGGAAGAGATGGCTGGAGGATCTCTGAAGGTGGACCACCTTGCCAATACCGTGTTGTGATGATGACGAAAACGTATCGATAATTTAAATTTAACATATTCATTACTAAATTTTAAAACTAATATTTCAGAGATTAAATTGAGGAGCACATTTTCATTTGTAAAAACTTCAATACAAAAGGTAGGTACAACAGAAAAAAATTCATAAGTTTTAGTAAATTTTATTCACAATTATTAAATCTTACAGAAATAAAGTTATATATAAAAAACGTTTACCGGGTGACGTGAAAGGCGTGTGTGCGCGAAGGTTAAACTAACCGAGGCAGGGTGTGATGTAATATAGTGGTGAAATATGCTCCCCTTTATATAGTGGTGATAACAGACCCCCTTTAATAACGTCTCACTCCTATTCTCTGCCTGTCACCACCTCCATTCTGTACACACGCACACAAACAGCCTTGGATATTTCATAACTATTTACTCTTCAGATGTTAGTGCGTGCTCGGAATGACTGATCGATCAGAAGCTTTGATAACGCCCCAAACCCCCCTGAAGCTTACACGCTGCCGCCTAATTACATCGGCGTTTTTGCCATCCGAAATGCTTGACACTTTCACGCTGCGACGTCGAGAGTATTTTAATCTGTAGATATCAAATAAACCACCTTCTGCCCTTCAGTAGGATTAACCATGTATTTACCCCTACCTAAGAAAACAAGTAATTTAGAATAGAGGTGCTATTTAAATACATAGGCCTGTATTAAAAATGTTGCTACACATAAAAATCTAAATCACCTGATTATGCCAAAAAAGTTAACCAAAAACGTTTAGTTACACAGAAAACCAAAATAAACGTAAATAAAAATTTAAAAAGTACGATGGAGTTTTATAAAGAAAAATGTAACCGCGCATAGCTTCAAGCTGTGAATAAAAGCGACTCTCGACGCTAAGCACAAAGTAGAGTACTGGTTCTCGTAGTGGAACGAGTTAGGCAATTGTGGCCGAACTTAGTGGCAACGGTAGACGATTGAGTATTCTCTTTAATGAAGTAAATTGTATTAATTAAGTATTAGCGAAACAGGAAAAAATTTAGAAGAAAAAAGTGTTGGAGAGACTTTAATTTTATAAGAAATTATCAGAACAGTATGAATTCGGCGACTATTTCAATGAACATCACATTTTAATAACGTGACATTTCCAGACAAGCTTCCATTAATTAATGAAACGAGTTATAGAGACTTTGTACACGTTAATTATTTGTTTTCTAATTAACTCAGTATACCTATGTGTAACAAAATATTTTGTTATCGCAAAACTTGAGTGTCTTACTCGATTCAAGTATTGGCCTTGAAAATACTATATTCCTACGTCTATTAACTTAAACTTATTCAAGTTATGTATAATTACCTAGGCGGTAATGTGTACATTTCGGTAAAATGTACAAAATCTTCATTCTTCTGCAAAACGATTTCATTACGTAACCGAACACCCAGTTCTTTTTTTATCGTAATTATTACATAATTGATTACCTTATTGTATTGTAAAACAGATTTATTTTACTTGCAGACTGGAATATGCTAAATCGCTTATTGTCTCTCATTGGATGAGGTGTTTTGGTAACGCTAACTCCATCGACATGGATTATTGAGTTCCAACGACATGGTCGATTAGGATTTGTTAATATTGGAAACAACGAGAGTCTTGCCCAAACTGTCGCAGTTAGCTACGGCGTAGTGTCTAGTGGTGTCGGACGTGTGCAATATGTGCTGTATGCAAGGGCACAAAAATCAGAAGCAGGGGGAAATTGAGACAGTATATAAGCTGTTCGGGGTTCAAAGGGGGTGTGATGCGAACTAATGCTTTCATAAAAGAGAAATGCACCAGCCTCTCCACTCCAACTCCACTCTCACCTACACGTCGGTGGACCCTGTTACGCCGAGCAATCCACTCCAAGGTTGTGGTAACCAATCCCTTCGGCGGAGTGGATCGGTAAGCAAACGAGAGATGGGGGTTCTGTCAGGACAGCCTGGGTGTATCCTGGGTCGTGGCCGGGCAGGATTGTGCACATCGGCAGCAGGGTGTGCATCTAGTGTGGAGGCGGAGGAGGCTACAGTACCCCAACGGCTGCACACATGGGCTTAGTCAGTTAGCCTACTGCGACCGGGCAGAGAGAGCTCGTCAGCTGAGGTGAAAGCAACTCTGTAGGGGAAGAGCACCCCGAAATCAAAGTTCCTGGTCCTCCAGGTTGGGGGTTGGATCGGAGAAATCACATAGCCCATCTGTAAAAGTTTTATGTGCAGAAACCTGTCAGTTTCTTTCGCCAGCCAGTTTTACAGATATGAATGTGACGGCTAATAATTTTTTCCCCGTAGGGACCCGATCGGATCCGGGGGGGGGGGGGGGCAGTCCTCACAACTTCATGTTACTTCCAAACAAAGAACTCGCAGAAATAATCATGTTAATTTTAATATTGGACTACGGAATACGCTCAGTTTATACCGACCCGGAGCTCTCAGAGTGCTCCTAGACCAACTTGACGCTTTTGCAATAGACATAGCTGTGATACAGGAAATCCGGTGGACAGGCCAGGGAATTCTTGAGAAGCGGAGCCACACTGTCTATTACAGCTGTCACGATAGGCTGCTTCATTAACAGATCTATGGCACCAGGAGAGTTGGTAGACCCAAACTACGTTGGGAAGACGTTGTGAGCTACGATGCGCGCCACATCCTTGGGACCCGGAACTGGAGAGCAGCTGAACGTGACCGGGACAACTGGCGGAGGCTGTAAAAAGAGGCCTTGACTCAGTAATGGGTTGTTGCGCCGCTGATGATGATGATATAAGCTGTTCGGCAACTATCTATTTTTTTTTTTACTTTGAGAGACGACTATAAATCGTCGATTTTCAGAGTAGAATATCACATTGACCTTAAAGCCAATAAAACAAACATAGTTTTTAAAGAATATGATAAATTACGCGTATTCGTTCAATCACAATAATATTCATGGTTGAAAATGTCGCAGTTAGCAATAAATAAATAAGTTTACGGCAATGCTGCTTGCCATGAATGGCAATCACTGTAACAAAACGGAGAGACTAAGTAACACAACTACCTACGCCTGTGTATACTGCAACTTAAGGTCATTAATATGCCTTAAACTTTGGGCATATAAAACAATCTTGTTGAGAGTGAAACGACACGGTTAAATTTATCGACCCAAAGAAAGTTGTTTTCTTAAAGTATTCTATTTTTGTAATTCACATTTTGCATCATACCGAAAATTATACAAGATATGTCTAAAAAATCATCGGCTTTAGCAAGGATTAAACTAAAAATGGTTTGTTCCGGTCCCAAGCAGATAGACTAAATAGATTTTTCCGGTCACTCCTACGCTTCTTCGGACGTCCCACACCTTTCTGCTCTTTCAATATTTGTTTAGGGGTGCGGCAGCTATCCATTCGGTTAACATATTCTAACCATTTTAGCTGATATTGTGCAATTCTATCGAGTATACTCATAATATTCATTTTCTGCTGTACGCCAACATTTCTTCTGCAATCTTGAAGAGTGTATCCTGTCACATGCATGATAAATCTCATTTTGACCGTGTGAATACGTTGTGTAAAGTGCACAAACAATTAGGTGCACAAACAGAATTGTCATCTTCAAGGTAGATTCCCTGAGAAGGCACATACTTAAGGCAGACGGTTGATGCCACTGACTAAAACTGTACTGGAAGTATTCAGTTGTCGATTGCTTTAACTGCTCCGTCACAGCCTTTTGGTATTTACAAAACAGCGGCAAGGGGTTCGTTCTTCATTTATTGAAATTTAAATAATCATATTGACTAAAATCAGTGGAGTTGGTGGGCTGTGGTACTGTATTATGCCCGTTTCGGCAAAATACTATTGGCTGGACTCAAACATGCTCAAAATTTTCACGAACGTTCTGATGTTACTTCATAAACAATCATTGTCAGCATCAACCCACGGTCAGCCTTGATGAGATTTTTTAATGTAGACACGTCTGGATCAGTTTATGCTGTGCTTGGACGTCTAGAACAGAGATCGTCTTTTATTGTTTTACGGCACCTAAAACTAAAACTAAGACACAATTAATATTCATAAGAGCATTTTAACTTGTTAAAATGTTTCTGTTGCATTTTAATAAAGTCTGACACAAAGACTGATTGAATAAGCTATCTCTGATCATTAAGCTACAGTTTTCTGACTTGAGACAAACTAAGACATAAGGAAAGTATAGAGCGGTTGACTCTGGTAAGGTTAATAATTTGAAAATTATGATAACTATAGACAAATAATAGCCTACCAGGTTTTTAATTTTTGGTCTGTTCACAGTGTTAACATTCTGAGAAGAGAGTTCAGTGAAGATTACTTTTTAGGCAGATTTGGAATTTTAAAATGTAACTTATATCAAGTTTAACATTGTATTAAATAAATTTTATTTATTGCGTAGATGTACGCAGTATCTTTATTGCTTTCAGGAATACTGTCATTACCGTCGTCGCTGTCATCCTTTACGGCTGAGGCTAGTAGCTTGTTCCAGTCCCAGTGGGATTCATCCAACCATCGTTTAGGTGATCTTGCCACACTTTTCTTTCCCCTTGTATGATAGCTAAGGGCTCTTCTTGAAAATCTAGTTGCATCAATTCTCTCTACGTGTAACCGCCATTCCTTTTTGTACCTTGAGATTTTCTCATTTAAGCTTTCAGCTATGCCTAGCTCCATTCTAATATGATCAATTCCGATAAGATACAGCTTATACAGCGATGACCTGGTACAGCTCTTTACAGCCCTCAAGAACCTCATTTCCGCTCCTTGTGTTCTAGATATATCTTTGTCCTTTCTAATCCAAGTCTCACTACCATACTGTAGCTGAGACATGGCCACTACATTACAATAGTTCAATTGCGTCACTAATCTTGTTTTTTTCTTTAAGTGTTTAACGATACATACACAAAGCAACTGGAAGGGACTTATTTTGCTTTCAACCTCCTTATCATCTTGACATGAAATTCTGCACCCTAGATACTTGAAATCTGGCACCTGTTCTATTGGCGAGTCATATATGACACTCTTTGTCCTAATATGATTTCCCCCAGAAATAGCCATAACTTTTGTTTTAGATAAGGAAATAGTTTGATTGTAATCTGTTAAAATGTTAGTAAGATAAAACAAAGCCCTTTGGAGGTCATTTTCATTTTCTTGGATGATCACAAGATCGTCCGCATACATTATAATATTTATATTAAATAAAATCCTTTCCCGAAGTATAAAACTTTGGAGGCGTCCAATTTCCATTTCCTTATGGATTCATCTATACAGATATTAAATAAAAGAGGAGGAAGACTGCAACCCTGCCGAACGCCTTGGGTTATTCCAGTCGGCTCTGATAATCTGTTACTTTTTATCCGTATCTGCTTTCGATTATATTTATATAAACTTTTAATTACCTTCATTAAATGAAAAGAGTATCCTCTTGTCTGCATTGTCCTTCATAATGTTGCTCTATCCAACCTACCAAATGCTTTTTCGAGGTCCACAAACTCAAGATGTGTCTCTGCATTAAATTAAATTCTTTTTTCCGCTATTTGACTGTCAATAACATTTCATTGCAAAAGCATTTTCATGATTTTCAATACAATTGATTAAAAGCATATTTAATTGGTTAAAATTGAACTCTGTTTGATATAGGCCTAACCGAGACGCCCGTAACGTCACATAAACTTGTGTAGATGTTTCACTTACTGTTAGTCCTTTAAGCGACCACACCACTTCCATTTTATTAATCTAATCAATACCTTTTTTAGTAGTGATCTTATTTCATCAGCAACATACGTAATACTGGTAGAGGGATGTCGACAATATTACAATATTACCTCTGCTTCAACCCATATGAATTTATCAAATAGATCTGTTCGTAAGGATGTACAAATTTCCGAGGCGCTCTGTGACAAGACGACGTGACTGCTACAAAGTAAATCTGTAATACGTTTTTCAAGATAGCTGATGGGTGTTCGACACAAGATTACGTTAACGCCACTACGGGAAAGCAGTCCAAATTGGGGAAACGTAAGCTGTGTCTGTTTAAAAAACTAAAAGTAATAACAAAAAAATGCAAGTTGAAATTATCTATTCTTCAAGTGTCATCTCCTCTAAGAAGGGTGACAATCAACATGCCATTGGGAACTCTGTACAAAGCAGGTATAAGTAAGTCGGTGGATCTCCCAGAGTCCCAAGGTTTTTAACCAGGAATTGCCCTTTCTTTCCAGATTTCTTTCCCTTGGATCTTACCCTGTATAATACCTACTTCCGTACATTAAGCGTCCCAGGTATTCTGGTTTTCTGATTTTTCCAGTACTAACAATTTCTTTCTTTTGGTGCATCCGTTTTATCACCTCATTATTAGAGGATTTATCTATACAACGTATTTCTGAAATTCTTTGATGAGTCCACATTTTGAACGCTATCAAACTACCAACAACGTTCTCATGCAGCGTCCGAGCTTCCATTCCACACAGCAAAACTGAGAATACCTAGCATCTTAGCATTCGAATCTTGATAATCAGACTTAGGTCTTTACTAGAAAATAGGTTATTTATCTTAAATAGTGTTCTTCTTAAACAGTGTTCTTGCTTATAAAATGCATGACCTGTTCATATCTACGTAGTAGTCTTTCTCGTTGACCCCTGATCCTAAATGACTATAGTGTTCTTGCTTATAAAATGCATGACCTGTTCATATCTACGTAGTAGTCTTTCTCGTTAACCCCTGATCCTAAATGACTATAGGCCTACTGTTACAACGGTCTCAAGGATCGTCGTATGGTACAGTGGAAACAAAATACAGACACCAATGAAATCACTAATTGTCATCTTTAATTAATCACAAATAACAATGTAAAGTTAACAAGTTACTCTCATACAATAACTCAAATTAAATTAGTCCAGACGCAATAATAATGTCGACTAATAAGTGTTCCGCACTAATTATAACACAGTAATCACTTTCCACTTATCCGCAACAACCACTTGATCCGCACTCTACAATAACGTCAGTCAGGTGTAACTAACTGACTTAGCCGGCTGTTGCTTATGTAGATCTCGCAGATGGTCCGGAATAATCGTATATTCGTTTGGCGGAGTGCCAGCATAATTTGCGTAGTTAACAAGCACTCGAACAGTTTGGAAGCTACTTGCTGAACGGCCTTGACACAGACGCCGCACGCTGGGCTAGTCGAGAAACGTGTAGAACGTTTACGTAACTGCACCTGCCGACTTTTTCAGAGCGTTAGATAATTGTCGTAACAATACTTTTACACTTTTCTATCAAATCTCCATTAACTCTGAAATTGCCTTGGGACTGTTATGGCTTTCCAACTCACATAAATTTAGTTTGTTTAACACTCAGTGTCAATCCATTCTCTTTACTCGTAGCCACAACCTTGCTGTCAACTTCTCTCTGTAGATCCAGGCATCCTCCGACCAGTCAGTACAGTACCATCTGCGAACCGTAAATTGTTTATTCTTCTTCCGTTGACTTTGATACGTATTGTCTCATCTGCTGTTGAAATTGTAGACTGTAGTAGACATTAGTTGCTTGTATTTCTGCAGATTCGCTGTTTGCTTTTTGTGTTTTAATGGAAACGAGTGACATTTATAACGCATGTGTTTAAGTAACAGTGTGTTTCATTCGGCCATTATAGGCTATCAGGTTACAGCATTATTATCGTTCCAGTATCCTGTAAGAGTTACTTTAGATAATTGGATCAATACTTGAGATCCCAGATTCTTTTTTATTTATTGCCACCCAACAGATTTCCATCCATTTCGCAGATGGTCGCTGTACTAATATTTTCATCAGGAACCGTTCGCGTTAGAAATACTGGGTGTTTAAAAAAAAAATAGATATTTTGTAATAATGCAACGATCAGCACACGGGCATGTTCCAACAAGTGGCGCTGACTAGCAGCAAATTTTGGAAACACAATGATGTTTAACGTTTAACGGTATTCGAACTACAACAGTTGGAGTAAGTGTATATTAACATCTCGTTGGGTTTTTAAACAGTGAAAATTAAGGATCTTGAAGAACAACGTGTTTGTGTTAAATTTTGCTTCGAAGTTAGTAAAGCGTTTATAGAAACATTTAAAATGCTTCTACAAGCATATGCAGGAGGCTGTACGAGCCGAACGCAGTTTTACGAATGGTTTAATCACTGTATTACAGGCAGAACGTAGACCCATGAAGATTCCAGATCTGGATGACCTTCCACGTCAACAAACTATTATAACATCGATCCATTTCGTGCTACGATTTGTGAAAATCGGCGATTGACTTTCCGGCAGAAAAGCTTAACAAGCATCGCATCTTTGCAAAATTCGTGCCGCTTTTTTGTTGATCGATAATTAGAATGAAAACCGTGTTAACATCGGTCAAGATCAGCTTGAGCGGGTTGATATCGATGAAAACGTCTTGAAAAATATCGACTTGCGTTTACGGCAATGACGCCGAAATCAAGATACAATCGTCGCATTGCGTTGGGAAAGAATCGGTCCGGCCAAATAAAGTAGGTAGTTTTTGACTGGACAGTCTTAGTCCATTCTGAAATCGTTCCAAGTAATAACAGCGACGAGTAAACAACGAATTCTACATGGACGTTTTAAGGAGTCTGATGGGTGCTGTACGCAATAAGAGGCCTGAACTATGTTAAACCCAGAGTTGGATGTTGCACCACACCAACGCGTCAGCTCATGTGTCACTCCTTATCTGTAATTATTATTTAACAAAACAACAGACAACCGTTCTGCCCCACCCAACGTAGTCTCCACACTTGACCCCTCCAGACTTTTCCTTGTTTCCAAGATTGAAGACAACCTTGAAAGGAAGTCGTTTTCAAAACATAAATGACACTGAGGAAAATACTATACAACAGCTGCAAACCTTGCTAAAATCGCGTTACTGGAAACGTTCAAAAAATGAAAGAACTGTTGAGAGAGATATTTTACCAGCACAGAGGGTTATTTTGAACGGGATAAACTTAAATAAAATTGTAATTACATTAATAAAGTTTTTAGTACAAAGTTTCGACTTTTCTTGTACACACCTCGTAGAATTCATACCAGATAATTCATACCTGACATGCAGTAACAGATAATAAGTTAATTATACCATAATGACTCAAAATCTTAATTTACGTTTAATAGACATTTTTCAAAATCAGTGGCGAATCCAGAATTGGACTTGGGGAGTCCGGTCGAGTCGCCTCATACAAAAGACAAAACACGTTAAGACTGATCAACATTACCAACTTTAAAATGATTGAAAAGCGCGTGATAACATCTTGAAATCAATCCCGTTAAAGTAAACGGTAATTACACAATTATAAAACGAATTATTGAAACATTATTTTGAAGATACTGACTGAACTGATTTTTCCTATATTTCAATATATCAAACGTATACACAAAAGCCGTGTAATAAAAATAATTGCATACTTAAAAAGAGTTACTACTATAATCAACAGCTGAAAAGATAATAAAATAGCCTAAAAATTCATAGATTAACAAAAATCGTTAACTTTTTTTACCCTCTGGGGAGGTGTCTGGGCCCGTTTGTCCTCCCCCGTAAATATTCGTAATAACTCTCTTTCTTCTCCTCTATTGGCAGGTTATAGTTAACAGCATTACGTTTGAGTCCTAGTCATTCAATAATTGCGTGTTGAAGATTAATTATGATCGGTATAGAATTCCCTCTATGGGTGTTTGTATGATTACCGTAAACTGTCTGTCAGAAATCAATTGATGTGCTAAACTGCCGTATAGACTCAGACTGGTGTACGGTGTACGAAAGTACTCTCTCATGTGTAGCACTAAAATTTAGAACCGTAGTTATTCAGGAGCTGTACTCAACACGGTCGACCAAATAATTCATGCACTCGATCGCGTCTGCGTCTGTGCGTTATATTTTGGAGTATAAAAGCTATATATCATCATAGAAAACTTCATACTCCGGTGTCCATTAAAAATTATGATTGACGTCATGACAAATGCCAGTATGTCTATTGTCATAATCGCAATAACGATTGAGGAATTTTAATGACGTGGCGATGGTTTGTGTTCACTTCACAGCAATAATTATACGGCATCCAATTTTCGATCGACGGATTCAACAGTAAACGAACTGTCTTGTTTATATTGAGAAAGGGTGGGGGGGATAGGCAATCTCCGCCGAGGACTGCCGAACTGCCTCTAGACGGCTGTGTTTTGTCAGCATCGATCCTCCTACAATATGGAATTTAAATTTGGGATATCTTATATTTACGATTTATCTTGTTTCTGTTGATTTTAAGTAGACGTTTTGCGTCGTCGTCACTTCACGGTGTAAGCTTATAGCCTGTTCCGTCTTCACTGCATCCATCTCTTCCAGTCCCTACCCACAGATCTTCTGCCAACTGGTTTCTAGTCTACAGCGCGCTGTACTAGCTTCTGGTGGGTCATTCTGTAGACGTGTTCCATGCAGTGCTGCTTTCGTTCCTCTATATTATCATTAGTGGAGAGAAAACCCAGTTCGGCCCTTATATGTTCATTACCGAGTCGATCCCTTAGGCGGTAACCACTCACGTGCCTTCAAAAACTCATTTCAATGGTTTGTATATGATACTTCTTTTTTCCCCCAGTTATCGTTTATGTTTCAGTAACATATGTAGGCACATGTATTGTCATTACTTTATAGAACTTCATTTTACTATCAGTTCTTGTTTTGTTTCTTAGTGTTCGTTGTATTGTACCACACATCATCTGATACTTATTTACTTTTTTATTCTTATCGTCATCATGTTCATAACTTATGCCACAACCAACACAAGCAAAGTGCGATACCTGCTCTAAAATCTTTTCCCCAATAACTATTCTGGAGCGGGTTGAGAATTTCCCTTTAAAGACCATAAACTTCGTCTTCCTTTGAGATATTTTAAAATCGCATGTCCCACATACACGGTCCAAGTGGTATATCGATTGCTGCAGAGCATCTTCGCTGTTCTGGATAGGCTGGAGTTTCACCTGGATAACAGCGAAAACAGAGTATTTATAAATGCGGTGGCAGGATGTAGGTTTATCCCTGGGTTGACTTCAACTTTCCACTGGCTGATAATATCATTCAAGTATATATTAAACAATGTGGGTGAAAGACTGCACCCTGGCCTGGCGCCTCTGTTAAACGTCACTGGGTCAGTCTTCCATCTTTCGGTACGTATCACAATTGCCGCGCCGTCATATAAGTTGTTGATCACTCTAAACAAATTAGCCTATTCTCTCTACGATTTTCCATAACATAGATTTTCTGTTATGGAAGTAGACGATTTGCATATTGAAAATTTATTTCTTTGTTTGAGGAAGGTATATTTCATTACACCATAGTTGCAAATTAGTCTCTTTTACTTTTTATAGTTAACAGCGTTTGCATCAATCGCTGCATAACGATTATCCATAAATTCATTACATTCCAAATGGGTTTAAGAATAGCGCCTGTTGTTTATAAATTAAAAAACCACGTATTATCATGCCTATAAGTTTCCATTAAGTAATAAATTTTACGTAGCCTATATGAAATTTTCATCAACTTACTTCGCGCAGAAGATCCGCCTATAGCAGCGGTTCCCAAAGTGGGGTCCGCAGTCACTTTTAAGATAAATTACAATATACCGTCATTTACTCCGATCCATATGCTCTAAAATCAAAAGTTTAGAATCTTAAAATAATTTGTAGAAGATTTCAGTATTTTTGTTTTGGGATTCAAACTAAATTGAACTAATTGCAATTGTAAAAGTAATTTCAAACTAATGGCTTTAATCGTGTCTTTAAATCATGTGTAGCAGATCTGTTTGTCAGCCGAACTGACTGGACCTCTCTCTTACACTACAAAAAGAAGATTCATTAGCAGAACTTTCAACTTACAGTTCATTAAAATTACAGTTTTCTCAATTGCAGCTAGCTTACTTCTGGTTATATGTAATGACTGACCATTCTGAACTCGCAAAAAAAGGTTTGAAACGTTTAATTATGTTTCCCTCTATTTATTTGTGTGAAACCGTATTCTCCCTGCTCACGTACTTGAAGTCAGAGTTAAGAAATAAACTTGATGTCGAGAGTGACTTAATATTGAAATTATAAGACATTAAACCTAATATTGCAGAACTAATTGTTCAAAAGCAACTTAATTGTTCACATTAAATTATGTTTGATATAATTAATATTATAAGTTTGCAAGTAAAGAGAATTTTGATTTTGATACAATTTTAACTAAAATATTTTGTATCATATTTACTGTTTGTTTTATTTCAGACGTCAGAGGGGATCCGTGAATTTTTAAGTTATTTGGGGGTTCCGCAGACTGAAAAGTTTGGGAACCACTGGCCCATTGTAAACTAAGTAACGTACTTTCTACAAGAATATTTTCCCTTGGGATTAAACAGTGGTACAGATTAAAGCTAGTATTAGAGCTTTTCAGCCATAGTTACACCTCTGCCAGCGACGCAGATATAAAACGTTCAGTACTCTGCACCTCGACCTGCCGCAGTGTTCACGTTAAACTGCCCCATTGATCGATGAGCCACTGCGGTAGAAAGCAGTAGCGTGTTGAATATGTAATCGTGCGTACGTGTGAGTTGGTTTGATTACAAAATGCCCTCCCACTGCACTCAACATCACTACATCACTATTGTTCGCAGCACTGCCGATGTAATCCCTCCACCCTTTCTGTAATGGGGTTGTACACTGTGACACCCTTGTTGATTATCAGCTTCGTAACAGACATAATTATAAATTTCGTATACATAACAATGAATTATCACGTACCGAGTTCAAAAATTAAAAACTGTTAACATAAAGTATTCATTATTTCTTTGTGGATGTTTACTGCTGAGCGAATATTTTCCCTGTAATTACACGAAATTCTTTCCGGATAAAATCTTGGGGAGTCCACTGTACCATAGGGACACAAAAATTCTCTTGAGTGAGGATGTAGCCACTGTAACCGGAACATCTACCTCCTTTATCTCGTAACCATTAATCTTACAAATATACATATTATAAATATAAATATACAAATAAACATCATCATTTACAAACCTCTGATGATGCGGACGTGTTTCAGGGAAATCTGGATATCATAATAAAATATACATGTTGTAACATGACATAATCAGTGCCCTGCCCTAATTAACAAAAATAGTCATTTTTCAATAGAGGTCAGAATATGTCACCTCACAGAGTCCACCAATTAAATAAAAAGCCTTTTTCTATGTCAGACAATGTAGAAACAAATGAAAGGTACAATACACAAGTATTGTCAGTAAATATCTTGTAATTTATAATTAATAAATGTAAGAAAAAACTGTGCTAGTATAAGAGAGTGGGGAGCAAGGTAGTTAGTTATTTGGACAGAAAAGACTGAAAAAATAACAATCCCTTCAATTACCCCAAGTGTAAACAAATAAACTAAATAAACCAAAACTAGTGTGACACAAACTGTGTAAAAAATGTAATAAGTGTCCGTGCAGTGGGGACAAGATAAACTTATATTATTTTTTGTTGTCATTAGGATTAAAAATGAACTAAAATAAAATTGTATCATTTTTTGGAAGTGTTGTGTAAAGCCTAGACAGTATATTGGTGTTTATGTTTAAATATCAAGGCTTATAGATAAATGTTGTAAATTTGATTAGGCCTACAGGCTAGATAAACACTTAAGTTAAAAACAAACAATTCTAGAAATAATCAGTTAATAGTGATTCATAGAAATGAAGAATGCTATCAAAGTTATATTAAATATTTTGTAATGATTTGTTAATGTTTGAAGTTAAACTTGGCCATGAAGGCAATACCTTAGGGTAAAATGTTAAAATATTTTGTTACAGTTATTTTTATGGTGCATCCAGGGTTCAAAATAGATAAATTAAATAACAATCTATGTAAATTAGAAAAAATGCTAAAGAAGTGAAGCTTAGGGCCTAGGCCAATAATGCAATGTAAAGAAAATAATGTCAGAAATGAGTAGATCAACCATTCAAAGTAAACAAAATAAAAAAGGATTAAATCCGTATGATAAAAACACTTGATGTAATAGTAATAGTATTTATTAGATTAATTTAGGGCATTACTATATGATATAATCATTGTAACAGAAAAATAGGTCCAAAATTCAGAACTTCTGTAAAGGTGAAAAGTTATCTATTATAATAACAAACTTATATCAAGTAGGTATCAAATTGCATGTCATATAGTAAGAAAAAACTTTATGTAACTTAAATTTAATGGGACTTAAAGTTT
Source organism: Magicicada septendecula (assembly GCA_034769895.1). Taxonomy (NCBI): domain Eukaryota; kingdom Metazoa; phylum Arthropoda; class Insecta; order Hemiptera; family Cicadidae; genus Magicicada; species Magicicada septendecula. The sequence continues at coordinate 804,489,163 of CM068368.1, read as the reverse complement.
AAAAGGGAGTATTTTTTTTATACAAGTGTAAGAATATATGATCTTAGTGTCACCAGTTAGGTGACCTGCAGTTCACCTTTTTTTAACCAATCGGAGGCCAGAGATTCTTGGTTAGACCGTTGATGAAGGAAGAAAAATTATTATTCCATTATTAACTATCAGAGAGTGTAGATGAGCTATAGAATACCAAGAAAAAATTCAGAAATGGAATCAACATATTGAGTGGTAAAACTAATTGACCGATGTCTAAAAAATGAGAAAGTAAAACTATAAAAGAAGAAGATAAATTAAATACTTAAACTAAACGATGAAAATTAAAATAAGAAGAAAATACGATCAACCAAATTGAACGTAAAAATCTGAATACCTACATTGGGTGAGATTTGTCCAATGCATATAAACTAGTCACGACCACTACACAACAGATAGTTAAACTCAACAGGCACTATTAAACCAAACACAAGTGCTAACTAAAGAAATAACTAAATATAATTCAGTGAAAACACTACAACATTTATTTATTTTAAAAAAGGTGTGAACAAAACATTAATTCGTGGCGTCCCGGTAAAGTATACGGTCGGCCATTTTGATTTTTTCAACTGCCTTGAGTAGTGAGACAAATTATTCGCTGTTGTCCGGCAAACAAACTGTTCACGTATTAGTTAGTAAGATTTAATTTGTAGTTTATTGTAATGTATAGTACCTTTTCTTTGCATTTCTGGCTTTTTTAACAGCTTCAAAGAATCCAAACCCTGAGATGTACTAAAAAGTAAAGATATTTACAATTTTAAGAATTATATAAAGAAATTTTAGAATCGAAACGAGGACAAGAGTCGATACGACTCAAACATAGTTCGACATAAACGTCGATATATTGAATCAAACAGTTAGAACGAATAATAAAAATAAACACCTTTTACTGGGAAATTAATTCGTCTTGTTATTTGTAGAATAATCTTAATTTTCAGGAAATTTATAGCTAGCAGTGAGCAGTGTGGATATACGGACTACACGAATTGCACACACTGCAAAGAGAGACATAACCTACAACGAAACCGGCTGCGTCGGAGTCGACGGTCAACGTAAACAAAAAATTACCGAAAATATTTCAAGAGAGGGACCCCGTCTCTCTCTCTCTCTCTCTCTCTCTCTCTCTCTCTCTCTCTCTCTCTCTCTCTCTCTCTCTCTCTCTCTCTCTCTCGCTCTCTCTCTTTCTCTCGACTGTGAAAACCGTAGTAAAGACAACCACCGCTAATTCTCAAATCACTTTACATTCAAATAACAACCGAAGATTGATAAAAATAAAAACTTAATAAACACAATCAACTCGAGACTACAGATTACTACTAAATCTACGTCCCATACGGACGAATATTACATAAATGGCTTCCAAACGTGGGGCATTATTATAAACGGAAAAACTCAATTCGCCGTTCATCAATACGACGTAACATTACAATGTATATGTGAGCGTGTGCGCTCGAGCGTTATTTTTTTTTGTCATTGGGGCTCTACATTGCTCGTAGAATTGTAGTCACTGTGTTTCCCTTTCTCTTCAAAGTTCCTGTAACTCTTAACGCCGTCTACCATATTTCTTCACTCTTTCCTAGCCATAAGGGCGGCTAGGAAGAGCGCCACTGTTACAATCCCGCCACAGTCGCTCTTCGAAAAGCCAGACGTCACCAGAAGGGTACAGAACATCTCATCTGCATGTTGCTGTTCAAGCGTCGCGCAAGACTCCAAGACTGACCTTCGGTTCCAGAGCTCAGCCGTGATGGGTGTGCAAGAAGCTAGGGAAGCCTACATGGCGGGTCTCTTCGAAGGCACCAACTTGTGCACCATGCCAAAAGAGTCACCATAATGCCTAAACACATCCAACTGACTAAACGTATCTGCGGTCAACGCGTTTAAGCCACCAGTTACACTTCCCCCACCAAAGTAAGTCATCCTCTCTCTTCACGCTATCACTCCCCATGCTCAAATCTCTTCAATGACCTAATGACAATAATCAAAGGTAATAATCCTTTCATCTTGTTACCTTCGGTCTTCTTCTTTGTCTTCTTCATTGTGATATCGTTTCCATTACATATTTTTTAACACTGACTTTCCTTTCAAACTCACTGTGTAATTCTCTGCACATTAAGTGCCTTTACGATGTCCTTTTAATTATATCTCTTCCTTACCTCCTACTTATCAGTCTTCTGAACTTATTTTTTTTTTATATACATTTGAATTTATTACCTTCTGCATAATATGCTCACGTTCCCTTCACTCCTCTAAAAAGTCGAATAACGGTTACCATGTATGCATATGTACTTATGGACTTATCACTGCCTTATACAAACATTCTTTTTGCATGGATATACTTAACCTCTGACTTCTCAGCAGTTTTTTGCATATTAAGTAAGTTTCATAACTAGCTTTATATATACAAACCTTATATACTCTGCACAATTTCTACGTTTCTCACCAGTTCGTTGCTTACTAAAATGTGTCTAATTACAACTCTCTCTCTCTCTCTCTCTCTCTCTCTCTCTCTCTCTCTCTCTCTCTCTCTCTCTCTCTCTCTCTCTCTCTCTCTCTCTCTCTCTCTCTCTCTCTCCCTCTCTCTCTCTCTCTCTCTCTCTCTCTCTCTCATTCTCCTGATCAGTTATTTGATATGATTCATGCCATCATCCAGCTCTCCTATCCTATCAAGCAAATATTGCATGTGCTGCTAGAATGGATGTCCAAACGTTTGGTTTTCTGTATGCATTTAGAGGTTAAGGTATTCATTTTTTTAACTGTTTTATGTCTGGCCTAACATCTTTTTGCAATCTTTGCACTCTATTTTGTAGATTTCATTTATTGATCACAACTGTTTGTACCGTCAGTATTGTTTTAAAATCTACTTAGTATTTGGATATCGTTTTTGTTTTTCTGTATGCTATTTTAAAGAGTTCAGAAAATTTAATTATGGCGTTCTTTATGTAAGTGTTTGTAGCTCACAATTTGTGTTATTTGTATTGTTCTTTTACGCTTAGTTCTCAAATGTGATATTTTATTTAACTTTTTATTTTTTACATATTGGTACTTTTATTGTATTTCATGATGTAAATGTGATTTTTGACTGTTCATAATATTTTCTATTGTTAACAGTACCGATACACAACCATTAGTAAAATATACAGTATTTAAATATTCACATTATATATTTATATACAGCTATTAGTAACCTACTTCATATTAAAAAATTTTGAAAAAATGGGGCGCCTTAATAACATTATAAGAGATTACTGTAATGATGAAAATAATAAAAGTAAATAATAGTTTTGTAATTGTATAAACGACACGCGAATTTGAATATTATCCAGGCTTAGCGTTGTGCTTGGGGTTGATGCGCTCCAAAATCAGTCCTATTTTACACGAATGCTTTACATACATTTAAGATGGCTGTACATATTTGTAATCATCATGGTAGATTACGGAAATTTTTATCCCGTACTTTGTAATATCTTTTTGCCAGTCTACGTAATATTCATAACTATTTACAGACATCCACTTTCTACGTGTATCAATACTACAATGATTCGAAGGGCGAGATAAACGAACGGCTAGGGTACGGGCAAGTGTACCGTATGGGTAATGATAGATGGCCAAAGAAACTACTAGAATGGACCCCTCATGAAAAAGGGAAAAAGGGAGGCCGTGAGAGATTTGGATGGAGGACACAAGGAATGCAATATCACAGAGAAATCTGTAGGATGATGATTGGAAAGACTGTAAAGTTTGCAAGTTAAGAAGTGAAAAACAACTCTTGGATTTTTAAACGAAAAAGACTACAAAGACGAAGTAAACACGATAAAATATCTAGCAGAAACCAACGATCACAACAGAACAATAATCAATAAACTCCTACACAAAACTCAAAACAAACAACTAACAAAGACAGAAAACAACAAGTTCATAACACTAACATACATCAATAACCGGACTGAAAAAATAGCCCTAAATTTAAAAAAAACTGGATACAGAATCGCATACAAAATTACAAACAAAACAGAAGACACACTATCAAAAAACACAAACAAAGAAGAAAATAAATATGATTTACCTGTGTTTACAAACTAAACTGTTCAGACTGTAACAAATTCTGCATAAGCCAGACAGGACGTTGCTACAAACAGAGATACCTTGAACACACAAAGGCATTACACTCCACCACCGAATTCACCTTTGCAAACCACCTCATTGAAGCAAACCACACACACACAAACATAACCCGCAACATGGATATTCCATACGTACATACAAAAGGCCAAAATCTAGACCTCTTAAACAACTAGAAATATAAAAACACACAAAACCACATCCTGAATGAACAGACACAATTCAACTCACACTTATTATTCAAACATATCACACACACACACACACACACACACACACACACACACAACAGCGATCTTTCAAACGACGGTGCCGTCACGAAGAACAAGACGGACAACGCTCCTAGTGGCAGCCTCTGATGAAGTTTGTAATAAGCAAAAACTGGTTCAGGCTATAAGGTAAACATTTACATTTTTTCAACAAAAAACTGTCCGAGTCAGTAGTATTATACTTATGAAAAACAACTTTAAAAGTTGATCAAAAATCGCAGATTGTACCTACTGTATTACAGAACGCAGATTGTACCTACTGTATTACAGAACGCAGATTGTACCTACTGTATTACAGAACGCAGATTGTACCTACTGTATTACAGAACGCAGATTGTACCTACTGTATTACAGAACGCAGATTTTACCTACTGTATTACAGAACGCAGATTGTACCTACTGTATTACAGAACGCAGATTTTACCTACTGTATTACAGAACGCAGATTGTACCTACTGTATTACAGAACGCAGATTGTATCTACTGTATTACAGAACGCAGATTGTACCTACTGTATTACAGAACGCAGATTGTACCTACTGTATTACAGAACGCAGATTGTACCTACTGTATTACAGAACGCAGATTGTACCTACTGTATTACAGAACGCAGATTGTACCTACTGTATTACAGAACGCAGATTGTACCTACTGTACTACAGAACGCAGATTGTATCTACTGTATTACAGAACGCAGATTGTACCTACTGTATTACAGAACGCAGATTGTACCTACTGTATTACAGAACGCAGATTGTAACCTACTGTATTACAGAACGCAGATTGTATCTACTGTATTACAGAACGCAGATTGTACCTACTGTATTACAGAACGCAGATTGTATCTACTGTATTACAGAACGCAGATTGTACCTACTGTATTACAGAATGCAGATTGTATCTACTGTATTACAGAACGCAGATTGTACCCACGTTTCTGATGCAGAATCTGTGGCAAGATTGGACACCACTCTTATGAAGTATGATATTTAAATAGCAAAGATTCAAAGATTACATAAGTTTAAGGTTCTTTATTGTTACAATTTAAAACCCTATCAAACTTAAAAGTGGGATAAATATGGTAAGTTTACTTTTTTCAAGGAAAAGCATTTATTAGTATTTTCTCTTGAAACTAGCTGTCCCCCGTTGTACTTTATTGTAGTTACTTTTTACAAATTATAAGATTTCGTACATTAAGCCATCGTAAGTTAAAATCAATAAACACGATGTTTCGACCTCTGTAGAATGAGAGGTCGTCTTCAGGCGAACAATAAATTAATACAAAGATAAATCTATCACTAACAAATAGATATCGTCAAGACTCCAAACCTAAGTTGTATAAATATAGTGCTAAAATAATAAAGTGGTTGCAATTGTAAACAACGGGAGGAACCCTTCTTTGATGTAATGGTGAGTACTATTTTATTATTACTATTATTATTATTATTATTATTATTGTAGCACTATATTTGTATAACTAAGGTTTGGAGTCTTGACGATATCTATTTGTTATTGACAGATCTACCCTCGCATTAATTTATTGTTCGTCTGAAGACGACTTCTGAATCTATAGAGATCAAAACACCGTGTTCATTCATTTGATCCTGTAATTATTCGCCTACAGTGTTGTATTCATATTAATTTTATGTACAGACATTTTCGCAAATTCTAGTTTTTGATAGCAGTGTGTATTACTGTCAGAAAACGTTTTTAATGTTAATCACACGAAGATAATTCTGAATCGATTAATTCTGTTTTAAGTTGTACAATATAATTAATTAGTTATGTTATATAAGTTATATCATTTTAGAGTTTTTACATTAAAACGTCTCTTCATCTGTTTTATAAACTACTCTGATTTTACCCGAATTGACTATCTTCTTTTAAAAGTACGATTCTGTAAACATAAAGTTAATAGCTTATGTTTTCAATGCTTTGTAAATAGAATCGTTTCAGATCTCTTCCAGTTATACTTGTATACGTCAGTTTGCTTTCTGTAATTACCTACGTTACATATTTACCAGGCATTTTTTTTATTATCTCAGATTTTATGTATGAAGAACCGACCGTTTATTTTGAGAAAGAGGTTCTGATTAAGACAAATGTTTTGCAAGACCTTTGTTTTCGTAGTTGACACGCTCCATTCACGTTAAACTGTTGACACAAATCATTCTTTAACAAATCTTGATTTTTTTTATATTTTTTTAGATTAAAGTAGGCCTACTGTACACTACACAGAAACTATAGGAATGAAAAACGTGTTTCATGTTTTAGTAGTTTAAATAAACGGCCACAACTCGCAGCACCTAATAGGAACTCAAGACCGAAGTAGTTTTAACTTTCGGACATAGGGCGCAGCACGATCTCTGCCACAAGAGTCGAGAATTACTGTTACGCATTTATCTAATCCAATACCAGTGGAGTATAGAGATCAATCCCCTCGCTAGAGCTATAAAAAATCTGAGTAATTCCAAAATCACTTGTTGGAGGCCTATTTGTAAGTAAATTCCGTGTGTTTAATAAGGCTTAAAAATAATTGTAGAAGTAAAAGGAATTGCAGTACTGTACTTGTAAATTAATTAAATAAAGTCAGAGTTTTCTTAGTAATGACAATAAATTATCATCTGGCAAGTATCATACGTATTTGCAGACTCAAAAAAGCAATTACCCGCGCGACAGGAAACGAAGGCAGAAATTATTAAGTTACGTTTATCCGTTTCGTCCTGATACCCTTTTCCATTCCGGGTTGTCATGACACTTCTAGTCTAATTTCTCTTTGGTTTAAACCATCGTCTTTGTACTGATAAACTAGCAATTTATTAACTTTACTTCGTAAAAATGAGAAGAAATGATTGCTGAATTTTGCGCAAAAAATAACGTTCTCAGGAAATACAGGCTGCTTAGGACAACATCCTTAAAGTGCTGAGGGGAATATAACTGGATTTTTAAAAATATCTTCAGGAAGACTAATTTTAAAAGATTTATTCAGAACAAAAATTTATAATTAAAGTGATTCTTGTTATATGATCTTTATTCCTCTTATTTTGTATATTGACTAATCAATATAGAATATTTGTAAACCAGCGTTTTACCTTTTTTATCATTGGTGTACTCAGAAACTTTGAGGTGCAAATAATTTTAAAAATTACATTCCTTAATTTCCCATTTGTCCTGAGGAAAACAGGAGCTTAACCTTCAAGCTATATACACCCCTCTCCCAGAAGCAGTCTCACCCCCCGCACAGTACAGCTATAGAAATTTGAATTTAATCCACTCTGGCACATCTTAAAGTAATCTAACGTCCACCAGCGATCCTTTAAAATATACTGTGAAGTACAATTTTTCTTAACACGTACACATTAAAATATGTTTTTTATTATTAATATATTAATAACATTACCAAATATTTTATATATAATAATAATAATAATAATAATAATAATAATAATAATAATATATGGTGTTATTATTATTTTATTATTATAATTTTTTATTATTATATTATTATTTACATAATAATAATTAATGATATTTTATTATTATTGTTATTGTTATTATTATTATTATTATTATTATTATTATTATTATTATTGTAATTATCGTCATCATCATCATCATCATCATCATCATCATCATCATCATCATCATCATCATCATCATCATCACCATCATATGAATGCCTGAATTGGAGGTGGGTTTTTTACTGGTGAGAGTCCCACACAGCAGGGGAAGCATGGTCTCCTCTGACGGTGCATAAAGCATTTTCCCTCTCTATAAAAAAAAAAATAAGTACTTACCTCTCAAATAAGTACTTACCTCGAGGAAGACTTCTTGTTCATATACATCAATTTGTTTATTTATTTTATATAGGTAACACCAGTTAAAATTAAAAATATTTTTCTTACTTTTACAGTGATCGGTTCGAACACTATCGTACCCTATTTTTTAAATATATCGTATCACATTCATTGTAATTAAATAAATAATAAAATAAGTGACAACTCAAGCGACATGCGGACATAAGATCAAACCAGTAGCCACACCGGTTATGACTCGCAAATTAACGTTACTGCTAATATGGTTACGCGACGTAACCTTGGACGGACGGCAGTCTTGTTCTTGGCGCAACACGGGTTTTTGTATCTTAGACATGACTCGTCTAAAATACGTGTTGTTGGTATTCTACGTGCACATCTGTGTGTATTGCATTTGTGAAGACAGGATTCTCTTCGACGTCGATAGTACTGAAGAAGGAAAGTCACGCTTCGACGAAAGTAAGTTTGTTTTAGTACACTTCTGAGGTTATTGCAGTTATCATATGACACTCTAAAGTTAGCAGCGGCAAAATACAAGCACTTACTTAATGTTAATTTGGATTTTAGTAATCAATAGGCCCTATTTGTATTATTATATTAGTTAAGCGATAGTTATCAAACGTATAAAATAAATTAGATGAATACAAAAGGCAATTTATTTTTAGTGAAATAAGCATAAAAATCATAAAGAGAAACTTTTGTTTTAATTAACTCAGTATATACGCTATTATTTGACTCCCTCTCTCTGATATTATTTTATTAACGTTGCGACAATTTTACTTGCATAATTTATTGCATGGGGTATTTACTGGGGGGACCGGACGCCTCCAGAGATTTGAGAAAGCTGTTAAATTTTGTCAATCTCTTAATTTTTATGCTGTTTTATTAGTTTTTCAGCTGTGTACGTTAGTACTAAATTTTTTTAAAATACATGTAGAGGTTTATTACACAGCATTAGTGTATACGTTTTAAATATGAAATATAGGAAAACCAATTCAGTCAATAAGTATATGTGTCAGTAACGCGTATTTTTATTGTGTTATTTACCACTGACTTTAAAGGGAGTGATTTAAGCCTCTATAAAGATAGTAATGTTGATTAGTCGTAACTTTTTTTCCTTTGAATGAAGCTGACCCAACCCCGGACCCCGCCCAAGGCCAAATTCTAGATATACCACTGCTTTATTGTACATTATTACATAATAATGTTCAAAATCAAATTTTTCTATAAATTGATTACTTACAGCTTACACGTAGATCATGCTTTGGCATGAATAACTTTCGCTCTCTGCAGCGGAGTTTCTGTGATTCCGTTTTCGCGAAGACTCCCCCCGGCTGATTTCTTGCTTTATTTTCTTAACTATATGTTCATTGCTGTTATAATGAAACAAATTACTCATATTTCTGGATCAATAAACAGGTTAAACTTTGCAACCAGTTGAGTTAATATTCGGTTGCAGCAAATTATTAATATTATATTAAATCCTTAAATTCGTAGTGACCGTCAATCAATGATTTTTTCCGGTGAAGGGTTTGTGAGGATCGGTCAAAAATATAACACAAATTTTAACTTGTTTGTGTCGACGTTTCAACAATGTTTATTGTCATCATCAGGACAATTGTTGCTAACGCCAAACACAGAACTGTTACTGATCCTCACGAACACTTCATCACAAAAAATTATTATATTAGTTATAAATTTGTATCACTACGGGTTCCGTCGTAATTCATACTTCAATAATTACATAATGTCGATTATTAATAATTTATATCGTCTTCAGTTGTGCTAATATATCAGAACAGATTAATATGTCAAGCTTGCGAACTGTCATTTACTATCATTTAAATCCTTTGCTTTATTACTCTAAACTTTTTAAACATGGTTTAAGAAATTATTCTAAAGAGATTATGCAGCATATAAAGTAAAAGGCAAAATTGCAACGAAAACAATAACATTGAAAGAAAGCGGACACTTTTCTTTCATAGTGCCATGTGTAGGGCCTTCGATTTTCTTTGAATCGTGTGAGGGTTTGTATTTGTGTGAGTTGAGTTGTAGGGGATACGTGCTACTTGGTTTGGCCAACGTAAAATGATTTTATTTCATAAAATGTCTTGTTTCGTTACGTTAAGGGCAGTCAGTAGGCCCTTTGCTGGAAATATTAAATTGCCCACATTTAAGGTACATTTTTCTCTGAAACCTGCTGAGGTAGAGTCTTGAACTCTACGTGGGTATTTTATGTGTAGGTTTTAAGTCTACTGCTTCAGTAACATTTATTTCTCCATCACCAAAACTGTGCAATTTAGTTCTACAATTCTGCTTTAGCAGGTAGACAATGATGAATTGCATCAGACCTGAAATTTGCAATATCCTATGTAGCATAGTTTCTGAGATATGTGTACCTGTTGTTGATTTTACAAAAAACGACCTGTACGAAATTTTCCAGAATTTGGATAGGTAACCCTGTACGAAAGGCTGTAACCCTCTTTTCATTTTGTGTGGGAGTTATATGAAATTTTTTTTTTTGAAAAAAGGTAACTTGATATTTATGACTAGGCTGAAGGCCTAGAAGGAAGCATAAAGTGTGCTGGGTCCAATGAGCCGGGACTTGCAATTAATAGTCTCTAGTTACAAGTAAGATAACAACCTTTTATTATTTCATATATCATCAACATATAAATATTATCCATCATTTCAATACGACAACCTTATGGGACAGTAACACATAATTTAACATACATACATATAAATCACTCATACAATTATGAGTTCACAAGCCTAGTGAATAGCCTGTGTATCTTTATCACAACACAATTTATAAATTTCAAATGCCCGTAAACACCCTAGATAATTTTATCAAAATACAATTTATAATTTTAAAGTCCCTGTAACAGCCTGTATAGATTAATCAAAAAAACAATAAGCATCAAAATTACTGAAAAGGCGATTGGCCATCATAATAAAAGAACACAAATTATGAGTGTAAAACCCTTGGGAACAGCCTGTATAATTTTATAAAAATATCGGTATGGAGAACCATACATGACTTCCATATTCTAAGATTTATATTTAAAATCATTTTCAGCCAAACAGCCAGGGAAGGAATTTTAACAAAAAAATACTTCTTTGTTCCCAATAACGTAGTACACATATAAAAAAAAATTATCCCCTCCCCCTTCAACTATAATTTTGATTTATAGAAAATTACCCCCAGCCCGTTCAACTAGCCTCTTCATTTATAGATATTTCATCTATGTTTCTACAGTGGATTATTAAGATCTTATCAGGATACTTTATCAAAATTAAGTACTTTACTCATGTTACAACAAAAAATGTTTCAGGTAAACTGCCCTTTCCCCGTAACCGATCTTCACCAAAATCAACAGACATTGAGTTCTCTATAGCTCAGGCACATATGTAAAAAAGTATTTGATTCTGTTTGAATTTACGGCAGTTATGGTTCGTCATATAAAAAATTACCCATGTTAAAACATGAAACATGAGATTTATAAAACATATCTAAGATTTATATTTAAAATCATTTTTGAAATAAAATATTTTCATAGAACCTACTAACGCTGGGGAAATCTGAGGAGCCTATCAGAGTTGGGCCTACCTGTCACTCTGCTGAATTTGGTGGAAAGCCCTGTCACTGTCGTCAAAGTATCAGCCTTGACAGGGTCCTCTTTTTCTGCAAAATGGGAGAGGCTTGAGATGGAGTGAGTGACATGGTCCCCATCTCAATGAAGAACCCATTGTTTTATAAAAATATATTTAAATTTTTAAAACTGAAAATTCTTTTCTTGTTGTAAATATTTATATTTTATAATCAAAATGACTTTATTTTTGTTACCTGGCAACAAAATTATTTTATTTTCAACAATTACCATTGTTTCAAAAAGTTTAAATAAATTTTCAAGTACTTTACTCTTGTTAAAACGTAAAAGGTTGCAGGTAAACTACCCCTTCCCCTTAACCGATCTTCACCAAAATCTAAAGGCCTTGAGTCCTCTACAATTCACTGAAGTATGCAAAAAATTATTTGATTCTGTTTGAATATGCGGCAGTTACCATTCGTCATAGAAAATACGCTTGATAAAAAAACGTTGCTGGTAAACTACCCCTTCCCCTTAACCGATCTTCACTAAAAACAATAGGTCTTGAGTACTCTACAAATCACGGCTGTATGCAAAAAATTATTTGATTCTGTTTGAATTTGCGGCTGTTATCGTTTGCCATAGGAAATACACTTGATAAAAAAACGCTGCAGGTAAACTACCCCTTTCCCTTAACCGATCTTCACCAAAAACAATAGGTCTTGAGAACTCTGCAATTTAGGCTGTATACAAATAATCTTTTGATTCTGTTTGAATTTGCGGCTGTTATCGTTTGCCATAGAAAATACCCTTGTTAAAACATAAAACGTTGCAGGTAAACTACCCCTTTCCCTTAACCGATCTTCACCAAAAACCATAGGTCTTGAGACCTCTACAATTCAGAGTTGCATGCGAAATATTATTTGATTCTGTTTGAATTTGCGGCTGTTATCGTTTGCCAAAAAAAAATAATTTCCCTTGATAAAAAAAAACCGTTGCTGGTAAACTACCCCTTTCCCTCAACCGATCTTCACCAAAAACAATAGGTCGTGAGTACTCTACAAATCAGGGGTGTATGGAAAAAATTATTTGAGTCTGTTTGAATTTGCGGCAGTTATCGTTTGCCATAGAAAAAAAATCTACACACAGACAGACACACAGACAGACAGACAGACAGACAGATAGACAGACACACACACACAGACACTTTTCGGAAAACGACTTTTTTCATGTTTTGAGTGTAGTAGAATCAGAATCTGCAATAATCTCGAACACGATTTTTTTTGCCATCACTATACTTCCATTCCTTAAGGAATATGGAAGTAAAAAAAATTCAATATATGTATTTAAATGCCTGTAACCAGCCGGTATAGTCTTGTCAAAAATATAATATATATAAATTTAAAAACCTTGGAAACAGCCTGTATAATTTTTTGAAAAGTACAATTTATAAATTTAAAATAATCTGGATTATTGCCATAATAACAAGGAAATACAAATTACAAAATTAAAATTGCCTGTAAACATCCTGTATGGTTTTATGAAAAGTACAATTTATACCGTTAAGAAATAATCTGGATTGGCCATTATAACCATAAAATACAAATTACAAAATTTAAATTGTCTGTAAACAGCCTGTATGGTTTCATGAAAAGTACAATTTATAAATTCAAAGAAAATAATATGGATTGGCCCGGCCGCTGACATGTTCCACACTGCATCCGAAAAAGCAATCAACCATTACAAAATTTAGAAAAACCCCCAAAGCCGGACAGGGTAGTAAAAAGCTGGACAAGAGCCAGCCCCGACATAAGGTAACATGTCTGGGAGCTTGCACAGATCTGCACAAACAGGTGACTACCCATGGTTTTAATGTGCAACCTGGCCTAATGCAGAATGAAGAAACTCCCAACCCTTTTATGAAATGAATAAAATAATTAATGAGCAGAAAGACCCGAGATTATAATAGATGCCAGACCAGCCGGTCCAGATCAGCATGTGACAAACTGCACCCACCTACATAACTAAAATACCAGTTCCCCCACAAACTTCCACAAACCCCATTCAGTATCAAGGTAAAAAAAATGTATAGCATAAAAATTAATGAGCGCTGGACACATGCCGGCGAACGGGCCTACAATTGATCTCGAGACTAATTACATTATCAACGCAAGGTTCCAGAAAGTTTGCATACAAATTATGTCCAGCCGAGCACGCGCACAATTAAAATGATTTTATGCAGTCGTGAGTCAATGAAGTATAACTTGAGGTTTTGTGGATTGTTAAACGCACGATACATGGTGTTTTCTATAGAGGCCAAATTTAAGTAAGTACTGGATTAATATCACTTCGTTTTGTCCAGATGCTTCCCAGGTGATCTGTGCTTTGTTGGGTAGTCAGACGGTCTTGCTGAGGGAGTGTTTACAGTGGCATGCTTCTGGTTCTTCCTTCTCCGGCAGGTGAGCAACGAGAGTCTGTGAGTGTTCAGGACATGATGGAAGATGGGAAATTCCACTATGCTAGGATCAGGTCTCCGTCTGTCTCGGGAACCCGGAGGTCTGTAAGCGCCTACCTAGTCATGATAGGATAGAAATTACACGACATAACCCAAAACTCAGTTTGACGGAGGAAGGCTGTTCACGCTCTGTAAGAAAACTGCCGACTGACCAAACTTGCAGTCCGCAGATGCTTTGCGTCGGGAAACACAATTACCCGCTTTCGCTAACAGATCGCGCAGGCATGCAGTAAGGCAAAACACGGTAACGTAGACCGTCGCTAAATAATAACTTCGCCAATCCCAATTATTAATAAATATGTTTTTGTACGGTGGCCCGGTTTCTTTGAGAAACCGCGGCACAAGGCTACATTGCAGTCATTGCAATTCTAACAATTATATTTTTTTGCAAACATGCAAATAAAAACAGTGTATTATTTACGACTTGTAAAGTTATCTTCAAATTTTTGGCTGCCAGAGACCAAGTAGTGAGAGCAATGAATTCAAATTAACAAACCTTCCTCTAAAGACGTCATACCGGAGGTTCAAAAATTTGAAATGAAATGGGCACCCCAAAGTTAACCGTACCCAACAGTAGAAAACGTTTTCATTTCATCGTATATTTTATCATTCAATATATTTTATATGTATAAGTCTTAGCGACAGACTTTAGTGATACCCGATTATTGTTTCCCGTAATTTTAAGGTTTATATTTATGCCTAAAAATAAGATAATAAATAATATACATGTTGTGTTGTTGAAAGCAGACTCGGAATGTACGATCAATGCGACGCACAATGGAACCTGTCAGTACATGAGAAACTGTTCCGCAGCTGTAGTAGGATTGCGCGATGGTATACGTCCGGTGATGTGCAGCTTTGAAGGAACTGAACCAATCGTCTGCTGCGAGTCCAAAATCGGCTCCAAAATCGAATTGAAAGAATCGTTAGTCAAGGAGACAGGAATAAGCCGTAGAAGTACGTATTGATTTACATAATTAGTGACTTCTTTATTACACCTACTAGTATAAAGTAACTTTTTTTTAAATAACACATTAGTATGCTTTTTATGGTAAAATTGAAACAATATTAGTAGTTGTCTTCTTCTGATAGTTCCTATCCGTTTCGGATGTTGGATATCATACTGGCTGTTTTAACTTTCAAACTTTCTGCACTGCTGTATGGAATAAGTCAGTTGTATTCATGCAATACCAGGTCCTTAAATTTCTCAGCCATGATATTCTCGGTCGCCCAACTCCTCTCATGCCAAGTACTTTTCCCTGTAGTATGGACTGCAATAAGTAAAATTTCTGTTCGTTTCTCATAAGATGTCCCAGAAGCTTTCTTATCTTCACTGTGTTATTAACTTCACTATCGTTCTTCATCTTTCTAAGAACTTCAACATAAGTTATATGCGCTGTCAATGAAATTCTCAGTATTCTACGGTAGAGCCACATTTCGAAAGATTCCAATTTCTTTGTTGTGGCTTCAGTCAAAGTCCAAGGTTCTACACCGTAGAAGAGGATAGAGAATACTTAGCAGCGTAGAAGTCTCATCTTTGTGTTTATTGTTAAATAGTGACTTTTGAATAAACTACTCATTCTATTGTACACGGTTCTTGCCTTTTCAATTCTGTTCTTTATTTATTTTTGAGTGATCCCATTGTTCATTGACTATAGTACCAAGATATTTAAATTGGCTTACACGTTCAAATGGCCTTTGGTTTATTTTAAGGGTGCAGTTTGTGAACTTCTTCTTAGATCTTTCACCGTACAGAGAGATTCCCACATCATATTCATCTAAAGCTTCTCTAAAAATACCTTTCTGAGTAGATGTTGAATAAAGGCGGAGGTAGTATACATCCTTGCCCTACTCCACGCAGAATCTCTACCTCTTCAGTTTTCTCTTTATCTACTCTAACCACTGCAGATTGGTTCCAAAACAGTGTAGCTATTATCCTTAGGTCTTTTCCATCTAACCCAATACTTTTCAGGATATCCATTATTTTCTGATGTTGGACTCGGTCAAACGCCTTCTGGTAATCGATGAAACATGCAAAAACTTAGTACTTGTGACTGAAATTCATTGCACATAAAACGAACAGTAAAATAGTTATTAATTCTCTAAATATTATCTTGTTTGTTAAAATTTAGTACTACAAACTTTTACCGTATATTATCAAAAATAATGTACACGAATACCTATGAATTCAATAAAATGCGAGGAAAAGTAGTTGTAAAAAACAAATACAGTAGAAACGATGGTACTTTAATTTAATAGTGACGGTTCATTAATAAATTTTAACGATGGAAGGTTCAGCGAGGATCGATCAAAAAGTATGACACAAATTTTAAATTATTTGTGTCGACGTTTCGACAATGTTTACTGTCGTCTTCAGGACCTGTGTACGGATACAAGAGAAAATATCGTTTTACTTAAATATGTAAGGAATGCAATTATTTCCATGATGTTAAACAAACTGTCTCAACTCCCTAAAACACACACACACAACACATTCACTCATTTAATTGATATTGTCTCTTATATCCGTACACAGGTCGAGATGATGTCAATAAACATTGTCGAAACATCGACAAAAATAAATTAAAATTTGTGTTATTCTTTTTGACTGATCCTCGTAAAACATTCTACCCTTACAAAATGATGATACTAGTAAACCACAAAGTATTCACGTTTTCACGTATTCTAAAGTCACAAATGATAAGCCTAAATTGGCGACGTCGTGTAAAAGTATGTACCTATAAGTGTGCATATGAGCGAGAAGTGTAATATCTCTTGTCTGGAACAGTTTTTGAAACTTAATTAAGAAAGTTGTGTTAGTGGGTAAAATCACAAACAGAATTAACACAGTTGCACACCACTATAGAAAAATTATTCCGATTATCGCTTTCAAGCTTCACAGTTCATCGTCAGATCGGAACTACCCTGTGATTTCCGATCTGACGATGAGCTGTGAAGCTTGAAAGCGCTAATCGGAATAATTTTTCTATAGTGGTGTGTAACAGTGTTAATTCAGTTTTTGAAACGTAATGTACGCAAAAGGCAGAAACAAAAATCTCTTTTATTAACCTTTTATTAACACTGAGAAGTAAAGACCACACGGTAAACAAATCAATGTTTGTAATCGTTCCTGTCAGTTAAGTTTCAGTAGACGAACGTCTGTTCGGCAGAGCCGGACACATGTAATTTGACGTAACTACTTAAGAAGATTAAACAAACAACTGCAGTATAGTTAATATTGACAAAACCTTAATATTTATTTGAGGTACATTAATATTTATGACAAAGATTCAGTATATTGGAGAACTTTAATCATATGTTTATCTAAGCTGTTAAGTTTTTGATATCATTACGAAAACATCGTTTTTAAAGAATGAAAAATACTAAAACAGACAGAAATAGCCCCAGTAACGGTAGCCAATACCAAACTATAGATTAAAAAGTCTTTGTTTATTATCCGCTTCTATCGCTGAGTTCTTTTCCTCGGCAAAATATTCCTCCAATCATGTAGAAAAATTATGTCTCCTAGTCTCGCCTACTTATACTGACTATATAGGTTACTAACTCTGTATGTATATCTAATGTAGGACCGCCAAATCAACATGAATGTGTTACGGGTATAGGAGCTTATTTTAAAAGTCACTTAGGATTGAAAATTACGACAAATCTAACCGTTTTATGCACTCGATTAATAGAATATATATTCTTCCATTCTTCCAGTTATATCTTAATCATGTCGAGGACCGTGACGGTTCGGGCGGATTGACGGTCGACTTTTTGGCGGATTGACGGTACAATCGGGGGCCAATTAATCGTAAATGTACTGTATTTATTAAGTAGATAGTTAATTTATACATAATATGGTAGGTTCATCATCATCAACAACATCACTTCATGGATAGGACTCCTCCTGTACCGGCCTCATGTCTCCCGCAAACTTGTGACTGGACTGCCTACAGATCTTCTTCTAAACAGCTCATACTCATAAGCCATCTTCGGAAAGCGGGTATTGTCCATTCTTTATAGATGTTGTTTCCAGCAGTTTCTATAATATTGAACGAGTTCATTTAGGGAAACTACAACAAGTTCTCGTCTAATATACTCGTTTCTTACATGATCGAGTCGCGTATATCCCTTTACTGACCTCATACAGCTTATTTTTGAAGCCTGTAATTGCCACAAGTCCTTCTTTATAGTCCAGGTCTCGCATCCATACAGCAGTGCTGGTACTGCCATCGTCTTATAGAATTTGATACAAGTCTCTTTCATGATTTCCTGTTCAACGTCCTTCTCAGTATTCCATATATAAGTAGTGTGTAAATAAGAATACTGAAACAGTGTACGGGGGTGGTGGTGGTGGTGATGACGTCACGGTCATGACCTACCTCAACAACCAGTGATGTCACAGGAACAACAATGGGGTCATTGTTTAGTAGGCGTCTACTGTTTCACTGTTGAAACAATGGTTTCATTGTTTTAGTGCCGCCTATTGTTTCAGTGTTGAAACAATGGTTTCATTGTTTTATTGCCGTATATTGTTTCAGTAGCGTCTATTGTTATAGTATCGTCTATTATTTAAGTGTCGCCCATTGATACAGTAGCGCCATTGTTTCATTGACAACACTGACGGTTGAGGTAGGTCATGACCTTGAGGTAACCACCACCACCCCCGTAAACTGTTTCAGTATTCTCACCATGTTCTACCGAGGGGGCGTGGCGGTGTGTGTGTGTGGGTGCGTGCGAATTTTTCGCAAAATATTTCCCACTCGTTGATTTCGCTTTCTCTCCAAAATATCGCGGGGGGTCTTGGTCTCGGTCATACCGCCGCTGGCCTAGGATTTTCTCCAAAACATCTCGGGGGGGGGGGGTCGATTTCGGTCATTTTGACCACGCTCTCATTCATTTCGGTCTCGATCTCGTTCACTACGGTCTCGGTCTCGTTCATTTCGGTTTCGATATCGGTCACTTCGGTCACGAAAAACTATAGGAAATGCATCGTTAGGAAGTGTACAACCCCATTATCGAATAGACACAAAATAATTTAAAACAAGCAAATTTTATGTAACATAAACTAACCAGGTAGCACCATTTAAGTCATTAACAAATAAATAAGCAACAAACACCAATTTAAGATCACAAAAACCTGCATTAACCTCTCCAAGAAAGTCAGCAAGAGAGAGATGATGCTCCGAGCAAGGTCAACAAAATACTGACCTAGGCAACGCCGTAACATTTGTATAAATACTGGTAGCCAGGGGAGGAAACGTACGAAGAGTGGGAAAAAAATAACATGCATATAAAAAAAAACTGTAAGAAGGACATTGCCGGAATCGAGCAATTTGGTAGAGGAATCGAAAATCCTGTTTCTGTACACGCGCGCATGCACACACAAAATATACCCGTCAAAAGTTAGTTAAACGCATTATCAGCTGTTTATAATTAAAAACATAAAAACGTAATAAATAACGTTACACATGATAAAAGTAATATATGCGTGTGAAAAGTTAGTAAAACGCATTTAAACAAACCAGATAGCACCATTTAAGTCATTGACAAATAACTAAGCAACAAACAGCAATTTGAGATCACAAAAACGTGCACTAACCAAGTCAGCGAGAGAGAGAAGGTGCTCCGAGCGAGGTCACCAAAAGACTGGCCTCGGCAATGCCGTAACATTCGTATAAATGCTGGGTACCCGGGGGAGGTATCGTACGAAGATTGGGGAGGAAAATAACGTGCATACAAAAAAAAACTGTAAGAAGGACATTGTCGGGAATCGAACAAGTGGGTACAGGAATCGAAAATCCTGTTTCTGTACACGCGCGCATGCGAACACAAAATTTACCCGTCAAAAGTTAGTAAAACGCATTACCAAGTGTTTATAATTAGAAACATAAAAACGTAATAAATAACGTCACCCATGATAAAAGTAATATATAACAGTGTAAAGTTAGTAAAACGTATTACCAACTATTATAAGTAAAAACATAAAAACGTAATAAATAATGTTACACATGATAAAAGTAATATGTACAAAAATCTGTAAATAACAGCGTTTTTTAGATGGATGGTTGATATAAAAGCATTTGCGGATATAATTTTTACACCATGTGAATCGACTTTAATAAAAAAATTTGTCATTGCAACCACACGTACAATTATTCTATATTCAAGCTTTTCTATTAAGACGTAAGTGTTGCCTACTTACCGCGAAATAAATTTGATAAATACTTTGGATAAATACTTTGCATAAGATAAAAAAAATTCTGCATAGGTTACATAAAAGCGCGGCCACTCACCCCATCCCAATGGCACGAGCTGGCAAAACAAAACGTTAAGGGTGAGCGAAGCCGTGCGCGCGCGCTTGTGTGTGTGTGTCTGTGTGTGTGTAGACGACCCCTGCTGAATACCAACACAACGTTCACACGCTCTCCTAACCAACCCCTCTGTCATAGAACATCTAGTTTAACCCTGGGAGAAAACATCGTCATTAGGTAACACCAATTACTGAAGCTAATTAAACAAGTCTTACGGATAAAACCGCGTGATACCGATTCCAGCACTTTTTCGACGCACTCCCTGTACTAATCGTTCTCGTCTTCCACGTCTGCTGCCGTTGCAGGTAAAACGAGTTGCGTGCGCCAACGAATCACTCCCGTCTGCTCCAGTTCGTGATCGGATACGAGTTTTTTTTAATACGACGCGTACGGCCAAGTACCACTTGAAAATGTGCCCCATATCGCGTGATTCCGCGCGAACGCCTTCCGGAATAACGTCCGCCATACTCTCCAACAATACTGTAATGGTACAAATGGAATAAAAGCCACTCTGAATAAATTTATCTACAAAAGTTGAACTTACAATCATGAATAGAGAAGGTATTGTAACCAAAATAGGGGAATAAAATAAACTATGATTTACAAGTAAATGTACAATTGAAGAAAAAATGACAAGACTAACGACGAGACAACGTACCTATTTACCCAATAGATCAAACAGTGAGAAGGAAAACAATGACAACAACTTCAAGAAGAAACTTATTAAGAGAGAGTAAGGAATCAGTGCAAATAAGGAGAAAACCTAATCAGGTCAAACGCCAAAGGGAGGTAATATAAATGAGTACAAATTAACATAGGAAAATATAAGTATTATTAATGAAAACGAAAGTAAAAATTACTCAACCAACATGATTTAAATCCCTAAGCTGTGACTTAACACTGACAAACTTATTAATCAAATACATTCAATAACAGTACAATACTAACAGAACTCAATAAAATTAACTATTGAAAGCAGAATTTAATAAGGAGAATGAGTACCAGTATGGTAATTGCATAATTAAATGTTGTATAAACATAACAAAAAGGCAATGTCCAAAGTACTAATAAAAAGTTGTAAAGTGGAATTAAAATTAAATTGTAAAAGACCACTAATAAAGATTGTGATAATAATCAACTAGAAATCTAGTTATACACAATAAAATACCAGTGTTAAATAAGAGTAAATAAATCGTGCATTATGTAGAAAACAGAAACTGACATTCAACCATTGTTGAGACACCAAATTAAAACATAACCTAATCTGGCCAACTAGTTTTAAATAAAACAGTAAAAAACTATGACTAAGATAATGTTAAACCAAAATGTTTTGTAATAGAACATAACTAGATACTATAAGGAACATTTAATGTACAAAAGATAAATTTACAAAGAATCATAAATGCTGAATAAATGTAATTTAATATAACCATGTGTATCGCATAGAATGGTTACCTGGGACAGCAAAAATATCACTTAAACTTGTAATAAAAGAATAGGGACTCAACCTATGACACTGAATAATGCAGAATAACGATTAGATGAGACAATTCAAAAATTATATCCACCTAATTAATAAAAATAAAACAAATAATAAGTGAACACTAGCAATAACTAGATGTAAGAAGTCTGAGTAACTTCAAACCAATGTAATTATCAATATAAAGGCAGAATTAACCACTGACCAATACTACAGTAACAGTGTTATCAGAAAACTGATATGAAATAAAAATACAATAATGAGATAAAAGTAAAAGAATTACAACTAATGAAAAATGTAACACCCAAGTTTATTAAAAACTCATCAAAGAGACTGTAATTAAAGTAATAAAAACCAATAATAAATCAGACTGACACTATCAGAAGTGGTAATGACCAGTGCATTATGCATAGGCCACAACAAAGTGGTATTAGCAACCACTAATAATATGAATTAATTGATAAATAGTTTAGGTGATAATAGGCCTAGCATCTAATCCTAGGAAAGTGAATAATTCATAACTGTAAATAGATAACAATGTGTGGAAAGTCCATAATACAGTACTAATAAGTTATCGCCATAAACACAGTGAATAAAAACAATGTATTTGATGTATTATGTAACATAAGAGATATTATTAGTTTATACGAAAAGTGTTTTTACCAACCCCATATGATAAGGGTATGCAAAATACTCGTAATCAAAAGATAGAAACAATGGTAGTTGTAAAATTGTTATCAGTGTAATTATAAGTAAATTATTTGATTTATAAGAAAAAATAATGAAATGGAAGCCCGTGAGCGTGCCCTTGTGACCAGAGAATCATAATCTTGACCCCAGCATACTGACGCTTACTTGCACGTCTATTTTGCCGAATGTCGCCGAGAGTTCACAAAATAAAGACAATTAGCCAATCAGAGCTCATTAAAAAGTAAAAAGTGCCGAATCCCGACACACGTAACAACAACAGTTAATCACCAGCAACCGACGCAGACTCCACGTGGGTGAGAGTGACCACGAAAACATTGAATTGATAGCCGACAGCTGATAACGCATACTAACCTCGAAACTCCTAGTTGCGGTTAGGTCGGATAAGAGGGAAAGTGAAGTTTATTTTGACAGTGTTCTTTATCGGAGTACATACGTATAGGCAGTTAGTGAAAAGAATTAATAAATATTAATTCAAGTTTTAAATAATTTCAGAAAAATACAAAGTTTTGTGATAGTGACACATCGAAGTCGACGGGACACGCAAGTATCAGTGCCAATGATTAATATGTTATATAAAAATAATTAATCAAACAAAGAACGCTACTAACGAATTTGATTAAATCCAAGTTAAATAAAGTCTAACCCTATTTCTATGAGAAAAGGGATTTCAACAATTGAATAAACAATCAGCAACGAAAGAGTTGACAAATAACAATTTTGAATTTCTAGCTTAAAATCAATTGTAATACTTTGTAAAGAGACATTGAATCATCAATGATGGAGCCAATGAATCCTAACATATAATATTTTAAGATTAATATTGTGATTAATTGTAAAACCTTAACTAAATGTAACATTCGAGTTAACCCTAGTGGTGGATGAATTTTAATTACCTGTTCTTTGTTTATATCCACTTTTAGAAGATGATTAATGAAAATATCACTGAATTTAATTTATAATAACGTTGTATGAAATAAGTAATGCATTCAATGAATCATTAATCAATTAATATTAAATAAGTAAGGTTACGATGAACCCTATTTAACCTCAATTTCAAGCAATGAACAATCGTTCAAAGTTTATGTTATGTTAAAGAAACAAATAATATTTTTTATTCTCCGCCTACTCATTATAACAGTAGTGCATTTCTTTTGTTAAAGTGTATCTTGCAGACTAAAAGAACCTGCTAATTTTATAAAGAAACGTAACGACATTGTTTACATCCAGGCGAGTCATTCTATAGACTCAGTCTGACCACCCTGAGATTTTAATTGTTTTTAAAGAGTCCATACTCGAAATTAATTGTTTTAAAAAGTAAACGAAATTAATAATTGTATACTAACAATTATTAAAGATGAGTTAAATAATAAAGCATTATTTCACTAATGACGAAAGTGTTGACTATTATTGCAAATGAATAGACTTGGAGTTTAGGTGAGCGACAGCAGCGGTTGGTACCAGAGACTGCGGCGAGAATTTGAATCTAATGATTCTCGCTAGTAAAATTCCCACACATTACTAGCTTACAACCATCACTAGTAAGTATTGTATAAAGGTAATACTTATGTCAATTTCAGTGAAGGAACACACCGTTCGAACCATCTCATCAAATAGCAGAAGAGTCAACTGAAACCATTCGACAACGAGCTCACAATACTTAACAACAGTACAAAATTAATAATTCTATAATAATAATAATACCTATAAAAATTTTAACGAGAGAACATCTCGTCCTCTTACAATACGGATACCGTGTCCAACCCGTCTTCAAAACCGTTATATTTGATTGTCTTTACACTCATGTTGAGCGCGATTGTACGTGTTGCGTATACTGCCATGGTTCTGTACACTGATATATACGAAATTAATTGTAATAAAGCACACTTTTTTTAGGTTAGACAGGCACTAGTTTTCAGCAACGTGTCCAGCTGCTAACTGAGACATGGACAGTAAAACTAGCCTGTATATAGGGGCTTGCATTGTTGCGTGCGCGCGCAGCTGTTAGTACGTTGTGATAAAATTGTTGTACAACCTTTTACTAACGCTTTGAATTGTCTTCCGTACAACGAATAAAGGTCGTCTGTTCCGGATGGGAACAAAGGCTCGTCCGTTCACGTTGTACTCGATCGGCTACAGGTCATTGACATCGTACTGTTTGTATTTTTATTAATCTCATTCCCACGAGAAATACAAACGTTCTGAATTCTCTTCCGTACAGCGAAAATTGGTCGCTTGTTCCGGATAAAAACAATGCGTTCTCTGTTTGCGTTGTACTCGGTCAGCTAAAGGTCAGTGACATTGTACTGTTTATATTGATTTCATTCCCACGCCGGCGATGGGCATGTGTTTTCAATCTTCCTCAAGTGTGTGTGATTCCCACGGCTAGAAATTTCCGCTGCGTAATCACCGCGCTGTACTCAGAACGATTGCGTTCACCGAGGAGTGCAGATGTCTTTGCGCCGTGTTTTTTTTATATTCTTGTGTGTAATGGAATTTTATTTTTTAGTAAGTGCGCTGTCAGGCTGCGTTCCTACTAAGTTCGTACGGAGGACATATCCGATTCCCATTAAATATGCGGAACCAGTCGACGAGGAAATCAGAAGAATGTTGGATAACGGCGTAATAGAGCGGTCCAACAGCAGCTTCATCAATCCTCTCGTGGTCGTCAAAAATAAGACTGTGTTTAGACATGCGGAATCTAAATAGTGTCGTCGAAAAGGATTTTGATTGTGCACCGAATATTGAAGAATTATTTAACAAATCTCAAGGAGTAAAATATCTAACCAAGTTAGACTTGACTTCGTCGTTTTGGCAAATTCCCATTCGTAAACAAGATCGCAAATACACCGCATTCCTGTACAAGAACAAAAGCTACCAACATCGAGTAATGCCCTTTGGATTGAGTAAAAGCCTCGCAGCAATTGTAAAATCTTTGGAAAATGCACTAGGACCAGACGCGGAACCATACACCATGATCTTCGTGGACGACATCCTTGTAATCTCAACAACGTTGGAAGAACACCTTCAGCATCTGAACACTATATTTCAAAAGTTCAGAGACGCTAATCTCTCTCTGAAGTTAGAGAAGTGCGACTTTATTAAAACTTCAATAAAATTCTTACAAACAGACCCTTGCAAGCTAAAGAGTATAACGGAGTTCCCAAGACCCAAGAACATAAAAGGGTTAAGAGCATTCCTAGGACTCACGGGATAATACCGACGTTTTTCATCGTTATATGCGGAGAAAATCCAACCACTTCTAGAACGCACTAGAAAAGAAAGTAATTGGAAATGGGAGTTACATCATGAAGAAGCGTTCCGTGAAGTGAAAAATTTATTTCTACATAACATTATGCTGCATCATCCACAACGGGAAGGACGATATATAATCTACGCAGATGCCAGTGACTATGCAGTAGGGAGTGTCCTGTATCAAGAAGATAAACACGGAGAGCTACGAGTCATCGCATACGCCAGTCGAGTCTCCAAAGGAGCAGAAAAACACTACTGTACGTCAGAAAAGGAAATCTTAGCGACAGTACACGCCTTGAAGCAGTTTCGTTATTATATGGATGGAACACACTTTGAGATATACACGGATCATCAAGCGCTTTCATTTTTATTAAGTTGTAAAGCAACAAATGCACGACTAATGAGATGGATACTGGCCATACAAGAGTATTCATTCACAATAAAATATTGTAAAGGCTGGGATAATATAACTGCCGACACACTAAGTCGTTATCCACCACAAGAGACACAAGAAACTCATGAAGCTAAGTGGAACGATGTTAAAATATTAAATATTACATATCAAACAGGTGATAGAGTTAAGTATTTGTTAAATAACATAGCAAATGAACAAAACAAAGATCTGCAGATAAGTCACATGAAGTTATCACCACTATCTAGTAGATATACGATAAAAATAGTATATTGTACAAACTCGTCAATTATGATTGGAAAATAGTCCTAACACCAGAGATGCAAAAAAAAAACTAAATTTACAATGTAATCAAAGTTTAGCACATGCGTCTGCTTTAAAATGTCATTTAGCTTTGAAGGAAGACTTCATTTTGAATAATATGTTTAGCAGAATAAAAGCAATCTTAAAAGGATGCTACGAATGTCAAACAGCACGACATCCGAATCTTCACACCTACGTAGATATGCAAAATATCAAGACACAGGAAAAGGGAGAATTAGTAGCAGTAGACTTCCTGAGCCCATTTCCGAGAGCTATTCACGGGGGTACAAAACACATACTTGTATGTATAGAGTTCACCAAGGCAGTTCGACTCTACGCTATTCGAAGACCCACCACAAAAAGTGTACTGAATGTCATACTACGCAAATACGTACCGAAGTATGGTCAAATCAAAAAGATATTGAGTGACCAAGGTAAACAATTTCAAAATAAAGCATGGACAGAAACGCTAACTCAGCACGGCATACAAGCAGTGTTAACGTCAATACAACATCCACAAGGAAACCTTAATGAACGGGTAAATAAAGAGTTAGGAAAACATTTACGCATCTACTGTAATGAACAACATAACCGATGGGCAGAGTACATATCATTTTTGAACAAGCTATAAATGCTACATACAGTGAAGCTACGGGATATACACGGTGGAACTGGAAACAAATAAAAAACCTAATAGATTCTGGTCGAAAAACATTGACAAACCTCCAAACCAAAACCTGCAAATTCCATTGAGTCACAAATACGACAATGCGAAGAAGAGGATGGAGAAACTTGGACAGAAGAGGATCGAGAGATTCAACAGAACGCACAAACTCATCACATTCCATGAAGGAGAGAGAGCGTTACTAAGAAGTAATCTAGTGGGAAAACTAATCGACAATACAGCGAAGAAACTATTCAGACTGTACGAGAGACCCTACTTATTACAAAGGAGGAAAGGACGACACACATTTATCGTCTACGATCCGACAAGAAGAAAAACCATTGGAAAGTACCATGCATCAGGATTCCGTAAATTCTGTGGATGAATAAATAAAAAGTCAACTTATAAATCCATGGGAGGGACGTGATCCACCCAGGGAAAGAGCGAAAAAATTTTAAGAACCCTTATAACCACTTATTGTGAGTTATAATAAAAATAAAATAAAATAAATAATTTCTGAGTAAAGAAATAAAATTTTAATAAAATTCAAATTTTATTTTACCCAGCAGGGGAATTTATGCAACGATACGTTTAGCATAAGTATATGTATCAACCCCTGACTGAGGTATGATAACATACGAAAGCACGTATGAAATATATAAGATGTAAATAATAAAAATAATGTAATAAATATACGTTAGGTATAAGAGATAATATAAGAAATAAACGTAGTATTTAATTTTAAATAAATCAAATATTGTAAGTAAGCCTGCATATAGAATCAAATAGCTTGGATAGTTTTAAAAGCAGCAACGAAGGGGAGAGACTTGACACGCGCCAACTGGTAAGGGTGACGCCAGAGCGACATACCGCCCCTTGTGTATCAGTATGCGTGTGTGTGCTAGTGTACATGTGTAAACGTCAGACATGTTGAATTATGCAAACGAGGGTGGAAGATTTTACTCAGTTTTTTAAGTACTGAACGATAACCAGAAGTCACACGAATCAGCGACATATGTAAAAACATAGCTGACGCCTGGCGCTTCAGTTTGGCGTTAAGTGGTCATTGATCGTGGGAACCGTTCAGACACCATGGGAAATTTTGCCGTAACTGCCATAATTTACACACCTTAACATTCATAATGTGCATAAACAAAGTTTAATATTATACCGAACGATTGGTGAAATAATATTTATAAAAAAGTGTGCGCTTCATAGAAAGACGCGTAGGTTGAACGTAACAAGTAAATCGACGCGCCGACCTGTTCAATGTTGTCAAAACAGTTTCCAACAGGCATGGGACGACGACAGCAGTATAAAACCCCAGCGAGCGACACACTCTTTCTCATTCAAACTCACTCAGATACGTAAGATCCACGCATCTCGCAACCGCGAATTTTACAAAGTCACGTAAGGTTTTTAAACAGTATTCAATAACTTGAAGTGCGATGGAACCGGCATTACATCGGTGCAAGTAATAGTAATACACGATTATTTTAAAAGACTATAAAATCGTATTCTACGAGAACTCGTATCGTTGATGAACTTCCAGAAGTAACATAGAACTTCGAGACATCTACGAGGGACAAGATAAGAAGAGGAGAGGAACTAGAGCAAGAAGACGAGAGGACGCAGGGACAGCCACATGCAGTTACATCCAGCCGTACATCATCACGACCAGAGGTCCACGTCAGAACTCAGCATCCAGGAGACTGAGCGAGGAATTTCAACGACGCAGAGACAGAGAAGGTGATACCGAAGAGGATCAACAAACTCGAGAGTCCAGATGACGGTAACGACAAAGTAAATGGTTGCAGAAAAATGCAGGTGAAGTCAGACATTTATTTAGTATTATAAATACCCTGAGGTCTATCGAAAGAAAGCTCTATATTCCATATACAAGTTGACAAAGAAATTAATATATTTTTAAATTGTCAGAATGAATAAATAAATGTTCAAAGTATAATTGATAATAGAGAATATAACTAGTAATCTCATAAATAAATGGTCAAGGAAGAACCATATTTTTATTATAGTTTTGTATTTGATTAAATAATTAAATTCAAGTATGAGAGTTACGTAATTTGAAGATTGTTAATTAATAGAGACATTAAATAATCGAATCAATTAAAGTAATAAATGTTCTCTATTAGTAGTTTAATAAACGTTTATTTAATTACAAGTTTTTATTAAGTGGTATATATCAAAAACCACACTTGCAAAGACAAGATTAATATTAAATTTTATACGTGTTAATCACGGTTTTATCATAATTATATGTGTTATGTATTATATGTCTGTGTAATATTTCAGGTCATATACGGGTATGATTTATGTATGTGTATACTATGTCTTAGAAATATAAGAAATAAGATTTAAACACGTTATAATTACATTATATTCAGATCGAATATAAGGGTTCAAATAGTAATTAACCCACACAAAACAATTAATAATATGATAATTTGAACTTTTAAGTAATAAATCAAATGAATTTTATTAACACAGTCGTACTAATTTCACAACCAGTACTAAATCCTCTGTACTCTTTACTTGTATTAAACTTATATAACGATATTCACGTGCTTATCCACACTCAATCGACGACCAAAGCCTGCGACCTAGCCGGGGAACATCAAGGTAAATACTGCAGAAGAAGAGTATACCTCCGAGACGTGGGTAAGTGCGCACAAATGAGTAAGAGCATATGTGTAAAAGTCAGTGTCTAAAAATAATGTTGTAATATATATATTCTATCACTACCATAATATTCTTATATGCACCAGTTGCTCAGAAAAAATTTTCCCATAAAGTCCGGATACTTCGAAACTTATTCTTACCTAAGTTTTATAATAGATCATGATAATGTACTGTTTCTCACAAAGAAAATTTAGAAAAGCTAGCCAATAATAATTTACCATTACTTTACGCATAACGTTGTTACTGACATTTTACATTCACCAGAAACTGTGTAATAAAAACTGACCAACTAACCGTTTCAAATTTTTCTTTGCCAATTACACACAGCAAAAAGACAATTAGGGTTGTATTTAATACAGTATGGCAATGGACATATATTAACAGGAAGATTCTTTAATACAGTTAATCACACAATTCACAACATGTCTCCAGGGCATGCTATAACAGAACTTTAATCATCGAATATCTGCATTTACTGTTTATGAAGGTGTCTTTGGTTTTATACGTTAAATCCGATGAAATGCTGTGTTTGTGGTTTAATATAAGGAATACTCCCACCTGTACTTGGAAGATTACATGTTATCCGGAATTAGAGATGATGATGACTATGTTGAGACAACTGGTGAGTTTGAGCTCCGAATAGTATGCTTCATTTTCTGGGCAGTTGTTCAGGCTGGTGTAGATGGGATTTCTCTGGGTCTGACGGCGTTGGGAAGGTTATTGCGATGCTCTGCAGATGAAAACTGATGGCCTGTCTCCATCATCGCAACCCTTTCTCCTCCCGACTATGCGGGAACCCTGAAGCACTTAACAAAATATTACGAACTCATTTCGTAAAGATGGACCACAATGTACCACGCCGCCAGACCAAGCGTCCCGTCAGAGAGCACAAATTAAAATGAGAAGGAGTAGCGGTTCCTGCCGGCCGACCACGAGTATCGAAAAACTTGTACAAAACAGCTGACGTGTCGCCGCGGACTTGATTACCTTGCCCCAAGTTATCGCGGTATAACGGTCAAGGCCGAGCTATATAGCCGTGCTGTTGTCTAACCCGTGCGAAACCGTTGGTACTGACATTCGGTCGGTGTTGTCGGCACGAAATATGGCCGCTCAAGCAAACCTTGAACCCGCTATACAGACACGGCACTGTGGCCGCGATGCACGCCGAATAATTTACGCTTAAATTACATCGGCTCACAATGACAAATTTTTTATTAAAGTCGATTCACATGGTGTAAAAATTGTATCCACAAATACTTTTAGATCTACCATCCATCTAAAAAACGCTGTTATTTATAGATTATTGTACATATTACTTTTATTCTGTGTAACATTATTTATTACGTTTTTATGTTTTTACTTGTAAATAGTTGATAATGCGTTTTACTAACTTTTCACAGGTATATATTACTTTTGTCATGTGTGACGTTATCTATTACGTTTTTATGTTTTTAATTATAAACAGTTGGTAATGCGTTTTACTAACTTTTGACGGGTAAATTTTGTGTTCGCATGCGCGCGTGTACAGAAACAGGATTTTCGATTCCTGTACCCACTTGTTCGATTCCTGACAATGTCCTTCTTACAGTTTTTTTTATGCACGTTATTTTTTCCCCACTCTTCGTACGTTTCCTCCCCTGGCTACCCAGCATTTATACGAATGTTACGGCATTGCCGAGGTCAGTCTTTTGGTGACCTCGATCGGAGCATCATCTCTCTCGTTGACTTTCTTGGAGAGGTTAGTCCACGTTTTTGTGATCTCAAATTGCTGTTTGTTGCTTATTTTTTTGTTAATGACTTAAATGGTGCTACCTGGTTTGTTTAAATGCGTTTTATTAACTTTTCACGGGTATATATTACTTTTACCATATGTGACGTTATTTATTACGTTTTTATGTTTTTAATTATAAACAGTTGGTAATGCGTTTTACTAACTTTTGACGGATAAATTTTTGTTTGCATGCGCGCGTGTACAGAAACAGGATTTTCGATTCCTGTACCAAATTGCTCGATTCCCGACAATGTCCTTCTTACAGTTTTTTTTTTGTATGCATGTTATTTTTTTCCCACTCTTCGTACGTTTCCTCCCCTGGCTACCAGTATTTATACAAATGTTACGGCGTTGCCTAGGTCAGTCTTTTGGTGACCTCGATCGGAGCATCATCTCTCTCTCGCTGACATTCTTGGAGAGGTTAGTGCACGTTTTTGTGATCTCAAATTGCTGTTTGTTGCTTATTTTTTTGTTAATGACTTAAGTGGTGCTACCTGGTTTGTTAATGTTACACAAAATTTGCTTGTTTTAATTATTTTGTGTTCATTCGATAATGGGGTTGTACACTTCCTAAAGATGCATTTCCTCCAGTTTTTCGTGACCGAAGTGAACGAGACCGAGACCGAAATCGATATGAAAGAGACCGAAATCGATATGAACGAGGCCGAGATCGATATGAACGAGACCGTGACCGATGTGAACGAGATTGAGACCGAAATGAAAGAGATCGTGGTCGAAATGAACGAGTCGAAACCCCCCCCACCCGAGATGTTTTGGTGAGAATCCTAGGCCAGCGACGGCATGACCGAGAAAGCGAAATGAACGAGTGGGAAATATTTTGAGAAAAATTCGCACGCACACACACACACCGTCACGCCCCCTCGGTACAACATGGTTAGAATACTGAAACAGTGGACGGGATGTGGTGGTGGTTACCTCAAGATCATGACCTACCTCAACAGTCAGTGTCGTCATTGAAACTATGGCGCTACTGAAACAATTGGCGGTACTAAAACAATAGATGATACTAAAACAATAGACGCTACTGAAACAATAGGCGGCAATAAAACAATGAAATCATTGTTTCAACACTGAAACAATAGACGCTACTGAAACAAAATGCTTTTGTTTCTACACTGAAACAATAGGCGGCACTAAAACAATGAAACCATTGTTTCAACAGTGAAACAATAGACGCCTTCTAAAACAATGACCCCATTGTTGTTCCTGTGACGTCATTGGCTGTTGAGGTAGGTCATGGTCGTGACGCATCACCACCACCACCCCTCGTTCACTGTTTCAGTATTCTCACTTACACACTAATTATATAGTTTGGAACCTGCTTAGCTTATTGCTGAGATCAACGTCTTATTGCTATCTGACGTATATTGCTATAATTGAAATACCGTTTGTAAGTTATTGGACTTAATACTAGCAACAAATAGCTTCTCTATAGTACTCTCTTAAACATTGGATCTAGCATTGTTTTACATAGTATTCTCTGTAATCCACAATTCTTAATACCTCGGTTCCGGTCATATATCTGACAGATTATCAATTGTTTTATAGAATTTGCTACACGTCTCTAGTCTAGATTTCCTTTCCTTTTCAACTTCCTTCTCGTTATTTCACATGTAGTTTGAAACCCGTCTAGTTTCATCACTACCTCTACAATAAAGAATATAGGTAACTTCTTTAAGAATATTATTCAAGTATTATATTATATAGCTCACGTTATAGCACGTGACGTTTGTGTTGTGTGTACAGTGTGCGCGCTATGGGAGAGACAGCTCTGCAATACGGATACCGACTACAGTTGGCATATTATCGGCGGTGGAGAGAAGGCTTTAGCTCAACAATTTCCCTACATGGTAATATAACAACCTGTATTCTGTAACAACTTGACTATTAACAGCGGTTAATACTCTTGCTCTTATTACCCTCTATAATATAAGCCTCATTTTTATCAATTTAAGATCAAATTTGAAATTAACCTGTACGCCTACTTTTATTGAAAACAATACCGAAACAGGGATGGGTATTTTTTTTCTTAAACAATATCTTTACAATGTTACTTGCACCAAATTGTTTGTGTTCGACTTCTGTGTCAAATTTGTATGAAATACCCATAGAGATTTAAAAGATTTTACAAATTGTTTTCTCTCAAAAATTGTAAGAATAATTCAGTTTTCACATCATTTTCACAAATGTTGTTAATATTTCTGTGCACTGCATGACCTTGGAAACATTTGTTTTAATTATTCACGCAAAATTCCTTCTGAAATCACCGATATTTATGTTTAATTTTATACACGTAAGTACAGTATTGCGTTGTTTCTATATACGAGTACATTTATCTTTGTTTATCCGTTAGTAGAAAACCGAGTTTTTTTTACCCATGTTTATAATAATAAAATTTTTCCATTATTTTGATGAAAGAAAACGGCTGTAAACTATAGCAGAAGCTTCTTGAAACATCCGATATATCATTTTATAATGTATATGAGAAGTTAAGTACTGTATAGGTTGAGATATTAGTGGAATTAAAGACGCAGTTGATAGTGAACATTCAATTCAATAAATTCTTGAATACTAAAATGTAATACGATTTCTTTCTAAAAATAACTTACTTTCATTTTACACTCCCTAATTGCAAGAAAGTAATACGATTTTACAATAACAATATTTTAAAATTAAAATCGAAATATTTACACTAATTAACTGTAGTGATATAAGTGATATTTAGTGATATAAGTAAAAATATGTGAACATGTATATTTTTATTTTTGTGCATGTTCCTCTTTTCTCTTACTGCAAATTCGTAACAATACATTATAACTTGCAGATGTAACAATAAAAGCTTATAAATAATTTTTTTGTTTTCTCAACGTTTATAAACTTACGCAGATATTAACTATATTTTACCAAATTAAGTTTATTTTACTCGGTTGTCACCAACTTTGTACATCCTTATTTTTGTTAACAATTGACTAACTTCATTACAATAAAAACTGAAATTATTCGATTGGAACGATGGCCATAAGCCTAGTCTCTCTGTTAAGCGATATCAATAAGCTTATGTCTTATTAAGCTTTATGTATTAAGCGATATGAATGGCAATATGTCATTTTTACAACGTAACATCAGTGTCGTATGTGCGACGTTATTCAAAAAGAATGAACCGATTTCATAACGCAATATTTTATTAAGGAAAAGTAATTCAAAATTTTAACAAAATCACAAGTATTCTACTCATAATCAAGTTTTATTTCCTGTCTTACAAGTGCACAATGTGGCTACCACTTACAGTACGGACAACATCCAGGCAATACGGAATTTTGCGATTCGATGCTGGTGATGATGGAAGACGAAACCTTTATTTCACGTTCAATTTTCCGTGATGAAGCGACATTTCACTTGAATGACACAGTCAATCGTCACAGTGTGCACATTTGGGGAAAAAAATCACTCGAAATTTGAGCACGAAAGAGATTTCCTTAAGGTGAACGTCTTCTGTGCTGTGTCTAAGGACAAGGTTTATGGTCCCTTTTTCTTCGAGGGAAACACCGTTACAGGACAAATCAATCTCGATGTACTTCAATCGTGGCTCTTCCCGATTCTGTAAGCAGATTCAGATGACTTCATTTTACAACACGATGGAGTGCAGTCCCATATCGCCCTGATGTTGTCCTGCTGCAAGTGGTGGCCACATCGAACATTTGTAAGACAGAAAATACAACTTGATTGTGAGTAGAATACTTGTGATTTGGTTGGCATTTTGAATTATTTTTTCTTAATAACATATTGTGATATGAAATCGGTTCATCCTTTTCTAATAACCCTGTATAGAATAATTTATAGATTAAGAGTAAATATATTCTTAAACAAAAAAAAAAAATATGTTTTCATCAATATAGTCCTACAGTATATTTTAACAAAAATAACAAAGACCCAATATATGTTAATAAATATAATCACTATGAGTTAACAAACAGGAATGATTTTTTATGATTATTGTTAAATAATCTATTTTCTATCTCACTATTGTTACTATAGTACTCTGTATAACAATAATCTATTGTTACTATTTTCTATGGCAAGAATTTTATTTTAACTGAGGGAGATAGGCCTACGTACGTAGGTAACTCAAGAGTACGTTCCGAATTTTTTAAAATGTTTTAACGATTTTACACATTAAAATTAGCACAGGTCAACGTTACTTACTTTACCGTACGAGATTTGGTTGTGTAGACTGATAACATAGTTTCTTTTTAGGCTAATAAACATATTAGCTTAAATTTTCATAGAAAATTAAAAAATTGAGACGATGGGCATTACTTCCTCAATTTTGGCCCTCAAAAAGTAATAAGATTGTAAACATCCTCAGTGTCAATATATTTGGTCACATGTAACGTTTTCTATGATATTTTGTGCGATTAATCTCATTGTTATCACCACGCATTAATTCAATAATAATTAATATTCAATTGATATTATTTAATCTAATTAAAATTATAACCAATTCTATTATATTTATGGCTTATTCAATTAGCTACAACAAACGAGACACTGTGCTTCAATTTTGGCTCACAATAAGTAATAAGATTGGAAACGTCTGTGGTTTCACTCAGTATTTGATCTTATGGCTCAGTACTGTATTCTGTGACATTTTGTGCGATTAATGGCACTGTAATTAATTAAATAAATTATAATTATTTGAATTTAATTACTTTAATTATAATTATGGCTTATTGAATTATAGCCTACTAATTACTTATTGTAAAAAATTCTTGAACTGTGTTAGACCGTTTTGCGACATTTATCAACTCTAAATAACTTTATTGCTGTCTACTGTTTTCAGGCTGCGATCGGTTACGGGAACCTGCCCAATGTTAGGTGGTTTTGTGGTGGTAGTCTGATCAGCGAGCGTTACGTACTGAGTGCAGCGCATTGTACGAATTCCTTTATGTAAGTAAAAGTTCACACCTAATCTAGTTTATCATTAATGTTCAACTAAAATATTACTTTATATTCAAGATCAACTTACATTTAATCAGATGTTAAATTTATATTTAAAAACACAATTATATTAATGACATAACATTACATATATAAATATTCTTAAGCTATTCCAGTACTTAAGTAGTAGCTTATGACAAACCAAAATCAGTTCATATTAATAATAGAAAATATCTTAAATAACATAGACTTTCAACATATACCATGCTTCAGGATGTTATGAATTGTTCAATAACAGGCATGCATATACATCTGTATAAAACAAGTACATAAACACAACATTTTTTTAAGAATTTACGTTAATCCCAAACAAGGACTCGTCTTAGGACACAATTCATCTGTTCTTGGCAGTATACCTGAGATAAGCCTTGAAGAACTTATGTAGTTTCAAATTGTTGTTTTGCAAAAGGTATTTCAAGTTGTTAGTGTTACCAGTGACAGAAAGTAGTAGCAAACGGAGCTGAGGGGAGAAAATAAATCAAGACCAAAAGCAAAGAACTAAAATATTAAAATACAAATATGTGTTAAGGTGTATGAGGACAATGAACACCACAAACGAACGTGTAAGAATACGATTGGAGGTACGCTATTGTTTTAATAGGCTCGTTTAAACTGAAAGTACTTTATCCTTTGTTCAGTTACAAATCTTTAATAAATCATTTCGTATGTTAAACCTTTCTTGCCTACACCTTTAGAAAAAGTACTTAGACTTGGCTTTCAGTTACGTCATTCTATCCGAACGTTTAGTCGTATGATCTACACCAACATACATTGTTCCATGCAGTTTTCAAAAACGTACTGTGTTCAATTACGATGCTTGTGTCTGATACTCACTCTCTAGTACATAAATGAATACTCGTCTAATGGCTCACCTACATAGGCAACAACTGTTCCTATAGTCACATGGTCACATGTACAGTCATCTTCAGATTGTGTGTGTGTGTGTGTTTCAGAGAGAGAGAGAGAGAGAGAGAGAGAGAGAGAGAGAGAGAGAGAGAGAGAGAGAGAGAGAGAGAGAGAGAGAGAGAGAGAGGAGGGAGGGAGGAAGAGAGAATTGGCACAATTTTCTATATAATAAATTGAAAGAGTTCTGTAACTAAATTAGTTCGTTTGGAGAAAAACTGTACTAAATATAATTATAGCACTACCGACTCGGAACACAAAGTTTTTTGTGTGTTTGTATATTTCCAATTGTTCAAGAGTGTCTAGTTTTCGGCCCTTTCTGTGTACATGTAGAATATCCATGTTATGATCGATGTTTGTGTATGTGTGGTATGCTTGAGGTGGTTTGCAAAGGTGGATTCGGTAGTGGAGTGTAGTGGATTTGTGTGTTCAATGTACCTTTGTTTGAAGCAACGTCCTGTTGTGACGATTTAATTGGTAATAAAATATTTAATAATAA
Source organism: Magicicada septendecula (assembly GCA_034769895.1). NCBI lineage: Eukaryota > Metazoa > Arthropoda > Insecta > Hemiptera > Cicadidae > Magicicada > Magicicada septendecula. The sequence continues at coordinate 804,450,791 of CM068368.1, read as the reverse complement.
AAAAAAATTGAGAAAGCAATTAAGTATTTTTAAATCGCACAATTAAACCTAATACCCCTGTACTAACTCAGAATAAGTACGAGATTTAAATGGAAAAAGATCTAACTAAACAAGTAATAAAAATCGTATTGTAAAGAGTTAATAATATTACAGTTAACCCTTTAGTAAATCATCATGCGTTGACCGGTTTAATTCCGGACACAACGTGATTAGCGAACCGTCTGTAACTTAGAAATATTTGAAAATCGTAATATAAGTAATTAATAATCTGAAGGCAGAAGTAGTAGTTAAAATAATTCCTGTAAACTAAATAAGTCTACATAATTTGTTTCATCTGGCTATAAGAATGTCTATTTAAATAAAAGTTGGAACTATATTATGGCGGAGTACTCGCTCCGCGTCGTTGTAATGTACCAGTCGTATCAAGTTAAGAGTTACGATGCGGCGTTCAGACAGTACACACCTCCAAGCGAGGGCTCCTCAAAAAAAGTGTTATTTAAACTTAAAATAGCGGTTAGCTACCACAAAAAAGTGGGGAGCTAGTGATTTTTAAATGTATGTGATGTAGAAAAAGTTTGCACAAGAAATGTAGTAATATAAGAAAAATCAACTACTCGTAAACAAGGTGACGTCTCTACTTAAGATGTAAACTCCAGTACAACTCTACATGTGAATATGTGACCTGCCAAATTGCACATACGGACGTCTACAACCCATACGACGCTGACCAGGACCGGCGTGGATCAACCCAACACCATGCAGCATTACATCAATCTACTCACTAATACGGCTATTAGATATTCACCAGAGACACGACACAGATGACTACCCCGACTACCAGAATTCCGAAGAGTCACACCCCAGGACGAGGACAGCAAAGCTTATTTTAGAGGTGACTCGATAGCTTGGCTATCGAGAATTAATTACATTTGAAACATAACTTTTATAGATGAAAGAGACTTTTCAAAAGACAATAATTTTCTCTGAGCAATAAATAAAACCAAAGAAATGTAATCTGTAGTATTGAAAATCATACGTTGTAACGTAAATATTGAAATGTAAATTATAGTCCCTTTAATAAATAATACCATTCTTCAAATGGTTAATGTAATCTTGCAAGCTCTTAGATGAGCATAGTATAATTCAGACGTCTTTACTATATGTAAAGCAGACTCGGATCCGAGGTAAATTACATGATCAATATGATCCCTTGTTTTACAGAAAACCATTTTTTGAATATTTCAGTATAAATAATTATGTTATGGGATCTTTTCATATAATTTGTTAATAAAGAGATGTCATCTTATTACACATTGAAGTGAGTGCATAAATCAGTGAAATACATTTATCATTCCCCTTGTGTCCTAATAAATAGCGTAAATATTCTTGTTCTTTGTGTTGAGTTTAATTTCAGCTCGTTACAACGTAGGCAGCCTGTATAGTTGGCTAACGTCAATTATGATGGGTTCCCTGGATTTGTAACGTAGCCCGGAACGTTACAAAGATGCGCCACTCTGCTGTTTTATATAAAAGGTTTGTAAGCATCGTGACGCAAACAAAGATGCGTGACTCTGATAATTAGAAAATAATTGTTAAGTAGTAAAATAGATACCTCTCTGCTGATCTATGCATTCAGTTACTGTATTTCATGTTAGTATTAATTATCATAAAATTAATTACATAAATAAATTCACCTTATAAATTTATTTTGTACAAGATTACTCGATAACTTTCTTATAATGTAATTTATTTAAGATACGCAAAATAATACAGACTATCATTGTATTACGCCAATGTAAGTACGTACATGAATTTTAGTGCTTGTCAAACTGTTCAGTCTTTAACAGGTTTATATTGTGACAACTCAAGACCTGTAGTTTCCTGAATATGCCTGCATAGAATGTAAGTGTATGTCTGTCGTCACGGTAAGAGAAATGTAAACTCCTGTCTAAAGTAGACCCGGTTAATTACGTGTAAAGAAATTCGTAACTTAATTTTGTTACCAAAAAAATTAAAAATAATTTCAAAAATTAAAGGTGGAAAGTAAGACAATTAATTACTAAACTCAGACTGTCACAACCGTAATAAACCTGTAACTTGTAAAGCGTGTTTCGTTGAATCAGATTCACCTCCTTAGTGCAACTCGCTTCCCCAGTTGAAACCGGTCGAGAAAGATAGCCTTAGCTATTGTTAAAGAGAACAATACTTCAGTGTAATCCTCGCGTTCCCACGCATACAACTACCTTGTCATTGTTTACTAAATAAACTAGGGTGACCTACATTCCAGCGAACAGCTGATCGTTGACTTTACATTGAAGTGTGTGTGGAATTTTTGTCTCTCCCTTAGAAGAGAAATTATTCTCTTGTGAACAACGCAAATGATTTAACCAAGAAATAAATTGTCTATGTAATAAGTGTATAGTGTAGTAAAATGAATTTTAAGTAGGTTTTAATGTGTTAGAAATAAGATAAAGATGCCACAATTTAATCCGGATTTACTATTAAAGGACGAGCTGTCTTATGAAGCTCTTTTGCTTCGTCTACCCCATGCAAATGTAACATTCGCGGAATTGCGTAAGTCAATACGCGAAAGTGGATTTGATACACCCGCGCAATTAAGCAACCTAAGCGGACTCGATTATGAGACCGAGAGAGAAATTTGTAATGCCAAGTATAGCGAGCTAACTTTATTGTCTCAAACCCACCAAGACGAGAAATCTCCTGCGATAATATTGCAGACTAGTCAAAGAATAGAGCATTTAACCAGGCGAATGAAAAATTTATTGATCTGGCCTAATCTTACGGAAATACCTCCTGAAGTCCAAAATTTTGCTGACGAAGCTTTACGTCGATTACCCACTATTATCAATGAGTTAAGAAGAAAATCCGACTCGTTCCGAATGGATGAAATTGAGAAGTCCTTGAAGAAACTACACATCTCCCCAGTTCAATCCCCTACGACAGATCTGCCTCCACCCAACACGGATCGCGACTCACCCGCCGTATCGCAAATACAACCTACTCACGAGCAATACCCTGATAGAGTTTTAAATGCCCCGGCTATATTTGAAGCCCATCCTCCCAATCGTTTCCAGATTCGCCCCGAAACGCACGAATTAACAACCCCGAATGCATCATATCGTCCTCCTAAAGCGATGCCACACTTGAACTATAACGCAGACCTCTATGGAAAAATCACTCATCCCGTGGAGAAACTTTTAACTGAAATCCCATACACTGATGGATTAAATGTCACTAAACTACTGAATTTCATCAAATATCTCCTGCAGATAAAAGATCTACAGCAGCTGAATGACTGGCAAATTTTGCAAGTTCTCCTACCGAAATGTAAACCCCCGTTAAAGAATCGTGTGATAGAATCATTAAGCTCTACCCTTCCAGTAGAAAACCTGCATACCTCAATAATAATATATTTTGTTCCCACCGGAATTTATGAAGAACTTAAAAGAAAGACCGTACTACGAGTACAAGGAAATCACGAGAGATTGGCCCATTACATCTCAGACATCAGGGAGTCATCTCGACTACTACAAGTAGATTAGAATGAGAGACAGATGGTCGACACCATTTTAGTAGGATTGTCACCAGAAGAAAGATCTCGTTTAGCGTTGATAAATCGACCTAACACCTTTGCGGATCTAGAACAACGTAGTATCCACTCTTCGAATGTATGGTACACAGATCAGAATAGACATGCGATGAAATCAACCGAAGCGAATAGAAATGAATTGCAAGCCCTAGTGCCCGATGTAACAACCCAGCATGAAAGGCGAGTATTCAATAGACCTCACAATTTGCGCAGCCCTGGTAAGTCAAATGAAACACAACCTAAAACGGAAACTAGGTACCCTACTCGTAATAAGAACATGTGTTATAATTGCGGTAAATATGGACACATAAGTAGAAACTGTAACGGCAAGCAATACGAACGTAAACACCCTAATCCAAAAAAACATGTAAGGCAGGGAGACCCGAAATCCTGTGTCTTCCGCAGCAACTTGAGATCCGGTGAACCTAAAGAAATGTACGACAATAAAAAAAAAAGGGAAGGAAAAGAAACTCTAAAGAAGTAGATCCCTATGTTAGGAAGTTTATTGAAAAATGTAACGCGATAACTAAATGTAACTGGACTAAAAGTCTATTACCCTTAATATAAATTGACCTAGGTGTTACCTCCACAATCGCATTAATCGATTCGGGATCTACCAGAACCTTAATCAGTCAAAAGTTAGCAGATACATTATTCGAACACAACCTAGTGAAACGGAGTCAGGCGGTGAATATAAAATGTGCTACCGCCAATAAACGGAATATAATGATAAAACTTAGCATCTCCATTAAAGTTAAAATCAAGAACCTAACGTGGTTTTTTACTATGTTAGTGTGTAATGAGTTAGGACCCGACTTAATATTGGGAGCAGACTTCATAAGTAAAAAGGGAATGATTCTTGACATCCATGAGCAGAAATATTATTTTCGATTCGACCGTACACGGAAGTATAATTTTGATTGTAATGCTAACAAACAAGAAAGAACTAGATCATCGACTGCACACGTAGTACACCAAGAGTCTGAATTATCTCATCTAGGAAGTAGAGATAGGCTGAGAATGCAGAAATTAATAAAAGAATTTTCCACCGTTCTTACACCTAAGCTAGGACTTACGAAACTAATAGAATATAAGATCAATCTGAGCGATCAGAAAGTAATACGCCTACCCCCATAAAAGTTGTCGCCTCCCAAGATGGAAGTGATGAGAAACCGTATCAACAAGTTGTTAGAACAAGGAGTCATTGAACCCTCTACGTCTCCATATTCATCACCCTCCTTTTTAGTACCAAAAGGTCACGATAAACATAGACTAGTTGTGGACTACCGGCAATTAAACAAACGAATAGAATTTGAATCTATCCCGCTTCCAGACATCCATAGTGCTTTTCATTACTTCACAAAAGCGAAAGTCTTTACGGTAATGGATCTGAATCAAGCATTTCACCAAATACCCCTTTCGGAAGAATCCAAACGTCTAACCGCGTTTGCCGTTCCTTTTAACCTGTACCAATTTACTAGAGTACCCTTTGGAATATCTCAAGGAAGTTCCGTATGTAGTAGATTATTAGAAAGAATATTTCATGATGTTAAATTTAAATATGTGTATCACTACTTGGACGACATCGTTATCTATAGCGAATCAATGGAACAACATCTTAAACACCTACGTGAAGTGTTATCTCGGTTACAAAAAGCAGGATTAACAGTTAACCCAAAAAAAGTAAATTTTGCCGTCCCACAATTTTCATTCTTAGGTCACATCGTGAAAGCAAATGGAAAAGTAAGCATTGACCCCGAACGAACCCGCGCCATCAGAGAATTTTCACCCCCGCGAGATGCAAAAGGTATAGCCCGATTTTTGGGAATGGTAAATTATTTCCACAAGTATATTCCCCATCTTGCTGAAATAGCAGCACCGCTGAATTCCTTAAGAAAGAAGGGAGCGAAGTTTGAATGGACCGCACAACACCAGAATGCGTTTGAACAACTCAAGGAAAGCATCATATCTCCTCCAGTATTGCAACTAGCAGATTTCACGAAACCTTTCGTAGTTCAGACCGACAGTTCTAGTGTAGCTTTAGGTGCAGTCATCTATCAAGAAATAGAAAACAGTAGACTACCTATTAGTTATGCATCACGAACCTTGAGCGACCAAGAAAGAAAATATTCCGCATATGAATTGGAATGTTTAGCCATTGTTTTTGCATTTGAGAAGTTTAAACCATTTCTAGAACATAAAGAATTCCTTTTGGAAACTGATAATCAAGCATTATCTTGGTTACTGAATCACCCTAAACAGTTAGGACGTATTGGAAGATGGGTATTGAGGTTAAACTGCTACAAATTCAAAGTGCAGCATATTAAAGGTACACAAAACGTAGTCGCTGATACCCTGTCCCGTATGTTCCAGTCGCCCACAAATACTCCCGGAAACAAGGAGAGTCCGGAAACAGCCTTGCTAACTCCGTAATTACTGAATTCCCCCTTGCCTTTACCAACATTGCTCTATATCAACAACAAGACCCTCTTCTGAAACCGATTATAGAACAACTTGAGCAAGGTATTAAATCCGAGAAATACGTATTAAGTAAAAGTATACTATGCCACAAAATAAGAAATGGAAAGGAATTAAGAATAATCGCCCCTGATATGATTAAGCCCATGCTGATGGAGTACTTCCATTCATCTACCATTGAAGCCCATATGGGAATCAATAAAACCATACATCGCATTCGAAAGGAATATCATTGGAACAATATGAACAGCGAAATAGCTAGTTTTGTAAAAAAGTGTAATTTATGCGCTCTCAGTAAACCGGCAAGAAACAGTCAGGTAAGGCAATTAATTTCAGAAATCCCTAAGACACCTTTCTCTAAACTTTATTCAGACTTTTCAGGTCCCTACCCACGATCTAAATCAGGTAATACTATGTTACTCATCTGTGTAGATTCGTTCACCAAATTTGTTTGGATGTATCCCATGCGGCGAGCATTAGCGTCGACGACTGTAAATATATTACAGGAAAGATTATTTAAAGATTATGGTACACCTGTACGTATAGTGTCAGATAACGGACCACAATTTAAGGCGAAAGAATTTAAGAATATGTGTTTTTTTTAAGTTAGGAATAGACCATATTACCACTACCGAGTATCGACCGCAAGGCAATATTGCTGAAAGGTATCTACGAAACCTCAAATCTGCATTAATCGCCTACCATGCGAACGATCATACGTCTTGGGACCAGAACCTATCCTGGATACAATACGCCTTTAATTCAGCTTATCACGAAGGACACAAGTCGATCCCGTTTGAGTTACTGTATAAATACAAACCAAACCACCCCTTGTCCACTAAATGGAAAATACACGACTTGCTACCTCCGCAAATAAAGGATAAGCAGATTAAGCAAATATGGAATAAAGCTCGCGCTAATTTAAGAGCGAACCTAGAGAAATCCAGAAAATACCACGAAAGAAACGTTCATAATAGTAACAATTTATTTAAGTACCAAGTCGGTGACTTAGTAATGTACAAGACACACCCGACTAGTATTCCAATTGATAAGACCACCTCTAAACTATCATACCGATGGTGTGGTCCTTACCAAATCCAGAAGTACCTAACTCCAGTTACAGTAGCCCTGTACGAACCTGCGACTCGAGAATATGTACGGAGAACACATATTTCGCATATAAAATTGTATAAGAAGAAAAGAGGAAATAGCATAGCCAAAAATAGAAAAGGTAATACTAGGTAGAGAAGTTATCTTATACCTCAGTAACCATGCTAAGTATTAATCGTAGAATTTGGAAATAAGGCCTGATCAACCTGAGATCCTGTTCAGCGAAAGATAAGCAAATGAGTACTCAATGACCACTAAACTGACCTCTAAATAAGAAAATATTTAGAAAATTGCTCTATGAAGAGAGTAACTAAAACCCAAAGAAAAAAACCGGTAGTAGATTTAAGTAGTAGACATAAGAAAAAGTTTTGTGTTTTAAAATGTAGATCTTAAGTGTGAATTTTATGTAATGAAAAAGGTAGTTTGTAAGAAAATATATACGTATATTGTTTTATTATAGAGAAGAAATAAATGTGTATATCACATGCCAATAACAATGTGAGAAATTCCACACATTAACGCCAAGCATACTCCAAGTCCCCACTTTTGAATTCTCCTTACTCAAATTCCTAATGTGGATTTTAAGCGGCGGAGTATGTGACGATTTAATTGGTAATAAAATATTTAATAATAAAAAAAATTGAGAAAGCAATTAAGTATTTTTAAATCGCACAATTAAACCTAATACCCCTGCACTAACTGAGAATAAGTACGAGATTTAAATGGAATAGATCTAACTAAACAAGTAATAAAAATCGTATTGTAAAGAGTTAATAATATTACAGTTAACCCTTTAGTAAATCATCATGCGTTGACCTGTTTAATTCCGGACACAACGTGCTTAGCGAACCGTCTGTAACTTAGAAATATTTGAATATCGTAATATAAGTAATTAATACTTTGAAGGCAGAAGTAGTAGTTAAAATAATTCCTGTAAACTAAATAAGTCTAAATAATTTGTTTCATTTGGCTATAAGAATGTCTATTTAAATAAAATACAAGTTGGAACTATATTATAGCGGAGTACTCGCTCCGCGTCGTTGTAATGTACCAGTCGTATCAGGTTAAGAGTTACGATGCGGCGTTCAGACAGTACACACCTCCAAGCGAGTGCTCCTCAAAAAAAGTGTTATTTAAACTTAAAATAACGGTTAGCTACCACAAAAAAACGTGGGGAGCTAGTGATTTTTAAATGTATATGATGTAGAAAAAGTTTGCACAAGAAATGTACTAATACAAGGAAAATCAACTACTCGTAAACAAGGTGACGTCTCTACTTAAGATGTAAACTCCAGTACAACTCTACATGTGAATATGTGACCTACCAAATTGCACATACGGACGTCTACAACCCATACGACGCTGACCAGGACCGGCGTGGATCAACCCAACACCATGCAGCATTACATCAATCTACTCACTAATACGGCTATTAGATATTCACCAGAGACACGACTCAGATGACTACCCCGACTACCAGAATTCCGAAGAGTCACACCCCAGGACGAGGACAGCAAAGCTTATTGTAGAGGTGACTCGATAGCTTGGCTATCGAGAATTAATTACATTTGAAACATAACTTTTATAGATGAAAGAGACTTTTCAAAAGACAATAATTTTCTCTGAGCAATAAATAAAACCAAAGAAATGTAATCTGTAGTATTGAAAATCATACGTTGTAACGTAAATATTGAAATGTAAATTATAGTCCCTTTAATAAATAATACCATTCTTCAAATGGTTAATGTAATCTTGCAAGCTCTTAGATGAGCATAGTATAATTCAGACGTCTTTACTATATTTAAAGCAGACTCGGATCCGAGGTAAATTACATGATCAATATGATCCCTTGTTTTACAGAAAACCATTTTTTGAATATTTCAGTATAAATAATTATGTTATGGGATCTTTTCATATAATTTGTTAATAAAGAGATGTCATCTTATTACACATTGAAGTGAGTGCATAAATCAGTGAAATACATTCCCCTTGTGTCCTAATAAATAGCGTAAATATTCTTGTTCTTTGTGTTGAGTTTAATTTCAGTTCGTTACAACGTAGGCAGCCTGTATAATTGGCTAACGTCAATTATGATGGGTTCCCTGGATTTGTAACGTAGCCCGGAACGTTACACTGTCTGGCCTATGTAGAATATGTTGCAGTATGAGCAATTTAGTTTGTAGACACCAGGTAGATCAAATTTGTTTTGTGCTTTGTGTGGGTGTGTGTGTGTGTCTGTGTGTGTTTTGATAGTGTGTTCTGTTTTGCTTGTAATTTTGTATGAGATTCTGTATCCTGCTTTTTTGATTTTGTGGGCTATTCTTTCTGTGTGGCTATTGATGTACGTTCGAAACTACAAACTACAAACTAAACAGAACACACACTATCAAAACACACACACCCAAAGCACAAAACAGATTTGATCTACCTGGTGTATACAAACTAAATTGCTCAGATTGCAACAAATTCTACATAGGCCAGACAGGACATTGCTTCAAACAAAGATACATTGAACACACAAAGGCACTATACTCCACTACCGAATCCACCTTTCCAAACCACCTCATTGAACCAAACCACACATTCATAAACATGACAACAACATGGATATTCTACACGTACACACAAAAGGCCGAAAAGTAGACACTCTTGAACAATTAAAAATATACAAACACACAAACATACATAAAAACGACATCCTGAATGAACAGACACAATTCAAATCACACATATTATTCGACCATATCACACCCCACACACACAACATCGATCCTTCAAAAGTCGACGCCGTCGCCAAGAACAAGACGGATGGACAGCGCTCCCAGTGGCAGCCTCTGACGAAGCTTATAATAAGCGAAAACTGGTTCAGGCTATAAGTTAAAACGTTTACGTTTTTAACAATAAAAAACTTTGTGTTCCGAGTCGGTAGTGCTATAATTATATTTATTAATCAACGGACACGTCATGGACAACGAAATCCAAGAAAAATTGTACCATGTGAACAAAGGCTATTCTACAAACACATGAACATGTGTAGACATAGGCTACCTTTCCTTAACATGATTATGAAGTTATTGACATGGAGTTACTTCGGACTATTTATCACAGAATTCAAGTCAACACTATGGTTTAGTAAGCACGTTATTCAAAATAGTTTGAAAATAAAAAAAGTTGAAATAGTATATTAAAATCAAATTAAAAGAAAACAATTGATTTATGAAATTTTCAAATTAATGTTTATGTAATTTCAGTGGTAAAGCGCGTTGGGCACGTTTGGGCGATCTTAACATAAAGTCTAACGATGACAACTCTCTTCCAATGGACTTCGAGATAATACAGCACATAGACCATCCAGATTACAAACTGTCTCTCCTGTACAACGATATTGCTCTGTACAAACTGGACAGAGATGTTCAGTTCCACGACTACATCAAACCTGTATGTTTGCACACGTCTCACGAGACACCGTCCGGTTACGGCATCGCCACTGGTTGGGGCAGACTGGGTAACGGTGAGTAGGCCTACTTGAAGTCGCTAATTTTGTGTAAACCAAACTTTAACTTTTATATTATACGTTTAATGTTGTATCTCTGTTCCACGTAACATGTTCTTCTCCGTCAATTATATTAGGCCTATTGGCCTGTTTTGGGATTAATTAATTTCACCTGTATCAAATTTCAACATTTCTACCTCTCGACTTAGAATAATGAGATGGCTAGGGTATTGTCCGGCTCTCTGTTCAGATGTCCTTTCTAATTACATCAGCATTCACAGATTTTATCGTAAATATAAATTATTCAAGTCTCCTCTGACGCCGTCATTTTGCTATCTACTCATGAGCAGTTCGCGAACGTCACTCCTGTTACTTGGATACAAGTTATATTCCTGTTTGTCAGAAACCAAGATACACTAATTTGTAGAAAAACTGGGACTACTATAATTTCGGAAAATTGTAACGGAGCCTCTTCTTCTCTTGTTATTTCTCTCAGAACTTTCCATATCATAAAACACATGAAGTGATACTTTTTTAAGCCTATTCTTTGTATCACTAACATATTAAAACATCACGTCATACCCACGATAATCAATGAGTAATAGTTGTTTACGTAGCATTATTTATAATTAATTTTGATTAAAGAATACATACTATAATATTCTAATACAACAAATATTTTCGGTGCTATTACGTGTCTCTAAACTATTTTAATTTACTCGCAAAAATATCGTAACTTGTTTAAGTGAAATTATTCGCTATTCCGTTTAGTCGTTATTATTGGATTAAGTCTTAGAAGCATACGAAACACCTTCTTCAATAAAAAAAATATCACGATACAGTAATTCACTGAATATATTTCTATTTCTTCTGTTTCGTTCTCCTTAACTGTCACGATTATAGTGTATTTATTTTTAACGTTTCTTGGACAAAGAGCAAATTACTAATTCAGCGCCATGGGTTCGATTTCCGAGCGCTCCATAAAATCAATATACGTTTTTGACTTCCCAGGTAGACTCAGCCTGTAGAACTGAATACCTGGGATAACGCCCTTGTATAACGATGGATGCTGGAACGTAATGCTGGCCACACTGCTACATAAGGGCATGCCGAATGGCTCACATAAGGTAGTTTTACCGTCCTTAACGCATGACTGCTTACACATTAAGCAATGGCCCATTAATATTATTCTTATTTCATAAATCATGACCTGCGGAGTCATAAACAAGATTTATGAATTTATGTGTTCATTCATACATACACCTTGTGTATTTATATTACAAAAAATTAATGTTTTTTATACACCTTATGTGGAATAATATAGACAGTTAGTCCTTCGTTTTACAGCTCATCCGTTAAGCGAGAACTTGATGACAGTTTCATTGCCGTTTCTTCCACCACGTAACTGTACGTCACTGATACAACGTAGTTCGCTGCTTCCTCGTGGAATCGACGAGAAGACGATGGTCTGCGCTGGCGAGAAAAAAGGCGTGAAAGACACTTGCCAGGTCAGATATAGACAATTACCTTACAAACCATACTTATCGAAGTGAGAACTTCATGTAGGCAACTAAGGTCCCGTACACCTCGGGCTCCTAGGGTAGTAAACTGATTCAGCGTGAAACAAACCGTGTAACGAAGTAGATGTAACGAAAAAGTGGTAGCGTGCTCAGAGCGCCAACGCTGAAATCGTGCTCTGTGCCGAGACTGATAAACCCGTGTTCTGAGTGCCGAGCTTATCTATGCAACATTAAACGCGATACACCTGGCTATATAACTTTCTATCCGCTGTTCGCCAACTCCGTAACCAACACTATCGGTCCTATGAAAATTTCTACAAGTCATTGCTAAAGACATTATCACAGCACTAGTAGGCTCCCGCAAATTTACTTTCCGCAAATATACGTAACTTTTAGCTATATATATATATATATAATAACATTACATAAAGTAGCCCATCTATAAAGAAACGCATACCATTTAAAATAGATATAAGTTACAGCATTGAAGGAATGAAGAAAACCAAGGTACCAAGGAATTGGTGAATAGAGTTATTAGAATATAGCACAATACTGACTTAGGAACTAGACAAGGACTATGACAATGACAAAACCCAATTGATTGGCAGAGTGAAAGATGAAAATGAATAACATTCTGACCTCAACACAACCCCTTTTCCAATAATAATAAAATAGTAGATATAATAATGGAAGTACAAAGCTATAGATAAAAGTATAAGTAGTTCCATGTAAAACTATCAATATATAAATGTAGATTGAGTAATAATAAGGAATATTGTTATTAAAATATAAAGGGAATAAAACTATTATATAATAAACATACAATTTTTAATGATAAGGTGAGTTGTGTGATTAGCTCAAAGTGAATAAAAGGAAGAAAAAAGTGAATAACAAAATTCTATAGTGTATAAAAAGAACCAAGACAGTTATACTAACTAAAAATCAGTAGTAGGAATAAAGTGTAAAGTGAATAATAAATAATGCTTGATGAAAAAATCATAAATGTATACGGTGAAAAAACTAAAGCATGATAAGCCTATACAAGTGAAATAGGTAGAATTGAGGTTTATGTTTTAGAATAAGGAAATAATTATAATACTTTGTTTGTTTAAAAAAAAAAGAGTATATAAGGGTAAAAAAGCATGTATAGTGAAGGATAATTAATGTGAGTAGGAATGTATGTTATATATGGAAGACTGGCATTTGCATAGAATGTTTAAAAGAATTGTATTATGTCTTAAAATGATTATGAATAATCAAAAGTTATATGTTTGTTTATTGTATTTGTGTTTAAAATAGTTCAGTTTCATAAAACGAAAGGAATCTGTTACAATAAATGTCCAAAGAACATCAGATGGACTAGGCATAAGAAGCCTATGGTAAAAATCAGAAATTTGTAAAATTTGATATTATAACAGTAGTAATTAAGGGCAAAATGTAGGTAATACTATTAGGTTTAATTATATAACTTTAGATACACATAATGTATACTAAAGGAATTAGTTATAAATTAATTAATAATAAAAACAAAATTGTTAAAATAGTAACTTTGTAAATACTGACCAGAAAATATTCATGTTTGGTTTCAAATTAATGTATGAAAGAAATGCAATGCAATAGTGTTAGTATCTTAAGAATTAACAGTACTATAAAAAGATTATACTAAGTAGAAAATATTTGTTAATTTTGTATAAAAATCAGTAGCTATATATAACAATGTACAAAATTTTTTCAACCAATGGGAAGCATAGGCTTAGTGCCTTGACAACCAAACAATTACAGAAAAATTCGTTAGTTCATTATGGGATTCAGAGAAGAAAAGATGAAAAAATCCATGCAGCTCCATCTAATTATATAAAAAAGAAAAAATCAATTAGAAATGAAATTGTAATGAACTTAAATGGTATTATGGATAATACTAGTATGACAAGAAGAAATTTTAAAACAAAAATTATTTGAAATTGAAAGAATAGATATACTTGATAAATTGTAAAAGAAAACTGAACTTTGAGAAAAACATCAGATGTAAAGGAATTGATAAGTATAAACTGACTTAAAAACTAAATAAGAAAAGACTAGTCTACACTTTGACACGTTTTCACTGACTAATAAACTTTATTGGAACACTCAACAAATTAATAAACTAATAACTATCAGTTTGTATCCTTAGTTACTTATTAATTAATGGTGATTAAATTTTTGGACGTTGTAATATTATATTAAAACGAGTAGATAACCTACAGTACATTCACTAAACGTTATTGAACAAATACTTCATAATATAAGAGTTAGTTTATTAAGAAGTTGTATATTATTTAATTATAATTTATGTGAAGCTTTGTACTTCCTAAAAGATATTTTTGTTAATTTTTCCGTAATCACAAGAACCCGGCAAAATTTAAAAATAAAGAGAGGAGTATAGCATTTTAGCTCTCCATCCCTAGTCACTATTGCCAACCGCTGAGCAAGTAAACAACAAGAGCTGGAGCAAAAATTATATTGTAAACTATTTTATTTGTATTAAAAGAGAAAAAAATCAGAAACACTAAAGCAATAAACTAATATTGAATATTCCCAATTGTATCTTTGTTTTATTTCATGTAAATGACATTTTATTTTTTTATATAGCCAAGGTGAAAATTTTTTATCAGAAAATAGAGGCTGGTAACCGCTATTTCTAGGAACGAAATTCGAATTCAAATTATAAACAAAGGTAAGTTGGACAACTAACACAAGAACAAAAAAGAAAAGGAATAATTTTAATTGTTCTTAAAATAAAATAATTTGGCGCCTAAAACGGGAAATAAAATTATACAACACCAATACAGAGGAAAAAACGGTGTTGGAATTCATACTGTTCTGACAGACTGACAGGTACTTGTGAAAATTTTAAAACATAAATAAAATAGACGGAGGAAACAACGTTATAAATTGGCACCGCAACTTGGGGCTTTCACGGGAGACATCAGTAAATATATATATATATATATATATATATATATATATATATATATATATAACAGCTTACAAACCTTTGAAAGCGATGCAAAATTTGTAAGAAGTGTTGAGAGATATTAATTCTGTCAAACAGTCTATTACAGATCGCGTTTTTTATTTTGAATACAATTTCTAATAAGTTGATTTGTGCCGTAACTAGTTACGGCGACATTCGAAATGGTTATAGTTGTATTTCGGCATAGATGCTTTCTTTGGATCGTGGACACTCTTGCCATCTATGAGGCGTTACGGTAACTTAGGAATTCGTTTGTTGCTCTCGCTACGAATTTGGACTCTCACGCTATCTGTCAGAGACGTTAGACAACTGTACCTTTCGTTCCCGCTGCTTGGGCGGTGTTTGTCGTGGAATAGTAGTTAGTAGCTGGTTTGACTCAAGTGGTGGATGTCAGCTGTTCACGACCCGAGCGTTTTTATATGTTAGAGGGCTGGAAAAATTTTGTGGTTTTTTTTTTATGCCGGGGTTTTGTAAATTAATGATGGCAGGCTAAGTGAAAAGTGTGCCGAGGGTCTCTCGGCCTGGCAACTGTGACCGTGTGAAGAGATCAAGATGTTGTGTGTAAGTAGTAAGGAACTTGGACAGCACGTGCTATTGCGCATTTGAACAGGTATGCAAAGTGAAAATTATTAAATTTTGCCTGGGATGCGCTTTCCCGCTGCTTGTTTTTGGGGTCAAGTGGGGCCTGGCTAGTTCTTAACAAACAAAAAAAAGGGGAACAACAGTTGCTTAATCCTGGATGTTTTTTTTTTACTTCACTGTATACCTGGAATCTAATATGCAGGTTTCTGCAGTCATTGCCAATTCTTGAACGCAAGATTTTTAAAAAAGAAAAGTCTGTTGAATTTGACTAGCTTCTGATATTTCTTTCAAATGATGAGCAGCTTCTCTTGCTGTTGCGGTGACAGTGTATCTTATGTGCAAAACTTTTTTTTACCTACAAAAAAAAAAAACAAAAAAAAAACAAAACTAAAAACTTAAGAAAATGTGTTAGGAATTGGCCAGTGTGATCATGGGCCTAGTGAAGCAAAATTCAGCCGAGTTCCTTAATCTCTCTTCGTATGATTCAGTGTGTTCATATAAATGTCTTGTGTTTGAATTGTGGAAGCATGTAATGTCCAGTATACATTTTTTCCCTATAATCTGTGTTGAACTTATATTGTGGCTGCCTTTTATTGGAACGTATAAATCTGATTATGAAAAGAGTTGCAGATCACCTACAATTGTAATAATACATTGCCCTGTACTAGAACTGTAATTCCGAAGTATTCCGCCTGTTAATAAAAATGACTGAACTGTTGTACAAGATGAAATTTCCACTTTGGGATTTTTTTTATTTGTTGTAATTCTCTATCAATGTACAGTCACTGTTAAAATTCTTTTGTATATGTATATGCTCATATTTATTTTAAGTCTCTATCAATGTACAGTCACTGTTAAAATTCTTTTGTATATGTATATACTCATGATTCTATGCACACAAGATATTACATTTCTGAGAGATATATGTACCTGATTATTTGATAGTTTTTTTTAATAATGGTGCACTCTGAAATCTGCAAGCCTTGGTGCTACACAAGTTTATACAAGTTTAAAGAAAATTGAGCACATGCACTTGTGACTTCCACACAAAGTATATAATTACCTATCTTATGTTACATTATACCTTACTAATTATATGATTCTCCTTTCTAGCTTTTGATTTAGATTTCAGAGGGCGCATGTTGTTGTGTAAAATAATTGTTTAAATTGTTGTGGCTGTAATAATTGTTGTAGGAAAGAATTGCTTGTTAAATGGTTTATAAAATTGTTTATATTATTGAAAGTATTTATAGTACAACCAGAGGGGGACTGAAAAGAAAGAAAAAAAAAAAAAAAAAAAAAAAAGACTTATTGTTATTAAATGTTATATTTCGAGAACCTCTGGATTTACTCCGTGTACTTATTAATGTTAATATAATTATTTCCAAATAAGGAAATTCTATTTGGTGAAGGTTACAAGGTACTGTCGAGGCTTGTTGCATGTCAAGGGTGATTTTGTATGCCATGTAATAGATTTTAGATATTTTACAGATTTTATATATTTCTAATGGAATACTTTTTAAACATTAAATTTTGAATTTTTTTTGAGCAAATGCATTTGTGAGCCGCTCATCACCAAAAACATCACAACACAATTTTCAACTTTCCAAATCTGACACATTTTTCAAGTATGACAACCTAAAAAAAATTAAAATCTACAACTCACCTTGATGACCGGCTCACTTGTTCACTTGAACTAGGAGAGGCCTCCTAGTGGAAGAAGCCACATGCTGGGTAACCATTAGGTAATAGGACGAATGAGGTGACCTCAATTTTAAAATTCCGAAAATAACAAATTTATTGATGCTATCATATTTTGTTTTTCTTACAATGAGATTTCATAGAATTCAGGCTGTGAAGGTATTCTATTAAATATATATAAACATGTGAAATATTTAAACTATCTTACATGGTATTCAAAATTTAAAATTTCAAAAAAAAATTCAAAATTTAATATTCATGAGTATATACATATACAAAAGAATTTTAACAGTGACTCTACATTGATAGAGACTTAAAATAAATATGAGCATTTACATATACAAAAGAATTTTAACAGTGACTGTACATTGATAGAGAATTACAACAAATAAAAAAAATCCCAAAGTGGAAATTTCATCTTGTACAACAGTTCAGTCATTTTTATTAACAGGCGGAATACTTCGGAATTACAGTTCTAGTACAGGGCAATGTATTATTACAATTGTAGGTGATCTGCAACTCTTTTCATAATCAGATTTATACGTTCCAATAAAAGGCAGCCACAATATAAGTTCAACACAGATTATAGGGAAAAAATGTATACTGGACATTACATGCTTCCACAATTCAAACACAAGACATTTATATGAACACACTGAATCATACGAAGAGAGATTAAGGAACTCGGCTGAATTTTGCTTCACTAGGCCCATGATCACACTGGCCAATTCCTAACACATTTTCTTAAGTTTTTAGTTTTTTTTTTTTTTTTGTTTTTTTTGTAGGTAAAAAAAAGTTTTGCACATAAGATACACTGTCACCGCAACAGCAAGAGAAGCTGCTCATCATTTGAAAGAAATATCAGAAGCTAGTCAAGTTCAACAGACTTTTCTTTTTTAAAAAAACTTGCGTTCAAGAATTGACAATGACTGCAGAAACCTGCATATTAGATTCCAGGTATACAGTGAAGTAAAAAAAGAACATCCAGGATTAAGCAACTGTTGTTCCCTTTTTTTTTTTTTTTGTTAAGAACTAGCCAGGCCCCACTTGACCCCAAAAACAAGCAGCGGGAAAGCGCATCCCAGGCAAAATTTAATAATTTTCACTTTGCATACCTGTTCAAATGCGCAATAGCACGTACTGTCCAAGTTCCTTACTACTTACACACAACATCTTGATCTCTTCACACGGTCACAGTTGCCAGGCCGAGAGACCCTCGGCACACTTTTCACTTAGCCTACCATCATTAATTTACAAAACCCCGGCATAAACAAAAACCACAAAATTTTTCCAGCCCCCTAACATATAAAAATGCTCGGGTCGTGAACAGCTGACATCCACCACTTGAGTCAAACCAGCTACTAACTACTATTCCACGACAAACACCGTTCCAAGCAGCGGGAACGAAAGGTACAGTTGTCTAACGTCTCTGACAGAAAGCGTGAGAGTCCAAATTCGTAGCGAGAGCAACAAACGAATTCCTAAGTTACCGTAACGTCTCATAGATGGCGAGAGTGTCCACGATCCAAAGAAAGCATCTATGCCGAAATACAACTATAACCATTTCGAATGTCGCCGTAACTAGTTACGGCACAGATTGCCTTATAAACTTTTAAAATTTTATTACAATTTTATTACAAATAGATGTAACGAAAAACTAGTGTTGCCAAGTCAACGAAACCTCATCTCCCCACATAGCTACCAAAAATGTCCTCACTGCTACAAATATGCGTGCATTAATCAAAGTGTAATACTTTAAAGAACGTGAGCATACTCTGAATGTTTAAATACTATTACAAGAATAACGTAGATATTACAAATAATTTTTATATCATAAAATAAAATGTACTCACATGCTGATAGATCGAGCTGAATACTTTTTAAATACTTTTCTGTACGTAATTCATTATTAGCTTAAAATATTCACGCAACTATTCAATTGTTTCGTTCATTACAAAAATTTTAAATCAGTGACAAGTAGTTTTATTATAATATATGTAATGTCGTCAATGAGTATGTTTGTGTACATGTTAGAAATATCAAAAGAGCATAATTTTGTATCATTGTTTACATTATACGTTTTATAGTTGATCTGGTTATATACGTGAGTTCGAATCTGGTTATATTGCATTTTTTTATGTTCAAAAATTCGATCTAGTTAGTTAGCTACTTTATAATTTGTAAAAAATTGAAATATTATACTGTGTATTATAATTATAATATAATACCTAATTTATAATAATTATCTCATTTTATTTTTCAACTAAATATTGCGTAAATCGTATTGTTACATTCGAAAAAATACGTACACCGTATCAGTTATATATTGTTTGTATATGCATGTACATGTATACTGAAAATAAAACGACGTGTGATATGATTCTATTTAAGTTTTTCAAATATCGACTTCTTAAAATAAAATACACATAAACACTGCCCTCATCCCATTGAATAATCCGTTCACTCTTATTTGAATCTTAATTCTTTACTTCAAAATCCGTCCTACTTCAAATACGTACGATTTACACTGACTCCATTTGGTAACGAATATTTATTAGTAATGAATTTTATTAAAGAATGAAAAAGCTGGAATTTCTGGCGATTGATATTTTTGATTTACGCTTCTGCTCTATATAAAATGAAAGGATTCCACTAATACTTTTTCGGTATCCATACTTTTGCGGTCAGTCCATATCATTCTTCTTTTTACCACAGTTTAAATACTGCTACTGCCAACCTATCCAGAACATTCTTCCTACTCTAAATAATTCTTTATTTCCTCTCATCGTCTTCATATAGCTCCTGTTGTCTACTTAAGGGAACATCAGAGTGATTTCAAGATCTCCTCTCTGATAAGAGATCATCTGCTTTGTCTTTGCAGTGATAAAAATTGTATACGTGGTTATATTCATTCGTGACCTATTACTGTTCGATTTGGTATTCTGAGAGACGTTTGTCGCAATCGAATTAAGTCGACCGCAAAACTCGGCTTAGCCATATAATAAGCTTGGTGTAGATAACATAGCCGACTATTACTACACAGGACGGTAGCGTCTTAAAAATAATCAGTAGCAGGTACACGGGTACGACAAACGCATTTTTCTCAAAATGATGTTTATGTAACGCATAGAATAAGAAATATTAATGTTTTTATTTACATTAATTCAAGCTGACGGCAAGTAACGGTAGTCTGTTTCATAGCCTTCCACGGTCGGCCATAATTATAGTTAAATTACTATCCAGGCTGTAAGGCCGTGGTCACCCAATTTCTTCATGCTGATAGGTGTTAATCGCTCGATCAAACGTTTCGGCATCAGCTCTGGAGGCCATATTCAGTGTAAGAATTTAAAAAAATCTGACAATGCATTAATGGCAAAAAACTTTGCCACAATACTGTGATTGTACTGACGTACATTTTTTCAGTTTTCTTGAAGCCTTTACACTGAAGATGGCCTCCAGAGGTGAGGCAGAAACGTCTGATTGAGTGAATAACAACTTTCGGCATGAAGAAATTGGAAGACCACGTCCTTTCAGCCCCGGATGTATTGTTAATGGTAATGTTTATATTTTCAGGGAAATTCTGGGGGACCATTGGCTATCAAGGGTGAAGGATGTATGTACTCGCAAGTAGGTATCACATCGTTTGGTGGGCTCTGTGGTATCGCCGATTCTCCTGGCATTTACACACGAGTAGCGCATTTCGTCCCTTGGATTGAGTCCATTGTGTGGAGTTGAAATTTTAATGAAAAATAAGTGTGTAATTTAATACGCTGTAAATTTTAAAATTTTTTTGTAATTTTTTTACTGGAATAAAGTGAAACATTGTATCTTATTTAGTGTAGAGAACATTTTTTCCAGTTCAATTTATAAATCCCTTTGTTATAGAGAAAAATATTAATGTACAGAGGTTTGCTGATGACATGCCTGTTTTAGCAGATAAGGAAGAGACAATGAATGAAACGATAAGAGATTTGAATATAGTATGCGAGGAATATGGAATGACGATTAATAAGGAAAAACTAAGTGTATGGTGATTAGCAGAGGAGGAAAAAGGGCAAACATAAGAATAGGGCATGACAAAATACAACAGGTGGAATTGTTTAAAGATCTTGGAAGCTCGATAAGTGAAGATATGTCCTGCACTCGTGAAAGAATTGCTATAGCGAAAGAGGCATTTAATGGGAAGAAAAGACTGCTGTGTGGCAAATTAGTAAGAATTTAAGAAAAAGGTTGGCCAAATGTTATGTGTGAGCGTTGCTTTATATGGTGCAGAGACATGGACACTGAGGAAGGAGGATGAGAAAAGATTAGAGTCATTTGAGATGTGGATTTGGCGAGCAGTGGAAAAGGTGAGGTGGGTTGATAAAGTAAGGAATGATGAAGTTTTAAGAAGAATAGAGGATGAGAAAAGAATCCTGAAGGTAATAGAAAATAGGAAAATGAATTGGTTAGGTCATTGTTTAAGAAGAGACTGCTTGCTTACAACTGCCATCGAGGGTGCCATAGAAGGAGAAAAAAGAAGAGGGCGTAGAAGAATGAAGTTAATAGATAGCATTAAAATTAGAGGGTGTTACTAAGAAATGAAAAGACTGCCATGCGATAGGACAGCTTTGAGAACTTTTACCATTTGAAGACCTGCCTTAGGGCAGAACACCAAATAATAATGTACAGAGTATTTTTTGTGTTTGTAAAAGAGTATAATACTGTAGTGTACTTCACAAGGCGTCTTTAATACACCACGACTGAAACGTAATTGAGTCTTGTCACAAGGAAACGGAATTTTGTGAGTGTTATGTAACTTAAGCGAGTGTTCAACAAATTAGCAGCTGCCAGACAGAATGTCAGCCGATCACACTTTCCTTGTCATGTCCATTTCTTACATTTGGATATACTTGAATGTTATAAATAAACAACGAACTCGTTCTATCAAGTGCCGAGCGACTATTCGATCAGTGTAATTTAGGATAGTAAATAATTTAATTTGAATTCGCAACACTTTCCGATTCTATGGATTTGCTGATCTGGGTCTTCTTCTTGAATGTCTCCTATTTTCAGATATTCTGTTTTAGTAGTGTTTATGTTTAGACCACACTTCTCGTACTCCTCTTTCAATTTTCTAAACATATTGTTACGACATCACAGAACAATCTACGTGTTTATCGAACGTTCCAGAGGGATCCATAATGTAATGCGGTGGTGTACGTGACTCTTGACGCATTTGCAAGATTTTTCTGGAGGCCGCCAGCAGCGCGAACTGTGTCAAGGCCGCAATTAATTACTTAGGACACATTGGCGCTAAGACGTAATTTGGAACGTTCTGGTCTGTGAGCGGAGGTATAAATACATGCCGGCAGCGGCCTTAGTTTTCAGTATAGTGGCGATATATTTACAGTGCGGTTCGAGTTATTATCGGACGATATTACCGTGTACGTTCAAGTGGTTATTAGTGAACTGTTGCGTTTTATAATCGGGCGCGATAATTGTAATACCATTATGTTTTAATATTAGTGGACATTTTATTGCGTGTGAACAATTTTTATTTGATTTGTTGTAAGAGACTGTGTTGTTAATTACGACCTGTTGAACAAAGCTGGTGACTAGTAACTTAATTGGTGTCTTGTACTTATTTAGTTTTCCACTGCACCTACGACGATCAAGCAGACCGTCGTAACAATATAGTCTGTGTCGTCCTCGTCACACGCTATAATTACCTGATCGTGCGCAAATAGCA
Organism: Magicicada septendecula; assembly: GCA_034769895.1. Classification (NCBI taxonomy): domain Eukaryota; kingdom Metazoa; phylum Arthropoda; class Insecta; order Hemiptera; family Cicadidae; genus Magicicada; species Magicicada septendecula. The sequence goes on along the minus strand of CM068368.1, from coordinate 804,427,553 downwards.
GAGTTGGTAAGCACTGCTCATCTATTTGAATTCCCATTCCTGATGTTTTTCTTTTCTAGTTATGAATTCAGATATTTGGAAAGCATTATTTCAGAAGATGGAACAACAAAAAATGACATCAAAAATAGGATACAACAGGGAAAAAGGCTATTCGTTTGCTAAACTCGTTACTTTGGTCGAACAAAATGAAACTTTGCTATGGTATGATTCGTAATGAGGATGGAGGAGAAGCGATGCCCAAAGAAAGCGTTGACTTACACACCACAAAAAAGGAGAAGAAAAGGAAGACTGACAACGCAATGAAGAACAGGAATTAGGAAAATCATGAAAGATCGAAGAAAAGCCATTATTGAAGGTGATGACTGAAAGGATAGGGAGAAATGGCGATCGAAATGCTGGATGCGGCATAGACTGCAGGACCCCGGCTAATAAAAAAATTAGTATTTTGGCTAAAAAAGGATTGTTGCTCTGGTGGCAAATTATGAAACTAAAAGAACTTTAAATTGACAAATGCTGGCTTGTTTAAATCTTTCGATGACTGTTTAGAAGTGAGATACGACTTCTAATTTTTCTTTTTAGTTGTGACTCTAACCTGAAGTTTGAAAGATTCTTTAGGTTGTGAGGAACACCAGCTGTCACCACAAGAGTTGACCGGATATGACATTTCCTTGTCATATCTGCGTGTCACATCACACACAAATAGGTGGATGCGTAAGGAACACCTCCCCTCTTCGACTTTTATAAACTGATACCATTATTGTCCAAACTAAACTCATTCACATAAACCTCGTTAACCGGTAAACAGTTACGTATCACATAATGCACCTAAATAGAAACCACGATACGTGAAAGGAAGAGGTCGTTTTTCCATCATAAAAAATGCAGTAGACAGTCGATTGTCCGACAATCAGTCAACCGGATCATCGCTTATCCGGATATTATTCCAACACACCAAACGCAGACATGCACAGCCATCCGAATTGAAAAATATCGGTATGGAGAACCATACATGACTTCCATGTTCTAAGATTTATATTTAAAATAATTTACGAAATCAAATGTTTCCATAGAAACTACTTCTTTCCACTGATCTTCTTTCTACTTCTACTATTGCCTCAGCCTTAACCACAGTACTGTGGTCACTAACGTATACCACCACACGTTATCGCACTCGATTTTCACTGATGATGGAAGTCGACGGCACTGCGGAAACGTCTGGTTTTGCAGAAAACATTGGACTACGGCCAAACAGCCCGGGAAGGAATTTTAACAACAAACTACTACTTTGTTGCCGATAACGTAGTACACATATAAAAATTATCCCCTTCCCCTTCAACTATAATTTTCATTTATAGAAAATTACCCCCACCCTGGTCAACTAGCCTCTTCATTTATAGATATTTCATCTACGTTTCTACAGTGGATTATTAAGGTCTTCTTATCAGGATACTTTATTTATCAAAATTAAGTACTTTACTCTTGTTACAACAAAAAATGTTTCTGGTAAACTACGCTTTCCCCGTAACCGATCATCACCAAAATCAACAGGCCTTGAGTCTTCTACAACTCAAGCACATATATAAAAATGATTTGATTCTGTTTGAATTTACGGCAGTTATCGTAATCATGAAAAAATTTCTCTTGTTACAACATAAAAATGTTGATGGTAAACTAACCCTTTTCCTTCACCGATCTTCACCAAAGTCAACAGGCCTTGAGGTCTCTAAACTTTAGGGATGTATGCAAATAATTATTTGATTATGTTTGAATTTACGGCAGTTATCGTTCGTCATGGAAAAAATTAACCTTGTTATCACATAAAACGTTGCAGGTAAACTACACCTTTCTCTTAACTGATCTTCACTAAAATCAATAGGTATTGAGTCCTCTGCAATTTAGGTATGTATGCAAAACATTATTTGATTCTGTTTCAATGTGCAGCAGTTATCGTTAGTCATAGGAACAATTAACCTTGTTAAAACATTAAAGGTGGCAGGTAAACTACCCCTTTTCCTTAACCGATCTTCACCAAAATCAATAGGCCTTACGTTCTCTATAATACAGGAAGGTATACAAAAAGTATTTGATTCTGTTTGAATTTACGGCAGTTATCGTTCGTCATAGGAAAAATTCCCCTTGTTAAAACATACAGTAAAACGTTGCAGGTAATCCCTTAACTGAGCTTCACCCAAAACAATAGGTCTTGAGAACTCTACAATTCAGGGCTGTATGCAAAAAATTATTTGATTCTCTTTGAATGTGCGGCAGGTATCATTCGTCATAAAAACATTACCCTTTTAAAACATAAAACGTTGCTGGTAAACTACCCTTTTCTCTTAACCGATCTTCACCAAAATCAACAAAACTTGAGTTCTCTATTATTTAGGAAGGTATGCAAAAATTATTTGATTCTGTTTGAATTTACGGCAGTTATCATTCGTCATAGAAAAAATTACCCTTGTTAAAACATAAAACGTTGCAGGTAAACTACCCCTTTCCCTTAACCGATTTTCACCAAAAACTATAGGTCTTGAGGACTCTACAATTCAAGGCTGTATGTAAAACATTATTTGATTCTGTTTGAATTTGCGGCTCTTTGCCATAGAAAACAAATCTACACACAGATAGACACACACAGACACACACAGACACTTTTCGAAAAATGAATTTTTTTCATGTTTTGAGGGTAGTACAATCAGAATCTGCAGTTATCTCCAACACGATTTTTTTTGCCATCACCATACTTCCATTTCCTTATGGAACATGGAAGTAAAAAAATCAAAACACATCTGGGAAAACAGGAAAAGTATGCCGCTGAATAGACAATGCACCGCCAAATCTTTTAGAAACGCTTTTACAAACAGAAGATATAATATGTTCACTGTTGCTTTCAAACAACCGAATATTAATGCTCAGTTGTCCAACTGATGGTTCAATGTGTTATTGAGACATTTTAACGGAGCTAAGGCAATAAACTGTTAAGACGTTATTACTCGTGATGAAAACAGGGAAGCGCCTATTCAGGAGCTTTACAAAAATGTGAATTTCAAGTATGTTTGTATATGGCAGCAAAGGCATGGAGTCTATAAAAGGGCTCACACCGTTAAAACCCTAAAGAAAGCTTTCTCCAGAAGAAAAGACACAGCATATTCCTAACAACAATGTACCTAATTGATCGGTATATAACAACCAGTTGGCATCCGAATTTGTTGAACTAAAGAAGGATGCTCCCGGCTTTGCGGGCTTTGTGACAAAGAAAATACTTAAGATTAGATTAACAGTCATGTGGTTGAAGATTCTCGCAGACGATGAAATAACAGAGCAGGTCAAAAATGATACCACAATTGGGGAAGAAGAAGGTACGGGTGACGACAGTGAGAGAAATTGGCCAACCAATGATGAAGCGTTAGGCCTCATTTATTCTTCCAGGAGACAGGCGATGGGTGGCAGGTGGTAAAGACGTAGGCGTCAGGTGGTGCAGTAGGCTATACTTCTGGCTACGGTCGAGCCACTACACAAGAGATGTCGTTTTGAACATGTCAAATGTTTCTCATGCTGGAAGATGATAACGTAGTGGAGGATAGGAGGAGGAAATATTTTATTAATCCTGTCAACGAGTTGTATGAAGGATTTGGTAAATTTCACCGTCTGTATTTCGACTTGGTGAAATACAAGTCAAGTCAAGTTGAGGCAACACAAGTCAAGTTTTTCCAACAGAAGGTCTACTGATACTTTCGACTTCATTTTAGCCAAGGTGGAAAGAAAACTGAGGCAGAAGAGAACTTGTAAATTACCAATTACTCCTCCTGGAAAGCTTAACTCTAAGGCAAATTAAAATAATTTATGTAACAATTAAGTAATAAATTAAATAAGAATCGTATATTTCTTAGTGCTTGTAGTCAACAATAGAACAACCAATATCTTTTCGCATAATATGTATTTTATTTTCTTAAACAAATGCCGTACTTTCTTAAACAAGTGATTTTTCATGTATTACGAACATTTAACAAACAGGGATACATCGAATAATTTGTAGATTATATTTTTATAGGGTAAGCTCACCTAACTCCGTGTTATTAGCTTACAGCTACAAAATCTGTTTATTAAAAATACTTTAATAAGTACAGAGTGTTCCTAGAATTGTGTATTAAGAGTGTATATGTAATAATGAATCTAACTTTCTTAATTTCTGTAAATTTATTCACCTTTATTCATCAACTGTGCTATTTCCTTCCAACTTTATTCCAACTCTGTGCTATTTTCTCCACCACATCCATGTTTTTGTGATTCGAGTCTGCATCATTCCAAATTGCAGGCCTTGTCTGCACGTCACTAATTAGTAATTTCCGATCTGCCCGTGAAATCGACATTATTTTGACACGAGAGAACACATGCAAGTTCCAAAAAGCGCAGGAGACGTCGCCTGTATCTGTGACAAAGTGCAGCGATAGGTGTTGAGAGGTAGCGTCACCGAGGAGTCACACGTCACATGAAGTATAAACAAATTCATTCTCAACATTGTACTACAGCTGCGGGTGACATCACCCGTCACCTACCACTTGCCACCCGTCGTCTGCCAACTTGAAGTATAAATGAGGCCTTAGGCTAACTTGAGACAGCAATGATGTGAGTTGACAACCAAGAACGGTGAGACACACTTTAGTTATTGCCGTTTAGGAGACTGAGAGACAGCTGCTAGAATTACTGAATTTTGAGAGAAAACATTTTTCTTTTTTTTCAAGTTACCTGTCACGGTAGGATTAAAGTGTACTTGTACGACTGGGAATACTTGTATTGTAAAGTACTCGTACTTTAAAGTGGGAATACAATTTAAATTATTGGGTTCCTAAAGGATGTTGTTTTTTTATTGGTTAGAAGCCATCTCCAATACATAAATAAAACATATACATACATATTACATATATATATAATATGTATTTTTGTTTTTTATAAATATACAAAAATAAAATTTAAAACTTGAAGAAAATTTTCATGTGTATGTGGATTATTAGGTTATGAGGAATTTTATCCAATATACAAACTAGGTATCGTTAATAAATTGACAAAATGTTTATCTCACATCACCTTCGGCAAATTTTGAACCGCTTCCAAGCTATGCTTAAAAAAAAACTTATATCAGTTATATTTTTACCAGTTATGTGTATTTGTAAAACTACACTAGATTATATTAGATTTAGGGCCTAAAAGTGATACGTATGAGGACAGAAAGTGTTCCTTAATAGACACACCACAGGTCCTCATTTGTAGGCCTGCTATAAAACTGAGTCTTAAAAAGATCTTAGGGAACAGTTACAGCTTCTATTGTACCTGCAAGTGTTGCTCCCACACTCGTCATTTTTTGAAAACAAGATTTAGTTTCTTATACACTGAACCTATAAATCTGAATGCAATCACTGTTCAGGTGTTCAGACCACCAGACCACACAGGCACATGAACATTACCGTTTACACATACCACCCCTCCTCATTGTCGCTGTCTGTCTACTTATGTGTATGTTTCTGCCACCTCACTCAGTCTCTCTCTCTCTCTCTCTCTCTCTCTCTCTCTCTCTCTCTCTCTCTCTCTCTCTCTCTCTCTCTCTCTCTCTCTCTCTCCTCTCTCTCTCTCTCTCTCTCTCTCTCTTTTTTTTAACTGTTATTTCACTTAACAAAAATAGTAGGCTAATTTGGGTTTCCGTAATTTACTTCCATGTTCCGTAAGGAAATGGAAGTATGGTGATCGCGAAAAAATCATCTTCTAGATAAGGGGTGATTCTGATCGTACTACCCTCAAATATGAAGAAAAGCCATTTTCTGAAAAGTGTGTGTGTGTGTCTGTATGTAGAATTTTTTGTTATGGCAAACGATTACTGTCGCAAATTTAAAAAGAATCAAATAAGTTTTTGCATATGGACCCAAAGTGGTGAAGACTCAAGGCCTATTGATTTTCGTGAAGATCGGTTGAGGGAGAGGGGTAGTTTACCTGGAACATTTTACGTTTTGAGAAGAGTAAAGTACTTAATTTTGATTAATAAAGTATCCTGAAAAGACGGTCATAATAATCCACTATAGAAAGGTAGATGAAATATTCATAAATGAAAAGGGCAGTTGAAGGAGGAAGGTGTAATTTTTTGAAAATTACCTTTCTGATGTAGAATAAACTACTTCATTCTGAAGGATTTAGGAATTACATATAATGAAATTATTACTCAATAAAAATGTAAGGGTGAGGGGTAGTTTGCCTGCATTGTTTTGTGTTTTAACAAGAGTAAAATACTTAAATTTTATAAATAAGTCCCCCAAAAATAAAGTCATATTACTCCACTATCAAATAGTAAATGAGATATCTATAATTAGAGAGGGTGTTGATGGGGGAGGGGTAATTTTTTTGAAATTACTTTGCTTATAACAAGTAAATTACGAGTATTTAATTTGGAAGGATAAGATACCTCAGCAATTACATATGATAAAAATGTTATTATTTTTACTCTATGAAAGTGTAAATATCATTAACCGTGGGGATCGGTTGAGGAAAAGGGATGATTATCTGCGTAGTTCAGTTTCGTTATAAGAATAAAGTACCTAATTTTTATAGATGAAGTGGCTCAAAAAAACATTATATTCAACGACTACCCCATAATAACAAGAATATCCATAAATAGTGAAAATAGTTTGAGGGCGGGGGATATTTTTTTAGAAATTATCGAATCGAATTCAAGTAAATGATTTTAAATATAAATCTTACGACATGGAAGTCATGTATGGTACTCCACACTGATGCTTTTCTGATAATTATAAAAATGTTGAAATTAATTTTAACCTAATATTAAAACTTATTTAACAACAAATGAGCCACTTACAAAATAGCGACAGGGTTCTAAAAGGTCACGAAGCTTACTAGTTCCTGAACTAGTAAGTGAACCTGAAATAGTTCTTGAATACTGTGTTACTGAACCGAGCAAATGTAATAAAACCGTATGTCATTGCATTTAGGCAGGTGTATAGAAAACCGTTACAGGCTGTTTAGCGATCACCTAGTAAACCGTATACGAATATGAAAGAGCAATAGTTACAACGTATTCACTAATTTAAATTGATTCAACGCAATAGTAAGCACCTTATTACAATATTCACTACGACCAATTACTTGGTAAATTTTAATCATTAACCCATAACATTCTTTTACGAGTAAGTACACAACAAAATAAGCAACAATAGAAACGTGATAGATCAAAATCAAGCCAGCGACACAAAGCGCATCCGACTTTAAACACCGATTAGAACAATGAACTTATCGCCTCAGCTGATTAGATCGTAACATATATGTAGAGGATTTTCCTACATTCGCTTCGGACCTGGCCTCAGCCGCAAAACATCTGGTCAGTGCAGGCCTATCGTTTCCTCTGGACAGCAGTGATATGTTGTATCAGAAACACGTGTTGTTAACGTTCTTTATAAATTTCTGTGTTTATTGCGTTTACGGAGAGACCGTTCATTCCAAAGATGGAAGAAGAAATGCAAACCTCTACGAAAGTAAGTTTCTTTTGAATAGGTGTGTGAACATAACTCATTCATTATAAATTATATGAATCTTTTGTGTTACGTTGGCATAATATCATTGACAGAATGTTTATATTCTATTAATTATCGTTAAAAGATAATAATTAATTAATTAGTTTATTATTAACATATTCAAACCCTTTTTGCTGCAGTCTATTTCTTGATGTATATGATATATCTATAAATTCCCATTGGTTTTTGGTTTTCCCATAATGAACATTTGGGAATATTTACAAATATACGAACACAAAACAAACTAATACCTGAACAAATACAAATCAATACAAAACATGATACAATTTTCAAAGCACTCGACATCGAAAATACACAAAATACTAATATATATTGTAACATTACATTTGGAACAACTTAATATCGTACCAGATTTAATGAAGACCATGGATAAGAAACTAAACAAGAAGAAAAATATATTTCAAAATGATAGTGAAGAGGAACGAATAACTATTTTAGACTGACTAGTACTACAACTGACCGTACCCAAATTAATGATTAAGCAAAGTGATGCAAAATACCCCGATTATGACATGAACTTCAAATAATGACAAAATAATACTTATAAAGACAGACAGCTTATGTACCAATACTATAAGGAAACAAATGGTTTTATCAAATGTATCGAAATATAAAGATAATCAAAATGCAAATTGAGGGATAATAGGCCCAAACATACAATACAATGTAAAAAGAAATATTAGTAAGTTATTAATTTGAATGATATAATGAAATAATATAACAAACTTTATTATAGATACATGGTACATGCAACTAATTGTAATAAATAGTGGACATAAGGTTGTCCAGAGAATAACTAATAATAACTTATTCACATTAATATTTTATAACAAGAGTGAAGTGATGGAGGAAAAGTTAGCAATAATTAATCAAACAGAACAGACTGTATAGATTAATTTAATTAGTTCTTTTAATGACAACAAAAATGTAAACCAAACACAAAAACAATGAATGTGACAAGTAGAAATACAATACAATGTATTGTAGTATTAAATGTATTTTAATGAATAAGGAAGTAGCTGAATATTATGTGTCAGTGAAACCAAAACAATCAGTAACAAAAGTGTCTAAAGGTAGAATTAAAAGTGAACCAGTGGAAATTATTTATATAATGGAAAAAACAAATCTTAATAATCCTATATAAATAAGATTATTAATCTTATAAGACTATAAAACTGATTAGAGATAAGATCAAAGAATACCAGTGCAAGCTATTTTATTATGTTAAATAGACTTCAAGTGTCAATGTGTAAATTCATAAACTAAGTGAATTAGTGCCTTTATACAAGTTTAAAGTCTTGTATTGAATACAGAACTAATAGTTGGTAGAATATTATTATGAAAACAGAGTATAAAAATATTTCTAAGTGAGGGCCACTCTTTATCTAATAACATTTATTAAAATGAAAATAAGAGCAGGCAATAAATCAGTGAAGTGACAAAGGGTACATCCCCAAAATAAAATAAAAACAGCCAAGACTGCATAAATTTAATTTTAAGAAAGACTTTAAATAATGAAGGGACAGATGTGTTGTTTATATTAAGGTCAATGAACTCTATACTTAAATGGTGGAAATAGAGTATTATGTTTTTTGTTATTCTTAAATATTTATTATGTTTAATAGTATCAATCAAGGCTAAATGTCTGAGATGGAATACAATTCTTTTATTATAAGATATTCATTATATGTTTACTAGTATTAATCAAGACTGAAATTTCTGAGTTAGAGTACAACTCTTTTGTTTTCAAATATTTGTTATGTATTAATAGTAAGGATTAATTAATTATCAAAGCAAAATGGATTTGAAAGGAGATGTTATTACTATGTATTAAACAGTTGTTTAGGTTTGATGAAAGTTTAACTTATTTATTCAATGTCCATAAGAGTCATAGCCATGACATTAAATTGATTTGATTTTATATTGTTTTGTTATTGTTCATGTAATGATGTTATCAGAATAGCCAGTAAAGCATCCAACCATTCTAAATTAATGAGAAATAGTAAAAATAACAAAGCAGACAGTAGTTCTATAAGGGTGATCACATTTTTTGAACAAATAAATGGAGTAGCAAATGTTTTGTGGATGGCAAACTGTATGAAGCCATGTAAAACCAACTTTTGTAAATTTTAGGAAATGCTGTTAGAATTTTGTAAAACAAATGTTGAAGGATGAATAAATTTATAGTTAATAGTATACACAACAAATCTAGAAGCAAAATAATCCGTTTCAAGTTATTTAAGAAAAATTCAAATAGCAAAAATGTAACATCTGTATTTTTTAAGTAAAAGTAGGCATGTTTAGTGTCTATATGTCGCAAATGTAAAGACCAAAATAATTATGCTAATAGTTTTAGATTCCCAATCAGTACAGAAAAGTTATACTAATTTAAAAGTTTTGAACAAATTCAGACATTGAAATAATGAATTTGTATGACAATGTATATTTGAATCAACCAACCAGATTTCAAGTTTTACCTTAGCAACCAAAAATTTCAGATAAATAAAATAAGACTTCTTTAACAACGGTCATAGAGTACAGACGCGTTAGTAAAACGTCTTATATAATTAAACTATAAACTGTGAAAACACGTTCCAGATTTATTAAAACAAATCGATGTACATAATACGAACTATTACAACCAAGAGAGGAACATCCAGCATTTGAAATAGAAGAAGTGAGATCCAGGGAGAAAAACCGAGAAGACGTGGACCCTATCTTCGTCCTAGAACCATTTAAAGAAGAGGATCTGGTGACTTTGAACATTTTATTATATTATGTGTCAACACCAACATTTGTATACACGACTTTCTAAGAATTAATCAAACTAAAAATACAGACACTATATCACACCAACACTAAGAACACTCACAAATAACACGAATTGAACTTTACACCTTTTTGAACACCATAAGAACCTTTAATGATAACTAATAAACACATAAACTGGCCATAACCTCTAATAACAAGCAACCACTACTCGACTGCCTGCGTGCACTTTACACACTAAAACTTTGTAATATCCTTGAACTGTGAAATTTGTATTTTGATTTATAGAATAGTATTATTTGTTTAAACGTAATCCCCGAACCAGATACGCCCTGAGATATTTTTATTTTAATAGAAATAATAACCAACGCATTATTTTGGTCTGAATACTGAATAATATTTGCAACTACTGTACCAACTGGTAAAGAAGACGCATAATTTTGCCACAATTGAGATTACCATAAAAAGAAACGAGAAATATTTAACCAATGCTTCACTGAATAAATGATTTCTATAAAGATATATGTTTGGTGTTATATTTGCGTCATTATTATTGCTGTTTCATTTTAAAAATAAGTCAATATAGCACAGCGGACACAACAACGGTTGGCAACGGTGGGTGACGTCATTGAAACTGCACGTATAGTGGGAGCGAGCGGAAGAATACAAAATCATTCGCCGTTCAACATATCATGTTAATGGTTACAGATTGACAACAACAACGGTGTGGTTGAATGATTTTAATAAATATATATTGAATTTGCTAAAATTGACGCATGCTAGTCGGAGCATAAGAGCTCGTATATCATCACAAATTGTTATATTGTTTACTCGCGAGACCTCATCTCATTTATTTATTACGGTTACAAACTGACGACTCCAGTGTGAGGCTTAAATTAAAATAAGAAGTAGTAACGCAAAATTCGTGTTACAATATATATATATATATATATATATATATATATATATATATACACACACACCACAATCACACACAATAATAACAATTTAAAAAACAAAAACCAATGGGAAGCAATAATAACAGCCAACCAGAACACAGATACTCCACAAGATTCAAAATTAGGAAGTCTGATGATGGGAACACTAAGGGTCCCGAAACATGTCCCAAATAAGGAAAAAATAACATCTTGAAGTAAAGTAAATATAAATTTTAAATATATTAATACATTTTAACATAACATAACATTGTTATGTTAGTAAGTTATTATTACCAATTCGTAATATTTTATTACTTATGTGCTGTATTTGCCAAAAATACAAATGACTGGATTAACACGAAACGGGATATTATCCAGCAAAGAACTTAAATCCACAAGTATGATTCATAGTTTTAATGAGTTTTATGTATTTATGTTAGGTTATAAACTTTTTAACTAACTTTATTACACTCAATCCATCCTTTTCCCTCTATTTTTTACTGGGAGTGTGTAGGTCTCCGGCCACGGTATGGTCTGATATCCAGGATTTTTGTTCATGCATGTGACTCTTGACTTTAACAGTATTGCCCTTTATCCGTACTGTAAATGTCAAACTGAACAAAAATATAAATTTTTTAATAATAAAGGGAATTAGGAATAATATATTTATATAAGCGTATGTATTATTAATCAGTAATACTTAAACCAAATATTCAGTATAATACTTTCTTCGTAAGTTGGCAACGTATTAGTGAGTTGACTATGTTCAGTTTAAGCGAACTTAAGTAAAATAAAACGTATACACACTGAAGGTACTAAAATAAACGTTTGGTATAAGGGTCCATCATTTACTTTTACTAAAATAAAATCTGTTTACGTACTAACATCAAATATAAAACGCTTTAATACCTGAACAAATTCAAACCAATACAAAATATGACACAATTTATTAATACTAAATATACTAAATAAACTATCGGCTAACGACACTGCAGCTAACTACTGTGTATGATGATATCTAACTACTGTTAAGAACAGTATCCAACAAAACCATAAATACTTCGGCAGACAACGGATCACCGTATGTGATCAACGTAATCGTCAAAACATGTCTTAAAGAAGAAATCATGATTTGGTTGATCTTGTAATTTCTTGTTAAGAAAACAAACTGTACGTTTGCGCGCGCGCGCATGTGTGTACGTATATCTACTTATATTAATTGAACACGACATTCTCAGAAAACCTACTTTTTATTTATCTTGCCGACCGCTTCCGGAGGTCAGTTGTATCCCCTTCTTCAATGTTTGGTAGTCTCTTCAGACAGATTGCCAAGCACTGAGGAAAGAGACTAATCACTAAAGACCCTGAAAAATAAGAAAAAGTTATTTGGGAAAGTATTATTCAAATGTTTACTGTAACAATCTACTTCAGGAACCGTGAAGAAAAGTGTTAGGAAATGTGTGAAACATAATACGTAGGCCTATTCATATTTCCTAACGTAACGGACTACTGGGGATAATACTAATATTTTCATGTTGTTCAGATACACTTCGGTGTAGGCCTACTTTATTTTATATCGGTCATCTAAGGACCACATGCCAATTTCAGTTCTTTATTCTTTGTTATTTTCTTTTTCTCAAATATTCTTTCATCCTTTCACTGTGTCTCTTCTTCCTGTCTTCAGTCCACTTTGAACCTGTTTTTTTCTGTCTCCTAACCTGGCCTCATTCCATTTTTAACACTTTTGCACGGAAAACGTCTCTTTCAATTGCTCCTTCTGCGTTCACATTATTTTTTTCTAAATCCTTTTGGAGTTCTTTAATCCAACTTGATGTTGACTTCTTCTCCCACAGATATTTGAAGATCTGCTTTGTTAAGCTATTGTCGTCCATTCTATAGGCCTATAAATGCCCAAAAAATAATAGTCTTCTTTTTCTCATTGTTTCTGTTATATTTTCTATACTTTGGTATATTTCATCATTACTTCTTAATTTTCAACCTTCTGAAGTTTACCGTGGGCCTAATAGCTTCATTTACTAATGTAAGGCTATTATTACTTACTAATTTCATTTTCTTTTTTTCCCTATGCCGACTTTACCTACGGAAAGCTTGAAACCTCAAGGACAATCTTCTAAACGAGTCAAGAAACATTCATAAAACAAAATTAAAATCAAATACGCGTTTAAGAGTACGATAAAATACAAGGATGAAACAAGGTCTTTTCCTGTAAAAATATTTTAACAAAATGCAAAATGCCAACGACTCGCTTTTAGAAAGAAGCACAAGTTTAGCTCTCGTTGAACATACTATAACCGCACGGATAAAACTCGGAAGTGGTCAGCGCGGTTCTGCTATTCTCATCGGCCTGAATGAAAATAGTTAATTTAAATCCGTTTAAGATTGCAGAAAATATAAACCTAGGCTTATAAACACTTCTTAAAAATTCTGCCCTCAGTGTTTCTTAACTTTCTTAATGCGACGTCTGTTGAAGTACGCTAATTATATAACCTCCATTCCATACTCAGACAACAGCGAAGAGGTTTAGATAAAGCCATAAAAAATGCATACTATAAAATTCAATTATTAATTAAGATATTGCATCAGTTTGTAAAATCAAATATTTTTTTCTATACATTTCCGTTAAAACTGACATAAAATTTATCCTCTCTCGGCACAAAAAGACTAGTTGTTTCGAAATATAATTAAACCGACAGTTACTAACAATAGTGCAATTACGCCCAAAACATCATGAAATAAAACTAATATAATCTATATCTTCAGATAACAAAGTAAATATTCTCGTTTTGCGATACGAATCGAATTTACCATAGATAATTTAATAAAAATATGTTACGTCTTTTACAGTTTAAACTTTGATCCGGTGTTTCCTAATACCGTGAAGCATTAAGAGGCACGGAGACATTCACAAGATTACGTAGACGTAGAGCAATCACTGAAGAGTCATGTAATTGGCTGAGCTTCTAAATTGTTAAGACGTTTTAAACTCAGGTGTGGCTGGTGAGACGTGCGGTATCCTAGTTAAAGATAGAGCCATTACCAGCTGTAAAGGAGAACAAACCAACAGTAGCTGGACTGGAGAGCTGGTGATGGTCAGTGTCTGTTCGCACGATACTAATTAAAGTTGTAACAATGACGTTGTTTACCCTCAACTGTGAACTAAATTTTTTCTATAAAGTATCGTCAGAATGCAAGTAATTTTTTTGTGTTATTTTTAGCCTATTAGCTGTACGCACGTTCACTTCAATAGCGCTTAAACATGCCATTTCTCATGTCGCATTTTAATATTAGTGCTTCAGTGTTTATGAACAGTTAACACGTTATAAAAATACTCTTGATTATCCGAATCAACCGTGGCTGTTGATGGTCAGATTATCGTGAAGAATGAGAGCATCAATCTCGAAAGATTTCCGCTCAATAATGGATAAGTAAGGACATATTATGCAGGCTACTATCACGTCCATACATACAAAAGACTAAAGGTACGAATTTCTAAAGTATAATAACTGAAAAACAATTTTTTTAGTAACGTGGACGGCTAGACTACAACTAACCATCAGCTAGACTAGATATTATATATGACACATGATACAGTCTGTTACACGAAAAGCAAAATAAATTCCAAAAGTCTTTAAATATTTTAACTACATTTAAATTGCATTGAAAAACAAAGTAAATGATAAAATAGATTTTGGCAAATATAAAAATACAGTGTAACACTCAAATTCTTATTAGAGAAAATAAAAGCTTCTCTTCGCTTGTGGGTTTAATTTAATAATTTTTATAAATTCATTTTATTTTCTCAAATTACAGAATGTACACACAGAGTGTTCCCAAAATATTATGCCAAACTTCAGGAAATAATTCTACTACTTAAACTGAAGAGAAAGTAAACAATAAACATATGCAATAAAAGCTTCCTTTTTCCATTTGGACGTTTCTGACTATTTAAAAAATTCATTAATGCCGAACAAGACGAGATGTCGAGTTGAAGTTTGGTATACACAGTACGTTTATTATTTCTATCAGTACAAAACAAACCAAAACGTTATTTTACAAAATTTTCAACATGGAGTTTACTTAATTCTGATTTTTATAAAAGTCAACACTCATAACAAATTTTATTCGTAATCCGGTGGTTTATGAAATTCGGATAAAAAGAACGGAGATATTAAATTTCTTTTATAACAAAACGTTTTTCCCTTTTTCCCTCAGAAACATTTTTGTCTTCATAAGAACCGAGTATTTGCATTTACCTCATTTTACCATGACTAATTGCATGAGTAGTTGTTGGTTGTTGCTTTCAGTTATTTATTATGGTAGAAGAATTTACTGAATAATACTATACGAGTATGTAGCCCATACGGCAAATCATGTCAGAAAGGGGTGCACGCTCCCATCACCATAACAAGTAGCCAATAAATATGTACACCATCGTCAATATTAAAAAAAAAAAAAAATAGAAGTAGGTAAATAATTAAATTGTATTTACATTTATTTCACTTAATTTATTTATTTGTTTTTTATTTCCATGTTCCATAAGGAAGTGGAAGTATGGTAATGACGAAAAAAATCGTATTTGTGATAATGGCTGATTCTGATCGTACTACCCTCAAAACATGAAGGAAACTCATTTTCCGAAAAGTGTGTGTGTGTGTGTAGAATTTTTTCTATGGCGAACGATAACTCCCGCAAATTCAAACAGAATCAAATAACTTTTGGCATGCTTACCTGAATTGTAGAGGACTCAAGGCCTGTTGATTTTAGTGAAGATCCGTTAAGGGAAAGGGGTAGTTTACCAGCAACATTTTATGTTTTAACAAGAGTAAAGTACTTAATTTTGATAAATAAAGTATCGTGAAAAGAAGGTCACAATAATCCACTGTAGAAAGGTAGATGAAATATCTATAAATGAAAAGGGTGTTCGAAGGGGGAGGGGTAATTTTCTATAATTAAATGATAGTTGAAGGGGGATGGGATAATTTTTTATATATGTACTACGTTATCGGCAGCAAAGAAGTATTTTGTTGTTAAAATTCCTTCCCAGACTGTTTGGCCGTGGTCCAATATTCTCTGCAAAACCAGACGTTTCGGCAATGCCATTGACTGCTATCATCAGCGAAAATCGAGAGCGCTAACGTGAGGTGGTACCTATACGTTAGTGACCACACCAGTACTGTGGTTAAGGCTGAAGAAAGAAGTAGTTTCTATGGAAATATTTAATTTCGAAAATTATTTTAAATAGTCTATAAATCTTAGAACATGGAAGTCATATATGTCTCTCCATACCGATATTTCTTTTGGAAACCTGAAAAAATAATTCTATTGCTTTAAAATTTTAAATTCGAGGGAATGATACACGGTACTTATAAAGAAAATAGGTCAAATGTTTTGCTAAGAAAAAAAAAGGAGCCCTAATACCTCCGCTATTTTTCATCTGATTTCCACAAACAGCGTATTTTTGGATTAAAAACGAAAGGGCTAATTTTTTATAAATTGTTTTTATTATTATCCTACTTATTTTGTTAAAATTAATAATTTCAGTTAACCGCCCTTTCGAAAATTTTTAAGATAATACTTTGATTTGTTTCGTACATTCTAAATAGAGAAGCCTGTGTATACCTAATTTAAATGCCACGTCTCTTTCTGTTAAAAAAAACGTAGATGTATATAGGCAGAAACTGACACATTTTCGGCGTTTGTTTATTGAAGATTTTTTACTCAGTTTACTGAGTAGAATCATTTCCTTAAGTTTAGCACCAAACATACAAGGTATGTTTATCTAATTGGTATGATGACTTCAAGGTAATTCACCATACTCTTTAGCAAGGATTAAACCGAAAATAGTTTGCTCCTGTTCCAAGTAGATAGGCTAGCGATGGTCACTCCAACGCTTCTTCGGACGTCCCACACCTCTCCGTCGGTTCGCCTTAAAATTCGATAGTTGTTTGGGGGTGTGGCAGTCATCCATTTGGTTAGGATGTTCCAGCCATTTTAGCCGATATTGGGCAATTCTATCAAGTATACTGGTAATATTCAGTTCCTTTTGAACATCAATGTTTCGTTTACGATCTTGAAAAGTATATCCTGCCACGTGCCCAGAAACGTCATTTCGGCAGCTTGAATACGGCTGGCCTGGGATTTCGATAACGTCCAATTATAAGACCCGTAGAGAAATGTGGGAAAGGCCATCACCTTGTAGAACTTTAGACACGTTTTTTACTCGTTAATTTTAGAGTTCTCCTGATAGTCCCATACATATGGTTGAACTTGTGCGGCTTTTTCACCACATCATTGCGTGTCATGTAAGACACATTACAGCTCAGATAGTCACAATTACCGACCTGCTACAACGATTTTAGTGTTCTCCTGATGGCCCCATACGTATGGTTGAACTTGTGCGGCTTCTTCACCACATCATTGCGTGTCATGTAAGACACATTACAGCTCAGATAGTCACAATTACCGACCTGCTACAACGATTTTAGTGTTCTCCTGATGGCCCCATACATATGGTTGAACTTGTGCGGCTTCTTCACCACATCATTGCGTGTCATGTAAGACACATTACAGCTCAGATAGTCACAATTACCGACCTGCTACAACGATTTTAGTGTTCTCCTGATGGCCCCATACGTATGGTTGAACTTGTGCGGCTTCTTCACCACATCATTGCGTGTCATGTAAGTCACATTACAGCTCAGATAGTCACAATTTCCGACCTGCTACAACGATTTTAGTGTTCTCCTGATGGCCCCATACGTATGGTTGAACTTGTGCAGCTTCTTCACCACATCATTGCGTGTCATGTAAGACACATTACAGCTCAGATAGTCACAATTACCGACCTGCTACAACGATTTTAGTGTTCTCCTGATGGCCCCATACATATGGTTGAACTTGTGCGGCTTCTTCACCACATCATTACGTGTCATGTAAGACACATTACAGCTCAGATAGTCACAATTACCGACCTGCTACAACGATTTTAGTGTTCTCCTGATGGCCCCATACATATGGTTGAACTTGTGCGGCTTCTTCACCACATCATTGCGTGTCATGTAAGACACATTACAGCTCAGATAGTCACAATTACCGACCTGCTACAACGATTTTAGTGTTCTCCTGATGGCCCCATACGTATGGTTGAACTTGTGCGGCTTCTTCACCACATCATTGCGTGTCATGTAAGTCACATTACAGCTCAGATAGTCACAATTTCCGACCTGCTACAACGATTTTAGTGTTCTCCTGATGGCCCCATACGTATGGTTGAACTTGTGCAGCTTCTTCACCACATCATTGCGTGTCATGTAAGACACATTACAGCTCAGATAGTCACAATTACCGACCTGCTACAACGATTTTAGTGTTCTCCTGATGGCCCCATACATATGGTTGAACTTGTGCGGCTTCTTCACCACATCATTACGTGTCATGTAAGACACATTACAGCTCAGATAGTCACAATTACCGACCTGCTACAACGATTTTAGTGTTCTCCTGATGGCCCCATACATATGGTTGAACTTGTGCGGCTTCTACACCACATCATTGCGTGTCATGTAAGACACATTACAGCTCAGATAGTCACAGTTACCGACCTGCTCCGGACCAGTACTGTCTACAACGATTTTTTATCATATGGGGTCAGCTCCATAAAAAGCCATCACCTTGTTCTTCAGTGTGAAGATCTGGGATCCGAAATCCTTGTAGATTCGACTCAATGAGTGTACAGTAATCTGGAAACTTCTTTCGGAGTTCGGCAGGATAGCTTAGTCATCAGCAAGTAACAACGTGTCAGCTGAAGAGTTACAAGTCATAAAATGATCTGGAAGGTTCATCTGCGAATTGTGTATGACATAGTCTATATAATAAATATTTTATGTTGTTTAAAACAGACTCGGCATGCAACCTCAATGGAACACAGAACGGAACCTGTCAGTACCTGAGAAACTGTCCTGCGGCTGCTCAGGGCTTGCGACAAGGCGTACTTCCACAGAACTGCGGGTATGACGGAACCGAACCAATCGTCTGCTGCGTACCTAAAAACGTAGGCCTACATAAAAAATCGGGAATAAGCGAACGCAGTAAGTATCGCTTCAGTAATGTTAAAATACGTTTTGCTGTTGTCAACCCACAATCACGATATCAACACTTGTAACATAATCTGTGGAAAAGTTATAATAATTTAATGACTACAGTTTAAAAATCGGTCATTCTATACTATTTCCGTTCTTAGTTTAATCCAGATGTAAACGAACCCACGTGGTAAATCTGAAACGCTATTGGTCAGGGGTGTTAACAATATTCATACTGTAATGTATTACGCGCATGTACAGAATGTATGTATAGTCATGTACAAGTTATCTTAACCAAATACACTGTACTCACCGTCTATGGCCTTTCTGTAATGTTTTTTCTTGTTTACATGTTTCGAGGCACTTGCCTCATCATCAGAACTTATAAAACCAATCTATGTCATAAATAATGACATTTGTCAACATATTAAAAACACACTCCATATTAAGTTATCTTGCCACTTAAATCAGGGCACGTCATTTTAAGACTTACTCCTTAACACTTTATTCTGAATTGTATTGAATTAATATGGAGCCAGTTGAAAGGATATATTACCCGTCACAACACACCATTATCTGCTTGATATAAAACAATTTATTGAGAAGGCGGTAAATGAAACAACGGCGGACAAGTGGAGTCATTGTATGCAGCATATAATCATGGAAGACGATAAACTATGGGAAGTGGCCCACATTACCCACGTTGTTGTAGACAATGAACAATCTTATCAATAATAACGCTGACTCAAGTGATGAACAAGTTCAGACACAGACATGGAAGGCATTGAATTACTCTCTGACAGCAACTGATAGTATTCAGTACATTGGTAATTGTCACAGCTTCTATTTTCGTTTTAAATAAACTTCACTTTTTTGTTTTGTTGTGATTTGTAAACAGTAAATTAAAGAAGCCATTAACTGGTGTTATAAAATGTTTCACTGTCGGTCTAACTACATAGCCTACGAATTTTACTTTGGTCAGGTCAAATTATTACAATTTACGTGTGTTTATACAGTATCAGTATTAAATGTACCCTGTCTGTATTCCTTCTTTCAGAGTAACACGCCTATAATTCAAGTAGCAAATAGCGTTTCAGATGTGCCACGCCTGTTTGTTTACATCAGGATTAAGCCAAGAACGGAAACGGTATAGAAACATGCCGAACAGTCCAAACACATTAAATTATGCCAACACAAGCACTAGATAGAGTTTGTTATGTATACCCTCTAAATAGACTAACCACAATAAAGCAGAGAAGTAATAATAATAATGTTATTGTATTATAATTATTATTATTATTATCATCATCATAATCATCATGATTACTAAATAAAATAATAATGCATACTTAGTTTAAAACGGATATAAGCCTACACAAAAATTGTAAATTCGCAAAATCATGCCAGCGCACATTTACACATGCACTTGAAAACCTTTACATGTTTGGATAACGAAATCTGTCCTTCTGCAACTGTGGTAAAAAAGCAGTAGGTTGGATAAAAGACGCATACAAAATATACACGTTGGCAATGCGAAACGACATCACGTCAAATTACAGTAGAGCATCGATTATCCGAACATCCATTAACCGAACGATCTACAATCCGAATTCAATGAAAAGTACAATTATGTAGTGTACTGTACAGTAATGTATTGGACACGAGTAGGCGCATTGGATATTTATTGAATATAAAAAATTATATACTGTAAATTATTACAGTACTGTACAGTCTAAATAAACGCTGCAGCTATACAGCCTTACAATCGATAAACACACTTACATCAACAAACTTCCATAAACACATTTACAAATTGATAAACAAATTGTGTCAACGGAAGTCTCTGTCACCGAATGTCTGTTTTTTAATTAATTTTTTAGTACAGTGGTTGTAATTACACTCGAATTTTGTTTACATTAATTTTGGTTTGTATTAATTACACTAATTGTAAATACAGTACAGATTTAATATACAAAATGCGTTTGTTTACTGCTTCAGTAATTCATGTCACATACAACGGGGTATAAACTACTTAACATGATGTTTTTGTTTCGTGTGCGTGTGCAGTGTGCAAGAAGTGGGAGAGACAGTACTGCGAAGACGAATCGTATTTCGACGGAGTGCCACATTTTATCAAAGGCGCTGGACGTCAAATGGCTATTGCGTCTAGACCTAAAGAGTTTCCGTACATGGTAAGTTCAGAAAAATAACTGTATACGAACTAATGCCTCTACCTTTATCCGTGTATACGTTTCTCCACGAGTCAGTAAAAGGTTATTATTTGGTGTTCTGCCCTAAGGCAGGTCTTCAAACGGTAAAAGCTCTCCAGGCTGTCCTATCGCATGCCAGTCTTTTTGTTTCTTCGTAACAGCCTCTGATTTTTATGCTATCTATTAACTTCATTCTTCTACGCCCTCTTCTTTTTTCTCCTTCTTTGACACCATCCATAGCAGTTGTAAGCAACCAGTCTCTTCTTAAACAATTACCTAACCAATTTCTTTCCGTATGTTCTATTACCTTCACGATTCTTCTCTCTTCCTCTATTCTTCTTAAAACTTCACAATTTCTTATTTTATCAACCCACCTCACTTTTCCCATTGCTCGCCAAACCCACATCTTAAATCCTTCTAATCTTTTCTCGTCCTCCTTCCTCAGTGTCCATGTCTCTGCACCATATAAAGCAACGCTCCACACATAACATTTGGCCAGCCTTTTATTAAATTCTTATTAATTTTACCACACAACAGTCTTAAGGATTATTAAGGATCCATTTTGGATATCCTTAGTAGAGCAAATGGTATGGCCCTCTATGCAAAATACTCCGGAGGTAAAAGTAGAAGGTAAACATTTGAATTTCCGTAAACGGTATGGGTTCTCATCTGGTACACAGAATATTCTATGGTAGACAGATTTTGCCATAAAATGTCATTACTGAGTTACTGAGTAAGTACTTCAGTAGAGATATTGTAGAGGTGTTACAGAATGAACCTTTTTTTACATTTACTTAAAATTTAATGGAGGTCTATATAGTATACTATGGTAAAAACTTTATTCATTGCGTTGCATATGGTTATCGACAATACTGTCTGGAATTCTAAGTAGGAAAAGAAGTGCCAATGATTCGCTAGGACGTGTGTCTGTTTCAAATAACTGTGTGACGCTTCACATGTAAAACAGGAAGACTAATGTTTTAAATACGTCATAATGTACATATTGTTACGACGGTCACACAGATTTTCGTGGGTACAGTGGAACCTGAATAACTGACACCTATAAAGTCGCTAATTATCAACTGTAGTTAGTCACAATATTGTTCTAAAGCTTTCACGGCCGGTGTCACCTGGCCGCACGAGCAGCGGACTCCGTACATTCCACACGACGACAGCGGGTCTTGGATGTCCTTCGCCGGCCTCACGAACTGGTGGATCTTTCTTGTCGACTTGAATATTGGTCTCACGCCGTGTCGACTGAGCAGCCTACCGATGCGGTCCGTCACCCCAGGTGTACATTGAAACCACGAAGCGCAGCGTCCGCACACGCATGGGTGAACATAGCCGTTACTGTAGATTGGGACAGCCTGAGAAGTCTGCCGTAGCCGAACACGAGCTCGCCAATGCCGACCATCGGATCCTCTTCGATGAGACGAACCTCTTGTCAGCGGTGAGTGCGTACTTCCCTAGTCTTCATATGGAGTCCGTCTTGATTCAGAAGCATGCTGGAATCGCTATGAATCAGCGGGGCGAAAGCATTTCATTAAGTACTTTATGGCAGAGCGCGATGCGAGCCTCACATACACCTTCTTTATTCTGATTGGCTGATGGTGCAATTTATTACCTGTACGTGGGACTTAATGAATTTATAAATACAGGTAGGATCGCGGGACATCTTGAGCCTTCACAACACTACTTTGGGCCTGACGTACGACACCTCGCGTTAGGTAGAATCTAATATCCACTAAGATGGCAGCCAGTGGTGCTGCTGAAACGTTTGGTTTGAATGTAAACCTTGGACTACGGCCAAACAGCCCGGTAGATATTTCAAATGTAGTTAGTCACATACAACAATTAAATGTCAACAAGGCACTTTTATACAGTAAATCAAGTTGATTTTTGCAACATAGAATAAATGTCACCTTATTACAGTTTTCTACTAATTAACACAATGACCACTGCCCACTAAACCGCCAAAATAACTAACACTCCACACTCTAATATGACCAGGTCTAAGCTGAACTGAGCCGGGCACTGGATGATTATATTTATACCCCGCTGGGATTCCAGAATTATCTTCCATTTTCCGGGCGGCGCACCGAGAATAATTGAAATAGTTAGAGGTGCTGGAACAATCTGGATACTAGGTCAAAACCCGACCTTGAAAGCAAGGTCCCTACTGCTAGCGGTTGACTAGCCGAAAACCGTGTGGAAAGGCAATTTCGAATTATCTAGAGTAGGGGTCCCCAAACTACGGCCCGCGGCAACCCGGCCGATGGTGCGTGAAGTTTTCAAAATAGATCATCAAAATACTTCAAATATTATAACATTTTACTAAATAACTATACAAGAAATAAGTATAGCCTACAACCAAAGTAGTGGGCTAACTTGTCAGACGAACACTTGAAATCCATTCTAGTGATAGGAGCATCAAACTTTGACCCACAATGGACAGACATTATACGTCAGAAGCAACTCCACACATCCATAAGTACATAAGAAAGACAAAAAAAAATACATAAGTAATATCTGTGAATGTTATTTTTCCTTACTTTATTTACATTATTTTGAATAAATAAATTCTTTTTTTGTTTTAGCCATGTCATATTATGGCATCGCAAGTTTTTAAAAATCCAAAAATTAATAAAATGGAAAAATCCTTTCACCTTAATTATCTGCTGGATCAAAAATCGAGTTCAATTAATATGTGATAATACAGAACCTTCTATCACCGACTGCTGGAAAAGTGTGCAATTTCTTGCACAGTGCATCGCCATAGAGTAATAATTTGTGGGAAGAAATATTTTTTGTTTATTTTAATGAAATACAGAATATTTAATTTTTATATAGCCTACTATAATCTGTGTTACGTAATCATCAGTACATTGTATATTCTACGTATGAATTTGATACGTATCTGATACTGCGTAGTTTTCTGAATAATTAGCAACTCCGGCTAATAAGTAAAAACGCTCCAGAAAATTACTTAATATCCGTTACCGCCTGTACTAAGCGTAGAATGACTTAAATTGTGTCTTGCCTTCTCTATACAGACCGGCAAACAGTAATGGACTTGGAACAGTTTAAGGTGTTAATATGTTGGCCTTACGACTAGGAACTGTGTCAGATATATGCGGATCATAAAATTGTATGTATTAAATATCTCAAAAACTGAGTACCTTATAGTAGGCGGTTAAGGCAAGACCTAGAACTAGGAACAAAAGTGATTAAAAATATTTAAAACTTCAAGTATTTTTGGGTGTAACAATGACATTGGATGGTGACAGGAACCAAGAAATAAAAGTAAGAACATGACAAGCTAAGACAGCAACTAAACAGCCTGCTTTGGAATCCACGAATAACAAAAAACAATAAAATCAGAATAGTCTATATAAAACTATAGTCGAAAGTATAGGCCTATATATGGAGCAGAACTGTGGCACATTAATAAAGGAAATAAATCCAAAATAAGAGCTATGGAGATGGATTACTGGCGGAGGTGCTGTAGACTAACAAGACTAGATGGAGTGAGAAATGTAGAGATAAGACAAGCGATGGGAATCGACCTTGACATTATAGAAACAATAGAAGCAAGAAGACTAAATTGGTTCGGACACCTAAATAGAATGTCGGCTGAGAGATGGCCAAGGGACGTATGGGAATGGACTCCACCCTATAGAAGAAAAAAAGGAAGACCTAAACATTCATGGAAAATGGACGTCGAAGATGCGATGAATGCAAGAGGGCGTACAGAACAGGGCTGTTAAGACCGGCGCCAGGATAAGACCGTGGATGTTAAGACCGTGGAAGCTAGGATGCGAGAGATGGCGCCAGCCTTAATTAAATCACAAAAAAAAATTAAATTGTGTCTCATAACGAAATACAATAACGTGTGGTTCTTAAAATACGATGATAATTTTTGTTAAAGAATTGTACAGAATTCTATTGCTGTGTACTGTTTGCAGGCTGCGATTGGTTACGGGAACCTGTCCAGAATTAACTGGCTATGTGGCGGAAGTCTAATCAGCGAGCGGTATGTACTCACTGCAGCACACTGCACGACATCCAAGAACTAGTAAGTTGACTCATATCATATGGTGTCACTTTGGGAATTCCTTTGTTATTGACTTGCTGATTATTTTTTAGTTTTAAACGAAACAGCCCAACCCAAATCTATATACATAAAACTCAAAATCTGAGGATTTATGTGTACTGAATACAAATCCACACCGTTACACCGATTGCCACCAAATTTTGCACAGGTAACCTTTGACACAAGGCGAAAAACACTCTTTAACTTAGAATTTGATATTTTGCCCCGTTCGCATGATTTAGGCCCTTTTAATTAGCCCATTTCGTTTACGCGTATAAAGATGTCAAAACAGCATGGAGACCAGAATTAATTACCATAATAACAAGTAAATAAACAAATGACATTTAGCGTCATTGGAACTGTACATCTGCCCAGTCCTGCTGTACATTTTCGATGTTTTATATAATATGTGATTGTACCGATTAATTACGATGTGGAAAATAAGAAGTGTACTAATTGTAAATTGTCCTATTACTTAATGCAAAACAAAAATACATGTTGTTTTCATTTGTGAGGTTAGATGACAACGGTTTTTGGTTTTTAGTTTTCTGCTGAAATAAATAAAAGCCATGGTTGAGGAAAACATAACGTTTAATGTGTTATACAATGCTTCTAACACAGTAACACTTAAAATAAAGAATTTAGCGTTTTTGGTTTAACAGGTACTTTATAAATATCCCCAAAGGCTTTATAAACCGGTACTTTTAAATCTCCAAAGGCTGTTGCACCAACATAATAATTTAGTACAAGTTAAAGTAGTACAAGTGTTGAAAACAGCGTTGGATAGAATTTGACTCATGAGTTCAAAATTGTTATACAAGCTGACAGAACGCCATATAGACATAGAAAATAAAAATTATATTAAAATACTTATTAAAGTCAAATATTCGCGTGCGAAGCCGCGGGTAACAGCTAGTGAGTTATATTATTCAAAACATTTGTAACAACACGTCTTAATTGTATAGCGCCTTCCGGCACATTGTAATCTTTAAGAATCCAACATCTGAAGTCAGGAGTTCTACTCCTGACAAATATCGTTTATAAAAAGTGTATAAATTATCAAGGATTGTCCGAACAGGTATGTTGTCGTTTTCAACTATTTGGAAATTATCACGTTTGTCTCCGGTTAGCACCTTCAGATACAAACCCAATGGCTGTAGCTAATTTATAACGTTTTGTTCTACATCACAGTTTTTATTATTACTCAGGAAATATAGGCATATTACTAGCGGAGAAATTAATAAAAATGTACTCTGTTACTTTATTTGTGCACAAATTCTAACAACAGCGTGACTGCGGATCCGAAAAATCAGCTGGTATATTATGTTTTTGCATTAAACCGCTCACTTTGCGTAAAACGTATAGTTTTTGCGAATATAAAATTTCTAGGTTATGTAAGCCTGACGGGGCCATCTAGTCAGACTGCCTGCTTTAGTCGTAAACGAACCCATTTACGACCTTAAAAGGGTCGCTTATTGTTCCAAAATACAATGACTGCAGGTGTAACAGGTAAATTTAGGATGGCCCCGTAAAATTTTTTGAGGTACATTTTAAGATAAAATGAGCGTACGCGGATTGAACAGTAATTATTCTCTTACTGTTTGTCCTAACAAATTTATTCTAATGTCTTTAAGTAGTTACCATATAGTTTTGTTCATCGCTTCTGTAGAATCTATCTCTAGCTGCTTAAGAAATATATGGAAAGATACTGATTATTTTTAACAATATTTTCCTCATTTAGGAAAATGATACTTCAAATCCATTCAATTAAAACGGACCAGGTAACGGAAAGAACATGTTAAAGTCCAAAGATCCCGTACTATCTATCCCGTACATGTTTTTCCACTCTACAGTTTTTTGCCGCACACCTATAAATCAAATTTCCATTTTACCCGTCATTAATATACATGTTTCCTCCACAATTCACACAGTCTGTTGATTTTTCCACAAGCTTCAGCACACTTTTTAATGCCTTTCTTCAGTATAGAATTTTTCAGTGAATATTTACTGTTGAAATTTATCTCGCTGATTAATTTACCACTTAAAATTTGGTGTAACAAAACGCAATGGCACTGGATTACACAATGTGGTTTCAATGCTTCATGAAAACACGATGTTGACAGAACAATGTACATCGACTAAATGAAATGGCCTGTAAGAAACTAGACGATACCACGTTGGATGGAGATTTCACTAAATATGTATGAACAGACGAGTTGCTTAGGTGCAATAAAAGTAAACAATAGGCGACCCTTTCCAAGGTTGTTAACATAGTAGACAGGTAGTCTGATACGATGACGACGTCAGCTTTCCATAACCAATTGTCAGTAGTCTCTCACTCACTCACTCTCTCTCTCTCTGTCTCTCTATTATCTCAAACACATACACGGCGCGCACGCGCAGTTGTGTCTCACCTTCAAAATGTTAAACACCTGTTGCACACTCGCTTCAACCTGACATTCAAATTACTAGGTGTCTATCTTTCCCACTCTCTGATTTCTGAACAATGTCGTGTATATTCTACATACACAATTTTGTATCGGTGAATTTATATAACTATATTAATTTAACCCACTATTTTAAGATATAAGTTTAATTATGTAGGAGAATAGTTATATGTAAACAAAGAATAAAGTCATTATCAGTTTCAATCGCAAATTAACTCATTGTCTGGAAGTGTTTTGACTCTATATAGGTTAGGTGACTGTTTGAAAACGACTATCGCAAAGATTAGATATCACTTATAAATTTTTATTGAAAATATTAACGGAAAATATACCCTTGGATTTTGTTGTCCATGACGTGTCCGTTACTTAACAAAATATAATTAATTCACTACCGACTCGGAACAAAAAGTTTTTTATGGGTAAAAACGTAAAGGTTTACCTTATAGCCTGATCCAGTTTTCGCTTTTAAAAATCATCTTCAGAGGCTGCAGTTGAGAGTAATGTTCGTCTTGTTCTTGGCAACGGTATCGACTTTTGAAGGATCGATGTTGTGTGTGTGTGGGGGGTGTGATATGTTCGAATAATGCGAGTGATTTGAATTGTATCTGTTCGTTTAGGATGTCGTTTTTATGTGTTTTCGTGTGTTTGTATATTTCCAATTGTTCAAGAGTGTCTAGTTTTCGGCCTTTTGTGTGTACGTGTAGAATGTCCATGTACATTGTACATATTTTTGTATGTGTGGTTGCTTCGATGAGGTGGTTTGCAAAGGTAGATTCTGTAGTGGAGTGTAGTGACTTTGTGTGTTCAATGTATTTTTGTTTGAAACTACGTCCTATCTGGCTTATGTAGAATTGTTGCAATCTGAGCAGTTTAGTTTGTAAACACCAGGTAGATCGAATTTGTTTTGTGTGTGTTTTGATATAGTGTGTTTTTGTTTTGTTTGTAGTTTTGTATGCGATTCTGTATCCTGCTTTTTTGAATTTGTGGGCTATTTTTTCAGTTTGGTTATTGATGTATGTTAGTGTTATGAATTTGTTGTTTTCTGCCTTTGTCTGTTGTTTGTTTGGTGTTTTGTGTAGGAGTTTTTTGACTATTGTTCTGTTGTATCCGTTGGATTCTGCTAGATATTTTATCGTGTTAAGTTCGCCTTTGTGAACAAAATATACATCGAAAATTAAATGTTAATCACGTGTGTGTGATTTCAGTGGCACAGCGCAGTGGGTACGGTTGGGTGATCTGAACATGAAGTCCGACGATGAAGATGCCCGCCCCGAAAACTTCAAAATAATACAACATATAAACCATCCGGACTTCAAACAATCTCATCCGACCAACGATATCGCTCTGTACAAATTGGATAGAGCTGTGGTATTTAATGAATACATAAGACCGATCTGTCTGCACACGTCTTACGAGATACCCAGAGGTTTCGGCACCGCTACTGGTTGGGGCAGACCGGGTTACGGTAGGTATCCCAAGTCGCAGGTTTACTGTAAGCTACATGTATGTCTAGTACTTATTCCCGTTGTTGTACGATGAATAAACGCGTTTATAAATTATACAGAATCAGTGTATGCCAGTGGTTCCCAAATTTTTCACTGCGCGGACGCCCTCCAAAAAAATTTAAAAATCACGGACTCCGTCTGAGTTCTCAAATAAAACAAACAGTAAATATCATAGGGACTCTTATATTTTAACTATAAATATATTAAAATTAAAATTCTCTTAACCTTCAAAATTATAATATTAATGATATCAAACATAGTTTAACGTGAACAATGAAACTGCTTTTGCACAATTAGCTCTGCAGTATTGGGTTTAATGTCTGATAACTTCAATATTAAGTAACTCTCGACATCAAGTTTATTTCTTAACTTTGACTTTAAGTACGTGAGCAGGGAGACTCTACGTTTCCACACAAATACTTCGAGGAAAACACAGTTAAACATTTCAAAGCTCTTTTTCGGAGTTCAGGGTTCAGGATAGTCAGTCATTACTAATAACCAGAAGTCAGCTAGCTGTAATTGCGAAAACTGTAATTTGAATGAACTGTCAGTTGAAAGTTCTGCCAATGAACCTTCTTTTTATAGTTTAAGAGAGAGGTCTAGTCAGTTCGGCTGACAAACAGATCTGGTACACGACATGATTTAAAGGCGGATTGAAATTACTTTTACAAATACAATTAGTCTGAACCCCCCCCCCAAATACTGGAATCTTCTACTAATTGTTTTAAGATTATAAAATTTAGATTTGTATTTCAGAGCATAAAAAATCGGAGAATATTACGGTACATCCTAGATTTTCTGAAAAGTGTCTACGGATCCCACTTTGGGAACCACTGGTGTATGGTATTCAAGACTAAGTGTGCCAGAATAAAAAGTGAATGCAATTTGGTGTTGGTTGGTATAACCTTTTAGGGTCAGACGACAGGGTTGATCTAACCCTAGAGTCTCAGATACATTGAATTATTGGGGTTCATGCTGATAATCTAGTTGTCGTACATTAAATAAGAATCGGTGAGTTAAAAAAGGGAATGAACCCCACTTTTCAAAAAACAGAAAAACATTCAGCATTCTTTGTATATAACTTTATACCAAAATTTGCTTCATATTGTATGCTGTGTATGGTTATTTTTATTTTTAAAAGTTATTCCCTTTTCCCACTCATTTGTATAAACTTTTGTTTAATTTGCTTCCCAATCTTTTCGCTTATACATTTTTTCTTTGAAAACGTACTTTAATGTGAAATAAGTTTATAACACTTCTCGGATTAATCCTTAAAGGAAAAATGTATTATTATTCGAGCTACGATGGTTCCTATAGACATTAACAATACCTCACAAACAAAGCAAAAAGAGTTATATTTGATTTTAAAGTTCTATTATTCACCTCAATCGACTATGTGACCAGTCCTTAGTTTTCTAAGATAAAATACTGTTATCCAGTTCCCTATAGTCCTGTAGAAAATGTTTCATTATGTTCGTAACATTAACCTTTTTCTTGTTCCTACATACTATGCTGCCATACACTTTATCAGACGGAAAGTAAAATCATTTACTTTAAATTTACGAAATGCAATGACCACTGCAAGATATTCTCATTCGTACCACAAAAACAAAATTTTATTTACTGTGTATTATTGTTGAAGAACAATAATGCTTAATATTAAACACACTGACCACACTATGTGTGTGTGTGTGTGTGTGTGTGTGTGTGTGTGTGTGTGTGTGTGTGTGTGTGTAAATTTAACAAATATGTTAAATTTCACTCATTAACTCAACTGAATACTGCCACAGAATACTGAAATAAAGCTATACACAATAGCAGGTATGCTACGTGAGCAGCCACTGGCATAGCCTTAGTGGAGAAGGGGACTACTACGCCAGTTATTCCCTTCTTCCAGTCAACAATGAGCAACCAGGAAGTTTGACTGGCTGGAAGTCAAACACTTCCTTTTCCAACTCCCTCACTGCGCCTATCATTGGTGATCAAAATGGTTATATCTGTTAAGTTTATCAAAAAGGATAGATATTCCCTTTTTCCACTCATCTGTGTTTCAAATGGTCTTGAAAGTGATGTGTGCATATTAAGTCAGCTGCCAGTTTTTAAAGTATCCATCCAGTCAGTACAAAAATTGTTCCATTAATAAAACTAATGAAAAGATATATTTTTTGACGAAATTTCAAAATGACATTAACTAGATTATTATTTAACATTTTATTCAATAACTTTCAGTTTCCTCTGTTATATTTTATTTAATTAAGACACTTCTTCCGTATTTATATTATTGATTTCTTTAAATTAAGTACAAATCATTTTTTTAACAATTTAGAAAAGTTTTAATAAATTTTACTATAGAACGTAGATATTATTGACGTCTCACAGATTATTCTTGAGTTGAGAATGGAATAACTAAGAAGATAGATTTATATGTATTGATTTGTTTTACAGTTCGTCCAAGCAACGAGATTCTGTTGTCAGTTCGGCTGTCGTTTATCCCGTTAAGCATATGCAAGAATCTGGTAAGGTCTAGCGAACAGCTTCGTGATGAAGTCAACGACGTCGGGATGATCTGCGCTGGCGAAGAATATGCGGTGAAAAATACGTGTCAGGTTAACGACTTCATAAATTTTATCTTTCTCTGTTTTCTGCTTCCCTGCCTGGAGAATTAAATTTCTTAGGTTATATTATGGAAAGTTATAAATATTTTTAATTTACAGCAGTCCTATATTTTCTATTATTTACAAAAAATATGGACTACTTGGGTGAAATTTTTATCTCAGTTAGTTCCCACACATCAAATTAACAATTTTGAGCATGTTATACAAAAGCGTGGGTAAAAGTATTGGATAAGTCTAATGTTAAGGTTCAGCGATGGTAGGTTTAGCGAGGATCGGCCAATAAATAAAGACACAATTTTTACATTATTTGTGTCGACATTTCGACAATATTTACTGTCATCATCAGGACCTTTGTATGGAAAATAGAGAAACAAAAACATAAACAGATCAATTAATTGAGTGAATGTGCTCGCGCGCGCGCGTGTGTGTGTGTGTGGGGGTGGGTGGGTGGGTGTGTGAGGGTGGGTGGGTGTAACAGTGCGTTTTACATTAGCAAAATAATGACTACTTTTACATACTGTTTTATTTAAATATTATACAATTATAATATTCCAAAAGAATTATTAATACACGATTATGCCTGCTACTCACTAACCATCCCCGCTGGACGTCATAACGGACAGCAAGTCAAAAACGACATTGCGTAGCTTTGACATCCATCCGCACGTCGTGTATTTTTTGAAGGATGTGCACGACGAAAAATGAGTCCAGCAAGACCATCAGCTCAAGCCGCACGACGTGCGGATGGATCGTGTGTAGTGTTGACGGATGTCAAGGAATCGTGCATCGTGCACGTTTGATCATGCGTACGCTTGCGGTCTATCAAATCGTCATTTTCGAGCAAGTACAGTACATGTTTTTAGAGCACATTCGTTTAATAAATGTTTACTGTTTAATTTTATGTTACATTCATTCTTTAGTTTATATTTAATAAGTAACGATTCAGATAAAATTTCAGTATAATATTTAGTTTAGTTTATTCTTCGTTTACATAATACATTCAAATATCATTAGCAGTTATTATTTAAATATTGTTATTAATAATTTGTCTTAATTACAATTCATAATTCCTCTTCCGATACATACACACCATCGTTATGGTATTACGACCTTCTGTTTTTTTTTTATCTGAATCGGAAGACGTTACGAGATTTTCAACAGATTTAATTATCAGAACAATTTTTTTATTTTAATACAGAAAAAATCAATAAAATGATTTTTACAAAACACAACGAGAAGTAAAGAACGTCTGGCACGCTGGACGAGTTTCACGACAGTGTGGTGCGCACATCCATCACCGACGTCGGGCATGCTTGACAGCGGCGATGGATAGTGCGTAGCCGGCTTTACAAATTAATATGTTGATAATAAAATAAACGCTTAATTATAATTATGAATGCAGTAGTAATAATCGTAGGCACATAGGCATTAGTACAGGTTTTAATACATGTCTAAAAATATGTTATATCTGAGTGGAGTGTAAGGATGTTCGATTAAGTAGGCTATTACAAATGAGTTAAAATAAGTAAGTAAACAAATGTATTGTTATTATTTTTCATCCACTAGTGGAATTAACGGATGTAAATAACATTCTGACAAAATACATGCTTATTGTGGTTTCATGACGTTGATAATTATTAGTCCCTGTATTTTGACACATTTGAAACATTATAAAATTAAATATTTCCTTGTTTCAATTTAATATATTGATGACATAATGGCCGTTTAAGTGTAATTATAAATGTACTTATAATCGAATACAGTTAAATTATAAGTAGTTATAATATAAATTCAGTATACACTACACATACACAAACACATTCAGTCAATAAATTGATATGTTTATGTATTTGTTTCTGTATTTTCCATACACAGATCCTGAGGATGACAATAAACATTGTCGAGCGTCAACACAAATATGTAAATGATGTAAAAATTGTGTCACTAATTACTGACCCTTCCTCCCTAAACTTTCCATCGCTAAACATTTATCGATCGACGGTCACTACTAATTAAAGTTTTTTTTTTTATTTGGTGTTCTGCCCTAAGGCAGGTCTTCAAATGGTGAAAGCTCTCCAAGCTGCCCTATCACATTCCAGTCTTTTCGTTTTTCTTAACACCCTTTGATTTTAATGGTATCTTTTAACTTCTTTCTTCTACGCCCTGTCCTTTTTTCTTCTTCTGTGACACCCTCCATGGCAGTTGTACGCAAGCAGTCTCTTCTTAAACAATGACCTAACCAATTCCTTTTCCCATTTTCTATCACCTTCAGGATTCTTCTCTCTTCCCCTATTCTTCTTAAAACTTCATCATTCCTTACTTTTTTTCAACACACTTCACTTTTTCCATTGCTCGCCAACCCAATGCTTCTAATCTTTTCCCATCCTCCTTCCTTAGTATCCATGTGTCTGCACCATATAAAGCAACGCTCTACACATAACATTTGGCTAACCTTTTTCTTAAATTCTTAATAATAATGCCACACAGCAGTCTTTTCTTCCCATTAAATGGCTCTTTCGCTATAGCAATTCTTGCTCTAATTTCACGAGTGCAGGATAAGGTTTTATATTAAGATGTAATTAAAAAAAAAAAAGAAAAAATAAGACGGGACCAACTGAATTGATTACTTTCAGTTAAAGCAAATTTTGTGATTTCATTTTTAAAATCTAAAACT
The DNA here is from genome assembly GCA_034769895.1 of Magicicada septendecula. NCBI lineage: Eukaryota > Metazoa > Arthropoda > Insecta > Hemiptera > Cicadidae > Magicicada > Magicicada septendecula. Next base: position 804,392,611 of record CM068368.1, on the reverse strand, counting down.
ACCACTAAAGTAGATAATACAAACCAACAAACTAAAGAGTAGTCTACGTTTGATAATATTTCTCTTACTCTCTTCCCCTCCTCTCCTTTACCTCTCTCTGTCTCTCTCTCCCTCTCTCACTCTCTCCACTCTGTCTTCTTAGTCATATCGCACTTCACGAGTTCGTCTCATCTCTTCTCTGTCCACGGCCTTCTACTTCGATGCGACTGCAGCCTTTTGTAAAATCAATTGAAGTTTTGAAATTTAAGCCTTTGCTACAAAAGAAATAATTTGGCATTCTGATCGCAGTCAAACAATACCCGAACCAATGCCTAAACTTACAGTGTCTGTAGCCTTAACTCTTGCATAAACTATGCAATTTGGGAAAATAATACTTTTTAAGTCACGTCTTTCAGTAAATAGTTCGGTTAAAGTGGCTAGGTCATTTTAATTTTTCTCTTTCCTTTCATATTTGTTCTATTAAACACAGTATCAGGTAAATTACTGAAGCAAGGAGAATTCTATGTGTCACGTTTGATCATCCTCTACAGTGCCGGATTTAAGATTTTTAAGGCCCTAGGCCAAGTTTTCTGAGCCCCCCCCCCACATTGAAGTAGCCTAATATATGTACTGCAGAAGTAATTTGATGACAGATTAACCGTGTGAATGCTTATATTCATGTTCATGATGAATACTTTTAGTGTACGGATTCAATTCTATGTTCATGAAGTTTTCGTACTAATAAGTACGAACGAAACAACACGCTGCATACCACACAAAGCTAAAAATCTTCTTTACATTCAAAACAAAATAAAAATATAACCTCAAATCGCAAACCGTTCAGTCACAACGCAGATAAACAATGATAACAAACCAGGTCGTGTAAATTCGGGGCAGTATAGCGGACGTTCAAAATTCGCATGCGCTGAATAGTTTTCAAGGATGCCAACATATTAAAAATAAGCGCGCAATATTTAAATAAGAACTGCCTTCCATTTGTATTATTAACAAAAATTGATCATTTAATTTCAAAAAATCATACTTAAATAAATCAAAGTGCCTCCTAATTTTATAAAAATACTTTGTTTAAAAAAAATATATATATCTGTAGCTTGCGGCCCCCTCTCAACCCGCGGCCCTAGTCCGCGGCCTAGTCGGCACAGTGGTAAATCCGGCACTGATCTTGTAGCTAGGATTTAATAGAAGACAACAATCGGACACGTTTCACGCTGTATTAACAACAGATTAAAAGCAAAAGGTACAAACCAATATAGCGTAGAGAAACTAATGTCTTGTCATTTGAAATTAGTAGGGAATTCAACCGGTTAAGTTGTGTATTGCATATGTCACTCTGACCTGAGGTTGGTATAGGAGAACGCGAGGTTCTATAAGTTATTTAAGGAGTGTAAAACAAGAAACGTATAATTGAGATGTGCGATGTAATTAATGTGCCAACCAACTACATTATATACGACGATCACGAAGTCCGTCGTCAACACTGTCAATTACGCATTTCACAATTACGCGCTCCACACACACACACACACACACACACACACACACACACACACACATGTTTCTCGTAAATATTCAAATATAAAATGCGTTTGTACCGCATTTTGTGTAAGCATTAGCAATTTTCCTTATTGAGGTCAGGATAAGCGACTAACGCCAATGTTGGTATTTTCAGGGAGATTCTGGTGGACCATTGGTAATCCCGGGTGAGAGGTGTCTACGCTCACTTGTCGGCATCATATCGCTTGGCGCGATGTGCGGTGTTGCCGACTTTCCTGGTCTCTACACAAGAGTTGCACACTTTGTCCCATGGATTGAGTATATTTTATGGGGCTCATTATAAGAAAATAACAGATTTTCATACTTACAGTAGTTTTAATAGGTTATAAAAAACAGTATTAAATTATACATTTTGAGAATTGTAAACAATTAAAATTTTTTATTCTTTTAAAGTTGTCTTAGTAACATGTCGTTTAAACTGATGATTCCATAAAGTAACGAGAACCTTCAGCGGGAGACGATAATTGACAGAAGAGTGGTAAAACCGACTGTGAAAGATGATTCGGAATTAGATGTTCCTGCCGGATAGAGCCACATGGGAAAAGTAAGGAACGGATATGTGGTCCGTCGTTTCTTCGATTCGCCGCAAAAATGCACGTGTAAAATGCACGTGTTTTGTAGAACCTTAATCCTCCAAAATTCCTGTTTAGAAATCATAACGATATATTAGTGGCTCCTCTAAAAATAAAATATTCAAAAATTTAAGAAACTCTTACGTAAAATATAATTTTGGTTTTCCTTGTTAATTAAATTTCCAGCTTGATACACTTGCACTGCACTAACTAATTTGTATGCACCAATTGAGTTTAAGCTAGTAAACATCCTGATCTGCATACCTGACCTCGCTCGCCAGTTTATGGAAACAAATTACAGTATTTGTCTAATAGAAAAATTATAAAATTGAAATAGAAGTGTTTTGTCAGTTATCAGAAACATTACAAAAAAACGACTACTCTCTTTTTTGAGTAAAATCACAATTTAAAGAGACAAAGGCATAAAAAACACTGTAAATTTGGAACTACTGCATTTGTTTTTTAGTTAAATTTTAATCACAATGCCTACGTGACAAATAATTTACTCGTAGCTTTTACGTTCATGTATGTTTCTACAAGTATCTATACACATATATCTAACACTTTTCTCAAACAAGCAACACAGCTTATACATTTTGGAAGGAGGTACAGAATTTGTCAAATTATTAAAAATTTCAAGTTTGTATTTTGAATAAAATTCCTCATAATGTGATTCACTACATCGAATTTTTACTATTCTTAAGATTTCTAAATTTTCTTAACGTAACGTAAACACAACTTTTAGATTTCGATTAAACACCCCTTTAGTCTGCTAGTAGATTATCATGGATTACTAGATTTTTTTAAACTTTTGAGGCTATTTGTGCCCTAGTGCCCCAAAAGTTTGAAATTTCAAAACTGAATAATTTATTCAAATTTTACTTACAATTCTCTTCAATCTTATAGTATACATGGATTTTTACAATTTCTTCAAAATTTGACCCTTCAAATGTTTACCTCCCGCCTACTTATTTTCGAAGAAATCAATATCAAAAATAGGCAGACAGATGGAAGGAGAGATAGACAAATGCTAAACGGTCGAGTTAAACTGAGAACTCCTCTGCTCGTTCAGATATGTTCTGTAGTGTTTATCTTCCTTTCCTATGGTTCTACATATGTGGTCTTCTGCAGTAGGTTTCCTTAGATCTTTCTGTCACTATCTGTTCTCCTCCATGATCGAGGACTGGCGACCTTCACGTCAGAGTCCCACCAAAGTTTCTGCCTTTATTTAATTCTTTTTCTTTTGATTTTGGCACTAAAAGGTCTCGTTTCATTTTGCCTTCTTTCACTAACCATACTGGCAGCCGTGTGTCCTCCTCATACTATTATTTCGTGTATCGGATGTATATAATTTATTTATATATGTTGGATCTATGCATTTGACACATTCCTCCGTTACATCTTATTCTTCAACCATTACTGTCTTCAATAAAGCCTAAATTTTATTATAATATTTTTATTTTCCGTGTGCCTGAAAAGTAAAACACGGAAGGATAGCCGAATAAAATTTTATAAAACTGTGGCTGTCCCCACATTCCTTTATGCTAGTGAGACATGGATTGTTGGTAAAAGGGACGTGCAGAGGATTCAGGCATGCGAAATGAAATTTCTAAGAGGGATGCAAGGTTGTTCTCTTTTGGATCGGAGAAGGAACGAGGGTTTTAGACGCTATTTAAACATTGTATCACTGGACCAGAAGATTGAAGACTACAGAAGGACATGGTGTGAATATTTCAATTGCATGACTGATATCCGTCTACCTGTGGCTGCCTTGGGTTATCACCCTACTAGGAAGAGAGATGTTGGTGGACCGAGGAGGAGATGGGTTCCGGAACAGGTCTAAGGCCTTGTCCTTGGATTGGTGATGATGATGAGATAACAAGAGTGTTTTCAACTTTCTTATCCATAATTCATAATTCTCTTCCCTAGCCTACGATGAGTTTATCTATGGTTTTTGACAACTGGCAATTTGGTGTTCCGATGGACTCTCAAGTCAAAAGTACTAGTTCATCAAAGTATAAGTATACCCCGTTGGGAAGGATGATCGTTGGACAGCTAGAGGATTTCCAATAAGAAACCACCCATCGCTTAGAGGTTTCAAAGAACTCTTTCGCCTCCTCACTGTTTTCAGAAAAAGTGGAACTCAGATAGTAGAATTCGTGAACCACTTCAAAGCAGGAAGCTTTCGTTAGAACAGTTGTCACAGACAACTTGCCTGTTTTCTGCTCTGACATAATAGTTTATTGTTTTGTATTAGTTTAGGCCTATATATAGCCTATATGTTTACATTTGTATACCACGAATTTTGACCCCCATCTCTACTGAAACCTCTATTTACATTTAAACCATCTGCGGAATCAATAACCTGTTTGATTTTATTTAATTTAGTAGAGTATCCTACAACGAATTGCTGTAGGATATCCTGAACGTTGCTGTAGTACCAACGTAGAATTTCCTACACCTTGTTATTCGCAATTTTTTATGCAGCATAATGAAATTCACTTTCAAAACTAATTTTGTTACTCTTCATTGTACAAGTACAAATAAACGTCAACAAGTACGATAAGGAAATAAAATGCTAAAAAGAAATATTTGTATTAACACGCGTTTACAGCTCTTTTTTCAACGTTGTCAGGAAAGCTGAAACAACATTATAAATCCTGAGCTAACAAGTACTATGTACGGTAATTAAGATGTGAATTTAAATTTTATTTCAATCGGTCTGGCTCATCGAAGGTCAGCATTGCTAAAACAGTACACATCAGTTGTCAGACCACTCTGTTCCTGTGCAATCTCTCACTAACGCTATGCCTGATCGTTCCGTGTTTTTCTCTTTGGTCTACGTGTGGTGTATATTCACAACTGCTGTGAACTGTACTGATGGTAACTACTTTTAAACAACCAAGAAACATACACTATACCAAGATACATATATAAGTATGTACACTACACTACACTATTTACATTGTGTGTGTGTGTGTGTGTGTGTGTGTACACGTTTGTCGTATACAGGAGGCTTGCTTTATAAATATTGTATTGCATTCACTTGCTGATGCAGTTTAAGATTATTCATATAGTATTATGAACAGTTCTTCAAATATTAACTATTCCTGCAAGTAAAATTATATTGTATTATCACCTATACTCATCCTTATCCTATAAGGATGATGTGCTATTATTTTATTAGCATACAGTATTTAAACCTATTATTTATGATCCTTTGAATTTTCAATGAGTATGTTACTTAAGACTCGGTGTTTCATAATTATTAACCAAATAAACATGAGATAGCTACATAATGACACATAACGCAGGAAGGAATATGTTAAAAAAGAGATAGCAGTGGGGTGACTTAGGATTTCAGAGAAACTCTGCGTATTCGGCCTCAATGAGGTAAGTTAATTTAAATATGTATTAAGGTTCTACTTAAGGTTAATTGTCTTTTTACGGATCAATGAATGTAAAATGCTTTGACACAATAAATGTAAGCTTAATGTGAATCGTTTAAATTGTGAGTTCATTTATGGTTAAAGCAAAAGTTATTTCTAAAACAGTTTGATAATATTTCTAAGTTATTTTTAGCAGATCCAAAACAAAATATTTTAATTTGAAAAACATGTTTGAATAGGTATCCAAGTCACTTACTGAAAAAATATACATAATACATAATACATAATATATGTAGAATTGTTTTTAAAATTTCCAATTTTAATATTTAACGACCTCACTTTGAGTGAATTTTTTTCTGAAGACGAAACATATGTTTCGGAACGCGTAAATCAACCGAACGCAACACGAAGCCACACGACGGAAGAAATACGGTAAATATTATATATCGTATAAAATATTTTAACAATAAGAAGATGCAAGTATAACTGAGATATTGTTGCTTAAACGGTAATTTATTTCCACATTATTATGTGTTAGCTTTCTCTGAATTAGATTTCCTAATGAGAAAGTACCGTTACACATTTGTATTAAGATTGGAAATAATTTTTTTTAACACATTTCGTTTAATTAGTATTTAAATTATTCTGTAAATAAAAGCATACAAACAAAGTAAACATATTCCGTAACAAACAAAGTAAAAATATTCTGCATAATTATCGCGTGTAACAAGCGAAGAACACAACGTCTCTTGGAGGATTAAACAGTTTAATTAATGCGTGCTATCGATGTGATTTTAGCCGAGAACGACAACATTACTATCACGCCGAACGGTGATTATGATGTTGACACAACACTAGTGGATTCGTCTGATCACTGTTATGTTCGTGCTAACCCCAAGGAATTTCCGTTTATGGTAAGATCACTTTAATTACATATCTGTGTTTGTCAATTTTTATAACTTAAACAGAACTTATCCGATTTCAAGTTATCACAAATTACGCATCACAGGTTTTGGTCTGTGTGTGTGTCGTCTTCTGTTTGTGTTTATCTTCTTCTGACCATCGCATGATGTCGGAACAAATAACGGAGTAGGGGAAGCTGGGTAAAGTGGATATGCTAAGGCAGAACTGGTATAATTCTTAAAGTACAAAAGTAAAACCATTAATTTTATGTGTTACCGCTCTCTTTCTTATGTACTACAGGAACCAGGTCAAAATACATACAGTTGTACACGATATAACTGATATATAAAAAATGTTAAACACCTGCAAATTATTCACTTTGCCCGAGTATCCGGGCAAAGTGAGTATGTTGTATAGGGCAAAGTGAATAATCAGACTAAGTTATATAAAGTAACAAAATTAAGTTTATTTATATAAAAAAACATGTACACTTCTACATTTTATGTTTATTTAAGTTTTTCTTCCATTATTGATGGCACAAATCGCAGAAATAGGAACCTACGCATCCATAATCAGTGCATCATTCGTGGGCCCAATCTTTACAATCTCCGCGTTGTATCCAGTCGTCTATATACACCGCATACTAGACAATGATATTATCTGTCTTTCACCAGCTCCATTTTTTGTTTGTTTTCCGCCGTCCTGAAAAGTTTTCTTTTAATTTTCTTAGTTTATCTTTTACAAGAAATTTTTCTTCCTGCACAATTTTCATGGGCGTATATGTTAATATTTCTGATTTTTGTGTTTTCTTCTACTCTTTTTGGCCTTAAACTGTGGAATTATCGTAGCGTGCGATTAACGATATTTATGATTACTTGAGTACTGTCGTTCAGTAAGTCGTAGTGTGGTGTCCTACACAAGTTTCTGAAAGACACATTATCCGATCTCTATGTCGTTAATGCTTCACACAATCGATTCGATCATATCACGAATATGTCATGGCTGTGTCATAAATTTTCAGTGTTATTCGTGTGTGTGTGTGTGTGTGTGTGTGTGTGTGTGTGTGTGTGTGTGTGTGTGTGTGTGTGTGTGTGTGTGTGTGTGTGTGTGTGTGTGTGTGTGTGTGTGTGAGTGTGATAGAATCCGGGTTTCATAGTTTTCTTTAGCAATTAGATCATTACAAGTTCAGAGGGCAACTGACGAAAGAATAACGAATGGCTTAACTTGGCATAATACTACCACCTTACGTAGGACAGCCAAATGTGTAGAGTATGTAACGTTTTATAGAGTTAATGAGTACGTTCCATACGAGACACCAATTAGCAGTTTGCGAAACATACTTCTACCTCGACTATCATAAATATGAGTGATCAAAGAAACACAAAATGATGCTTATTATTACTTACACATTTTGTCCCAAAAACCTTTTAGTCGGGTGAGTCGAAAGGTTCTACTCAGTTATAAAAGTACCATCTATATATATAAAATTCATAGTCTGCGGATTTATGTGTTCTGAATACAAATCCACACCGGTACACCGATTGCCACCAAATTTTGTACAGGTAATCTTTAACACAAGGTGAAAAACACTGTCTGACATGGAATTTGATATTTTGCCCGGTTCGCACGACTTAGGCCTTTTAATTATGCCTTATCGTTGGCGCGTATAAAGATGTCAATAATACCGTGCAGACCAGAATTAAATACCATAGTAACAAGTTAATAACAATTGATATTTAGTGGTATCGGAACTGTACCTTTATCCGTTCCTGCAATTTTTAATATATTTTAAATGCGACTGTATTGATATATTTTGTAATTTTGTATACAGATATGTCTATATATTTTGTATTTGTCTTAAACGGTTATAAAATTTATGTTTAGGCCTATATATATTTCTGGTGATGCAATGAATAAGTAATGAAATATATTAAATACTAAAGATGCCAAAACACCATGGTGATCAGAAGTAACTACAATAATAACAAGTAAATAAACAAAAGCTATTTAGCGGCATCGGAACTGTACATTTATCCATTCCTGCAGTACATTTTCGATGTTTTATATAATATGCGATTGTATAGATATATTACGGTGTGGAAAAGAAGAAGTGTACTAATTGTAAATTACTTAATGGAAAGCGAAAATACGTGTTGTTTTCATTTGTGAGGTTAAGTGACAACGGTTTTTGGTTTTTAGTATACTGCTGAAATAAATAAAAACCATGGTTGAGGAAAACATAACGTTTAATGTGTTATACAATGCTTGTAACACAGTAACACTAAAAATAAAGAATTTAGCGTTTTTGGTTTAACAGGTGCTTTATAAATCTCTCCAAAGGAGATACCCCCGTATATAAACGGGTACTTTTAAATCTTGAAAGGCTGTTGCACCAAAACATAATAATTTAGTACAAGTTAAAATAGTACAAGTGTTGAAAACAGCTTTGGAGAGAATTTGACTAATGAGTACAAAATTGTTATAGGAGCTGACAGAACGCCATATAGACATAGACAATAAAAATTATATTAAAATACTTGATTTAAATGGAATAAATCCTATTGTAGTCCCAAGCCACGTGTTTGTTAACCAAATACACTGTACTCACCGTCTATGGCTTTTTTCGTAATGTTTTTTCCGTGTTTACATCGGTCTTGCAAGGCACACCGAACATTTTTAAAGCGAATTTATGTACATAGTTTAATTGCCGTATTGTGTTTTTAATATTTTGACAAATGTCATTATTTATGACATAGATTGATTTTATAAGTTCTGATGATGAGGTAAGTGCCTTGAAACATGTAAACACGGAAAAAACATTACGAAAAAAGCCATAGACGGTGAGTACAGTGTATTTGGTTAAAATACTTATTAAAAGTCAAATATTCGCGTGCGAAGCCGCAGGTAACAGCTACCAGTTTCATATAATTCCATACTAAACGGTTTAAACGTGTGACATTTTGTATCCACCGTGTTTCTTGATTCGATTGCGTTGATAACTGGCACAGTCAATCAACATTCAGATTCGGCGACAGTTAGAGAGGTGTGTAACTGTTGATAACTTAGATTGCTGTTTCCGACTGTAATCACTTGTTCTCACATTCATCATTCCATAAAGAAAGAGCCAACTGTTTCACTATAATCTGCTACGTAAAGGCTGAACATCTTACCTCAACTCTAGAAAATTCAATTGCTCTTTTTGTTTTTGGGAGAAAAATCAAGAATCATTTAGTAAAATACCTACTTGTACGGCGGAAGTCAGACAGCGTCTACTGAGAGATGCACGCTATCGTCTAGGCCTTGAAATTAAATGTCATAACTGCCAAAAGTAGGAAGAGTAAAAGTATTACACTAACAGACTGAAATATACAACGAGCCAATTGGTCACTCTGGATATCTATCTAGTTAATCTAAGTTAAGCAAACAAAATTCCTACACTTCAAGGAAGTGGTATTATAGCAAAGTCGTGTTATTTACACCGTTAAAAAAAAGTACAGGTAACAGGTAAGTTTTACAGTTTTACAGTGTCTAGGGTCTTTTGATTTCTCAGATCTTCCAGGCTTTCCAATTCTACCGCCAAAATTTTCTTCAGTCCTAACATAAGATTTTATATTAATGATTCCTTTTATGTAGGCCTAAGCAAATTAAAAATTTTCTAATGAAAACTTGGTGTGACTACCTTTGTATTATGTAGAGCAGGGGTCTCCAAACTTTTTCACTTGGAAGCCGAATTGAAAATCTTGTAAGTGAGGTGGGCCAACAAAACACACGCACATACGGTATACTAATTTTTTCACTAACAAGCACATTAACCACGTAAATGTTTTAAACTTGTACAAAATAGTAGGCTACAAAAATTTTAGTGAACTTATTTCTTGTTTAGTTATTTTGCATAATAATATAATATTTGACTGCAAGCAGCATCGGCCGGGTTGCCGCGGGCCGGACAATGACCCTTCATTGCTCGGCCAAGCGGGCCGTAGTTTGGAGACCCCTGATGTAGAGCAAAGAATACGAATTTGTTTTCTACCTTCTGCTTATTTATAATCCTTGCAATTTTAATGAATACGTTTCCTGAAACTTAATGCTTCATAATTATCAAGCAAATTAACACAAGATCTTATAACGCATAATAAACATGATGGCACATAACGCAGGAAGAAATATGTTAAACAATAAATAACAGTGGGATTTGAGAGAAAGTCAGAGTATTCGGCCTCAGTGAGGTAAATTAATTTAAGATGTAACATTGTAAAGACACAATTTTTATAAAGACTTCATAATTTTTGTAAAGACACAATTTAAATTGTAAGCTTTATAAAGTTCTGTTGCTACAATTTAAACGATTTCTGCCAGTAAAATCAACATCTTTTGCTGTATTGTAACTTATTGATAGTTTCGTTTAAACTTTAGCCTTCTAGTAGATTTCTAAAAAACATTCATTTCAAAGATAGTTACAAACCCCTCATAACACACAATAAAAACAAGATGCATTTTTTATATAGAAGCTTTTTTGTCATAGATACTTTGTTCATTTCGCTCACCAAAAGGCGTTTCTGATTACATGTAAGTCACACTTTTGTGTTTCTGCCACACCCTCAACGTGTAGGTGTACAGTATTTTTTAATGGATACCAAAAATTACAACAATCGACAAGACTGTAAGAGCAGTCAACGCTGGTCCACACATAATCGACAACAAAGACGATATTCTTTAAAACGTATGTGTATAATTTTTAAAGTTTTTTTGTTTTTAAGTATATAATGTTGAGTGTTTTCTATGATATCGCTTGTACCCTCCATCCGTGATAATTACGACACCATGTGTTTACAGGCTGTAATTGGTTACGGAAGCCGTGAGAATGTCACCTGGGAATGTGCGGGGACGCTGATCAGCAGTCGATATGTACTCTCGGCTGCATACTGCACCGACACTTACTTTGAGATGTGAGTACTAATAACCCTCATTATGTACTAGCAAGAGTTACCTGTGCTTCAATACAGGTTTATTTAGTATTTCCTCAGTAAGTATTTGTAACGTCTTATATTAGCAAATTACAAGTACACGCTTTTATGTTTCCAGTCTCAAGTAAGCTTAAAATAATATCACTACTTAATTTTCTTAAAAAAAAAGTTTCATAAAATGTAACTATAACGATAGAAAATGTAATTTACGGAACATCGGTTAATGTTCAGAGAATTTCTTTGTGCACTACATATGTAGTTCGACTCCCCTCCGGGTGAAACGTCTCCCGGATAAACTCTTTGGTGGGCTAACGTAAAGCTGGTGGGACAGAGACGGTCGTTTCTCATTCCGCTCTGGCTTTTTTCAAAGTCTGTCCCAGACATTGCTTACTGTGCAAAATTTAGTTAAGTTTGGGTAAAGGGTATAGATTTGTATGAGGAACAAACACAAAGAAATCATGTGTTTATTTATTTATTTATTAGATTAATAACAATAATGAATTAGATATTTACTTTTCGCTATGAATATGATAATATTAAAACACATATTTACGTCAGGTGCCAACGACGCCTTCATTGCCACCTATTTCAGGCTTGAGACGTCTTTCATTTGATTCTCCGTGCTATATACTAAGTTACAGCTTCAATCTTCTTCTTCTTCCCTTCTTCACCGTTCTTCACAAACCGATGTGAGGAATCCATTTTCCCCTGAATGTGTCCAATATAGTTTTTTTCCCTTCTTCATAACTCTCTTTATCCTCTTTATGCGTGCACTGGTATGTGAGTGTTGCCAGTGCTGACGAGACAGAGACAGCGAAAGGGAAACAGAACGTATCAAAGAGGGAGAAAACTCATGAAATCAATATCACGCACTCGTGAAAATAATTGTGTGAAGCTGCAAAACACGATACAGTTTTTAGTTGGTTAGCAGTCTGTGTTCAATGAAAAACCATTTAACCACAATGAAAGTTACAGCTTACGTAGCTGAAATCTGACACTCAAGTTTCAGAGACGTTTACAAACTGTCTTATTTAGTATTCTTACTTATTACACGAAAAATTATAACTTTTTTAATACAATGCAAATACAACAACAATTTTGTAGGCCTATTTGTATAAATACAAAAATATAAAAATTTTATAAAATTTATAATCGAGTCTTTCACTTACAAAATACAATAAAACTAGATAACAAAAAAATAATAGGCATATGGGCCTAATCTTGAATTACAGAAAAAACTGTGAATATCTGGCGAATGATTGCAAGAAAATTTATTGAAAATAGCATACTAATTATTTTGTCCTTTTACAGGAGCGAATCTTTTCAATATAAAACTGTGTCTATTGCAATCTATTACTTCAATGATGGGACTTTATAACACTCTGTCACTAGTCACTTCATAATGGGGCAACGCTTCGGTGACATCGTCATTTTCAAGTTTTATTCGACCACATAGATTCTCAACTACAAGACCTCGTCTAGTTTGAAACGGCTTGTGCTGAAGTAATCCTGCCAACTTTGGAATTGAAACTCCAAACCCAAACGCCTAACAGGGAATTTACTTTTTATATCAGTCTCTACTAAGATATTCATGAGCCTCGTCGTTCCCAAAACTCCTCAACACACATACACACACGTTACATCACGCATTCTGTCCTCTGTCAGTAGTCGTGTCGTGAGTCCTCTTGAGTAAATTCGAGAGTTTGATTATTTATCCCGAAAGCCAACTAATTTTTTTGTCATTTTAAAGAAAAGAAGTTACAATTATATAAAGGAGAATTCGTGAATATGACGTCAGAGCATTTCCAGAAGTTAGAGATGGGCTGTCAGTATTGCGTAACTATAAGGGAGTAGAATTTGTGGTTCTCTTCCCAATGAAAGCGTATTTTGTGAAGGTGGCGATTATTTAAATTCCAGATTGTAGACTTTTAGAACCGAGATCATTGGCTGAGAGAAGTGACAAGTTAGACTTAGTATTAACAGAAATGTTTACAGTTTTATTTGATGTTATAATTTGAACAGGATCAAATCTAGGGGTTTGTGTGCATGAACACAAGGAAAAAGTTCCCGTTACGTAACAAACTTTCAACGTGAGAAACGTGCTCTGTGAGTACATGAGCATGCCTGTTATGTAGTTGTATGTACCCGCGAAGTTAAGTCACACATCCAATAAAACACAACGATATCCCTACTTTATTTTATCGGCATTAAATAATCAATACGATTTCTTGTTGTAGACGGCCATCTAAGTGGGTACGACTAGGAGATCTGGATATATCCGCTGACACTGATGATGCCAGTCCCAACGACTATTCTATAACCGAAATAATAAAGCATCCAGACTACAATGCTCCTCAAGCGTACAACGATATTGTCCTCTACAAGCTGGACAGGGAAGTGCTGTTCAGTGATTACATAAAGCCAGTTTGTTTGCGCCGGAACGAGCTTAGCAACGAAACCGCTGAAAAGGTAACTGGATGGGGAATAGTAGAAACTGGTAAGTAATTTAAGGAGTTGTAACAACGAATACTTAAAGAATTATTTTTTTAATAAGCATTGCAATTTTTATAAAACTATACTTTATGTAGTTTTTGAAGGCGGTGTATTAGTAACAGTTCGTCGTAATTATAATCTGGTTCAGCATACAGGTGTCTTGTCACATCTTCCTTTTATCGCACATAGTTCCCATTAACAATATGTAGGCCTATTACTATTGGACCTTCATAGGCTTCATATAATCAGTTTTTGAAGATTTTGTTTGTTTTGCATAAAGTCAAATGATCGTGACGAGTCCATTTCAAAAGTGCATTAATCTCGGTAGTAGCCTAAGCTTTCGTACTTTTATTATTAATAATTTTTCACTTTTTCGGTTTAACATATGCCATTTACTCATCTTAACACCGATCATTTCGCCCATATTACGATGAGGCATCCTCAGCGGCTTGTCGAGGCACAAAACCCGTCTCAGTCTGGCTACTGATGATGGCTTATCGTAGTGGAGGCGAAATTTTTGGGGTGTTATGAAGGATAACACGGCGTGTGTTAAACGGAAAGAAAGTGATACTATAAGTTCATTAAATAACTTTCACTTTGGGTATTTTAATACTTGTAGTGTATTGATCCGTAATATAGGCTACTTATTAGCCCTATACTAGGCTATTACTAACTTAGCTCTATAGCAAACTTATAGAGACAGTGATAAAGTAAATTACATAAATTCAATAGCATTTTGAAATATTTTCTGTTAATTTTCCTTCCCTCTCCGCACGTAACATTTAAACGCCTCCAGAAAAACTTATTTTTCCAGGTCCTGTGACGAGTTCGCATTTGTCAACGGCTGATACTGGATTGTTATCAAACGAAGACTGCTCTTCAACCCTAACTTACAAAGCACATCAGCTTAAACAAGGAACTGATTGGAGGTCTCAGATATGTACTACAACGAAAACTAAGAATGGAAAATCATGTTTGGTTGGTTCAGTACAATAAGCATAATTAATTAATCATAGACAAACGATTTGTTTGTAAATATTATTTTATATTAATGTTAAAATTAATTTCTTACTATTAACGCTTCTAATGGAGAAGCATCAACTTGCTTAGCTGTTGTGTTGAGCTGTGTATTTAAATAGATAAAAACAGTTGCTCCCATGCATTTTAAGGCAATATTTGAAACATAATCCGCTTACACGAGAACTGAAGGCAACGCAACTTTTTTCGGATTACAAGAATAAGGAATACACTGTCGTTGACTGAAAAAAAGCTTAAAAGCAATAAACTCTGTTAAATAACTCTAATAACTCTGTTATTTATAATCACAAAGAAGTTAAACATTTTTTAAATATTCTTTTCCATTGTAACTGAATTCTTAATCTACATATTTCAGTTTACATGAAGTGTTCTTAATTTAATAAAAATGTTTCCTTAACCGGTTGATGACATACAAACGAATGATGCACATATACATTGTTCTGTAATCTAGCTACAACCACTAAGGCTACAAGCATCAATCCGCTTCTTCCATACGATCATAATCTCCTACTGTACTATTATTCAGCACTCAGTGTCGCTTCACGCAAAATGTTTAAACTTGGGTTCCGGTGAAGAAACAACTGAGTAGGAGGAGGGTACAAGCGTCGGAGATTAGATTCTTGCAGTCTGTTAAAGGATGTACCCGAAGGGATAGACTCTACAATGACGGCATGCGTAGTGGAGACTTTTGCGCATTTTTTAATATCCACGATTGCATTGTAGAAAACAAAAACGAAAATATTGCTCGTCTGAGTAGGACACCACATGGCATGTTGTGTAAGGAAGTTTGGCAATACAGGTCTGTTTTAAAGAAAGAAGTATAGAAAGGCCTAAGAAGAGTTGGTGAAGTGGATATGTTTCTTTATAACCTGAACAGATGGTTTGCCTATTCGCTGGTAGAAGAAATGGAAGAAAAAGTGGTAGATGTGATACGAAAAGTATTAGTTAATTATATGCTCACATTTAATTTGATATACAAATTGTTTCATATACGAGAGAGCTTAACTGATTATAAAATTATAAGAATACAAATATTTTCTTATAAGATGAACGTTATAATAGAAATGTTTAGGCAACATTAAAAGTTTTTCAAAAAATCGTATAGATAACACATACAATTTAAATTGTTGTATACTAAAGTGTAAGCAAAATAACAGTTTTCAAATAGTAAAATTGCCTCTAATTAAATAACGTATTTAAACATAAAGATAGGGCAAGACAAAATACAATAGGCGGAGTTGTTTAAATATCATGGAAGCTTGACAAGTGAAGATATGTCCTGCACTCGTGAAATTAGGGCAAGAATTGCTATAGCGAAAGAGGCATTCAATGGGAAGAAAAGATTGCTCTGTGGCAAAATTATTATGAATTTAAGGAAAAGCTTGGCCACCTTGTAGAGACATGGTGTAGGAACATGGACACTGGGGAAAGAGGATGAGAAATGATTAAAAGCATTTGAGATGTGGGTTTGGCGAGCAATGGAAAAAGTGAGGTGGGTTGATAAAGTAAGGAATGGTGAAGTTTTAAGAAGAATAGGGGAAGAGAGATGAATTCTGAAGGTAATAAAAAATAGGAAGACGAATTTGTTAGATCATTGTTTAAGAAGAGACTGCTTGCTTACAACCGCCATATGGAGGGTGTCATAGAAGAAGGAAAAAGAAGAGGGCGTAGAAGAATGAAGTTAATAGATATCATTAAAATCAGAGGGTGTTATGAAGAATCAAAAAGACTGGCATGCGAAAGGACAGCTTTGAGAGCTTGTACCATTTGAAGATCTGCCTTAGAGAAGAACACCAAATAATAAATAACGTTAAAATAAATTTTTGATGACACAAACACCTATGCGCTTCCTCATGTCAAACATTTATAGAGGCTTATTCAAGTGTCTTAAGTCATAAAAGAGTTAACACCCTGAGCACTTTGACTTATGTAAATGCACTTCACAAGACCCCTTTTTCTTAACAATTATTAAATTGTTTTTTTTTTTATCAGACATCTGTAGGAGTACTTTACTGTTGCATTTAACAAGTATTCCAATGTATGTTAGCGCAGATGTTCGTAGGCGTCTCAAGTAACAAGCAATGTTTATGATTGCAGGGAGACATGGGTGGCCCCTTGCTGGCAGCAGCCGGTGATGAGTCGTGTCCAGCCACTCAGCTTGGTGTCACGTCAAGGACAATTTACTGCGCAAACGTTTCACGGTATATACTGCGGAATTTACACAAAAGTGTCTTACTTTTTGCCATGGATCGAATCTATCGTTAAACCTGCTTGAAGAGTTTCTTGTGAAATAATGTGTACTATTTAGGTAAACGTATTGCGAAAACGAAGGATATAATTTATTCATAAATGTTTTACTATATATCAGTGTTGCAATCGATATAAGATGTCTGGAAAAAATAAACTAAGAAACTTGATATTACAGAATTTTATCCTTTAACAGTTTGGCACAGATAGTGGAGATCTCAGTGAATTTTTAGGCTAATGGAATTCATTACATACTTCGATATTAAATACACTTCTTTTATATTATGTAAACTAGAAAGCGTATAGGCCTACATATTACCAGCTTATTTTAATATTACACGTCTGCCTTGAGTGAGATAAAGTAAAACTATAAGACATCGATAGACGATTTATCTATGCACCATTTATTAATGGAATAGTGTAGCGATTAATATTCATTGAGTGTCTCTAACAGTGTTGTATCATGGCAGGAAAGGTATTATATAAATACTAGTAAATAGGCAAAAACGTTTTACAACTGGTTACGTAAACGCGATACCTCTTAAGCACAACTCCGGGAATTATGGAACTCTTTATGGATTATGGAGACACAAAAATAAATGTGTCCTCTTCCTCTTTCCTACTCTACTTCTACTCATATTCTTCCTTTTTCGTCCCCTTGATTCCTTCTTCTTCTTGGCCCTCTTCTTTTCCCTTTCTTTTCTTCATCTTCTTCTGAGGCTTCTCATGTTGCTCTTTTATTCTTATTTTCTCCTCTTCGTTTACTCGTCTTTTCTCTCTTCCTTATTCTTCTAGAATGGTGTATTACTACGTTAGTTGGTTTATTTTTCTTTCTCTTCTCTTATCATAAGGGAAGAGAATGTATCTTAATAGCAACAGCATCTTACAAGTTCACAATCCATTTCTCCTTAGGCATCCGAACTCTAATCTCCCTAGACGGCCTGTTACCGTTCGCTCTTACTTTAAGAGGACTATTAATGTCAACACAAGTAGGCCTATTTATACGGTCGCTGACCTGCAAGCGAGCGAGAAAACAATAAACTCACCCTATTAGCTCCTTAGTATGTCTCACAGATTCGTTGTGGAAAGTGAACCTTCTGCTACTACATCAATGAAAACAAAACGGGAATGCCAATGTAAGTTGATATTTCCCTACTTTAAAGTCGAAAGTGTATAAACCTTAATTACCTCAAACTCTCTTACATGCCTAATTGAAATTAAAATTACAAAAATATAGTTTATTGTGTCACTGAATATTGTAAACCAGCAGTCACAGATTAAAACATGTTTCCAGTTTTGTTAGTTTTATTAGCAGCCATCTTAACACCAACTTTGTAACTACTTATTGCCACACTGCTAAACACTTCGTTCTTGACGAGGCCTTTCGGTGTCAAGAAGACAATTTCGGTAACGAGGCCTTTCAGTGTGGCAATAAGTAGTGACAAAGTTGGTGTAAAAGATGTTTACAAAGGGTAAGGAACACACTTGTATAACAGGAAAAACGTTCTTCACTCCAAGGCGTAGTTTACAAAATAACTACAAGATCGCAAGATGGATTACAATAAAGTTATATTATAAATTTTATAATAAATCTTAATGCAATCTGGAGACTGTATATTATAATTAATTCCTTATTAACTTAACGCTCTGTCCAACTATGGATGGAATCGTGGTGTGCTGGTGTGCACAGTTTTAGGATAAATACTGCAAGTAGTAGAGATGACCGATTTTAATCAAGAAACTGTCCGCAGCAAGCAGCATAAGACAGTGCTGAGGTATTCACTCTAGTTTTGAATTTGCCACATAGGCGGCAGCACAGTTCCGTAGCACTGTAGAAGGAGCAATTTTTATAAGAACGCCGTTTACGCCTTTCGTAAGGTAATTTCGCTAAACCACACTAGTAATAAATAATAATACACTAACTGGAAATTTAAAGTGAACACTTAAGGAATGAGTTTCCGTCAAAATCTGGCAAACAATTGCAGTGGATTTTTGGTATACCTGTACGTATGAAAAATAATTGTATAATCTATACTCACCGCGCATTCTGTAAGATCTTGCTTGCAGTGGAAAGTTTCTCTCGATAAAGAGGAAGATTGTCCAAAAATAATCTGTTGGGAACTCACCTGGAAGAGAAAACATTTTTAGTAAGTATATTGTAATATAACCATTACGGTATACAATATAAATAATTGATAGACCATTAAAGTCAACATGTTTGGGTATTTAGAAAACGGTATAGGGAACACCTGTAGGGAAGAAGTAGAATTTTTTATATCACAATTAGGCGTACAGTGAATAGTCACGATAGAGTTTGCTCGTATGGCACCAGTGACACTGTTAAGCAAATACGTCTAAATGTTGACTGCGATGATTGATAGAATTGATAATACGGTACCGTATCAAACGCCGAGGTAGCTCACTGAATGAGTGCTCACTTTCCATGGCGTGCTGTGTTTAGGCTCAAGGTTATATCAATTAAGTCCTGACTGCCTACTGTTGGACAACACAGCGGTCTGCCTGAGATAGGCTTACCTCGCTCCATCGATGTATACTATATGGATCGCGTGCTGCATTCACTGAATTCGGTCCGACCGCTGCATCAGTGGTTGGCAAGAACACTGCGTATGCTATATACTGTACCTGTACAAAGTCTGACATTTCTGCTTTGTTATAGCTTTTGTTGCTTTAGCGGATTATATTTTTAGTTAAATGGTATAGCGGTGTCATTTTAACAATTAATGACTCCAAAGTGGGAGGTTCTTAATAAGTTCTTTTCCAAAATAAACTCATTTGTTTCACTGTAAGATTTCAGTATACTGACACATTATTTAAGTTTATCGCTAAGTTCTGTTGCGTTCATAAACAGTTCTGTTGTGTTCTTATTTATGAACATTTATTATTGAAGCCAGACGAATAAAGATAAGAATAAGGGAAACAAAGAATATAAGACGTGAGCCGTAAACTTTAAAATGTTTATTAATTAACAGTATACGCTCCCTATGGTCGTTAAAGTTTCAATAAGCAATGCTAATTTACATTATTTTTTTATTTTATTTAATTAGCTAGTATTAACTGTATAGAAATTGTTTACATTAAACATTACTAAATAATACAAATTTGTTTAATTTTTGGCAGACACCAAACTTAGAGAAGGTAGCTGCAGCGGTTCTTTTCTTAGCAGTATTATAGCACAACATTTTATAAAATAATGTCACTATTAATTTGATAAGTTTCACTTCATGGCTGTCTTCAGAAAAATCATTGTTTGAAATATGTTTTCTAAACACTGTGCCGGCAAGTTTTTTGCAAGCTGATATAATCATTTTTTGGTATTAAGTTTACTGTCAGATATAATCAATAAATTATACATATATTTTACAATCTGTAAAACGTCTAATGACGCTCTAATTAATGTTCCACTTTATACAAAATAAGTAAAAAGAGTGTAAACGCTTAAGTTATTGTCATCTGTTATCAGTTAGGCAAAAGTAAAAACAAACTGTTATAATAATAAAATCTTCATAAGCACAAATTTTCAGTAGAACTGTCCCAAATGTAATAATTGTAAACTGTTAAAACAAGTTCATTACTGACTGAATGACTCGTTTAATACACGTGTTAACTTAGCGCCAAACGCTTTATTGCCAACCATTGTGTGGGAAGCTATACGGACCGTTTTCTGCCGTTCACTTTGCCTGGCAGCACGCGATCCATATAGTATATACATCGATGCCTCGGTCAGTAACAATTCGACGTCTACAAGTGAACAAACACGCGCGCATCTCTTTCCACCGTCCAATTCGTCGTTGAAGGTGGTTAAATACAGACGGGTTTCTCACTGATGGTGGTGGGGTATTAAAAGTATATACTACGGCTGGAGAGTGCAACAGGCCGTGGCTGTAATGATTGAGGGAAGAAACAAAGAAACAAAGTAAAATGTAGGAGGAGAAGGAAAAGAAAAAAGAAGAAGAAAGGATGATGATGATAATGATGATCAACAACAACAAGTACTTCTACTACTACTACTACTACTACTACTACTACTACTACTACTACTACTACTACTACTACTACTACTACTACTGCCACTACTACTACTACTACTACCACTACTACTACTACTACTACTACTACTACTACGAGAACGAGAACAAGTAGAAAGTCCTGGTGGTGGTGATGATGACGATGACGACGACGATGGTGATGACGACGACGACGACGACGGCGATGATGATGATTGATGACTGATTATAGTAACAGTTGCCACATATGTTTACCGGGCTATTAGGCCGTGGTATAATGTAACATTCCTTGAAACGTCAGACGTTTCGGCCGCACTTGTGGCGGGCATCTTCAGTGGAGCGGGAACAAAGTACTACAGAATGAATTAAGATTCTTTAGTGGGCTGTAGTAGCTTGTTCCCAGTCTATGAAGGTGGCGGCCGTGGGTGAGGCCTAAACATTTGGCGCTTCAAGCCGGACGTTAACATAGCCCGGTAAACATGTCTGACAATTATGAGAATACAATTAGTGTTGATGATAGTAAGAAGCCTTACGATAATAACATTAAGAAAGATGATAAGAAATGTTTGATTTTTTATAATGATAATCCAAAATTTCATATTTAGTAACTAATGCAATGTGTGTTACATATTCCTTTAAAACTGACGGTGTTCTCTACACAGAAAAATTGTCTACACAGATATGTGGTGTCTACCGTGAAGAAAAAAACTACAGCAGTTAAAACTAAAAAGGTAATGACACTACTAAGACATTTCGAATGGACTGCGTAACAAGTAGATAATAGAATATTTATGTAAATTGGGTTCATTAAGGCTTCAAGTCTTTACGAGTTTTTTATATGATCGATAAAATTCCGTTATAATTCACGGCTGTCACCCGCAGATTCCGTTCCTTATTTTCCAATAACTTTGTTGAAGAATTTTAATGAAAATTATTGACGCCTAAGGAACTGCATTTTAAAGACAAATGTCTATATTAAGAAATGTTTGTTCTTAATAAGAGACACAACTAACATAAGCATAGGAAATATCGTGTTATAATGCTAATCGGAATTGAATGTTTAGCGGTTTGCTGATGAGATGGCTGTTTAACGGAAAAGGAAGAGACAACGAATGAAATGATACAAGATTTGAATTTAGTATGCTAGGAATATGGAATGAGGATTAATAAGAAAAAACTAAGTGTATGGTGATTAGCAGAGGAGGAAAAAGGGTAAATATAAAAATAGGGCAAGACAAAATACAACAGGTGGAGTTGTTTAAATATCTTGGAAGCTTCATAAGTAAAGATATGTCCTACACTCGTGAAATTAGAGCAATAATTGCTATAGCGGAAGAGGCATTTAATAGGAAGAAAAGACTGCTGTGTGGGAAAATTAATAAGAATTTAAGAAAAAGGTTGGGCAAATGTTATTTGTGGAGCGTTGCTGTATATGGTGCAGAGGCATTGACACTGAGGAAAGAGGATGAGAAAAGATTAGAAGCATTTGAGATGTGGGTTTGGCGAGCAATGGAAAAAGTGAGGTGGGTTGATAAAGTAAGGAATGATGAAGTTTTAAGAAGAATAGGTGAAGGGAAAAGAATCCCCAAAGAAATTGGTTAGGCCATTGTATAAGAAGAGACTGCTTGCTTATAACTACCATGGAGGGTGTCATAGAAGGAGAAAAAAGAAGAGGGCGTAGAAGAATGAAGTTAATAGGTAGCATTAAAATCTGAGTATGTTACGAAGAAACGGAAAGACTGGCATGCGATACGACAGCTTGGAGAGCTTTTTCCATTTGAAGACCTGCCTTAGGGCAGAACACTAAATAAAATAATGATAATCGGAAATGATATAAGTGAATATTCACCCGTCCAAGTGCAAAGAACGTATTAATTTGTGTTTCGTACCCGACGCTCTGGTAGATCTACGAGTACATTGACCTTAATACAATAATAGTGATAATAATACAACGATGCACGTTTACTATTTACCATGTTAACAATTAGTGCATAGCTATTTGATTTCACGAAATAAGGATGCTATGTTTAAAGTTTTAATGTTTATAGATATTATGTACTGAAGAGATATTACGCGTTGGAATCAGTGGGACGAGTCATTTACGTTCTCCTTCCCGCTGACTGGTAGCTCACTTGGAAACATTAGATTATCGTAATATTGTTAAACACGGAAACAGCTGTGGCTATCAGTTTTATTTCCGATGGCATAGTATTTACGCACCGCTGTGCTCGTATTTTATATGAATATGTACGCCAGTCACTAAACAATGCAGCGAGTTCCGTCATTTACGGTCAAACAACTTCGTTAGCTGTTATTACCCTGTCTTTTAGCTAGCGGCCAGTTAGAAGATTCCCCCCACCCTTTTACCTTTTACCATTGGAATTAGTATTCAAGAATAAACTTTTCTCTACGACTTTTCTGAATTGTTTAAACTGTTGCTTGATAAAAACAATACGAAAATTCTAACCGGCATTATATAGTCTCCAACGGTTACAGAATAAAAAAGTTTAACGGAAGCAATGGAGGTATACGTATCCCATTCGCAACAACGGTTTGATGTATAAATATATAAAATCTGTAGACGATCGTTTTAGCAACGAAATCTGCAACACAAAAATATGAAAAGAACAGGAGCCGTTTGTTTTCATGGCAAACTATTGTTGGAGGAAAACCAAAAACCAATCTTTTTAACACGCGTCACAGAAAATCGGAAGTCTAGAGTTATGTCTAAACAAAAATTATGAGATAATTTTATAATACTTTATGAGATATTTATATTTAATACTTTAATTTTCATTATTTTAGACAATTAAAAATGTATCTTTTAAGTTTACAACGTTTCATCGGCAATACTTACCTAATACAATAAAACGTAAACAATGTAGGCAACGTACAATTAACGTGTGGGAAAATTAAAAGTAAATAAAATATAATTGAGTCATAAATTTCTACACTAGTATATGGCAATTTATAAACGATAATTGCTGGCACCTGTAGTCCTAATTACTCACAAAACTCTTTTTATAGTAACTAAATTTTTCTCTTCAGCTGCAATTGGCCAGATTAATCTTTTTGCCTGGTGCGCAATTGACAGGTCTTTAACCAACCCAGCGCAACTCACCGTTATCCGTTCACTGTCACACAAATATTTGTTTATTAGCCTAGGTATGTGATACGACAGGTAAGTGTTGGCGTTTTATCAAACCGTGAAATGGCAAACGGTGTAGCTTCTTGTGAACCAAGTTCTACAGATAGAGTTAGGGACTTCACTGTTACAGGCAATGACCAACACTAATATAGCTGTTTACCCGCGGCTACGTACGCAATATTTGACTTTTAACAAGTATTTTAATATATTTTTTATTGCCTATGTCTATTTGGCGTTCTTTAAGCTCGTATAACAATTTTGTACTCATTAGTCAAATTTTCTCCAAAGCTGTTTTCAACACTTGTACTATTTCAACTTGTACTAAATTATTATGTTGGTACAACAGCCTTTGGAGATTTAAAAGTACCCGTTTATAAAGCCTTTGGAGATATTTATAAAGTACCTGTTAAATCAAAAACGCTAATTCTTTATTTCCAGTGTTACTGTGTTAGAAGCCTTGTATAATACATTAAACGTTATGTTTTCCTCAAACCATGCCTTTTATTTATTTCAGCAGTAAAGTAAAAACCAAAAACCGTTGTCACTAACATCACAATGAAAACTACACATATTTTCTCTTTGCATTAAGTAACAGGACAACTTACAATTAGTATACTTCTTTTTTTCCACATCGTAATATATCATACAATCGCATATTATATAAAACATCGAAAATGTACTGCAGGAATGGATAAATGTACAATTCCGATGCCGCTAAATAGCCTTTGTTTATTTATTTGTTACTATGGTAATTAATTCTGGTCTCCATGGTGTTGTTGACATCTTTAGTAGTAGTATTTAGTATATTTCATTACTTATTCATTGTATCATCAGAAAAACGTAAAAAATAAATTTTATAATTGTTTAAGACAATTAAAACAAATATAGACGTATCTGTATACAAAATTAAAAATTATATTGATACAATCGTATATTAAAAACTGCAGGAACGGATTAAGGTACAGTTCCGATGCCGCTAAATATCATTTGTTCATTTACTTGTTACTATGGTAATTAATTCTGGTCTACATGTTGTTGTTGACATCTTGATGCGCGTCAACGAAAAGGCATAATTAAAAGGGCCTAAATCATGCGAACGGGGCAAAATATCAAATTTCAGGTTAGACAGTATTTTGCGCCTTGTGTCAAAGGTTACCTGTGCAGAATTTGGTGGCAATCGGTGTAACGGTGTGGATTTGTATCCAGTACCCATAAATCCTCAGACTTGAGTTATATATATATATATATATATATATATATATATATATAGATTACATACAGTGTTGTGTCATATAACACGCGCTACTGCGTGGAGGCTACCGTAATTGGCTACATCTATACTGTAAAGTACATGTACAGTACATGAACTATGAACGTCCTTGACAACAGAGGATACTACGCGCGCGTTAAATACACACAAGTCGACCGCAAGTACCTAGGCTATTTTAAAATCGACTAATCTTTTCAAACGTTTTATGCGACTTCTCTATATGCAAAAACAACGAGCCCGTGATGAGCGAGGATCAACTAAAACCAGAGAAGGAAAATTCTTCAGATTTGAGAATAATAAACAATAATTAGAACTCAGTGAGAGTTTCGCATATGTTTTAATTTCAGAAACGCACCGGCAGAAACGGTACGTTTTTTGTACGTTACACTTGACGTCAAAAAATACTTCATTGATGTTAGAATGAGCGTTAGCCGGGCTGTTAGGCCGCGGTCTCATGTCGGTAAAACCAGCTGTTTCGCCCTCATTATCGGAGCACATCTTTCAGTGGTAAAAGTTTGTAACTATGTATTTTGTGGCTCAGTACTGGGCTATTTGAAAAATAACTGCTAATTTTTTTTCAACTTTTATCACTGAAGGTGGCCTCCGATGGTGAGACCGAAATGTCTCGTTTTACCGACACGAGATCACGTCGAAACAGCCAGGCTAATTCTGATTCTAACAACACTGACACCACCTGTGAAAGCCTTAGAGGAAAATACCTTCATTTTCTGTAAAATTATGTGTATATTTAAAATTTTAACGGTTCTTAGGTATTAGAGTTATTACTACTTCAAATCAAATAGTAATATTTTAATCAACCGATATTTAGAGAACGAAATACGCTTTTTTTGTAGATACTAATGAATATTTTAAGTTACAAAAGGAAAATATTCGATACCGGTACACTATCTATATATATACGCGTATAAAACTCAAAGTCTGAGGATTTATGGGTACTGAATACAAATCCACACCGTTACACCGATTGCCACCAAATTTTGCACAGGTAACCTTTGACTCAAGGCACAAAATACTGTCTAACTTGGAATTTGATATTTTGCGCCGTTCCCACGATTTAGGCCCTTTTAATTATGCCTTTTCGTTGACGCGTATAAAGATGTCAACAACACCATGGAGATCAGAATTAATTACCATAATAACAAGTAAACAAACAAATGATATTTAGCGCCATCGGAACTGTACGTTTACCCCGTTCCAACAGTTTTTAATGTTTCTAATATGCGATTGTATTGATATATTTTGTAATTTTCTATACAGATACGTCTATATTTGTTTTAATTGTCTTAAACGATTATACAATTTATGTTTATACGGTTTTCTGATGATGCAATGGATGAGTAAAGAAATATATTAAATACTACTACTAAAGATGTCATCAACACCATGGGGACCAGAATTAATTACCATAGTAGCAAATAAATAAACAAAAGCTATTTAGCGGCATCGTAACTGTAGGCCTACATTTATCCATTCCTGCAGTACATTTTCGATGTTTTATATAATATGCGATTGTACCGATGTATTACGATGTGAAAAGTGTACTAATTGTAAATTGTCCTATTACTTAATGCAAAGCGAAAATACGTGTTGTTTTCATTTGTGAGGTTAAGTGACAACGGTTTTTGTTTTTAGTTTACTGCTGAAATAAATAAAAGCCATGGTTGAAGAAAACGTAACGTTTAATGTGTTATACAATGCTTTTAACACAGTAACACTTAAAATAAAGAATTTAACGTGTTTTATTTAACAGTTACTTTATAAATATCTCCAAAGGGTTTATAAACGGGTACTTTTAAATCTCCAAAGGCTGTTGCACCAACATAATAATTTAGTACAAGTTAAAATAGTACAAGTGTTGAAAACAGCTTTGGAGTGAATTTGACTAATAAGTACAAAATTATTATAGGAGCTGACAGAACGCCATATATATGTAGACAATAAAAATTATATTAAAATACTTATTAAAAATTAATAATTCGCGTGCAAAGCCGCGGATAACAGCTAGTTTTTATTATTATATGTATAAACTTTCACAATTGAACTTACTTTCATTTATCTTTCCCAAACGTTTCGAGGTGATGTTCCTCTTCCTCAGTGGGATGGGATTAAATACTGAATGTCATTTTAACAGTATAACGGTTATGGACTGGTGTGTGTGGTGGGGTTGATGGTGGGAGGGAATTGGCGCTGAGGTTCAAATTGTGTGTTTGGATCAATGTATCGAATAGTGTGTGTGATCTATAATGTAATTGTTCATTACATAATAAGCTAGTTTTTTTATAAAAAGTACGAGTATTGTTTGTGTGAATAGGTAAAACAAATTAATTCCAAGAACTCTGCCATTTAACAGAACAGACTTCTAAAATTACGAAGAATTACAGTAATATTACTTTAATTGACAATTTATTTTTACCTTATTATGCTGACATAGTATAAATCGTTTGCGATCATTATAATATAAATTTTCAGGACAAACTGTTTTCTTCTATTTAATATATAAGTACAGTGTATGCTACTCGTTTACACTAATTGACAAGTTTTAAACATCTATCGTGATAAACTACCTAGTCACGATTAATTTTATTTTTTGTTGGACAACGTTTGACTATTGTGTTGTGGATGTATTTGGTGTTAATGATTCTATCATGAGTTATAACTGTGTGGAGAGTTTTAATCATTGTTTTTGTTTTTTACCCGACTGCACATAATCAAGGGAAATTATGATTCTCGGTCCAAATTTGTTTCTTTGAATGCCTATGCCTTCGAGAACAGTTTAAGAATTTTATTGAAGTAAACGTCAAAAGGTGTGTGTTTATTTACAAAAATACAACTGTTTATACAACGTTTAAAAAACAATATGACGAACGTCGGGCCCGTTTTTCTTTACGCCTCATAGAGGAATTAAATATTTTAAATAATTTGGCTCTATTTATTTTTGAAATTTTGTTGAACTGAAAGCAGAATGCAAATAACGACGAACCGTACGGCTTTTTCGGTTAAACTGTACTAATTTACAAGGTTACCGTTCCGATCCCTTAAATGTATGAACCTTTAATAAAAATATGGTTAATTTTGTACACCTTTGGAAGTACTTGATCAGTTTCAATTCAACAAACGTTAATGTTTTAATTCCCATACCAATGTTTAACGCAGTATCGTGTCTTTCTGTAATCGGTGTTTTTTTTATCAATCATAATTACTCATTATTATTAGACGTGAATTCTTCATTATATACGCTACCCATCATTATTATTCATTATTTCATTATTATTAAACGTATCACTGCTGTAGGTAGATCCCACTTGACCACTGCAAAGGCTTACTGGCGGCATTATTATCCGTCAACTTGTGCTCTATGTTTCATTAAACAAACATTGTCTGCTTTCATCTACAAAAACCTCTGAACGTAAAGAATGATAATTACACATGACTTCCAACAAACTCAGATAACACACAACATAATAAAAAAAATATTATGAATATGTTTCAGATGTAGCGCCTACTCTCCCTACTAATTGGTGTTGGTGAAGCAAGTCTGTAAAGATTGTTACCAAAATTTTCTCAAACAATGTTAGAGTTTAAAATGCTTTGTCGTCAAGAGTAAAACAATCTGTTTGGTGAAAAAATTTGTGTGTCGTGGGCGCACGCCAGAAGTGAGAACTTCAGTGTCGAGTGGCGAGTGAACTGATTCAACGAGTAAAAGATTGCTCGCATGCATTTGGAGTGAGAGGGAATTTTCTAATTAAGATTCAGATAAGTAGAACGGATAATGAAATGAGACGAAGGAATGGTAGTATATATATGTATTTTGTTAAACGAAATCAATATTTACAGTGAACATAAACAGACTCATTCACACGACGTATTATTTTCAATATACTTACATATACAAGCAATATGTAACAAACAATTTTTGGGACAGTCCTTTTATCTGATCCTGCAATAGATTTTCAATTTTTTTAATGTGCGATTGTATCGATATATTACGATATGGAAAAGAAGAAGTGTACTAATTGTAAAATACTTTATTTCTTAATACAAAGCGAAAATACTTGTTGTTTTCATTTTTGAAGTTAGATGGCAATGGTTTTTAGTTTACTGCTGAAATAAATAAAAGCCATGGTTGAGGAAAACATAACGTTTAATGTGTACACACAATGCTTATAACACAGTACAACTTAAAATACAGAACCTAACGATTTTGAGTTGCCAAATTAACAAAACTACAACAGCAAATGTAAACTGAAAAATACAAATATTTATGGTTAATGGAAAACACAAAAACAATGTACTAAGGAATGACAACATAACGCTCTAAATATTATATATAATGGACGTTTCTTTTTTGTTAGTCACAAAACGAGTACTTGGAAAACGAATATTACCAAAAAAACGAGTTCTGCCACAAAAAATTGACATGTATATTAATAGGCAAGGGGTGGCCCTTGGGCCACCCGCCTTACTTTAGAATTCGGTCGATTTCCAGTGATCTATTCAGAGGACGAGTATTTATGCAAAAAAATAATATTACTGAAACGATTTCTAATGCAAACCGAGTTTTGCCACAAAAAAGAGACATGTATAGTAATAGGCAACTCGCCTTACTTTCGTTTCGCTTTCCACGTTTTGTTTCAGTTCTCATGTTGACCTAACAACAACTTTTGGCGTCATAGGTACACAACTCTGCCATACAACACGACACCTACTTATTTTTTCCCATTACAAAACGACTTACAACACCACCAACAACCGTCAACCTAACTATTTACCAACACACAAAAATTAAAATTTGTGTAATTCTACTAAGAAACATGAAATTATGTGCGATATTCACTAAACGTCGAAACCAAACAATCGCATTATCGAAATATCGAAAATGACTGCAGGATCAGATAAAGGTAGAGTACCCAATTTTTTGTCAATGTAAAAAATGATTTACGCAAGATTTAGTTGAAAACTAGAACGTGATATGAGCAATACTATAATTTAATTTTTTACAAAATTTGGCAGAAAATATATACACTAAGTCGTTGGCTTCAGTACAGTAGCTTTTAAGAAAAGTATTTAAACAGATATAGTAGACCTTGACAGGGAACTTTGTATCTCTAGGAATACATATGTTTGTACAGGTGTTGCTGGAAGCTTATTAACCTTTGAAAGGAAGTGAAAAATACATAGAAAGGGTGATATTCAAGCTTTCCCTAGTTTTAATATTTTTTGGGATATACATTTAATTTTGCATTTAATAGTGGGTATGTAGACATCATTTTTAGTGGTATTAACCTTCATAAATACAAAATCATAAATACATTAGGTAACCAAATACATTCTATTGGAAGCTAAGCAAACAAAGTAAATTTAGTTTCAATTTTACTATAAACTGTGCAATGTTGGCCAAACAGCAACTGCATGTATGTAAACTAAAAATATGTATGACTAATTATAAATTGTTTTTATGATTTAAACAAGTGAAAAGTTGTGTAAATGTATTAGGCTAATAAACGATGCTGGAATACATAAATTATGTACCCCTAAATACTACACATTAAGTACTCGTTTTACAAATACTGCCAGCAAATGTGTAGTGAGATTCAAAACCACATTTTTCCCGTTTTGTATGGATAACGCGCTTTGAGATGCAAACGCATAGGACATATTTATTTTATAATGAATTATTAAGTCTACAGAAAATCTATGTCCACAAAAATATACATTATAATTATGGAGAGCCAAAAACAGGAAAAGACAAAACATGGTGTAGAAAATAAGCACGTAGGCCTATATAAAAATCTGTGCATACGAAGTTTTAGTTTCCCTTAAAAATTAATCTACTTAAAATGCTATAATATTTATACCAATTACAAAACCATTTACCTTTAAATATTCTCTTTGTTCGGAAATAGTTTCGCCGCAACAAATCACACTGAAGCAAAGAATTCGGCACACTTAACTAAATGAAATGAAATGACGGAAAAAATCAAAAACGTAATTAAATTCAACCGTATTATGAACGAGAGGAAACATGTCTATTGGTTTCAAACGCAAATCTCTGCCACTGGAATATTAGCTTGCACGGAGGCCTCTGGTGTCGAATTCATGGACTGATTAGTTGCGTAGATTGTTGACCGGCCACGGAACCGAATTCTTGGAAACGATGGCATTGTAACAACAAACATCTCGACGACGTTATTATGAAACAAATATAAAAATAAATGAATATTAAGCAAATATGTCGCATTATATTAAACATAAAACAACAATGAAATTGGTACAAGAAAAGGATTTTAAAAGTATTCAGCGCGACCTCTCAGCATGTAAGTGAATTTTCTTTTATCATAAATAAACGAATACGTTATTTATTATTATACGAATGCTTTTAATATTTACGTTATACTTGTAATAGTATTCTAACATATATAAGGCCTAATGTCCTCAGATTCTTTAAAATATTATGATTTGCTTAAAGCACATATACTGTATTTGTGGCAGTAGGGCATTTTGGGTAGCTATGTTGGGACCTGGAACACTGCTTTTCGTTTCATATTTCGTTTAATCTATTTCGTTACACGTTGAATCAGTTTACTGCCCTATGAGTGCCGATTGTGAACTTCTCACCACTTCAATAGTGCTTGTGATTAAACGTTTAATGATTGTCACAACTGAAACATCAAACCGGTCAATGTAAGGTATATATGTGAGACGAGAGAAAACGAGAATGCGTGAAAACTGCTAGTGAACAATACAGTAAGTAGAACATAGGTAGAGGTAGAAGGAATAAGCCACATAAGTGTAGGGTGAAAAGCAAAGAAATGGGTAAGGAAAATGCGATGAAACGGAATGTGGGTTGAGCGGATAAAGGGTAGAATGTAGCTAAGGAAGAATGTAGGGTTGATCTCGAAATCAAGAAGCCGCTATCGCTTCCGCCAAGAAGCTAGCGTTCGATATCTCTGTCTGATATCTACCGCTCTTCTGATGTATGTCAAAGGTATACGAGCGACTTCTGTTGGATCTGCAGATCGCATCATTCGCGGGGAGCATTTAGAGTTTCGACAGAGACACTCGACTCCTCTTTAGCTAGTGAGGGTTGGTACCTGAGGAGAAGCGCCACCAACAGGCATCAAACACCACAGGCGCTGTCCTGTTGGACATGAGCGAAGCCTTTGACAAAGTCTGGCACGAAGGTCTAATCTACAAACTGGCACATACCTCCGACCATTGTGCATCTAATACGATTTTACTTAATCGACAGAGTCTTCAGGGCGAGTGTCGATGGGGCGTGCTCTCGGTTTCCACCGACGTTCTGTCCGCGCCCTGGTACACGTCAGACGTCAGTATCCATCGGGCGTTGACTCCCGAATTCAAACGTTGGAGTAATCCGACGCTTTCCAAACAAGGACTGATCGTTTCGTCTTATTACATACCCAACAGCGTCACATTCCGATGGCTTTCAATAGGAAATCAATCAACAGATATAGTGCAAAGGTAGCAAGCAACATTTAGTAGCTGACACGTGTAAAATGCAAAGGTTGCAGAGATTCAGAGCCTCTGAATCAAAAGACAGTTTCATCCAATTCGAGTGACGTTATCTGTAAATTTTAGAAAATGTTACAAAATCTCAATAAATCATCTCCTTTCTATGCTTTCATATGACTAATTATGCTTCTTTATCCAGACATACACAATTTAGTGGAGGTCTTTCTTAGAGTCCGTAGATTCCTTAGATTATTTTCATTCGATACCTGTATTCTGTATTGTTATTTCTTCTCGGACCTGAAACTATTCGGTCAAACCGCCTCAACTCACCTTGTACTCTAACCATGGGACGTCTGGTTTCATCGTAGTACGTTGGTGTAGGCTTTGTCAGTGTGTCTTTGTTCACCTTCCTTTCTATGCTGATATTTTCAAGTTTATCAACAATCTGATATTCTATTCGCGCGCGCGCGCGCGCGTGTGTGTGTGTGTTCTTACCTTTAATAACGCATTTCCTTCAGTCAGAGTTACTGTCATTGCCTTAAATAACACCGTGTTGGAATTTTGTTAAAGTACTCCCTTCTGTAGTTTATTGCAAGACCAACAATGTTTCTTTTTATTTATTACGGAAAAACGTCCACTATATTTATTAAAATGTCATTTGTACATCATTTACAATAATCATTTGAGAACAAGTTTTTCCACAGGGGTCATACCTATGGAAACTGATCATCTTAATATTTTTACAGGTGGAATTAAAGACACAACAACAATACCTACGGAGACAATGCAACTGATTCGGCCGACGTTCACAGTTTCCAGTAGCGGCCCCGGGGATCACTGGATACCGTTGTTGCTAATGCCTCCCAGCCACGTGTACGGAGGTGAAGTAGCCTTGTCCAAAAGAATTCCCACACACGGTAAACTGTACACTATTATTATCTAGCCATCAGTCTGGAAAATATTAATGTGTGCAGTGAAGTCATAAAATAACACTTTCAGTCACATAGATGGATGGACGGACAGACACACGCCGGTACACTTTGCACACTTTCCAACACATTTTCTTCTCGATAGCTTTATCAAAGGAAAATTTATATAATTAATTTCTTTAATTTGTTTGGCGGTTTAATTACGGCTGGCGCCGCCTCTCGCATCATAGCTTCTAGCTTCGGTTCAGTCTTCTTGCTTCTATTGTTTCTATAATGTCAAGGTCGATTCCCATCGCTTGTCTTATCTCTACATTTCTCACTCTATCTAGTCTTGTTAGTCTACAGCACCTCCGCCAGTAATCCATCTCCATAGCTCTTATTTTTGATTTATTTCTTTTATTAATTTTCCACAGTTCTGCACCATATAGGCCTATACTTTCGACAATGGTTTTATATATTCTGATTTTAAAGTTTTTTGGTATTTGTGGGCTCCAAAGCAGACTGTTTAATATTTTTTTAGTCAATTAGTTAAAATTATTTTAAAAATAATTAAATTTGCTCAGCCTTTAATCGATTGCTAATAGGAGCAATTCTGTGTAAACTATTGGCACAAAAACTACTCCTAGACAACAACAAATTATGTCGTCAGACTGCCATCCTTATTGAAAGTGAACTAGTGATTCATTGAGTACGAAATTGTCTGGCAAAAATGTTGGTGATTAGTGTGACTAGTGTTTAATGTGTGTTTAGAAGTGTCAGAATGAAGTGTCAGTTGTTTAGTGTGTAGAGCGGTTAAAATCTATTAGCTACGCTCTAACACAGTCAAACTATTTATAATATAAGAAAGCAGTAGACAATTTATGGTAATTTGCTAATGTTTCAAATATGTTTAAATTTGTTTTCAAGTATCACTCTGCCAGAAAGGTTCCGACTAAAATTGTAATATTTTCAGGCTTTAATTGGTTACGGCGACCTCGAGAGAATCAGCTGGCAGTGCGGAGGGACTGTGATCACCAAACGTTATGTACTCTCTGCAGCACACTGTACATACATCGGCAAAGACATGTAAGGTCAACTATTACTAAACGGTAAGAAATACGCTTCTGATAAAAACTATTGAGGAACTTACACGTGTTATTTTAGCGGAAGACGCCTATAACTTAGAATGTATGTTTATATGATTTTTAATATTTCTTAAAACCAAGGTGCAAAATTATAACTGATCGTAGAACTGAACCCGTAGGCTTACAGGCAACAATTGTTATAGACAGTACTGTCCTGGAACAAGTTAGCAATTTTGAATACCTGGGCTGCACTGTGTCTTATGATGTGAATAAACGACGTTGTGAATAATTTGGATAAGTTCAACATTACGTGTGGGACCATTAGGCGAACCCTAAAGTCAGCTAGTAAAGGAACACGCCTAAAATTCTACAAGGTGATGGCTTTTCCCACACTTCTTTATGGGTCTGAGAATTAAACTTTGACGGAAAGCCTGGCCGGTCGCATCCAAGCGGCTTAAATGAGATTTCTCAGGCACGTGGCAGGATATACTCTCCATGATCATAGAAGAAACACAGATATACGGCAGGAACTAAATATTTTAAGTATAATCGACAGGATCGCCCAGTACCGGCTGAATTGGTGGGAACATCTTTGCCGAATAGATGACTGCCACATCCCCAAACAACTATAGAACTCTAAGCTGAGGGGACGGAGAGGTGTGGGACGCCCGAGGAAGCGCTGGAATGACCAGCTTTAATCTTTGCCTATTTGAGACCTGAAAAACCCATTCTCGGTTTAATCCTTAAAGATGATAATGATGAATAATTCTTACTATAATCTATAATCTAGATTTTAGACTAGAAGCAAAGCTAGTATGTTGTAAGAAGAGAAACGAAAGTGATGTTCTGTACAGTATCAGCCGTGCGCTGCTGACGTATGGTAGTGAACGTTGGGTACCATCCAGAAAACGTCAGAACAAGAATACGAGGACACGAGCAAGACCAAGAAGTAGGTAAAATAAAATTGTTGCGATGAAATGTTGGGGTTGTAGTAGACGAGTTGGATGAGTTGGTGCTCGGACAATAGTTCGATAGCACCATCAAGTGCAGATAGAAGCAATACGTGGATTATATGGACCCATACATTCAACAGAAGATCATAAACAATTGCAAGCCACGAGATAATGGACAACAAAGATCTTGATAGAGGCGGAACAGGCAGTGTACCCATTCTCCGGATTGTAAAGGGCAAGAAAAAGAATAAAAATAAAGAAATGTAGATTGCACCTAAAGTTCCGGAAATGTAGTTGTATTTACCATAGCTCATAAACTTTGTATGGCTGAGCTAGCAAAGCTGTTTTATTCTTTCTTGGTGATCTTGCAAAGCTGAAAATGTTCGTCCAGTCCAGGTGTTTCCTGGGCCTTCTTCACTGGCACTGTGGTTGTAGTCTACCTCCGTGTACGAGTGCCCTGACTTCAAGAACTTGTGTTATAGTATATAAATTCGTGTGTTCTGAACAATGAACTAAAACAGAGCAGGAATAGGCTGGTCCCGATTTTGGCTCCGCAAGAGTTGGATTTAAGAGTTGCAGGTTTTATTTATTCTGGCATGTGGCCTATTCGATTAAGAATAGGAGTTACAATTTCAATACTGCTGCGTTATTCACTTAATTCTGACCACAAAAAACAGCGACCATCGTTTGACTCATAAATAAATGATTGTGCACATTGATTGTTCTTGCACATATCTACAAGAACATAAATACATATATGGTAATAATGATGATAATCATATATGATGACAATGACACATATTTACTTTCAATGAATAGGTTTCCGTCAATTTTGCACCAAGAATTTTGCTCCTACTTTTTCTAAGGCGTTTGATATCCTCTATCTTGATCCTTCACTTCATTCTATTCTTATATTCTATTCTGTACAATGGACTTCCATCGTCGTACTCTCTGCACGTATCCCGCATCTACGCAACAACATCTTCCCATCTTTTTTTCTTGCACATCCCTTTGGGTTTCGCCTTCCATATTTCTTATAAGAATTCTTTTTCGTATTATATCACTATCGTTTTCATGACAATTTATTCAGCTTTTAAGTATATTTCTTAAAGTACTAACAACACACCTCTTGGGTTATCGTGTCCTCCCGTACCCCGATCTATACATGGTTCTTAGGAGCCGCCTCAGGAGCTTCCTCTCAAATATCTTCAAGCACTCCAGTTCTTTTTCAGTTAACATCCAGGTTTCACTATCATAGCACAGGATGGGTCGTATAATAGTTTTATATGTGCACTCTCTTCGTATTTTCCTATACCTTAAACACTAACCCCCTAGTTTGTATCACATTATCTCTTCAAGAATAAATTAAAAACATTGTTGGAAACGCGTCATAACTAACCATTATTAGGCAGCGTTTCATTATTCAATTTTTTATATAATTTATTATAGAGATCAACTAATTTTAAGTTCACACAAGTGCGCGCGCTCTAACAAACACAGAGTAACCGATTGTTACAACTGGTTTCTTTATTCTAATGTGACAATTACAGAAAATATACGCTAAGAACGTGAAGTGTATAGTTATAAGCTTGCTAAACGCAATTTAATTTTTTCAGGAAACCAGCTACTTGGGTCCGACTAGGTGAATTGAACTTAGCTTCCGATTCAGACGATGCATATCCGGAAGACTTTTCTATAGTCGAAAGAATAAACCACCCAGAGTATAAGCCACTGCTCGTTTACAACGACATCGCACTCTATAGGTTAGACAGGAACGTGTCATTTAATCAATACGTATTTCCAATTTGTCTGCAGAGGTACCCGCGTGAGAAGTTTACGGGGGCCACCGTAACTGGATGGGGAAGACTTGGACCGGGTAAAGATGGCTCCTCCGTTTGTACGCACAATTCTATATCTACATCTTTGAAGATCATTCTGGTAGTTGTTTCAAAATTTACCTTAACGTGCGAACTTTAATTGTCTTAATAAATGTAATTAAATAGACCTACATTAAAAATGAATTTGCTTTGCAGATTTTAGGAAACTATATCTGAAACTTACATGACTAAACTGAAGTCTCTTACCTGTAAATGTATTTTAGGCTCTAAAGCCTCAAGAAACATTTTCGCTGATTTTGGTAATAAAAACCGTATTTAAACTGACTGTTCTGAAAAACTATTTTTATATAAACTTTTAATATGTGGGATTTTGATAGTCTCTAGTCTGGCTCGCTTGACTGACAAATCAACAAGGAATAAGCTTACTAATACATTTCTTTTAAGAAACGTAGTGTATAATATGGATTAATCAGAATGATAGAACGAGATAGGAAAAACAATTACTGTACATCACTCCTAAATTTATTAGTTTAACAAATACTCTATACCATTCCAAAATTTATTAGTTTGCAAAACTGTTTCAGTCGATCCAACAAGCCCACATCTAATGAAGGCCAATGTCTCTGTCTTCAAACACAAAAAGTGTTCAGAACTAATTGGTAGGTCACCCCAGCTTCCGAGGGGTGTTAATCCAAGGACACAGATATGTGCCGGACATATAAATGGGACCAGAGACACTTGCGAGGTAGGCTAGATCAATTAATATGCCAATAACATTGATTTGAATCTATTTGAATTCAAGTAAAAACAGATATGCAAAATTACTGAAGTACGTGGATCTTCGTGTTTTTTTCGACGGATGAAATATGCTTTGTGAATGCAGGGAAGCTCGTTCTTCCTCTTGTATCGCAATCTCATTGACTATAACGCACCCTTTCTCACGCACAATCATCTCGCCGCTGGACTGCCAGGAATGCTTTGCAGATTGAGGTATCGCCCAAAGCAGTTTTTAAGTGAGCTGTAAAAAAATTCTATTCACACTATTAGTTTATAAATTCTACGTCTTAATTGTATCTCATTCGATACATCGAGTTTCCCTCATTACAGCGACTGCAAATAGATTTTTGCATTGCTGCTTTCCATAGGAGTAAACACGAAGCTTCCAAAGATCTTCGGAGGCAATTACTTCAGGTATCATGGCCCTCGCCAAAAGGTAGACATTTGAAGATCACATATTGTGTAACTTCAGGAACCCAAAGCTGTGTGACCATTGAGAAGTCTGCTCTTGTTTACACCTAAGTAAACAGACACGAAAACAACTATATCCAGACATTAACTGCATCACACTATGATTTGAATGCTCTAGTATACAAAAATAAGTACAGCTGATTTTAGGTGAATTATCCCACTTTTTCTCCCATAGATTTATACTTAGTTTCCTCTCCTCGACAACGACCTTTCTCTTCAAAATCATTTTCTACCGTACAATGCTGTTGCATCTTCCTTTCCTCCGATGCCATTATGTCTACAGGTACCACTTCTCAAATAGCATGCATTGCATCTTCAAACACAGTTGAAATGTATTAGTAGCTTTTATAGAACTCAAACAAGAGACAGAGCATTAAAACTAATTAGATTGTGCATATGTTTAAATTGCCTCTACAGGGAACAGTATAGCTGATACAACTGGGGCTAATAACAGTTTCCTACTCTGTCTTGGACACCCCAAATTAGGCATTATTCGTCCCATTAAAAACAGCAACGTTCCATTAGGCAGTGTTCCATTAAAAACAACAACGGAACCTTCCTGCTAGCGCATTAAAAATAGGATATATATGTACGTGTGAGTAGATATAATCGTACGCGCGTGAGTGTCCATGTGTCTGTGTGTGTCTGACATTAACAAACATAAATACCTCATCAGTTAGTTTGTGAAGTTTGCAACAGAAGACTTTCACAATTGGATGACATTTTTCCTAGATATAATATTAGAGACAAACAAACGTAGGGAATATGAGACAAACTCCCGATTTCCCAGAATAAAGAAGAGAACGAGGTCCACGATCAAGCAAAAAACATTGAGAATCACGTAAATTTATTGCAGCAGCCAGAGACGATAGAATTTAGACTACACACGGTAGTTTAATAGATTATACTTATTCTGTACTTACTCGACCGACCCACTCCTACACTCCTATAAGAATAAGCTAGACACAAAATTATATTGACTAAAAGAAACTGCCTTTGACTGAATTAGGAATGTTTTTATTCTTTTGTAATATTAAAAAACCAATAAGTACTTTTACTGTAAATTGCTATTGCTGAAAGATATCACATTTTATTGATAATTATAGGCCTATATTAATGATATTGTTTGTTTTCACAGGGTGATTCTGGAGCGCCATTATCAGTACTAGGTAGACGAACTAAGGACTGTCAGGATAACCAAGTAGGCATCACGTCGTTTGGAAGATTGAACAGAAAACTCACCTGGTGTTTACACCAGAGTTTCAGATTTTGTACCGTGGATTGAGTCCTTAGTCGAGGATAACTCAAGCTTTGTAGAAGATCTAGAATTTCGTACAAAATAAATACGTTAATAATTTAAGTTATTACCAGTATATGACTTTTATTTGCATCGGTTTCGTGGAATCGCATCTTTCCTAGATTTTGTTACATATTAAAAATGATGAAGTAATTCAAAAATTCTGTAGTAAACTGCACAGACGAGAAAATTGATTACAAAATAGAACAAGAGAAAATCATTAAATCATCTTCACTGTAAAAATTCTGAACTGTTATTGTTTACCTAGAAAATAACCTACGCCATATTTCGGAAAATATAGCATCATCATCATCATCATCTTCAAGGATTAAACAAAGGATGGTTTGTTCCGGTCTCAAATAGGCAAAGATTAGAGCTGGTCACTCCAGCGCTTCCTCGGACGTCCCACACCTCCCCATCCCTCGGCTTATAGTTTCAGAGTTGTTTGGGGATGCGGCAGTCATCCATTCGGCAAAGATGTTCCCACCAATACTGGGCGATCCTGTCGACTGTACTCATAATATTCAGTTCCTGCCGTATATCTGTGTTTCTTCTATGACCATGGAGAGTATACCCTGCCACGTGCCTGAGAAATCTCATTTCTGCCGCTTCAATGCGACTGGCCTGGCCTTTCGTTAAAGTCTAATTCTCAGATCCATAAAGAAGTGTGGGAAGAGCCATCACCTTGTAGAATTTTAGGCGCAGCCCCACCATACGTCTTACCCTGCGATATGCTAGTAACATATCCAGGGGACATATTCACTACTAAATTGCCTCAAATAAGGAAAATATATGTATTTGCAATATAATGCTGAAAAGAAACGAACTGTGGTTTATTCTCAAAAAAAAAATAATCCTAAAGATTATAGAACTTGCTCTTGAGTGCGGTTGTTTCTTTGCTTTAGTGGTTGTAGTTTTAAGGGTAACAACTGTAACAAAAACAAGTGCTAAGTGTGAATATAAACACTTGGAAGAAGAGAGTATGACCAAGTGATTGAATGAAGATAAATCTTTAGAGTATTATAACTGCATTTGTCAACGAAACGAAATTATGAGATTATATTATCTGCGAGTACTGAGGATACTCTTTCAGGTCAAGACGAGTTTTCCTTTCTCTGAAATGAGATTTGGAAGTTTGAAGTAACGATTTTTATAGTCTTGAGTGTAGTCAAGGTGACCATAGATGAAGTATCACTGTTTAAAACGTATTGTTACGTAATGCGGAAAAGTGTTACGTTCTACAAGTTTCTCGAATATTCCAGCTGTAATGTATGTGTGCGTACATAATGCTGCTACTTGGTGAAAGAAAATTACACATCAACTATCGGGTCTATACCAGACCATACCGGTCCACGCAGTGTGTTCAAGGACACTGTTTCTAGTGGATTCTCGAGAGCGAATATTTGTTTAACAAGTCACCCAAAGTGACAGATTAATCTGGAAATCAGCGGGGTATAAATACAGTAATTCGGCGACGCTCATGTCAGTTATTGTCGGACGATTGAGTGTTGATGCGTTTGAGTGGCGACTTACACAGTACGGTTCGTAGTATTGCGGGGAAGTGTTGTGTTTTATAATTGTGCAGGAGATTTGTAATACAATTGTGTTTTATATTAGTTGACATTTATTTGCGTGTTAGCAATTTTTATTTGATTTGTTGTAAGAGACTATCTTGTTGATTAAAAACGGTTTAATTGTGATAATTAAAGCTGGTGATTAGTGACTTAATCGGTGCCTTGTATTTTGTTTTCCACTGTACCATACGACGATCAGTTAGACCGTCGTAACAGTACAATATACGAGAAGCTGACGTGATCAGCCCTACCGCTAGGTTCGTTTCACTTGCTAGATCATGAGGCCAAATACCCAGTGGTAAGCCGGAAAACTGTTTACGCGTCCTGAGAAACTACGTAGCTCAGGTGGTTCTGAACCCATAACACAGCACTTCGGAAGCAAGGTGTAGGCCTACTACATGAGCGTCATACAGTGCATAAGTGTATTGTGGGTATTTGTGAATTTTCTTAACTTCTTGTAAATTTCTTTATTAATCTTTGCGTTACAGAAACACGAAAAAATAATTTCAAACACATTTACTGAGAAAAATAAATACTTTTCCCCATAAGCGTGCATGCCTACCTGTTTCACGGAATACGAAAAAAAGGAAATGTAATTCTGATTGAATCTTGTACGCCTTCTGGTTGAAGTGCCAATTTTCCCTGAACGTACACAATATGTTGTCTAAATTTATAAGTTTAAGAATGCTTGGAGACGGAACTCTAAACGATTTTCCTTTTAAAAATGTTTTGAGCAAGCATCTCACGAAGTGCTGTTTCCTGCGTCCGCAGCCTGGATACTTCCTCTCACTTCTCTCCTCCATACGCTCTCACTGGTGTTCGTGTGAGCGACGGTAACCGGGGTCCACAATGTTCTTGCTATGATTCACACGCTCGTGTATCAAACCCTCTTCTTTCAGGCAGTCGTACAATTGCCCCAAGAGTTACTGATATAGTAGTCACTGGAAGAACGCATTCCTCAGTGGTGTTTAGGAGAATTACGGATTACCAGCGCAAAACCTGTATAAAAAACACTTTCCAGAACCGCCTCTTACTTCCCCAAACATCCAGTATCCTTTAACAGTCTGTTCACGATTATATTATCGACGACCAAATTTCGCTTTGTCAGGCTCTACAGTTTTTTCCAGGCTCTTCAAAAGAATCGAAATAAATTCTTCACGCTTCTCTGCGTTTCTTTTCAACTCACAGTATGATGTGCAGTTCATATCGACCATAAGCTGTTTTGTGTAGTCTAAACGGGGTCGTCCTTTGTGATTCTTCCCTTCAAATTGTTCCTTGTATTATTCTCTTAACCAACCCATTAACCAACACAATTGTCTTAGTATATGCCCTATAAACTTAGCTCTTCAACCGTTTAGATTCTGTAAAATGTTTTTCTCCTCCTCAGCTCTTCTAAAGGCTTCCTCAATTGCTATCTTCTCCCTCCAGCTTATCTTGAATATTCTTCTGTAGCACCAGGTCTCAAATGCTTGGAG
The DNA here is from genome assembly GCA_034769895.1 of Magicicada septendecula. Classification (NCBI taxonomy): domain Eukaryota; kingdom Metazoa; phylum Arthropoda; class Insecta; order Hemiptera; family Cicadidae; genus Magicicada; species Magicicada septendecula. The sequence goes on along the minus strand of CM068368.1, from coordinate 804,349,136 downwards.
TCTTTCCTTGTCACTTTCTCCAGTTGTACAAGATTCACTCCCGTATAGGACAACACTCCACACGTATGTCTTTACTAGTTTCTTCCTTATTTTTAGGCTGATAGTTTTTCAAGTGAAGAGGTTTTTCAGTTTGTTGAAAGAAATTTTAGCCTGGTTAATTCTGTTTATAACTTGCTTACTACTACGTCCATCACTTGTGATTTTACTTCCTAGAGAGTTTTATCTTCTTTAATTGCCTGGACAACATTATTTCCAAGAGTTATTCAGAGTTATTCTGACTGGATCATCTTCCTTCCGACTGCAGACCAGGACTTTGGTCTTTTGTTGATTTATTTTCATATTGAATTCATTCATTCTTCTTTGCTTGATCCATTGTGTCAAGAATCTTTTGTAGATCTTCGTTGCTCTCTGCAATCACTGCTATGTCATCTGCGAACCTAAGCATGTCAACTTTTTCCCCATGTATGTTTACTCCGAGATGTCTTCCTTTACTCTATCGATCGCTTCTTGGACGTAGAAGTTAAACAAACATGGACACAGAAAACATTCGTGTCTTACTCCTTTCTTAATGTTCGCCTCCTCTTCATGGTTTCCACAGTGAACTATACCTGTCTCATGCTTGTAAAGATCCTGGATCAATCTTCGTTCTTTGTAGGGCACTCCTGTTTTGTTTAGAATACTGAAGAGCTTATCCCACTTAACGTTGTCGAAGGCCTTTTCTAAGTCAACAAAAGTTATAATTGTCGTTTTGTCTTTCCTCAGTCGTTTTCCTATCATCTGTCTTAATGCCAAAATTGGCTCCCTTGTTACCATATTTTTCCTAAAACCAAACAAATTTTTCGTCAAATGGCCCTTTATGTTACTTTCTATTCTTCGAAGGATGGTTCGGGTAATTATTTTAGATTATATTTTATCTAAATGAGTAGTAATTAGTGAATCTTGTTGAAAATCTAAACAAGTCCTGCAGCTGAGTGAGTAGTAGTGGTACAGTTCTGTGTAGTATCGTCTAAGGCGACTGATTCCGATTGACTTATCGAGCAGTTTGCTGATATATTTTGCAGGAACAGTTTGCTTCTTGTTGGATTATACTATTTATATTGATCATTAGAAATATAATCCTATTTATTTGTTAAACTAAGATTCTTCGTGAAAACGTTACTTTACTTACAAGATATATTTGAAAAACTGATAATACAAATTCTGAAATTTTGTTTACGAAACACGTTTATAAATATAACTCGTGGTTCTGACAGTTGGGGGTCCAATGTCTGAATGTTTCTACTAAGATAAGAACAATTAGGCCTATCCCATTCCAAATAACGCATGGGGTGGGTCTCAACATGAAGACATAACTATTGACAACTTTTAGTACGCTTAATATTAAGTTGTTAATGCTGTTTGTAAATTATTCTAAAAATATATAGTTAAAATAAAAGGATAGTTAAATATTTCTGTTTAATATTTAAAACGGGAACGGAATATTTAAAACCGAGTTCCTTAATTTTGCATTTATCTTTATTAGACAGAGAGAGAGAGAGAGAGAGAGAGAGAGACAAGAAAAATTTGTTTTTAAAATAGATTGAACACTATTCATTTTACCAAATCAATTAATTGAACACAAGAATAAGAAATACCTGAACACTTAACACACACACAAAAACAGCTAGTACTTTAGAGGTTATACACGCTTCAGTCAGCTTAACATTACTAGGTATAATTATTTAATGACTACATTAAATACACTTTATTTTCAAAGTACAAAGACTTCAATATTTTATTTGATTGTAAGATTTTACTGCACATATTTTCATTGCATTCTAAATGAAATAGAGAAATCTGACACAAAACTGATGGTAAACGGCGAATTGTGTTGTAAAAATCATAATAATGGTGAATGGCGATATTATAAAAATGTTAAATTCCCGGTCAGTGCGGTTCGGCCCTCGTCGGAACTATTCGTCTCTATCGCTAAGACTCGGCTTTAGCGACTGTTGAATGTAATTTTGCGTATACTGATTTCCCCCTCCAAAGCTGTCTACACAGTCCAGGAGGTGCTGAGAGCTGTTTTGCACCTCCAAGTAATAGTAGCGAACAATTCGCCTATTACGCGAATCCATTACTGTTCAGTAAACAAGATTAATCCCGCAGATCTTGTTATTTAAATATGAAACCATTATCTCAACCAATCCTTAAACATATTTAAATTATTTAGGGGGTTCACTGAACCATTGAACCTTATGGAAGAGCCGCCACTGAAATATAGTAAAAAATGCTGAGGAAAACATAAATTTATTCATCGAAATACTTATAGTAACATGTGCTTAATATCGTATGTACATACTTTCATAGAGATGGATTTGCGTTGTTCATAAAAGCAAATTTTAGTACATGTTTCTGTGCATATGGTGTGGATTAATTATACTTTCTTGTAATTATTTTGGAGTCGGACCAACAAGTAAACACTTAATGAAGGCAAGGGTGTCCTTATTTTCACACGATAACTGTCAACGTCCCACAGGTAGTAACTCGCAGCTTCCCAATGGCTTAGACTCGAGGTCCCAGTTATGTGCTGGAGAGATGGAAGGAGCCAGAGACACTTGTCAGGTTTGCTTCAATTATTTTACTTTCTTTCAGATTTTATGAGTAAGGGAACGCATAGGATTATTGCTTACTGTTAATTTACATCTTTGTTTATTATTGTGTTTGTTAAGTTACTCTTTGAACGAACGTAGAGAATTCTCCAAGTTTCAACTCAAGCGTTTGGCATCTGTCTCTCTGTATACATAGACTATTTGTTGCATTGGAGCATGCATCGCTTTCGAATGTATCAACCAATTTTGTAAAAGTTGGCATGTGTATCCATAGTTTACTCAAACACCCCCTACCGTTTGATTGATTCCCTAAATTAGGAGACGGGAAGCAAAAATGTGAGGGGTAAAAGTTTTGACAAAATCGCGAAATTCATATGTGTGTCATTAGACAGCTTACAGAACATGTAGAATAATAGAATAATTTAGTGTTTATTCTCAAATTGTTTAGCTTTAGGCGCATCGTGGGCCAGAAGTTGAAGCTTAAATCGTAAGAAAGTCAAGGTAAGATATCAAGTTGTGAGGAATTTTATTCAAAACACATACGCAGTAGCCAATATTAAATAATTTTACAAAAGTAATATCTCTTAACACCCCCAGCACCGCTTGCAAATTTTAGACCGTCTTCAAAACGTTTTGTAATCTAAGTTTCCAAAACAACTGTACACATTGTTACCATGTATGTGTGTTTGTGATAAGTACTAGATACAGGTCTATAAACGTCTATGAAAACATACATCAATAAAAAAAGAATTCTTTGCTAATGTCTTATGAATTGCTAATGAATTATGGTTGTAAAATAAACTAAGGCATTATTAAGTAATGCATTCATTCGGAATTTTGTGTGCTTATAGTATAAATATATGTTATAAATTGTTATTTAACACACAAAAAATAAATTAAATAATCACGGTTTTTGCAATTTTTCTAAAAATTGAAAATTACCTAATAATAAAAAATTATCAGGAAGTAATTCAATTCAAGGGGAAATAATTCAAGATAATGGTTTAAAAAAATCTGCTATAGAAGAAAGGATTTATAAAATGGTAAGAGCATATGGTATAACTAAAGATATTTACAATAAAATGTGCACGTCTAAAAATGCGAAAATACGGCATTACAGAACAGTAGTGAAGCCGGAATGCCTATATGCAAGTGAATGTCTAGCGTTCAATTATAATTTAGACAAAGTAGAAATATTGGAAGGACGAATTATTAGGAAAGTGTTAGGCACAAGAAAAACTTCAGAAGGTTGGAAATTAAGAAGTAATGATAAAATATATCAGAGTATAAAATATAACAGAAACAATGAGAAAAAGAAGACTATTTTTTGGACATTTATATGGAATGGACGACAATAGGTTAACAAAGTAGATCTTCAAATATCTGTGGGGGAAGAAGTCAACATCAAGTTGGATTAAAGAAGTCCAAAAGGATTTAGAAATAAATAATATAAACGCAGAAGAAGCAATTGAAAGAGAAGTTTTTCGGGCAAAAGTGTAAAAAATGTAGGGAGTCCAGGGTAGGAGAGAGAAAAACGCAGGTTCAAAGTGGACTGAAATTACCTGACATTAATGTTTTTCTGTTAACGTCGTTATATTCCTTGCCGGGCTTTCACGCCGCGGTCTACTGCTGTTTATTACAACAGACGTTTACGTTTCAGCAGTACCAATGGAGGCCATCTTCAGTGTTGTACGATTGAAAGTTTAACTGGCAAGGTGTCCACCAGTTCCCGCAGTACCAGTCTATAGGTCCGCTGAAGATGTACCAATCGTGTAACACTGACTTCAAGTAACAGCCTAAGACTTCAAGTAATATATTTCGTTCAAAACAGTAAGAGAAATCTGCAGTTAGGAACTTTTAGTATATAACTCGAATGTTTCATTTACTAAATTCTCTAGTATGGTTATTTAATAAACAATGCAAACTTGTGATATTTTGTCTTTTATTATGCTAATCATAAAATTCTTCACATTATAGTGGTAAAGTTAAAGTACGTGCACTACAATCTAGACCAGCAAAGGCAGACGTCTAGATTTAGGCCTGTAGCCAACAGAGAAAGGAATAACTAATTTGATCTAACCAGAGTGATATGAATTAATTAACTAAGATACAAATGAAACGTTAACATGATTTTCTCGACTTTCAGGGAGACTCAGGAGGTCCTTTAACGATTTCGAGATTTGGGCAGTGTCCTGATGTACAAGTCGTCATCACATCGTTCAGAAAGCAGTGCGGTTTGCCTGACTAACCGGGAGTGTACACAAGAGTCTCAAATTACCTACCGTGGATAGAATCTATAGTCTGGCCATTAATTAATATTTTTTTATATTGTTATATTTTTTTAATAATGTATTTTAGTTTTTATTTGTAAGAATAAAAATATCAAAAAGTTGAGGAAAACCACTCTGAAACTGTCTTCAAGGGACAACCAGAAAAATATGTACGAGTGGGCCCGGGACAACCAGAAAAATATGTATGAGTGGGCCTGCGTCAGGCTACACAGGAAGACTAACTAAATAAGACGCAGGATAAATACTGAATAACCATATTACATAATGTGCCTAGGACTATACATTAGAATTTTATAAGCAATAATATAAGCAATATTATAAGCGAAGACGTTGTTTATTATTCAGTAGATATTACCAACTCACTTCACATGTTATTTAGGATTCCACTGTTTCCTCCTAAAAAACTTATTTTCAGCCGTGTGAACGTACGCAATAAATAACACATTTCTCTACGAACTTATGTTTGCATTTATCATTAAATGACGTAGCATAAGAAACAATGATAAATTGTCTTATCACCCTCATCAGAGTGATACAGTAGTTCCGTTTATTTCAAATATTGATCAAAATTAATCAAAAACTTTGTTAATGAACGTTTTTTATTCCCCAATAGCATCACAGCGCTATACAGTATTTTATAGAAACTCTACAGGTGTGGGATACAAAGCGCGTCTTCCATGGAACTGTGTAATAAGAGGGAACGTTTTAGGGGGATTTACTGCAATACAAATTAATTTGTTCAACATACTGAAACGTAAATTGCTTTTTTTTCGTGATATTTGAAACTCCTCTCCGAAGTCGAGGCACGGGATGATTTGGAGACTAACCCTTTTCAGCTAAACGGTAAAAAGAATTTGGGGAGAACATAGAGGTATATGTTTCTACCACAGAGGTAGTTATATTATATCTCTATGTGGGGAGACGAACGCCAGTGCGCCAGAGCGACAAAGAGAGAGTGAGCAAGGAATAAATTTGTGTAGTGAGTGTTAGTAATTGACTGCTGATGAATGAGCCGATTCTTGTAACACGGTTCTTTACATGGAATCAGCGACACAGATTCAAGATCCATTAAGAACCGGCTCTCAATTAATCAAACTTTGACACACGGAACCAGCATCGTACACTATTGTTTCGGTCAAAAGCTTACTTACAATAGGTGTCTAACGTGTACCCATTACACTCAATTAAACAGTGTGTTTAAACGGGCACTAAGAACGAGATTCACTTTACACATGCGCAATTATGTGTATCATAACTAATCTTTTTAAACAGGGAAATTTTTCTTTGTTAACCTATGCATATAGATCTAATATCAGCAGTTCATCTTTGCAACCGAACAAGGAATGTGGTGACGTATGCCATTCCACTGCACGCATCACTGTAATACTACACATTTAAAATACGTTTAACATAATTTCGGTGTGACTTGACTATCTCTCACAAGGTATTTCTTGTAGGGAATAAAAGAACACACTTTAACTAAATATTCAATAAATTACAATTACATATAATGCACAAACGTTCAATCTAATACGCACACAATATTACAAATAAATACATCTTCTGAACGGCTGAACAATGTTTTCAGAGGCAGTTATACCCCACCAACACAAGCACGCACTATCATTCAGTAGACGCCCCACTCCTCAGGCGTCTCGGCAGCAAAGCTGGTGTGAGTACTCTACTAGTGCTCTAACATATATTCCAAATTAACTTCACATGTGCTGCATACGTATTTCAAAAATCAGAATGTACTAATCGTGCATATTAATCAATGAGGTATTCATATTGTAATTAAAAATTATTTTTAATGTACTTATTTCAGTATGTATAATAAAACTACGATATAAGATAATAAAAACACAATATATTTTCTATTTTCTATTGTAAAGGAAAATCTTGAATTTGCGACTATTCGTAATAAAAGTATCTGATCTTACTTATGAAATACAAACTTGGATGATGAAATTATTATACACGAATATTGGTTAATATTTCAGTGCTGTGCAATGTAGAAAAAAAATAATAAAATTATTTACATATACAAGTATATATTTGCTGTCCTGTTTGTTTTTTCGTAAAAAGCGCTCCCTTTGTTATTGCGTACAACTAAAACAAAGAAATTGCGTTGTGTGAAAAATGTAGGAAGTTGAGTAACAAGTTCACGAAATCTGTAAAATGTCTCATTATTGTTGTACGTTAGCCAGTGCAGACTTGGAGCTAGAATGAAGTCCGTCAGTGATCTCCGTCAGCCAGTCAAGATCTAAAGTAAAAGATAAGGAATTAATAAGAACAGTCGGTCTCTGTTCTCCGTTAGCCAGTCCAGATCTAAAGTAAAAGATAACGAATGAATAAGATCAGTCGGACCGTCGCTGTTCTCCGTTAGCCAGTCCTGATCTAAATAGAAGATAACGAATGAATAATTTCAGCCGGTCCGTCACTGTTCTCCGATAGCCAGTCGAGATCTAAAGTAAAAGATAACGAATGAATAAGATCATCCGGACCGTCACTGTTCTCCGTTAGCCAGTCCAGATCTAAATTAAAAGATAACGAATGAATAAGATCAGTCGGTCGCTGTTCACCGGTTGTTAATTCAGACTTCTACTGTAAGTAAGCGTAAGAAACGACTAACATCCAGCAGTCTTATTACGAAATCTACCAGTATCCCTACTCGGTGATCCCCGGTTCATCGACATGAACTATTATTCCCACTACTAGTGTCTGTGTGGGGGGGGGGACTGTCTGTAGTACTGGTGTTAGAAGAGTGTGAGCAAGTTGTGGTGAGGTCATCGCAGATGTTCGTGTAACCAGTGAGGCGTCTGACCTTAAGGAGCTCTGTAGAGAGGACTAGTGAAGAAGAGGACAATGGAGGATTATCACAGCAGTAGAAGAAAGGTATAATGAGTTGAGATTTACACGATTTTTTCTTACTCTGTACTCCTGTTACATTTAAATATATTATGAAACCACAAAGTATTGATTTCAGATAAAAATTTATTAATTTAATTATTTTATTCGAACGCCGAACCGTTATTATCAGTACTTGTCATTGAGATATTAAAGTCTTCAGTTTTACTTGCATATCACTGTTAACGGTACTAATACTCGGTTTTCTGAGATACGTTCACACTCTCAGGCTAAATGTTAAGGAAAAATGTTTCCACAATTCATATCCAAAATTTGCATTATCCATTTGTTCATGAGAGTCACCAATCTTACCTTGTCATGGTGCAGCATTACCTTGACATGTATTGGATAATGGATTCATCCAGATTCATCAGTTTTTACCTTGGATTCATCAGTCCTTCAATTTGGAACAAAATTTCTCTTCTTCTTCCACTAATCGTCTCCGATTCGTGACTTCCATCCTTCTCAAACGCGTCTCTACATCCCTCAACCGTCATCCTCTTCCTGCATCGAGAAGTCACGTGTCCCGTTATAGTCCTACATCATGGTCTTCAACTCACTCAGAGAATTCACGTACATATGCGCTGTAAAATCACAGATCCCATTCGTTATGACCTCTGTAAAGTTCACGTTACCTAACATGCTGGGATGTTTTAAATCTTCATACTTGCCGCTTGGTACGGCCAATCTATACTTGGGACAAACATTTTGAACAGGTTAGATATAACATTGTGAGCGCCTAAATAGATGCCTCAAGCTCACCAGGCACCGTCTCGTAGTCTCAAGAGAACAAAACATAGCTTTGAAACTCAAATTAACTCTAGCTAGGATATTATTTGAGGCGGCAATCTATCACATAGATTTGAGTTAAGGCTGAGTGTCACTTGGATCTGAACAGTTGTCAATGTAGAACACGGCGTCTAAAAAGATAATTTCTAAAAAGAACAGAAGCAACACATATAATTAAAAAAATAATCACTAGTGAAATGAAAAACAAATATAAACGAAAGAAAGACAATAAAACAATAAAAGAAATTAAAAATAAAGTAAAGAACAATAATTTAATATTAACTAAAGCAGACAAAAGTCAAGCAACAGTAATCATTGAAAAAGCGGACTACATCAAAAAAACCGGAGACTTCATCAACAATAACAAATGCATACAACTAAATAAAGACCCAACAAAAAAATATCTTAAACAAATAATAAAACTAATAAAAACAACTAAAAACATTTTCAACAATAAAAACACAGACATATATATTGTAGCACAACGAAGTTTTTACCTTGTTCTACAAAATAAGATAATATATGAAAGGAAGGGAAGAAGTCATCTAGAAGGAATAATATCAACTTAAATAAAAAATCAACAGAAAAGTATTTACAATTATAAACAAAAGAACATGACAGAACTAGAAAAATCGATTCAAAGGAATTATATGTAGTCAAATCATAGCCATAAAGTGTTGAAAAATAAATAATAAGAGTATCATATCAGAGTAATAATTAGTGAACCCAGTAAGATATGAAGTAGTGAAGAGTAATAGCTCAGGACAAATAAAATGGAAATGACAATTTTAAAATAGGAAACAGTGAAGAATAATAGCCCAGGACTAATGAATTGAAGGGAAATAATAATCCAGATACCCAAAGATCTATTATAATGACAAAAAACCTCTAGAGCAGCAAATAAATGGTTCAAGGGAAATTAAATTATATTAACTACATCACTTTAAATGAAATGACTAGCCCAAACAAGAGAATCCAATGCATATAATTAAAAACAATGTAAAAAATTAATTATACTTAGAATAAATGTGATTAAGGGGCACACCCCAAACCAATTTGTCAAAAAGGACAACAAAAAGACTATTATTAATATAAAGTTTTAATGTATTTATTTATATAATTATTCACCATGTTATGTTATTATTGTTTGTGATTACCATACAAAGTATGTTAATACTAGTAAATGCTAGGTGTTAGAATGTAAGAATTCATTATATTTTAATCATGTTAATTAATATTATATTTTGTAAAAGTAAGGAAAGGCAAATTAATAATTCAAACAAACCAGGAATAGTGGATCAAAAAATAGGAAACTAATAAGATGAATTAATAAGAACTTTGCTAGGAAAATTGTACACTAATGACCAAGACAAATTCAAGTCTGACCATACAAATCTAATCAAAAAATACAAGTTAATAGAACCCAGACTTATTTGATGTAAATTACCCTATTCAATATACAAATACATTATCATAATAATAATAACCACGACCTATAATGGTGATGAGAGGAATCAACATGTGAAATAGACTTAAAATAGATGTTTGTACCAGATAAGTCCATAATCAGTAAAGTGTACTAGTAAAATGCAAATGATTTGTTAAATGTTTAAAATAATAGCCAAATGTAAATTAGGCAAATTACAAATATTTAATTAGGAATCGAGTGAAAGGTAAATTGTAACATAAGACATATTTTAAACCAAGTAATAGGTAATTCCGTAAGTCAAGATAAGGCCTACAGATAAATTTCAAAGAATGTAATTCAGAAGCACAGTTCAAACCAAAATAGGGAAAATTTAGTATTAAAGTGTTTAAAATGAAATCAGGAATATTGTTATATAATTAAATTTACATAAAGGTACTAAACAAATAATTAATAGCCATTTAAACATAAAAATGTCAATATTTTTTATATATAAGATTGAATTCAAAGAAAACAGCTGATGGCTGAACAATGAGAAATGATACCGAAATATTATAAATCTTATATAGGAAGGAACAAAAATCAGTTAGTTGATTGTTAAAAGCCAAACGAGATAGACGTGTCAAAAGACTTCTCAAGGAAATATTAACGGAAATTTTACTAACACTATCCGAGATATATGACGAAGCCATATGAAGATGAATAGAAAATAAACCAAAGTGAAGACTGTTATAATATTGATCACTGAACATTAAATCTAAATTAAATAATATTAAACTAAACCGTCACTACATCTAGACAAGACAGCAGAACAAAATTGAACTCAAATAAACGTACACCGAGTGAAGGGAACCTTTTGGGACATAACACTACTATTACCGAACCAAAACCTAGTGGATACACAACACTACACTCTACAACTCGTGGATCGTCCAAGAACAACGTCACTGGAGAGGAAATAACCAACGCAAACATTTATTTGAAGAAAGAACTTGTAGCTGAATTCACATGGCAGTTCAACTCATTAAGGCAGCCATCTTGTCGTTTTGGGTCAACTTCGCACAGGCTCACGGGACCAGCGCGAGTGACGTCGGAGAGCCCAGCTGTATCGTAATATAAATTTTTATACACATTATACTTTATAATTTTGTCTATTTCATGAATATATTTTTTAATACCTTGTAAGTATTGAATTCTCTTGCCTTTCCTGACTATTTCAACAGTTAAAAGAACCTTATAATATAATAATTACCTTGAAATATTTTACATATACAAATTAATCGAACTGTAACTTCTTATCGAATCAGATTCAAGCCGTTGCGGCAAGTTCAAATAATTGTTTGACAAATAAACTTATTTATTGTTTTAATACTGTTTTATTGATCAGCTAAGCCTTAAATTGAATTACTTTAATTATTTAAGAGTAAAAAGTGAACTTCTTAAGTAGACGAGCTAGAAGAAGAAGAAGAAGAACAGATTTTAAATTGGCTGCTACATGCAATCGATACGGCTTAGATAATCTATTTGAAGTGAAGAAACAAATAATTTTACATCAGAACACACACAGTCATTAAACAGTATATTTTTTATTAATTGAGTCTAAACAATTAAAAAACAACTACACTAATTAAAAATTAATTATCTCAATAAAAAAAATATATATAAAACAACATTTTTAATTATTATCTAATTATAGATTATAGATTATTTGTATTATTACAATATATATAAATAATAATCCAGAACCACCTAAAATGAATAGCCTAATAAAAATACACAAATTAAACAACCCAATACGTCCATTAATCAACTTCAAAAAAGCTCCTACATACAAAATTGCAAAAATAATAGCACAAAAACTAAAAAGTAACCATCTAACAAATAACCATCATAACATAAAAAATACAGACGAATTAATAAACAAACTAAAAATAATAAATATGAATGAAAATACTTTTTTCATATCATATGATATCACAAACATGTACACCAACATTTCAGTAGAAGAAACAATAGACATAATAATAAACAAACTTAAAGAACAAAATGAAAACAAACAACATATAACCGAAACAAAAATTGGCCTCCAACTAATACTAAAACAAAATTACTTTGAATTTAATAGCAAAATTTATCAACAGCAAGAAGGTTTAGCAATGGGATTACCATTATCAAGCATAATAGCAGAAATATTCCTACAACACATAGACACGAAAATACAAAATATTATAAAATCATATGATCCAAATGGCATATGGATAAGATATGTAGATGATGGGCTATATGTATCAAATAACAAAAACACAAATGCAGAGAACTTACTGAAACAAATCAATAACATACATCCTAAAATACAATTCACAGAAGGAAAAGAAAAACATAACAAAATCAACTATTTAGACATAACCATCGAAAGATGCAACAACCACATGCAATATGCAATATATAGAAAACCAACTTCTACTAACATCATTATACCTAACCATTCTGACCACCCACCACAACATAAAATGGCAGCATTCTATTCGCTATTTAACAGAATGTACAAAATTCCCCTAAACAAACAAGAAACTGACAAAGAAAGAAATATAATATACCAAATTGGTTATGAAAATGGATACAATAAAAATACTGTAAAAAAATAGAAAATAAAATCAAATATAAAATAAAAACTGAACAATTAAGAATTAATCAAAATGAACAACACATAAATAATAACAACAACTAAAAATGGGCCACATTCACACACATAAATAATAAAATGACAAAACTAACAAAACTATTTAAAAACACAGATATAAAAATAGCATACAAAACTAATAAAAATAATTTACAAAAACTAAATAGCCAACACAACAGAATAATACAACAACTAACGGTATATACAAAATTGAATGCCGAGATTGCAATAAATGTTACATAGGACAAACAAAAAACAGCTGAAAAAACGTTATTTTGAACACCTAAACGCATACAAAAAACCAGAAATATATAAATCCAATTTAGCCACACATTCAATAAACACAGGACATGAATTCCCAGACATAACCAATGTGACACTAATAAAACATATACCACACAAAGGCACCATAATGAACATTTGGGAAAATTTACAAATATTCAAACATAAAACACAAAACAAAATAATACCTGAACAAATACAAATCAATACAGAACATGACACAATATTCAAAGCACTCAACATCGAAAAAACACAAAAAACTAACACATACACCACAATCGCACACAATAAAACCAATTTGAAGTACCAGACGCCAACAGGAAGCCACAATAATAATAGTCAACCAACACATATGTACTTCACCATACACAAAAACCGGAAGGCTGAGGATGGGTACAAGATGGTACGCGAAACATGTTCCTAATAAGGAAAAAAATATCTTGAGGTAAATTCATTACAAATATTAAGTGTAATATATATATATTCATCATTTTCTGCTACAGTCCGTTTCTTGATTTATATAATACATTTTATATTTATAACTAAATTTACCTCAAGATGTTATTTTTCCTTATTTGGAACATGTTTCGAGAGCTCCCGTGCTGAGGATGGGAGCACGGGAGCTCTCGAAACATGTTCCAAATAAGGAAAAATAACATCTTGAGGTAAATTTAGTTATAAATATTAAATGTAATATATTGTTACGACGGTCTACTCGATCGTCGTAGGTACAGTGGAAACAAAATAAGTACAAGACGACAATTAAGTCACTAGTCACACCTTTACTTTTTACAGTAAAACAGGTCGAATTTAACAACACAGTGTCTACAACAAATCAAATGAAAATTGTTCACACGCAATAAAATGTCCACTAATATTAAAATTCAATTGTATTACAATTATACCGTCCCAATATAAAACGCAACACTTCACTAATAACTACTTGTACGTACACAGTAATAACTCGAACCGCTCTGTAAATGTATCGCACTGATACTCTCGAACCGCACAGTCAAAAATTCGCCTCATACTGAACTGAACGTCGTTTGAGTACCGGTATTTATAGTCACGCTCACACACCAGAAGCTTCCAAACTGCGTCTTATCTCTCGTGAACTACGTAATTACTACGGCCTTGACACAGGCCGAGCGCCCGAGCGAAGCCCGGCACAGTCGAGAAGATTCTCGCAAAATGCGTATAGTAGCACGTACGCCACACGCGTTATATCGAGATCCTTCTGGCACATTCGATAAACACGTAGATTGTTCTGTGCTGTCGTAGCACTTCCCCCTCCTTAAGCCTGTTCGTCCCGAACTGGCAAACCGTCTCTAAAGTTGTACTTAGGCAGGCGATCTAGGTGGACAACCTTGAACTTTCGCTGTCCTTCCTGTTGAATCCGGTAAACAACATCGTTAATTCTTTTTTTCACAGTGTAGGGTCCTTCCCAGTTAGACTGGAGCTTAGGTGAGCGACCACGACGGCGCTTTGGATTGAACAACCAGACCTGATCTCCTTCTTGGAAACCCACAGTATTGCTGCGAATGTCTTATCGAGTTTTCATTTTATCACTGGCAATCTTCAGCCGTCCTCTTACCAAGCGATTCATTTCTCGCAGTTGGTTTTCTAATTGCGAGGAATAGTTCTTTGGCTCTTGGGACTGAGTCTCAGGTGATCCAAACATTAAGTCCCCAGGAAGACGAATCTCCCGCCCAAACACCAATTTTGCTGGAGTCATGCCGGTTGTGTCGTGTACTGATGACCTATACGCCATAAGGAATAGTGGTATACGTTGGTCCCAGTCTGTTTGGTTCTCGTCAACAACTTTCGAAAGATGCTGCTCAAGTGTCCTGTTGAACCTCTCAACCATCCCGTCCGACTGAGGATGCAGAGGCGTTGTCCTGGTCTTGCGAATTCCGAGTAGACGGCATAATTCTTTAAACACTCCTCATTCGGAATTGCGTAGGCTTCCACCCACTTAGTAAAGTAGTCACCTACAACCATGATGTACCGGTTTCCATCGTCAGTAACTGGGAATGGTCCAGCAATGTCTATGGCAATTCTCTCGAAAGGTAGTCCAACGTTATACTGTCTCATTTTTCCCCTGCTTCTGGTTTGTGGGCCCTTGCTTGGAGCACATATTTCACACGTCCGAACCCATTCCTCTACGTCGTGGCGAAGATGAAGCCAATAGAATCGCTTCCGTATTTTGTCAAGGGTTTTGTTAACGCCAAGGTGGCCTCCAGATGTTCCATCATGCATCTCCTTCAAAATAGACTGCACTTTACTTCGGGGAACTATCAACTGCATGACCACGTCTCGTCCATCTGCACTTTCCCAAGCCCTTTTCAGCAATCCGTTTTCTAAGCTGAGAGATTCCCATTGTGCCCAGTAGCCCTTCAGCACTTCGGTACCATGGCAGATATCTTGCCAATCCGGGCGGCAACCTTCCTCTTTTGCTGTCAAGATTGGTCCAATGTCTTCATCAGTCATCTGTTCTTGTCGACAGTCTTGTGTTGTCCAGCCGTCAGCCAGGAAATCTACAGTGATGGCTTGAACATGTTCGCTTGAGTTTTGTTCTTCCTTTCTGTGGCAATGTCGGAAGTCTTCCTGGCACGGTCTTCGTGATAAGCCATCTGCATTACCATGGAGGCGCCCCCGCCGATGTTGTACCTTGAAGTTGTACTCTTGCAGATGTTCGAGCCACCTTGCCAATTGTCCTTCCGGATTTTTAAATCTCAAGAGCCAAGCAAGTGCAGCATGGTCGGTACGTAGTGAAAACTCTCTCCCATGGAGGTATTTATGTAAGTGCTCCAAAGCTCTGACAATTGCCAAAAACTCTCTTCTTGTAACACAATAATTTCTCTTTGGTTTAGAAAGCGTCTTGCTGTAATACGCTATTACTCGTTCTTCACCGTTCTGCACTTGAGACAAAACTGCTTCTAGACCAGTATTGCTTGCGTCTGTGTCTACGACGTACTTCCCTTCGGAAGCTGGAAAAGCGAGAATTGGCTGCGAACATAATGCAATCTTCAACGTTCTAAATGCTTGGTCACACTCTCTCGACCATTGGAAGTTTCGCTTATTTTCCGTTAGCTCATGTAGTGGTTTAGCAATAGTAGCGAAGCCTTTCACAAAACGTCGGTAGTATAACCATAACCCCAGGAAACTCCGAACTTCGTGTTTACTCTTCGGAACTGGCCAGTCTCTTACGGTGTCTACTTTATTAGGATCCATGCTAACACCCGCTGCCGAAACCAGGTGGCCCAAATACTGTACTTCCTTCTGGAATAGAACACTTCTTCGGGCTCAGCTTCAGTTGTGCACCATGAATTCTAGTTAGAACTTCCTTAAGGTTTTCCAAAAGGTCTTCAAAAGTCTTCCCGATCACTATGACGTCGTCTAAGTAAACAAGGCAAGTTTTGCACGTCAGGCCTCGGAGTATCAGGTCCATCAATCTCTCAAAGGTTGCAGGTGCATTACAGATTCCAAATGGCATGACGTTAAGATGGAATAAGCCACTTGGGGTCGAGAAAGCGGTCTTTTCCTTGTCTTCTTGATGAAGACCCACTTGCCAATATCCACTCTTCAGGTCCAATGTGGAAAACCACTGTGCTCCGGACAACGTGTCGAGTGTATCATCAACGCGAGGTAATGGATAGCAGTCTTTCTTTGTAACGTCATTTAACCTCCGGTAGTCTACGCAGAAACGAAATCCACCATCCTTCTTCGCTACCAGCACTACAGGAGAAGACGAAGCACTTGACGAAGGTTCGATTACTCCCTCTGTCAACATGTGCTGTACTAACCGAGACATTTCCTCTTGTTTAGATAATGGAGGCCTTCGCGGAGGTTGGCGTATCGGTGTTGTGTTCCCCGGTATTGATGCGATGTTGCATAAGAGAGGTTCTTCCCAGTGACTGTTCCCGAACTGCAAAACAATCTTTGAATTCGTGTAAAAACTGTCTGAGTTCTTTTATCTCACCACTTGATAGGTCTTTAGAAGATCTGTTCAATAATTCTTGCAGTTCCTCTGGTAATTTGGAAGTATCCGAAGAACTAGATCTTCGTTGCGTTATTCCGGCTACCCAGGCCACAGGAGTCAATTTACCTAGGAGCGTATTGCTTTGTAAAGTGATAGCTTGATCCAAAATATTCGCCACTCTAATAGGTACATTTCCGGTTTCGTCAGGTTTTACTAAACTTCTGGCAATTAGTATGCCCGGTATGCTGACTACCTGGGGTTCGAATATAGAGCACTGGTTGCCCCTAGTATCTACCGCAGTTCTAACCATGATGATCTTTTCGGAGTTTGGCGGAACAGTTACGGCCACTTGGTTTATGACGTCCATCGATTTTTCTGCTGTCGTCATTGTTGATAGCATTACCTCTTCGCCTCCGATTCTCAACACATTGTTTTTGAAGTCGGCTATAAATCCGTATGCGTTCATAACGTCCACACCAAGGATTGCTTCATCCACAATGTCTGCAACAAGTACTTGATGATTAAACTCAAGTCTACCGAGGCGTAGGTGTATCTCCACTTTTCCATACACTTTTACAGGCCGTCCAGTAGCTGTTCGCAAGCTGCAAGACCACCAGATTGGCTTGAGATCTTTCACCACGTCGGGGCGCACAATAGAAACTGTTGCGCCTGTGTCAACTGTAATCGATTTTGGCCTTTCTTGAACAAATCCGGTAACTACCAAGCTCCCGCTGTTTTTCTGAAGTGTAGAAATTGCGTATTGTCTAGGGGCTTCGTTCCTCCAGTTAGTCAGCACACGCCCCGTTGTACCGACTATTGTTCGTTTCCCTGCTGCTGAATTCTAACCCGACAATCTCGTTGTAGATGTCCAGATGTCCCACATCTATAACACTTCGGTCTTCCATCCTTTCTTATTTTATTCTGTGGCGCCGACCGTCGAGTCTCTGTCCCTTGTTCTTCTTCCTCATCGTTTGTGCCGCCGCGATCTTTTAGCGCGCGCACTTGATGACTTCTCGAACCAGACGCTGATTTGGCGGGGTCAAATTGCAAAGCATGTACCAGTGCGTCCGCACTATTCTGGTGTCTTGCCATTCGTAACACTTGCTGTAGCTCGTTATCTCGGACACCGGCAGTAAACGTCTGCATCGCAAAACTCGTTCGAAAATCTTCTGGCGGTTCAGGATAGGCCAGTCTAATTAGTCTGTCGATACTTGCTTCAAACTCTTGAAGACTCTCCCCGGAATGCTGTCGCCTTGCTCTCAGCTGAGTGCAGTACACATCTCGCAAATATTTATCACCATACCGTAATTCTAGAGCTTTTATCAACTCGGCATAGATGTTCTGGCTGTCAGGTGGCACTTTCTGTAGTAACTCTGCTGCGGGTCCTTTTAATGCAAGAACAAGTGAGACTGCCTTGTCTTTCTCTGTCCAATTATTTGCGCATGCAGCAGCTTCAAATTGGCGGAGGTACGTTGCCCAGTGACTGCTTCCGTCAAAGGTTGGAGCTTTGACATGAACTGTCTCTACTGCAGGCAAAGTGACTTTCTCTATTAACTTATTTTCTGTGTCTTTTTCTGTCTTTATCACTGCTACAGTCTGTTCAGAAATTTGTTTTGGTTGAATCTTCATGCACTGTTCAACTTCACTTTTAATTTGTTCTCTTATGTTTGCCATTGAGTTTTCTACTGCAGATATTTTTGTTGACATAGCTTCTTCCACAGTCAAGACAGATTTTTCCACTTCAGCTCTTAATGTCATAGATTCTTGTACCTCCGATATATTAGTAACTTGTTTATTAAGCTCACCTCGTAGGAGACTCAATTCTGCGGACTATGTTCTTGCATCTGTTTCTGCTCCTGTATTAATGCTTTGATATCTTCTGTTTCACGTTTACGTTCCTCTGCTTCCTGCTTACGTCGTTCCTCTGTTTCTTCCCTTTCTTGTCTTCGTTCTTCTTTTTGTCGTTTTTCTGCTTCTTCCGCCTCCTGTCTGCGTCTTTTCTCTGTTTCCAGCAGGAGGGTTTTCTGTCTCGCTTCCGCTTTCTCGTCTTGTCGTTTTTCTGTCTCTAACAGCAACGCCTGTAAATTTTCCATCATCTGACTGACATCCATTGTTTTCCGATTAATTACGAAATACACTCGTCTTGTACAAAGTGTCCACTGTTTCCACTGTTAACCGTTCTATCCCAGTTCTGACACCACTGTTACGACGGTCTACTCGATCGTCGTAGGTACAGTGGAAACAAAATAAGTACACAAGACAACAATTAAGTCACTAACCACACCTTCACTTTTTACAGTTAAACAGGTCGAATTTAACAGCACAGTGTCTACAACAAATCAAATGAAAATTGTTCACACGCAATAAAATGTCCACTAAAATTAAAGCTTCCAAACTGCGTCTTAACTCTCGTGAACTACGTAATTACTACGGCCTTGACACAGGCCGAGCGCCCGAGCGAAGCCCGGCACAGTCGAGAAGATTCTCGCAAAATGCGTATAGTAGCACGTACGCCACACGCGTTACATCGACATCCTTCTGGCACATTCGATAAACGCGTAGATTGTTCTGTGCTGTCGTAGCAAAAAAATATATATATTGCGACAGTACAAATAAGTGATGTACTGAGCATGAAATATAAAAATTTAAATTTACTTAATAAACTGTAAATAATTAATAATATATTAGAAATAAGCATGTTATGGATTGCAAGCTTGACTCAGACAAAAATATGAACAGGTGTTTCGACCTGAATCAACGTGCACACACACACAAATGTAACTGAAAGTGTGTACACCAGTATTTTGCTAGTGTGTGTGAACGCAGGTCTCTGCAGGCAAGTTTGCCACCCCAGTATGAATAATTGCACAATGACTGTTTTTCCGTAATTATTCATAAACTAGAATTAAGAATTAAAATCCAAAAGCACCATAAAATGTAAATAAATTTAATAAATACTGTGTGCGAAAACCACGCGAAAGTGACACGCCGTACAAGTGCAATAGTGAAATAACTGTGTACAAATCAAAAGGGTTAAGTTGCAATGTCCAAAATTACAATGAACATGTGTTGTAAAATTAGTTATAAGATAAGTATAAAAAAAATACTTACAGGACTCTGCAATTCGCAGAAATATAAAAAATAGTGAATTTGACAAAGAGTGGGGGAACTGACGCCAAAGACAGTTTCTAACATGTCGATTTTGTATCACTGAAGGGTGTCGACCAAGACATGGGTATAAATAGGACACGCAAGCTTCAGTGGTTCTCTTTCTTGAATCATCCACGATGCAGCGGGAGCTTATGCCCGTCAGCACGGCATATTTATTAATATTTTTATAAACAGTTTAAATTGCCAGTTATGTACAAATACGTAACCAAGCTATAAGACAAACATTGTAATTAATAACAGCATTACTGAAGAAATTCCATAGCGATACGACGCTGGACAAGAGAAGAAGTTCCATAGCGATACGACGCTGGACAAGAGAAGAAGTTCTATAGCGATACGACGCTGGACAAGAGAAGAAGTTCTATAGCGATACGACGCTGGACAAGAGAAGAAGTTCTATAGCGATACGACGCTGGACAAGAGAAGAAGTTCTATAGCGATACGACGCTGGACAAGAGAAGAAGTTCCATAGCGATACGACGCTGGACGAGAGGAGAGGACGAGAGAGTGAGAGACAGCCGACGCTGGACAAGAGGAGAAGAGAGACAGCCGACGCTGGAGGCGAGACGAAGATGAACACCGATGGAACAAAAATGATAGAGTATGATTGACGACAAAAAGGTGATAGACAACTTATTCATATCTTAATCATACACAGTATACAAAGACATTTAAAGACATTAATATTTTATTTAAAAATAAGAGTAATATTTCTTGTATAGTAGAGTTAAAAATCATAGATGTTTTAGAAATACGATTAACGTAACAAGAGCTCAAATTAATATGATATAAAATGATTACAAAGAATATAAATAAAAACAATTAGTATTTGAGAAAACAGTACTGAGAAGTAATAACTATTAATCTTTTGAGTACGTACCATATATAGAAAAAAGATTTAAAAATTGATTTTGAAACATATTAATAGACTGAGTAGTCTAAAAATGAGATTTTTCTTTTATATACTATTTAGTAGCATAGAATGTTTAGTTAGTAAGGATGTATATATCTTAAGCCTTACGGCATTATAACAAATAATAACTAATGTTTTTTAAATCGAAGTCAGTGCCATGTGCACATATTTTTTTATAGTATCAAATAAATTTTAATTACTGTTTCAAGTCCGTAGAGTTCTTATTGCAGATACACCTGACACCCTATTTAAATGTTATATGTTTAAAGAATTTGTCAATCTTGAACGTGAGACCGTTCACACCTATTTATGTATATGTAACGTTGTTTAAATTTGGTGCTCCAAGATCGAAGGACTCCACAAATTTAAATTAAATTAAATTTGCCAAATTGTCACGTTATATAAATTTGTCGCCCTGGACGTGAGGCATGAGATGCCTAAATTTACGTACAAAAATTTGTACACATACCATATAATATTATGCAACTTTTGCAAGGTTTAATGTTGCAATATATATATATTGTAATTTAACGGTGTTTGTACGTGTTTATGATGTCGTAAGTTGCTCTCTCTTTAAGCCCCGCGATGGGAGCCATCTGTAATTTAACGGTGTTTTTACGTGTTTTGTTTATTTTATTTTTCGTGAAGAGTTTATTAGTGCAAATTGATTCCACTTGTGTAAAACCGGATTTGTTGCCGCAATCGATTGTGTCTTCGAGCGCCCTGTTCTTCTTCTGAATAATCTGGTCCGTTCGCTGCTCACTCTCCTGTTGACTTCCTGTAATTGTCCTGTAAGTTTTCTAATTTTCTACAATGACAACTCTTTCCAGTCAAAATAACAATATTTATTTTTATTTTAATTATTCAGAAAAAAGGAACAATCGACTTGTGTCGAAACAAAATATTGGTCGGGTCGACTCTACTGCTCAATTCGACTATGACATTAATAACGTTCAATAAACAAATTAATTATAATAATTATATTAAATCTCAGGGTTTATGGGTTCTTTGAGACTGTCATTGAATTCAGAGAATGCACACAAAAATACAATACATCACAAAAGGTAAGTAAAATTTAAAATCTTAATACTATATTCTATTGATCGTTGCTAAGCAACGACTGTCGTTTCGTGTATAGCGGTACTTCCACAAAATGGCCGCTCGCACGTCTAACCTCGAGCTGTTCCAAATTATTTTAAAATAAATGTTTTAGTGATCACAGTTTTAGTTTTAAGCTTTTCTTTCAATCAATGATCACTGGTGTTTGTTCTGTAAGTGTAGATAGTGTCTACGATAGTGTTGTGTAATCGTATTTGTAGTGTGGCTATTAACTAAGTTGGCCTCACTCACATAAGTTACAAACGTGCTTTCGTTTTAGGTAGTCAGGATTTTCTGAGTTTCTGCATTTAGTTTTAGGTTTAATTTGATTATTTCTGTCTTCTGGTCTTCCACAGTGTTTACCGCTTCGGTTGGTAAATATTATTGACTGCCAACGGTCCAAAAAACATTACTTGTATTTAAATAATTTTTTCTTCATCAGAGCACATCTGCCCTCTGCAATGGTTAACAATACAATCCTAAATTCTTGCTTCTTCATCAACGGTCTCCTGACCTTAAATACTGGCCTGTGATTGGTCAAAACCTAGAGTTCATTAGGTCACATGGTCAGTTTACAAATTTCAAATGTTCATTTTCCTATAAGAAAAATACTCCTTTTTTAGCTTTAAGTTTCCTTAAATTTAAATTACATCATGTTTTTCTTTATATAATTATGAGTATTTTGATACCTTATTTACATAAGTTGGTTATTATAAAGGGTGATTTCCCACCTTACAAAATTTCTAACTTTGGGCCTACACTTTTATTTTCCTGACATTTATTTACTAATCAATACTATTTTATAATTTACATTTATTATTGCTTAAACTCTGATTCTGAACCCATTTTTCTGATTTTAATTATTTACTAAACGAGTCTGGACCCTTAACATTATTTAACAAATGGTTACAATAAAATCCTTTAACATATTATTCAATATACTGCCTCTATGGCCTAGTCTACAATTATCAATTGACAAATAATATACTTAGCGTTAATACAATAACTTGATTAGTACAGAATCATCCGGCATGCTATGTTTTAAGTATGGCCTACATGATTAAATTTTGTATTTTACAATTAGCCACAATGATTAGTTAACTGGCATACTATTCAGCCATCCCATTAATCTTAACCAGTACTATTAATCAGTGATTAGATTATTGTTCATGGATTTTTGGTTCCTAATGGATCACCTTCTGATTCTGTTCATAGGCTCCAACTACTTCTAACAACATTGTTCATGAATGTTAATCATAAGCTTTGGCATAAAACATAAACGTAACTAGTTATGCCAAAACCTTTATAAACATCTTAACATTAAAACCCCCATCACAACTCTCTATTAACGTGGTCCATGGGTTTTCTTTATATAAAAGTATTTAACCCACACTTCCGGCATTTCCCCCTCACTGACACTTTTTGTGTTTGGGAATATCACTGGTACTTCACTGACACTTTGTTAATTGGGTGTTTGTTTGTTTACACTATCTAATATCAGGGATCAGTAGCTTTATCCCACACTCTTTCACATTAACTCAATTACAAAAGGTTTGTATGTTATTTTATATTTATAATACATTTTGAGTAGTTTATTTACTATCTGCATTGTATTATTCTTTTATTATTTATTTTAGACAGTCTTTCTTTTCTATAACTAAAGGTTGTCTATTTGTATTTGGTCTATGTGGATAGCATAGGCGACTCTGCCTACTATCATTCCTACTGAATTGAGCAGTTCTAGCTTTGGGACAGGGTTACTGTTATGTCGCATTACAATATATATATATATATATATATATATATATATATATATATATATATTCAATCACTTTCTGCTACAGTCCGTTTCTTGATGTATAAAATAATAAATCATATACCACACAAAGGCACCATAATGAACATTTGGGAAAATTTACAAATATACAAACATAAAACACAAAACAAACTAATACCTGAACAAATACAAAACATGACACAATATTCAAAGTACTCAACATCGAAAATACACAAAATACAAATACATATACCACAATCACACACAATAATACAACTTTAAAATACCAAAGACCAACAAACAACCTTAATAGCATCCAGCAGCCAACACACAAATACTTCGCCAGACACAAGATAGCGAAGGCTGAAGATGAGAGCACGGGAGCTCTCGAAACATGTTCCAAATAAGGAAAAATACATCTTGAGGTAAATTTACTTATAAATATTAAATGTAATATATATATATATATATATTGCGACAATACAAGCAAAGGCTGTAATGCGCATACATAATATATTATAAATATTTAAGTTAATTTCAGTAATATATAATAGACGAGCAGGTGTGAGATTGGAAGCTGGGTTTCAAGCAGGAACCAACAGGTAAACATCACGCGATTATCACTGCATGTGTGTATAAAAGTAAATAATGTGTGTGCGTGAAGCCTGTCTGATCCTGAAAGTTTGCGACCTCACCCCAAGTCAATGCTAAATTTAGAGTATATTTAATATTAAGCAAACCATAAATGTTAGCGAGAAGGTAAAAACTTATAAAAATGTGTAAAAATCAGACACGAGTGCATTGCGAATTTTACGTAATTCGGACAAGCAGTGCGAATCCAGTGCGATTTTGAAAGCATTATACTTACACTAGTAGTGCGAGCATCATGAAAATTGCACATCACATAGGTAATTAAATTAGACAATATTTTATCGCCGTGAAATCTGCGTTAAACAGTGCGATTGGCGAAAAAGTGCAATTATGTGAAATGAGACGAGAGTGGGGGCT
This sequence comes from Magicicada septendecula, assembly GCA_034769895.1. Taxonomy (NCBI): domain Eukaryota; kingdom Metazoa; phylum Arthropoda; class Insecta; order Hemiptera; family Cicadidae; genus Magicicada; species Magicicada septendecula. The sequence continues at coordinate 804,324,221 of CM068368.1, read as the reverse complement.
ATCATGCCATGGTTCAACTGTCGACAGGCTGATTCCTGAATCGACAGGTGCAGTTTTCTGAGTGGATATAAATAGAAGCCCAGGAGAGCTAATCTCTCTCTTCTAACATTCACAGTCGCGGCGGTACGCTATGGCCGTCCGAGACGCGAATTTTTGTAAGACAAAGTTAGACGCTAAATCTAACATCAGTATGATTTTTGTAGCTTAACTTATAAAGTATTACGGCAATGTTTTAATTTAAAGTATTAATAAAAACAATAATTAAAAAAGTACCGTAACGAAGAAATCGTCGGACGTCTACAAGCAGTCGACAGCTAAGAACATCAACTCCTGACAGAGCACGAGAGCACGACTAGCAGAGGAACGAGATGCAGAGGACTAGAGACGTTTCTATCATAACAGCTACAGATCCAGAGCAACACGTCATCATATAGTCTACAGCAGCCAATGTACCATGAAGGACGAGAGACGAGAGGACGAGCAGTGAGGACAAGAGGACATCCAGGAGGATCGAACCGAAGGAATCACTGGAGGACATGGGACAACTCTGCGGAATTTAAGGTGACGAAAAACCAATACATAATTATCAAAGAGAAAGACATTAATAGACTTTAATAAAAAAGAAAGAAAAACAAAAACAAAACATTTTTGTAAGAGTAAATAATAAGTATGTAGATAGAGATAAAATCAGTGTAATTCATGTGTAATCAGAAAATTATTTAATTAGTTTTCTTTAATGAATGAACAGTCAATGAAACGATAAGTTAAATCCTTTCTGGGAAAATGAACAAGTAATTAATTTATTTAACTTTTTCTTAGTAAAAGCACATAACGTAGAATCATAGAAAATAATCAATTGAGTGTGCTAAAATGATAAAGCCGTAGAAAGGTATAAAGAAAATATAGAATAAGAATGTATTAATGATTGTTAACAAAAGCACACATTTAGACTGAGTAGGCAAGAAATCTTAATATAATGAAGAAAAGTTTTTAAATACAATTTATAATATAATACCTAGAATTTAAGATTTATGTTTGTGATGATAACACGGCAAGTAAAGAGACTTTGAAACCATAGATAATGGATATCATATGGCGAATTGATCATTATTTTTATGTTATTATTTTTTTATGTTTGTTTAAAGTAATAAATGAAACATATTACGATTCCTAAAAAGAGTTACTCTTATTATAATTACGCCTGAACCCCAATTACACATACACGTTATTTATATTGTTATAATTTTGTCGCCCGTCGACGTGTGGCACGACACGCATACATCTAATAACGTTGTATCGTTGTAACATATATTGTTACAAGACGACTCTTCAGGGATTTTATTATGTGTATACTTGTTAATAGTTTATAGGATGAGTCAGGTCAGGGTAATATTTGTTGAGCGCCAATTTGCAATCACCGGTTGCAAATAAAATTTATTTGTAATAATATTAATTATTAATTTTTATTAAAAAATTATATTATATGGTTTCTTTATCAGCTATAATTAAATCTCTTTTAATCTTTTCTTTAAGAGATGAATGTGATAACTAAAGCTCCTCAAAGCAGATTTGAATAGTCTGCCATTTCTTTCAAATGAGGAGTGTTGCCAACTTAATCTAATTGCTGAAGCCAATTCACAGTCCCAGATACCCAGATATATTGTTTAGAATATCATATCCATTTTGTATTCATTAAATAAAGAAACGAATAAACCTTTTATCTGTATTTATTACACTCAAAATCCTTTTATTATTTTCTTTAAATTGTTTTTTAAATAACATATATAATCATTAACAAAATCTCACCGGCTGTTCTTTACATATGCTCAGTATGGCAGCAGTAGCATTAAGAAATTCTTCATCTCAAGGCCTATACTTATGTTTTTTAAATAAAATACAAATATAGTGTGTTATGTTAGGGCCTTTTAACTACGATATAGACAACAGTTATTAGAGGAAAAGTACCAAAATACATGGGATTATAAATAATTACAAAATACCTTAACAGGATTATATGAATAGTGTAACAATGTTCAGTGTTTAGGTTATGTTTAGTTAAAAGTTTTTTAGACTTAGTTCACTTTATATTAGTATAATACTCTACACTAATAGTTTTTCATACTGAGGGTAAGATTATTCATTGATAATGTTCTCAGTAAAAGTTCCAAATTGTTCTTATTAAAAGTATAATCAGTGTCTTTGAAACCTATGGCCTAGGCTTATAATGGAATAGTTCAGTTTAATTATATATCAAAATATACTTCTCTTCCTGTGTAATTTGATTGTATTTCTTCAGATATTCCTTGGTTTACTTCTTTATAGTAATGTAGCACTTACTTCTTCTATTTAGTCTGGTTGAGGAGGATTATTTAACTTTTTATTTTAGGTCCACTGATATGAAATGTATAATAATTTAATTTAATCACTATCTGGTGTTTTATTCAACCTTTCTCGTTCAGATCCAATAATACAATCATTATTTCATTTATTATAACATTTTTAGTTGCTAAGGCCTATATCAGCTTTCTTATTGGTTTCTAATGTAACATATTATGTCACCCTGGTGATATCATAGCATTAATATAAACAAACTCTTACTATTTTATCTTTCATTTTCTTTAAACTGATATACCTTTTTTATAAGAGCTTTGATCTTCACTTTATTGGTTTCTTTGATCTTCTGATGAAACACTCATTACTTTGACACCACTTTTGACTATCTTCTGTTATATTATTCTTGAGTTATCAATTTACACTTTTTATTTTATTTGTTCCAAACTTATTTATTATTAGTTCTTCTTGTAATTTTCACTTTATTAAACTTATTTGACACATTTAGTAATCCTATAACATAACCTGACATTGTTTCATTATCATTTTAATAGAAATTCTTATTCATATTGCGACAACACAAATTACTAATTTATTGGCGCATAGGATATGATAGTATGTGTATTTCAAATTACAAGTCTATATTGGAGGGTTTAAGATTATTTATTGTACAAACACAAGTTATAGTTTATATGGTATATTTGAAATGTACAGAATGTAATGTATGATATAGAGTCTCTCTTTTAAAATGTTAAATAATGTTCATACGCAAGACGTGATACGTTACATAAGAAGACTCCCACGATGATGCTGTTGAAGAGAAGGGCCGATCTTTGCTGTATAGATGGATCGTCAGGTGTGGCTTACAAATGACAGACGTTTCACCAGAAACGTTTACAGCTGGGCTGGCGTCCTGTAACAGCTGGGCTGGTCCTATAACAGCTGGGCTGGTGTCCTATAACAGCTGGGCTGACGTCCTGTAACAGCTGGGCTGATGTCCTATAACAGCTGGGCTGATGTCCTATAACAGCTGGGCTGCTGTCCTGCAATTCCCACGATGAATCCGACACTTCGCACACACAACGGTACTACGGATTTTATTACTCGCAAAACTTATATAGAGTTTAAGACCAAGTAATATCTCAGGTGACAGTGAGTTTAATCAATAACGGTATATTGAGCTTATACCTCTCCGGCTTCTTCAAGTGTTCTCGCGAATATCAAGGTCTACCGCGATCAGCAGACCACCCTATGAGGAAATCTTGCACTAGCACGGAAACGTCTTGATGGAACTATTGCGTAACAATTAATGATACTGTCACTGCGGAATATCTCGCACAGTGATACAGTTGCACTCACTTCTTACACACGTAATACTACAATAATAATATCGTGAGTAAAGATATAAAATCAATTGTTATGCGTCACACGCATTACTATCCCCGAAAAGTCTTAACAGATCCTTGCAAGCGGTAGAGTCTTGTACAAGGATTTGAATGTACCGTTCGCGGTAGCAGCAGTGAAGAACTGCTTGTAATTTTACGCACAATGCGTTAAAACACTAGTGTGTGCAAATGTACTACACACACAGTTCTGAGTCTTCCCGTTTCACTAACGACGAATAGTTTTTACAACACCTTGCAAGCGGTAGAATCCTGTACAAGGAGTGCACGTTCCGTTCGCGGTAGATGGCGTAGAAGAACTGCCTGTGTAACGACAGGCATAAGAAAATTTCCAACCACCAGTCAGCATTCTATTGGTGGATGGAAGTCACATGGTTAGTAAAGGTGACCATGCACTTTTCATGCATTAGAGTGCATTTACCTTGTAACAGCATGCATAGCGGTAATCAGACTACTCGTATCTCATGCATGCTGCCTACATATTAATAATATACATGAACGTAAACAATAGTCCGACAGGTATAGGGATTGTAGCGATACACATGTCTCAGTTCAGCTAATGTCAAAACAACGATAATACTTCACGCACCGCACGGGAAACGTTTCCCACTCGCGCACGCGCGCACATTTCCACTAACACAATACAAGACTAACCATAAATAATAATGCACAGTTTTTTTAAACTAAACCCTTAACCTTACTAAATACAATTGATAACAACCAAACTTAACCATCTACCAATATAATACGAGTGTCCATTGTCTGTGTAATATATGACTTGCCCCGCCTATCATGATCCTGTGATTCGTTGCAGGATTAACTCCCTCCCGCATAAAAAAAAATTTTTTTTTCTTTAGTTAACTAACAAAAATAAAAATTTTTTTTTTTTTATATAACCAAAACAACTTCCTAATCCTGAAATAATAATAATACCCTCAAACTAAAATCAAATAAACATCCTCAATTAATACTAACATTTCCAACTGTCACTTTGACAGAAGCATCAAATCAAAAGACACGTGGTAACCTTCAAACCAAAACAAACACACATGTTCTTGACACACAGATAACGACATCTAATGCAGGGTCATAGCGTACACAGACAACATTCCTTATCAAAACTAGATTATTGTTCATTCACAAAGCCATCTTACATACAACATTTAAACCTGAATTGACATATTTACATCACTACCCATTCTTACCCCTATATCCTGACATTTATTTCTGAGTTTACGGATCCTTAGTATAATACTTCCTCAATGAGGACGCATGGAATTTACCAATCGCACGGTTGGTATTTGGGTTGGTTAAGATAAAAGTATTTTTCCCAACTTGCTCCGACAGGGTATACGGACCATTATACAGCCTAAAAAACTTCGCGGCTGTGTTGTCCTCCCTTCTTCCAACATTTAATGCTCGTAAAAGCACACTCTCTCCAGTCTTGAACTTGACTAGTTTATGTTCCGCATTAAATTTTTCCGTGCGCTCCTCGGCGCACTTTTTAATGCGTCTTCTAGCTTCGATTTTCTTTATCTCAACTGGTATAGGCATATTATGCGTCGCTATCCTTTCAATGTGTTTACCCCAGACCCGGCCTGGCATTTCTCCGGTTTGGAGTTCATTCGGAGTATACCCAGTAGTAGAATTATAATTTCCATTTATGGCATACTCAAAAAATTCTAGGAATTCCGGCCACTTACTCTGGTTAGTATTACAGTACGTACGGAACAACCGTCCCAACTCCTTGTTGACCCGCTCGGCCAAGTGACCTTGCGGTCTCCGGATCGCAGTCAAGACCGTCTGGACCCCGTGTTTCTCAAGCTCGGAGTGCCACTTGGTGTTCGTAAATTGCTTACCTTGATCTGAGAGTATCTTCCTTACGGGACCATTTTTCGGCATGTATTTATTTAGCATAATGTTTATGACAGCCGACGTAGTAGGTCTACCAATAGCATATAGGCTAACATGTTTGGTAAAGGCATCCGTAACAACCACCAGGTTCTTCATTCCACGTGCCGCCCGAGGAAGTGGACCCAAAAAATCAATGCATACAAGGTCATTTTTATTACGGACGACAATGTTACCCATTTCAACCTGTGTATGTTGGTTCGGATATTTCGCTGTTTGGCAGATGTGGCATGAGCGGAGTATGGCCTTTATTTTCCTGGTCATATTTAGCCACACAAAATCCTCCCGCATTGCCAGGTAACATTTATAAGGCCCAGCATGAGCCAGACTCTCATGACACATCCAGGTGAGGTCTTCCACCATGGCGTCCGGTACCATAATCTTCCATCCGCCATTGATAATTTTATACACTACGTCTTTATATATTCTGTACTTAGGGTTTTCTTGTATCCGGATAGCGTCACATATCCGCTTCAACTTTGTGTCACGCTGCTGTTCCATACCAATATTTCTTAACTTATTTTTGAGACTGTCTTCTAATTTATATTTGACAGCTAGAATTTGAACCTCCTGGTTATTAGACGCATGACGTTCTTCCACCATTGGAGGGTATCGGCTTAACGTGTCAGCTGCTTGGTTCTCGCTTGCCTTACAGTACTTAATGGTAAAGTCGTGCTCTTGGATGGCCATGATCCAACGGGATATGCGAGCATTCGCTAACTTGCAGCGCAACATGAACGATAAGGCCTGGTTGTCCGAAAGGATTTCGAAGTGTGTCCAACCAGGTAATAACGAAATTTACTAATGCAGTACACAATAGCCAATATTTCTTTCTCCGATGTGAAATAGTTACGTTCGGCCCCTTTTAGTGACCTACTACTGTGCGCAATTATTTTGTTTTCGCCCTTCTCATTCCGTTGGTAGAGTACCCCCCCAATGGCATAATCAGAAGCATCGCAATTCAGGACATATGTGCCCCTTTTCTCAGGATGGAACACGTGCAGGTTTCTACTATACAAATTTTTAGTCGCGTCGAAAGCATGCTGATGACGCTCCTCCCATCTCCATTTATTACTCTTACGAAGTAGTTCTAACAACGGCTCAATTGTCCCAGAATATTCTGGAGTAAAACGTCTGAAGTAACCAGTCAATCCGAGGAACGCTCTGATATCCCTGGGTTTTGTGGGTTTCGGGAACTCCATGATCGCATGTATTTTTTCCGGGTCCGTTGTTATACCTTCCGCTGAGATAATATGACCCAAAAATTTAATTTGCGATTTCCCGAATTCACACTTTTCAAGATTGAGAGTCAGGTTAGCGGCTTGCAATTTCTGAAATACAATCTTGAGATGTTCAAGATGTTCTTCAAATGATTTGGATATGACCAAAATATCATCAACAAATATGCTGACGAAGTCCTCCACCTCGGGTCCCAGAGCTAACTCCAAACATTTGACCATGGCCGCTAAACTGGTAACCAAACCAAATGGAACTACTTTAAACTGATAGCATTTATTTCGATATAGAAATGCTGTGTATCTTCTCGACTCCTTGGCAAGGGGAATCTGCCAGAATCCACTTTTGAGATCAAGGCGAGACATGTATTTAACCCCTTGACATTTTATGAATAAGTTCTCCGCATTCGGAGCACAGTCGTAGCATTTTTTTGTAATAGAATTTAGATTTCTCATGTCGAGACATAATCGAATGTCGTTATTTTTCTTTTTAACAACAACCATAGGATTTAAAAAATTGCTATCAGTTCGTTCAATCACACCATTCTGAAGCATACTCTTAACTTCGGCATCAACCTGTTGTTGATAGTGAAGGGGGATGGGGTACGTCTTCCGTACAAATTTATTTTCATCCGTGACCTGAATACTGTGTTCATAAACATTCGTGACGGTAGGATTTTTGGAAAACACAGATTCAAATTTATCAAGCATACTTTGCAGCTTATCTTGCTCATTGCTCGTTATCTGCCTGCTGTGAGTCCGCAGATTATGTGTTATCTTATCGGCAAGTTGAACCGCTGGGCGAGTTATAGTAATAGGTTCACAATCAGACCCCGTCTTACCCCTCCTGCGTCCTAACCTGATATTGTGTTTACTATTATTTACTGTACATTTTAGTATTTTATTTGAAAAATCAATGGTCGCGTGCAGTTTATTTAATGTGTCCACTCCCAAAATAACATTATACACGAGTTTCTTGACCATAAGCACTGTGACCTCTATTTCCATTCCCTGAATGGATACTGTTATCATAGCTTGACGGTCAACCCTCTGAGATTCACCCGTCGCTGATTTTATGATTTTGTGGGCTGCTGGCAGAATCGGGATTTTTTTTAAATGTTTCCTGTGCCTCTCTAGGAATCGCTCATCCATTAACGAAATTTCTGCGCCGCTGTCAAATAAAACTTCGCCGACACATCCGTTAATTTTCGCGTTGACAATGAGGTCAGTGTCATTTTCAACGCTAATACCTTTCTCATTTTCCTTACTATGGTTATTGCAAATTAAACTATCTCTAATTACGGCAGGATATAGGCCGGACACTACAAATTTTTTCTTATAATTAACATCTTTCACATTTGATTTATTGAACTGGTTTTTATATTTACACTTCATTCCTACCTTTACGTGTACTAGTTATTCTGTTGCACGGACTCACGCCGTGCAGCCTTACACGTTTTTTGACTGTTCTATATCGGAATCCTCTTCCTCTACTACTGCTACTTTATTGGCACTAAATTTTTGATTGGTATTTCTATTCGACATCTTAGGTCGTTGTTGTTGTTGCGACTGTGTTTGCTTAGTTTGATTTTGATATTGAAAACTTTTATGCGGTGTTACATTACCGTTACCATTGATATTCGGGTTGTCGATACCTTCCCACTTTGCAAGTAATGTGAGTAGCTCGTCCCACGACTTAACTCCTTGCGTAAGGACGGCCACCTGTATCCCGCGTCCAAAGTGGTGCGCAAGTTTACTTACCATGTCAGGTTCGGTTAAGCTAGGCTCAAGATATCTAGCTCTGGATACCAACTGCATCACATATGCATCTTTAGGACCTCTGGTATTGGAATATTTTCCAAACTCCAGCTGCGTACGTATCTTACGCTGGATCTCCTCATTCCAGTACCTAGCTCTGAAATGTCTTACCAGGTCTTCCAACGTGTTGATTTTATCCTGGACGATACTAAACCACTCCGCAGCGGTACCCTTAAGTCGCCGCACTATGAAATTAATTCTATCAGCTTCACTTAAGGTATCACCAATTTGCTCCAGATCCCGCTGGCAACTTTGAATGAAATCCATGGGGTTTTCATTCTGCCGTCCATAAAATCTTTGCTGTGAATTAACGTCATCCAAAGTCTTATATACATACGTAGTACAGTTTAGTGGTGACGAGGTACTTTGCAATCGTGACACTTGCTGTTGCAGCTCTTGAATCCGCACGTCTTGCTCAGCCATTAATTCACTCACCGTGGATCTGTGTTGTATTACCTGCTCCTCCACTCCAGCGAGTTTCGCACCATATTCATTAAGTCGTGACTTATTAACCTCCAAACTCGCCTCTATATCAGCTTTCATAGCTTCCACGGTCTCGCTAATACGCTTTTCTGCCGCTTCTATCATTTGTTTGCTTTGTTTAGATTGCTCCTGCACGGCCGCATATATTCTTTTGTTTTCGTCGTGGATCGATTTACTTCTTTTCTCGGCTTCTGCACTTCTTTTCTCGGCTTCTGCTGAAAGCTTCTGTATACTCATTTTCACCTCCTCTTGACGGGCCTTATTTTCCTCTTTATCAGTTTTCCGCTATTCTTTATTGGCCTTCATTTCTTCTAATAAGGCCGCTAAAGCATTCTTGATTTCAGCAGTATCCGCCATAATGATTAAAATTTAATTTAAAATTTAGTAAATTTAAATTTATTGATTTATACGCAAAGCAAGTTATTATTATCACAACAAGATTAGAACATATGGTAACCAGTTTATACGCACACAGAAAAAGCAGTTCAAAATATCAACATGCAAATACCTTATCTAACATACAACAACTAATAATCAACCTCCAATATACTGATAAAATCTGTTCATATACGATATACAAGAGAATATGCACAATTGAAAATTTATATCCTCAGCTTTTCATATGAACAATACACATACAATTATCATGTTAATTAAATTTATACGTCGGATTTTTCCAACAAATTTTATATTCATAGACAAATATGTAATAGCGTAAATTTACCGCTATTTAACGAGCCCTACGTTGCTAAGCGCCAAAATATCTCTATGCGACAACACAAATTACTAATTTATTGGCGCATAGGATATGATAGTATGTGTATTTCAAATTACAAGTCTATATTGGAGGGTTTAAGATTATTTATTGTACAAACACAAGTTATAGTTTATATGGTATATTTGAAATGTACAGAATGTAATGTATGATATAGAGTCTCTCTTTTAAAATGTTAAATAATGTTCATACGCAAGACGTGATACGTTACATAAGAAGACTCCCACGATGATGCTGTTGAAGAGAAGGGCCGATCTTTGCGGTATAGATGGATCGTCAGGTGTGGCTTACAAATGACAGACGTTTCACCAGAAACGTTTACAGCTGGGCTGGCGTCCTGTAACAGCTGGGCTGGTCCTATAACAGCTGGGCTGGTGTCCTATAACAGCTGGGCTGACGTCCTGTAACAGCTGGGCTGATGTCCTATAACAGCTGGGCTGATGTCCTATAACAGCTGGGCTGCTGTCCTGCAATTCCCACGATGAATCCGACACTTCGCACAGACAACGGTACTACGGATTTTATTACTCGCAAAACTTATATAGAGTTTAAGACCAAGTAATATCTCAGGTGACAGTGAGTTTAATCAATAACGGTATATTGAGCTTATACCTCTCCGGCTTCTTCAAGTGTTCTCGCGAATATCAAGGTCTACCGCGATCAGCAGACCACCCTATGAGGAAATCTTGCACTAGCACGGAAACGTCTTGATGGAACTATTGCGTAACAATTAATGATACTGTCACTGCGGAATATCTCGCACAGTGATACAGTTGCACTCACTTCTTACACACGTAATACTACAATAATAATATCGTGAGTAAAGATATAAAATCAATTGTTATGCGTCACACGCATTACTATCCCCGAAAAGTCTTAACAGATCCTTGCAAGCGGTAGAGTCTTGTACAAGGATTTGAATGTACCGTTCGCGGTAGCAGCAGTGAAGAACTGCTTGTAATTTTACGCACAATGCGTTAAAACACTAGTGTGTGCAAATGTACTACACACACAGTTCTGAGTCTTCCCGTTTCACTAACGACGAATAGTTTTTACAACACCTTGCAAGCGGTAGAATCTTGTACAAGGAGTGCACGTTCCGTTCGCGGTAGATGGCGTAGAAGAACTGCCTGTGTAACGACAGGCATAAGAAAATTTCCAACCACCAGTCAGCATTCTATTGGTGGATGGAAGTCACATGGTTAGTAAAGGTGACCATGCACTTTTCATGCATTAGAGTGCATTTACCTTGTAACAGCATGCATAGCGGTAATCAGACTACTCGTATCTCATGCATGCTGCCTACATATTAATAATATACATGAACGTAAACAATAGTCCGACAGGTATAGGGATTGTAGCGATACACATGTCTCAGTTCAGCTAATGTCAAAACAACGATAATACTTCACGCACCGCACGGGAAACGTTTCCCACTCGCGCACGCGCGCACATTTCCACTAACACAATACATGAATAACCATAAATAATAATGCACAGTTTTTTTAAACTAAACCCTTAACCTTACTAAATACAATTGATAACAACCAAACTTAACCATCTACCAATATAATACGAGTGTCCATTGTCTGTGTAATATATGACTTGCCCCGCCTATGATGATCCTGTGATTCGTTGCAATATACCTTAACTGTCTAAGCTCAATATGCCTAGTTTTACAAAAATCTATTACTATTATTTTGGTACTTTCTTGTTAAGATAAACATTAGTGTTATTAACACTATTACATATAATATTAATTAATGTGACCCAAACTAATTACTAATAACTCTTAGTAATATATAACCATTCCCCTTAACTTACTGTATTTATAAATTTACAGTTTCTATAAATAAAACAAAATTTCATAAGTAAGTTCCTTAACATTGTCCTCCTTACTTATCATTATTGACATTATTTTAACTGTGATAAACATAATTATTACAGTCTTCGTTATCATGAATTAAACAATAAAATAAACAATATTTAATTAAGTCTTTAATTACTTATTTCTTGAAACTCTTATTTTTCTTGGTAATTTTGGGTAAGATTATTAAAGCATATTTATGTTAAAATGGCATGGCAAAATGTCATGTAACAATATATACATACTGTAGGCTACACTTATACACGAGGGACGTTCACGACAATCCGGGACTATTCATTTTTAATAAATATAGAACACATTTATGATAGTAAAAATTAATTTTATTACTCGATGTAATCCCCTGCTACACTTATACATTTATCGCAGTGTTTAACTAGTGCCTGGATACCCGCAGATTTGTCGTTACGTCGAAACCAAGATAGGACTGATGCTTCACCTCATCATCGCTGTTGGAATTTTGGCGTCCCAGGAACAACTTCAAGGGCCTGAACTGGTGAAAATAGCTGGGAGCGATGTCCGGACTGTAACGGGGGTGTGGCAACAACTCCCAGCCAAGATCTTGTAGCGTGCATGTCATGCGGTGGGCGGTATGCGGTCGTGCATTGTCCTGCAGAAACAGAACGCCTTTAGTGATCGCACCAGTGCCGTTTTTCCTTGAGGGCGTTGTACACATCTTGAAGAACATTGCACTAGTACTCACTGTTAATATTGACTCAACGGGGTAGCAAATCGACGTGAATAATGCCATTTTTATTCAAAAAATTGAGTCTATAACTTTGCCGGCAGAAGCAATTGTTCGAAATTTTTTGGGAGGTGTGAGTCCACATGCTTCCACTGCTTTGATGCACATTTTGATTCCGGGGTGAAATGATGGGCCCACGTTTAATCCCAGGTAACAATTCGATCAAGAAAAAGCTGGCCTTCTTTGTCAAAACGTTGCTTTAACTCCTTGCAGATTTGCAATCTTCTTTGCCGGTCGAAAGGTGAAAGCTGTCTTGGTACATGCACTAACCTTACTGAACTTCAGATGTTCGTGAATGATTTTGCTTAAAATTCCCATAGTCACATTTATTTCTTTTGCAATTTGCTGACACGTTATTCATCGATTATTATCAAGGATCAGTTCTTCCACTCGCTCAATGTTCATGGGAATGACTACAGTAGGCTCCGAACCACCTCGACCGGGTCGTCACTCACTGTTGTACGGCCTTCTTTAAAACGTTTGCACCACTCAAATGTTTTACTGCGACTAAGCGTCTCATCACTGTACTGTGCAAGGAGTCGCGAATAAATCTCACCGGGTTTTACGCCTTCATTCACGAGAAATTTCATTACAACACGCTGTTCCACACGTGCATTGGACGCCATGTTCTTTACGACTGACTGTTGTTATTGTTTAACGTGTAAACAATACAGCGAGACATGCGGTAATAGCTGACACTTGTACTTCATATGTACGACCAGCAGAATGCTCCATTAACACTCTAGTATAACAAAAGTCCCGGATTGACGTGAACGTCCCTCGTATATAATTAATATCTTCAAATAAATACACTGCAAATAGGTTTATTTTCACCTTATGGACGTTTCACAGTAATGATTCTGTATCTTCAGAGGTTTGTTTGAACTGTAATTGAATGTTTCGCTTACAATGCAGCTAACGGATAATCGAATTTACTTCGATTCTAATTTCGATTCTTTTAATGTTTATGTAGTAGCTATTTATTATATATTTAATGCTTATTCTATTATCCTAATAAATGTATAGTTTTAAATAAATCGTCTTGTTTTGTTTTTATTTGTATTTGTTCTTTAATTAGTAGACTATTATTATTATTGTGTTTGTAAATATTAAGATTTTCCCAGGTATTCATTTTGTTACCTTTAACGTTTAATGTTTTTAATTAATTTGACATTTTGAATGTTTGGAAATTTATGTTTATTGTTTAATCAGTGTGTGGCTAAATTAGAATTGTAAATACTAGGTTTTAGACACCCATTGCGATGTTGAATATATCTCTCGGACAGTTTTTTCTTCGTCTGGGTTACGTAACATTTATCGCAATCTGTACATTATATTTTGTAAACTCCATTTTTATTATAAATGTTGAAATTACTTTTATGTTTTATTTCATTAAAAACAATGTTATCTGTTTTATAAGATATTTTTAACTTTGTGCATTTAAATAGTTTGCTTAGTTTACGAGTTATGTTTCCGTGATAAGTAAAGTTGATACATTTTGTATTATCATTATTCGAAGGATTTTTACACGAAGGTTTTATGATGTTTGTTTACGAAAATACAATATGGTGTTTAGTGGTATACAGTTTTGTTTTTTTGAGTGTTTCCAATGTTTAGTGTTTTGAAAATTGTGTCATATTTTGTGTTGATTTGTATTTTTTCTGGCATTAGTTTCTCTTGAGCTTATGTTTATATATTTGAACGTTTTCCTTCGTATTCATTATTGTACCTTTGTGCGGTATGTGTTTTATTAGTGTCATATTAGTGACGTCTGGGAATTCGTGTCCTGTATTTATTGTGTGTGTGGGAAAATTGGATTTATACATGTTTGTTTTTTTGCAAACGTTTAGGTGTTCTAAATAACGTTTATTCAATTGCTTTTTTTCTGGCCTATGTAAAATCTCTTGCAGTTTTTGCATTCCATTTTGTACATTCTAATGTTTACTGTCCTATCATCTTTGTTGTATGAGTTATTACTTTTGTATATTCTTCTTATTTGTAATATCTGTATTTTAAATAGTTTTGAAAAGTTTTGTGATCCTTTTTCTTAAGTACGTGAGTGAAGCCCACTTTATAGTGTTATCGTTATTATCATTTATGTATGATTAATTTAGAGCATTATTTAAAAGTTTGTTTTTATTTTATTTTCTATTTTGTTTATGGTGTTTTTACAGTATCCATTTTCTTCACCAATTTGTTAAACTGCACTTATATATACGTATATATATATATATATGCATATATATCTATATATATATATATATTATGTTACGACACAAATAGCCAACCCCGTACCAGAGCTAAAAAATATATTTATAATCGTAAAAATACTTCTTATCAAATAAACTGATTGATTTTAAATAAAATATCAGGAATATGACACGACAATACGACGACTTTAACCTAACCCAAGTGATTGACACAACATCAAGAAACGAACTAGAAGGGAACCACAAATAAACAACGAGAATAAGAAAATAATGAACCCAAACCACAAGGAAACAAGTTTATGGGTTTAAATGACCCCAAAATACCCAAAGAAACGGATGAAAAAATCTAATATATTAAACGAACAAGGAAAATGAAGAAGGAGGGAGACAAGCAAAAGTGAAAACTAAGAATGGTTCACCAAAACAAGTAAAAAAGCACTCAACAAGAACATTGAAACCAGAACAATGGTTATCAGGAGGAAGGAGAGATAACGGTTACTACCCATTAAAAAGGCAACCTAAACCACCAATAAGAATTGTTATTAGTTAGTAAGTATTAGTTATTAAGTATTAATTGTCATTAGGATTAAGTCATGAAAGAGAAATAAGTATAGGGGTCACCCACTATAAAACAAATGATATAAACAGTGATATAGTGCAATAGTGTCGGTGTAAGAACCCCAAAGTGAAGTGTGACACTAGTGAAGTTATAATTAACAATAAATAATTTACAAGTAAAGGTAAGAGAAAGATTGGAAATTAACAGTGAATAAATAGCTGATGAATAAATAGTATTAAGAGTGAATTATAGTATAAGGTATAGTAAACACTAGAAGTGATGATGACTTTTTATTTAAAAAAGATGTTCAATAGAGCTAAGTTTAATTATAGTCAGTAGTAAGTAAAAAGGGAGGATTCCAGAATAGCATAAATTGAAGGTGTTACCATGGAGGGAATATAAAAATTGTTTAGAGATTAAGAAGTCAAAAAACTAACAAAGATACCTAAAATTATAAAGAATTGTTATTATTTTCATAGCAAATGAGGTTGTTTATCACAACACAAATAATATGTGTTATGAACTAAAAAATTAGCAAATAACGATAAGTTAGAAGGGAGTGATAATGTTCTTTAATCAAAACAATAACTCTAATAACTTATAAACAAAAATTGTGTTCATGTTAATGTTATGAAGAGGATATGGCTGAATGAAATGTGCAGTCCATAAGCCTAATATTATGTTTTAAAGATTGAAATAGAGAAAGCAATATTGAACAATAAACAACACACCTACAGACTCAAAACACAACACAACTAATAAAAATAACAAGATAAAGCCCAATAGGCTGAACCAAAATGTGATTTGAACGAAATAAGTAAATTATTATAATGGCTACCTAGGCCTAGAAAAAACATAACTGTCAGAACCAAACAACCAAAAATTATAACAAATTGAATCAGAATTTAGAAAATCTGAGGTGAAGGAGTCACCAAGAATAAATTGTAGATCATTTATAACACAAAATATTGTAATAGGCATTATTATATAAAAAGAAATGTAATTAACAAGCATTAACATAATTGTAAAAACTTAAAATCTGAAATTACCCAAGCTTGTGGGGTATCAAAATAATCTATGAACGAGAATAAATACTATAGTGACAATATTTATTAACCAGGAAGGAAGATGGAGGAATAACAGTAATCAGAAGATATACGAAGGATTCGAAGTTTCGATAACAATACATCAACTCAAAATAAGCCTATTCGAAAAATACCGTTACTATAAAAACAGCGGTTGTTGACAGAAAATACCGTTGGAAATTAGTAGAAGAAAAAAAAGTGAAGCGTCACCAAGCCAAGATAGATGCAAGAGTTCAGCAGAAAGTTTTTTCAGTGTAAGTAATGAAAATAATAGTACAAAGTTGCTAAAACCGATCATCAAAGAAGCAGATGACCACTACAACCGATATTACAAGACCCAAGACCTGAATAAACGGAAATTATCCATAAAAATAACGTCAAAACCCAAGACGAAAAGGACGCCACATTTAGTGAAGCCCAAAATCCAAGAAAACTGATTTTATGCAGCCAACTCCTATCTCGAACCAACTACAAAGGCCTAGACACGTCGAGTTGTTAAGTACAATCCAATTATTTAATTTCCACCAACCCTAATCACTTTAAATAATTTTGAAAGGTAAAATTACCACACTATAGAAACAATATTTCTCTTTCATAGAGTATTTAAGCAAATTAAAACGTAATGAAACTTTGTTAACATAGAATAACCTAAGAATTGAACACAAACTTACAGAACACTTTTACAACACAACACAACAGATTGTAACAGCACACTTTATATTTCTTGTACACTTAGATTAAGGTAATTTATATTTTTATTGTAACCATTGTAGTTCTCTAACTCATAGCCAAAAGAATCCACGGATTTTGAAACCAAAACATTGTAATACGTTTAACGTAAACAGCGACGCTAGGTTAAATGGTTTCTAAATCAATTCGCCGCCCTGAAAACAAGATCTCATGTAACCAGTGGATAATTATTTTGTTGTAATTGTAAATGTTTTCAATTATCACCCATTAAAAAATATTTATTACAGGGAGTAACCAGCGTTATCATTTCATAGGGAGTGCTATATAATAATTACTTGTGTTTACGAATAAGTCATAGCAGCAAGCAGGTTGTCAGACCCACAGCCAGAAGCGACGATTGTGACGGCCGTGCGAGCGGGAACTATTTGAATGCACCAACCCGCAACGCTGATAACTTGTTCAAACACAATTTTTAGTTGTTTTGTAAAACGACTTGGCGCCACCCGGGATTATCACACCCCCTAAGAATAACAGGTAAGGTTACTGCCGTAATATACAGGTGATCAGATCTACGCTACGAACATCGCTAGCCATCAAAATTATTGTAACGACCCGGTGCGAGGCGAACGCACTAATCATCCAAACACATTATTTTTTATGTACACATTTTGCAGGTACGCAGCGAAATATACGTTACAAATTGACGACTCCAACGCGGGACTTTAAGAAGAAGGAAGTACCACCACATCAAATCTTCTCGTTACAAATTGGCGACCAACCGGTGAGGCCGTAAAAGAAGGTCAACGGCGGCTATGAATAGACACGATATGGTTACGAGGAGCAAAGGGAAGGAAGCACCAAACCAAGAAGGAAACCCAGAAGAAATGGAGGAAGTTGAGGAAGTAGAAGTGGAGGAAACGACTGGAGAATTGTCAGAAGAAAACCCACAGGAGGACCAAATGGAAAATCCAATTCAACCAGAACCGGAAGTGGAAGTAATGGTAGGGGACCAACCTAGCAAACCCACTCAGAAAGAAGACCTGAGCACGCAGGAGATGTTCAGGATGATGATGGAACAAATGAACAAAAACCAAGAGAAGACTGATGAAAATTTTAAAAAACAAAAGGAAGAATTAGAGTCATTGCAAGCGGGAAGGAGAGAAGACAAGGAAGAGAGAAGACAAGAGAGAAGACAAGACAAGGAAGAATTGAATAAGAAATTAGAGTCAAACCAAGAAGGATTGAACAAAAAGTTAGAAAAACTGGACCAAAACAATGAAGAATTGAATAAAAAATTGGACCAAAATAAGGAGGAATTGAAGAAGCAATTCAAGGAGGACTTAGAGATCCTGAATAACAAAATGGAAAACAACGGAGAGGCGTTAGAAAAGAAGAGTGAGGAGTTGAAGAGACAAATAAAAAAGGACCTCGAAGTGTTAAATGACAAGATTGAAAGCAACCATGAAACACTCCTACAGCAAATGAAGGAAGATGGTGAGAAGAACAGAGAAGAATTAAGATTCATGCTAGTAGAGTTTTGTGAAGAAGTTAAACCGGCAAAAACGGGGATGAATAAGAGATGGGAAAAAACAAATTACCCAGTAAATCACCTTCAAGAAACTTTAGATAGTGATTTCAACCAATTGAGTGAAACACTAGACAGCACTCCTGGAAGCATCAAAGAAACGTTGGATGAGAACATGGAATCAGAAAATAACACAGAAGGAGATGGAAATTGTAGAAGAAACAAATATATTGTTTTCTGAACATACAGATAACAATGACACCAAGAAAATCAAACACATAAAAACCAACCACAGAAGAGGAAGAAAGAAGAACCGAATAATTAAGAAAATTAAGAAAACAGAGGAATTAAGAAAGGTATATAAGAGGAAACTCATCAAAACACGAGAAGAAGTGGAGATGATGAAGAACGGACTGATCGATGTGTTTAATTTGCCCATTACCTACCAAAGCAAATTAATAAAGTACAAAGATTGTAGGAGGACTCTGAGGGAAATTATAAAAGGAATTCAGAACCAAACAGCGGATGAAAAATTCAACAAATCAATACTTGGATGGAAGATGCCAGAAATAGAAATGACTGACAACAAAACTGAGTATAACAGATCAAGAAGGTCAATAAAATACTGGAGCACACCAGAAATGGAAATACCAAATAAGAAAGCAAAGATAATATTAATGAGAGATGCACAATTAACTTCTCTGATTAACGGACAAAATAATCAAATGTTTGCGGCAAACATAAAGACTACAGAACATATGGTATTAGAGGAGTTATGGTACAAGACGGAGGAGACCTACTTCACCAGTAAGAAAACAGTTCTACACTCCAGAGTTATCCGAACCATAAGGGCAGAGGAACTGATGGACCATGGGTAAACTAAGTGAAGATACCACAAACCAAGAAAAGGGACGGATCTTCAAGTTACCAGCCAAGCAACCCAATGGAATAGAAGAAAAAATTAAACTATAACAGACTTAAAATAACGTTTATCCAGAATAAATGTCACCCATCAGACATTTGAAGGAGTAGAGGAGAAAGACAACAAAGAGTGAAATATATAAGAGAAGGCAATAACAAGGAAAGGAAAGGAGTAGATCAACTTATAAAAAAAATATGGTCCTATATATAGTAATAGCGTATAAACTTATGTATAATAATATGTACGACCATATGTCATCACAAAGGACAATGGAAACAACACTTATGAGATAAGCAATATAACCACCAAAAAAGTAAAAGGAGTGTACAACCAAGCGTCGATGAAGAAGTTCTATGAAGAAAACTAAATAACTGGAATACGATCATCCAGAATAAGTGTGACTATCATACACTTGAAGGAGAAGAGGTGCATAATAACGAAGTGTCGAACAAAAAGGAGAAGGCTATAATATGGAATGGAAATGATAATATAATAAATCCACAACCGTGAGAATTGAATTGATACCAAAATAAAATTATATATAATAAAATGTACGGCCATATGTCATCACGAAGGACAAGTAACTGTAAATAAAATACAGATACCAAAATTCAAAAATTATGTGAGAACAACTTGCAACAACATTTCGATGACTTATGAGGCCTAAAATAAAAAATATCAAAACAAAGGAATGAGTTACATAAATTCCTACTAAGTGAAATCAACTTACAATATATTAAAAAGTTGATGTGTGAAGTATATGAAATAATTAAACAAAATGTACCAAAATAGGAATACGCTACACAAATTCCTATAGTGTAAGAAAATTAACTTACAAAGAATTATCAAGAATGATTTTTAATACAAATGGAAATATGCAAAAATAAAATCAGACCAAAAAACTGATAAGATAAATACCTGAAATTATAATGAATCAAGGGTATTCAAATATAAAATATAAAAAAAAATCTAAACTGGTACAAAGAAAGAGGGAGATTATGTATGAATCAAATATACACTATGGCTAAAGCAAAATGTTGCTAAATAACTGAGAAAAGTATACCAATGTCTAAGATAATTAAAATGATCACCATGAGAATTGAAAACCGAATAATGAAAAGTTAATGATGAAATTAACATATAAATAAATAAAAAACAATCGATTGTATGAGCAAATGATAGTATATAGCAAAGGTACAGCGGAAGGAAGAATGAGTAAAAGGCCAAAGTGATCTAAGAACAAACCACAAGGTGGACAATCCCTAAGTATATTATTAATTTAAGTCACAAGTTGACAAAAAAGGTATTTATGATTGACTGTTGAAAAGTCCAGCAATCAAATAAACTGAGCAGAGATGACGTGCCTCTGGTCTCAGAAAAATAAGTAGTAATGGGAGAAACCAGCTACTAAAGTTAGGGAAAAAATTGTGTATAAGGGAGAACACACCAATGGAAATAAAAAGAAAAACAGATCCAAATAAAATGGAATGAATTCAGTAAGAAGAGAAACAAAGAATGGAGAAACAACCAAGAAAGAAAAGGAAAAAGATTATCTATAACTGATAATTTCATAAAAAACTATACTAGTGTTTTATCAAAATGATCAATTTTAAAGGAGAGGCATTATGTTACGACACAAATAGCCAACCCCGTACCAGAGATAAAAAATATATTTATAATCGTAAAAATACTTCTTATCAAATAAACTGATTGATTTTAAATAAAATATCAGGAATATGACACGACAATACGACGACTTTAACCTAACCCAAGTGATTGACACAACATCAAGAAACGAACTAGAAGGGAACCACAAATAAACAACGAGAATAAGAAAATAATGAACCCAAACCACAAGGAAACAAGTTTATGGGTTTAAATGACCCCAAAATGCCCAAAGAAACGGATGAAAAAATCTAATATATTAAACGAACAAGGAAAATGAAGAAGGAGGGAGACAAGCAAAAGTGAAAACCAAGAATGGTTCACCAAAACAAGTAAAAAAGCACTCAACAAGAACATTGAAACCAGAACAATGGTTATCAGGAGGAAGGAGAGATAACGGTTACTACCCATTAAAAAGGCAACCTAAACCACCAATAAGAATTGTTATTAGTTAGTAAGTATTAGTTATTAAGTATTAATTTTCATTAGGATTAAGTCATGAAAGAGAAATAAGTATAGGGGTCACCCACTATAAAACAAATGATATAAACAGTGATATAGTCCAATAGTGTCGGTGTAAGAACCCCAAAGTGAAGTGTGACACTAGTGAAGTTATAATTAACAATAAATAATTTACAAGTAAAGGTAAGAGAAAGATTGGAAATTAACAGTGAATAAATAGCTGATGAATAAATAGTATTAAGAGTGAATTATAGTATAAGGTATAGTAAACACTAGAAGTGATGATGACTTTTTATTTAAAAAAGATGTTCAATAGAGCTAAGTTTAATTATAGTCAGTAGTAAGTAAAAAGGGAGGATTCCAGAATAGAATAAATTGAAGGTGTTACCATGGAGGGAATATAAAAATTGTTTAGAGATTAAGAAGTCAAAAAACTAACAAAGATACCTAAAATTATAAAGAATTGTTATTAATTTCATAGCAAATGAGGTTGTTTATCACAACACAAATAATATGTGTTATGAACTAAAAAATTAGCAAATAACGATAAGTTAGAAGGGAGTGATAATGTTCTTTAATCAAAACAATAACTCTAATAACTTATAAACAAAAATTGTGTTCATGTTAATGTTATGAAGAGGATATGGCTGAATGAAATGTGCAGTCCATAAGCCTAATATTATGTTTTAAAGATTGAAATAGAGAAAGCAATATTGAACAATAAACAACACACCTACAGACTCAAAACACAACACAACTAATAAAAATAACAAGATAAAGCCCAATAGGCTGAACCAAAATGTGATTTGAACGAAATAAGTAAATTATTATAATGGCTACCTAGGCCTAGAAAAAACATAACTGTCAGAACCAAACAACCAAAAATTATAACAAATTGAATCAGAATTTAGAAAATCTGAGGTGAAGGAGTCACCAAGAATAAATTGTAGATCATTTATAACACAAAATATTGTAATAGGCATTATTATATAAAAAGAAATGTAATTAACAAGCATTAACATAATTGTAAAAACTTAAAATCTGAAATTACCCAAGCTTGTGGGGTATCAAAATAATCTATGAACGAGAATAAATACTATAGTGACAATATTTATTAACCAGGAAGGAAGATGGAGGAATAACAGTAATCAGAAGATATACGAAGGATTCGAAGTTTCGATAACAATACATCAACTCAAAATAAGCCTATTCGAAAAATACCGTTACTATAAAAACAGCGGTTGTTGACAGAAAATACCGTTGGAAATTAGTAGAAGAAAAAAAAGTGAAGCGTCACCAAGCCAAGATAGATGCAAGAGTTCAGCAGAAAGTTTTTTCAGTGTAAGTAATGAAAATAATAGTACAAAGTTGCTAAAACCGATCATCAAAGAAGCAGATGACCACTACAACCGATATTACAAGACCCAAGACCTGAATAAATGGAAATTATCCATAAAAATAACGTCAAAACCCAAGACGAAAAGGACGCCACATTTAGTGAAGCCAAAAATCCAAGAAAACTGATTTTATGCAGCCAACTCCTATCTCGAACCAACTACAAAGGCCTAGACACGTCGAGTTGTTAAGTACAATCCAATTATTTAATTTCCACCAACCCTAATCACTTTAAATAATTTTGAAAGGTAAAATTACCACACTATAGAAACAATATTTCTCTTTCATAGAGTATTTAAGCAAATTAAAACGTAATGAAACTTTGTTAACATAGAATAACCTAAGAATTGAACACAAACTTACAGAACACTTTTACAACACAACACAACAGATTGTAACAGCACACTTTATATTTCTTGTACACTTAGATTAAGGTAATTTATATTTTTATTGTAACCATTGTAGTTCTCTAACTCATAGCCAAAAGAATCCACGGATTTTGAAACCAAAACATTGTAATACGTTTAACGTAAACAGCGACGCTAGGTTAAATGGTTTCTAAATCAATTCGCCGCCCTGAAAACAAGATCTCATGTAACCAGTGGATAATTATTTTGTTGTAATTGTAAATGTTTTCAATTATCACCCATTAAAAAATATTTATTACAGGGAGTAACCAGCGTTATCATTTCATAGGGAGTGCTATATAATAATTACTTGTGTTTACGAATAAGTCATAGCAGCAAGCAGGTTGTCAGACCCACAGCCAGAAGCGACGATTGTGACGGCCGTGCGAGCGGGAACTATTTGAATGCACCAACCCGCAACGCTGATAACTTGTTCAAACACAATTTTTAGTTGTTTTGTAAAACGACTTGGCGCCACCCGGGATTATCACACCCCCTAAGAATAACAGGTAAGGTTACTGCCGTAATATACAGGTGATCAGATCTACGCTACGAACATCGCTAGCCATCAAAATTATTGTAACGACCCGGTGCGAGGCGAACGCACTAATCATCCAAACACATTATTTTTTATGTACACATTTTGCAGGTACGCAGCGAAATATACGTTACAAATTGACGACTCCAACGCGGGACTTTAAGAAGAAGGAAGTACCACCACATCAAATCTTCTCGTTACAAATTGGCGACCAACCGGTGAGGCCGTAAAAGAAGGTCAACGGCGGCTATGAATAGACACGATATGGTTACGAGGAGCAAAGGGAAGGAAGCACCAAACCAAGAAGGAAACCCAGAAGAAATGGAGGAAGTTGAGGAAGTAGAAGTGGAGGAAACGACTGGAGAATTGTCAGAAGAAAACCCACAGGAGGACCAAATGGAAAATCCAATTCAACCAGAACCGGAAGTGGAAGTAATGGTAGGGGACCAACCTAGCAAACCCACTCAGAAAGAAGACCTGAGCACGCAGGAGATGTTCAGGATGATGATGGAACAAATGAACAAAAACCAAGAGAAGACTGAGGAAAATTTTAAAAAACAAAAGGAAGAATTAGAGTCATTGCAAGCGGGAAGGAGAGAAGACAAGGAAGAGAGAAGACAAGAGAGAAGACAAGACAAGGAAGAATTGAATAAGAAATTAGAGTCAAACCAAGAAGGATTGAACAAAAAGTTAGAAAAACTGGACCAAAACAATGAAGAATTGAATAAAAAATTGGACCAAAATAAGGAGGAATTGAAGAAGCAATTCAAGGAGGACTTAGAGATCCTGAATAACAAAATGGAAAACAACGGAGAGGCGTTAGAAAAGAAGAGTGAGGAGTTGAAGAGACAAATAAAAAAGGACCTCGAAGTGTTAAATGACAAGATTGAAAGCAACCATGAAACACTCCTACAGCAAATGAAGGAAGATGGTGAGAAGAACAGAGAAGAATTAAGATTCATGCTAGTAGAGTTTTGTGAAGAAGTTAAACCGGCAAAAACGGGGATGAATAAGAGATGGGAAAAAACAAATTACCCAGTAAATCACCTTCAAGAAACTTTAGATAGTGATTTCAACCAATTGAGTGAAACACTAGACAGCACTCCTGGAAGCATCAAAGAAACGTTGGATGAGAACATGGAATCAGAAAATAACACAGAAGGAGATGGAAATTGTAGAAGAAACAAATATATTGTTTTCTGAACATACAGATAACAATGACACCAAGAAAATCAAACACATAAAAACCAACCACAGAAGAGGAAGAAAGAAGAACCGAGTAATTAAGAAAATTAAGAAAACAGAGGAATTAAGAAAGGTATATAAGAGGAAACTCATCAAAACACGAGAAGAAGTGGAGATGATGAAGAACGGACTGATCGATGTGTTTAATTTGCCCATTACCTACCAAAGCAAATTAATAAAGTACAAAGATTGTAGGAGGACTCTGAGGGAAATTATAAAAGGAATTCAGAACCAAACAGCGGATGAAAAATTCAACAAATCAATACTTGGATGGAAGATGCCAGAAATAGAAATGACTGACAACAAAACTGAGTATAACAGATCAAGAAGGTCAATAAAATACTGGAGCACACCAGAAATGGAAATACCAAATAAGAAAGCAAAGATAATATTAATGAGAGATGCACAATTAACTTCTCTGATTAACGGACAAAATAATCAAATGTTTGCGGCAAACATAAAGACTACAGAACATATGGTATTAGAGGAGTTATGGTACAAGACGGAGGAGACCTACTTCACCAGTAAGAAAACAGTTCTACACTCCAGAGTTATCCGAACCATAAGGGCAGAGGAACTGATGGACCATGGGTAAACTAAGTGAAGATACCACAAACCAAGAAAAGGGACGGATCTTCAAGTGACCAGCCAAGCAACCCAATGGAATAGAAGAAAAAATTAAACTATAACAGACTTAAAATAACGTTTATCCAGAATAAATGTCACCCATCAGACATTTGAAGGAGTAGAGGAGAAAGACAACAAAGAGTGAAATATATAAGAGAAGGCAATAACAAGGAAAGGAAAGGAGTAGATCAACTTATAAAAAAAATATGGTCCTATATATAGTAATAGCGTATAAACTTATGTATAATAATATGTACGACCATATGTCATCACAAAGGACAATGGAAACAACACTTATGAGATAAGCAATATAACCACCAAAAAAGTAAAAGGAGTGTACAACCAAGCGTCGATGAAGAAGTTCTATGAAGAAAACTAAATAACTGGAATACGATCATCCAGAATAAGTGTGACTATCATACACTTGAAGGAGAAGAGGTGCATAATAACGAAGTGTCGAACAAAAAGGAGAAGGCTATAATATGGAATGGAAATGATAATATAATAAATCCACAACCGTGAGAATTGAATTGATACCAAAATAAAATTATATATAATAAAATGTACGGCCATATGTCATCACGAAGGACAAGTAACTGTAAATAAAATACAGATACCAAAATTCAAAAATTATGTGAGAACAACTTGCAACAACATTTCGATGACTTATGAGGCCTAAAATAAAAAATATCAAAACAAAGGAATGAGTTACATAAATTCCTACTAAGTGAAATCAACTTACAATATATTAAAAAGTTGATGTGTGAAGTATATGAAATAATTAAACAAAATGTACCAAAATAGGAATACGCTACACAAATTCCTATAGTGTAAGAAAATTAACTTACAAAGAATTATCAAGAATGATTTTTAATACAAATGGAAATATGCAAAAATAAAATCAGACCAAAAAACTGATAAGATAAATACCTGAAATTATAATGAATCAAGGGTATTCAAATATAAAATATAAAAAAAAATCTAAACTGGTACAAAGAAAGAGGGAGATTATGTATGAATCAAATATACACTATGGCTAAAGCAAAATGTTGCTAAATAACTGAGAAAAGTATACCAATGTCTAAGATAATTAAAATGATCACCATGAGAATTGAAAACCGAATAATGAAAAGTTAATGATGAAATTAACATATAAATAAATAAAAAACAATCGATTGTATGAGCAAATGATAGTATATAGCAAAGGTACAGCGGAAGGAAGAATGAGTAAAAGGCCAAAGTGATCTAAGAACAAACCACAAGGTGGACAATCCCTAAGTATATTATTAATTTAAGTCACAAGTTGACAAAAAAGGTATTTATGATTGACTGTTGAAAAGTCCAGCAATCAAATAAACTGAGCAGAGATGACGTGCCTCTGGTCTCAGAAAAATAAGTAGTAATGGGAGAAACCAGCTACTAAAGTTAGGGAAAAAATTGTGTATAAGGGAGAACACACCAATGGAAATAAAAAGAAAAACAGATCCAAATAAAATGGAATGAATTCAGTAAGAAGAGAAACAAAGAATGGAGAGACAACCAAGAAAGAAAAGGAAAAAGATTATCTATAACTGATAATTTCATAAAAAACTATACTAGTGTTTTATCAAAATGATCAATTTTAAAGGAGAGGCATTATGTTACGACACAAATAGCCAACCCCGTACCAGAGATAAAAAATATATTTATAATCGTAAAAATACTTCTTATCAAATAAACTGATTGATTTTAAATAAAATATCAGGAATATGACACGACAATACGACGACTTTAACCTAACCCAAGTGATTGACCCAACATCAAGAAACGAACTAGAAGGGAACCACAAATAAACAACGAGAATAAGAAAATAATGAACCCAAACCACAAGGAAACAAGTTTATGGGTTTAAATGACCCCAAAATGACCAAACAAACGGATGAAAAAATCTAATATATTAAACGAACAAGGAAAATGAAGAAGGAGGGAGACAAGCAAAAGTGAAAACCAAGAATGGTTCACCAAAACAAGTAAAAAAGCACTCAACAAGAACATTGAAACCAGAACAATGGTTATCAGGAGGAAGGAGAGATAACGGTTACTACCCATTAAAAAGGCAACCTAAACCACCAATAAGAATTGTTATTAGTTAGTAAGTATTAGTTATTAAGTATTAATTTTCATTAGGATTAAGTCATGAAAGAGAAATAAGTATAGAGGGGTCACCCACTATAAAACAAATGATATAAACAGTGATATAGTCCAATAGTGTCGGTGTAAGAACCCCAAAGTGAAGTGTGACACTAGTGAAGTTATAATTAACAATAAATAATTTACAAGTAAAGGTAAGAGAAAGATTGGAAATTAACAGTGAATAAATAGCTGATGAATAAATAGTATTAAGAGTGAATTATAGTATAAGGTATAGTAAACACTAGAAGTGATGATGACTTTTTATTTAAAAAAGATGTTCAATAGAGCTAAGTTTAATTATAGTCAGTAGTAAGTAAAAAGGGAGGATTCCAGAATAGAATAAATTGAAGGTGTTACCATGGAGGGAATATAAAAATTGTTTAGAGATTAAGAAGTCAAAAAACTAACAAAGATACCTAAAATTATAAAGAATTGTTATTAATTTCATAGCAAATGAGGTTGTTTATCACAACACAAATAATATGTGTTATGAACTAAAAAATTAGCAAATAACGATAAGTTAGAAGGGAGTGATAATGTTCTTTAATCAAAACAATAACTCTAATAACTTATAAACAAAAATTGTGTTCATGTTAATGTTATGAAGAGGATATGGCTGAATGAAATGTGCAGTCCATAAGCCTAATATTATGTTTTAAAGATTGAAATAGAGAAAGCAATATTGAACAATAAACAACACACCTACAGACTCAAAACACAACACAACTAATAAAAATAACAAGATAAAGCCCAATAGGCCGAACCAAAATGTGATTTGAACGAAATAAGTAAATTATTATAATGGCTACCTAGGCCTAGAAAAAACATAACTGTCAGAACCAAACAACCAAAAATTATAACAAATTGAATCAGAATTTAGAAAATCTGAGGTGAAGGAGTCACCAAGAATAAATTGTAGATCATTTATAACACAAAATATTGTAATAGGCATTATTATATAAAAAGAAATGTAATTAACAAGCATTAACATAATTGTAAAAACTTAAAATCTGAAATTACCCAAGCTTGTGGGGTATCAAAATAATCTATGAACGAGAATAAATACTATAGTGACAATATTTATTAACCAGGAAGGAAGATGGAGGAATAACAGTAATCAGAAGATATACGAAGGATTCGAAGTTTCGATAACAATACATCAACTCAAAATAAGCCTATTCGAAAAATACCGTTACTATAAAAACAGCGGTTGTTGACAGAAAATACCGTTGGAAATTAGTAGAAGAAAAAAAAGTGAAGCGTCACCAAGCCAAGATAGATGCAAGAGTTCAGCAGAAAGTTTTTTCAGTGTAAGTAATGAAAATAATAGTACAAAGTTGCTAAAACCGATCATCAAAGAAGCAGATGACCACTACAACCGATATTACAAGACCCAAGACCTGAATAAATGGAAATTATCCATAAAAATAACGTCAAAACCCAAGACGAAAAGGACGCCACATTTAGTGAAGCCCAAAATCCAAGAAAACTGATTTTATGCAGCCAACTCCTATCTCGAACCAACTACAAAGGCCTAGACACGTCGAGTTGTTAAGTACAATCCAATTATTTAATTTCCACCAACCCTAATCACTTTAAATAATTTTGAAAGGTAAAATTACCACACTATAGAAACAATATTTCTCTTTCATAGAGTATTTAAGCAAATTAAAACGTAATGAAACTTTGTTAACATAGAATAACCTAAGAATTGAACACAAACTTACAGAACACTTTTACAACACAACACAACAGATTGTAACAGCACACTTTATATTTCTTGTACACTTAGATTAAGGTAATTTATATTTTTATTGTAACCATTGTAGTTCTCTAACTCATAGCCAAAAGAATCCACGGATTTTGAAACCAAAACATTGTAATACGTTTAACGTAAACAGCGACGCTAGGTTAAATGGTTTCTAAATCAATTCGCCGCCCTGAAAACAAGATCTCATGTAACCAGTGGATAATTATTTTGTTGTAATTGTAAATGTTTTCAATTATCACCCATTAAAAAATATTTATTACAGGGAGTAACCAGCGTTATCATTTCATAGGGAGTGCTATATAATAATTACTTGTGTTTACGAATAAGTCATAGCAGCAAGCAGGTTGTCAGACCCACAGCCAGAAGCGACGATTGTGACGGCCGTGCGAGCGGGAACTATTTGAATGCACCAACCCGCAACGCTGATAACTTGTTCAAACACAATTTTTAGTTGTTTTGTAAACCGACTTGGCGCCACCCGGGATTATCACACCCCCTAAGAATAACAGGTAAGGTTACTGCCGTAATATACAGGTGATCAGATCTACGCTACGAACATCGCTAGCCATCAAAATTACTGTAACGACCCGGTGCGAGGCGAACGCACTAATCATCCAAACACATTATTTTTTATGTACACATTTTGCAGGTACGCAGCGAATAATACGTTACAAATTGACGACTCCAACGTGAGGCTTGAACGAAGACGGGACGACCGCGGATATACGTTACAATATATATATATATATATATATATATATATATATTCAATCACTTTCTGCTACAGTCCGTTTCTTGATGTATATAATACATTTAATATTTATAAATAAATTTACTTCAAGATATACCTTTTTTTTCCTTATTAGGAACATGTTTCGGATACCATCTTGTACCCATCCTCAGCCTTCCGGTTTTTGTGTCTGGTGAAGTACATATGTGTTGTTGGTTGACTATTATTATTATTGTGGCTTCCTGTTGGTTTCTGGTACTTCAAATTGGTTTTATTGTGTGTGATTGTGGTGTATGT
Source organism: Magicicada septendecula (assembly GCA_034769895.1). Lineage (NCBI taxonomy): Eukaryota > Metazoa > Arthropoda > Insecta > Hemiptera > Cicadidae > Magicicada > Magicicada septendecula. Next base: position 804,293,335 of record CM068368.1, on the reverse strand, counting down.
GTTAGTTTTTTGTGTATTTTCGATGTAACATGACACAATATTCAAAGCACTCAACATCGAAAATACACAAAAAACTAACACATACACACAATAAAACCAATTTGAAGTACCAGAAGCCAACAGGAAGCCACAATAATAATAGTCAACCAACAACATATGTACTTCACCAGATACAAAAACCGGAAGGCTGAGGATGGGTACAAGATGGTACCCGAAACATGTTCCTAATAACGAAAAAAGGGTATATCTTGAAGTAAATTTATTTATAAATATTATATGTAATGTGTGTGTGTGTGATTAATATTAAATAAAACTTTTCTTCCAAGAATATATTTTGTATTTTTTTGAATATTTATAGTGTTTTCTATAGTTTAAACTATCATCATCATCATAACAGTAATAGCCTAATTATGTAAATATAATTACATAAAAGAACATCAGAAAAGTGTTGCTAAAGACATGAATTAGCGAGCTCCTAATGACTCTAACTTTATATAACGTATCATAACTGGCGATGAAATATGGGTTTATAAGTACGACATGCAAACAAGTCAACAACCTTCGGAATATCGTTTAAAATCGCACCGAAACCTAAAAAACCGTGTCAACGTCGCTCAAAAATCAAGGTCTTGCTCACTGTTTTCTGCGATTTTCGTGGTGTTGTTTCTTCGGAATTCCTTCCGGATGGACAAGCAGTCAATAAAGATTATTATTTCAGTGGTATGAAGATTTTGCTTGAAAATATTCAACGGAAACTGTCAGATTTGTGGAAAGCAATTCGTGGATATTGCACCACGATAATGCACCGTCGCAAACATCGATCTTGGTACGCGAATTTTCGGCCAAAAGCTCAACAAATGTTATCGATCAAGCAAGTACCGTGTTCACCAAATATGGCCGCGTGTGGCTTTTTGCTACAGAGCATATTATAAACAGTAGGCCTAAACTAGGCCGCCTAGTAAACAGTAAACAGTAGTGGCCTAGTGCCGCCAAGTGGCAGGTATTTGTGCTGGTGCCGAAAAGTGAGAAAAAAGGGGGAAGGAAGGAAATTAAGGAAATATTTTGTTACTAGCATACTTTTCCTTTTTCTTTCTTCACTAACTTATTAGTTGTAAAACAATTTAATGTTAATGTTTAATGCTTATGCACTTTTCATTTTAAAAAATATTTAAAATTACACAAACTGTATATATTTTTAAGTAGACCAGTTACAAATATTTTGAATTTGTAACAGGTTTCTATGTAGTAGTAACAGTAATGTGCACATCACACTGTAATGTACTTATTTAATATTATATAATTAATTAGAATGAATCCATTTGAGTTTTTGTGGTGTTTTTTTAATTATCCTAATTTCTAAGGCATTTGTGTCTATTTTTACAGTTAATTTCACGAGTAAAAAATGAACATGATCATGGTCAACTTATATTCAAATTAATATTATATAAAAATTACACACACACACACACACACACATTGGTTGGTTTAGTGCCGCCTAGTGCAAATTCCTTAAAATAATGCTCTGATTTCCTCGACTCAAATTACCGCTTCGGGGAAGGCGTTTTGATTCGATTGAAGCCATTTTGAAGACTGGGAGAAGTGTACAAACAAAAGTTTATTGCTTAAAATGGTGCGTATTCTGAAAGCGACAGAATAAAGTTTGATGATCAAGTAAGTAGTTTGTGTTTTAAACTTATTTACAAATTCCGGATACTTTTCTCACACACCAGTACGTGCGTGTGTGTATATAGGTATGCATATGTGTGTGTGTGTGTATACAGATGTATATTGTATAGGCCTGTATGTATAACGAACACATTTATGTTTTACTTAGAACATAAAAATTACTGGCAGCCAGTCAACTTGGCTACGAATGAGCATACCTTCCTTGGTGCCCGAAACACGTGTTAACTATAGGATTCGAATCACTTTGAGCTTTGTGTGTGTGTGTGTGTGTGTGTGTGTGTGTGCTCGCGCGCTTGCATATATAATATTCCTGTTTAATGTGAGGTAATAATCAGCGATATACTTCGCACTTAAGAGATATAAATTACAAAGAGAAAACGGTCAAACATTTTTAGGCTGTAACCGTTTGAGCGTTCGCGACGATATAAATTTAAACCCCTAACGAGAAGGTAGTTTTTAAAAAGAATATAAACGTACAAAAACCAACAAGAGTTGCAGTGACTTGCAGTAGGCCAACACAAAATGACAGCTTGAGAAAATCTTTGGATGTCTCCTGGTTCTCTCGCTATAATACCCCTCTAATTAGAAGGTGCTTAGGTTTGAAAAGTACGGCAAATCAACCGCTGTATACTGTACGTACGACATACAGAATTAGTTTTGCTTTTTAATGTTTGTATGAATTATACCGAGGACAATGCCGGATATCGTGGAGGAGCGCACTGTCACCGTACGAGTCGCGAGTGCACTGTATTTACTTTTAAATTTCTGGCACCTGGCTACTAATCTAGAGGTCGTGGGTTTAATTCCCGGCCCCGCACCATACAAACAAGGTGCGTTTTTCAGCCCCCAGGTCGACTCAGCCTTTGAAAATGAGTACCTGAGATAACATCCTTGGGATAATAATGGGCGGCTGAAGCGTAGTGCTGGCCACACTGCCTTCCTTCCTTGTATGCCGTACGGCTCACATTAGGCAGCCTACCCTGCCACTCCTAAGCTACTCCGGTGGTATACATGGGAGCCATTATTATTATTTATGGAAATTTGTTATTCAGTACAATGGATGTAAGAATAGAAGGGTTAAGCCTCTGACTTGTAATTGGTCTCTGGCGATGTAAATGAACATGTATTGGTTACTCACGTACGTACGAGAACACGACGGAAGGCGCGACAGCGTACAAAAGTGGACGCGCCCCTGAGCACCCATGCTTTGTCTAGGCGTCTTGCTGCCCAGGCCTGGCTCTGTCAGTTGTTTGTTTGTGCGCGTGTCTAATATTGGACCGCCGATTCGCTTTACATCGCATGACAACAGATCTAGATACTTAACAATATTTTATAAACTACATTAATTACACTCCCATACACACACACACACACACTCACTTCATCTTTCGTTGTCTTCGCTTGGACTTCCGGTCCCTGCCTGTGGCATCCACATTCTAATTACACTTACAGTATTACACGATTCATTATTTGTAGCTATAAAATTCTAACCAATTAAATACTATACCTCCCGTAACCGCTACCTGCCCTTTATTACTATTACCCGTCACTGCGGCATCTACACTACATATCACAACTTCATTACGCTATTTGCGAATCGTATTATTAGAAACATAAACTCCCCCGCTATACAGCACACACTACACATACAACGCATGCAGCCAAGACTCCCTTAGTAACGCAGGCAGTAAGATACTCTATAGCATTTATTTATTTGCTAGAGTACATATGGTGGGACAGGGTTTAGGGGGTGGGGAAGGGTCATTTATATTATAGCTTGTTGTGTGTGAGCAGGGTGGGGAGAGGGGTGAAGGGTTTATTTTCACATATTTCCTGTCTATTCCGAACTCACGATGGGCTGTGAAGCTTGAAAGCGCTAATCGGGATATTTTTTATATAGTGGTGTGCAACAGTGATCATTCTGATTGTGATTTCAACCACTAACACAAATTTCTTCATTAAACGTCTGTTAAGATGTGCAATCGACTACAGGTAATGGACAACAACAATGAGGTAATAAACGACAACAACAAGGTAAGTAAAGTTTTTAAATATCTTAAGTTAAAAGTTAAATTGAAGAGGGTTTTAAGTAAAATATGGTTTAATAAACAATGTATGGATAATAATGTCATCCAAAAGTACGCTCAAGTTAAAATTAAAAATAAGAACAGTGTAGCCAAAAAAGTAAAAGAACAAAGCGAGAAGTTGTGGATAAAACTGGAAATAAGGTCACTCTACGGCTTAATCAATAGATATAATAGGGAATTATATGACAGACACATAGAATTCTTAAAAATATACTCGTATGTAGAGTTAGAAGAAATATTATATAATTTTGGTTTGGGGTACGTAGAAAAGAAATTGGAAAAGAAAAAGAAAAAAATGGTAGATAAGTTAAATAAATTAATAAGAAAGAACGAAGTAAAAAAGGAACACCTCTCTAAGAATAACTATGAAAAAAGAGTAATAAACCTTACAGAGGTAAATTTCAATACAGAAGAAAAAGAAATGTTAGCAAAAGGCTTAAAATACGTACCGCCACCAGATTAAATCAAGAAAAAACGATTATTGAATGCGAAAGTATAATACAAAAACTAGGAAATGAAAATGATAAAAAAAGAATAAGGTGGGAAGTAGGGAATGTAGTAGATAAAATATTTAAGAAAAGTTTGTATAATTCAAAAAATGAACAAAAAATCAAATCAACTGTAACTAAACTAAAGAATAAAATAAAGAAGAATGATATTATAGTTACGAAGGCGGACAAAGGAAATACAATGGTACTACTGAGAAAGGACGAATACATAAAGAAAACGGAAGAATTTATAAGGGAAGGACCATACGAGGAAATAAAGTATGATTATACAAGTAAGTACCAGTCAAGGATAAAACAAATAATGAACAGATAACATTTATAGAAGAAAATAAGAAAAAGTATTTATTGGAAAGTAATCCAACAGCACCAACTTTTAAAAGTCAGGTTAAGATACGTAAAGAAGGAAACCCAATTAGACCGATTGTTTCTTTTATTAATGCACCTATTTACAAATTATCAAAAGAAGTTAGCAGAGTACTGAAAGAGAAATATGAATTTGGGACAAAATACAACATAGAGAATAATGTAAAATTGATAGAAAAATTAGAAAATATTAGGATTAATGTAAATACAAAATTGATATCACTGGATGTTAAGGACATGTTTACCAATATCACAGTAAATAAAGTTATTAAGTTAATAAACGATAATAATATGGGAGAATACAGGTATAAAAGCAGTTGATGAAAGTAATTAAAGAATGTGTAAATCAGAACTATTTTAGGTTTAATAACAAGTTTTATATACAGAAAACAGGTTTACCTATGGGGTCGTCATTATCCCCTATTCTTGCTGAAATATACATGAATGATTTTGAAAAGCAATTAATAACTTCCACTAAGTATAAAGACAATATAAAATTATGGTCTAGATACGTTGATGATGTATTAGTAATTTGGGAAGGAAGCATAGAAGAAGTGCAAGAGTTTATAAATGAGGTAAATAATAAGGATAAAAACTTACAATTTAAAGAAGAGATAGGAGGTAAGAAAATAAATTACTTAAACATAGAAATTAAAGATAATGAGAAACTACAGTTTGGGATATTTAGGAAAGAGTCGTATTCTGATATAATTATACCAAGAGAGTCTTACCACCCATATAGATATAAAATGGCGGCAATCAATTCATTTTGTTACAGAGCTCAGAAGTGTTTAAACAAACCGAATCAAAAGATAGGGAGTTAAAAACGATAAAGGGAATTGTAAGGAATAATAATTATAACACCAACATAGTGGATAAAGTTATGAAAAGGGTTAACATACAAAAAGCTAAAATAGAACCAGAACAAAAGAATTACGCAGGGTCATTGACATACATAGATTCACATACTAGAAAAATTATAAAATGTTTTAATAAATATGGAGTAGATATAGCTATTAAAAATGTGAAACGGTATTTGATAAGATAAGGAATAAGAATATAGAAAAAATTCCAGTATTACAGAAAAGCGGAATTTATAAATTAAAATGTAAAGACTGCAACAAAGTGTACCTAGGTGAGACAGGACGAAAATTCGTATGCAGGTTGTCTGACCACAAACGTGGAGAAGGTAATAGAACAACCAATTCGTTATATGCAAGACATTTCATAGAAGACAACCATACGTTTGTTAATCCTTTGGAAGAATACGAAATTGTAAAAGTAGTAAATAACACAGTTGAAAGGAAGCTTAGAGAGGAGTTAGAAATATTGAAAGAAAGAGAAAAAGGGTTAGACAATTTAATTAATATTAAAATTAAATTTGATAATGAAGAAATATTTTATAACATGATTAAGAAGTAAATGATAGAGGACAGATAGATTAGATTAAGAATTATTTGCACAGTACTAATTGGATGTTTTAAAATAGGGTGTGTGACTGACCCACGTGTGTGGAGAGGAAGAGGGTAAGTTTAAAAGGATGCACACACACACACACACACACACACACACACACAACACTGAAACACAAGGAATTTGCTAGAAAAATATGTAACTGTACAGATGGTGGGACAGGGTTTAGGGGGTGGGGAAGGGTCGTTTATATTATAGCTTGTTGCGTGTGAGCAGTGTGGTGGAGAGGGGTGAAGGGTTTATTTTCACATATTTCCTGTCTATTCCGATCTGACGATGGGCTGTGAAGCTTGAAAGCGCTAATCGGGATAATTTTTATATAGTGGTGTGCAACAGTGATCATTCTGATTTATTTATTTATAAATCAAAATGTACAGTTGCGAGACCACGTAGTTAACTCCACATATAAAAAACGACATAAAATAATAACGTATATTCAACACAGTAGCGATATAAACACGTTGCACTTATCTCAGTCTATCTGGAGTCAGCGCTCCCCTAGTATCCAGTAACCTTCACTCACAACCGCTTGGAATTTTAATTGCTTGGTCGCTGAGAAAAGTGTAGGTTATATGAGTATGAGAGAGAGCGTAGTGAGAGAGGAACGCTGGCAAGGCTGTGTTCCTTTCATACTCTACGGCTCTCTCATACTCGTATACCCTCCACTCTTCTCACTCGTACACACACGCTTTCTGTACATTTTCCCCTCAATACAGCTGCACACTTCTCTTAAAAGTTCACTGAAAAAGGCTGAGTCCTTCTCACTTTACTCTCTCTCTCATCAACGTATACCTTCCACCCTTCTCACTTGCACACACGCACTTACTATTCACTCTCTACAAAACAGATGCACACCTCTCTTTATTATCTTAACAAGACTGCATCCCACTCACTCACCAGCTCTCTCTCATACTCATATACCCTCCACTCTTCACACTCGCACACACACTTCAAACACTTTCTTTCTAGTTGTCTTGTTTGTTCATCATCTTCTTTCACAGCACTACACTTAATATAATATTGAAACTTTCTTTTGTGAAAACTTACTTGTCTTTTTCGTTAACGCGTTTCGTTCTATACTTTCTTTCTCTCTAACCTGATACGAACTCTTACAGCTTTCTTTACTCCTCGCTACAAGTATCGATACTAGAATAGTCACTTCTGCCTTTTATAACACCTAAATAATTTACTGTTAACAGCGATTCACTTACCCTCGTCCACGTGCCTAACATACACCCCTAGTTACTTAAACGTATTACATTCTTCTACTCTCTCCTTCTCTTTAGATTTCCCTTTCTCTCTCTCCGTCACACTAACACGCTACCGCCTCGATACAGCTGCCCTTTCTAATTAATACACACGCGGCTCATTCTCATAACCGCTTCTACTTACTACCTACCCACCATCGACACATTACTGACCTAATAATTTTATTCCCTTTTATTAAGCTGCTAATTAATTTAATTATTCTGCGCACTTTACTTTGTTCACCTCCCCGACTTCCCGACCACGTTTGATTTTACTCTAATCATGCCCCGACGCAAACTCCGACCACCCGCTACCTCCCAAAAACATCCTCCAGATCGCTCGCCTTCCCCTACTTCCTCAATCACCTCCTCAGCCTCATCGATTTCTTTACCCAAAAGACAAGCTTCCCCCAAATCGGCCTTACCAATTGCCCAATCACCGCAATCGCCCGTAGCCTCACCCTCTGCCCCCCTATACCAGCAAAACCCAACCCCTTCTAATACCTAACCTCCCCCGCCGCCGCAAACCCAAACCTTATTAATCCTCAAACATACAAAGAATCCTAACAACCCAATCTTCCTCTCCAACCTTATCAAAACCAAGTGCCCAAAACTTCGGCTTCCCCGCAAATTCTACTCACCCAAAAACGCCATCACAACCCTGCAATTCTCATCCCTAACAGACCTCCAATTATTCTGCAACTCCATACCGATGGCCACCTTCGGCCCAAACGCCGCATACAGGGCATTCCAGACCTCCCAACCTACACAGAAACCCAAAGATCCCCCCAAAAAACCTCTAAAAACTCTAGTCGTCCGTGGAGTCGCCAAGGATATCGACATAATAGACTTCCAGGAAGCTTTGGAAGAGGACAAGCGCCTCCACATAGCGTTCTGTAGGCGAATTATTTTGGACCTGGGTCCGACCGGCCTAATCCTTATCTTCAGCCACGACACAGAGACCATCAATTTACTGCTGACTGAAGGCGCCTTTGTCGCTGGTAGACATTACCGGACCGAAGAGTCCAGACAGACTGAACGACATATCCCATGTCCCCGATGTCACCTTTATGGCCACACCGCATCCTCCTGCTCATACCAACCCCGTTGCCGCGTATGCGGACACAAAACTCCCACTACCCTCTGCCCCCATACCAACCACGACTATAGCTCGCCGTTCTGTGCCACGTGTAACTCCTCAACGGACCACTTCACAGGACAAACAAAATGTCCGAAATACCCTAAGCAGACACCTGTCCCTGCCTCTCAAGCCCCAGTCGCACCCATAATACCCGCAACACCACCTAAAGCTAACCCATGGAAACCGCAGCCCATAGACTTTTCCTCTCTCAATTCCGCCATCGCCACCGCCTCTGCACCTACACAACCCGCCCCCACCCTACCTCAACCGGCCAACGACCAAACCTCCGAAACCGAAACAACACCTGAATCCCCCAGCGCTCCTCTTACTCCAGCAACCATCGACACTACAACTATCCTCGGCTTCTACCAGTCGATGATGACTGACGTCCAAAAAATGATTACTGACATGACAACGCGCGGTATTCGACGCCGTCATTGCGGTCATCTACAACGTCACGGAACCTGCCTCACATACCAAATTACGGACTAGTGTGAACCAAATTACTAAAAGACTTTTTGACACTAGGACGCTATTCAACCGCACACCCGAAGGCCTTACGATCCTTCACTCCAAATCAAAGCGGTAAGCTTAGATGGGAGAAGACGGCAGCGTAATCCGCAAGAACCATCTGACCCTTCTTCATCTCAACGTTCGCAACATCCGGGCTCGACGCGATGAACTCTTACACTTTCTGCAGGAATCACATACTGACGTCGCCACACTCATTGAAACCTACCTAACTGCCAGACATCGCCTGTTCTTCCCGGGCTATACCCTCTTCCGGTAGGAGACAATGCCTCTCACTCGGGGGGAGTTGCGATAGGCCTACTAGTTCTTAACTCACTCCGAGCACACGTAGTAGCCCACCTATACCAAACAGCCCGACCGACTCGCTTCTGGTCAAACTAAGCTTCGCAAACTCACCTCCCCTCTTCATAGCAACCTACTACTGCCCCCAAGTGCTGACTTTGATGTCAACTACCTCCATCATTTGGCCACGACCTACACACCTTTACTTCTCTTCGGAGATCTGAACGCCCACCACCAACGTCTTGGAGACCGTTATAACACAGTCCGGGGCACGCGAGTGCTTCGGGCAGTCAATAACTTCGGTCTAAGGCACCATCGTACCCCATTTACCCGCCAGCCGGTAACTCCGGCCCAACAACCCAACTGTCCTGATAAGCTGATTACCTCAGCTGACATCTCCTGTAAAATAAGCGGGATCTCCCAAGGCCCGGATGTTGGCTCAGACCACATCCCTATTCTTCTCGTAATCTTCTACGGCCACGTAAAATACCCCACCCTTGAACCCCGCACGATGGCCGTAACTGACTATAACGCTGCCGACTGGCCTCTTTTTTCACAAGCTTTAGCTTCACTTATATCCCCACTTCCCGCCCCACCAACCACTCCCGCACAAACCGACGACTACAATGACTTCCTGACTACATCGATTCAGACGGCGATGGCACAGGCCATTCCCACTAAACAGGTCAGGTACTCCAAACTCAGGCTCCCTCCCCCTGTCCTTGCACTGATACGCCGGAAACGCTGGATTCGCCGCCTCTTAAACAGAGATCGGCGGCACGAGCATCTCCGCTCGGAGTATAGAAGACTCTCAAATGCTGTCAAGTTCGCCATAAAAGACTTTCGTTCTTCCCGCATTGAGAGCCTATGTACTTCAGTACAGGATTCATTTCACACAGACACATCCCGCTTCTGGAAGCAAGTCATACCCCTCTCCTGTCAGACGACCGCCTTCTTGTCAGCGACGAGGAGAAGGCTGCTGCCTTTAGGGACTCTCTCCAGTCTATCCATATCCACCCCGTCAACCCGGACTTTGACGCCATCGCCGAACACTCCATAGACACTTTCTTGGCTAACCACGCTGACCTCTCAATCCCTTACGACGTCCTGAACGCAGACCAAGACGATCCGCTGGAGCAGCCTATCGCCCCTGACGACATCAAAGACAGACTTACTAAGTGTCGAAATACTGCCCCCGGTCCCGACGGAATACCTAATCTCATACTAAAAGCACTCCCCGAGAGTGCCTTAGAAGCCCTCGCGCATCTCTATACCGCAAGTCTCCTCCTCGGATACGCCCCACGGGCCTGGAAGCACGCCCATGTCCTCATGTTCCCCCAACCGCTCAAAAACGCCAGCCTCCCGTCGAATTATCGCCTGCAATCTCCAGGCTTTTCGAGAAAATCCTCGTCGCCATCTACAAACTCATAGCGTCCTCCCCAGTACCTAGGGCGGATTCCGACCTGGCTACAACATATATGACCAACTTGTTCGGGTTATCAGCGCCATCCAGGACAACTCGGCACGCAAACGTCCGACCATCTTAGCCTTACTCGACATCCGCAAAGCCTTCGACTCTGTCTGGCACAACGGTCTCCGTTTCAAGATCCTCGGATGTCACTTTCCCCCAACCATCATCAAATGGGTCTCCCAGTTCCTGGATGGACGCACTGCACAAGTCCGAGTCCGCCAGCATCTCTCGGCACTCTTCCACCTCAATGCCGGTGTCCCCCAAGGCTCCGCCATTAGCCCGTTATTTTACATCATTTTTACCAAAGCACCCCTTCCCCACCGCCGACTTTACCTTATCCATCAGCAGGCCTAGCCCAGTACGCAGACGTTACTGCCTACTGGGTTTCAGCAGGCGTAAACTGGCAAGTCACATCAAAATTACAGCAAATCCTCCAGCCTTTCTTCGCCTTCTGTAACACTTGGCGAATCAAAGTAAACGCGGACAAAACCCAAATCTGTGTTTTCAACTCCACCGGACGCAATATGAATCATTTCTATAATACACCAGTCCGCATAGGCCATTGCTCTACTGATTCTACGACTGGTACTACGCCCGAAGCGTGAATGCCACTATCTGGGCGTCACGCTTGACTCCAAACTTACCTGGCGACCACATATCAAAAGAACTACGACCACCCGCCTCCGTTCTCTCAGAACCCTCAGCCGACTTAACCACTGCTCCAGCGACTTACTAGGCCGCATCTACACTACCTGCATTCGTCCCATCATCACGTATGACCACCCAATTCTACTTACCACCTCCCCTCCCTACCTAGATCTCCACCGAGTCACAGAACGACGAGCCCTAAGACTAATATACCGCCTACCACGCGTCACGAAGACCTCCAACGCAGCTCTCTATGCGCTCAACACCCACTTCCCTGACCTAGACTCCTTCCTCGTTAAGTTAAACTGGAAGTATTCCCGGACTGCCTCACGCCGCACTTCCCTACAATCAATAGTCCCTTCAATAAACAGAAATACCCGTAACTCAAGCAGACCTTCCTACTTAATAAATCGCCTCCTCACAATAGCCAATGGTCCTCCCCCTCGACTCCCCCGCCGCCAGCGTCAAAGACACAGACACAATTAAACACACATACCAATCCCCCTCTCATGCTTCATTACTCCCCAGCGGTAGCGACTAGAGACACACATGCAGCCTAAACACTCTGCTAAATTCCCCCAAAACTCTAAAAATCTAAGCCTTATCTTCGCACAACCACATGAAATCACACAACCTAGTTCCTCACACTCACGTCCCTGCTCGTAATCCACAAATCTGTTTCCTCCGCCTACCTTGACGGCACCCTGTCGCCACCTAACAGCCTCGGCGACCTGCGTTACACGTCCCTGTCTTGGCCCCCCCCCAAAAAAAACATCGAAGAAGAAATAAATAAATAAATATACCACCAAACACCTATAATGCCCGCTTCCATCTACCTCTCCCGTTCGCATATGGCTACCAACTACACTTGCACACAATATAACCCTCAAGCAATATACACTACGTACCTCCACCTTTTCAACGGCCCGGTCAGCTGACGTAAGTCCCCCTACTTAACCATACCCACACGGCTGAAAGGAGCTCACCTCCGAAACAGCCCGAGTCCGACCATACAGGAAATAGGCTTGAATGAAATAGGCTTTAGATGGGTAAAAACTAACAATAATCGACCCGTGTTAACAGAAATTCACGAAATAAGAGCTATGAGAATAGATTATTTACAAAACATAAAAAAATTCAGAGAAGAAGGCAGAACCGTAGTATATCAGGCCGAAGCATATATTCATAGCAGCCACACACTTCCGTACACCTGGAACGATCAGATTCACCCTGGTGGCTACGCTGTTCCAGTTGCGAAAGGACAAAGATTAATTATTGTTCACGCCGGCAGTCAATACGGGTTTGTTCCAAACGCACTGCTGATTTTTAAATCTAACCAAAAGACAGGAGATTACCACGATAACATAAACGCTGACAACTACAGACGTTGGATTGAAGAAAAATTGGTCCCGAATTTGCCCGCCAACAGTGTGTTGGTAATTGACAATGCCAGCTATCATAATGCACAGCTAGAAAAAACACCTACGTCTAATTCTACGAAACGTGATATGCAAGACTGGCTAACACGACACGCAATACCGTTCCGTCCTGATATGGTTAAAGCAGAACTTTATGAAGTTGTTAAAATGTATAAATCAAACTTTAAAATATACTTAATAGATCAAATTCTGCAAAGCAAAGGACATTTAGTTTTAAGGCTTCCCCCTTACCACCCTGAACTAAATCCTATAGAGATGATGTCAGAAATTAAGCGAGGTGTTGCTGGAAAAAAATGTAACGTTTAATTTAAATGATGTGAAAAACTTATGTAAAGAAAAAATTTCAACTGTGACTGCTGACGATTGGGAAAAAGATGCAAACATGTAGAAAGCATTGCAAAAGAATATCTGGAAAAGGAAGCTATTGTTGATGAAACAGTAGACCGCTTCGTAATTAATCTTGGAGGAGAGAGTAGTTCAGACAGTTCCGACGACTTTGCTGAAGAGGAAGATGGTAATATCTCTGGAATACAGGTATTGCCTGACAGCGACTGAAAACTTCCTTCAAACGTAAGTACTGTACAATAGTTTTTGTAGTTAAATAACTCCAATATTATTTTTTAAATGTAGTACAACTTTTTATATTTAATTAATTAATATAATAATTAATATTTGCTCAGACATTCTTTATTATATTTTTTATTACTATTAATAAATAAAACTTTTCTTACAATATATTTTTTTTTGTATTTTTTGAATACATAACACTATTTCGATAGTATAAATTATCATCATCAAAACTATGATGATGATAGTTTATACTATCGAAACAGTGTCTTATTAAAAAAATTCAATATATTCTTGTAAGAAAAGTTGTATTTATTGTTAATAATATTAAAAAGTAATTAAATATGAATAATTATCTTGTTGGTACATCCTCTTCGTTCACTTTTATAAATATTATGTACTGCTGTTAAAATGCAACACAGTACATAAGAGGAAAATAATAAATTTTAAAAGAAAAAATATATAAATTTATTAGAAGTGGAACATATGTTTGAAAATGTAAACAAAAACATTGTATCGACTCACCCATCAACATAGAGGTAGATGCCTATATGAGATAAAACAGTATAAAGATATATGTTATGAAAAGAATATATGAAATTTGAAATGAATATTATAATAAGAGGAAATAGTAAGAGAATGATCATATTATAAATACAAACTAGAATTCAGAATATTAGAAATAAAATAAATATATTTAATAAGAAGTAGAAAAGTTATATAAGTTTTTAAGAGGTATATGATAAAAAGATGTAACGAAGGTAGGGAATTATCAATGTGGCAAATATGTAAATTGTTAGAGATTGTTTTGGAGAGTGATGAAGAAAAAATGTATTAGTCTAATTTAATACCAAATACTATAAAGATGAAAGAGAGGAATTATGTAAAATGAGTCTAAATTTATATCTAAGGAAAGTAACATGAGTAGTCTAATTTTATATTGAATACTATAAAGATGAAACAGAGGAATTATGTAAATAGAGTCTAATTTTTAATTCAATCAGAGTCACATTAAGAATATTAAATTATAATAACTGTTGTACATCATAAAAGTAATGTAACTTGGAAAAGAAAATAAAGCAAAGGATTTTGAATAATGATGCCAGAGTTTGATTATAATATCGAATAAATAAATAATAATACAAAAAATATAACAATATCCTGAATAGAACGACGACAGAAGAGGAAAACCTTGGACTGGAGAAGAGTTTCAGTGGCCCTAACGAATAATTAAGTGTTCAAAGGAGACATCGGTGTTGCAGTAACCTTGGAGAGTGGTATCCAGCGGTAAGAGCAATAAGAGATTCGTGTGAGGAAACAGATTGCCAAGCTGAATATTGCTGTTGAAGAAAGGTAAACAACAACCAGAAGTGAACCCGTGGCAGCTGGAAGAATTCAGAGACGGTTAAGTTACACTAATACGTTAGTTATTTTTTACATGGTTAATTACCAAAGTACTACCCATTAACTGAATCTGGGTTGGTTTAAAGAAAAGAAATTAATAGATTTAATCGTAAATCCGATAAAATAACGTAATAATCATTAACCCTGAGAAAAAGAGTTTCTTTACATGTACTGGTAAATAAAAAAATATAATAACCGTAGGTACAGATCTTTATTACAATACCTGTAATAAAAAAATAAACCAGTGCAATATATATATATATATATATATATATATATATAAACTTTCACTATGAACTTACTTTATGGTTTTATTTCCCCAAATGTTTCAACGTGGTATACGTCTTCTTAAGTGGGAGTAAATACTGAATGTCTTTACAGAGTAACGGTTATGGACTGTAGGTATGTGTGGTGGGGGTTGATGGTGGGAGGGAATTGGCGCTCGCGTTCAAATTGTGTGTTTGAATCAGTGTATCGAAATGTATGTGTGATCTATAATGTAATTGTTCATTTAATATGTTGTTTGGTTGTAGTGCGTGATATCTGTATATTTCAAATTGTTCTGCTGTGTTTAGTTTTCTACTTTTAGTTAAGTAGTGTAGTATTTCCATATTGTGCTCTATGTTTGTGTAACTGTGGTTTTCATTTTGTAAATGTGTGGCAAATGTGGAATGTATGTAGTTTGTGGTGAGGGCTTTTAAATGTTCTGAGAATCTAGAAGAAAAAGATCTTCCCGTCTGGCCGATGTAGAATTGGTGACAATCATTGCAGTTTAATTTATAACCCCCTGTTTTGCTGTATGTGTCTGTGTTTTTGTTAGTATTATTTATGTGTTTCTTAATTGTGTTGTTAGTTCTGTAGGTTACTTTATAATTGTGTTTCCTAAATGTGTTAGCAATTTTGTGTGTATTGGAATTCTAGTATGTAAGTGTGATGTATTTACTGGTTTGTGTGTTGTTGGTTTGATGTGTTTTACTTTAAGTGTTTAGGATGCGTTTGTGTAGTTTGTTTATTAAATCGGGAGTGTATCCATTTTTGACTGCTATATATTTGTTTGTATTTAATTCTTCTTGGTAGTCATGTGTGTTTAGGGGTATTGAAGTGAGCCTGTGGAGCATGTAGTTGAAAGCTGCATGTTTGTGTTGAGTTGGGTGGTTGGATGAGTTATGTATGACCATGTCTGATGTGATGGGTTTTCTGTATATTTTGTATGTGTGTGTGTTGTTTGTTTTGGTAATTGTAAGGTCCAAGAAGTTTATGCTATTGTTTTGTTCAAATTCAAGTGTGAAATATTCATTATAAATATGAATAACTCAAAATGTTCTCGAATTTATAATTTTAAAATAAATTTAGGTTACGTACATTAAAAACAATGCAAATAACAAATTATATCAAAAACTGTAAATGACTGTTTTCAAAGTAATCAGTACATGTAGTACTATGTTACACATACTAAGTAACATCAGTGATGTTAAGTAACAAAACAGATAAAGTTAAAATGTAAATAGATTTCTGGCAAGAACATCATAAACGTGCAAGTTTTGTTTTTTGAAGGGACTGTACGTGTTAGGGAGACGCTGTTATAGCATACTCTCCTCTCGAGTAGAGGTGGGCTAAACTGTTATTTTAAAATACTAGGTATGAAAGTACCGTTCCAAAAAAATAACAGGTACAAATACCTGTTATTATATACTATATATACGTAACCTATATTATCCTTTGTAAATAACTCGTTTTGAGTTTCCTGCAGGTCTCCTATGTAATATCTTCAAATAAATACACTGCAAGTAGGTTTATTTTCACCTAGATAAACCTATTAATATATTAATAAACCTACTTGCTGTGTATTTATTTGAAGATATTATATAACCTATACTATATAATTTGTTATAAGAAATAAATTGAAACTAAAAGTATTAACAGTGTTACTTTACACTGTGACTTTATTAAACTATTACTGTTTAAATGGAAATAAGAAACAAGAGAATTTATAGGCCTATCTCCCTTTGGGAATACCAATTTAAGTTTTCACTAGTAGTAAACAAACTAACATTGGTTAGACAAATCAGTTGCGAAACTCGGGGCAATTAAATAATTTAGAGTAGGCCTACACGTAATACCACAAGAAATAATGTGAAAAAACATCAGAAACGTATAATAAAAACATAACAGTAAGCCACAAGAGTGAATGAGAATAAACAAAATTTTACAAATAAAAATAAAAAACAAATTGTAATAAATTAAATATAAATACATAAATAAAAACTTATAAATAATAAGCAACAACAAAAGTAAATTAAATACATTACAGTTATTTAAGGAACAGGACTAGATAAAGTGCATAAATGTCCATTACAACAATCTCATCATTTACGTGAGATGTGTAGTGAAGTTAAAATCACATTAATAAAAAGTATAATATAGCTATTAACATCAACCACTCTATAGGTTATAACTCAATATAATTAAATACGATTTCACTAACTACTCGGAACATAAAGTTTTTTTGAGTAAAAACATAAAGTTTTACCAACCGATTTTAGTTACAAGTTGGTGACTAGTATAATATATAATTTATTAGCATATAATCTGTATTCTATATCTGCATATCACACGAGAATAAATGTAACAGCAGGATGAATTATTTCCTTTATTAAAAACAGCTTCGTCTCTTTGCGCAGAATGAAGTATACAGGACGAAAAAGTGGCTCGTACTATATACTTATATTTCCTACTCGAAATATGCTTGATGCTACCTGTTCCTAAAATACTAGGTGTTCCTAAAATATTAGGTGTTACTAAAATACTACTGTTACTCTGGAACGCGTTGTTTCTTGTGTATCGGTGATACCACTAGTATTTGAAATACCTAGTATTTTAAATAACGCGTTACTGGCTGTTCCTTGCGTTCCAGCGATATTTTTGTACGCCTAGTATTTGGCCTTGGTTTACGTGATCTTGCGTACTTTTTGTGTGTGTGTGTTTGTGTAGGTGCGTAGGGGGTGTGTCTCGACTCGGAACAGCGTCGCCGCGAATAACAGGTATTTCAACTTTTCAGTCACTGTTACATCCGTTCCACAAGAATATCGTTCCAAAATACCTATTACAGGTATATCGGCCCACCTCTACTCTCGAGTACTTTTTGAGAGGGGGTAATTCATACATTGGGTTGGCGCCGATGACTGTCCAGGAATCACTGGCGGGCCTGTAGTAGTGCTCACGCCCGCCAGTCATGCACGTGTGTTTTGCGTTTGTGTGTGCTTTTTACATCACCGCGGTTCTTGGATACCGATGTCTGAACGAAAGTACGTAAGTAGAAATTGATTTCACTAAACATGGACGTTTGTGTGATTTCTGTTACAAGCACGCGTACAGCTGAGTATCAGATGTCCCAGAATTATTTTTTCGGTTTACAAACAAAAATGCTGTCGCTTAACTTCAGAAACTTAAAAAAAAGTAATTGAGTGTAAAAAACTTCATAAGCACAAAGTGAATACAAATACTATCATGTAAACAGAAATCTGTAAATTAAAAATATGTAAACAGCACACCCGTTGGAAGAACTGGCAGTAATTTGCAATCCTCTTGACGTCCACGATTGAATAAAAACACTCTAACAGAATTAAACATAAAATATAGCACATAAGGTTCGTTCTGGCACAACTGTCATAGCGATATGTCACACAGTGCAATAACACAGACAGCAAACAAAGCGCCGCAGTCTTCAGTCCGCTGCATAAACAAAACGCAGTAATAGGCCAATAAGTGGTTTATATACATAAGTGTGTACAAGAAGCGTTGTTTGTGCTAATGCTGAGTAATAAACACGTACTTACATACATTACGGTACGTACGATATTTATTACGGTACTTAATAAGAACTACTCTTTGTACTGGAATGATTGAGACAATGTAATAACCACCATACCTTCTTGCTAAGAGCTTGAACACTTACGTGACAAAAACCAACAACTGACGAGCAGTCGTAACATTCCATCTGTACCAACGTCGTATTGTTAGGCAAACTAGCCATTTCAATCATACTTCTGACTTTTATATACATAGATTACGCGTGTCAAAGCATATACTTTATCATCAGGTGATAAAATATGCATCGTAGGAGGTCGTCATAAGTTAAAAATCCATTATCATTGTCCACTGTATACACGTCAGTTGGTGCGCACTTATTTACGTTTGGTCGACCACTGAGCAGTTATTCACCTGTATCTGATAAAGCAGGTTCAAGCTGATATCGTATACCCGATTGCATTTAAAGTTCAGCTGGTCAGTCAATACGAATCCGCGACTGTTTGTGTTTGTGTGTGTTCAGTAAATTTCAAACTCCTCCAAGGCATTTACGATTTGACCCTTTTCACAAATATCTAGTGGTTCCAAGTTAGATTTGAAATACGTGTAATTGTGGTCGTGTGAGACCAAATGGCGAGC
Organism: Magicicada septendecula; assembly: GCA_034769895.1. NCBI lineage: Eukaryota > Metazoa > Arthropoda > Insecta > Hemiptera > Cicadidae > Magicicada > Magicicada septendecula. The sequence continues at coordinate 804,274,041 of CM068368.1, read as the reverse complement.
ATAGTTAGACTTTATGTTGATGGAGTTAAGATGTTTTAGTTGCTTAGGTGTATGTTCACGGAAACGTTTAAGAAAACCTCTCCTCGTTTGACCACATATTTGTGAAAAGGGTTGACTCATGAAGGAAGAGTTTGAAATTTAAGAGTACACACAAACATAAACAGTCACGGATCGTATTTCACTTTATTTTACTTTATTTTCAAGGCTGCATTATTTTCATTTATTGTCTATTCAGTTCCACAATTTACACTAATACATTGCTGATACTAACGATACCGTAAATGAATATTATACGGTCTGTTATTTTCAGTGTTAAAAGTTTACTTTCAATAAAGAGCTGAAGTGTAAGTAAACACTAGTAAACTCTGTGAGCTGCAGCACTCGCTCACTAATTGAACGAAACATGCTTATTATTAGTGAAAGATAATAATTAAATTTCAGTAAAAAATAATTTTTCAATTATCAAAAAAACTGCAAAAAACCAATTTTTTACCTTTTTTTAGGACAAAAAAACAATTGTAAAGCAGACAATCATAAAATACTTACGTAACGACTGCACTGGTTTTTTAGTCAAGTTTATAACCAAAATACCTAAATGACAAATAATTAATTCCTATCTTTTAAAATGACGTGTGTTTCCATAGATAACTATAGGTCTATATCTAGTGCTTTTCACAAATATACATAATTGGTAGTAACATACAAAGTTTTCATTTTAACGTAGGCCTACTTTCATAGTTTGGAAGGCGAACCAAAAAAGATACAGAGACTGTATTCTGAATGAAATTCGTGAAAACTTCGTTCTACAAACAATTCAGATTTTTGAAAATTTAATTTTTTGGCCAGTAATAGTCCTAAAGTTAAAAAGTTTTCACAGTAAACGCTACATTCGGAACTGGGTTAACATTTCCTAAGTCGGATACACGGCTGACTGTATCGAAGTTTTGATAAATTTTTGGGGTTCTGAAAGTGAACACTATATTCAGATCTTGGTTAAAGTCCCGTCTAATTTCATATTGCTACCTCGCATTTTTTCCTTCCCCCGCTCTATTTTTGAAGGAATCAATCTCAAAAGATAGAGGCTTATGGGGTAAAAGTGTAAACATGCCAAGTTTAACAAAATCGGCTGGTCCAAAAGCCAACATGAGACATACCCCAAACTCATAGATAGATACACAGACAAATGCTAAACAGTCGAGTTAAAACTGAGAACTCGGGGTCGCTCGTTCAGTAAGCGTGGTAAGACTTTAAAAATGGAAGTGGTTGGCATACTTTTCTTCTTTCGACGAAATTGTCGATTGCTTTTTGTATTCGTACGCATTTGTACGTCTATAAGTTTATATGTGCCAAATTATAGGTGGTCATTATGGTCGCCTTTGCGTGAGACGAGACGGTCTCAGATCAACGCTTCCTCTCACAGCGGCGTTGTGTACTGTTTAAACTTTGTACTGGTTTATCAGCTGTAAGCGGTCTGCTACCGTTACACGGCACGTACGGATGACGTCACGCGTTTATCAAACGACGCAGCTGGCAATCACCGCCGGCTGCAAGCAAGTTTAGTTCAGTTTATAACACGACTCCGAGCGCAACTCTCGTAAATCACTTCTCTTACAGCCGCGGCTTCTGGCTATTTTTTAGCATGCATTTATAATATTTCATTTCATTCAACTACCTGCGTCCATCTACAATGGACCACGATTTCATTCAAAATTAATTTCGGGCGTTATTGCCTCAAATGCATCCGCACGTGCCGATCGTAATTAACAATCAGATTTTTTCAATAAACGAATGTTCAACATCTTTAATACAGTCCACTTCTTTCTAACAAACAATCCAGCCTTCCTCATTAGCGTCTTTGGAATAACTCACGATTATTCAAGAGCTTCCAAACCGCATCATTTTTGGTCCTCCGGGCCGGATTTCATATTTGCGGGCCAAAAACGCATCATTTTTGGTCCCACCGGACCGGATTTCATATTTTCAGGCCAAAAACGACATCATTTTTGGTCCAACCAGGCAGGATTTCATATTTTCGGGCCCAAAAAACTACATCATTTTTGGTCCCCACGGCACAGATTTCTCATATCTGAGTACACAAGCGACAGCATTTATTTATACACATCATTTCTGGAAAAACAATCTGAAGTTAATCACGCCCTACGGGCATCATTTTCGTCCTGAGCGACACCATTATTGTGAATCACGTCGCAGTCATCTCGACAAGATTCAGCCAAGCAGTAGACCAGAGACGACGGGACGAAACAGGACAACATTTTCGAGATTCCACAGCTTTAATTGATGGAAGGTACAACATGAGGCATCGGCTGACCGGCAGAGACAGGAGGTGTAGCAGCTCCAAACGGGATCGAAGCCAGCTTCATCACGAATGGATCGACGGCCACGTGACTATAAACTTTACTTATATTTGATTTTTAATAATATTTCACTCAGTGGGTATTTTTTGACACATTTATATAAACAAATACCTCATTACACAATACAAATTAATAAATGGTTGGCAGCTCATTATCAGTCAGAACTTTAAAGATAAAGATATACTTTGTAACCATTTAGATTCATAATTTCAATAATTTAACTGCCAACAAGTTTGATTAGTTAGAGAGAGTACGTTTATGTTCAAAACAACGATCGCTAGCTACCGAAACGTATTTAAACTCATTCAAAATCAAGTTTGTGGTTCACATGCTCTATGCTCAATTGCTTTCTAAATATTTTTCCCTTTTTATCTTAAACTGTAATAATGGCCGATGTAAGGGCTCTAATAAAGAAACGAGGCACAATTAAGGCCTCAATATCCCGAGTAAATACCTTCTCGGATAACTTCGATTTGTTAAACAGCGATCCTCATGCGCTAAAAATAAAACTGCGTCATTTGATGGAATTATCCACCAAATATGACGAGATTCAGTCACAAATCGAGGCTGAGGAAGCAGACGTTGCGTTAACTAGTGACAGAGTACAAACGGAGGACGATCTCTGTACTATAGAATGTAAATTGCAACACCTGCTAGAGCAAGCTGAGCATATGAACCAAAAACCAGTAATTAATGCTGAAGGTAAACAACCTAAAACACCCCCCATTCAATTGGAACCAATAAAATTACCACGGTTTGAGGGTAGTATTGTGGTATGGCAACATTATTACCATATTTTTATGGAACTAATTCATGTCAGAGCAGATCTGACAGATATACAGAAACTTCATTATTTGCACTCGTCATTACATGGCGAGGCGCTTAACGTAATAAAATCGTTGCCCATAACACATGAGAATTACGCGGTGGCTATCGATCTGTTGAGGAATAGATATGATAGTAAGCTGATTGTTTCCGCTCACCACGTGTGGAATGTCCTAGACGTACCATTAGTTCAGCAGGAATCCCAAGTTAGCATATCGCAATTTATTGATCAAATCTCTGCAAATATAAACGCTTTAAATAATCTCAAACTGCCAGTCAACACGTTTGAAATTATTGTCGTAAATTATTTAGCCAAAAAACTTGACAATTACACTTTACGTTTGTGGAAAGAGAGTTTATCGGAGCATAAATTCCCTGATTTTAATAATTTTATAAATTTTTTAAATTCACGTAGGAAATTATTGCAAAATCTCGATAACGCGACTAGCCCAACGAGCAGGTTGAACAAAAGCGATAAGTCTCCTTATCGCAAGGCAGTTAAACAGATAAGCACTCCAAAGGGCGCATTCCACTCACATATTAGAAACAATTTATGCAGGCTGTGTAACGGTGGACATAGACTTAGCGATTGCCCACAATTTACATCGCTGTCTATCCCTGATAGAAAAAACGCGTTAATAAAAAACAAACTTTGCTTAAACTGTCTCCGTTCGGGACACGAGGGTTCAAAATGTCCCTCAAAATTCTCATGTAAAAAATGTTCTAGGCGTCACCACACCACGATTCATGTCCCCAACAGGGACGTAACTTCTGTTAACAACCAGTGTTCACTGAAATCACAGACCAATAAATCGGTATTGTTATCTACCGCCGTCTGTATGACATACAATAAAGTCGGCAAAAAATTTCCCGTTAGGATATTACTGGATTCCGGTTCTCAAGCGAACTTTTGCACAATGGATTTCGCCCGCAGGATGGGCCTCCAATTGGTTAAGTCGCAACTGCCCATCACGGGTATAAACAACTCGCTTTCCCAGGCTGACTTCAGTACTAATGTAAGGCTACATTCACGCTATAAACCCTTCACGTTAAACGTACATTGTGCCGTATTACCCAGTATAACTAATAATTTACCGGCGGAGTCGTTCAATCTTGCCTCTTTAAATTTACCCAAGCGCATATTCTTGGCGGATCCTCACCTACATTGCTCGTCGCAAGTCGATATATTAATCGGCGCTCAATATTTTCTCCAATTAATTGAACCTGTGAAATATACGCGCGGACCACACTTTCCTATAATTCAGGAAACCAAGTTAGGATTTATTTTGGCCGGTGACTTACCATTCAACGTCGATATGACTAAAACGGTTTCTTCCTTTATGGTCTGTAGGGACGATAATCAGGTTTCCTCGCAACTAAAGGAATTTTGGAAGTTGGAGGAGATCTCTAGTCGCGAAGCCCGATCTGAGGACTCGCCGTGTGAAAGGCATTTCGTGGAAAACACTAGCCGCAATCGCGACGGGAGATTCGTGGTAGCCCTGCCCCGCAGATCTGATAAATCTTATTTGGGAGATTCTCTCCGCGGAGCCATACGCAGATTCCAATCGTTAGAATTCAAATTCAAGCAGAACCCTACCCTTTATAAGGATTATAGTGAGTTCATGAGTGACTACTTAAGACTTGGCCACATGTCGCCGCTTAATGAATACGATCAGTCGCTTGACAGGTCAGAGATCTTTTATCTGCCCCATCACGCAGTCTTCAAAGACTCTAGCTTAACCACTAAATTGCGCGTGGTATTTGACGCATCCGCTAAAACCACCAATAATTTGTCCCTTAACGATACTTTAATGGTCGGTCCTACGATCCAGCAGGATCTGTTTTCGATAATGGTTCGGTTCCGCACCCACCGATACGTACTTATTGCGGACATTGAAAAGATGTATCGCCAGATCATTGTTAATCCTAAGGATTCAAACTTGCAACGCATTGTTTGGCGTGATGCACCGCATAAGGAATTGCGACATTACGCGTTAAGGACGGTTACATATGGCACTGCTAGTGCCTCCTTCCTTGCTACGCGTTGTCTGGCTCAAATAGCATATGAAAATAAATCCGACTACCCTACAGCTGCTAAGGCCATAGCAAATGACTTTTACGTAGACGATCTCATAACGGGTTCGGATGATCCGAACGGCTTAGCTGAAATGAAATGCGAGATCGAGAAGTTGTTGAGGAGGTATGGTTTTTCGTTACATAAATGGTTCTCTAACCACCATAAGATTATGACTCTTCGCGCCCAAGTAACCCGTGACTTCAGCAAGGGTCAAAACGTGCGTACCTTGGGCATACAATGGAATGTTGAGGGGGATAACTTTTTATACACCGTTAGGGGTGATGACAATCTAACCGTTTTCAAAAAGAGAAGCGTGTTGGCAATCATCGCCGGGATCTATGATCCACTAGGTTTAATCGCTCCCATCACATTTTGCTGCAAGCATTTCGTGCAGCAGTTGTGGTTGGCGGGCACTGATTGGGACGAACCCTTGTCCGGATCATTAGCCAATCAATGGTTGGAATTATACGCCCAATTAGTCTCCGGCACTCATTTTGAGATTACGAGGTCGGTTAAGAGTTCGAACAGTTACCCAGTTAGTTCATTGCAGCTGCACGGATTCGCCGACGCTTCGGCTAAAGGTTACGCGTGTTGCATTTACGTGCGGGCGGTCTATTCGAACGGCGCCATATCATCAAACTTGTTGTGTGCTAAATCTAGGGTCGCTCCGCTGAAACAGATAACGCTTCCAAGACTTGAACTTTGTGCTTGTTTATTGTTGGCTCAATTAACGTCCAAGGTTTTAAATGCCGTCGATTACAATTTTGACGGACTATATCTTTATTCGGATTCGATGATAGCGTTGTACTGGATACATCAGCAATCTTCCCGCTGGAAGGTATTTGTGGCCAACCGTGTCGCGGAAATACAGCGTCTTGTTAGCAGCAGGGGAATTTGGCGTCATGTAGTATCAAATGACAACCCTGCCGACGTTTTATCGCGCGGTTGCCTCCCTCGTAGTTTGCACTGTCATACTCATTGGTGGCATGGTCCCTCCTGGTTGGCTCGTGATGCGGCTTCATGGCCGGTCAGCGCGTTCGACATTAATACTCCCTGTACTTTTCCCGACATTGAAGAGGAACGTCGCAAGCAGGCTCAAACCTCACTAATTGTCGCGTCCTCAACACATAGTTACATTGAAAATTATTCATCTCTTACGAGGCTTATTCGCGTCTTCGCATATTGCCGTCGATTTGTTCGCAATTCTAGGCTCGCGGTGGTTGATAGAGACACGTCCTTTTTGTCGGCTCAAGAATTGTCTGACACGCTCTTGATTTTTGTCCGGCAATCACAGAAGTTGCATTTCGACGTGGAGGTTAGGGAACTTGAGGCACACCGGTGCCTTCCACGCAGTAGTAAAATTCTTGCTCTCAACCCATTCCTGGATGAATCAGGCATTTTAAGAGTGGGTGGACGCTTGCAATTCTCCCCACTTAGCTACGAGACTAAACACCAAATAATTTTGCACCCGCACTCTCATCTCACGAGATTAATAATTGAATATGAACACATCCGTTTGTTGCACGCTGGAGTGCAATCAACTCAAGCTTCGCTTAGGCGTAAGTATTGGATCATACACGATAAGTCCTATATCCGCTCAGTGATACATAAGTGTGTCACTTGTTTTCTTTTCCGGGCTAAAGGCGCGAATCAATTACTCGGTCAATTACCCTCTTCTAGGGTCACGCCGTCAAGGCCATTCTCACAGTCGGCCGTGGATTACGCCGGTCCTGTACATTTGCGCCATGGCGGGCAGCGCTCTAAGTCCACGACCAAGGCATATATCGCTCTATTTATATGCATGTGAGTAGAGGGAAATTGGGGGTTCAAAGCCACAAAGGAATGCCGCCTTCTTAAAAAACACTAAAAAAACACTAAAAAACATGATCTCAGAGATGACGCCGCCACCGCTGGACCCGCAGCATCCCGATGGACCACAGCACCGCGAATTTCCGCGAATAAATTTTTTTATTTTTTTAATTTGGTTTTTTTATTTTTTTAATTAAATTGATTTGGTGGGATGATGTTCAATGGACCACCAGCATCCGTGAATATAATTTTTTTATTTTTTTAAGAAAGCTGATTTGCATATCAGTGGGTGGTGTTGGGTGGGAGGTTGTTTTTTTTTTTCATATCAGTGGGTGGGGGGTGGTTCCAACTCGAAGCATTATAGTGTATACTAAAATATATGATCAGGTGTACCAACCTTTGCATGAGTTCAAATTTGTTGTGTGTTATAATGTATATTAAATCTATATGATCAGGTGTACCAACCTCTGTAGTATTATTATAGTGTATAGATATTTTATATGAGCAGGTTTGTCAACATTTTCTGTGGCGGGGGGAGGGAAATTCAAATATGTGTTATATTGTGTATGTATAGAGCAGATCTGTCAACATTTTTTTCTCTTCTGTGGTGGGAAATTCAAACTATATATGATCATAATTGGTACTCTCTCTCTCTCTCACACACGGTGTGTATGTCTCTCTCTCTCTCTCTCTCTCTCGTTGTCAAACGTTATGCTCACCGGCATTATAGTGTATATTAAAATATATGATTAGGTGTACCAACCTTTACATGAGTTCAAATTTGTCGTGTGTTATAATGTATATTAAATCTATATGATCAGATGTACCAACCTCTGTATTATTCGTCCTCTCTCACTCTCTCTCTCTCTCTCTCTCTCTCTCTCTCTCTTGTTGTCAAACGTTATGCTCAAACTGTGGTCAGTACCGAGCGCATGTATATGAAATTAGAAAGTTTATATTTATTCGACAAATATTAACGTCCTCTCTCTCTCTCTCTCTCTCTCTCTCTCTCACACTCTCACTTGTTTCAACTGTGTCAACAAATAGTAACGTCCTCTCTCTCTCTCTCTCTCTCTCTCTCTCTCTCTCTCTCTCTCTCACTTTCACACGTTTCAACTATGCAAGGTTTCATACCCTTTCTCCTGTCTCCCTCTCGGACATTGAGTAGTCGGTGTGATGAATAAATAATTTTAGTCCTCTCTCGTTGTCAAAACGTCGTCTTCATTTTCAATGTATTAAATAATTAATTAATAGTTTTATAATGCAGTCAGTGTGATTGATCCTTGTTAGAAATATATATATATTTGGCGTCAATGAACTACTTACCTGTTATGTTGTTACAGACAATACTTCTGTTTTAAGGTTGCAGTTTACACACACACACATAGGTTCAGTAGTGTATAGCGAAATAAATTAAAATTATACACACACACATGAAAACGGCGGCTGAAATTCATACAAATCTTCTGATGTAACAGTTCACAAAAAATAAATTAATTGTACACATGTTCAGAGGTGTAGAGTGAAATAAAATAAAGTCATAATTTGTTTAAATGATTAAATATATTTTAACATTCACAATATAAAATTCACAATTAAATAAATACATTATAAAATTGATATTTTTCGAAAGTTTATATATATATAATTGTGTGTCGTACTTGTAGAATAAGCAACCTGCAACATAACAATACAACAACAACATTAAAATCATGTTAAATATCACACACACACAGATGCACACGCAACGCGCGCACATACAGACGCATACGCAACGTAATCACACACACACACACACACACACACACACACACACACACACACACGCATACGCATACGCAACGTAACCAAACACGCAACGCGCCCACACACAGACGCAAACGCAACGTACACACGTTTGGGTTACACCACACACACACACACACACACACACACACACACACACACACACACACACACACACACACACACACACAGACGTACACGCACACATACGCAACGCGTCCACACACAGACGCAAACACAACGTAATCATATACATACATACAACATGTACATGTAGGACCAATAAACAGATAACAGATTTAAATATGCTATAGTCATTGTAAGACGTTACAATCATTGAAGTGTTTAATAAGTAAATTGTATGTATGTATATATCACTGAATAATAATAATATAATCGTTTGCTGCAACAGGTAAAGCAGTTACAAATAATTACATATAGGTTCAGAGGCGTATAGTGAAATAAATTAAAAATCCATTCATCAAAACTTTGTAAATTAGAATCTGCACTACATTCAAACATACGCACACACACAATGATAAAAAAATTGTTTATTAAAAGTAGTTTGTTACCTTAACGAGATACAATTTCCACATGCGCTGTCTGGTTCTTCATCCCTCGAAACACAAGATGTAGGTCGCTGGGATTTATATGACGGAGTTCTTCATCTGTAAAGACGTCAGCATACCTCTTAGGTAGATATACACGATAGCGGCGCTCACAATCTTCCAACGTTACAAGCACAGACTTCCCATATCGCGTGTCCACATGCAACATGTTAACGATCGGATACTGTTTGTCCACTGTTAATTCTGCACAACGTTTGTACTCAATAGCAGAAACTGCGTTGAATTTTGTGATAAACGACATTATTTATGAGAAGTGAAGACGTCTGTATCAAGCAAGGTGGAACCATACAATGTCAGAATATTCGCTACAAAGAAGACTAGTGAAAGTAATGATGGTGATGTGGTCATCAGGAAAGTTCACGTTCATCGTCCGAAGCTTTGCATGTACATACACACAGCCAGAATTAGCGCTGTTACAAAATATATATATTAGGAAAGTCAAGCCCACAGACTACTAGAAATAGTTATCGTTTGAAAAAAAAAAAAGAAACCACACATTACGAACTAATATCGTTACAATAATAATAATACATAAACTTACGTTTACGGTCGTCCAAACTGAAGTATGGAGTGACAATAACTATAGATATCACAGTAAGAATTTTTGTTGTTGTTTTTAACAGGTGATGTTTTTCATCCCCTGAAGCTTTGTATGCAGAATTATGACTGTTACATAATATATATTAGGAAAGTCGTCAGAAATAGTTATTGCCTGCAGCAAGAATTTTTGTTGTTGTTGTTTTTAACAGGTGGTGTTTTTGCATGTACATACATGCAGAATTATGGTTGTTACATAATATATATTAGGAAAGTCGTCAGAAAAAGTTATCGCCTGCAGCAAGACTTTTTGTTGTTGTTTTTAACAGATGGTGTTTTTCATCCCCTGAAGCTTTGCATGTACATACATGTAGAATTATGGCTGTTACATAATATATATTAGGAAAGTCATCAGAAATAGTTATCGCCTGCAGCCATATACAAGTTTACCTAATGAAATTAACAATGCTATGAGACACTTACATTAAAAATGTTTGTATAACAGAAAAATCATTAATTATCCACTCTCTAAGTGCGTGCACATTATGGTTTGTACATAGTGTAGAAGAAGAATTGCAATGTGTAAGACATAACGCCCCAGGAATGTCTTTTGGTACGTCTTTTGGGCAACCAATGTCATCAAGATTTATTATATGATAATGAATTATTTTCGATTCTAAAAAACGTTTTTTCTCAAGACCCTTCACAAACACATATTTATATATGTTCGTATACGTTGTTAACACTGAAACAAGATTGTCGTACGGTGTCTCTCCTTCATCCCATCTTAGCCCATGATAGTTTGTCGTTAACCAGCAGTTGGTTCTAGTGTATTTCGAATTCGTAACGACTGTAGCAGGCGGGGCGAAAATCCAATGTCTGTATGCAAAACGTGTTACGTCCATAACCGACAACTCCTTTACTATATAATTGCCGTTGTCATCATAAAAGCAGTGAAAGTCAATTATTACAGCAGCGTTTTCCATTATACTATAAAAAAAAAAGAAACCACACATTACAAACTAATATTTATAAACACAAAGATCGTTACAATAATAATACACAAACTTACGTTTACTGTCGTCCGAACTGAAGCGTGGAGAGAGAATAACTATCGATATCACAGTGAGAATTCTTTTTGTTTTTAACAGATGGAATTTTAGCAGGAGGGGGAGCAGAGTCGCTGTCGGCAATTAATTTGACACGTACGTGAGATTTTAATAAAACAATTAACAGTTTTTAAATAATAATTTTCGGAAACAACCCCCGACTTAAAAAAAATATAATTTACCTTGTGGTATAAAATTCAAACTATTAAATTGTCTCTCTCACACACATTCTGATTACTATACAACTAATTGCATGTATGTTCAGATGGTTCTACCGAAATAAACCATTGTGTGTGTGTATTCGCTAAATCCGCCTTTCACTTTCTAATATGACACATGACACTCATTAGTTGCACCCATCACAAGTAAGTATCGATTAGAAAGTATTCACGTCCAAAACAAACATCGGCTTTCCCCTACCACCAGAGACCAATATATACTCAACAAATTTAACGATAAATTCTCATTTGACTCGCTTGTGTGCACTGACATTTTTAATAGTTGGAAGACTGTATTATTGTGCAATCGCAGTATACGCAAGTTCCTGTGTGTAGTCAACATACAATAGTTTTGGTGAGTATAATTTATTGTATGTACAGATTTTATTTAAACGTAAAAATTATTTGCATTAAAACATTATTTAATACATGTATGTGTATGTTCAAACCACAATTTACGAAATATATTCTTACCATATTTTTTATATTACACTTCTAATTGAAGATATATATATTTTAATTTAATACATGTGTGTGTAAGCGTATGCGTATGATCAAATTACAATTTTCTGAATATATTCTTAACGTACTTTTATTCTTAACGCACTTTTAATTGAAGATATATATTTGAATTTAATACAATTTTCTGAAATATATTCTTACTGTACCTTTTATACACTTCTAATTGAAGATATATATATTTTTAGGTATAACTGAATTTTATCGGATTCACACTGACTGCTTGCGTGCGTTGATAAATCTATCTCAACAGTTTTTTTAATAGTTGAAAAACTGCTTGAATTATTGTACGTCTCAGTATACACAAGTTCCTGTGTGTGTATTCAACATACGTTAGTTTGGTAAGGCATTATTTATTGATTTAATACATGTATGTGTGTGTGCGTGATCAAATTATTATTATTATTAAACGTAAAAATTATTTGCATTAAAACATTATTTAATACATGTATGTGTATGTTCAAACCACAATTTACGAAATATATTCTTACCATATTTTTTATATTACACTTCTAATTGAAGATATATATATTTTAATTTAATAGATGTATGTGTAAGCGTATGCGTATGATCAAATTACAATTTTCTGAATATATTCTTAACGTACTTTTATTCTTAACGCACTTTTAATTGAAGATATATATTTGAATTTAATACAATTTTCTGAAATATATTCTTACTGTACCTTTTATACACTTCTAATTGAAGATATATATATTTTTAGGTTTATCTGAATTTTATCGGATTCACACTGACTGCTTGCGTGCGTTGATAAATCTATCTCAACAGTTTTTTTAATAGTTGAAAAACTGCTTGAATTATTGTACGTCTCAGTATACACAAGTTCCTGTGTGTGTATTCAACATACGTTAGTTTGGTAAGACATTATTTATTGATTTAATACATGTATGTGTGTGTGCGTGATCAAATTATTATTATTATTATCTGAAACAGAACAGTATATATATAGATTCGAGTGGTATGTAAGACGCTGTTATATGTTACTAGTAAAAATTATTTGCATTAAAACATTATTTACTGAATTTAATACATGTATGTGTATGTTCAAATCACAATTTCTGAAATATATTCTTACCGTATTTTTTATATTACAGTTCTAATTGAAGATATATATTTGAATTTAATACATGTGTGTGTGTGTGTGTGTGTGTGTGTGTGTGTGTGTGTGGGTGATCAATTTTCTGAAATATATTCTTACTGTACCTTTTATATTACACTTCTAATTGAAGATATATATTTTTAGGTATAACTGAATTTTATCGGTTTCACACTGACTGCTTGCGTGCGTTGATAAATCTATCTCAGCAGTTTTTTAATAGTTGAAAGACTGCTTGAATTATTGTACGTCTCAGTATACACAAGTTCCTGTGTGTGTGTGTGTGTAGTCAACATACGCTAGTTTGGTGAGCATAATTTATCAAGTGCATTATTTATTGATTTAATACATGTGTGTGTGTGTGTGTGTGTGTGTGTGTGTGTGTGTGTGTGTGTGTGTGTGATCAAATTATTATTATTATCTGAAACAGAACAGTATATATAGATTCGAGTGGTATGTAAGACGCTGTTATATGTTACTAAAATCATAGCAAATATTTTCATTCTAAGCATATTTACTGTTTAATAATAATTACAACCCAACGAATGATATATATAGTTTGATGCTTTATAAGTTTGTGTACATCGGTTGTATATTGTAAGCATGAAAGTATTATTTAAATCTGTTTGTGTGTGTGTGCGCGAAAATAAACTTAATTTTCTCGATCTAGCAAATAGTTGGTCTAAGCGTACATGTATTATGTACAAATTGATATATAAAACGTTTACGATACACTAACATAATACCAGCGTTATAACAGTACCTTTTGTTTTTCAGTATTCATTCATTCTCACTTGAAGATCATGGCTAACCTTCAGCAGGAACGTGGGGAGGAGCAGACTGAACAAGGTAAAAAAAAAGTCCAATACCAATTGTCACAGTTAAGAAATTATTTTTGTAATTATGTAGTGTGCAAACTTGCTGATGCGAATTAACGTTTGAGTCATACTATGTCTATTGGTGTGTGCATGAAAAGTCTCACTCTTAACATCGTTTAGAAATTGACATGTAGATGAAAATTTTTCATGTTCCTTCATAGGTTTGTCGCCTTCTTTCCAATCAACTAATTCAATTCCACAACAAAAGCATTTAACTCTATCGTCTACGAATGACATACTATGTCCACAAACATCGAAATTTCTAGGGTAGAAGTAGAATCCTGCAAACGCTAACTCGTCGGGGCTGATAAACGTCACTTCCCAATACTTGAATGATTTTATTCTTTCACTTTCAATACTAAAATCAGGAGTAGCCGTCATCTTCACGGTTTGTAATAAACTGACATATTACCCCCCGACGAGTGTTATTTATTTACTACAAACATGAATTTGTGTGTACACGTTATTTATCATTCCTATTGGTTACTAATACTCATGTTTCTATTGTTTCAGTTGTGACTCGGTTTTATATCGAGAGGAACAGTAGTGTCCGAGGGTGCATCACAACCTTCGACTACATTCCAGTGAACGTCAACGAGTCGGATCATGACGTAGTATTCGTAATGACTGAGGCACGTCCTTTATTGCTTGAGGATATTCATACAGAGCAGGCACGTTTACGCAATATCAAGTGGCATATTGCGTGCAGGATACGTTTTATCAAAACCGTGGTAGATGGTGACAGTGGTGAGGAGAAAGAGGTAACGAAAGACGCCGTCTTCCACGGACGTTGTCGCACGTTGCTCGCGAACGACAGCGACGAGTTGAATTGTCTAATCGATGAATCCTACGATAAAATCTTCAATAGCATATCTAATTTTACCCGTGACGGGAGCGGATGGTCGGTGGATGCTGTACTGAAGCTAGAACTGGTTGTTGGACGGTACCAGCCTCTAGCAGCGTCCTCCTACCTTCCAACCCCGCGAAAACTCACACACACCAGGGCAGTAGTCAACATCAAGAACCCCCGAGATGAAATGTGTTTTCTGTGGTCTGTTCTAGCCCACATACACCCTCAACAACAACATAGAGACCGTGCTTCAAACTACATCCCATTCATAAACACATTAAATATGTCCGGTATCGAGTACCCTGTTTCGTTAAAGTCCATTTCCAAATTTGAAGCACAGAATCCTAACATTTCTATAAACGTTTTCGGCTATGATATAGAAGACAATATCAAAAATGAATCAAAAAAATGAGGTTTACCCTCTGAGAATTACCCCGAATAAGGACAGGTCGCATCACGTTAATCTTTTGCTTCTGACCGATACGAATAGCCGAAAACATTACTGTCTTATCAGTAACATGAATAGATTGTTATCATCCCTAACAAAACACCGCGCTCAATCATTTTACTGTGACTACTGCCTGCATCGTTTCGCCACAGAACATGGTCTGTCCGATCATCTCCCCTATTGCACACCTTACGGCGAGCAGAAAACCAAAATGCCCACGGATGAGGAGAAGTTTATGTCCTTTAAAAATTACGCGCACTGTCTTAAAGTACCCTTCACCGTCTACGCCGACTTCGAGTCCCTCATCACTCCGCTTCAATCGTGTTCACCTGGTAACAACGTCCCGACGACAGTGCACGAGTTAGGCGAATTCTACTCCGTCGATAGCAGCGGTGCCCGTCAGAAACTAACTTCTCCTCCTGTATCGTCCACATCATACGAAGCGATGCATATCCCGTCAGGTTTCTCCTATGCTATCGTCGATCATACGCACAGCCTTTGGAGAGAGGCTAAAGTTTATCGGGGTGAAAACGTTGTAGACACGTTCTTCTCGTGGTTGTTGAAAGACGCCGAGGATATGATGAAGGTGGTACGACATAACGTACAATTAATTATGTCCGATGATGACAATGTTGTGTTCACTAACGCCACCGTTTGTCATTTGTGTGAGCGCCCTTTGACAGACGATGACAAGGTACGCAATCATTGTCATCTTACGGGGAAATTCTTGGGAGCAGCCCATAATAGTTGTAATCTGAGTTACAAGATGCCACGTCATATCCCCGTCTTCTTTCACAACCTTCGTGGCTACGACTGTCACCATTTAATGCAGGGTTTAGGGAAATATAAGGACGAACGCGTATCCTGCATCGCAACATCCAGTGAGCGTTACGTGTCGTTCTCCCTGGGTCCCTTGCGTTTCGTAGACTCCTTTCAATTTCTTAATCGCTCTCTGGACACACTCGTTACCAATCTGTCCGCGTCCGGGAGCCAATTTCCTTTGCTCAGAGAGGAAATGCTTAGACGGGGTTTCGATGAACAGACCAATCTGCTCGTACGCAAGGGGGTATACCCATACGAGTACGTTGACAGTATTGCTCGGTTCAACGAAACAAGTCTACCCGCTCGTGAACACTTTGATAACCGGTTGATGGAATCATCTATTTCGGACGCAGATTACGAGCACGCGCAAAACGTGTGGAGTGCATTCAATCTGCGTACGTTTGGAGATTACCATGATTTGTATTTGTTGACAGACGTAATGCTGCTGGCCGATGTCTTTGAAAGTTTCCGAGACATGGCCTTACGCGATTACTGCTTGGACCCATGTCATTTTTACTCGCTTCCCGGACTCGCTTGGAACGCGATGCTAAAAATGACCGGGGTCGAATTAGAACTGTTGACAGAAATAAATCTACATCTGTTCCTCGAATCTGGGATCCGCGGAGGCTGCGCGATGATATCCAACCGTCACGCAGTCGCTAACAATCCTCTGATTCCAGATCAGTACGATGTATCGAAACCGACCTCCTTCATTCTGTATACGGACTGTAACAATTTATACGGTGCAGCCATGTCGCAACCACTCCCTTACGCAGACTTCCGATGGCTCGATCGTAACGAAATCGAGTCCTTGGACGTACGTACTGTGAGTGATGATGCTGACATCGGGTACATCCTCGAAGTCGACCTACACTATCCTAATACCTTACACGACCTGCATTCCGACTACCCGCTTGCACCTGTGCGTCAGCGCATAACACACGATATCCTTTCTCCCTTTTCCAAACGTTTACACGAGAGTATATACAGATCATCGTATAACGAATCAGGGTCATCCGTAGAGAAGTTGTTAACAACTTTGGAGGACAAACAAAATTACGTTCTCCATTATCGAAATTTGAAATTGTATTTAAGTCTTGGTTTAGAGCTGAAAGCGACTCATAGGGTGTTGTGTTTTAAGCAAAGCGCTTGGTTGAAACCGTTTATCGATTTCAACACCCGCAAGAGGCAATCAGCCGTCAACAGCTTTGAAAAAGACCTTTTCAAACTGATGAACAACGCCGTATACGGTAAGTCGCTGGAGAACGTACGGAAACATATAGACTTTGAACTAGTCTCGAATGAACGACGGCTTCAAAAACTAGTTTCCACACCCAGGCTAAAACGTATGATTCGTTATACGAACGATCTGGTGGGGCTTTCACTCCGTAAAAAATCCATTGTTCTTTCTCGTCCCGTGTATGTCGGCTTCACGGTGCTTGACGTTAGCAAAACAATAATGTACGACTTTCATTATCGTTATGCTGTCGCCAAGTACGGCCGCAACGTTAAATTGTTAATGACTGATACAGACAGTCTGATGTATCATATTCAAACATCAGACTTGTATGCAGATATGAAGAAGGACTTGCACGTTTTTGACACCTCGGATTACCCTACGTCTCATCCTTGTTATAGCCTTAAGAACAAAAAGGTTGTTGGACTGTTCAAGGATGAAACGTGTGGTCGTCCTATTAGAGAATTCGTAGGTCTCAGAGCGAAATGTTATTCGTTCCTTGTGGCCCACGAAGATTCTAGCAATGCAAGTCAAAAACGTGTGTGTAAAGGTGTGCCTCGAGTTGCGATTAAGAGGAGTCTGCGACACGATATGTATCGCAAGTGTCTCACTGATCATTGTCCGTTTTCTGTCAGTGCGCTGTGTTTACGTAGCGATCATCATACGTTGTACACGATGCGTGTAAATAAGCTAGCGTTGTCACCGTATGATGATAAGCGTTATATATTAGACAATGGTCGTGATACCCTTGCGTACGGACATTATCGGATACATGCCGACGACGATGACGACTCTGCTCCTCCACCTGCTAAAATTCCCCGTTACACCACTGGTTAACAAAAAAAAATTCTTACTGTGATATCTATAGTTATTGCCTCCTCACACTTCAGTTCGGACGGCAGTAATCGTAAGTTTATGTATTATTATTATTATTATTGTAACGATATTTGTGTTTATACATATTAGTTCGTAATGTGTGGTTTCTTTTTTTCAGGTGATAACTATTTCTAGTAGTGTGTGGGCTTTCCTACTATATATATATATATTTTGTAACAGCACTAGTTCTGCATGTACCACGTTAAGGTAACAAACTACTTTTAATAAACAATTTTTTTTATCATTGTGTGTGTGTGTGTGCGTATGTTTGAATGTAGTGCAGATTCTAATTTACAAAGTTTTGATGAATGGATTTTTAATTTATTTCACTATCGCCTCTGAACCTATATGTAATTATTTGTAACTGCTTTACCTGTTGCAGCAAACGATAACACTAGAACGATTATATTATTATTATTATTCAGTGATATATACATACATACAATTTACTTATTAAACACTTCAATGATTGTAACGTCTTACAATGACTATAGCATATTTAAATCTGTTATCTGTTTATTGGTCCTACATGTACATGTTGTATGTATGTATATGATTACGTTGTGTTTGCGTCTGTGTGTGGACGCGTTGCGTATGTGTGCGTGTACGTCTGTGTGTGTGTGTGTGTGTGTGTGTGGTGTAACCCAAACGTGTGTACGTTGCGTTTGCGTCTGTGTGTGGGCGCGTTGCGTGTTTGGTTACGTTGCGTATGCGTATGCGTGTGTGTGTGTGTGTGTGTGTGTGTGTGTGTGTGTGTGTGTGTGTGTGTGTGTGTGTGTGTGTGTGATTACGTTGCGTATGCGTCTGTATGTGCACGCGTTGCGTGTGCATCTGTGTGTGTGTGATATTTAACATGATTTTAATGTTGTTGTTGTATTGTTATGTTGCAGGTTGCTTCTTCTACAAGTACGACACACAATTATATATATATAAACTTTCGAAAAATATCAATTTTATAATGTATTTATTTAATTGTGAATTTTATATTGTGAATGTTAAAATATATTTAATCATTTAAACAAATTATGACTTTATTTTATTTCACTCTACACCTCTGAACATGTGTACAATTAATTTATTTTTTGTGAACTGTTACATCAGAAGATTTGTATGAATTTCAGCCGCCGTTTTCATGTGTGTGTGTATAATTTTAATTTATTTCGCTATACACTACTGAACCTATGTGTGTGTGTGTAAACTGCAACCTTAAAACAGAAGTATTGTCTGTAACAACATAACAGGTAAGTAGTTCATTGACGCCAAATATATATATATTTCTAACAAGGATCAATCACACTGACTGCATTATAAAACTATTAATTAATTATTTAATACATTGAAAATGAAGACGACGTTTTGACAACGAGAGAGGACTAAAATTATTTATTCATCACACCGACTACTCAATGTCCGAGAGGGAGACAGGAGAAAGGGTATGAAACCTTGCATAGTTGAAACGTGTGAAAGTGAGAGAGAGAGAGAGAGAGAGAGAGAGAGAGAGAGAGAGAGAGAGAGAGAGAGAGGAGAGAGAGAGAGAGAGAGGACGTTACTATTTGTTGACACAGTTGAAACAAGTGAGAGTGTGAGAGAGAGAGAGAGAGAGAGAGAGAGAGGACGTTAATATTTGTCGAATAAATATAAACTTTCTAATTTCATATACATGCGCTCGGTACTGACCACAGTTTGAGCATAACGTTTGACAACAAGAGAGAGAGAGAGAGAGAGAGAGAGAGAGAGAGACATACACAACGTGTGAGAGAGCGAGAGAGAGTACCAATTATGATCATATATAGTTTGAATTTCCCACCACAGAAGAGAAAAAAATGTTGACAGATCTGCTCTATACATACACAATATAACACATATTTGAATTTCCCTCCCCCCGCCACAGAAAATGTTGACAAACCTGCTCATATAAAATATCTATACACTATAATAATACTACAGAGGTTGGTACACCTGATCATATAGATTTAATATACATTATAACACACAACAAATTTGAACTCATGCAAAGGTTGGTACACCTGATCATATATTTTAGTATACACTATAATGCTTCGAGTTGGAACCACCCCCCACCCACTGATATGAAAAAAAAAAAAACAACCTCCCACCCAACACCACCCACTGATATGCAAATCAGCTTTCTTAAAAAAATAAAAAAGTATATTCACGGATGCTGGTGGTCCATTGAACATCATCCCACCAAATCAATTTAATTAAAAAAATAAAAAAACCAAATTAAAAAAATAAAAAAATTTATTCGCGGAAATTCGCGGTGCTGTGGTCCATCGGGATGCTGCGGGTCCAGCGGTGGCGGCGTCATCTCTGAGATCATGTTTTTTAGTGTTTTTTTAGTGTTTTTTAAGAAGGCGGCATTCCTTTGTGGCTTTGAACCCCCAATTTCCCTCTACTCATGTGTACTAGGGCCATCCATTTAGAATTGGTGTCGGATCTCACTTCCAACGCCTTTATAGCGGCTTTAAAAAGGTTCATATCGCGCAGAGGTATTCCCGCGCAAATATTTTCGGATAATGGCACGAATTTTCGTCGTGCCAACCACACGTTGCATGATTGGTACAAATTTTTAACCTCCAAGGAAGTTGAGCAATCTTCTCTGGAGTTTTGCGGTCTCCACGGCATCAAATGGTCCTTTATCCCCCCTTCAGCCCCTCATTTCGGTGGTTTGTGGGAAAGTGGTGTAAGGAGTGTTAAATTCCATTTACGTCGCGTAATTGGCAGTACGATCTTGAATTTTGAGGAATATTCTACTCTTCTTTCTCAAATTGAGGCTTGCCTTAATTCACGCCCGTTATGCGCGGTGTCCGACGATGCTAGAGACCCTGAACCCTTAACACCTGCTCATTTTTTGGTCGGTGCTCCACTGACGGCACTTCCGGAACCCGACTATACACAAGGCAATAATACTCATTTGGGCAGATGGCTTCTGCTCCAAAAATTTACGCAGACCATCTGGAAACGGTGGTCTAGGGATTATCTGCACCAGCTGCAGCAGCGCAATAAATGGCGCACCCCATTAAAGAATTTGAACGTCGGACAACTTGTCCTCATTTTGGATGACAATTCCCCCCCTCTAGAATGGAAGCGTGGGGTAATTACCAATGTTTTTCCGGGTCAAGATTCCTTAGTTCGCGTCGCAGAAGTTCGCACCGCGCTAGGTATCTTACGCCGACCCATCCACAAATTATGCCCCCTTCCGGTGGCAACAAGCTAATCGTATGCGTGCCATACGAGGTGTGTGTGTGTGCGTGTCACATTACATGGAACACGCCCGGGACATTCCCCGGGGCGAGCATACAAGTCAATTGTATCATAAGCATTGTAATATTGTTTACGTGCCGCTAGCTATTACAGCAATAGTGACTGTGTTTCATATGTACTATCAATCATTATGGATGTTGTGTATTGTCAATATGTTTGTGTGATTCAAATTCTGAGAACCACAAGTGTCATTTATAGTGTCAATTATTCTATATGTGTATTGTATTTTTCAATGTCATGTACCATTGAACTTTGATACGATTATGATAACATTATGTTTCTATTATTTCTATTACTATATATGAAGCAGTGATCAAGATGGTTTCTCTTATATAATTTAAGATTATTATTTACGTTTGTCAAGGTTTAAATATATGTATTTTTTATCCACATGTTATGCTTCAAGAGAGATCATGTTCAGTTATGTAAAGGTTCGTTTTTATCATGATTTTTTATTTGTTGTACCTTTTCTAGCACAGAAATTGTTTTGTTTTGACTTAAGCTTTGTGCTAGATTAATGAATTTTGTTTTCTACAAATTTTATGTATAAGTCTTTAAGTATATTATGTTTATTATGTCATTGCTCTCTGGCCAGTGCGCCAATTATTGTATCGCTTACGACATGTAAGTCTAATTATTATATTATTTAATTTAACCTTTAATGTACAAAATCGGCCCGATTTTGGCGGGCAGTATGTTTAAACTTTGTACTGGTTTATCAGCGTGGTCTGCTACCGTTACACGGCACGTACGGATGACGTCACGCGTTTATCAAAGACGCAGCTGGCAATCACCGCCGGCTGCAAGCAAGTTTAGTTCAGTTTATAACACGACTCCGAGCGCAACTCTCGTAAAACACTTCTCTTACAGCCGCGGCTTCTGGCTATTTTTTAGCATGCATTTATAATATTTCATTTCATTCAACTACCTGCGTCCATCTACAATGGACCACGATTTCATTCAAAATTAATTTCGGGCGTTATTGCCTCAAATGCATCCGCACGTGCCGATCGTAATTAACAATCAGATTTTTTCAATAAACGAATGTTCAACATCTTTAATACAGTCCACTTCTTTCTAACAAACAATCCAGCCTTCCTCATTAGCGTCTTTGGAATAACTCACGATTATTCAAGAGCTTCCAAACCGCAACATGTACAAACGACCGACTAGTACACGAACGCTCGAAGATTCAATATCCACAATCAAACTTGTTTCCATGAATTTCTCAAAAAGAGTCAGAATTGTTGCCTAATTAGACGCTCTTTGTCGACTGAAAATTCCACGCTGTTTGCGATCTGCCTTAATACTTATTGCTGTATCGTGTAATACTCCATAACAATTAATCGTAAAATAAGCAGATGACAGCCGCGGAATTTACAATGCCGCCAATCTGACAGAGAGACGATTACGGGGAATTCAAACTTGTGTTTTTTACCAGACGCCCTATAGGCTATATGCCTTTGAGCAGAACGAAGGTTGTCCAACTTTGTCGTATTTTGTTACTGTACTGTTAGGTACTGCTTTATGGTGAACAAGGTACTAAGGTGTCACCATCATTATCAAACGACACAAAGTTTGTTTTTGACTTGGTAATGCTGGTGACACGAAAAACCTGGCTGAGAAATTAAGACGATTTTTTCGCAATGTATACTTATAGCGGCTGAATGGTGTGTTTTCAGATGACGTCTGTGATGTACGCGGTTCGACTCCATGGACCTGCCAGAGAGCGGATAGGTGTTCTCACATTGAGGAAGACTTGGAGAGGGGCTTCAATGGCTCCGAGCCAATAGTCTGCTGCAACATGCGCCCCAGCAGAGGATGTACGTTACGCATGCTGAGCATGGAATGAATGTCGTAGTGTCTTCTCATGTATTATATAATGTAATATGTGCCATGTTTCAATGATAGTATTATATTACACCTGTTTGATATCGTTTGCAAAATAAGTCGCCTTCTTGAAAACGTAAAAATTTTGAAAAGATAATTGATTCATATTTTTATTAAATATATATGTGTGTGTGTGTGTGTGTGTGTGTGCGTGCGTGCGTGCGTGTGTGTGTGTGTGTGTGGATACATAAGTAGGCAGAGAGAGAGAGAGAGAGAGAGAGAGAGAGAGATGAGAGAGAGAGAGAGAGAGAGAGAGAGAGAGAGAGAGAGAGAGAGAGAGAGAGAGAGAGAGAGAGAGGGAGAGGGAGGAGGAGTCAGACTGATAGAGGGGGTAGACAGACAGAGATTTTGTGTCGTCTCTTTGAATATCTTTGAATAAACAAATGTACATAAACGGACGTAGAAAGAGAGAAACATATAAAAACAACCGATTTCTTGTGAACGGTCAGAGAAGTGGACAAAGAGAAGACCAGGACTAGTTATAATTCCGTAAATTTTAGAAGTGGGAGGTGAAGCCTACGCAAGACGCGACCCTAATATCGAGAATTTATAACCAGCAGCGTATTTAGAATTTGGTCTTTGGTGGACGAGAGGGGTCAAGTCGAGTTGGTTTCTTACAAAAAAAAAAGTTAATATCAAACAGTATTACTACCTTTAAAGTGGCTGAAACACCTGCACGTGTGATAACATCCCGAAATCAATCCCATTAAAGTAAACGGTAATAACACAATAAAAATACACGTTATTGAAACATTGTTTACAAGATACTTATTGACTGCACTGATTTTCTTATATTTTAATTTCAAACGTATACACATATGCTGTATGATGACCCTGTCTGTATATTAAAAAAAAGAGTTACTACTATATTGGCGTACTCAGCTGAAAAAAATTATATAACAGCTTAAAAATTAATAGATTAACAAAATTCCTCGTCAATTTTTCGACACTGTGGTGGAGGGGGGAGGTTCTGGTCCTGGTTGTCCCTGTTTCTAATACGCTCCTGTTTCTAACCAACAATGAAAACCAACCCACACACAAATTATGCCACTAGATGATTTAACATTGGTTAACGGTGCAATATATATAATGCCCTAAACACCTTTAAGCATTCTGGTGTTTTTGGTATTTCAGATTTTATAGAGGCACTTTTCTCTGCCTGGCGTTTCGACATATTCGTTTCTATGTGTTGTAATACTTATACATATAGGCCTACTTAAAAATTGTGTACACCTTTGAAATACATACTCTCCATTACAAGATTGTAGTGTTTGCATCAAGAACGAATCACGAGACGGCAGAGAATACGATGCCGGAATATCGAATGGGCATAAAAAACCGAATAAAATTTGAAAGCAAGAGATTAATAAATCTCTACAGAAAGGCTAAAATATCGGTATGGAGAACCATACATGACTTCCATGTTCTAAGAATTATATTTAAAATCATATGCGAAATGAAATATTTCCATAGAAACTACTTCTTTCTACTTATTGCTTCAGCCTTAACCACAGTACTGTGGTCACTAACGTATACCACCTCACGTTTTCGCACTCGATTTTCACTGATGATGGTAGTCAATGGGTCTGCCGAAAGGTCTGGTTTTGCAAAAAACATTGGACTATGGCTAAACAGCCCAGGAAGGAATTTTAACAAAAAAACTACTTCTTTGTTGACGATAAACGTAGTACACATATAAAAAATTCTCCCCTCCCCCTTCAACTATAATTTTCATTTATAGAAAATTACCCCCACCTCGTTCACCTAACCTCTTCATTTATAGATATTTCATCTACGTTTCTACAGTGGATTATTATGAGCTACTTATCAGTATACTTTATTTATCAAAATTAAGGACTTTACTCTTGTTAAAACATAAGACGTTGCAGGTAAACTACCCCTTTCTCTAAACCGATCTTCACCAAAATCAATAGACCTTCAGTCCTCAGGGATGCATGCAAAAAAATATTTGATTCTGTTTGAATGTGCGGCAGTTATCTTTCGTCAAAAAAAAAATTACCCTTCCTAAAACATAAAATGTTGCTGCTAAACTACCCCTTTCCCTTAACCAATCTTGAGAACTCTACAATTGAGGGCTGTATGCAAAAAATTATTTGATTCTGTTTGAATTTGCGGCTGTTATCGTTTGCCTTAGAAAATACCCTTGATAAAAAAAATAGCAGGTAAACTACCCCTTTCCCCAAACCGATCTTCAACAAAATCAAAGACCTTGAGTTCTGTATAATTCAAAAAGGTATGCAAAAGAGTAGTTGATTCTGTTTTAATGTACGGCAGTTATCCTTCGTACAAAAAAAAAATTACCCTTGTTAAAACATAAAACGTTGCTGGTAAACTACCCATTTCCCTCAACCGATCTTCACCAAAAAAACAGGTCTTGAGAACTCTACAATTCAGGGCTGTATGCAAAATATTATTTGATTCTCTTTGAATTTACGGCAGTTATCGTTCGTCATAGAAAAAATTACCTTTGTTAAAACATAACTTTTTTGACTTTTTTTCATGTTTTGAGTGTAGTACAATCGGAATCTGCAATAATCTCGAACACGATTTTTTTTTGCCATCACCATACTTCCATTTCCTTAAGGAACATGGAAGTAAAATATCGGTATAGAGAACAATACATGACTTCCATGTTCTAAGATTTATATTTAAAATCATATTCGAAATAAAATATTTCCATAGAAACTACTTCTTTCTACTTATTGCTTCAGCCTTAACCACAGTACTGTGGTCACTAACGTATACCACCTCACATTTTCGCACCCGATTTTCACTGATGATGGCAGTCAATGGGTCTGCCGAAAGGTCTGGTTTTGCAAAAAACATTGGACTACGGCTAAACAGCTCGGGAAGGAATTTTAACATCAAACTACTTCTTTGTTGCCGATAAGGTAGTACACATATAAAAAATTCTCCCCTCCCCCTTCAACTATAATTTTCATTTATAGAAAATTACCCCCATCCCGTTCACCTAACCTCATCATTTATAGATATTTCATCTACGTTTCTACAATGAATTATTATGAGATTCTTATCAGGATACTTTATTTATCAAAATTAAGTACTTTACTCTTGTTAAAACATAAAACGTTGCAGGTAAAGTTCCCCTATCTCTTAACCGATCTTTACCAAAATCAATAGACCTTCAGTCCTCTACAATGCAGGGATGCATGCAAAAAAATATTTGATTCTGTTTGAATGTGCGGCAGTTATCGTTCGTCATGGAAACATTTCTCTTGTTACAACATAAAATGTTTTTGGTAAACTACCCCTTTCCCTTAACCGATCTTCACCAAAATCAGTAGGCCTTGAGCTCTCTACAATTGAGGAAACTATGCAAAACATTATTTGATTCTCTTTGAATTTACGGCAGTTATCTTTCGTCAAAAAAAATTACTCTTCTTAAAACATAAAATGTTGCTGGTAAACTACCCCTTTCCCTTAACCGATCTTCAACAAAATCAACAAACCTTGAGTTCTCTTTAATTCAAAAAGGTATGCAAAACATTATTTGATTCTGTTTGAATTTGCGGCTGTTATCGTTTGCCATAGAAACAAATTACCCTTGATAAAAAAACGTTGCTGGTAAACTACCCCTTTCCCTTAACCGATCTTCACCAAAACCAACAAGTCTTGAGAACTCTACTATTCCGTGCTGTATGCAAAACATTATTTGATTCTGTTTGAATTTGCGGCTGTTATCGTTTGCCATAGACAATACCCTTGTTAAAACATAAAACGTTGCTGGTAAACTACCCCTTTCCCATAACCGATCTTCACCAAAAACAAAAGGTCTTGAGAACTCTACAATTCAGGCCTATATGCAAATAATCATTTGATTCTGTTTGAATTTGCGGCTGCTATCGTTTGCCACAGAAAATACCCTTGTTGAAACAAAAAACGTTGCTGGTAAACTACCCCTTTCCATTAACCGATCTTCACCAAGAACAACAGGTATTGAGAACTCTACAATTGAGGGCTGTATGCAAAAAATTATTTGATTCTGTTTGAATTTGAGGCTGTTATCGTTTGCCATAGAAAAAAATCTATAGACAGATAGACACACAGACACACACACAGACACTTTTCGAAAAATGACTTTTTTTCATGTTTTGAGTGTAGTACAATCAGAATCTGCAATAATCTCGAACACGATTTTTTTTGCCATCACCATACTTCCATTTCCTTAAGGAACATGGAAGTAAAATCAATAAGAACGCAGAAATACATACAGGAATAAAACAAACTTATTAATATTAATAACTATTTTGCTTAAGAGTACGTCTTCGTAACTCAATCTACAGATAACTGGAATAACTGTGGACCACTTGAGCTAGTCCATATATGTAATGTTTTTACGTATTCAACACTTATTGCGTAAAAATATAATTTGAGATGTTAGTAGATTATTGTTAAGTATTCATGCTATACTCCGCACGTGTATAATTCTTCAGAATTTCTGTTAATTTTAGGGTGTCTCCACTACGTAAAGCAGAACTGTCGTAGAATTAGGCCTTTCCTTGTGATTTATGGCGGGAAGAAGTCTTTACCCAAAGAGTTCCCGCACATGGTAAGACACGCACATTTCACATATAAATAACATAATTGTATATTATATTTACTTTATATATATATATAAATTATATACATACGTATATTAGTAAAGTATACTTTACTTTACTTTATAAGTAAAGTATGTTATATTTACTTTAAGCTTTCCGTAGGAAAAATATATAGTCTTCTTGAAATTGTGGTTTAAACACAACATGCCTATAATAATATTTTTCAGGAATGGTGAAAGAAAGTGAAGCCAAAATGTGTGAAATTAATATTTGTGTGTGTGTGTGTGTGTGTGTGTAAGTAAGTAGTGTCTTAAAAGAAAAAAATAAGAAATCATTATAAAAATACTCTCTCTCTCTCTCTCTCTCTCTCTCTCTCTCTCTCTCTCTCTCTCTCTCTCTCTCTCTCTCTCTCTCACACACACACACACACAAACACACACTTCCTCTCACACACACAACAGTGTATTTAAAGGCTTCTATCAATGTTAATTTTACTAGTATTACTTAACTAACACTAAGTATTTTTACAGGCATTAATCGGTTACGGAAGTCAACAAGACATCAGCTGGCAGTGCGGAGGCAGCCTCATCAGTGACCAGTACGTACTGACTGCTGCGCACTGCGTCAACCCCAGTGCCAAGATGTGAGTAACGTTTCTACTTATACAGGTTACCTGGTTATACTTAGCCCGTTCTTAAAGATTATGAACGTTTATTTGAATATTGTCGGTGTGACTACCGTTCGATCTGGCGAGCACCTTTCAGATCACGCAACACCGCGTATTTGTACCAGCTAGCAAAAAGGTTTGTTACTAAATTTTGCTAATACGTAATTCTACATAAATTTGATTATGTCATGCTTAAAAAAATAAAAATTAAGCTACGAAGGCAGTAAAATTTTATTTTAAATTGGAAATGATATTTAGGCTGTTTTGTTTGGGAATTGTTGCATATATTAGAAAAAGAGTGTAAGGTGAGAGGTTCTGAGAGGTAATCGGTATGGAACGGGAAAGCAGACAGTAGAAAATGGAAGTGGTAGGCGACTATAGGGTAAGATTTAAAGGATAGGAAGAGGTAAAATTATTCCAGCAGATAGAGAGACGAGTGACGTACTAATAACACAACATTATCGGTAGTATCTTTTTATATTTTGTTGTAGCATGTTGTTTTTAATAAACGTTGTTCCATGTGTGTTGAAGCGGTCCAGCGAGATGGGTGCGGCTGGGCGATTTGGATGTATCGACGGACACGGACGACGCGAAGCCGGAAGATTTTCGTATCGACCAAACAGTAAGTCATCCAAAATACGATTCCGTCAGTCTTCACAACGACATCGCTCTTTTCAAGCTGGACAGGAAAGTCAAATTCAACGACTACATAATGCCAATTTGTTTGAATGAAGAACAAGACATAATTCATGAATACGCGCATGTTACTGGTTGGGGAAGACTAGAGTTTGGTGAGTATTATGCGTTTCTTCCTGGTAATAAAAAACAAGAATGGTAATTGTTCGTGAATTACGGGTTTCCGACCGTGGAATTTAATCTAGGCGGTTTTATAAATGCTCTTTTGCGGAGATGGAATTCGCTCTGGTAGCGTCCGCACAGCTAAGTTTACAAATCTTTTCTCTAGACGGTTTGAAGTCTGTCAGAACATTTAAAAGCCCTCACCACAAACTACATACATTCCACATTTGCCACACATTTACAAAACGAAAACCACAGTTACACAAACATAGAGCACAACATGGAAATATTACACTACTTACCTAAAAGTAGAAAACTAAACACAGCAGAAGCAGAACAATTTGAAATATAGGCCTACATATATCAAGCACTACAACCAAACAACATATTAAATGAACAATTACATTATAGATCACACATACTTTTCGATACACTGATCCAAACACACAATTTGACCCCCAGCGCCAATTCCCTCCCACCATCAACCCCCACCACACACACCTATAGTCCATAACCGTTACTCTATAAAGACATTCAGTATTTACTCCCACTGAAGAAGACGTACACCACGTTGAAACGTTTGGGAAATAAAACCATAAAGTAAGTTCATAGTGAAAGTTTATATACATATAATATTTAAAAAAGTGAGCGAAGAGGATGTACCAACAAGATAATTAAATTTTATATTTTGCATTCAGTTTATATTTTAGTTTGTACAATCCCCCCTCCATCTTCACACCCCACACATGTACGGACACAGGCCCTAAACAGATGTTCACCACCCTAATATCCTCTGTTTAGTTGTTCACTGATCTCTTTGACAATAGCTTGATAAGCTGAAACAGCTGTCAGAGTTAAACAAAAACTGTACAACGTACCAAGTGTTTATGTATTTTTTTAAAAACCTTTGTATTAATATGTTTCACCAAGTGCCCGACGAGTCATCAATTAATATCGTGAGAAAACAATCTTGTTGAATTTTCCTCGACACCAAACCCCTCATTGCTAATTGTGCCAATACAAACGGGGATTCGGAAGACTTTGTTTTTTCCATACAAGCAGCTTCAGGAGGAGTTTCAAAATAAAACAAGCAGACGTTGCAGATGATTATATCAATTTGCAACATTCCTAATTTGTCGATAAATTTTGATTGAAGTAACTTAATTTGAAATTGATTTGAATACAGTTTTCCGTCTCTATTCTTTGATTAAAATTGTTTCTTGTTTCTTTAATAATTTAGGTCGAGGAGCTTAGTTAGCTGCAAATGTAATTAACCTACAGTTATAAAACGGTTGCATAGGGTTATAGGGTTTTTTCATAATATAATTTTATGAAAATTAAAAATCTTATAATTCAAATAACTACCGGTTACTTGAAACTGTTGCACTGTTTTTTTTTACTTTCTAATATTGTAGTCTCTGACAAAGAGTTGTGTTTTATATTTTCTGGTTCGTTTCCTATTCTCGTAACTTTAATTTCCCGTAAAAAATTAATTCCACCAACGCGACGTTTTTCAGTTTTTCAGTAAGATATTCCCGGAAGGGGGGGGGGTTTGCCGGTGAAGGTGCGGACCGCTTTTATTTCGCACAGTTTTACATGCCTACCTTAAATAACACTAGCACGGAATCGCATGTAAGCATGTAAAAACACTCTATTCGCCTAAAACGATACGGATCTTGATATTGTGTCTATGGTTTGCTAAGTATCCATACTACGTTGTAATATGGGTCAACAGTTTTAATCCAAACGCGTTATCGTAATATTTACGAAAAGAAAAATCAAATAATGGTTTCGTGTAATGAAGCAAGCAAGGATTTTGTTTCTATACTCTGATATTTTTTACTTGTAACAGTATTATGGTATTGTAGTAATTTCATAATTATTTTTTAAAGTAATTAATACTCTGCCAATTTCGTGCGCGCGCGTGTGTGTGTGTGCAAGCGCGCTCCAGTTTTTTATGTTCATGTAACAAATTTTGAAGAAAAAAGTAAACTTGCATTTTAAATGGATCAAAGTTAAGTTTCAGTGAAATAACATAACATCTAATTTCTATTAAAATTTTATATGATTATTTTCAATAAAACATTAAACGTATGGTTATCTAGTAACTTTTCTACATTACAGTAATACAGTGATGAGCCCCATTAAGTTACACGCTTGATCTACGGGTTTTACAGAAGGTCATCTGCTTAGTTGTTTTAATCGACGCGGATCTTCACTGTTACAACGTCACAAAACCCTGTAACCTTCTGGTGTTGAAGAGATCTACCTTCGCACTTCACTGTACAATCCCTGGTTTGTTATGTAACTGTCGGCTTTCTGACCGCGATTAATAGTGTAATTACATCCATTAAAAATTACATAACCAGTGTTTCGGAGTACACCTTGCTGAAATGTTTTGATGTGTTTCACATCCCCCCCCCCCCCCCGGGACAGCAATGGAACTGTATACCGCAGTTTCACCTAGGTTTCAGAGTTTTCCTGTTAGTGACCAGTTTATTAAATAGTTCAATTTCGAAAATCCCCTTGCAATTGTTACAATATTTTGAATTTAAATACCTCATTTCTTCTTGGCGTGGACTTTATATGTAAGTTTGGTCACGCTTCATACAAGATAGTTAGCAGCGGAGTACGCGTAAGGTATAAATGGGTATTGATCTCGGCCGGAATTAAGTATGTTCTTATTGCCAGATTTATGCAACTCAGTTTTACCTTGTTTAGTTTTGTTTCCTATTTTTTTGTCCAGATGCTTATCGGTTAATTGAATTTTGAAGTTCGATGGTGTTTCCTCAGTGCCACCTTCATTTGCCATTACTGCGATGTTCTCTGGAAAAGTGACTATGGTTGCCTCATTAGCTTTGCTAATAACAAAGCAAGTAGAGTATTGGATGATGAAACCTCCCTTTTGTGCGCAAACCGATTATGTCCTCGTTACACAGAATTGTAATTTATTCTCATTCTGACTGAAAAGTGTCGTTATGATAAATACAATTTCATTAACAGGCAGACCTGCGTTGGAAGATCACGATGCAGTGTGAAGATCAAGCCTTCATGCCAGATTTCAAATGTCTGCCAAATATCTCGCCACGTTCAAAAATACACTCGCACAAATTAACATTGATCATAGTAAAGTTATGAACAAAGAGAATTGTTTCATATAATTTTTTAAATCATAAATAAATTGATTCGTAAAATACGCATAATATCTGCAAACTGAATAAATATTTGCATTTTAAAGCGTTCTACGTATTCTGTGTGCGCGCATGTGCGTGTGTGTTTGTACAATTTTGAACATTCATATTGCTCTCTCAATATGCGAGGGTCAGCTGAAAAGTTCGTGGAGCGACAACTGTAGCTTAGGGGCAAAACTAAAATTTTTCGTGTGCTGCAAGATTTGTATTTTATGTAAACTCTTGTTAATTTCCAAATGTATCTATCAATTTATTCATTGTTTAGAAGCTGTTTAAAATTGACGTGTCATGCGTTTTTTTGAAAAGCGGACAAAATCAAACGATCATGATGTTTGTTAAAAATTGTATAGCGCCAACGGAAATTCAAAACGAAATTGTAAATGTGTCAGGAGATGCTGCGACTTCAAAAGCAACGGTTTGTAAGTAGGTACTTGAGTTTCAGCGTGTTCGTACGAGCATTGAAAACATGGTCGCACTGGACGCCTAAAAATGCAACAACTCCAGTTGCGGCAGCCACCTCACACAACGGTTTTTCACACCAAGTTCTTGAGTTAAAGTTTGATGCACACGTTCATATGAGACGCCTATGATTTCAGCAAAGTCGTCCACTCCTCAATCTGCGGTCTTCCAACACCCAATAAAATTTTTTCAATAATACCATTTTTGTTGCACTTTTTTGACGTCCACTGCTGGGATAGTCTTCAGTGCTTGTACGACCACGTTTAAAAACTCCAGTGTCAGCCACTCACCGATGTTTCTGAAGGCGCAGCATCTCCTAACACATTTTCAATTTTGTTTTGATTTTCCACTGGCGCTAAAACGTTTTTGAACAGCGAAATCATCACAACACGATGTTTGATTTTGTGCATTTTAAAAACACGCGTGACAGGATAATTTCAAACAGCTGGTAAAAAGTGAATAAATTGACAGATAGGCCTATATCTGGACATTAACAGGTGTTCACGCAAAATATACGTCTTTCAGTACATGAAAGATTTTAGTTCTACCACTGAGTTGTAGGTGAACTTTTCAACTGACCCTCGTATTCATAAATACATAGGCCTACTATTTTAGTTTGTAATTGTGTCTGCTATATAGATATTATGACATGACCAAAGGTACACAGAACTAAGAGTTATTATAAACCATGAAACTAGGAATAATACAGCAGCAACAACAGCCAAATTCAACTTGTAACAAAGAATTAATTATGAAAAAAATAGCTAATATCATGAGAAGAGATAAAAACCCCAAATTATTATGAAAATAAAAGTAGATTAACCAAAACAATCACTAGGGAGAAGAACAACATAAAATATAAAATTGATAAAGAGAAAAGTAGGAGTTCCAGGTAAAGTAAATAAACACCCCAATGACTGACTAGACAGACTGAATAAAAATGACTCACACTTAGAATGACAAACACCCAACTAGATTAGGAGAGTGAGAAAATAAATAAATGAGTCTAACTAATATAATAAGACAGAATATAAGACAAAAAACAATGTATTATTAACAATAAATATCCCAGTGATGAAAACCCTAGAATATCAGAAAAGACTGATTGGTAATTCAAAATGTATGTATAATAATAAGGAAAAACTGGATAATAATAACCAGTAGTATAACTAATGAGTAATATTATATATAGATGACTATAGTTTAAAACTATAACCAGTGAGAACCAACAATGTAAATTAGATTTAGTCAGAGAAAGGGAAAGTGTGTCAACTAACCTAGCAACCTATAAAACACTTATAATGATAATAAATGTCATCGACAGGATATAAACCTGTTGTGCATTATAAATAAATAAAAATAAATAACACTAGGATCATTCTGATCACTAATATAGGACAACTAGAAGGTTGTATTTATTATAATTCATGAAATGGATCTTGATGAAGTAAGGCAGGAGTGAGGTACATACATTGTACACAAAACATCCAATTAAATATTTAGTAAAAATGAGAGTGATAACTATCGAAAGCACCAGTAATAAATCACCTAACTATTGTAATATAAACAAGGTAATACCTACCAATGGTCAAACCATTAATTATGTATTTATAAAGAACATGACTGTTTGTACCTAGATCTATAATGATATAAGGTCTATTATGTAAAATCAGTAGTAATAAAGAAAATTAAGCAGAGACAAACTGTCATCACACTGCATAGTAACCCTCATGTTTGACTATAGATAAAATTTTATTGAAATTACTAAAGTCTCACAAAGAAACTATTATGTAAAACAACAATTTCGTAGTACAAGAACTCATGTGTTTTTTAATGACAAAATACCAGAATAGAATCATATCACTAACAATAATATGTTAACCACAAGTAGGTATGGGTAGTCAATAACAAATAGAAAGTATTGACAACACTCTAAAGAACCTGAGAGTACTATACAAATATAAACTAAGTCATGATGTTACAGACACCATGAACCTAACAAGAATTATTGTAGTTAATTTTATAATGTAGGGTATAGAATGTTAGCTCACCACAACAAAAGACATTGTATGAGCTAAGTTCGACGGTGGCCATATGGAATTGTAAATACATTAATAGTAAGAAATAGTTTAATAAAAATTATTGTAATAAGATATATGTAACAATAAGGATCTTGTTATTAATGGACGGAACTATATCATAAGAGGTACTAAAACGTGCAGCATTGAAAAGACAAATAATGGTGAAGCCGTATTTGAGTTTACTTGTGGCCAAACAAATTAGCTTTTTTTCGCGCGCAAATTAAGCACCGATTGACAGTTCCACCAGTTGTAGGAAATAGATAATACATGACACCTATACAAAACAGAACTCGAGATTTTGCCTATGCACAAAATGGCGGCCACCAAAGTCGGTAAAAACAGGTTTTTCGCTTCTGGAGGCCGAGGAAAGCTTTGTAGCTGAAAAAGTGGTAAATATAAAATGTAGACAATGGAAAGACCTTTCATTTGAGCCGTGGTGCGATATGTTTCGTCAAATAGTGTGCCGTACCTAGGAGTACGACAAGTATTGGTTACATGGATTCTGGGCGATAATTTCATGCAGTTGTGTAGTTCGCCTTGGACAGTGGACTCTCCCGCAATCTATGAGACGTTACGGCGACTGTTTGTTATATCGAATCTGAGAATTGGACTGTGTACTCTTCCGCCATCTAGGAGACGTTGCTGTAACTTCGGACTCCGGTATCTGTCGTTCCCGCTGCTAGAGTGAGCCGGCTGCACTTCGTCGTGGGTTGTAGGGTGCCTTTGGGAATCGGCTGGCGGGTTATCAGCTGTGCTGAGAGTACAGCTGGTTTTTGGGTTGGTCAGCTGTACTCGACACGACGTGTTTGGAGAGAGGATTTTGTCTGTTCTGATCGGGAGCTGCTCTCGCCACGTGCGATCTGAGAGGTCCGCGTTTGAGAAGTTTTTGGTTTAAGTTTTTATGCCAGGGTTGTTAAATTAGCTATGGCCGGCTAAATAAAAGTATGCTGACGGGGTCCCTCGTCCTGGCGGACGCCCCCGTATGAAAAGACCAAGATGTGTGCGTAAGTATTTGGGGAACTCGTACACCACGTGCTTGCACCATTAAACAGGTATGAAGAGTGCAAATTATTAACTTTTGCCGGGGATGCGCTTTGCGCTGCTCGCTTTGGAGTCAAATGGGCTCTGGCCTTTCTTTTTAACACAACAAAAAAAAGGGACCATAGTTTCTTAATTCTGGAGTTTTGTCATTTCACGGTACACTTGTAATCTAACATGCACGTTTCTGCAGAACTTGAATAGCTTCTCATATTTCTCTCTAATGATGAGTGACAGTGTATTTGATGTGCAAAACTTTTTGTACCCACAAAAAAAAAGAAAAAAAAAGTAAAAAGAAAACTTAAGAAAATGTGTTAAGAATTAGCCAAGGGGTTCATGTGGCTCAGTGAAGCAAAATTCAATCGAGTTCCTTAATTGCTTTTTGAATGGTTCAGTGTGTTCATGTAATTGTCTTGTGTTGTCCATATACGCATGTAATGTCCAGTACAATTTTTTTTCCTATAATCTGTGTGGAACTTATATTGTGGCTGCCTTTTTATTGGAATGTGTAAATCTGGTTGTGAAAAGAGTTGCAGTCCACCTACAGTGGTAACCATATATTACCTTGTGCTAGAACAGTAATTCAAAAGTATTCAACCTATTAAATAAAAAATAAAAAAACTGAACTGTTGTACAAGAGGAAATTTTACTATTTATATATTTATAATGTTTGTAGATGTATATGCTCATAATTTTATGCACCACATATTTTTACCTTCTGAGAGATATATGTAACTGATTATCTGATAGTTTTTGTATATAATTGTGCACTCTGAAATCTGTAAGCCTTGGTGCTACACCAGTTTATACAAGTTAGGGCAAGGTGAGCACATGCACTTGTGAGTTCCACACAAGTATATAATGATCTATCTTATGTTGCATGATACTTTATAAATTAGATGATTCGCCTTTCTAGCGTTTGATTTAGATTTCAGAGGGCGCATGTTGTTATGTGATATAATTGTTTAAATTGTTGCGGCTTTAATTAGTGTTGTATGATGGAATTGCTTGTGAAAGGGTTTATAAAGTTGTTTATATTACTGAGAGCTGCATGTCAATGGTGATTGGTATGCCATGTAAGAGATTTAAACGTTTTATATATTTTATATAATTTTCAGTATGCCATGTAAGAGATTTTAATTTTTTTATATATTTTATATAATTTTCAGTATGCCATGTAAGAGATTTTGAATGTTTTATATATGTTATATAATTTTCAGTATGCCATGTAGGGGTTTGTAGATGTTATATATATTTATATAATTTTCATGGTATATTTCTTAAATATTAAATGTTGAATATTTTGAAATTTTAAATTCTAGTTACTCGGT
Organism: Magicicada septendecula; assembly: GCA_034769895.1. Lineage (NCBI taxonomy): Eukaryota > Metazoa > Arthropoda > Insecta > Hemiptera > Cicadidae > Magicicada > Magicicada septendecula. Next base: position 804,236,607 of record CM068368.1, on the reverse strand, counting down.
CAGAGATTTTAAATATTTACATATTTTCTATTATTCTAATAGAATACCTTCAGTCTGGACACTATGTATCATTGTAAGAAAAACATGTAATTTTTTGCAGATATTTTACAGATTTTATATTTTTCTCATGGTATACTTTCGAATATTGAATAGTGAATATTTCACATACTTATATATTGTAATGGAATAACTTACAGCCTGATTTTTATGAAATTTTCATTGTAACAAAACAAAAGATGATCGTTTCAATAAACTTGTTATTTTTCGAAATTTTAAAATTGAGGTCACCTCATTCGTCCAACGGACCTAGCATGTGGATATTCTTCCACTAGGAGGCATCTCCTAGTTCAAGTGAACAAGTGAGCCGGTCATCAAGGTAAGTTGTGGTTTTTTTTTGAAATTTATTTTTCGGATGTCAAACTTGGAAAGTTTAAAATTTTGTTGTGACGTCATGGGTGATGAGCGGCTAAATAGTTATTGCAAAATTTCAAAAAAAAACATTAAAAATGCCTGTTTTTTGCAATGCTGATAGTTATTGCAAAAATGATGTTTTTTATATGTTTATAACTTAAATAGGAAGCCCTTACGATTTTGAATCGAATAAGTTTTTGTAAAGTTGGATCGGTCAATTTGTTGCTGAGGTACGTTAATTTATTTATCCCAGAGCACTTAATGTTTAATACCATAACTTTTTTGTTTACAAACATTTTGTGCTATTTCGACGTTTATTCTCTTCTAGAAGACTTATGTTTCCATGTACTTTCTAGGGCAAATAAAAAAATTATTTTTTAACCCCCCGTTTTTTGCATTAAAAAAGTGGGCGATTTTTTTTTATAAACATTTAAAGCTGGAGCGTCACCCGGACATCGTCGAACTTCTAACTTCAAAATATCGAAAGCTGGCTTCGAGGCAAAGATTAAAAAAAAAAAAGAAAGCTCTAGGACCAATAGGAGCTGAGTTGCAAATTAAAAAAAAAAAATCTTGTGTATTATTTTAAAAAAACTAACATGAAACTTTTTTGCAGTTTGAATTAGCTCCTTTTCCTCTTGCTATTTTTGACGAAGCTGGTATGCGAAAGACGAATAAAAGTGCGTTTTGTGATCATTTTAATTCTTTAACCGATTGTCCTGTAAATTCGCCTTTCATCCATGTTATTGACGATGGCTTCTTAATACATCAAATTGATTGGCAAAAGAATGTATCTATTGATGATATTATATGTAAATATGTTAATTACGTTAAGAACAATTTTGTTATTAATAGTTATATTGTATTTGATGGGTACGATGGCGACAAAGGCACAAAAAGTACAGAACGACTTCGTCAGTAGAGTGGTTATATTGGTCATAAAATTAAATTTGACTATAATGCAAAAATAACTGTAAAATCGAAACACTTTTTATCGGATGAAAAGAACAAAAACAATTTAATAAAATTATTAATTAGAAGATTGAATGAGCAGGGGTATCGTACTAAGCAGGCAGACGAAGATGCGGATTGGTTAATCATTCAAACTGCTCTTGAGGCTGCCAGGTATGAAAGTAACGTTATAATAGTAGGTAACGATACAGATCTTCTGGTACTTTTTAATCATTTGGTGGTTGAATACTCTAACATTGTCTTTAAAAAAATTACCCACACTAAAAAAGGAACCTTAATTAATTATTATAAAAACGATAGTTTTAAGCATCCCGAATTTAATGAAGTAATAAGCTTTTTGTATGCATTCACTGGATGTGATACGACATTAAGTTTTTTTTTCAAGGCAAAAATAAAATTTCAACATGTTTACCGCCAAATATGTTAATAAAATTGGCAAAAACGTTTTACGATTCAACTTCACCAGTGAATGTTACAAGTAATTCTGGCTGCGAAATTATTAAAGCCATGTATTCCTCGAAGGTAGATAAAGACTATGAAAATAAACAAAAAGACAATAAAATAACATTGAATGATCTGAGGTTTTTACAATTTGAAAGATCGTCTATAAAGTCTTCTTTCAAATTTGGGAAAGTTGCCTCCAACAGAAGGAGCAGCAGAGCAGCATTGCTTGAGAGTATATAGGCAAGTTCAAGCATGGCAGGGGAACAATCTAAACCCATGTGAATATGGTTGGATGGAAGGAGACACTGGTTTGCTACCGCGATTTACACGTGACAGTCTCGTTCCAAAAGAGGTATTGGAAAAAATATCGTGCGGGTGTAAGACCGGATGTGGAAAAGTTTGCGGATGTCGCAAGCATGGATTGAAATGTACTCGCTTATGTTCAGGTTGCAATGGAGAGGATTGCGATAATGCTGAAAAGGTAGTAGAAGAAGGGATAGAAGAAGAAGATGATGAAAACGAAATATATGACAAACATGAAGAAGAGATAGAAGAAGAAGAAGATGAAAACGAAGAAGAAATTGATAATGTATCATCAAAAAAAATTAAACTTAATTAATTATAACAACTTTTATATATTTACTTTAATAAAACTTTTTAAAATTGTACATTTTGACTTTTCTGTGTACCAGTTTTTTATAATATTAATATATTTATAAAATATAGATATTATTATTATTAATTACATTTTACTGTAATAAACGTCAAGAGCAAGTAACATTAAAGAAAATGACTTATACAAATTTCTAAAACTGAATGGTATATACCCTACGGTGCTGCGTAAAATGTTAATTATTGTTTAAATCTGACCGCGTCATTGTTATTATTTTTTTGCGCTACCCCAGATTAAAAAAAAAACAATCGGTCCAAAATTCGAAGAGATACAGCAATTTTCCCGCGCGCCGCCGATTTGAAGTTCGGATTTCATTTTTTGGCCGCCGCACCGGCCGGAGAGCGGTTTCCCCCACCACGCCACCTCCTGCGTCTGGCATCGGTAGCCTCCATTTCAAACATTATTTTTAGTGTCAAATAAATGGATTTGAAGAAAAAAATTCATGTCATAGCAAAATATAATTCTTTAGGTACCCAATGCCGTCAGATTCATTTCTTAATTGTTATAAACAAAGCCGCTCTGATTTTTTTTTTTTAATTTGCAACTCAGCTCCTATTGGTCCTAGAGCTTTATTTGTTTTTTTTAAATCCTTGCCTCGAAGCCAGCTTTCGATATTTTGAAGTTAGAAGTTCGTACGATGTCCGGGTGACGCTCCCCCCTCTAAATGTTTATAAAAAAAATCGCCCACTTATTTAATGCAAAAAACGGGGGGTTAAAAAACAATTTTTTTATTTGCCCTAGAAAGTACATGGAAACATAAGTCTTCTAGAAGAGAATAAACGTCGAAATAGCCCAAAATGTTTATAAACAAAAAAGTTATGGTATTAAACATTAAGTGCTCTGGGATAAATAAACTAACTTATCTCAGCAACAAATTGACCGATCCAACTTTACAAAAACTTATTCGATTCAGAATCGTAAGGGCTTCCTATTTAAGTTATAAACATATAAAAAACACCATTTTTGCAATAACTATCAGCATTACAAAAAACAGGCATTTTTCATGGTTTTTTGAGATTTTTGCAATAACTATTTGACGAAACATATCGTACCACGGCTCAAATTAAAGGTCTTTTCATTGTCTACATTTTATATTACCATTTTGTCAACTACAAAGCTTTCCTCGGCCTCCAGAAGCGAAAAACCTGTTTTTACCAACTTTGGATGGCCGCCATTTTGTGCATAGGCAAATCTCGAGTTCTGTTTTGTATAGGTGTCATGTACTATCTATTTCCTACCACTGGTGGAACTGTCAATCGGTGCTTAATTTGCGCGCGAAATCGGCATTTTTCTGACTAATTTGATTGGCCTAAAAAGACTTATGTCCATTAGAACCTATTTTAATGATTTTCCGTAAGAAAGTTGGCGTCGGTTTTTTAATCTCTACACCAACCACGCCGATGTTACAATTAAATTATTTTCTAAATGAGAGGGAGTATGACTTCATTATGGAATGGCATCAATTTCCACGAAAGAAAAACGACCGAAGCCAGAGGTAGTGCAAATTGGAACGGCGAGTTTAAGCGCCACCTAAGAAAATTTTTTTTCGAACCACGATGTTATACAGTTGACGAATTTCTACCGATCAAATTGCCGCCATTTTTACCCAGCATCCTGTGCAACGAATGTCAACAAACGATTCTAACCAAATTAGTGCAGTTTAATAACGTATTGTAATTTAATATCAATGAAATGAAATCAAGGTAAAAGTGATTAGAAATTGCCTAGTGTATAATAATTGGCAATTCAGGGAAATAAAGGAAAGTATTGTGGACTTATTGTTACTTACATGTTATGGTATAATCCAACAAAGTAATTTGAACTAATGACCCTTTTATGAATAATTCCATTAATCGAACACTAAAACTTTATTAACAAGATCACTCTTTTATTGTTCAGTTGTACTGTAGATATAAGTTAAGTTTAAGAACGGTTCAATTTGCTTAACCGATTAACCTAAAAGTATTGAACTTATTCATACTAGATTTGTGTTATAATATTAAGAATTTACGGTTACAGAATGTAAGCGCTCTCCTATTTAGAGATTTTATAATCATAATTAATGTGTTATAGTCCGTAATTTTGCAGTTTCAAAGAACCTGCTTATTTAATTTTACTTAAGACGATTCTTGTCTACTAATGTTTTATTGTAACAAGATGACACCCTGAGGTTATAGTTTTTCGAACCGTATTAATTGATTGTTAACCAAAGATAAGGGAAGTGAATGTATTTAACTGTGATTCAGTATTAATTAACTCTGAATAAATTGTATATGTACACCATTAATGGAGCATTAATTCGTTTGAATTTTATAATAAGCATTTGATTAGTAGCGGACAGGTTATGTTTACTTGTGAAAATGTTGGCAGCACACATAAACGCCAAAAGTGAAAAGATTTAACCATTATCTTTTTTATTCATAATCATGATTTTTTTTAAATAGGTTATCACGATTGACAACACTGCATTCAATAAATAATTAGTTGTAAGACTGACATGATTACTCCAACTATATTTTAACCTATTTAGAGTCCACGTCAAGTGAATATTACATCGGATGATGCTCCGAAACAATATTAATTACTAATCAAATTACATCATACCACGATCTGCTAGTAACCTACTGTTCTATTAGTGATGGTGTTTAAACAATTAACTAATAACAAAAACAATAATAAATTAAATAAACAAATTGAAGAAGGAAGACAAATCAACATTAATACAATTAATTAAATCAATAAATTAATAAATCACAATAATTCTAAGAAGAAACCCCGAAGATAAACGGTTTGTTACAATATTCATGAGTAGGGTACAAGTCATTATTTACAATGTCTGAGTTTATTTTATTCTTGCGTCATTATTTTACAGTCGGACCAACAAGCAAACACTTAATGAAGGCATCGGTGTCCATATTTTCAGACGAAGACTGTAGAAGGTTTAGGCCTACTGGTAACAAATCACAACTTATGAATGGCATAGACGCAAGTTCCCAGTTATGTGCAGGAGAGGTAGACGGAGCCAGAGACACTTGTCAGGTATGTTGATGAAGTTAACTTACTGTTACCAGATAAGAGTACAATATAATTTAATACGATTTACAATTTGTAGTTTTCGTGTATGTGCAAATGGTGGAGTGTGCCCTTTATGGGAAATGTGTGAGTCTACGGTGAGTCTACGATGACATAGGCGCTGCTGCCTAGATCTGGAGTGACAGACGATGAATGTCTCCTAGTTAATATGTAGGCCTATTAAAAGGAAATAATCAAGACAACATAACAAAACAATAACTTATTATTTCCTATGGCCATACAATCAATGTAGTGTTTTAGCCTCCTTGACAATATCTCTCTATTTATTCCTATCCTGTGCTGTTATTTTTTCAGTTATCTTAGATCCTGATTTCTTCCAAGTTTATTTTTATTTTATCTTAAGTCTTGTTCGTGCCTTTCCTGGCAGCTTGTTTCCTAAGCTTTATACTACTAAACACCAGGGGCGAATCTAGGATTCCATTTAGGGGGGGGGATTTTTTCAACCACATATTTTCTTAGAGTATTGTTTTTCTAATGTTATAATGACAATCGTACCAAAAATTAAAACAAATAGGCAAATAATAGCTGTAATTCACTAAGTTCATTAAGATAAATTAAAAACATACATCAGCTAGGCTTTCAGTTTGTCTTGCAATCCAAATAATACCTTTCTGTGGAATATAAATTCTTAAAAGAGAACGTTAAAATTAAGAAAGTGAAGAAAGTGAGGGCTGCCAGCATATTTGTTAAAATATATAATGATTGTCAGTCTTTTAAATTAATTACATTAAGAAAAACACGCAATTAGTTTATAATTTTTTCTCCAACATTTTCGGATTTCGGAGGGGGGATATATCCCCCCTAATATCTAACCTAATACCCCCCTAGGTTCGCCCCTGCAAAACGCTCAAAACCACTCAGTATGTAGGAATATAAATCAAGATAAATGCTACATAATTCATTATATTCTAGTCTTTATAGCCTACTATATGGAGTACAATTATAAATAATTGTTCATATGAATGTATAATTCCATTATGTCATATGCATTTTCTTCATATCATAGCCTATGTATTTTCTTGACATCTTTGTCATCTTCAGCTCCTAAAACGTCCAAATCCATTCTAAATCTTCCAGCCATAATTTCGCTAGTTATAAGGTCTTGACATGTTATTCTTCTAAATAAGTATTGTATTTTTCAACTTATCTTACTCGTCATCTGTTATATTCTGTGTCAAATACTGCTTTAGGACTTTCTTTCCAAAACGCATTAGCTTCTGTTTTTGTCTAAGATCGTCCATGTGTCACTCCCAGTCAGCACTACTGGTATTATTTGGCTGTTATAAACCCTTAGTATAATAGCCGCACCTCCAATTGGTGGCGGATGGGCAACACCCACAGGTGGCTAGCGCGGCTCTGGAGACCGAGTGACAGCCTGTATAAGCTGTCCCTCCACTACTTGTCATTTTCAAGTAGAGGTTAGGGCACCCTCTTACCCTTGGGGTGAGAAATTGCTCCTAAAGACGGATGGCCTTCCATTGGTAAGCGACGTAGGATGTGGGAGGTAAGGAGAAACCACCAAATTAAAGATCCTTATGGATATCTCAACAGGGAAAACTGGTGTCTTTAGTCTGGTAAGACAGCCAGTTTATGACCAGACAGAAAAACGGGCTAGACGTTAAGCCTGAAGGTGGGAGCTGCACCATATGTCTTACCCTGCGATATACTAGTAACATTACCAGGGGACACATTCCTTACTAAATTGTCGTACACGTACACACAAAAGGGTGAAAATTATACACTCTTGAACAATTGGAAATATACGAACTCATAAAAACGACATCCTAAACGAACAGACACAATTCAAATCACACGTATTATTCGAACATACCACACCCCACACACACAACGTCTATCCTGTTTCACACCGGAACAAACCATCCTTGGTTTAATCCTTGCAGATGATGATGATAAACCCTTAACGTATTCATTATTTATTAAAACTTATTTAGTACAACTTTTAATTAATTTTGTTATAATTTTAATCCTACTTTACTTCTTATAAATAGAGTGATAAGTAGTCAAGTATTCGACCAATAAAATAACATTATTTTGTCTACTTTAGGGAGATTCCGGAGGTCCGTTGATGGTTTATGGCCCGAAGTGCCTCCAGACACAGATCGGCGTCACATCATTTGGAAGGCAGTGCGGTTTGTCTGAGGCACCAGGAGTCTACACTAGGGTTTCACATTATATACCCTGGATAGAATCTATAGTGTGGGCGTAAATTGACAATTTCCTGTATTTATACTTACTACCAACCTGAAAAATGACAAGAAAATAAATAAAAAATGTACGAATTCTTTATTAATCGTAAACTATTTTTGAGTAGTCCGTTATCCTATTAATTTTAAAATAGGATAACTTTCGAAAGTATTCATTGTAGTTGAAAATTTATGGGTACCTTATCACAGATTTAGAGTTTGTTGCGCTTAGTAACAGATTTATCAATCTTACCTCCACGCTTAATTACTACTTGATAGAAGTGTGCATAATTTAAGAAAACTGTAATGGTTAACAGTTATATTAGAAGTATATACCGGGCTGTTTGGCCGTAGTCCAGGTTTACAAAAAAACCAAACATTTCAGCAGCACCACTGGCTGCTATCTTCAGTGGAATTCGAGTCAACCTGAACGAGGAGTGTCAAACTTCAGGCCCACAGTACTGTGGTGAAGGCTCAAAGCAAAGGCTCAAACAACTAGTAATTTTCAGCTTTATTTTTTTTTAACATAATTTTCTTCAAATTTGTTTCTGAAAAATGTATGATACTTCTACATTGCCCTAGATTACTGATCAACCATGATCAAAATTCAAACTTACTCAGGGCCAAAAAATAAAATTTTGAAAATTGTTGAATCCATGGTAATTTCAACAAGTCCATGGTAATGTCACCTCTTAAACTTCCTTCCAAATTTTGTCAGAAGATTGTCAATTTAACTTTAGTTTCGTGTAAATGGAGATATTCAATGAATTCTGGATATAGAACAAAATGTTTATTAATTAAAATTTCAAAATAACAGATACTGTACTATTATGTTCCAGTAAATTTACAAAAACAAGTTGAAAAATTTACCTCTATGAAGATTTATAGTATGCTAATATTACAGCAAAATAAGAACATAAAAATATAAAAGGAACAACTTATTTTAAACAAATTTATAACCGATTACTACATGCGCGCGCGCGCACACACACACACACACACCCTCTCATTCATGCTTCTTACTCTTCAAATTAACACACATCCACATCTTTACATTTTGAAAATTATGAGTCTTTCTCAATAAAATGTCTTGTTTTAAAATAAGTCATCTACAATGAAATGTCCAGTTTTATGTTCATTCGGAGTTGGCTTTTCAAATTTTCTTGCAATATTTTTGAAGTCATAAAATAGTATATTTTTTTTACGTGGCCATTTATAGGTTCCACTTGTAGTAGGCAGCATCACGTTAACTTGCACTTTATTTTGAGTAACTGATAACACTTCCCCAGGGTAATTTATATCATCGTACTCCACCGCTACCCAATCACCAATACTTAAGGAATTATCTGAAATAAAAAAGTTTTAAAACTTATTTAATATTACAGTTATTTTGAGTACTTCCCTGCAAGCTCTAATAAATGGTTAATTATATTACATGATTATTGACAAAAAGCATCTTAAGAATGTTTTATTAAAATGAAAACAAAAGAAAAATCAAGTGAATGCCTGATTTTTTAAACAACAGACCACCCTATTCTGTTTCTGTTCTATTGTTGCTCTTTTTCAACAACATTTTTCATACAAAATGTAACTGCAAATTTCAAATCAAGTGAATCAATTCTGTGGCTGGATGGAAAAGCATGGTGTTCAAAATTTGTGATGGTAAAATTACAGTAGCTAACACATGGAATTAATTTATGAAAATAACCTAGGAAATGACAAAACAATAACGTATAAAAATCAGCCATCACACCACAGAATTTTTAATTAAATTTATTTTAGATTAATTTAAAATATTTGTTAACGAATTATGTTCTTACCTTTCAAAATTCCATTATTCATATTGTTATCATGATCGTCTGTCTCATTAATCAAGGCTGTTTCGGCCAATTCAGGATCTGCAGCTACACTGCGGGCAGCAATTGAATAATGTTTGCACTTCGTGCCTAATCCACAATCAAAACACGATAAAGAATTGAAGTGAAGTTTCTTTTCCAACTTGCACCAGGTCACTTGATGTACCCTCAAAGTTCCTTTTACTGGTGGTATGTCTGCAGGAATAGTATTTTCAACCTGCTTAATATCTTCTGTAGTGACTGTATGCACAATAACTCCTTTCATTGCAATAGCAGCGTCAACAAAAGATGTAAAATCAGCTACATCTTTATTATCTGCGATTAGTCTGTCAGCACTTTATTTTTCTGCAGCAATTATGCCATCAGGTGCACCCTTACCGTGACCTGCTTCATTGTAGTTCCACGATATTAACGATATATTTGGAAACAGCCTAGGGATGCACTTGCCAATGATGGTAAACATGGTTTTGTTACGATATTGATTGGTTGGACCATCAGATAAGAAATTTAAGGTATCCACATTGTTGTACGTTTCTAAAAATTCAGTCAGGATTGGAATCATGTGGGCTAATATTGCTTTAGCATCATGCTGCAAAGACTCAGTCAATGTGCCAAATGATTTTTTTTCCAACTTACTATACATTACTCCTGTATGTAGACTAATTTGTTGTCTTGAGGCTCCATAATGTACAGTTTGTGGTTCTGAGGCATATTTACAGGAATAATTTTCAGAGAAGTCGATGTGAATAAAGATTTCTCGATCAGTCGGATTCTGTTTCTTTTTTGTTAACACAACAAACTGATGATTAATATTCATTATGTGAACCAGATGTTTAGGTAACAAATCTACCTATTTAACTAGGTCTCCTACTTGAGACAATACTTCATCCTTTAGCATGCGTTGGACAACGTTATTTCCGCCAGTGTTTGCACTAATTCGATTTTCTTTTTACGTTACCCACTGATAGTAGTAAATTTTATCATTATAATTAAATTCCTAGTAAGGTATATTATTATATCTATATTTATGACACTTTCTAGATAAAAATGTTTCCGAATTTTTACTGCAGCACAGCACGCTCAATACTTCCGTAGGGTTCTTCTGTAGTATAATATTGAGGGAATACAACTTATCAACCATAATTTTGAAATTTTCGTCAGTGGTGCAGAGACAAGTTTCACGATCAGCTACTTTGGGAGACATTATCAAAAAAGCCTTTAACCTGCAGAATGTTGCATAGCTGATTTTATTTTCTCTGCTTTCAGTAAATTTCATTAAGCTCAGTAAGCTCCAGCAGACTTCCATTTAAGTAACGCTTTTGTTTCTTTATTTTGTTTTTAACAACAATATCTTTTTTCCTGGTACATAATCTACTGTTTATGTCCTGCTCTAGAAACTCAATAACTTTTTTTTCATGTTTTCAATGTAATGTTTTTTTTTCCTTTTCATAAATTAATTCATTGGAGTTCCTTTTACAGTTATTTGAAACATATAGGCTACTTTTTATGGTAAAAATTCTTTATTATATTTAATTTGCCGATATTTTTTCAATATCTTCCCTGCAATAGCCTTTGTAAAAACCTGCTTGAATTTCTCATTTCTTAGTTTATTGAAATTATGAGTCAACTGACGTTGCAAAACCTCCCCAAAAAGCAATCGTTTTTTAATTTGTTCGCTTACTTTCATACATTTAGTTATTTCTTGTACTTTTTTATGGGGGGTTAGTTCGCGTTCTTTTTTACTAATTTTTTCTAAAAGTCGTTCCTATTTTTTTATGTATTTATCAGCTTTTTTTCAGTAGATTTCACTCTGATTTTGAACCTTTGTCAACATTCTATAGACCTTCGCTCTATCCTTACGTACACGCTTCCGTCCACTAGATTGCCTACTACTTCCACTCGATGGCATTATCACATTCTGTTCTCTTTGATTGTTAGGTTCAGCTCTTTTTCTTCATCATTTCTAGGTGGGGTTTCGTTAATAAAATTCAACTGAAGCCTCTTCACGTTCCTTTTCCTTTCTCTTGATCTTTTGTTATCCTCATTCCATTTCTTTCTTTTTGCTTTCTGTTCCCGTGAAGTTAAATCACCAATCATTTTTACTTTTTCTCAGCCTTTCTTTTTAAATATTTTTTCCTTTCATTTTATTTTTCTTGCTGCCACTTATCTGGATCATTGCGTATTGCTTCCCGCCTTCTCTTTTCGCACTCTAGTTTTCTCTTTAATCTCTCTTCTTGGGTCATCTTTTGTTGGCCTCTAAACTTTGGTTTTGTCATAATTAGGTAATATTTAAATGCTGAAAAAAACAAAAGAAGTACTACTTAGGAAAAAATTGAATGAGCAAATGTAGCAAAATAGTTAGAAATAAATTGGTAACTGGATAGTGAGCGCTTGAAAGAACATAAGAAATGGGAAAAGTTTTATTACAATATATTGACACATGAAGTTTGCAAAATTTTGCAAATTCCCCTCTCAAGAGTCTTGTCAGAGGAAAGAAATTTAAATAAGTTCTCTCTTAGAATGTGTTTTTTTAAATCTTAAAAGTACCTATGACAAAAATAGCTGAGCACATCAAACAAGATCAGATGTGTTCTATCTTATAATAAAACTATGTTATATCTAAACCACATAAGTATCTTAATTTAAAATATCGGTATGGAGAACCATACATGACTTCCATGTTCTAAGATTTATATTTAAAATCATATTTTAAATATGATTTTATTGAAATGAAATATTTCCATAGAAACTACGTCTTTCTACTTATTGCTTCAGCATTAACCACAGTACTGTGGTCACTAACGTATACCACCTCACGTTTTCGCACTCGATTTTCACTGATGATGGCAGTCGATGGCACTGCCGAAAAGTCTGGTTTTACAGAAAACATTGGACTACGGCTAAACAGCCCGGGAAGCAATTTTAACAAAAAACTACTTCTTTGTTGCTGATAACGTAGTACACGTATAAAAAATTCTCCCCTCCACATCCAACTATAATTTTTAATAATAGAAAATAACCCTCACCCCGTTCACCTAACCTCTTCATTTATAGATATTTAATCTACGTTTCTACAGTGGATTATTATGAGCTTCTTATCAGGATACTTTATTTATAAAAATTAAGTACTTTACTCTTGTTAAATCATAAAAAGTTTCAGGTAAACTACCCCTTTCTCTTAACCGATCTTCTCAAAAATCAATAGACCTTCAGTCCTCTACAATTCAGGGATGCATGCAAAAAAATATTTGATTCTGTTTGAATGTGCGGCAGTTATCGTTCGTCATGGAAACATTTCTCTTGTTACAACTTAAAATGTTGCAGGTAAACTACCCCTTTCCCTTAACCGATCTTCACCATAATCAACAGACCTTGAGATCTCTACAACTCAGGCAAGTGTGCAAAAAATTATTTGATTGTCTTTGAATTTTCGGCAGCTATTGTTCGTCATAAAAAAATTACCCTTTTTAAAACATAAAACTTTGGTGATAAACTACCCCTTTCCCTTAACCGATCTTCAACAAAATCAACAGACCTTGAGTTCTCTTTAGTTCAAAAAGGTATGCAAAAACGTAGTTGATTCTGTTTGAATTTACGGCAGTTATCGTTCGTCATATAAAAAATAACCCTTGTTAAAACATAAAATGTTGCTGGTAAACTACCCCTTTCCCTTAACCGATCTTCACCAGCACCAATAGGTATTGAGAACACTACAATACAGGGCTGTATGCAAAACATCATTTGATTCTGTTTGAATTTGCGGCTGTTATCGTTTGCCATAGAAAAAAATTACCCTTGATAAAAAACCGTTGCAGGTAAGCTACCCCTTTCCCTTAACCGATCTTCACAAAAAACAACAGGTCTTGAGTACTCTACAAATCAGGGCAGTATGCAGAAAATTATTTGATTCTGTTTGAATTTGCGGCTCTTATCGTTTGCCATAGAAAATACCCTTTTAAAACATAAATCGTAGCTGGTAAACTACCCCTTTCCCTTACCCGATCTTCACCAAAAACAGCAGGTCTTGAGAACTCTACAATTCAGGGCTGTATGCGAAATATTATTTGATTATGTTTGAATTTGCGGCTGTTATCGTTTGCCATAAAAAATACCCTTGTTTAAACAAAAAACGTGGCCGGTAAACTACCCCTTTCCCTTAACCGATCTTCACCAAAAACAATAGATCTTGAGAACTCTACAATTCAGGGCTGTATGCAAAAGAGTAGTTGATTCTGTTTGAATTTGCGGCTGTTATCGTTTGCCATAGAAAACAATTACCCTTGACTTAAAAAAAAACGTTGCTGGTAAACTACCCCTTTCCCTCAACCGATCTTCACCAAAAACAACAAGTCGGGAGTACTCAATAAATCAGGGCTGTATGAAAAAATGATTTGATTCTGTTTGAATTTGCGGCTGTTATCGTTTGCCATAGAAAAAAAATCTAGAGACAGACACACACACACAGACACTTTTCGAAAAACGACTTTTTTCATGTTTTGAGTGTAGTACAATCAGAATCTGCAATAATCTCGAACACGATTTTTTTTTCCATCACCATACTTCCATTTCCTTAAGGAACAGGGAAGTAAAAATCAATAATAATAAATCAATTATATAATTAAATCAATTATAAATCAATAAAAAATGACATATTTATTAATTAAAATCTGAAAATTACAGTACCGTGGACAAGATGACATTACCATGGGCATCTAATATCACGGTAGTGTCAACTATAAAATACATGGTAATGTCAAAACGAGGTTATGGTTGCAACATCTGCTAACCAACTAGTTTAAATTTACTGGGGTTTGTTGCTGACTTTTACACATCTAATGACTATATTATAGTAACAATAATTTAATTTTCATAGACATAGTTATTAAAATATCACATTTAATGAAGAAATTTGTGTTCCTGGTTGAAATCACAATCAGAATGATCACTGTTGCACACCACTATATAAAAATTATTCCGATTAGCGCTTTCAAGCTTCACAGCTCATCGTCAGATCGGGAATAGACAGGAAATATGTGAAACCCAACCCTTCACCCCTCTCCCCCACCCGGCTCACCCACAACAAACTAAAAATTAATGACCCTTCCCCACCCCCTAAACTCTGTCTCACCATCTGTACAGTTACATATTTTTCTAGTAAATTCCTTGTGTTTCAGTGTGTGTGTGTGTGTGTGTGTGTGTGTGTGTGTGTGTGCATACTTTTAAACTACCCTCTTCCTCTCCACACACGTGGGTCAGTCACACACCCTTATTTTAAAACAACCAATTAGTACTATGCAATATAATTCTTAATCTTATCTATCTGTCCTCTCTCATTTACTTCTTTATCATGTTATAAAATATTTCTTCATTATCAAATTTAATTTTAATATTAATTAAATTGTCTAACCCTTTTTCTCTTTCTTTCAATATTTCTAACTCCTCTCTAAGCTTCCTTTCAACTGTGTTATTTACTACTTTTACAATTTCGTATTCTTCCAAAGGATTAACAAACTTGTGGTTGTCTTCTATGAAATGTCTTGCATATAACGAATTGGTTGTTCTATTACCTTCTCCACGTTTGTGGTCAGACAACCTGCATACGAATTTTCGTCCTGTCTCCCCTAGGTACACTTTGTTGCAGTCTTTACATTTGAATTTATAAATTCCGCTTTTCTGTAATACTGGAATTTTTTCTATATTCTTATTCCTTATCTTATCAAATACCGTTTCACATTTTTTAATAGCTATATCTACTCCATATTTATTAAAACATTTTATAATTTTTCTAGTATGTGAACCTATGTATGTCAATGACCTTGCATAATTCTTTTGTTCTGGTTCTATTTTAGCTTTTTGTATGTTGACCCTTTTCATAACTTTATCCACTATGTTGGTGTTATAATTTTTATTCCTTACAATTCCCTTTATCGTTTTTAACTCCCTATCTTTTGATTCGGTCTCTTTTAAACACTTCTGAGCTCTGTAACAAAAGGAATTGATTGCCGCCATTTTATATCTGTATGGGTGGTAAGACTCTCTTGGTATAATTATATCAGAATACGACTCTTTCCTAAATATCCCAAACTGTAGTTTCTCATTATCTTTAATTTCTATGTTTAAATCTAAGTAATTTATTTGCTTACCTCCTATCTCTTCCTTAAATTGTAAGTTTTTATCCTTATTATTTACCTCCTTTATAAACTCATGCACTTCTTCTATGCTTCCTTCCCAAATTAATAATACATCATCAACGTATCTAGACCATAATTTTATATTGTCTTTATACTTAGTGGAAGTTATTAATTGCTTTTCAAAATCATTCATGTATATTTCAGCAAGAATAGGGAATAATGAAGACACCATAGGTAAACCTTTTTTCTGTATATAAAACTTGTTATTAAACCTAAAATAGTTCTGATTTACACATTCTTTAATTACTTTCATCAACTGCTTTTTATACCTGTATTCTCCCATATTATTATCGTTTATTAACTTAATAACTTTATTTACTGTGATATTGGTAAACATGTCCTTAACATCCAGTGATATCAATTTTGTGTTTACATTAATGCTAATAGTTCAAGTTAAATTGAAGAGGGTTTTAAGTAAAATGTGGTTTAATAAACAATGTCTGGATAATAATGTCATCCCAAAGTACGCTCAAGTTAAAATTAAAAATAAGAACAGTGTAGCCAAAAAAGTAAAAGAACAAAGCGAGAAGTTGTGGATAAAACTGGAAATAAGGTCACTCTACGGTTTAATCAATAGATATAATAGGGAATTATATGATAGACACATAGAATTATTAAGAATATACTCGTATGTAGAGTTAGAAGAAATATTATATAATTTTGGTTTGGGGTACGTAGAAAAGAAATTGGAAAAGAAAAAGAAAAAACTGGTAGTTAAGTTAAATAAATTAATAAGAAAGAATGAAGTAAAAAAGGAACACCTCTCTAACAATAACTATGAAAAAAGAGTAATAAACCTTACAGAGGTAAATTTCAATACGGAAGAAAAAGAAATGTTAGCGAAAGGCTTAAAATACGCACCGCCACCAGAATTAAATCAAGAAAAAACGATTATTGAATGCGAAAGCATAATACAAACACTAGGAAATGAAAATGATAAAAAAAGAATAAGGTGGGAAGTAGGGAATGTAGTAGATAAAATATTTAAGAAAAGTTTGTATAATTCAAAGAATGAACAAAAAATCAAAGCAACTGTAACTAAACTAAAGAATAAAATAAAGAAGAATGATATTATAGTTACGAAGGCGGATAAAGGAAATACAATGGTACTAAATATCACTATAATATTTACGACTCGGAACACTAAGTTTTTTATAAGTAAAAACGTAAAGTTTTACCTTACAGCCTAAACCGGCTTTCACCTATAGAAGGCTTCATCAGAGGCTGTCGTTATTAGCGCTGTTCGTCTTGTTGTTGGTGAGACAAAACAAAACAAAACAAACTCAAACAGAACAACACACCAGACGAACTTATCAATGAAATAACAGAAACTCTGAACATTATCACAAAACAAAACTACTTTACTTATAACAATAAATACTACACACAGAACGAAGGCCTACCCATGGGCTCCCCCATATCCAGCATTCTAGCAGAAGTCTTCCTCCAACACTTAGAAAAAACAAAAATACTCACAAACAATGACAGACACTCACATAAAATACTATATTGACACAGATACGTTGATGACATTCTAATACTATACAGGGGAAACAAAAGACAATGTGAACAGTTAATAACGCACATAAACAAAATACATAAAAACATAACCTTCACTGCCGAATACGAACACAACAATACCATAAACTTCTTAGACCTTTCCATCACAAAACTAGAACACAGGCACAAATTCAGTATATACAGAAAACCAACTACAACTGACACACTAATACACAACACCTCCAAATCACCCAATACAACACAAACTAGCTGCTTTTAGAACCATGATACATAGACTTAACAACATCCCCTTAGATGAAATAGACTACAAAGACGAACTAAACACGATAAAATATCTAGCAGAATCTAACGGTTATGACAGAACAATAGTCAGTAAACTCCTACACAAAACACAAAACAAACAACAGACAAAGACAGAAAACAACAAATTCATAACACTAACATACATCAACAAACAAACAGAAAAAATCGCCCACAAATTCAAAAAAGCAGGATACAGAATCGCTTTCAAAACTACTAACAAAACAGAACACACACTATCAAAACGCATGCCCAAAGCACAAAACAAATTCGATCTACCCGGTGTATATAAGCTAAATTGTTCAAATTGCAATAAATTCTACATAGGCCAGACAGGACGTAGCTTCAAACAGAGATACATTGAACACACAAAAGCACTCCACACCACTACAGAATCTACCTTCGCAAACCACCTCATTGAAGCAAACCACACATATAAAAACATCGACAATAACATGAACATACTACACGTACACACAAAAGGCCGAAAACTAGACACTCTAGAACAATTAGAAATATACAAACACACAAAAACAAATAAAAACGACATCCTAAACGAACAGACACAATTCAAATCGCACGCATTATTCGAACACATCTCACCACACACACACATCTTCCATCTTTCGAAAAACTATCTCGTCACCAACAACAAGACGAACAGCGCTAATAACGACAGCCTCTGATGAAGCCTTCTATAGGTGAAAGCCGGTTTAGGCTGTAAGGTAAAACTTTACGTTTTTACTTATAAAAAACTTAGTGTTCCGAGTCGTCAATATTATAGTGATATTTAGTTAAGTAACGGACACGTCATGGACAACGAAATCCAACAATGGTACTAATGAGAAAGGAAGAATACATAAAGAAAACGGAAGAATTTATAAGGGAAGGACCATACGAGGAAATAAAGTATGATTATACAAGTAAGTACCAGTCAAGGATAAAACAAATAATGAACAGATAACATTTATAGAAGAAAATAAGAAAAAGTATTTATTGGAAAGTAATCCAACAGCACCAACTTTTAAAAGTCAGGTTAAGATACGTAAAGAAGGAAACCCAATTAGACCGATTGTTTCTTTTATTAATGCACCTATTTACAAATTATCAAAAGAAGTTAGCAGAGTACTGAAAGAGAAATATGAATTTGGGACAAAATACAACATAGAGAATAATGTAAAATTGATAGAAAAATTAGAAAATATTAGCATTAATGTAAATACAAAATTGATATCACTGGATGTTAAGGACATGTTTACTAATATCACAGTAAATAAAGTTAATAAGTTAATAAACGATAATAATATGGGAGAATACAGGTATAAAAAGCAGTTGATGAAGGTAATTAAAGAATGTGTAAATCAGAACTATTTTAGGTTTAATAACAAGTTTTATATACACAAAAAAGGTTTACCTATGGGGTCTTCATTATCCCCTATTCCTGCTGAAATATACATGAAAGATTTTGAAAAGCAATTAATAACTTCCACTAAGTATAAAGACAATATAAAATTATGGTCTAGATACGTTGATGATGTATTATTAATTTGGGAAGGAAGCATAGAAGAAGTGCATGAGTTTATAAAGGAGGTAAATAATAAGGATAAAAACTTACAATTTAAGGAAGAGATAGGAGGTAAGCAAATAAATTACTTAGATTTAAACATAGAAATTAAAGATAATGAGAAACTACAGTTTGGGATATTTAGGAAAGAGTCGTATTCTGATATAATTATACCAAGAGAGTCTTACCACCCATACAGATATAAAATGGCGGCAATCAATTCCTTTTGTTACAGAGCTCAGAAGTGTTTAAAAGAGACCGAATCAAAAGATAGGGAGTTAAAAACGATAAAGGGAATTGTAAGGAATAAAAATTATAACACCAACATAGTGGATAAAGTTATGAAAAGGGTCAACATACAAAAAGCTAAAATAGAACCAGAACAAAAGAATTATGCAAGGTCATTGACATACATAGGTTCACATACTAGAAAAATTATAAAATGTTTTAATAAATATGGAGTAGATATAGCTATTAAAAAAATGTGAAACGGTATTTGATAAGATAAGGAATAAGAATATAGAAAAAATTCCAGTATTACAGAAAAGCGGAATTTATAAATTAAAATGTAAAGACTGCAACAAAGTGTACCTAGGGGAGACAGGACGAAAATTCGTATGCAGGTTGTCTGACCACAAACGTGGAGAAGGTAATAGAACAACCAATTCGTTATATGCAAGACATTTCATAGAAGACAACCATAAGTTTGTTAATCCTTTGGAAGAATACGAAATTGTAAAAGTAGTAAATAACACAGTTGAAAGGAAGCTTAGAGAGGAGTTAGAAATATTGAAAGAAAGAGAAAAAGGGTTAGACAATTTAATTAATATTAAAATTAAATTTGATAATGAAGAAATATTTTATAACATGATTAAGAAGTAAATGAGAGAGGACAGATAGATAAGATTAAGAATTATATTGCATAGTACTAATTGGTTGTTTTAAAATAAGGGTGTGTGACTGACCCACGTGTGTGGAGAGGAAGAGGGTAGTTTAAAAGTATGCACGCACACACACACACACACACACACACACACACACACACACACACTAAAACACAAGGAATTTACTAGAAAAATATGTAACTGTACAGATGGTGAGACAGAGTTTAGGGGGTGGGGAAGGGCCATTAATTTTTAGTTTGTTGTGGGTGAGCCGGGAGGGGGGAGAGGGGTGAAGTGTTGGGTTTCACATATTTCCTGTCTATTCCCGATCTGACGATGAGCTGTGAAGCTTGAAAGCGCTAATCGGAATAATTTTTATATAGTGGTGTGCAACAGTGATCATTCTGATTAAAATATCACATGCCACGGTAATGTTAACAAAACATGTACTCATCTGAAATTATTGCAGAATGAAATTTACACACAACACTTATTAACAACAGAATTCCCTCCAATATGGCTGTGTTCTATGAAGTAATTCGTCTTTTTGACTGCAGTGCTGCCACTTCTAAACTCTGAATAGCACTAGGAAATAAATGATAATTGCTTTTGTCCATGGTAATGTCATTAAAATGAAAGGACACGTTTTGGTGCATTATAACTTAAAAAACCATTAAGGAATAAACAGTTTTTTTTGCACTGTTATTTACCACAGGTACATCTGTTAAACATCTGATGGAAATTAATCGAATAAATAATTATACATTAATTCGAAATTATCGATTTCTTGTCCAGCGCACTACTTAGGACAAACCATGGTAATGTCAATTTACTAATAAATTTTTAGAAATAAAATATATTTGTTAGTTTTTTAAAGTAATTTCTATAGTCAACTATATTTATATTAAGGAAAAATAAACATTCGAAATAAAATAAAAAATATAACCTATCAAAAAACACAACTAAATGATGGACACTAAATTGCCATTTGTTTGAGAATGACCCTACTACGTATAATTATTTAATGACTACATTAAATACACTTTATTTTCAAAGTACAAAGACTTCACTATTTTATTTGATTGTAAGATTTTAAACTGCACGCATCACTGTAATACTACACATTTAAAATACGTTTAACATAATTTCGGTGTGACTTGACTGTCTCTCACAAGGTATTTCTTGTAGGGAATAAAGGCACACACGTTAACAAAATATTCAATAAATTACAATTACATATAATGCACAAACGTTCAATCTAATACGCACACAAAATTACAAATAAATACGTCTTCTGAACGGCTGAACAATATTTTCAGAAGCAGTAATACCCCACCAACACAATCACGCACTATCATTCAGTAGCTCCTCAGGCATCTCGGCAGCAAAGCTGGTGTGAGTACTCTACTAGTGCTGTAACATGTATTCCAAATAAACTTCACATGTGCTGCATACGTATTTCAAAAATCAGAATGTACTAATCGTGCATATTAATCAATGAGATAATCGTATTGTAATTAAAAAATATTTTTAATGTACTTATTTCAGTATATATAATAAAAGTACTATATAAGATAATAAAAACACAATATTTTTGTCTATTTTCTATTCCAAAGAAAATCTTGAATTTGCGACTGTTCGTAATAAAATTATCTGATCTTACTTGTGAAATACAAACTTGAATGATGAAATTATTGTACACGAATTTTGGTTAATATTTCAGTGCTGTGCAATGTAGAAAAAAATAATAAAATTATTTACGTATACAAGTATATATTTGCTATCCTGTTTGTTTTTAGTAAACAGGGCTCCGTTTGTTATTGCGTACAAGGAAAACAAAGAAATTGTGTTATGTGAAAAATGTAGGAAGTTGAGTAACAAGTTTAAGAAATCTGTAAAATGTCTCAATATTGTTGTCCGTTAGCCAGTGCAGACTTGGAGCTAGAATGAAGTCCGTCACTGATCTCCGTCAGCCAGTCAAGACCTAAAGTAAAAGGTATGGAATTAATAAGATCAGTCGGTATCTATTCTCCGTTAGCCAGTCAAGATCTAAAGTAAAAGATAACGAATGAATAATTTCAGCCGGTCCGTCACTGTTCTCCGTTAGCCAGTCCTGATCTAAAGTAAATGATAACGAATGAATAAATTCTGCCGGTCCGTCACTGTTCTCCGTTAGCTAGTCCAGATCTAAAATAAAAGATAATGAATGAATAATTTCAGCCGGTCCGTCACTGTTCTCCGTTAGCCAGTCCAGATCTAAAGTAAAAGATAACGAATGAATGAATAAATTCAGCCGGTCCGTCACTCTTCTCCGTTAGCCAGTCCAGATCTAAAGTAAAAGATAACGAATGAATAATTTCAGCCGGTCCGTCACTGTTCTCCGTTAGCCAGTCGAGATCTGAAGTAAAATATACCCAATGAATAAGATCAGCCGGTCCGTCACTGTTGTCCGTTAGCCAGTCCAGATCTAAAATAAAATATAACGAATGAATAAATTCAGCCGGTCCGTCACTGTTCTCCGTTAGCCAGTCCAGATCTAAACTAAAAGATAACGAATGAATGAATAATTTCAGCCGGTCCGTCACTGTTCTCTGTTAGCCAGTCCAGATCTAATATAAAAGATAACGAATGAATAAATTCAGCCAGCCCGTCACTGTTCTCCGTTAGCCAGTTGAGATCTAAAGTAAAGTATAGGCCTAACGAATGAATAAGATCAGTCTGTCTGTCACTGTTCTCCGTTAGCCAGTCGAGATCTAAAGTAAAAGATAACGGATGAATAAGATCAGTCGGTCGCTTTCACCGGTTGTTAATTCAGACTTCTACTGTAAGTAAACGCAAGAAACGACTAACATCCAGCCAGTCTTATTACGAAATCTACCAATATCCCTATCCCCTGTTCATCGACATGAACTATTATTCCCACTACTAGTGTCTGTGTGGGGGGGGGGACTCTCTGTTGTACTGGTGTAAGGAGAGTGCGAGCAAGTTGTGGTGAGGTCATCGCAGATATTTGTGTAACCAGCGAGGCGTCTCTACAGGAGCTCTGTAGAGAGGACTAGTGAAGAAGAGGACAATGGAGGATTATATCACAGCAGTAGAAGAAAGGTATAATGAGTTGAGATTGACACGATTTTTTCTTACTCTGTACTCCTGTTACATTTAAATATATTATAAAACTACAAAGAATTCATTTCAGATACAAATTTATTAATTTAGTTATTTTATTCGAACGCCGAACCGTTATTATCAGTACTTGTGATTGAGATATTAAAGGCTTCAGTTTTACTTGCATATCACTGTTAACGGTATTAATACTCGGTTTTCTGAGATACGTTCACGCTCTCAGGCTAAATGTTAAGGAAAAATGTTTCCACAATTCATATCCAAAATTTGCATTATCCATTTGTTCATGATAGTCACCCATCTTACCTTGTCATGGTGGAGCATTACCTTGACATGTACCGACCTTGGATTCATCAGTTCTTCAATTTGGAACAAAATTTCTCTTCTTCTTCTTCTTCGTCTCCGATTCGTGACTTTCATCCTACTCAAACGCGTCTCCACATCCCTCATCGTCATCCTCTTCCTGCATCGAGAAATCACGTGTCTCGTTATAGTCCTACATCATGGTCTTCAACTCACTCAGAGAATTCACGTACAGATGCGCTGTAAAATCACAGATCCCATTCGTTATGACCTCTGTAAATTTTACGTTACCTAACATGCTGGGATGTTTTAAATCTTCATACTTGCCGCTTGGTACGGCCAATCTATACTTGGGGAAAACATTTTAAACAGCTTAGAACTAACATTGTGAGCGCCTTAACAGATGCCTCAAGCTGACCAGACACCATCTCGTAGTCTGAAGAGAATAAAACATAGCTTTGAAATTCAAACTAACTCTAGCTAGGATATTATTTAAGGCGGCAATCTATCACTTAGATCTGAGTTAAGGCTGAGTGTCACTTGGATCTGAACAGTTGTCAATGTAGAACACGGCGTCTGAAATGCGATCTCTAGAGTTATGACAAAAAATGACATTGGTATGCTCAAGGCAAGCGACCGTGTCAGTTTTCATTGAGTATTTACTAGGCGGTTTATTCACCTGAATGGAATGGCGCATTGTTCATTACAATCACACTCTCACGCTGAAAGTTAGGGACAAGTTTTTCCACGACTCATATCCAAAATTTGCATTGTCCGTTTGTCCATGATCCATCACCGGTGCAGCCTTGAAAACTAGTAACGAATTTTCTACGATATCATATACTGTTCCTGCTACGACAACAAAAAGGGTATTAGCGGAACTTGTATAATTCTTTTCCAATAATATCTAAGCTTTGGCAGCACTTAAAATGTTAAATTCTTGTTCTGGCTGTTCCATCGATATCAACCTTCTGTTACCATATTTCGTCTACGTAAAGTGCGGTATAACAGAATACTTTGCAGAACGTACGCGCCCATTTGGGTAACTTACTATGATTAATTGACTAACTGACTAAAATAGACTACTTTTGTTCTGTAAGAACAGCTAGACTATATTACAAGTGGGAACTTAATTTTTAATAACATAAAAAGTCATGCATTTATCGCCATCTTATGAAGGTGTCACAATGCACTTTCCTTATACCTGTTACGAGTCAGTGCCCTTTGGGTGTAGAGGGAACGGAGTTAGCAGCCAGTTTTCCTTATTTTCTTTTCCGTGTGTTGTCTTTGCACCGATTCCAGTGTAGAGCCCACACACGAGTTTCTTAGATTTAAATGGCGGTTCATCTTACCTGATTACTCTTCTTTATTTCTTTCACGTCCCTATATTATATTTGTAATGATTCTTCTAGCTTTAGCTGAAACCATGATCAACGAATAGAAACAGACCTGTAGACTACAGTTGCCAAGTTAAGAAACTAAGCATTTAATTACTATTAAACGATAAAGTTACCCAATTAAAAATTGGATGACAAATGATATACCTATGTGCGTGTGTTTGTATCTATAACATATATACATATACACACACACACACACACACACACACACACACACACATACACACATACACACACACACAGTAAAATACTATTTTTCATTCGAGATGTATTTTTTCATACTTGGAATATGTTTCAAGCATCTAATGGTTTGCAAATCTTCAACCATCTTAAGATTTATCTTGTTGAATACTTATGTCTAGGTCAGGTGTTGCTATGGATTCCTATTGGATTTTGGTTATTTATATTGGTGTTATTATGTACAGGTGTTGAATACAATTTTATTTTTTGAGTGTTTCTAATGTCTAGTGTTTAGAATTGTGTCACATTTTGTGCTGATATGTATTTGTTCTAGTATTAGTTTGTCTTGTATTTTATGTTTATATATGTTTGAAAGTTTTCCTTTATATTCATTATTCTGCCTTTGTGTGGTACGTGTTTTATTAATCTCGTGTTGGTGACGTCTGGGAATTCGTTTTCTGTATTTATTGCAGATGTGGCCAAATTGGATTTATAAATGTTTGCTTTCTTGTAAGCGTTTAGGCGTTAAAAACAACGTTTATTAAATTGCTTTTTTCTTGTCTATGTAACATTTGTTGCAGTTTTGATTCCATTTTTCACAGTCCATTGTTTATTGTATCATCCTTGTTATATGAGTTATTTAGTTCCGTATATAACTCTGCTTTGTAATATCTGTATTTTTAGATACTTTTGTAAGTTTTCTCATCCTATTTCTTAAGTACGTGAGTGTAACCCACTTTTTAGTGTTATTGTTATTATTATTTATGTACGATAAATTTTGAGCATTATTTAAAAGTTAGCCTTTATTTTATATTTTATTTTATTTTCTATTTTGTTTATGGTGTTTTTACTGTATTTTTTCTTCAGCAATTTGGTAAATTGTACTTATATTTTATATATATTTTTTTATTATTATTAATATTAAGTAAAACGTTTTTTACAAGAATATATTTTGTACTTTTTGAATGTTTAAAGTGTTTCGGTAGTTGAAACTACCATCATCATCATCATAATAGTAATAATTACAATATTATTATTATTTCAAATTTCCCATTTTAAAATCCCGCGATATGTGTACTGTATTGAAAAAAAATGTGTACATACGTTGGTACCACTGTACTGCACTGTTACGCTGAACTCGAGCGCGATGCGTCAATCAATGTGTTTACAGCAGCTGTTTATGTCAGTCGAACTAAAGTGCGTTCTGCGATTTTTACAATAGAGAAAGCTTAAATTTGATCAAAGGATTTGTCTTAAATTTTGTGTTTCCAACAAAATTTCTTGTGCTGAAGCGTTGAAAATGTTAAAAAAATCCTATGGTGAGTTGTTTCTCTCGAAAACCCAAGCATATGAATGGTATAAGGTATTCAAAGAGGGCCGAAAAGAAATTCAGGATTTGCCTCACTCATTCCAACCGACCTTCAACAGGTTCGACTAACGAAACTATCGAAAAAAATCAAGAAAATGGTCATCGAAAATCGTGGCCTGAGTTTTAGAGAGGTGGCTCGTGAACTGGAAATATTTCACATGTCAGTGCATAACATTTTCACAGACGTTTTTGGTAAGAGACGCGTCAGTGCACGACTTGTTCCGAAAGAGTTGAATTTTTTGGATAAAGAACATCGGAGAAGTGTTGCTGAATACAAGATTTCGCGAGCTTCTAGTGACTCTAACTTTGTGAAACGTATCATAACTGGCGATAAAACATGGATTTATGAGTACGACATGCAAACAAGTCAACAAGCCTCGGAATATTACTTAAGAAACGAACCGAAACCTAAAAAACCGCGTCAAAGTCGCTCAAAAATCAAGGTCTTCATTATTTTCTTCGATTATCGTGGTGTTGTTTATTCGAAATTCCTTCCGGATGGACATACAGTTAAAAAAGAATATTATTTGATTGTCATGAAGCGTTAGGTAAAAATATTCGTCGGAAACAGTCAGATTTGTGGAACAACATTCGTGAATATCGCACAACGATAATGCACCGTCGCAAACATCGATCTTGGTACGCAAATTTTTGGACAAAAACTCAACAAATGTTATCGATCAAGCAAGAACCGTATTCACCAGATATGGCTCCGTGTGACTTTTTTCTATTTCCTAGAATCAAATTACCGATTCGGGGAATGCGTTTTGATTCGACCATAAAAGAGAATTCGCACAAGGAGCTGAAGGCTAAACCTTCATTAGCGTTTGAAAAGTGTTTTGAAGACTGGGAGAAGAGTTGACAAAAGTGTATTGTCTCAGGCGGTGCGTATTTCTAAAACAACAAAATAAAGTATGATGAATAAATAAGTAGTTTTTGTTTTACTTACAAATTCCGGATACATTTCTCACACAGCAGTACGTGCGTGCGTGTATATATATGTATGCGCGTGTGTGTGTGTGTGTTTCACATGAATATTGTACAGTATATGCCTGTGTGTACAACCAATACGTTTACGTTTTACTTGAAAAATGAAAATTACTGGCAGCGAGTTAACTTGGCTAAGAATGAACACACCTTCCTTGGTGCTCGAACTTATAAACACGTGTCAACTTATAACGTTAAAATTGAATGCTACTCAATTTTACTCAGATTTTATATAGAATAATGATTAGTAATTGTTTATTAGCCTAAGACATGCAAGTAACGTTGTGTTGAAGTACTGTTAGCAGCAAGCCTAGCGGTGTTCTTCAAAAGAACACATCCTTGTCGAGACGACTGTCTGTCGGGGAGAAAACATACAAGTCACGTACAGGGTGAAGAATCATAAACATGTATTTTACTAAAAAAGCAATAAAGTTTAAGTGAAATCGAGAGAAAGCTGAGTGTTCAGACAATACAGTCCGTTAGAAATAGAGTGAGAGGTTAGAGCGAGAAATCATAAGGTAGCGTCTATCCCCACTTGTTTGTATAAGTTTGACACGCGCTGTTTTTTGGGAATGAAAGAAAGCGTCATTTTTTTTAGCGGGTGAAATTAGCTAGTTGGGTTGGAGGTAATCAAATATCGCGGTACTTGAAACCAATGGGAACGCGATTTGTAAATATTGAGTGTGGGTAAGGATTGTGTGTGTATAAAAAACGTAGTTCGGAAATTTGTCGAGAGTCTGTGGAGAACATTACAGCTATCAGACTCGTCACCGCGTATTAAGTAGACGAAGATTTTTTTTATTTATAACTAAACTTGCGATAGTTAGTACGAGCACAATATTCGTATCGTGCATTAATAATATTAAAACCGTTATTGCAGTGG
Source organism: Magicicada septendecula (assembly GCA_034769895.1). Taxonomy (NCBI): domain Eukaryota; kingdom Metazoa; phylum Arthropoda; class Insecta; order Hemiptera; family Cicadidae; genus Magicicada; species Magicicada septendecula. The sequence continues at coordinate 804,208,252 of CM068368.1, read as the reverse complement.
AAGAAATATAATAAGTCAGAGTAATATTTAGTAATGTTATAACACTAAAGAAGTAAATTCAATAGAACGGACGAACCGTTGTGCAAAAAAAAAGCAGTTGATAAATCAATCAACGGGTACGGTAATACTAAAATCAAAGTAATCATTGTGATAAATATACTGTAACTTGGCGATAAACTATCGAAATCCACATCAAAGATAATCTACCACGTGAATCGGGAAGTTACGAAATGTTGAAGTGTATTCGGTATGAATTAGGCCTACTGGTATTGTGAGCACTTAGCTTAATAACATATTTACTAAGGTGTCAGAATAAATAGTAGTTATACACTAATTACATTCTAAATCAGTAAGTAGGTGTGAGCTGTGTAGTGAAAGTGAAACCTAGGTAATTAAAATGTTAGTGTCAACGAGTGTCAACAACAGGATCGTCCGAATCGCCGACGAACGCAAAGCTCCAGGATCGCAGACTCCGAGGGAAGGAATCACCAACACAAACGGAATTCAACAAACAAGTAAAACAAATTTGAACATTAAAACTCATAATAATTCATGTATCTTTTGTTAAATCTATTACCATTGGCAATTCAATCTGTCTAAGAACCTACTTTCAAATGAGAATTAATGAGAAGCTAAAAAATTCAATATTGAGAATCATTTTAAGATTGTATGTAAATTTGTAATGTGTTAATTAAGAGTTTATTAAATTTAGGATTCATTCAATTAAAAATGTGTTAATAATCATTTTGATAAGTTTAACCCTGAGATAATTTTAAGAGTCGCCATCAAAGCAAGAGTTGAGAGCTTAGTATTAGTGAATTACACTTATCTCTTTCTAGATCTAAGCTGCGAGGGTGGTAAACCTTAGGTTAAAAACACATTGTGTGTGTGTGTGTGTGTGTGTGTGTGTGTGTGTGTGTGTGTGTGTGTGTGTGTGTGTGTGTGTGTGTGTGAGCTCGCTTGCATATATAATATTCCTATTTAATGTGAGGTAATAATACGTGCTATACTTCGCACTTTAGAGATATAAAATATAAAGCGAAAACGGTCAAACATTTAGGCTGTAACCATTTGAGCGTTCGCGACGATATAAATTTAAACGGTGCTCTCATTTGGCGGATTCTATTAGCGTGTAATTGAAGACGTACAACATTCAAAATGGAAATTTTAATATTCTTGAGGAAATGTCCTTGAACAACGTGATTATTCCAGTAGTGAATCATGTAGTTAATAGACTGCAATTTGTATTATACGTTTCCTGCCAGGTACCGTACAGGAGAACCACTTCACTTAGCAAAGCGTGGCGTGTTTATATCGTATTTACTTGCCAAGCACGCATTGTGTACTTTCCAATATTGTTTCCCACGCAACAGACCTTGGACGTAACTTTAACAGACTTTTACGCTGAGCACACAATCCGTGCAGTCGGCGGAATGAAGTTGATTCTGGCAGTCGGCTTCTTGCTCACTGCTGCGTCGCAGTTGGATTTCAGCCAAGACGGCGGACTATACGAAAGTAAGTATACACAACTTTTACATATTATAAGTAGCTATACACCATAAAAAGTAGATATTAAATAATTTGTCCTAACTTCGTTTAGTTTTTCGCTCATCTGCTGTGGTTTCACGTGGAGAACAGTTGCTTTCCAAGCACTGACTGTATACTTTCTCCGCAGACCGTATTGTCTCCAATTCAGTGATGCAACATTATTGACACCGTTATAGTGAAACCATCTGTTTTACAATGTTGTGGTTGTGCTGCTGTATGTCAGTACAAGTTGGATTAGTATAGTAAGTACTGCGTTAACGAATTTTATTACCTTGTAAATTTTCTTACATTCTAAACACCGCTCTCAATTGTGTTATTACGTTATAATAATTTTTTTCACCACGAGAACCTTATGATTGACTGCCAGTGGAACAACATTTACTTGAGAATAGGCTATATTCAAACGCTTACAGTTAAATGGATAATCGTCTTCGTTTTCGAGTTAAATTATTTGTTGTCAGGTTTTTTTTAATGAACAGCTGTTTTGACATAAATTTATAATGTGTTGACGGAAAATAGAATGTGCTATCCCAACAATGTGATACTTTTTATTTGGTATTCTGCCCTAAGGCAGGTCTTTACAAATGGTAAAAGCTCTCCAAGCTGTCCTATCGCATGCCAGTCTTTTCGTTTCTTCGTAACACCCTCTGATTTTAATGCTATCTATTAACTTCACTCTTCTACGCTCCCTTCTCTTTTCTCCTTCTGTGACACCTTCCATGACAGTTGTAAGCAAGCAGGCTCTTCTTAAACAATGACCTAACCAATTCCTTTTCCTATTTTCTATTACCTTCAGGATTCTTCTCTCTTCCCCTATTCTTCTTAAAACTTCATCATTCCTTACTTTATCAACCCACCTTACTTTTTCCATTGCTTGCCAAACCCACATCTCAAATGCTTCTAATCTTTTCTCATCCTCCTTCCTCAGTGTCCATGTCTCTGCACCATATAAAGTAACGCTCCACACATAACATTTGGCCAACCTTTAGTGTGATACTATTAACACTTAATACTGCAGACTTGCGACATTCCGACCGGTCGAGGATTGCCGGAGCCGGAATGTGTATGATTCTGACCTCAGTCAACGCCTCCTATTTTTGATAAGTAAAAGTTGGGAGCGCTTTTTCTTACTGTATTTACATTTAACTTTATAGGTTATTTTCAAATTCTTAAACAATAATTTAAATTTTTATTTGTCATAATTATATAAGAAAATTTAACAGAAATGACAATACAGTGTGTAAGGAACATCGGTATTTATTAAAAAATATCTTGTCAAACATTACGCACAGGGCCTACAACAAATACAAATACAGTATTTATTTTATGACAAACACTTGATATTGATGTTGATGTTCATACTTTACATATTCAGATAATTCTTATAATTTTACATGTTCATATATTTTCATTCAGAGATTTGGTTCAACTGAGTTACAGAATATAAGCCCAACGACAAGATAGTTTTCTAAAGAATATAAACATACGAAAACCGACAACAGTTGCAGTCACCTGCAGTAAGTCAACACAAAATGATAGCTTGAGAATGTTTTAGGATGTCTACTGCTCCTCTCGCTGAAATACCACTCTATTTAGATGGTGCTTAGGTTTGAAAATTGCGGCAAATCAATTGTTGAATAAATATGACTTACAGGATCACTTTTGTTTCTTAATTTTTGCCTGAATTATAGCCTACCGAGGACAAAGCCGGATAGCGTGGAGGACCTACGTTACGGGCCGCGAGCGCGGTGTATTTAGTTTCATATCTGGATGTATGAATACAAGGCTTAAACCTCTGCTTTCTAAAAAATGACCTCTGACGATGTAAATGAACTTGTATTCACGTACAAGTAATGACCACGACGCTAGCCGGGGCTCGAGACGGACAGTATACAAAAGTGGACGCACCTCTGAGCACCCATGTGTTTTTCTTTCCTAATTCAGTTCGTGGCGCCGTAGTAACTTACACAATGAGGAAGACCGCGCTACAAAATTACTGCCGACAGTTCGTCAAACCAGTCCGGGCACAGCAAGGTCGGCCGGCGGACATTCCTAGTCCAGCTCACGGTGCCAGTAGTAGTGACTCACACCCGCCAGTCATGCACGTATGTTTTACGTTTGTGTGTGCTTTCTACATCACAGCGGTTCTTGGATACCGATGCCTGTACGAAAGTACGTGAGTATAAGTTGATTGCACTTTACATGGATGTGTGTGTGACTCCTGTTACAAGCACGCGTAGAGCTGAAAATCAAATGTCCCAGAATTCTTTTTTCGGTTTACTAAACAAAAATACTGTCGCTTCACTTCTGACATTTTAAAAAATTGCAATTGAGTATGAAGAACTTCATACGCATAAGGTGAATACAATTAATAATATTCAAACACTCTTTTTGCTACAGTCTATTTCTTGATGCATATATTATTTATTTAGGCTTAATATTTATATTTGAAAATAAAGAAAGAAATCCAATTTACCAAATTGCTGATGAAAATGGAAACAATAAAAACACTACACACAAAATAGAAAATAAAATCAAAAATAAAATAAAAACTAAATATTTAAGACATGATCAAAGTGAACAATACATAAATAATAACAACAACAATAATAAAAAATGGGCTACATTCACATACATAAATAATAGGATAACTAAGCTAAAAAAACTATTTAAAAACACAAACATTAAAGTAGCGTACAAAACTAACAAAAATAACTTACGAAACGGTAATTATCGACTTTCTGGGCCGCGCTGGTATTGGCGTGGCATTTGTTTTCTATTCTTCTATGTTATATAGACACGAGAAAAATAATCTTAAACGGCGGTCAAACCTATTTACGGAGAAAAAAAATTAAATAATTACTCCCATAAGAACGCATGCAACAGCGGCACAGGACGGCCATTTTTCAAACATTTACAAGCGAGTTGGATGAAATGCGAGTTGAGCCGATACCTGCCGGTTAGGTTCGGAGGGGCGGCCCGAAGGGCCGTGGATATAGTTCATTGTTTCATAAATTCTTGCAAAAATTAAGGCGAACCATTTTTCAAACATTTACTGTGCATTTGTGCGCCGTCGCTCAGTTAACATGGCGGCCGTTCATTTTACATGCGCGCTTATGGGAGTAATTGTTTGAATTTAAAGTGTTTAAATTAATAATGTGTAATACAGCACATCCGTTGGAAGAACTGACAGGATTTACAATCCTCGAACCACGATTGAATAAAAAAAAAACACTATCAGAGAATTAAACATAGAAAAATTTAAACTTAATATGGAATATCGCATTTGCAACAGAACTGAATATCTTCATTCGTCATTTTAAAAGAATAAGTCAACGTTAACACTTTATGCTGACACCACTAATTTTAGAACAGTGTTGTAGGCCTACACTGTTTATTTCGCACAGTTAATGCCTTTTTCCAACTTTGTCGTTTTACTTGCTAAACTGCTACTTGTCATGTTCCGGACGAGGCCTTTCAGAGGTTCCACCATTTTCAAGTCCTAAACGACGACCTTGAATATCAAGTGGTTTAGGACTTGAAAATGGTGGAAACACTGAAAGGCCTCGTCCGGAACATGACAAGTAGCAGTTTAGCAAGTAAACACGACAAAGCTGGTATTACGGAGACTGATAATTCAAATAACAAGATGATCAATACCTTTTCTTGAAGATTAACATATAATATCTCAGAAACTTAAAACGCTTTATGTCTGTTTCGTAGATAGCATGCGAAATATTTAGTTCACAAAAATACAACTTTGATTTACAAAAGTGAGTAATTCGAATATATAATTCTAACAGTGATAGTAGGGTAAGGTGACCAGACGTCCCGTTTTTCATGGGATTGTCCTTCATTTTGCTCTTTCTCCCGTTGTTCCTGAAAAAAATAAACGAAGGCAAAAAAATCCGTTTTTTTTTTTAAGAAACGTTAAATTTCTACCCAAAATTTATAAAATCTGCCCAAAACTAGATTTAAAAAATAATTATAATCCTTTAAATTCAATTATGATTCCCGCCGGGGCCATCTGATTTAGATACGACCGTTCCTCCTCGCAAGGCGATGGCAAACCAGCGAGAGCTACCCTGCCTAGCATAAACCCTCTCCAACTGTGCCGTTCGGATCCGGCGTTAAACTGTAGGTCCCATATACCTGTGAGAGACTCCGTAACACAGCACCACGGGTATAAGCGGGGAGGGTACAAACCAGTCGATAGACTGGAGGACCCAATAATAACATTCAATTATTTCAACCTGCGGTCTGTTCCGTGTTCTGTCGGTACCAGTTATAATGCGTATCGAATCTCGCGTTTTCACAGCATTAATCTTTACATCGTCAGTTTCAACAGCCGGTCGATGCAGGATGGTCAGTAAGTACCGTGAGTGTAAGCGTAAACCTCGTGCTTATTGACATTGTTTCGCCGGTTGTGTTTTGTGAGTAGTGAGAACTGTGCAAGTATTTTAACCAGGGGCGAACCTAGGATTTCTTTCCGGGGTGGCGGTGGGGGGTTCAACCACATATCGTTTTCTTAGTGTATTGTTTTTCTCATGTTATAGTAAAAATCGTACAAAAAATTAAAACTAATAGTCAAATAATAGCAACAATTCACTAAATTTATAAAAATAAATTAAAAACATACATCAGATAGGTTTCTAGTTTTTCTTGCAAGCCTAATAATGGGCCTACTTTTCTGTGGAATATAATTACTTTAAAGAGGATGTTAAAATTAAGGAAGTGACGATTACCAGAATGTATATAACTGCTGTGAATATAAATTTTACAGCATGTAAAATAATGTTAACTAATATTGTTGAAAAATATATTGTCAGTCTTTTTTAATTAATGACATTAAAAAAACATACAACCAGTTTAAAATTTTTGCTCCAACATTTTCGGATTTCGGGGGGGGGGATATATCCCCCATATAACCTCCCTAGGTTCGCTCCTGTCAATAACAGTGCCTAAAAGAAAGTTTTATTTAACGATAAACTGAAAAAGACTTTTTATTTTTGGTAGAACAAAATCATTTAATCTTTGTAGTATGTCAATTATTTTATTACTGACTCCGAAATATCAAGTAGAAACTTTTTTTTTCACAGTTGGATTTTGAGCAGTTGAAATGGTGAGGAGAGTTACGGGAGGCTGTGGAGGGTCCCGTACGGGAGTGGAGTGTCCTGTTTTTTCAATTTTCAAGCCTGGTCACACTGTAGGTAGGGGCAAAAGTTCGAGTTCTTTAAACCAAATCTGTATCGTCTGTTCCACTTTGTAGACACACTTGCACATAAGCATCGTTCTGACACAACTGACATAGCGATATGCCACACTGCGCAATAATACAGACAGCAAATAAAACGGCGCAGTCTACAGTCCATTGCATGAACAAAACGCAGTAATAGAAGTTGTTTGTATTCACATACGCAAGCACATCTGTTTGTGCTAATGTTGAGTAGTAAACACGTACTTAGGTACATAAGTATATTTATTACGGTACTTAATAAGAACTACTATTTGTACTGGAATGATTGAGAGAATTTAATACCATCGTACTAAGAGTTTGGAATACTTAATAAGAATATTTAGAATACTTAGACAAAAAAAAAACACAACAACTGACAAGCAGTCGCAACATTTCATCTGTACCAGTTTCGTATTTTTAGACAAACTAACCTTTTCCATTTCACCTTGTGAGTTCTTTTTTATATATAGATGATGCATTTCAGTGCGTATGCTTTGTTATCAGAATCATAAAATATCTCTCGGAGTAGATCTTCATTACAGTAGTTAAAAACCAATGTCATTATGCACTGTATACGGGTCAGTAGTTGCGCACCTACTCAGGTTCGGTCAGCCGATGAACGGTTGTTCGCCTCTATGTGGTTCAAGGCAGTATCGTAATGCGGATTGGATTTAAAGTTCAGCTGGCCATTCAATAAGAGACCTCGACAGCTTATGTTTGTGTGTGCTCTGTAAATTTCAAACTCTTCCAAGGCATTCATGGTTCGACCCTTTTCACAAATATGTAGTGGTTCCAAGTTAGACTTGAAATCCGTGTAATTGTCGTTGTGAGAGACCAAATGGCGAGCACAGTTAGACTTTATGTTGATGGAGTTAATATTTTTGAATTGTTTACGTGTATGTTTATGGAAACATTTAAGAAAATCCCTCCCCGTTTGATCGATGTAAAAACTATTACAGTCATTACACGGTAGTTTATAGACGTCTTTTATGTATTAAAAAACTAACTAACACATTAAATTTAATAAAATCTGTTTGAAAAAAAACTTAATAGCTATGTATGCTATTGTGAATATCAATTGATCTTCCAAGGTCGCCATAATAACCAAAATCACGTTGTATTTTTCCGTATCAAGAAAAAAATTAAATCCTAATAGGCCTACATTAAAAAAAGCTGTTCTCAGTACATTATATTACATTTACGGATGCTCAAAAATAATAATCCTCTTATTATTAATAATATTTTACGCTCAGTATACAACAGGTTTTTGATACTGTTCGTAGCACGGGCTTTAAACAGTTACGCAAACTTCATAATTTAGAAAGCAAACATCACCAAGAAACTTACACATCCTGTAAACATACGTTTCACCCAAGAGTGTCTAGCTTAACTACAATAGTTTTTGACAAGGGCAAAACGAAACTTTTCAATAAAGGCACACATTACAGCCTACCAAGTGCCAATAAAAACAGGTTAATTCATGTGGTCGTTGGTGTAGAGGTGGCTATGAAAGTAATTTCCGATCCATGCCTCCAGAATGAAGCACGTGTTTTAATAAAGGCCAAATTCAATAAGGCCATTCATTCGGACAATCACCTATCTCGTATTTAACATAAACAAAGAAGGTTTTCCAACGACTAAAGAATTTTGAGACATATGAAAACAAAAATAATTGATAACAATGCTCTTATCGTTATGACAAATAAAGGGAATATCCTAGTTGTTATGGTCACTGAATAGTACACAATGAAAGTAGGCCTATATGATTTTATTTCTAATGATAATATCAGATTGTTGAACTCTGATCCTATACTGAAATGTTTGTCAAAAATCTTAACAACTGTATTAATAAGTGTATTATTACTCTATTTAATAAAGACACGAGGCGTTATTTTAAACCTATTGTTACGAGAAGCGTACCGAACAATCCAGAACATTCTCCACTCCCCCCGTCAAGTGTGGCTTGTGTTCATAGATATATATACTACTGGATTGCTAACGCTGTGCTACGAATTCGGTCCGCGGCTGTTCATCTCTCCCCACCACTCTGTAGTAGTTCCCCCAGCTGCGCTGCATTGAAACTCGATAACGAAACATCGAGTTTATTCGTTTATTCGCTTCAAAACCGACACAACTGAAGTATTTTTAATAAACAAAGACATTAGGTATTCTATAAACAGAGGAGAAATGTACACATTGTTTTAAAATGGCACGTAATTTATTATTGCAGTTTTACAAATGTTTAAACTTAGATATCTTTTAAAACATTATATATTCTATTTTTTTAAATCATTTACTTTACAATTTTAATATAAGTATTACTTTTTTTATTAGGTGTAAGAGTACATTTTTATGCATATTTTTATGTATATTAAATATTATTAAACAAAATAATTTTGTTTAATTTCTGACGTACCCCTAACTTTGATTTATTTAACAGTGCAGTTTTTTCTTCTGCAAATGCATTGCAAACTATTTTAAAAAACACACTACCTATTAATTTTATCAATTTGAGCTCATGGCTGTCATCTGTAAAATCAAAATTGGAAATACGCCCCTTAAACAAACTCATTTTAAAATATCTACAAGCTAATGAAATGCAGTGATTAGAATTAAAAATTTTTTTCCCCTTAACGCAATAAATAAATTATATAAAAATTTTACTAGTTTAAATACTTCATAAGATGCTCTTATCAATTTTCTCTTTGATAAAAACAAACTGAATCGACTACAAGGAAGTTCAACTTTATCTTGTAACAAATCACTACACTCTGTACATTTCATGATTTTATCTACTTGTTTAACAATAAAACCACTTATGTAATAAAGTATATTTTCTTTGTAATAAGACAGCTCACACTGTTTTATAATATCATATTCTATATGATCTAATAATTCTTCTTCTTCTTCTTCTTCTTCTTCTTCTTCTTCTTCTTCTTCTTCTTCTTCTTCTTCTTCTTCTTCTTCTTCTTCTTCATTATTATCAACCGTCGCGTTACCTGGTCCGTAAAAACTAAGAATACAATTTTGAAGATTTATATCAAACTCTAAACTATTACTTGTCTTTGAAGCCTGAACACTATTCCTAAACATTAATTTCCTTAATGCATGACGAAACTGATTAACATTAGGGTTATTATTATGACCGCCCCTTGATCGAATGCACGAGAAAAGCAATTCAAGGTGGTCTTGAGAAAATTTGTAACTTAAAATGTATTTGAACCCTAGCTCATTTAATAATTTTGTACTCAAAATGCCAATTGAGTTAATGTTAGTAAGAAATCCTAACACAAAAGTCTTTCTGGGATGTTTTAAAATATCTACACCCTCAATTTTTAATTTACTTAAATAACTAATCATGGCTGGTTGATAGCACCATTTTACTGTAGTCAGCATCCCTTGTATTAAAATAGTCAACAGTCTATCCATTATTCGAATGAAGTTAATTGTCTCCTCACAGCCCTCGAAATCGGGATGTTTGCTATCAAGTAAAACTTGTAAAGCGTCAGCAAAACTACTACTTAATGTTTGTGCAGGTATCTTCACATTCATTATTTTATTTTTTTAGAAAACATGTGTGTGTGAAAGTTTATTTGCAAACTTTAAACCCTCTTTAGTTTGTACATATAACAGATTTTCTATGTATTTAAACTGTATTTCATTCCCATTACCCGATTCAATTATTTTTATATCAGCAAGTGTGTTTCTGCATAGTTTCAACATGTGGCAAGCGTCTAACACGGCACAAACGTTATGATCAATATCTTTAATACTAAAAAAAGTAATTTAATTACCTTGTATCCGTCAGTGACTTCGTTCTAGCGTTTTTTATATAGACGCGTTTCGTGACATGTGTCACATCATCAGTAATCCTCGTCAAATGTTAAAATTCACGTAAAACACATAAAAACACATTTGCACATATTTACTAAATCACAATAACGACACACACATAACACGATGTAACTTCGGCTCCGTTGGACCGGTCCGATCGCGCGTGTAGTTCCCGAGCCACTAATTAAACTAAGTCAATCCTTATCACCAGTCATTACCGCGGCATGCGCGATTATATTTAGGGCTGTATCATATAGTGAGTGAGATTGAAACCGTAATTGTTCGTTTAATATACTGTTATTGTTGACTTTCTTGTCTTCAAATGATTTATAAATCTCAAACTCCTCGAGAGCGTCCATTAACCTACCCTTACCGTATACATGGATTGCTTTGAAATTAGTATTGAAATCTGTGTAATTATGGTTATGCATCATTAGATGGCGCACATAATTAGATTTGGTCTTGGCTAAATCATTCCTTGGTAAATGTTCTTTGTATCTTTTCAAGGAAGACCTGCCAGTTTGACCCAGATAGAACAATCACAATCATCACATGACATCCTGTAAACACCTGTTTTCTCTTCTAACGGGAATGGTTGTTTTATGCGTAACAAATTAGAAATATTATTATTTGTTTTAAACGCGATTTTTATATTAAATTTAGAAAACACATTGGATATAATGTTAGGTAAAAGGCTACCGTACACTGTCGTTGTTTACTTTTTATTATTATTTTTATTTTTGTTAACTTTATTATCATCGATGGTATTATGGTGGGATCTAGTTTTATATAGGTGTCGCTTAAGAAGTCTATCTATCATCGAACTCTTGTACCCATTCGCTATTGCTATGTGCCTTATTATATCCAATTCATCCTGAAAGTCCTTTTGGTTAAGTGGAATCGTTACCAACCAAAACTGTTGTAAGCCGCCATTTTCTGGCTATATGGGTGATGAGAATCGGCGTGTATTGTAATATCTGTGGTGGTGGGTTTCCTAAATATTTTATATTGAAATTTATTAAGATACATTGTAACAGTCAGGTCCAAAAAATTGAGTTTATTGTCAACCTCTGTTTCGAGGGTAAATTGTATGTTCTTGCTAAGGCTGTTCAAATAATGTTTCAATTTCTCTATCTGTCGTAGCGTGCCATTAAAAACTATAAAGGTGTCGGCTACATATCCTGCATAGAATTTAATATTATTATAAAATTTGTTATTCTGTGAGAACATGTAAGTATTTTCAAAATGATGCAAGTATAAATCCGCCAGCAGTCCTGAAAATTGTCGAACCCATTGCGAGACCAAACTGTTGTAGGTAAAAATTATTATTAAAAGTGAAGTAATTCTGCTTCAACAGGACATTCAACGATAAAATTAACTCATCTATTTGTGAAAAGGGTTGACTCATGAAGGAAGAGTTTGAAATTTAAGAGTACACACAAACATAAACAGTCACGGATCGTATTGAACTTTAAATCGATTCCGCTATACGATGCCTCCTTGAACCTGCTTTATCAGATAGAGGCGAACGAACAACAGCTCAGTGGTCGACCAAACGTGAATAGGTGCGCGCCTACTGACTCGTATACAATGCATAATGATATTGGATTTTTAACTAATGACGACCTCCTACGGCCTCCTAGTATTTTATGACTGATGATTAAGCACATGCTTTGAAACGCTCCATCTATATGTAAAAAAGAAGTCACAATGCTTCATTTATTTTATTTTAATTTTGTGTGTGTGTCGGCCATCTAAGGACCACATGCCAATTTCAATTCTTTATTCTTTGTTCTTTTCTTTTTCTCCAATATTCTTTCATCTTTTCACTGTGTCTCTTCTTCCTGTCTTCAGTCCACTTTGAACCTACGTTTTTCTATCTCCTACCCTGGACTCTTTCCATTTTTAACACTTTTACCCAAAAAAATTCTCTTTCAATTGCTTCTTCTGCGTGTATATTATTTTTTCTAAATCCTATTTGACATCTTTAATCCAACTTGATATTGACTTCTTCCCCCACAGATATATGAAGATCTCCTTTGTTAACCTATTGTCGTCCATTCTATATAAATGTCCAAAACATAATAGTCTTCTTTTTCTCATTGTTTCTGTCATATTTTCTGTACTTTGAAATATTTCATCACTACTTCTTAATTTCCAAACTTCTGAAGTTTTTCGTGGGCCTAATATTTTCCTAATAATTCGTCTATTCAATATTTCTAGTTTGTCAAAATTATAATTCAATGCTATTCTTCACTTGCATATAGGTATTCTGGCTTCACTACTGTACTGTAATGCCTTATTGTCGCATTTTTAGATATGCACTTTTATTGTAAATATCTTTAGTTATACCATATGCCCTTTCCATCTTATGAATCCTTCCTTCTATAGCAGATTTTTCTAAACCATTCTCTTGAATTATTTCTCCTAGATACTTGAATTTTCGAACCATCTCTATTCGACCAACATCTGTTACCAGACATTTTGGCGCATTTTTAATGTTCGTGATAAATTTGTTTTTTTTCTGCAGAAATTCTTAAGCCTGTTGTACTGGCTATGTCCTCTAAAAAATTAACTTGTGTTTCTGCAGATGTCAGATGTTCAGAAAGTATAGCAAAGTCATCTGCGAATGGCAAACAATTTATTTTAATACGTTTGTTCCTTCTTTTTATTTTCATTTTATTTTACTTTATTTTCAAGGCTGCATTATTTGTATTTATTGTCTATTCACTTCCACAATTTACTCTAATAGAAACATTGTTGATACTAACGATAAATGAATATTTGTACGGTCTGTTCTTTTCAGGGGTAATAGTTTACTTTCAATAATGAGCTGAAGTTTAAGTAAACACTAGGAAACTCTGTGAGCTGCACCATTCGCTCACTAATTTGAACGAAACATACTTATTATTAGTGAAAGATGTAATTAAATTTCAGTAAAAAATAATTTTTCAATTATCAAAATGATTGCAAAAAACCAATTTTTTACCTTTTTTTAGGACAAAAAAACAATTGTAAAGCAGACAATCATAAAATACTTACGTAACGACTGCACTGGTTTTTTAGTCAAGTTTATAACAAAAATACCTAAATGACAAATAATTAATTCCTATCTTTTAAAATGACGTGTGTTTCCATAGATAACTATAGGTCTATATCTAGTGCTTTTCACAAATATACATAATTGGTAGTAACATACAAAGTTTTCATTTTAACGTAGGCCTACTTTCATAGTTTGGAAGGCGAACCAAAATTTGTAAGCAGTGTTGAGGGATATTAAATACGGTCAAATTATTAAAGATACAGAGACTGTATTCTGAATGAAATTCGTGAAAACTTCGTTCTACAAACAATTCAGATTTTTTAAAATTTAATTTTTTGGCCAGTAATAGTCCTAAAGTTAAAAAGTTTTCACAGTAAACGCTACATTCGGAACTGGGTTAACATTTCCTAAGTCGGATACACGGCTGACTGTATCGAAGTTTTGATAAATTTTTGGGGTTCTGAAAGTGAACACTATATTCAGATCTTGGTTAAAGTCCCGTCTAATTTCATATTGCTACCTCGCATTTTTTCCTTCCCCCGCTCTATTTTTGAAGGAATCAATCTCAAAAGATAGAGGCTTATGGGGTAAAAGTGTAAACATGCCAAGTTTAACAAAATCGGTTGGTCCAAAAGCCAACATGAGACAGACCCCAAACTCATAGATAGATACACAGACAAATGCTAAACAGTCGAGTTAAAACTGAGAACTCGGGGTCGCTCGTTCAGTAAGCGTGGTAAGACTTTAAAAATGGAAGTGGTTGGCATACTTTTCTTCTTTCGACGAAATTGTCGATTCCTTTTTGTATTCGTACGCAATTGTACGTCTATATGTTTATAGGTGCCAAATTATAGGTGGTCATTTTGGTCGCCCTTGTGTGAGACGAGACAGTATCAGATCAACGCTTCCTCTCACAGCGGCGTTGTGTACAAACGACCGAATAGTACACGAACGCTCGAAGATTCAACATCCACAATCAAACTTGTTTCCATGAATTTCTTAAAGAGAGTCAGAATTGTTGCCTAATTAGACGCTCTTTGTCGACTGAAAATTCCACGCTGTTTGCGATCTGCCCCTCAAATCTTGTGTTTTTTACCAGACGCCCTATAGGCTATATGCCTTTGAGCAGAACAAAGGTTTTCCAACTTTGTCGTATTTTTTTACTGTACTGTTAGGTTGGGTAGAAGAAGGTAATGCCTGTCAGTTGGGAATACCGGTCAGTTGATATCTTAGCTGTTTTAATTGTTGAAGAATTCAAGAAAGTGTTGCGCTCTTCTAGGTGGATGTGTCAACTAATAACAGAGTCAGACCAGTTCTCTTTTGCTATTTGTTGTGGTTACACGCAAACTTTAGTTTTGTTCGTCATCTGTATAAGATATCCAACCTTTTTGAATAAATGTAAGTATATTTCTTATTGTTACTATTTGCTTATTGTTTACACGTGTTTAGAGTGCATTTCATGTAGAATCTTTTATGTATTTCATATTACCTTTTATAGTTAGTTTTATTTGCTGAAGTTATGATTTTTACAATGGCAACATTGCAGGCAATACCGGTCAGGCTTGACTGCCATTCCCTACAAATTGTGCCAGACAAATTATTACCATTCACTTGTTTTTTTTAGTTTTTCTACATTTTAATTTTGCACAACTAATTCATTAAGTAGTCAAATTGAATTATAATAATTGCTGTTCAATACTACATCTCTGTTAATTTTTCTTAATCTTATATCCAACAAAATTTACATGCAAAAGTAATCACCGACACACACACACACACACACACACACACACACACACACACACACACACACATGTATAACAGCAAAAACCACTCTACATATATTTGTTCTCTTAGTTAAAAAAAGCACTGTTTTTATTTATCACGTGAGTATCAATATTGTTTAACTATTATTGGTTCAGATGGTTTCGAAATACAAACGAAGAACGGACAAAGCGAAATGGACGGCAGAAGACCTGAAAGATGCTATCCAAGCAATTGTAGACGGAAGAACCATTAGGTCAGTATGTAAATCTAGTGGAATTCCTTTTAGCACACTTCAGGGAAGGTTAAAAAAAGGCCAATGCAGTGCACGTAAGCTGGACGACAATCCGTGTTCACATCGGACCAGGAAATCAGTATTGCTGAACACATAAAAACATTAGCAAACATGTTTTATGGTCTCGCACCTTGTCATTTACGTCGTGCAGCATTTGAGTTTGCCGAAGTCAATAACATCAAACACACATTCTGCTCATCAACAAAAATGGCTGGAAGATATTGGCTTGAGGGGTTTTTAAGAAGAAATCCTTCTTTGGCGGTAAGGAAACCAGAAGCAATAAGTATTAGCCGTATTAAGGGTTTTAATAAGGAGGAAGTAGCACAGTTTTACACAAACATTGAAAACGTCATGATCAAGCAGTTTTCCTCCAACATTAATTTTTAATGTAGATGAGACAGTGATGGGATCGGTACAAGAACCAAGAAATATCATAGCCCCAAAAGGTCAAAAAAGGGTTGGGTCAGTCACGAGTTGGGAGCGGGGAAAAACATAACCATTATTTGTGCGATGAACGCAGCGGGTGGATTCATCCCTCCAATGATTATATTTCCCCGACAGCGAATGAGCCCGACGCTGGAAAAGGATGGGCCTCCTGGTGCTTTATACAATTGCTCAAAAAATGGTTGGACTACTGAAGGTTATTTGTTTTGTGGCTCAAGCATTTTAAGAAAAATTTACAGCCAACACACCAGAAAGGTCTGTACTTCTTATACTTGATAATCATTATTCCCATATTACTACAGAATCATACGAGTTGTGCAGAAAATCAGGAATCACGATGGTTTCAATACCACCTCACAGTTGACACCGATTGCAGCCACTTGACGTTGCATTCTTTGGGCCACTGAAGAGTGTTGACAACATTGAGTGTGATCGCTTCATGAAACAAATCAATACAAATTCATAAGACTAGATGATTTTGCGAATCTTTTTAATAAAGCTTATTCGCGAATTGCTACTGTAGCAAAAGGGATCGCGGGGTTTAAATCAACGGGGATTTACCCATTAGATCCCAATTTATTTTCTAAAGAAGAATTCGGTCGCAGTTCAGAGTACCCTCAAGCTAATTCATCTCTAAGAACTTTGAATGAAGAAGTATCCAATTCTTTGCCAAATCAACCAGGTCCGAAGAAAGATCATGTTCCATTTCAAAATGTATCCCCAGTCCCTGGGGCTAGCAAACCTGCTCAGAAAAGAAGATCTGGCGCAGCTAAGCAGCACTCTCAAATTCTGACTTCAACTCCAGTTAAAGAACGTTTAGAAGCAAAGAAGATTAAAAAAGTTGAACAGCAGAAGAAGAAAAAAAGCTTGCTGGTGGAAATAAAAGAAGCCGTCGTAGAAAGCTGAATGTGGAATTGGATTCTACATCATCCTCAGATGAAGATTTGGAACGAGAAGTACAGTTATTAAATGATGACAGCAGCGATGATGATCTCATGGAGTTAAGCAGTGACAAGTGTTTATTTTGCAACGACTACGGTAGGGATGGTGAAGTGTGGTTCCGATGTACAATGTGTGGGAGATGGGCTCACGCTGAATGCAGTGGATGGGATAAGCCAGATGGCTATAAATGCGATTTTTGTGTAAAAAAATGTTAATATTTTATAAATATCGTTAGAAACTTTTTAATTATTTTGTTATTACTTCATAATATGCGTGGAAATATTTTCAGGCTCAATGTTAATTTTATACTAATTTTAAGATTTAACTATTTAATATTTCAATTACTTTTATGTATGTTTTTCTTAAAATATTCATTCCCATAACCAATAAGGTTTTTTATAATAATTCATTATCACTTATTTAAAAATAATAACAATAATAATTATAAGACTTAGTTCAAAATTTTTGGACTGTATTTTATAATTTACTACAATTGCATTTTGTATTTGTTTATTCTTGTAATTTTTCAGAAATTATTAGAATTCTTTTCAATAAAACATCTTACAGCATAAAACATTAGTCAACTCTTGTTAATCCCATTCAAATAACGTGGTATACCTGGTGACCGTCATTACCTTCAGGGTATGGGAATGCCGGTCAATGTAATACTGTTACTTATTTCGTTATATTTAAATCTCTATAAATACAAATAAATTTTACATCCGTAATTTAAAAACTAGACACGTGTAGGTTTTATCAGCTGTTTTTAAATTCTAAATTGGAGAAAAAACTTATTATAAAGCCAATCTCGCTTAAGTGACCGCCATTGCCCGCCCTTCCCCTACTGCTTTATGGTGAACAAGGTACTAAGGTGTCACCACCATTATCAAACGAAATAAAGTTTGTTTTTGACTTGGTAATGCTGCTGACACGAAAAACCTGTCTAAGAAATTAAGACGATTTTTTCACAATGTATACTTATAGCGGCTGAATGGTATGTTTTCAGATGACGTCTGTGATGTACGCGGATCGACCCCGTGGACCTGCCAGATAGCGGATAGGTGTCCTCACATTGAGGAAGACTTGGAGAGAGGCATACGACCCCGTATATGCGGCTTCAATGGCTCCGAGCCAATAGTCTGCTGCAACATGCGCCCCAGCAGAGGATGTACGTAATACGTGTCTTCTCATGTATTACTATATAATGTAATATGTGCCCATGTTTCAATGATAGTATTATATTACACCTTAATAGGTTATTAAGAAGGTTATTCAAACTTACTTACTCTCTTTTGGTTTTAGCAGAAACATCTCTTTATTTTTACTTCAAAATAATGTTTTGAATTGATACTACCTTTAGTGGTTATTACCTTTTTCTTTTATGTTTTAAATTTTCTGATAGATTCTACATCAAGAGCTCTTATACTCTTTAAAGTTTTACTCAGATGAGTTCAAAGCTATACTGTTTTAGATTACATTAAATACCACGGATCCGGGTTCTAATTTCATAATATTTCAAAATACTTCCACATTATGTAAACTATTTGAAGAATAGTTTGATAAATAGATTACATTAATATACAGTAAATACAAAATTACTATGTTAAGATTTACATGGTTTAACAGAGTCTTTTCAAAACTTGTACTGTTTTTTACTTTGGTCGTTAGAAAACAATATAAGCACAGAAGTTCTATTCTGTGTCACCTGGGTATAATGGTGATCTGCAGCTGGTCCTCTTGCGGATCCTCTTCAGTCGGTATTCCGGGATGATCTTCGTAGTAGGTTGAGTTTCTCCATTAAGATTGTTGATTCTAAGTGGTGATCACAGTCATCACGCTACAATTCTGCTACCTGGTGCTCGCGATGTTGACGTCGTTGCTTCTTGTGGACGTGCGACTTCACTTCTCACATTTTAGTTTAATGTACAGTAATGTTATCTTCCTACATGGTATGCAATATACCTTAAAATTTAAACTTTGATTTACAAAGAGATGTGTCGACTATTATTTTCCTTTTATTCATTATCTACATATAAGTTACATTATCAGATTTACAAGCAGAATGATCACTGTTGCACACCACTATATAAAAATTACCCCGATTAGCGCTTCCAAGCTTCACAGCTCATCGTCAGATCGGAACAGGTTTCGAGCTGTGAAGCTTGAAAGCGCTAATCGGGAAAATTTTTATATAGTGGTGTGTAACAGTGATCATTCTGCTTGTGATTTCAACCATTAACACAAATTCTTCATTAAATATCAGATTTACGTTGCACTTAGTTTCACCTACATGTCAAGTATCTTACTATAAAACACTAACTTACTGTAACATAGTTTGAAATAAAATGTATGTTCACGTTCCAGCCACATTGTGATGCTGTTAACTCGTCGAATATTCTGAGTCGACTGGGGTTGATTTAGCGGCCGTGTGTAGGGACGGGGGCGCAGTTCACGAGTCAAGAGAAAACTAGTTCGTACTTTTATTAGTAGTATCTTTCCACTAATTAATTATTATTAATTATCCTACCTTTTCTCTATTTAGTTAGGTATTTTATTAATTATTCTCGCGTCTTTTTATTAAATTAGAGAGATTGTTAGTATTCGCTTCATAACACTATAATTTGCATGTCCGTACTAGACTTTTTACAAGTTGGTACAGGTATTTAGGTACAGCGGGGAGGGTGGATTATTTTCTTACGCGGTATTTAAACCAAAATTTTCTTTTTTTTTTGTGCTATTTAAATTTGTTTTTAAATCGTCACACTATTTTGCTTAAGAGTACGTCTTCGTAACTCAATCTACAGATAACTGGAATAACTGTGGACCACTTGAGCTAGTTCATATATGTAATTTTTTTACGTATTCAACGCTTATTGCGTAAAAATATAATTTGAGAAGTTAGTAGATTATTGTTAACTATTCATGCTATATTCCACACGTGTATAATTCGTCAGAATTTCTGTTAATTTTAGGGTGTCTCCACTATGTACAGCAGAACTGTCCTGAAATTCAGGCTGTGGTTTTCGGCGGGGAGAAGTCTTTATCCAAAGAGTTCCCGCACATGGTAAGACACGCACATTTCTCATATAAATAATATAATTGTATATTATATTTACTTTATATATATATATACTTTATATACATAAATAAAGTATGTTATATTTACTTTAAGCTTTCCGTAGGAAAAATATATAGTCTTCTTGAAATTGTGGTTTAAACACAACATGCCTATAATAATATTTTTCAGGAATGGTGAAAGAAAGTGTAGCCAAAATGTGTGAAATTAATATGTGTGTGTGTGTGTGTGTGTGTGTGTGTGTGTGTGTGTAAATAGTGTCTTAAAAGAAAAAAATTAGAAATCATTATAAAAATAGTCTCTCTCTCTCTCCCCCCTCGCTCTCTCTTTCTCTACATCTCTTTCTCTCTTTACATCTCTCTCTCTCTCTCTCTCTCTCTCTCTCTCACACACACACACACACACACACACTTCCTCTCACACACACAACACGTGTATTTAAAGGCTTCTATCAATGTTAATTTTACTAGTATTACTTAACTAACACTAAGTATTTTTACAGGCATTAATCGGTTACGGAAGTCAACAAGACATCAGCTGGCAGTGCGGAGGCAGCCTCATCAGTGACCAGTACGTACTGACTGCTGCGCACTGCGTCAACCCCAGTGACCAGATGTGAGTAACGTTTCTACTTATACAGGTTACCTGGTTATACTTAGCCCGTTCTTAAAGATTATGAACGTTTATTTGAATATTGTCGGTGTGACTACCGTTCGATCTGGCGAGCACCTTTCAGATCAAGCAACACCGCGTATTTGTACCAGCTAGCAAAAAGGTTTGTTACTAAATTTTGCTAATACGTAATTCTACATAAATTTGATTATATCATGCTTAAAAAAATAAAAATGAAGCTACGAAGGCAGTAAAATTTTATTTTAAAGTGCAAATGACATTTAGGCTGTTTTGTTTGAGAATTGTTGCATATATTAGAAAAAGAGTGGAAGGTGAGAGGTTCCGAGAGGTAATCGGTATGGAACGGGAAAGCAGACAGTAGAAAATGGAAGTGGTAGGCGACTATAGGGTAAGATTTAAAGGATAGGAAGAGGTAAAATTATTCCAGCAGATAGAGAGACGAGTGACGTACTAATAACACAACATTATCGGTAGTATCTTTTTATATTTTGTTGTAGCAGGTTGTTTTTAATAAACGTTGTTCCATGTGTGTTGAAGCGGTCCAGCGAGATGGGTGCGGCTGGGTGATTTGGATGTATCGACGGACACGGACGACGCGAAGCCGGAAGATTTTCGTATCGACCAAACAGTAAGTCATCCAAAATACGATTCCGTCAGTCTTTACAACGACATCGCTCTTTTCAAGCTGGACAGGAAAGTCAAATTCAACGACTACATAAAGCCAACGTGTTTGAATGAAGAACAAGACATAATTCGTGGAGACGCGACTGTAACTGGTTGGGGAAGACTAGAGTTTGGTGAGTATTATGCGTTTCTTCCTGGTAATAAAAAACAAGAATGGTAATTGTTCGTGAATTACGGGTTTCCGACCGTGGAATTTAATCTAGGCGGTTTTATAAATGCTCTTTTGCGGAGATGGAATTCGCTCTGGTAGCGTCCGCACAGCTAAGTTTACAAATCTTTTTTCTAGACGGATTGAAGTCTGTCAGTTACGCGTTGATTTTTATGGGTTGAAGTAAGGAAACAATATGTCTTTTTTTTAATTAAAAGCCGTTATTTAATTTAGTTAAATTTTATATTTTGCATTCAGCTTATATTTTAGTTTGTACAGACACTTGACCTTCCTTTAGCTTCTACAACCCCCCCCATCCTCAGACCCCACACATGTACGGACACACGCCCTAAACAGATGTTCACCACCCTAATATCCTCTGTTCAGTTGTACACTGATTTCTTTGACAATAGATTGATAAGCTGAAACAGCTGTCAGAGTTAAACAAAATATGTGCAACGTGCCAAGTGTTTATATATTTTTTTAAAAACCTTTGTATTAATATGTGTTGCGTCATAGACGCTCTCGATGAATCTTAAGTTGGTCTTAGAACACTTATTGAGGTGCTGGTGTGAAATGAAGTGAGGAAATGGACGGTATATTCTTGAAATAATAGTTTATTGAAATTAACTAGAAATGATTGCTGGCGCGTGCAGGTTTAGCGCGGCATAAATGCCGAGAATTAATATAGAATTAAATTAAATATTGGAAAACCATAACAATTTGTGGAAGCCGAGATTGCCCAAGTAAATTATCGCATGAGGTACATGCTAAAATTATGAAATATTAACACTTTATGTAGCCGAGTCTGGCGAAACGAAGGCTTGTTGACGTTCGAAGTTTAGCGAGTAACTAACTTCAAATTGGCTGCTGTCAGCCTGTATCAAACCGGCAGCAGATAACAGATAGAAAAATGACGTCACTACACGCACCTGCAATGCGGCACTTACAGTACAAAGTTTTCATAGGTACAAAGTTTAACCAATATGTTTCACCAAGTGCCCGACGAGTCATCAATTAATATCGGGAGAAAACAATCTTGTTGAATTTTTCCTCGACACCAAACCCCTCATTGCTAATTGTGCCAATACAAACGGGGATTCGGAAGACTTTGTTTTTCCCATACAAGCAGCTTCAGGAGGAGTTTCAAAATAAAACAAGCAGACTTAGCGGATGATTATATCAATTTGCAACATTCCTAATTTGTCGATAAATTTTGATTGAAGTAACTTAATTTCAAATTGATTTGAATACAGTTTTCCGTCTCTATTCTTTGATTAAAATTGTTTCTTGTTTCTTTAATAATTTAGGCCGAGGAGCTTAGTTAGCTGCAAATGTAATTAACTTACAGTTATAAAACGGTTGCAATTATATAGATTTTTTTCATAATATAATTTTATAAAAATTAAAAATCTTATAATTCAAATAACTACCGGTTACTTGAAACTGTTGCACTGTTTTTTTTACTTTTAATATTGTAGTCTCTGACAAAGAGTTGTGTTTTATATTTTCTGGTTCGTTTCCTATTCTCGTAACTTTAATTTCCCGTAAAAAATTAATTCCACCAACGCGACGTTTTTCAGTTTTTCAGTAAGATATTCCCGGTAGGGGGGGGGGGGTTGCCGGTGGAGGTGCGGACCGCTTTTATTTCGCACAGTTTTACATGCCTACCTTAAATAACACTAGCACGGAATCGCATGTAAGCATGTAAAAACACTCTATTCGCCTAAAACGATACGGTTCTTAATATTGTGCCTATGGTTTGCTAAGTATCCATACTACGTTGTAATATGGGTCAACAGTTTTAATCCAAACGCGTTATCGTAATATTTACGAACAAAAATCAAATAATGGTTTCGTGTAATGAAGCAAGCAAGGATTTTGTTTTTATACTCTGATATTTTTTACTTGTAACAGTGTTATGGTATTGTAGTAATTTCATAATTATTTTTTAAAGTAATTAATACTCTACCAATTTCGCGCGCGCGCGCGCGCGCGTGTGTGTGCAAGCGCGCTCCAGTTTTTTATGTTCGTGTAACAAATTTTGAAGAAAAAAGTAAACTTGCATTTTAAATGGATCAAAGTTAAGTTTCAGTGAAATAACGTAACATCTAATTTCTATTAAAATTGTATATGATTATTTTTAATTAAACATTAAACGTATGGTTATCTAGTAACTTTTCTACGGTACAGTAATACAGTGGTGGGCCCCATTAAGTTACACGCTTGATCTACGGATTTTACAGAAGGTCATCTGCTTAGTTCTTTTAATCGACGCGGATCTTCACTGTTACCGACGTCACAAAACCCTGTAACTTTCTGATGCTGAAGAGATCTACCTTCGCGCTTCACTGTACAATCCCTGGTTTGTTATGTAACTGTCGGCTTTCTGACCGCGATTAATAGTGTAATTACATCCATTAAAAATTACATAACCAGTGTTTCGGAGTACACCTTGCTGAAATATTTTGATGTGTTTCACATCCCCCCCCCCCCCCACGGACAGCAATGGAACTCTATACCGCAGTTTCACCTAGGTTTCAGAGTGTTCCTGTTAGTGACCAGTTTATTAAATAGTTCAATTTCGAAATTGCCCTTGCAATCGTTACAATATTTTGAGTTTAAATACCTCATTTCTTCTTGGCGTGGACTTTATATGTAAGTTTGGTCACGCTTCGTACAAGATAGTAGCGGAGTATGCGTAAGGTATAACATGGGTATTGATCTCGGCCGGAATTAAGTATTTTCTTATTGCCAGATTTATGCAACTCAGTTTTACCTTGTTCAGTTTGTTTCCTATTTTTTTTGTCCAGGTGCTTATCGGTTAATTGAATTTTGAAGTTCGATGGTGGTTTCCTCAGTGCCACCTTCATTTGCCATTACTGCGATTTTCTCTGGAAAAGTGACAATAGTTGCCTCATTAGCTTTGTTAATAATAAAGCAAGTAGAGTATTGGATGATGAAACCTCCCTTTTGTGTGCAAACCGATTACGTCCTCGTTATACATAATTGTAAGTTATTCTCATTCTGACTGAAAAGTATCGTTATGATAAATACAATTTCATTAACAGGCAGAACTGCGTTGAAAGACCACGATGCAGTGTGAAGGTTAAGCCTTCATGCAAGATTTCAAATGTCTGCCAAATATCTCGCCACGTTCAAAGATACACTCGCACAAATTAACATTGATCATAGTATAGCGAGCGAAAAATTTGAAAATTTCAAATTTTCTTCTCGACCGATTTTGTTCACACGCAGTTATGTCAACGACTTCAAGTTAAAGCAATAAATAAGGTTTAATGTGAAGATGTCAAACCAGCGTCGCTAGCAGACAATAGAAAGATGTTAGACTCCACGCAACAATAGATATGAAAGTTCAAGATGACAGGAGAAGCTTGGCTAAAAATTATTACACCACAACAAACTACACAATGCCGTGCTAGGTCACTCACACGTTTACGGATAACTAAGGCGAATGTCCGCTCGGGTTACGTCAGAATACGATGGTACTGCAAAAACAACAGGATGTCACAAAAGAGTTGAGGATGCTGTACTTTACAGAGACAATGAAAGAAGTAACGAGTTGAAAAGACTCGAGGATGCTGCACAGCGGGAAGTGACGTTTACGTGACGGACACAATTTACGATTAGAAAGTCAGGGTGGCTTTACCAACCAACGCATGTCAGAAATTATTAATAGCTACAAAAAAGGGGTGTAAGATAGAACAATACCTCAAGATGACCAAGGAAACAGATGGGGGAAAGTTAGAACAACATTGCGTAAGTCCCAAACAAAAGGGTGATTGACAGTCGCGCAACGACCAGAAATTCTGCGAAAGAGATCAATGTCCGTACGAAGAAATCTGGGGGATGTCTAACAACCTATCAGGGTACAGCGTCTTGCGAAGACACCGGTGGAGAGGAGAGTTTCTATGGTAACCAGGAGTCAAAGCGAATCATTGAACAGAAACCATAAAACCCTGAAGAAGTGGGATAAAATATTCTAAGAAAATATCGAGCTGACCTATCGTAAGTAAGAAAAGGCGTGGACAGGCTCAAGACAAAATTTGTGTAGGGACGATTTGATATAAACTGACTGTCTAACACGGAGGAGTCTCAGTCATATTTTTTAAATCTCTCAGTCGTATTTTAAGTTTTCTCAGTATTTCAAATTTTCTCAGTGCTATGAAGGACTCTCAGTCTTATTACATTTTTTGAACATATATTTTGCTCAGTATTACTGTGCTCAGTCTTTCAAAATTTATCAGTCTTAGTGAAAACTCAGTGTTGTAATATTCGGACTTAGTAATTTCAAACTGTTAGGTTCAAAGTGCAACCGGAAGTAATACTCGAACACAACAGTATAAAATGTGCGAATTAACGAACTTAGTTAAGCATTAACATTATTAGGAATTTCCGAGTGAACAATTCGAGCGACTCAAGCGAACTATCATGTAATCTCGGCACATACACGAAACATTATTAGTGTACTGTACAACTTAGAAAGAATTACATTTAGCCAGTGTTAATGAATTACACTAAATGTAACAGAACATTTAAATATTTGAACTAACTAATCAACCAAGTAGTATAAACGCATAGACATCAACACAAAGTCAAGTGAATTTCTGTGATGAACGGACATCGACATTAACATTGCGAGCGTGAACATACACCACTCATTTTAGAATGATCACACATTATAAAGCGATCTGATCTATACAAAGTGACATTGAAAGCAACATCACATCCACACTACTCTATAAATGACGCGAGTTCACGTGTGTGTACGAGTGACAGTGAATTCAACTTTATTCAACAAGATGTGTTCTTCAGACTTCACCACAACAAGGAGGCCGATCACCGTTGGACCATGAGTGGATATTCTTACCACAAGTAACAATTATTAATCTATTAATTTAGTAACTACTACTGTCCTGACTCTTTCAAAGAATCCCCACCCTGGGAGTTTTAAATAAATTTGATAAAAAAATAAATTTAAAGTTATAAATAATGAACAAGTAAGCGAAACTATCTGGAATTAATGAACGCATTAATTAATTATTATTTGAATTTATTGTATATCATGATTTATGTATGTGTGTCTTTTTCAGCTATCATATAAGCTAGAACTTGTTTAATGATATAGGTGTTATTTGATGTATTTACAGGTACAGCAAACTCCTTATGTGTTATGAATATAAATTGACTTAATGAATAATAAATTAGTCATTTAAGTACAGTTAAACAAATGCGTTCATTATTACTAAAACCCGCATGTTAAAGTTTTACATAGAACACAATTACACGAATATTTATAATTGTACAATTTTCATGTGTAACAAAAGAACATGATTAATTTACTAAAGAGTCTCTTGTCTATTATGCCAATTGGTAATTAAAATTGATAATTGATCTAACTAATTAATTCACATCGTAATTAGCATAATAATACCGTAATAGTAAAGTTATGAAAAAAGAGAATTTTAAATTGTTTCATATAATTTTTTAAATCATAAATAAATTGATTCGTAAAATACGCATAATAATTACGAACTGAAATAAATATTTGCATTTTAAAACGTTCTACGTATTTTGTGTGCGCGCACGTGCGTGTGTGTTTGTACAATTTTGAACATTCATGTTGCTCTCTCAATATGCGAGGGTCAGTTGAAAAGTTCGTGGAGCGACAACTGTAGCTTCGGGGCAAAACTAAAATTTTTCGTGTGCTGCAAGGTTTGTATTTTATGTAAACTCTTGTTAATTTCAAAATGTATCTATCAATTTATTCATTGTTTAGAAGCTGTTTAAAATTGACGTGTCATGCGTTTTTTGAAAAACGGACAAAATCAAACCATCATGGTGTTTGTAAAAAATTGTTTAGCGCCAACGGAAATTCAAAACGAAATTGTAAATGTGTCAGGAGATGCTGCGACTTCAAAAACAACGGTTTCTAAGTAGGTACTTGAGTTTCAACGTGTTCGTACGAGCATTGAAAACATGGTCGCACTAGACGCCTAAAAATGCAACAACTCCAGTTGCGGCAGCCACCTCACACAACGGTTTTTCACACCAAGTTTTTGAGTTAAAGTGTGATGCACACGTTCATACGAGATGCCTATGATTTCAGCAACGTCGTCCACTCCTCAATCTGCGGTCTTCCAACAACCAATGAAATTTTTTCAATAATGCCATTTTTGTTGCACTTTTTTGACGTCCACTGCTGGGATAGTCTTCAGTGCTTGTACGACCACGTTTAAACTCGAGTGTGCCCCACTTACCGTTGTTTCTGAAGGCGCAGCATCTCCTAACACATTTACAATTTCGTTTTGATTTTCCATTGGCGCTAAAACGTTTTTGAACAGCGAAATCATCACAACACGATGTTTGATTTTGTGCATTTTAAAAACACGCGTTACAGGATAATTTCAAACAGCTGGTAAAAATTGACAGATAGGCCTATATCTGGACATTAACAGGTGTTCACGCGAAATATACGTCTTTCAGTAAAAGAAAGATTTTAGTTCTACCATTGAGCTGTAGGTGAACTTTTCAACTGACCCTCGTATTCATAAATACATAGGCCTACTATTTTAGTTTGTAATTGTGTCTGCTACGTAGATATTCATGAGTAGGGTACAAGTCATTATTTACAACGTTTGAGTTTATTTTGTTCTTGTGTCATTATTTTACAGTCGGACCAACAAGCAAACACTTAATGAAAGCAACGGTGTCCTTATTTTCACACGAAGACTGTAGAAGATTTACTGGTAACAATTCACAACTTATGACTGGCATAGACGCAAGTTCCCAGTTATGTGCAGGAGAGGTAGACGGAGCCAGAGACACTTGTCAGGTATGTTGATTAGGTTAACTTACTGTTACCAGATAAGAGTACAATATAATTTAATACGATTTACAATTTGTAGTTTTCGTGCATGGCAAATGGTGGAGTGTGCCCTTTATGGGAAATGTGTGAGTCTACGGTGAGTCTACGATGGGATAGGCGCTGCTGCCTAGATCTGGAGTGACAGACGATGAATGTTTCCTAGTTAATATCGAAAGCAAATTTAATCAAGATAGCATAACAAAACAATAATTTACTATTTCTATGGCCATACAATCCTTGTAGTGTTTTAGCCTCCTTGACAATATCTCTCCATTTATTCCTATCCTGTGCTGTTATTTTCCAGTTATCTTGCTTCATGAGTTTTTCCACGTTTATTTTTATTTTATCTTTAAGTCGTGTTCGTGCCCTTCCTGGCAGCTTTTTTCCTAAGCGCTACTAAGTTATACTACTACTAGTTTATAGTTTTTCCCTACTACTATACTGGTTTTTTCCTACGTTATACTACTAAACACCAGGGGCGAACCTAGGATTTCATTTCGGGGGGGGGGGGGATTTTTTCAACCACATATTTTCTTAGTTTCTTAGAGTATTGTTTTTCTCATGTTATAATGAAAATCGTACCAAAAATTGAAACTAATAGGCAAATAATAGCTGTAATTCACTAATTTCATTAAAATACATTAAAAACATGCATCAGATAGGCTTCCAGTTTGTCTTGCAATCCTAATACGAGCGTAATACCTTTCTGTGGAATATAAGTACTTTAAAGAGAACGTTAAAATTAAGAACGTCAGGGTTACCAGCATATTTGTTAAAAAAATATAATGATTGTCAGACTTTTTCAATTAACTAAAAAAACACACACAACTAGTTTAAAATTATTGCTCCAACATTTTCGGATTTCGAGGGATGGATATATCCCCCATATCACACCCTAGGTTGGCCCTGCTAAACGCCCAAAACCACACGGTATGTAGGAATATAAATCAAGATAACTACTACAAAATACATTGCATTCTAGTCTTTATACTGTATGGAGTACAATGATAAATAATTGTTCACATGTATATGTAATTCCATTATATCGTATGTATTTTCTTGATCTCTCTCATCTTCAGCTCTTAAAACGTCCAAATCCATTCTAAAACTTTTAGCCATAATTTTGCTAGTTATGAGGTCTTTAGATGTTATTCTTCTAAATAAACATTGTATTTTTCAATTTATCTTACACGTCATGTATTACATTCTGTGCCAACTACTGCTTTAGGGCTTTGTTCGTAAAACTCATTAGCTTCTGTTTTTGTCTAAGTCTCATCGTCCATGTGTCACTCCCATACAGCACTACTGGTCTTATTTGGTTGTTATAAACCCTTAATATAACAGCCGTACCTCCAAGTGGTGGGGGATGGGCAACACCTACAGCGGCTCTGGAGACCGAATGACACCCGGAGTAAGCTGTCGTTCCTCTACTTGTCATTGTCAAGTAGAGGTTAGGGCACCCTTTTGCCCTTGGAGTGAGAAATTGCCCGTAAAGACGGATGATCTTCCATTGGTCAACGGTGTCGGATGTGGGAGGCAAGGAGAAACCACCACATTAAAGATCCTTATGGATAGCTTAACAGGGAAAAGTGGTCTCTTTAGTCTGGTAAGACAGCCAGTTTATGGGAGAACATCCAGACAGAAAATCGGGCTGGACGTTAAGCCTGAAGGTGGCAGCCGCACCATACGTCTTACCCTGCGGTATGCTAGTAACATATCCAGGGCTAACATATTCATTACTAAACTGTCTCAAATAAGGACTAGCCGAAGGGACGGAGAGGTGCGCTGGAGTAACCAGCTCTAGACTTTGCCTATTTGAGACCGAAACAAACCATCCTTGGTTTAATCCTTGCAGATGATGATGATGATAAACCATTTTCTTATTTGGTGTTCTGCCCTAAGGCAGGTCTTCTAATGGCAGGTCTCTCCAAGCTGTCCTATCGCATGCGAGTCTTTCGTTTCTTCGTATCGCCCTCTGATTTTAACGCTATCTGTTGACTTAATTCTTCTACGCCCTCTTCCTTTTTCTACTTCTATGGCCCTCCATGGCAGTTGTAAGCAAGCAGTCTCTTCTTAAACAATGACCTAACCAATTATTTTCCTACTTTCTATTACCTTCAGGATTCTTCTCTCTTTCCCTATTCTTCTTAAAACCTCATCATTCCTTACTTTATCAACCCACCTCACTTTGATAAACTATTAATGTACTCATTATTAGTCTGTATTAATTATTTATTAAAATCTATTTATTATAACTCCAAACTAATGTCTTATAATTTTAACCCTACTTCTTATAATTATAGTGATAAATAGTCAAGTATTTTACCAATAAAATAACATTATTTTGCCTACTTTAGGGAGATTCCGGAGGTCCGTTGTCAGTTAATGGCCCAATGTGTCTCAACACACAGATCGGCGTCACATCATTCGGAAAGCAGTGCGGTTTGCCTGAGGCACCAGGAGTGTACACTAGGGTTTCACATTATATACCCTGGATAGAATCTATAGTGTGGGCGTAAATTGACAGTTTCCTGTATTTATACTTTCTATCAACCTGAAAATTGAAAAACTGAATAAAAAATGTATGAATTCTCTTTTAATCATAAACAACTATATTTGAATATTCTGTTATCCTCTTAATTTTAAAGTAGGATACCTTTCGAAAGTATTTATTGTAGTTAAAAGTTTACGAATACCTTCTCACATATTTACAGTTTGTTGCGCTTAGTAACAGATTTATCCATCTTACCTTAGACACTTAATTATTACTTGATAGAAGTGTCATAATTTAAGAAAACTGTAATGTTTAACAGTTTGTCAGTTAGAAATATGTATATTTATTTATGACGGAATCCTCTTAATTTTAAAGTAGGATAACTTTCGAAAGTATTTATTGTAGTTAAAAGTTTACGAATACCTTCTCGCAGATTTACAGTTTGTTGCACTTAGTAACAGATTTATCCATCTTACCTTAGACACTTAATTATTACTTGATAGAAGTGTCATAATTTAAGAATATCTGTAATGTTTAACAGTTTGTCAGTTAGAAATATGTATATGTATTTATGACGGAAGAAAACGAGAAGGTTGCTAGAAGTTTGTTTGTCGTTATTTAAAAAAAAAATAAATAAAAAAAATAAACCAGGTCTTAAGTAAACAAAAGAAATTTGTGACTTAAATGTTGATAATCAGACAAAATTGAATATAGCAGCAAGTGTAGACTCTTTTACAGTATTCAGACACAACAGTACAATAACAATAGTTA
This sequence comes from Magicicada septendecula, assembly GCA_034769895.1. NCBI lineage: Eukaryota > Metazoa > Arthropoda > Insecta > Hemiptera > Cicadidae > Magicicada > Magicicada septendecula. The sequence continues at coordinate 804,176,451 of CM068368.1, read as the reverse complement.
ATTTACTCTTCAAGTGTACAGAATAAATTTGATTCATCAGAGACTTATTAAATGTATTTTTAAGTGTATAACTTACACTGTATGTATAATGAAAAAAATGTAGATTTGGAGAATTAATTAATGTTATTACTTGAATTTGAATAACAACATCATTTTATCCATTTCGTGACTATTTTTGAAATATTCGTGAGTAATTTTGAAATGAGAATAACAATAGAGAAGCGTGGTCACACGCACGCACGCGCGTACTGATCTCATGATTTATGAATTTCGAAACTGCGAGTAACTTTAAAATGTGAGTGACAATACACTATCATTGACAGACACACATCTCGTGTGTATGTGTGTGCGTGTTTTCCCCCGTGTATGTTTGTGGAGGATCTCTTGAGAAGTACCCACTTATTTAACAAAAAAAACAATAAAATTAAATGGAAGTTAAAAAAAAATTTACAAATAATTGGGATCACGATGAAGGAGGATGATATAAGAAATAATATATAATTATCTTGTTGATTCATCCCCTTTGTTCACTTTATAAAATATTATTATATATATATTATAACTACACTTCTATGCGTTATTGTAATGTAATGTTGTGTGTGAGTACCCACCTGCTGTCTGATCTTGCAGATTCTTCCGACTAGGGCGTGTGGATTTTGGATTTGAAGTTCGCAAGCTAGTAATCTCAAATTATTACAACAACACACAAAATGGGTTACTTTAAAGGGGGAGAGTTTTGTGAGACTGGTAGGCTTTATCGTACAACAATAAAACACTGTTATATGGGGTAATAAAACGTTGTTTATTACACCAACAACACACAAGAATAGAATGGTTATAATGTTATGAATTTTCTTATAGTCTATAGAATGAATCGATGTTTTTCGATTGTTTAATAGTGGAAAGAAACTGAACTCGTTCTTTGCGAGTTAATTGCAATTTAAATTTGACTTTATTAATTGATTTGAATTTAATTAAATTTATTTAATTAATTTGAATCTACGTGTTCATGAAACAAAATATAAAACTCTAAAATTAATTTGCATAATTAGTTAAAATAAATTAGACGTGACAGTCTAGTTCACGTTATTTCATTTTTAGTGATTCTACTTCTGATCTACTGCAGTATGATCTAAGATTAGATTGTCAGTTAAGATTTGTATAGCGCTTTTATACTACTTCTATTTCTTAACTATAACTTACTAAAACCTTAAACTGCTATACAGATTATCACAACGAATTTACTTTTTAATTACTAGAGTCTTTGCTTTTTGTTTGGCACCTGAATTATTTGAATTACAATGTTTTAATTGAAAAATAGAAAATTTGATCTGAAAAATAAATAAATAGATTTTGCTTTCCTGTTACTGAAGAGGATGTCGTCCCGATTTGTCCCTCGTCGATTCGAGTCCTTGGTTAGAGAAAGTAATCTGCTTAGAACTGCTGGATTCGGTCGTGGAGTTCAAAATTCGGCAACACTCTGCTTCCCTGCTGTTTGTGAATATTTTAACGTCTGCTGTTGTCTGCTGGAACTGCTTCCTGTTCTCCGTCGATTTGCACGTTGCACGTCAGCACGTGTGTGTGTGTGTGTGTGCTTCGTTCGGGCGGTCGCTCTGCTCGTCAGCTGTTAACCAATGATTTAGACGGCCTCTCTGCTGTATTCTTGAAGTCTGGTCTTGAAGTCGGGTGGATCTCTTGCGTGCTTATGACTAACTGGTAGTACACAATAAGCTTGGTTGATGTCTTGAAGAGTATCTCGCCTTTACACAACAATTACGAGCTATACAGATGATCTGTACTTGGTGTGTTCGTAATTGCGTGTGTGTTGACCACGTAGAGTCTTCTTGTTGATCTTCACCACTTTGGCTACTAGACGATCGAAGGACTACGTCTTAACTTCGTGAGTACTGACAGGAGAGTGATTTTTCCACCAGAAAACATCGCAGTAGCCGGGGCTGCATGAAATGATTTCATTGGTCAAAACACTCTCCCTACCACATAAAATTTAGAATTCCCTTAGTCCGTGAGAATGAAGTCTGGTTCCCACAGACGGAGAATAGAATTATTATCTAATATATAATTTCCGCCGGAACCACTTTGTCGCTAAGGATATCCTGTACTTATTTAATTTTGCAATAACTTGGTTGCAAATCAAGTTGTGTGAAATCTAAAATATACAATCTGTCACAAATTATTATCTTTACAATATACTAAAACCTCTTTACTGTAACTCTATTTTAACAGAAGTTATTTAATTATTTTAATTAACTCTTACATTTGTTAATTATATTGCATTAAATTTGCACACGTCATTATTAATATCTCGGCAAACATTTTGGCTATATTAGATTTCGCCTTTATTTATTAGTTTCCGAGATATTAATAATTAATAGTTTGGGTGTGGTCGCTTCCTTGTACAGCGAACTGATTACATAACGACCACGTGTGCGTTGCTTTACACAGCACTATTTTCAATGCGCTACATTCAAATGGAGTTTTAACTGTTAATTTTTATTTAAATATGGTTTCAGCATGCGGTAAACATATAACCCCAAATAGTTAATATTTGGTTCAGTTATATATTCCCACACCCGCTTTAAAAAAAAAATGAATGTAATAATTACAGTTATTTTTTTTTCTTAATCATTACACACATATTCTGTAATCATTATTCTTATTAACTATACATTGTATTACTTATTATGAAGACACGTACACAAGTGTTAAGGTTATTGCATTATATACAATTTAACTCTAAATACATGTATTAAACTATCATATTTGCAACTTATTGCGTATAATGTTTTTAAAACGAGTAATAGCCTTTGTTTATAAACAATGGCAGGCGTAGAAAGGAATTTTGCTGACAGTATTTAGAACCGTTATCGCCTGGCGCGCGGCTAATTGCTTGACCTAGTTTCAAATGTGGGTCAGGTAGTCGTTATCGCGTGACGTAACTGTTTCCTGCCGCTGTTCGTTCACTCTATACGCTTATTATTTATCGCGCTAGGAAAACATTATTATTAATACACAAGTTACCTATAATTATTATTAATACGATTATAAAACGCAAATTACTTATTTTAATTTTAATTATTATAATACAATTATTATTAACTCTAAAGTGCATCCAGTATATCATATGCATTTTTATGGGTGGCTCGACAATATTCCGCTACGTACTCGTCGAATTCGTACACGTCCCCGGATATGATTTCTACGTCTTCCCACGCTGACTGTGTGAGAACGTCGTCGTCACTTTTCTGCTCTGGCGGATGTGCTTTTGTCGGTGCCCATTGTTGCATTGTGTTAACGGGCAACCACGTTTCCTTACCTTCCGGTTGAAATACTTTGTCAACTGGCGTACAAATTTCTGTATAAAATTCACTTTTCTTAAACCTAGCATTTTTTTTTATTTTTACCTACTTTATTGCGATAGGTTTTGGCATAATTTATGGCGCTTCCCCCCTGGAGGCGCCCGTTTCCAAGTTTTTTGGAAACTTGCGATTCTTTCTCCTCTCGTTGGTGTCTTTATTACTAGGAGTATCGCTGTCTTGCTCTATTGTATCGGTTCTAGCTATCTCAACCGTTTGCATAGCTCTAATCGGGGCCCCGTCGTTACCCTTATATTGCCCTTTTGATCTAGCAATATTTTGTTTGTCTTTGTATTCAAAGGTCTTATCTGGGGGTTTTGACGATATTTGGGGTGGAGTAGAACTAGTACTCGGTCTCTGGTCAGGTTGCTGGTATTGTTCTCGCGTATTCTGCCCTTCATTATTTCGGCGAAAATCGGGATTATAACGCCACCCACCAAAATCAAAAACCGTCTCACTTTGGGACACTAGAATGAGGAGTTCGTCTACCGTGCGAATACCCTGCGTAAATACAGCTACTCTAATGTTATGATTAAAATGGTAGGCAAGCTTGGTGACTATGTCAATCTCCGCAAATGCTGGGGTTAAATGCTTCGCGCGCTCGACCTGCTGGATTATATAATTTTCGGCGGTAATATTCATTTTCTTGTCAAAACGGCCATATTCCAGTTCATTGCGCAGAAGTCGCTGGGTATGCGAGTTCCAGTACCGGCTTTCAAATTTTTGTTTGAACTCCGCGTATGTGGACACTCTATCGCGTACAATGTTATACCACTTACGCGCCGAATCACGCATTGCGTTAACCACCCACTGTATTTTGTCTTGATCTTCTAGTCGGGAACCTACTCTAGCCATTTCATTCTCACACGCTAATAAAAATTCCATGGGGTTTTCGTTATTTTCCCCCGTAAAATACACGCGATTTTTCTCATCGACAGGACCTTGTACCAAAATATTTGGAGCAGACCTCCTTCGTACCTCCTGTCGTACCTTCAGAATCTCGTCGCTTAACGTTTGTAAAACACTCTCTTTATTAGAGTCAATGTTAGACCGCGTCTCTACAATTGAAGCGTCTAATTTATCTACTCGTCGTTGTGTTTCGGTCACGTCCGCGTGAATTTTTACCTCTAGGGATTCCACCTTTTTGGAAACCTCTAGTGTTTGCTTTTCACAGCGGGTTATGTGGTCCTTGAACCGGCCCTCCATACGTGTTACTTGTTCAATAAACGATTTTTGCATAGTGGTCTCAAAAACCTTAAACCGTTCATTGATTTTAGTATCGACCGTATTTACTCTTTCACCGATCTCTGCGACCTTCTCCGTTAATTGTTTATTACTCTCACCGATTTCAACGACTTTAGCGGTTAACTCGTTTACGCTTTCGTCTATTTTCTCGGTGGTTTGTTTATTGCTTTGCTTAATCTCGGCGTTTATGTCAGCGTTACTTTGATCTAATTTTTCGGTTAGACTAACTTTTTGTGCCTCGATTTTAGAAGTTAATTCCGCGATATTGAGCTCAGCTTTGGCTGCACTCTGTTCAAATTTCGCGTCTATTTTAGCGGTTAAATCCGCGCTCATTTTCTCGTTCATTTGTTGTATTTGTTTAAGTATTTTATCCATATCCATTTTAAATAGACAACAATGTCAAATATACACAATTTAAAATACACAGAACAGTTTCAAATACACACAATAACTTTACTGTTGTACACCCACCAGTCACAAAACTCTTTGGGGATTGTTTAGTTGGACGCCAGCTGTTTTCCTAATTAAAACAGCAAAGTTTGTTTTAAAGTGAAAATTAAATTTAAATTGAATTTAATTAATTTAATTTAATTTGATCGTGCCCCACGTTCCGGGCAAGCCATTTATAACTCTTGTTCGGAACGTGAATTCAATTTGACGTACGTTTGTCGGGCCCCACGTTGGCCGACATTTATAACTACACTACTATGCGTTATTGTAATGTAATGTTGTGTGTGAGTACCCACCTGCTGTCTGATCTTGCAGATTCTTCCGACTAGGGCGTGTGGATTTTGGATTTGAAGTTCGCAAGCTAGTAATCTCAAATTATTACAACAACACACAAAATGGGTTACTTTAAAGGGGGAGAGTTTTGTGAGACTGGTAGGCTTTATCGTACAACAATAAAACACTGTTATATGGGGTAATAAAACGTTGTTTATTACACCAACAACACACAAGAATAGAATGGTTATAATGTTATGAATTTTCTTATAGTCTATAGAATGAATCGATGTTTTTCGATTGTTTAATAGTGGAAAGAAACTGAACTCGTTCTTTGCGAGTTAATTGCAATTTAAATTTGACTTTATTAATTGATTTGAATTTAATTAAATTTATTTAATTAATTTGAATCTACGTGTTCATGAAACAAAATATAAAACTCTAAAATTAATTTGCATAATTAGTTAAAATAAATTAGACGTGACAGTCTAGTTCACGTTATTTCATTTTTAGTGATTCTACTTCTGATCTACTGCAGTATGATCTAAGATTAGATTGTCAGTTAAGATTTGTATAGCGCTTTTATACTACTTCTATTTCTTAACTATAACTTACTAAAACCTTAAACTGCTATACAGATTATCACAACGAATTTACTTTTTAATTACTAGAGTCTTTGCTTTTTGTTTGGCACCTGAATTATTTGAATTACAATGTTTTAATTGAAAAATAGAAAATTTGATCTGAAAAATAAATAAATAGATTTTGCTTTCCTGTTACTGAAGAGGATGTCGTCCCGATTTGTCCCTCGTCGATTCGAGTCCTTGGTTAGAGAAAGTAATCTGCTTAGAACTGCTGGATTCGGTCGTGGAGTTCAAAATTCGGCAACACTCTGCTTCCCTGCTGTTTGTGAATATTTTAACGTCTGCTGTTGTCTGCTGGAACTGCTTCCTGTTCTCCGTCGATTTGCACGTTGCACGTCAGCGCGCGTGTGTGTGTGTGTGCTTCGTTCGGGCGGTCGCTCTGCTCGTCAGCTGTTAACCAATGATTTAGACGGCCTCTCTGCTGTATTCTTGAAGTCTGGTCTTGAAGTCGGGTGGATCTCTTGCGTGCTTATGACTAACTGGTAGTACACAATAAGCTTGGTTGATGTCTTGAAGAGTATCTCGCCTTTACACAACAATTACGAGCTATACAGATGATCTGTACTTGGTGTGTTCGTAATTGCGTGTGTGTTGACCACGTAGAGTCTTCTTGTTGATCTTCACCACTTTGGCTACTAGACGATCGAAGGACTACGTCTTAACTTCGTGAGTACTGACAGGAGAGTGATTTTTCCACCAGAAAACATCGCAGTAGCCGGGGCTGCATGAAATGATTTCATTGGTCGAAACACTCTCCCTACCACATAAAATTTAGAATTCCCTTAGTCCGTGAGAATGAAGTCTGGTTCCCACAGACGGAGAATAGAATTATTATCTAATATATAATTTTCCGCAGGAACCACTTTGTCGCTAAGGATATCCTGTACTTATTTAATTTTGCAATAACTTGGTTGCAAATCAAGTTGTGTGAAATCTAAAATATACAATCTGTCACAAATTATTATCTTTACAATATACTAAAATCTCTTTACTGTAACTCTATTTTAACAGAAGTTATTTAATTATTTTAATTAACTCTTACATTTGTTAATTATATTGCATTAAATTTGCACACGTCATTATTAATATCTCGGCAAACATTTTGGCTATATTAGATTTCGCCTTTATTTATTAGTTTCCGAGATATTAATAATTAATAGTTTGGGTGTGGTCGCTTCCTTGTACAGCGAACTGATTACATAACGACCACGTGTGCGTTGCTTTACACAGCACTATTTTCAATGCGCTACATTCAAATGGAGTTTTAACTGTTAATTTTTATTTAAATATGGTTTCAGCATGCGGTAAACATATAACCCCAAATAGTTAATATTTGGTTCCGTTATAATATATATATACTTTCACAATATGAACCTACTTTCCTTATCACTTCCCCATACGTTTCGAGGTGATGTTCCTCTTCCTCAGTGGGAGTAAATACTGAATGTCATTTTTACAGAATAACGGTTATGGACTATAGGTGCCCTATAGGTTATGGACCTATAGTCCTTAACCGTTATTCTGTAAAAATGACCTTCAGTATTTACTCCCACTGAGGAAGAGGAACATCACCTCGAAACGTATGGGGAAGTGATAAGGAAAGTAGGTTCATATTGTGACAGTATATATATATATAATAATAAATAATATATAGACAAATATTATACGGGAAGACCGCTAGCAGTACTAAAATAAAAATTAAAAACAATTTTTAATTGACATAAAATTAAGATGTTGTCTAGAACACTGTTTTACAGTACTTAATTAGGGCATATGCTGTTTTCTCGTACCTCCCACACACACACATATATCTGGTATATGTATATGTAGTTTGTATATAGGATGTTCCAAGAAGAAAGGACACTATTCATGGAGGTAACCGTGAAGTCATGTAATTGGGTTGTAAACATATGTTACCATGTAATAGTTTCTGACATATTTCTGTTCTGAAAGTAAAATAATGCAATACTAAAATGCTTGGAACACAAATTATTGAAAACAAATAATAGTTTAATGTGTTCTTTGATCTGAAAGATACAATAATAATGTTTTAGAACTACGTTTAAAGAAATTTGTTGAAAAGTGAGAAACATAGTTGTCGACAATACGTGTAGGGTAAAATAAGTCTGTTAATCGTTAACCAGCAAAGAAAATTTTTGGATACAATTTGTAGAAAATATAAATCTTAGAGACGTGACGTAAATAACGTCAGGTAAAAATTAATTCGTGCCTACGCAATTCGACTTCAATTAAAATCAAAGCGAGTAAGAATTTGTTAGGATTCTAAACGAAGAATATCAACCATACATGACTTCCATGTTATAAGATTTATATTTAAAATCATATTCGAAATGAAATATTTCCATAGAAACTACTTCTTTCTACTTATTGCTTCAGCCTTAACCACAGTACTGTGGTCACTAACGTATACCACCTCACGTTTTCGCACTCGATTTTTACTGATGATGGCAGTCGATGGAGTGCCGAAAAGTCTGGTTTTGCAGAAAACATCGGACTACGGCTAAACAGCCCGGGAAGGAATTTTGACAACAAACTACTTCTTTGTTGCCGATAACGTAGTACACATAAAAAATTCTCCCCTCCCCCTACAACTATAATTTTCATTAATAGAAAATTACCCCCACCCCGTTCACCTAACCTCTTCATTTATAGATATTTCATCTACGTTTCTACAATGGATTATTATGAGCTTCTTATCAGGATACTTTATTTATCAAAATTAAGTACTTTACTCTTGTTAAAACATAAAACGTTGCAGGTAAACTACCCCTTTCCCTTAACCGATCTCCACCAGAATCAACAGGCCTTGCGTTCTCTACAAATGAGGAATGTATTCAAAAAATTATTTGATTCTGTTTGAATTTGCGGCTTTTATCTTTTGTCATAGAAAATACCCTTGTTAAAATATAAAACGTTGCAGGTAAACTTAACCGAAATTCAACAAAATCAACAGACCTTGAGATCTGTATAATTCAAAAAGGTATGTATAAGAGTAGTTGATTCTGTTTGAATTTACGGCAGTTATCGTTCATCATAGAAAAAATTACCCTAGTTAAAACATAAAATGTTGCCGGTAAACTACCCTATTCCCTTAACCGATCTTCAACAGGTCTTGAGAACTCTACAATTCAGTGCTGTATGCAAAACATTATTTGATTCTGTTTGAATTTGCGGCTGTTATCGTTTGCCATAGAAAAATATCGGTATGGAGAACCATACATGACTTCCATATTCTAAGACTTATAATCTGAAATATGCTTGCCTGCCAAGCACGATATATTTTGTAATATATACATATTTTACATTAAAATGAAAAAATTATAATTTTATTGCCTGGCGACAAAATTATTTTATTTTTACTTCCATATTACTTAAAGAATGGAAGTATAAAATAAACCTCCGCTCAACAGTCCGTTAAGGACCAAGGCGTACCGCGCGGCTTTTGTGTTAGTGTGACGGTGTATGGCTAGTACTACGCGCCACCAGCCGCTAGTTGCGGTATTCACAGCCAGGAGGCGGCGCTGTTATCTCAGCGCCTACTCAGTTTGCCTCACGACGCTGAGTGCACGCCGTACGGAACCTCCGCCGGGAATTGAACCCGGGACCACGAGCGCATCAATCGCCCGCGTTAGCCACTAGACCACCTGGAGGCTCAAGGAATGGAAGTATGGTGATGGCAAAAAAAATCGTGTTCGAGATTATTGCAGATTCTGATTGTACTACACTCAAAACATGAAAAAAAAGTCGTTTTCCGAAAAGTGTCTGTGTGTCTGTCTGTCTGTCTGTCTGTCTGTCTGTCTGTCTGTCTGTCTGTCTGTCTGTCTGTCTGTGTGTCTGTCTGTCTGTAGATTTTTTTTCTATGGCAAACGATAACTGCCGCAAATTCAAACAGGTCAAATAATTTTTTGCATGCAGCCCTGATTTGCAGAGTACTCGCGACCTATTGTTTTTGGTGAAGATCGGTTGAGGGAAAGGGGTAGTTTACCAACAACGGTTTTTTTTTAGCAAGAGTAATTTTGTTTGTTTGGCAAACGATAACAGCCGCAAATTCATACAGAATAAAATAATGTTTCGCATACAGCCCTGAATTGTAGAGATCTCAAGGTCTTTTGATTTTGGTGAAGATCGGTTAAGGGAAAGGGGTAGTTTACCTGTAACGTTTTATGTTTTAACAAGGGTATTTCTTATGGCAAACGATAACAGCCGCAAATTCAAACAGAATCAAAAGATTATTTGCATACAGCCCTAAATTGTAGAGTTCTCAAGACCTATTGTTTTTGGTGAAGATCGGTTGAGGGAAAGGGGTAGTTTACCTGCAACGTTTTTTTAAAAAGGGTATTTTCTATGGCAAACGATAACAGCCGCAAATTCAAACAGAATCAAATAATGTTTTGCGTACAGCCCTGATTTGTAGAGTACTCAAGACCTGTTGTTTCTGGTGAAGATCGGTTAAGGGAAAGGGGTAGTTTACCTGTAACGTTTTATGTTTTAACAAGGGTATTTCCTATGGCAAACGATAACAGCCGCAAATTCAAACAGAATCAAAAGATTATTTGCATACAGCCCTAAATTGTAGAGTTCTCAAGACCTATTGTTTTTGGTGAAGATCGGTTGAGGTAAAGGGGTAGTTTACCTGCAACGTTTTTTTAACAAGGGTATTTTCTATGGCAAACGATAACAGCCGCAAATTCAAACAGAATCAAATAATGTTTTGCATACAGCCCTGATTTGTAGAGTACTCAAGACTTATTGTTTTTGGTGAAGATCGGTTAAGGGAAAGGGGTAGTTTACCTGCAACGTTTTTTTAACAAGGGTATTTTCTATGGCAAACGATAACAGCCGCAAATTCAAACAGAATCAAATAATGTTTTGCATACAGCCCTGATTTGTAGAGTACTCAAGACTTATTGTTTTTGGTGAAGATCGGTTAAGGGGAAGGGGTAGTTTACCTGCAACGTTTTTTTATCAAGCGTATTTTCTATGGCAAACGATAGCAGCCGCAAATTCAAACAGAATCAAATAATTATTAGCATACGTCCCTGAATTGTAGAGGTCTCAATGACTTTCGATTTTGGTGAAGATCGGTTAAGGGGAAGGGGTAGTTTACCAGCAACCTTTTACGTTTTAACAAGAGTAAAGTACTTGAAAATTTATTTAAACTTTTTGAAACAATGGTAATTGTTAAAAATAAAATAATTTTGTTGCCAGGCAATAAAATTATAATTTTTTCATTTTAATGTAATATAATATTTTTCATTTAATACAGCAATAAAAAGGCAGGTAAGACACAGCCTGGCTGTTTGGGTGAAAATGATTTTAAATATAAATCTTAGAATATGGAAGTCATGTATGGTTCTCCATACCGATATTTAACAATTACCATTGTTTGAAAAAGTTTAAATGAATTTTCAAGTACTTTACTCTTGTTAAAACGTAAAATGTTGCTGGTAAACTACCCCTTCCCATTAACCGATCTTCACCAAAATCTAATGGACTTGAGTTCTCTACAATTCACTTACGTATGCAAAAAATTATTTGATTCTGTTTGAATTTGCGGCAGTTATCGTTTGCCATAGAAAATACGCTTTATAACAAACGTTGCAGGTAAACTACCCCTTCCCCTCAACCGATCTTCACCAGAAACAACAGGTCTTGAGTACTCTACAAACCAGGGCTGTATGCAGAAAATTATTTGATTATGTTTTAATTTGCGGCTGTTATCGTTTGCCATAGAAAATAACCTTGTTAAAAAGACGTTGTAGGTAAACTACCCCTTTCCCTTAACCGACCTTAACCAAAAACAATAGGTCTTGAGAACTCTACAATTTAGGGCTGTATGCAAATAATCTTTTGATTCTGTTTGAATTTGCGGCTGTTATCGTTTGCCATAGGAAATACCCTTGTTAAAACATAAAACGTTACAGGTAAACTACCCCTTTCCCTTAACCGATCGTCACCAAAAACAATAGGTCTTGATAACTCTACAATTCAGGGCTGTATGCGAAACATTATTTGATTCTGTTTGAATTTGCGGCTGTTATCGTTTGGCAAAAAAAAAAAAACCCTTGTTAAAAAAACGTTGCAGGTAAACTACCCCTTTCCCTCAACCGATCTTCACCAAAAACAATAGGTCTTGAGAACTCTACAATTTAGGGCTGTATGCAAATAATCTTTTGATTCTGTTTGCATTTGCGGCTGTTATCGTTTGCCATAAGAAATACCCTTGTTAAAACATAAAACGTTACTGGTAAACTACCCCTTTCCCTTAACCGATCTTCACCAAAATCAAAAGATCTTGAGAACTCTACAATTCAGGGCTGTATGCGAAACATTATTTGATTCTGTTTGAATTTGCGGCTGTTATCGTTTGCCAAACAAACAAAATTACCCTTGCTAAAAAAAAACCGTTGCAGGTAAACTACCCCTTTCCCTCAACCGATCTTCACCAAAAACAATAGGTCGCGAGTACTCTGCAAATCAGGGCTGTACGCAAAAAATTATTTGATTCTGTTTGAATTTGCGGCAGTTATCGTTTGCCATAGAAAAAAAATCTACAGACACACAGACAGACAGACAGACAGACACACACACAGACACTTTTCGGAAAACGACTTTTTTTCATGTTTTGAGTGTAGTAGAATCAGAATCTGCAATAATCTCGAACACGATTTTTTTTGCCATCACCATACTTCCATTCCTTAAGGAATATGGAAGTAAAATTACCCTTGATAAAAAAGCGTTGCTGCTAAACTACCCCTTTCCCTTAACCGATCTTCACCAAAAACAATAGGTCTTGAGAACTCTACAATTTAGGGCTGTATGCAAATAATCATTTGATTCTGTTTCAATTTGCGGCTGTTATCGTTTGCCATAGAAAATACCCTTGTTAAAACATAAAACGTTGCAGGTAAAATGCCCCTTTCCCTTAACCGATCTTCACGAAAAACAATAGGTCTTTAGTACTCTACAAATAAGGGCTGTATGCAAAAAATTATTTAATTCTGTTTGAATTTGCGACTGTTATCGTTTGCCATAAAAATAAAAATCCACACACACACACACACACACACACACACACACTTTCGAAAAATGATTTTTTTTCTAGTTTTGAGTGTAATACAATCAGAATCTGCAATAATCTCGAACACGATTTTTTTTGCCATCACCATACTTCCATTTCCTTAAGGAACATGGACGTAAAAAAACATAGATTTTCAGTAATAAAACAATTGATGCTTATAAAACATTTTTATTAAGATTTTGTTATTTCAATTATGGATTTGGATGCCGCTACCAAGAACTCAATTCCGAAGGGTCAAATATGTGTAAGGGACTACACTTTACAATAACAACGTGCTGACAATTGACGATGTTGAGTACTTCATTACAAAGATTTACGTTACATTAGAAAGGAACCAATACATTGTTTGGTCGTGAGACTGAGTTGGTCACTTACACTACTACTACTACTACTACTACTACTGCTACTGCTACTGCTACTGCTACTACTACTACTACTACTACTACTACTACTACTACTACTACTACTACTACTACTACTTAGTTAACACAATTAATAAGGTATGTGATGAAATCGTAATGATAGAAGTACATAATAACTCGCGTCTTGGCGGGTGACTCAGTGGATCATGTCATCATTATTTTACTCGAGCATTAGGTCCGTGGTACATGTGCCTGAAAACGTGAAGGCTTGCATCTCACACCACGCCACTGCCAGAACCAGTCTGCAACCAGTCTGCAGTGACAAGCTGGGCGGTGTTCGAGTTCATGTATATCTCACGTTGCTACTGGCTAAGTCACATATACCGTAGATAGAATCCCTGTATTGCCCTGACAGTAGGTAGAAGGATTGAATTGAATCGACCTTGAGCCGAAACCACACAAATACATGAAGGACGCCATATCAAACAGGTCTACAACAAAGTTCATGCAACGTAGTTTAAACAATATATCTATCACGCTGTGCTACTGAGTGTTATGAGAAATGGTGACTTCTTGTTGTTGTTTGAAACGTCAAAGTGCTGAAAACCATTCTGCTTTCAACTAAACAGACTGTGAAGTACAGCAAATGGAAAATGATTCACTATAAAATTCACTGTGTACAGACAATTGAGTAAACATGTAACTGCAGCCCTGAGTAAATAGATATTATTTAATATCATATACCGTCTTCAATTATCATTACACTACTAGGCTTATTCATTTTGACACTATAAAATGCACTGTGCACAGAAAATTGGGCAAACATATAATTGCAACTCTGATAAATAGATACCATTACAACATACCATAGGTACCATAGATACTTGTAACCATCGTAAGTTCCATTAGTTTCTGGAAGAGTCGGTTCATCTTGTACAGATTAACTAGGAGAAGTCAATAAGCAAGTCACTCGTAAAACAGTACGTTATCATATCTGTTGACATATCTTCTAGAAGATAACAGAATGACCGTTTTCCAAAATGAAAAATTAATAACAGTCGTAAAAAGTTCCAGAATATACATAAGCTATGAAAGCGTCTTACAAGAAACCTCGCATAAACAAAAATACGTAAAATTCAGTGTTTTATGCATTTCAGTTTTCACAGTTTGTGAACGCTTATGTATAAGTTTGTGTTATTTCGTGTCTAACAGAATCTCTCATTGCAAAACTCTGAGATACGTTCATACAAAAATCTTATTACACTGTACGTGTGGCCAAGCTATGATTTCTATCACAAACGAATGTGTAATTGTTACAAAGAAATGTAGTCTGTATCTAAAAACCTATTTCGGATTGTAGGCATTCTTTATTTGGTTAGTTTTTATTTTATCATCTCTTAGTATCCAACGTAGATTCACGTAGTAATTTACTACAGTTATTACTGATATTATGAAAGGGAATAGGGAAATTTAGGCGCAGAAGTTACTATACCATCTACCATCTATACGGGAATATTTACACATTCGCACTGTATAACGTGAAAACTTGCCTTTACAAAATTGCTATTAAGGTATAAATCTTGTAAACTGATAAGAGTTTTTGAAATTAGAATACATGAAAAAGAAAAATATATCGTCTACAAAGATTCATTACAAAGCAAGTAACATAACTATTAATATTGTATTGAAACATAACTGCAGTAGTTAGAAAAAGTAAAAAAAAATTTGATCATTGCTTGACAGTTAATGCAAACATGAGTTCCTTGTTCGTTCAGAAGATTTGCAAAATTTGTTCACATATTTTGGTTTTCTATGATAGTGTGAATTTTCAATAAATATAAAAAACAAATATTGGCTCTCATTTCATTCTTAAAACAATTTTTACGATGACGTTTTCACAACGCAATTTTTCAATGATTTAACAATATATTTTTTTCATCATAGCATAAATTTTACTTGGCGTTGCAACATAATGTATTTTTTCATTACAGATGCAACGTTTATACATAGGCCTATGTATTCGGTGTTCACTGAAGCAGTTTACTGTTGACCTTACGAGCGTTTGCATGTTGTACGAGCTTTTAGGGTTGTTCAAAGACTTAGTTCAGTCGCGTACTACCGATTTTAAAGTTTATTTTCTAAAGAATTTAGGTCCTACATTAGCGTTAAAATTTTACGAGTTGGAGTAACACAAATAAATATCGGTATGGACAACCGTACATGCCTTCCATGTTCTAAGGGTTATACTTAAAATCATTTTTGAAATGAAATATTTCCATAGAAACTACTTCTTTCGACAGCCTTAACCACAGTACTGTGGTCACTAACATATGCCACCTCACGTTAGCGCACTCGATTTTCACTGACGATCGCAGTCGATGGCACTGCCGAAACGTCTGGTTTTGCAGAAAACATTGCCAAACAGCCTGGGAAGGAATTTTAACAACAAACTACGTATTTGTTGCTGTGTTCATAAGTAGTACACATATAAAAAATTATCCCCTCTCCTTTTAACTATCATTTTAATATATAGAAAATTACCCCCTCCCCGTTCAACTACCCTTTTTATTTATAGACATTTCATATACCTTTCTACAGTGGATTATTATGACTTTCTTTTCATCACACTTTATTTATCAAAATAAAGTACTTTACTCTTGTTAAAACACAAAACGTTGAAGGCAAACTACCCCTTCCCTTTAACCGATCTTCACCAAATTCAATAGGCCATGAGTCCTCTACAACTCAGGCACACATGCAAAAAAATATTTGTTCTGTTTGAATCTGCGGCAGTTATCGTTCGCCAAAAAAAATTCTACACAGACACATGGATAGACACATAGACACTTTTCGGAAAATGACTTTTCTTCATATTTTGAGGGTAGTACAATCAGAATCAGCCCTTATCTAGAACACGATTTTGTTTTGCCATCACCATACTTCCATTTCCTTATGGAACATGGAAATAAAAAAAACTTAAGAAAGACGGACATAATGGGCGAGTTACGCCGTGACATCCGTGAAATGTGACACTGCTAGAGAGCAATCGGGTTAGACTAGTATATAGCAGTATATATATAGTATATAGCAGTATAGTATATAGCAGCCGTTGCAAATACCGTCTGTATCGACGAAAAAGGGGCGTCGCCCATTTTGCCGCTCCAGTTTGCCACGATTCTTTACAACCAACAGATTTCACACAGTGCAGAGTGTAAGACCGAGCGCTGTCGAGCATAATTTATACAGCTGTAGACCTTTCACGCAGACTGAAATTATGGAGTGAAATTTGAGATGAGGTAGATTTTTTTTTTTATAATCAGGTTCGTGCCAGATGTCGACTGTAATGTCAAGCTACAAGACGCCTCTTTAAATTATTACCCAAAAAGACGCTTCTAAAAAACGGGATTTTCAAACAACGCTTTCCTGAAACGTGTAGCCTAATTGAGGACCGAAAATTTCTTGACACTAGACACTTATCCTTAGTTTGTGTCCGTTTATTAATAATAAATAATGAAATGCATTGTGAGGTTCCGTCATTAACTAGACACAATTTTTACAATTTGTTTCGATATTTCGATAAAATCTATTGCCATGTTCCAGACATACGGGAAATAAATAAATAATAGAGATGTGTTTCTAAGCATATTACATACACAGATAACTTAAATTACGAAACGAGACGTAATAACAAGAATGAGATTGATACCTGATGATAATATTAGAGTTAAGGTTACTGGTCATATTATAGTTAAGGTTAAAACACATTTCTGTTGTCTATTAACTGATAGTAAATGACAGTTAATGGTTTTAACAATGATGGAAGTAAGTATATTTTATTCCGTATCTTATAGATTTTGATAGATGTAACCAAATAAATACAGAATAGACGAGGACTATAAAGCCAATAGGAAAACATAAGAATTTTAAACACTCACTTTTAACAGAAATTCTAATTTATTAAAAATAATTTTACCAGCTCTTCAATAGTCATAACCGAATAAGATAACCACTTCCTACCGCAGGTCGTCTACACAACGGATTTTCCTTTACAAAATCGTCAGCTGTTTGTCTGTCAGCGGACCGGCATGTGTAACGAATGATTAACAAACCTGGACACTTAGTATACATTCAGTGCAGTTGGCAGAATGAGGATAACACTCTTTGTCGGCTTCCTGCTCAGTGCAGTTTCGGCATTTCAATTCGAGGAATTCAAACAAGACATCAAACAACTATCGGAAAGTACGTATACGTAAGTTGGAACTTTCCCAATATTCGTACCCGCACTTCATTTTCCATGTTTTGAATATGCGATTTTATCGATATACTATGATGTGAAGAAGAAGAAGTGCACTAATTGTAAATAGTTATATCTCTTTTAAAGCTAAAATAAGTGTTGTTTTTAACATGATAATATTTTTAGGCTGGGGGTCATTCCACAAAAATGTAACGTCATCGAAAAATGTAACGCTTCCACACTTTCGATTCCCCAAAGTCTAGAAATCTTCGGTCTCTGTCGTTTTAACTTGATAATGTTTGTTATATAGTAAATATATTTGTTATGTAGTAAATATTTGTTATATGCACATTATACGTTTCAAAAGCCTAAAAACATTATCATGCTTCGATGTTTAGGTTTCGTCGAAGTTTGTGTGCTCTTTATTTTTGAGGTTAGGTAATAATTGTTTTTGGTGTTTACTTACTGTTTAAAGAAATAAAGGCCCTAGCTAGAAAACATATGACATTTTATGTGTCCACACAATACTTGAAAGAGAGAAACATTAAACATCAAGAACATAACATATTTTTAACAAAAACAACAACAGAAAAACAAACAGAAAACGAAGTGAAAATACAATTATTTCTGAATATTAAGATTGAAGCAAGACTAAAAAACTAACTCACCAACAAATTAAAACAAGATTTGTTATTCGTTAGGTGTTCAATATTCTTTTATGTTATTCAGTAAAATCTTGAAAACTTCACTGCGAGCAAATTTTGTGCGAAATACAAAAAAAAAAGGAGACATATATAGCACCCCGCCTTCCTTCACGTTGGTTGCTTTCCCAGTGATTTGGACAAAAACCAAATATTATTGAAAACAAGTTCTGCCGTACAACGGGAGACATGTATAGTGATATGCCTTACTTCGAGTTGTTTCCTTTGTCTGTGATGCGCACAAAAAACGAGAAATATCCTTACTTCGAGTTGGTTTTTTACATAAATTTCACAAAAAGCGAGTATTATTTTATTACATAAATTTCACAAAAAGCGAGTATTATTTTATAAGTGTATTGGTTTCCATTTGTCAATTTAGTTTGCATGTTAACCTAACAACGCAAACTCTTGGCGTCACAGGCACACATAGGAGTTATCGCTAGAAACATTTCTCGTAAAAAATATGACAATGACGCATGATTACAATCGTCAACAAACTATTTTATAGCATACACAAATAAATTTTCACGATTTATATTATCCGACTAAAATTATATGCAATAATCACTACATATCGATGCCAATAATTGCATAATCGAAATATCGTAAATGAGTTCGGGTGCGGTTATTGGGACCGGTACCGGTAATTTAAGCAACACAAAGTTTATTTCACTTTCTAAACTCATAAATACTTTAAATCACTTCCAACAACTATTAATAGCCAACAACCAACAATTAATAGCCAAAAAACGTTTGGTGGGCTTAGATTCCAGGAATTTAATTAACTTGTGAATTACGTAAATCATCAACGCATCTTGCTGTATAACCAGATTCCATTTTATTAAAATGGAACAATTCGGAGTGTTCACAGCTCGGCCGTATATGCGACGTGTGTGTTTATATAGCTCATTATGCAACAGCGTGCCGTCTGATGCGTCACCACGTTACATTATGTAATCAATACACGATTGACCTTACAAGTCGTTACTGCGTTCTACCGGTTTAATTTGTCATCTTCCTTGAGTCGCGTCGCAGTAACCGTAGTTTCACTTTCCGACGTGGACGTGTTTCCTGACGTTTCAGACGAAATCCTATCGTATCTTCACGATAGATTAAACAAATAATTGAATAATGTTTTGTTAATTACTTTGACGTTTAATTTTAAATACATTTTTGTGTACAATTAATTATGTAATGTAATTATTTTCATTGTTATTTTATTTGGTGTTCTGCCCTAAGGCAGGTCTTCAAATGGTAAAAACTCTCCAACCTGTCCTAACGTATGCCAGTCTTTTCGTTTCTTTGTAACACCCTCTGACTTTAATTCTATCTATTAACTTCATTCTTCTACGGCCTATTCTTTTTTCTCCTTCTATGACACCCACCATGGCAGTGGTAAGCAACCAGTCTCTTCTTAAACGATGACCTAACCAATTACTTTTCCTATTTTCTATTACTTTCAGGTTTCTTCTCTCTTCCCCTATTCTTCTTAAAACTTTATCAACCCACCTCACGTTATCCATTGCTTGCCAAACCCACATCTCAAATTCATTATTATTAAAAAATAAAAATTTTTTTTTTGCTACAAAGGTTTTAAACACACAAACACTTGGTTGGTTGTTTTTCTTAACCAGCTCTTTGGGAATAGGCTAATGGGCTGAAACAATTGTCAGAGGTTAAGAATAAATTGCGAAACTACCAAGTGTTTGTGTGTTTTTAAAACCTTTGTAGTAATATGTTTCACCAAGTACCCAACGAATTTTCATTCAATATTTTTATTTGGTTTAGATTTTTGATTATGCTTTTTTTATTATTGTTAGATATTTTTCAGGTCATCGTTATCACAACACATATAATTTTGTTTAGTCAATGTGTACATCACAAATACTTGTTTTAGAAGTGTACATTCAGAAGTGTACATCACACACACACACACACACACACACACACACACACACACACACACACACACACACACACACACACACACACACATGCACACACAAATTGTATTCTCTGTGTGAGTGTACCTCATATCCCCAACGTCCTGTATGTAATAATTTATTGTAATTGTATACGACAACTGAAAATGAACACAGGCCAGCTAAATAACACAAAAAGTATATTCGTTATTTACAATCATAAAAGCCGAATCTGTTTGACACACTTTATCAGAGTGATAAAACCTTGTTTGTTTGTCAGATGAGATCTGCGACGTGCGCGGGTCAAAGCCGTGGACTTGCCAGAGAGCAGACAGGTGTCCCCACTTTACAACAGACCTGAAACGTGGAATACGTCCTCGTGTATGCGGTTTTAATGGCTCGTATACGATTGTCTGCTGCAACATGCGCCCTAGTCAAGGATGTAAGTGATACGCTTTTTGTAATAAGTTACAGTGTGATTGCAGCTTATTGAAATCACCGGTTAATTGAGTCATTCTTCAAACTGAATCATTTCAGACCAGTTATTGAACCAAATTTTCATATATCAAATTACAATAATCTATTCTATTTGTCTGCATAACTAATTTAAGAGCAGCCTAATTGAATCACTTACGGAATCCCAACCAGACTCAATAAGTGGCACTTATAAAGTTGAAAACTAACACTTCTTGTTTTTTGTTCGCATGAAGTCTATAAATTTTAAATATTTCATAGCCAAAGGCTTACATGGATTTCTATGTGTTCTTATAATATTTACATGTTTGTATGTGCGCGAGCGCACGTATTACATATCCAATAATTATTAAATAATAATTATCTAATATTATCTAATATTCTTATTAAATAATTTTCTATTTCATTTTGTTGTAAGATTTGACTTGGAAATATTTCCAGAAGTGCTTTTTCTTTACCTATTTCCAGATATTTAAATGTTTAAAAAAATAATCGGTTTTTAAGTTCAATTAGGGCCTACTTAGATTGTCGTAGGTTCTGTTTACATATTAAGCTGTTTAGTGTTATATTAAAAAATGTTTACAACAGAAGTATAATCAGATTAAAATTTCATTATAATGTTTATGTTTATCGTTAGTTTACCTAAATTATAAATAATAATTAAATTGAAATTCGTCGTATTCCATTCTTTTTTATTTGTTCTTACATGTAGCGTACTGCCAAACAACTGTACATTCAAGTTATAAACCTAGTCTAACCGCTTCTGCTTAAGGAAAATAAGTAAAAAGAAATGCCGCAACTTTGGAAATTCACTTCCTACAATTGAAAAAATCGGTATGGAGAACCATACATGACTTCCATATTCTAAGATTTATTTTTAAAATCATTTTCGAAATGAAATATTACCATAGAAACTACTTCTTTCTACTTACTGCTTCAGCCTTAACCACAGTACTGTGGTCACTAACATATACCACCTCATGTTATCACACTCGATTTTCACTGATGATGGAAGTCAATGGCATTGCCGAAACGTCTGGTTTTGTAGAAAACTTTGGACTACGGCCAAATATCCAGAGAAGGAATTTTAACAAAAACTACTTCTTTGTTGCCGATAACGTTGTACACATATATATAAAAAATATGCATAAAATTAATGGCTTGTATAAGTTAATGATTGATCTCCATTAAATAGTGCTCAAGTTTCCAAAGTTTTAATATTATGATGTCCGTAATTAAAACATCAGAGCAGGTTTAGTGTGTATGAGGGTTCACCGTGGACAAAAATTTTCAACATTTCCTATTGAGCGTTGCTTAGAATAAATCTGCGAATCTACAGTGTACGTTTCACAGAACAAACACGCGGAAAAGAAGGAGCGCTCCGAAGTCACTCATGGACCCTCAGCATCTTGCAGAGGGTTCATTCCCTAAAGACGAAAAGTCTGTCTATCAATCGTTCCTCTGTAAACACGTGCAGTTACACTGCCCAGCGATCCACAGGAAGCAAATCGCTATCCACGCTGGACACTTTTTCGGCTTGCATGCGTTATGTTGGTGTGGGTTCGGCACTTTCCATTTAAAAACCGTGCAAATGTAAGAAAATAAACATGAATGAGGCCAGAAATAACGCGAATTGTGTGTGTGTGTGTGTGTGTGTGTGTGTGTGTGTGTGTGTGTGTGTGTGTGTGTGTGTGTGTGTGTGTGTGTGTGTGTGTGTGTGTGTGTCTTCCCTGCCTTTTCATTGCGGTAGTGATAATAATAAAATGGAAACGTAAACAGTACATAACTGAGATATGCTTGCCTGCCACGCACGATATATTTTCTCTTATACATGACTAGCAGAATACCCGTGCTTCGCTACGGAGTTTCACGTTGTACGTAATGAAAATGTTAGTTTAATTAATAAAGTTTAATTAAAGTAGGCTTCTTAAAAATAAATAGTTGTTCCCCACAACTTCGTTCGCGTGGTCTTCAATTTAATGCGATAATATATTTAGAACAGAATCTATTCTATTGGGTTGCCATAGTAACCAGATCTAATAGTTTTTTAAGACCGCAAAGGACCCCCCAGAGGATCGTATCGAAAAAAAACACCTGTCCTATGTTGGTTCTCCCGTTGCGTAAAATATTTGTGCCAAGTTTGGTTGAAATCGATCCAATGGTTTAGGTGGAGACGTGGAAGACCCCAAAGGATCGTATCGAAAAAAACACTTGTCCTATGTTGGTTCTCCCTTTGCGTAAAATATTTGTGCCAAGTTTGGTTGAAATCGATCCAATGGTTTAGGTGGAGACGTGGAAGACCCCAAAGGATCGTATCGAAAAAACACTTGTCCTATGTTGGTTCTCCCTTTGCGTAAAATATTTGTGCCAAGTTTGGTTGAAATCGGTCCAGTGGTTTAGGAGGCGAAGTGGAAGACCCCAAAGAACCCCCAAAAGGACCCCATCGAAAAAACACCTATCCTATGTTGGTTCTCCCGATGCGTAAAATATTTGTGCCAAGTTTGGTTGAAATCGGTACAGTGGTTTAGGAGGAGATGTGGAAGAAAACTTCGCGGACGTGCGCACAACTCACCGAAGTTTCATCGCAATCGGATGAATGGTATAGGAACGCATACGGCACAAACAAAGAAACATTCATTTTTATATATAAGATGTAAACTATACCACTTACTTGACATAAACCGTGATAGCTAAGCTAATGTACAACATATATGTGTTAATTATACACATAAATGTTCCTCGATAGACACTCTATCTATTGGCGAAAACTTGAATAAAATCCGTTCAGTACTTCCTGAGATTAGCGATTTCAAACACAGAGAAAACGCACCGACTTTACTTTATACTATGTACAGATTTACATTAAAATAAAAAAATTATAATTTTATTGCCTGGCAACAAAATTATTTATTTTAACAATTACCATTATTTTAAAAGTTTAAATGAATTTTCATGTACTTTACTCTTGTTAAAACGTAAAAGGTTGCAGGTAAACTACCCCTTTCCCTTAACCGATCTTCACCAAAATCAAAAGGCCTTGAGCACTCTACAATTCAGTGATGTATGCAAACAATTATTTGATTCTGTTTGAATATGCGGCAGCTACCGATCGTCATAGAAAATACGCTAAAAAAAAAACGTTGCAGGTAAACTACCCCTTCCCCTTAACCGATCTTCACCAAAAACAAAAGGTCTTGAGTACTCTACAAATCACGGCTGCATGCAAAAAATTATTTGATTCTGTTTGAATTTGCGGCTGTTATCGTTTGCCATAGAAAATACCCTTGATAAAAAAACGCTGCTGGTAAACTACCCCTTTCCCTTAACCGATCTTCACCAAAAACAATAGGTCTTGAGAACTCTGTAATCTAGGGCTGTATACGAAACATTATTTAATTTTGTTTGAATTTGCGACTGTTATCGTTTGCCAAAAAAAAAAAATTTCCCTTGATAAAAAAACCGTTGCAGGTAAACTACCCCTTTCCCTCAACCGATCTTCACCAAAAACAATAGGTAGTGAGTACTCTACAAATCAGGGCTGTATGCAAAAAGTATTTGATTCTGTTTGAATTTGCGGTAGTTATCGTTTGCCATAAAAAAATATCGGTATGGAGAACCATACATGACTTCCATATTCTAAGATTTATATTTAAAATCATTTTCGAAATGAAATATTACCTACATATTCCCTAAAGACGAAAAGTCTGTCTATGAATCGTTCCTCTGTAAACACGTGCAGTTACAGTGCACAGCGATCCACAGGAAGGAAATCGCTATCCACGCTGGACACTTTTTCGGCTTGCATGCGTTATGTTGGTATGGGTTCAGCACTTTCCATTTAAAAACCGTGCAAATGTAAGAAAATAAACATGAATGAGGCCAGAAATAACGCGAATTTTGTGTGTGTGTGTGTGTGTGTGTGTGTCTTCCCTGCCTTTTCATTGCGATAGTCATAATAATAAAATGGAAACGTAAACAGTATATAACTGAGAAAAAAATACATAAATGAAAAAACTATAATTTTATTGCCTGGCAACAAAATTATTTTATTTTTAACAATTACCATTGTTTGAAAAAGTTTAAATGAATTTTCAAGTACTTTACTCTTGTTAAAACGTAAAAGGTTGCAGGTAAACTACCCCTTCCTCTTAACCGAAATTCACCAAAATCAAAATTCCTAGAGTCCTCTACAATTCACTGAAGTATGCAAAAAATTATTTGATTATGTTTGAATTTGCGGCTGTTATCGTTTGCCATAGAAAATACGCTTGATAAAAAAACGTTGCAGGTAAACTACCCCTTCCCCTCAACTGATCTTCACCAAAAACAATAGGTCTTGAGTACTCTACAAATCAGGGCTGTATGCAGAAAATTATTTGATTCTGTTTGAATTTGCGGCTGTTATCGTTTGCCATAGAAAATACCCTTGTTAAAAAAACGTTGTAGGTAAACTACCCCTTTCCCTTAACCGATCTTCACCAAAATCAAAAGGCCTTGAGTACTCTACAATTCAGTGACGTATGCAAAAATTATTTGATTCTGTTTGAATATGCGGCAGCTACCGTTCGTCATAGAATATACGCTAAAAAAAAACGTTGCTGGTAAACTACCCCTTCGCCTTAACCGATCTTCACCAAAAACAATAGGTCTTGACAACTCTACAAATCACGGCTGCATGCAAAAAATTATTTGATTCTGTTTGAATTTGCGGCTGTTATCGTTTGCCATAGGAAATACCCTTGATAAAAAAACGCTGCTGGTAAACTACCCCTTTCCCTTAACCGATCTTCACCAAAAACAATAGGTCTTGAGAACTCTACAATTCAGGGCTGTATGCGAAACATTATTTGATTCTGTTTGAATTTGCGTCTGTTATCGTTTGCCATAGAAAATACCCTTGTTAAAACATAAAACGTTGCAGGTAAACTACCCCTTTCCTTTAACCGATCTTCACCAAGAACCATAGGTCTTGAGAACTCTACAATTCAGGGCTGTATACGAAACATTATTTAATTTTGTTTGAATTTGCGACTGTTATCGTTTGCAAAAAAAAAAATATCCCTTGATAAAAAAACCGTTGCAGGTAAACTACCCCTTTCCCTCAACCGATCTTCACCAAAAAAAATAGGTAGTGAGTACTCTACAAATCAGAGCTGTATGCAAAAAGTATTTGATTCTGTTTGAATTTGCGGCAGTTATCGTTTGCCATAAGTAAATATCGGTATGGAGAACCATACATGACTTCCATATTCTAAGATTTATATTTAAAATCATTTTCGAAATGAAATATTACCTAAATATTCCCTAAAGACGAAAAGTCTGTCTATGAATCGTTCCTCTGTAAACACGTGCAGTTACAGTGCCCAGCGATCCACAGGAAGGAAATCGCTATCCACGCTGGGCACTTTTTCGGCTTGCATGCGTTATGTTGGTATGGGTTCAGCACTTTCCATTTAAAAACCGTGCAAATGTAAGAAAATAAACATGAATGAGGCCAGAAATAACGCGAATTGTGTGTGTGTGTGTGTGTGTGTGTGTGTGTGTGTGTGTGTGTGTGTGTGTGTGTGTGTGTGTGTGTGTGTGTGTGTGTGTGTGTGTGTGTGTGTGTGTGTGTGTGTGTGTGTGTGTGTGTGTCTTCCCTGCCTTTTCATTGCGGTAGTCATAATAATAAAATGGAAACGTAAACAGTATATAACTGAGAAAAAAATACATAAATGAAAAAACTATAATTTTATTGCCTGGCAACAAAATTATTTTATTTTTAACAATTACCATTGTTTGAAAAAGTTTAAATGAATTTTCAAGTACTTTACTCTTGTTAAAACGTAAAAGGTTGCTGGTAAACTACCCCTTCCTCTTAACCGATATTCACCAAAATCAAAATTCCTAGAGTCCTCTACAATTCACTGACGTATGCAAAAAATTATTTGATTATGTTTGAATTTGCGGCTGTTATCGTTTGCCATAGAAAATACGCTTGATAAAAAAACGTTGCAGGTAAACTACCCCTTCCCCTCAACTGATCTTCACCAAAAACAATAGGTCTTGACTACTCTACAAATCAGGGCGGTATGCAGAAAATTATTTGATTCTGTTTGAATTTGCGGCTGTTATCGTTTGCCATAGAAAATACGCTTGATAAAAAAACGTTGCAGGTAAACTACCCCTTCCCCTCAACTGATCGTCACCAAAAACAACAGGTCTTGACTACTCTATAAATTAGGGCGGTATGCAGAAAATTATTTGATTCTGTTTGAATTTGCGGCTGTTATCGTTTGCCATAGAAAATACCCTTGTTAAAAAAACGTTGTAGGTAAACTACCCCTTTCCCTTAACCGATCTTCACCAAAAACAACAGGTCTTGAGAACTCTACAATTTAGGGCTGTATGCAAATAATCTTTTGATTCTGTTTGCATTTGCGGCTGTAATCGTTTGCCATAGGAAATACCCTTGTTAAAACATAAAACGTTACTGGTAAACTACCCCTTTCCCTTAACCGATCTTCACCAAAAACAATAGGTCTTGAGAACTCTAAATTCAGGGCTGTATGCGAAACATTATTTGATTCTGTTTGAATTTGCGGCTGTTATCGTTTGCCAAAAAAAAAATTTCCCTTGATAAGAAAAAACCGTTGCTGGTAAACTACCCTTTTCCCTCAACCGATCTTCACCAAAAACAATAGGGCGTGAGTACTCTACAAATCAGGGCTGTATGCAAAAAATTATTTGATTCTGTTTGAATTTGCGGCAGTTATCGTTTGCCATAGAAAAAAAATCCACACACACACACACACACACTTTTCGGAAAACGACTTTTTTTCATGTTTTGAGTGTAGTAGAATCAGAATCTGCAATAATCTCGAACACGATTTTTTTTGCCATCACCATACTTCCATTCCTTAAGGAATATGGAAGTAATATCGGTATGGAGAACCATACATGACTTCCATATTCTAAGATTTATATTTAAAATCATTTTCAGCCAAACAGCCAGGGAAGGAATTTTAACAAAAAAATACTTCTTTGTTGCCAATAACGTAGTACACATATAAAAAAAATTATCCCCTCCCCCTTCAACTATAATTTTGATTTATAGAAAATTACCCCCAGCCCGTTCAACTAGCCTCTTCATTTATAGATATTTCATCTACGTTTCTACAGTGGATTATTAAGATCTTATCAGGATACTTTATCAAAATTAAGTACTTTACTCATGTTACAACAAAAAATGTTTCAGGTAAACTGCCCTTTTCCCGTAACCGATCTTCACCAAAATCAACAGACATTGAGTTCTCTATAGCTCAGGCACATATGTAAAAAATTATTTGATTCAGTTTGAATTTACGGCAGTTATGGTTCGTCATATAAAAAATTACCCATGTTAAAACGTAAAACATGAGATTTATAAAACATCTCTAAGATTTATATTTAAAATCATTTTTGAAATAAAATATTTTCATAGAACCTACTAACGCTGGGGAAATCTGAGGAGCCAATCAGAGTTGGGCCTACCTGTCACTCTGGTGAATTTGGTGGAAAGCCCTGTCACTGTCGTCAAAGTATCAGCCTTGACAGGGTCCTCTTTTTCTGCAAAATGGGAGAGGCTTGAGATAGTGTGAGTGACATGGTCCCCACCTCAATGAAGAACCCATTGTTTTATAAAAATATATTTAAATTTTGAAAACAGAAAATTCTTTTCTTGTTGTAAATATTTATATTTTATAATCAAAATGACTTTATTTTTGTTACCTGGCAACAAAATTATTTTATTTTCAACAATTACCATTGTTTCAAAAAGTTTAAATAATTTTTCAAGTACTTTACTCTTAGTTGTCTTGATTATTCATCTCTTCTTTAACAGCACTAACACTTAACTAAAATATCGGTATGGAGAACCATACATGACTTCCATATTCTAAGATTTATATTTAAATCTTAATATCGCCTGCCAAGCGCGATATATTTTCTCTTATACATGATTTACATTAAAATGAAAAAATTTTAATTTTATTGCTTGGCAATAAACCAACCATTGTTTGAAAAAGTTTAAATAAATTTTCAAGTACTTTACTCTTGTTAAAACGTAAAAGGTTGCAGGTAAACTACCCCTTCCCCTTAACCGATCTTCACCAAAATCGAAAGCCCTTGAGACCTCTACAATTGAGGGACGTATGCAAAACATTATTTGATTCTGTTTGAATTTGCGGCTGTTATCGTTTGCCATAGAAAATACGCTTGATAAAAAAACGTTGCTGGTAAACTACCCCTTCCCCTTAACCGATCTTCACCAAAAACAATAGGTCTTGAGTACTCTACAAATCAGGACTGTATGCAAAACATTATTTGATGCTGTTTGAATTTGCGGCTGTTATCGTTTGCCATAGAAAATACCCTTGTTAAAAAAACGTTGCTGGTAAACTACCCCTTTCCCTCAACCGATCTTCACCAAAAACAATAGGTCTTGCGAACTCTACAATTCAGGGCTGTATGCAAAATATTATTTGATTCTGTTTGAATTTGCGGCTGTTATCGTTTGCCATAGAAAAAACGCTTGATAAAAAAATGTTGCAGGTAAACTACCCCTTCCCCTTAACCGATCTTCACCAAAAACAATAGGTCTTGAGTACTCTACAAATCAGGGCTGTATGCAAAACATTATTTGATTCTGTTTGAATTTGCGGCTGTAATCGTTTGCCATAGAAAATACCCTTGTTAAAAAAATGTTGCAGGTAAACTACCCCTTTCCCTCAACCGATCTTCACCAAAAACAATAGGTCTTGAGAACTCTACAATTCAGGGCTGTATACGAAACATTATTTAATTCTGTTTGAATTTGCGGCTGTTATCGTTTGCCAAAAAAAAAAATTTCCCTTGATAAAAAAAAACCGTTGCAGGTAAACTACCCCTTTCCCTTAACCGATCTTTACCAAAAACAATAGGTCGCGATTACTCTACAAATCAGGGCTGTATGCAAAAAATTATTTGATTCTGTTTGAATTTGCGGCAGTTATCGTTTGCCATAGAAAAAAAATCTACAGACAGACAGACACACACACACACAGACACTTTTCGGAAAACGACTTTTTTTCATGTTTTGAGTGTAGTAGAATCAGAATCTGCAATAATCTCGAACACGATTTTTTTTGCCATCACCATACTTCCATTCCTTAAGGAATATGGAAGTAAAAATGGGCAAACCATTTGTAGCATTCTTTCGGTTAACATTCATCACAGGCTACAGTATTTACATAGTGTCTATTGTAACAGTTTTCAACTTAAAATTATTTTCTTTTACTATCAAACAAAGTTTCTTTTAATCTGAACAGTATATATTTAAAGCCAAACAATAACGCTATTTCCATTTATTCAAAATAATTGTACCCTTTCTTTCTGCATGAGACGTTTTACACTTATAGATTCTGATTTCAATTAAGTAATATTGTGTAACTGATTTAAACAACAGTATTAAAATTAAATGAATTTATTTATAAAATTGCCTACTTATACAATTATGTACTACTAAAATCATCGAAACTGATTTGAACACATTAGTGACTAACTTTATAGTCAAAATTTCCCCGTTTTACACATTAACACTGTGAGTACAGACTAGTGGAGGGCAACTGAAATAAGTAACGGAAAAATAAAGAATAGAAATGGACTTCATTAAATGAACATGCAGAGTTTGTTGATTAGATACAACATAATACAGTAAGAACAACCCGCGCACGCGTTCACACACCCACCCAGAATTTCTTTGACAGAAGTCTACAACGAATGAATAACTCTATGTCACCACTCCCTTATCTCTCTAATCTTCCTCCCGTTTTACATTTTGAGTTAATTTAACTGTTGACAGCTTAATAACGAGATTTCGACGTTTTTCATTAGTTGTTACGTAACATCCTGTCGATCTCTTTCTATCGCTTTTCTCATAGCACCGTCATTTCTAATATAGGGCTGTTTACAAAATTATTACTAAATACCGGGCTTTTAGGCCGTGGTCTGTTGCTATGAATTCTCGACATCGTCGGCAACGTTTCGATTTCCACCTCGGGGATCTTATTCAGGCCGCAAAAAGCGACAGAGTGTACAAAAACAGTTGTTTTTGGGTATCGTTCGGCGAAGATCTGCCGCAACGGTTTTTGTACACTCTGTCGCTTTTTGCGGCCTGAATAAGATCCCCGAGGTGGAAATCAAAACGTTGCCGACGATGTCGAGAATTCATAGCAACAGACCACGGCCTAACAGCCCTTTATTTGGTAACAATTTTGAAAATACTGACACCGCCCGTGTATCTATATTCTAATACATTTAAAAAATGTGTAGTCTACAATTACCTAGTCGGCCTATACATTAGGACCATTTGTTTCCAAGAATCATTATCGAGGATTTTTAAACGCTCGTTTTCTAGTATAACTCTTAGTCGACTATTTAATTTTATTCCGTGAGCTTACAGTGTTATGTATCGAAAGCCTCTAGACATTACATTTGTTCCTTCTTCCATTTCCAGCGCTCGCATTTCACAACGATTAAGCTCTGTAGTGTTATTCACCTTTGGATTA
This sequence comes from Magicicada septendecula, assembly GCA_034769895.1. Taxonomy (NCBI): domain Eukaryota; kingdom Metazoa; phylum Arthropoda; class Insecta; order Hemiptera; family Cicadidae; genus Magicicada; species Magicicada septendecula. Next base: position 804,145,105 of record CM068368.1, on the reverse strand, counting down.
GTTTTAAATGTTCAGAGTGCTAATTTGTTTGAACATGTAGGCTATATGTTTTTTGTTGTTAAAAAAAGGGTTGGCGTTTCCTTATTGTTTGTTTTAAACTCTCCACTAGTTCTTATATTCTCTGTAGATTTTTCCTAGTTGTTTATATGAATTTATCTAAGTACGTTTCCATTTATTCTTTTACTTTACTTCAGTGGCCTTAAATTTATCTGGTACATAGTTGGAAACATTATTTGGCTGCCTGTTAGGCCGTGGTCTGTAGTTAGTGTCGACAGACGTTTTGCCCTCACCATCGGAGCCCATCATCAGTTGGCACGGTGTCCGCCAATTCACCCCAGTGATGAGGTAGAGCCTACAGTCTACAGTCTATAGACCACGGCTCGGCAAATAATGTTTCAATTATTTATTTTTTTGCGTACCGTATCACTTATTATATAATTATACAATTACCTTATTATCCACTCTAGTGATACAAAGTTTCGTCAGTTATGACGCGTTTCGGGACTAAGTCCCATCCTCAGATAACACTTATTTCAATATAATAAACTAATACAATAAAAATCGCAACCATGATACTGGTCATGTCAATCAAATAAAATAAAATAAAACTTCAAATCGCATGTGAAATGTTATACGAACCATGGCTGGAGCTCCCGCATGCGTTCACGCTCAACATGGTACATCCTGCTTTGATCGATAGTATCATAGAGAAAATTAACAGATACGTTACAAATAAGATTAGACTTCACAAACATAAACAGGCAATTAAAATCAGCCATTTATGTAACAGTAAATATAAAGATAACATCGAAAGCACGCACAATTTCTACCCTAGAGTAATAAATACAACAGACGACACTTTAACTGACGCAGAAACAAAACTTATCAGCAAAGGTCTAAATTACAATTTTCCCCCAACCTCAAAAATAAACATAACTTAATTAAAGAAATAATTGAAGCCGAGTCAGTGATAAAAAACATTCCTGACCCAGATAAACAAAATGAAATAAGAGTATTAGTAAACAATAAGTTTAATAAAATCATTAAAAACAAGAACAATAATCATATACAAAATAAAGTTGATTACACTAAAGCACAACATGAACAACGTATAGCTATACAACTAAATAAAAAACTTTCTAATAATAATATTTACATAACCAAGGTAGATAAGGGAAATTCTATAGCCATGCTGAAATGTGAAGAATACGCACAAAAAGTATACAACTTTATAAATGACAACAATGTTACTAAGTTGACGTCCGACCCCACTAAGAAGTACACTTTGGAACTGAATAAAACAATAAATAAATGCACGCAATTATTTGATAAACGCACACAATCCTCACTAAAACCAATAAATGCTAGTGCGCCTTGTTTAAGAGGTCTTCCGAAAGTACATAAACAGAACACTCCAATTAGACCTTTGGTTAATTTTACAGCTGCCCCCGGTTATAAAATAGCAAAAACCTTAGTAAAAATCATCAGAGAGCACACCAACTTAGAAAATAATCGGAGTGTAAAAAGCTATAAAGATTTTATCAAAAATGTAAACCACGTTACAATTCAACCAAACCACAAGCTAGTATCATTCGACATAGTAGATTTATATACTAATGTGCCTATTAATGAAACATTAACTTTACTGAGACATAATTTAATGAATAAAGGTTCTTTGGAAATACAGAAAGTTGACCAACTGATGATGATACTAAAAGTCATTCTTAATCAAAACTATTTTTCATTTGAAGATACATATTATAAACAGAATGAAGGCCTTGCCATGGGATCTCCACTTTCTGGCATCCTGGCGGACCTATATTTAAACCATTTAGAAAATACAAAAATTTTAAAAGATAATTATTTCGCCAATAAAATCATCCATTATTCCAGATATGTTGATGATACCTTTATTATTTTTAACGGGAATGCCAGACAAATAGAATTATTTAAAAATTACTTAAACAAAATTCATAATAAATTAAAATTTACTATGGAGATCGAAAACAAAAAAAGTATCAATTTTTTAGACTTAACTGTATTACATAACGGGAATAATTTAAAATACAAAATCTTTAGAAAACACAATAATACTGACACAGTAATACATTACGATTCACATCATCCCGTTACACAAAAAATGGCAGTATTTAACAGTCTTGTCAACAGACTTTTAAATGTTCCCCTCGAAAAGGAGGACTACTTGAAAGAGGTTAGCACTATCAAACAAATAGCTATAAACAACGGGTATAAATCTACAATAGTAGACAAAATAATAAATAAACATAGAAAACGTTTAGAAAATATAAATTCAAACTGTATAAAAACAGGTAATAAAAATTGTAAATATCTTTCTGCTAATTTCACAGGTATTATGCCAAATATTTTAAGACCCGTTCTCAAAGATAATAACTATATCTTAATATTTAAAACTAATAATAACTTGGGAAATTATTTCAAAAACAAAAACAAAGTACCTGTAAAAAAGAAATCTGGTGTATATAAAATAAAATGTGATGATTGTGAAGCGTTCTACATCGGTCAATCAGGCAGATGTTTTTACACAAGATTTTTAGAACATATTACCAAGCCAAGTAATACTAAATCCAATTTTGCACAACATTTAATATCAAGCGGACATAAATATACGAGCTTTGAAGAGAATTTAACAGCGTTGCATTTTTGTAAAAAAGGTAAACGGATGGATAGTCTGGAGGAATTTGAAATTTATAAAGCTATAAAAAATAGTACCATTAAAAACAGTTTATTAAATGATCAGGTAAATTTTGCATCAAACTACTTGTTTGACACTGCCATCGGTTTGGATTTAATCTTTGACCAGTCGCGTGACGATCGCGGTTGAGGGTGAACGCATGCGGGAGCTCCAGCCGTGGTTCGTATAACATTTCACATGCTATTTGAAGTTTTATTTTATTTTATTTTATTGACATGACCAGTATCATGGTTGCGATTTGTATTGTATTAGTTTATTATATTGAAATAAGTGTTATCTGAGGACGGGACTTAGTCCCGAAACGCGTCATAACTGACGAAACTTTGTATCACTAGAGTGGATAATAAGGTAATTATATAATTAAATAATGTTTCCAAGTATGTGGACGCCGGCCGCAAAAGCCTTAGGAACTTTATCTGCTACATTTAGTATTATCGGGCTTAACTTCAGATTACACTAACGTGTTAAGCCCGCAATAGAATAGACATAACTTGGGATATGTTCTTTAGTACTGAAGAATATAGTTACTTCTGTTATACACATACGTGAATAATTTTGAAAATCGCTGTAAATTTTAGGGTGCCATCACTATGAGAAGCAAACCTGGCATTTCTGTCCTCAACTGTATTTCGTGATATTCGGCGGTGAGGAGTCTAGTTCCAAAGAGTTTCCGCACATGGTAAGAGTTGAAAAATTCATGATGTTTATCAATACGATGTAAGTAATAGCTACACTGTGTTATTAAAACGCATTTTAGTACGTTGACATAGGCTTTATTTCATTTTTACGCACACAAAGCGTAAGGACGCTGTGCACATGTAAAGCAAACATGATTGCCTACATACGTAAACGCCAACGTGTACACAACTGCGTAAACTTTAGTAATTTACACTACACATTACTGTCATCCAGTGGCGTAACTACGGGGAGGATCAGGTGACTCAATCCCCCCCCTCCAGAGATATAAAAAATTTCAGTGAAATTCCGTAATTACTTAAAGTAGGCCTACATCGATTTCTAAGCCAGTTCCATGTGTCAAATTAAGGCACTTAGTAATTATAGAAAAAAGGAATTATAATATTTGTAAATTAATAAAATAAATAATTATCTTGTTGATACATCCTCTTCGTTCACTTTTTTAAATATTATATATATAACCCCAGCGCCAATTCCCTCCCATCATCAACCCCCACCACACACACCTATAGTCCATAACCGTTACTCTGTAAAGACATTCAGTATTTACTCCCACTGAAGAAGACGTACACAACGTTGAAACGTTTGGGAAATAAAACCATAAAGTAAGTTCATAGTGAAAGTTTATATATATATAATAAAATAAAATTAGAATTTCTTAATAAGTTTAATGACAATCACTCAGCACACAAATATGGTAGCTAACGTAAATATTTTCACCCTTATAAAAAAAAACAAGCGCCAGAAAACGAAGGCGGAGTCCATTGATCTATGTTTATCTTTTTCGTCCTCACTTCACTTTACAAAGCTATATCACGATTTCTCTATTCTAACAGTTCTACGATTTGAACCATCGTCTTCGCACAGGTAAAGTAGCAATTTCTTGACTTTAATTCAAAAAATTTAAAAAACGAGCTTTGAAGCTCGTTTGTTGGCTGCCCGATCTCGAAGTCGTTTCATCGTTAGAAGTTCTGCAGGGGAAGTCTCGTCTAGTCGCTCCAAATACGACAGTAGCTCTTCAAACACTGATGTTGCCTCTGTATGGTTGACTCCCGTTTTCTCTTCCACATCATCGTCATAGCTTTTGTCCTCACCGGACTGTTGTGAACATTGTGCAACAATTTCGTCATTGGACAACAGCTGATATCCAGGATCATCTTTTCGGATTCATCCACTCGGATACGTCTTCTTGTAACTGTGTGCACCCTTCAATGTCTTTTAATATTTCTACAAATTCTGTTTCAGATAAACCGGATTTTCGGATAAACCGGATTTTCGGATAAACGTGATTCGGATAAACGAGTTTTTAGTGTACCTTCATTTTGCCGCCTGTCTTAGAGGTTATCATCTAAAGTACTCAGAACGAGTCTTATTCCAGCATTTAGAATTTATTAAGGACGCTCATTGTGTTTAGTTTATTGAGTGTAGTCATATTTCACTGGCGTGCGGTAATGCTTAAATAGCAACTGTCCTCTATAACTTTATACGTGTCTCGTTCCTTGTCTTATTTCTTAAGTTAAGTGTCCTGTACCACAGATATTCCTAAATTTATTAATCAGATTCTCTACCCTGTTCTTTATTATATTTTTTAATCCGATTCGGTACTTACCGTTATTTTATAACTACCGTCACTTTTCAGACACTTACAATGGCTCGAAAAAAATTTGATTGAACCAGTAAAAACGTTTTAGTTACATATAATTTTATGTTAAAATAAATATTACATATAATTAACATATAAGCAATACGTCTGTGTTAAGTTTACTGCCTGTGTATGACTGGATATAATGAATATACTGCGCCTTCAACAGACTTCTTAAATTTAATAATAATTATTAGGGCCTATTAATATATTATTACATAATTATAATCATATAATTTATATAATTATTATTATAATAATTAGGAAGTAATTATTATTTTTTTACTTTTTTATAAGTGACTAACAATAGCAATATTTTGTACAGGCATTGATCGGTTACGGAAGCCAACGAGACATCGTCTGGCAGTGCGGAGGCAGCATCATCAGTGACCAGTACGTGCTGTCTGCTGCGCACTGCACGGATCCCGGCGGCCAGGTGTGAGTGACGTTTCTTGTAGGCTACTCTCTTTACCTCATTATTGAAGCACTCAAGATTCTGTTTGAATAATAATTTATTTTGGCGCTCCTACGTATAACACGTAATTTGAAGTGAACAAACAAACACATTTATGTTATTATAATCTATGTTATCGTATAACTATTTCTACCAACGCATAAATTGTTATTATTTTGCGTTTAAAAAATTTATATAATTACGAGGGAAATACAATTTCTTTCTGAAGCTCAATGTACAATTTAGCTAGATAGTTGTCAAACAAATTTAAATGTTTTGTTGAAATACTAAAGTACATAATGTTTGGTAGACAAAAGTAAAACACGCTTAGCGAGAAAGTGTTTGTGTGCGAAGGGGCAGCGCGCGCTATTTAGTCTGAATTTGTTATTGGTACTGTGATAAAAGCAAGCTAGACTAACGTTTCGTAAAATCGTAGAGATAAAAGAAATGTCTGATAATATTCGAAGTACAATTTTGTATAGATAGTTTCCTCTCCTTGTACACATACTAAATTTAAAGTTGCAGTTTCTGTAATGAATTTACCACTGAATATGTATGACCTTTTAATAAATATAACACTGCGTGCCACTGTACACTATAATTTTGCCTTCTGTATAGTAATATTTTACAACTAATATCGTCGTGTAATATAAATAGGCCTGCACACTTGAGAAAGTTTTCATTTACCCCCCCCCCACACACACACACACACGCACACACATTTATTATATATATTAAGTTTTTTATATCAGGATTTTTTATTAAAAATAATGTATTTTAACACAAAGTATAACTTGCTTAAAACATTCTTGGGTCAAAATACTGAGCAAAGGGTTTTTCAAAATATCTTCAGAAAGATTCGTTACAAGAAACGACAAAAACGCACTACACTACTTGCAGAAGAAGCCATATTGAATAATATCACAAAATTGTATTTATCTGAGATATATATATATCAAGAGAGAGAGAGAGAGAGTTAATCGTGTGCTCAATTTACTTCAAGTATCGACGCTCCATTGTAAATGTGGTTGACGCGGTCGAGATACCCTAGGCAAAACAAACAATTAAAGAGCTAAGAAAGCAAACAAGTAAAAAGATTGGGTTTGTTTGTTACAAAATGTCAGAAGTTCGCCTCCGCAGCAGTTCTGTGATATGCGCGTGCCACTGACCTTGGCAGCTGACTATAGTTGCGATTCAACTTGAACTCTGCTGCTTTGCGTTCCTATTTCGCGCGCAGTCACGCCCCTTCCAACCGCACGTACAATCAACTAAACCACGTTTAAAATAAAGAATGTATGTCTGAAGGACCCATAATTCGAACAAATAATGCAAACAGATAAAATCAGTTCAGTGACTAGGAAAATGAATGTTGTATCAATTAAACAACTGCTTTTATTGTTTCATTATGTCCTTTGTTTTATGAAGGTTGTTGTGCATGACTTCATCATTTTGTTCAAGGGGCCCAGCGAGATGGGTACGTTTAGGAGATTTGGACTTATCGACCGACAAGGACGACGCAAAGCCGGAAGATTTTCGTATTGTCGAAGCGATAAACCACCCAAAATACGATCCCGTCACACTTTATAACGACATCGCACTTTTCAAGTTGGACAAGAAGGTCATGTTCAACGACTACATAATGCCGGCGTGTTTGTTTCAAACACAAGAGATAGACTCTGATATAGCGATTGTAACTGGCTGGGGACGACTGGATTTTGGTGGGTATACTATGACCTTCTTTGTGGAAATATAAGAACGCATTCATTAGTACACAGCTAGCTTGTACTCTGCAATACACACAATAGTGTGTATACGCTTATGAAGCTTACAATATACAGACGCTGTTATATCATTTGTCTCTATGGCGTAATGTATGCGACACGCGCACGCACGCACGCACGCACACACACACACACACACACACACACACACACACACACACACACACACACACACACACACACATCAGCCTACAACGTTTCGACATTTTCCAACTGATTGGACATCTTCCAACGATTTGAAATTATCCAACTGATTTCCAAGTTCTATCAATCGCTGCCGTTCCATAGATCGTCCCAGAGGCCAGTAACTTATCAGTTACATATCTACACCCTCTTCTCAGCTTTACCTGATGTTATCTGCACTCGTACGCACAACGCCGATAATTTCTCGTATCCGTTCGCTCAGTACTCTTTTTCTTCTGGATCTCCCGTTACGTCATCATAAAATACTACTACATATAGACGGAATATAATGATTCTCTAGCGAGTTCATGTGGGAATTAGTTAACATTGGAAAATTAAATGATTTATTATTTTTTTATTTTTAATGTCTACTAAAAACGTTGATATTCTTTTGTTTTACAGGTGTGTGTGTGTGTGTGTGTGTGTGTGTGTGTGTGTGTGTGTGTGTGTGTGTGTGTGTGCTTGTTGGGGAATTGAGAAGGGGTAGGCCTACACAACGTAAATTTTCATTATAAACAGATTTGAGCTGGTATGTATTTCTGACGTGTTCAATAACGTATAATCTCCAAATTTGTAGAAAATCTATTAAAATATTGTTCATATTACAAACTAAAATTCAAGGAGACTGGACGCCAAAAGAATTTCATAATTTTATTAGTATTACAAATTTTCTTATATTCTTGTTAAGAATTCCCATTTACATGTTACTTCTTTTCAGTGCTTATTTTAATTAGCGCAAAAGTTTAATTGTCTTGTTGATACATCCTCTTCATTCACTTTTTTAAATATTATATATATACTCAAACTTCACTAGTGAACACTTACTTTTGGTTTTATGTCCCAAACGTTTCGACGTGGTGTCCGTCTTCCTCAGTGGGATTTGAAATACAGAGTGTCAGTACAAAGTAACCGTTATGGGTTGTAGGTGTGTGTGGTGGGGGTTGCTGGTGGGAGGGAATTGGCGCTGGGATTCAAAGTGTGTGTTTGAACCATGGATGTTTATATACTAACTGGGTGCCCGACTGCCAACCCTGTATGCTTGCGAGACTGAAGCAAGTGTGACGTCACGCCGCCATCTTTAAAACGGGCAAGAGATCTCGAGCCCACAGTTCTACCTATACAACTGGTACATAATTGTGCCATTACTTACGCGACAATTAATTATTTTTTGATGATAAATACATGCTACGGTACGTCCTGAATAATACGATTTTTTGTCAAACCCATCAGCCCGAATGGTAATTCTCACTTACCTGTTAAATCTTTTGCTATTTCCACTCGTAATAAAAGAATTTATTAGCCGACACCGTGGGATCATAGTGTTATGGGAACGTAAAATGAAATTTAAAAACAAAAGTTTCTCAACGAAGAATTAGAAATAAAAGGCTGTATTTCCAACTTTCATTACTTATTATTAGGGCTATTTATCTGTATGAAAAGTTACCGGTACTCACCAGGAACTCGCGAGTTCAATTCCGGGGGAGGTTGATCGATGAAAAAGTTTGGAAAATTCTATAGAGATAAATGAAATTATAAATCTTGAGAAACTTGGGCTCAAGGAGTAGTTGTTTATAATGTATACAAACATTTTTTGTCTAATCACCTGCCAGCGGCGCCCGGGAAAAATTGTTATAAACAAATCAAAATAAAAATTCAGTTTTTCGCTCATATCTCCGTTAATTTTACCAGTAGCTTAATTTTACAAGAGTTAAATTTTAAAGCTAAGGAAATTCTACACGAATTTAAATTTAAAAATATTTTTGTACGAGCAAAAATAAGCGCACTATAAAAAATTGTAAGTAAAAGGGGACCGCGCACCTGCCGTTCTCCACCATTCTATTATATATAATAATAGAACGTTTCCCCACCATTCTATTATATATACAGTACTTGCATAATCTCAAAATATTCATATTAAAAAGAGAAATGTATATAGAAGTTATAGATAACCATCGTCGAATTGAAATTACTAAAAGTTGCTGAACAACGCTTGAGCGTGAGACGCGTTGCATCTTCCGTCTCTCTCTTACCTATAGTGCAAACGGACGAAATTAAACTATTATTTACGGCTGAAATATTAATTTTACGAAAAAATTACTAGAGTACTTTTTTGTAGATCTCCATTAGAATAACATTTTTTTATTACAAATTTTTTTGATTGGATCGGTGATTGGATACCAATTTAATGGTATAAAATTTAATGATTATGCATGCCTTATTTATTAATTTTATTTAATAATTATTAAAAATTATTATTGCAAACACCTAAAAACGGTGGTTATTTGAACGTCACAACATGCTCGACAACACCTCTAAGTTGCACAAAAATAAAATATTTTTTTATAACTTTTCCAGGCATAGATTTTTTGGCAAATTTTGGAGTCGCGCGGCTATCGGGTGAAGTAGCAACTAATTATTATTAATTATCCCAATTTAACCGTAAATTTTCATACCTATTGTAATTAAATCTTAAAGGGCAAGGTTTAAGCTTTCGAAATAGCCCAAAAAGAAGTGTCCTGATTATTGCACTTATCGCATAATTATATTTTGAAATTAAGTTATTTTTTTAGTTACGATTTTTCCAAAAAAGTGGATTTTAAAAATGGCGAATCTTAAAAACTAAATTTTTGTAATTTTTTTTATTCCTTGTAGTAGTCAACCAAAGGGTCTAGAAAATGAATTTATACGGGAAAGTTCATTATAAAATTAATTGTTTATTTAATTGCATATTCTTTAAAAAACAGCGTTTTGTAATTTCATCTCTTGTACAATATACACATAATGAAATCCTAAACCTTTTTTCATAATAGTCGCATGTAAAAAACTATCATTTTTCGATAGGCACTTTATTTTGTTAAAATAGTTCAATTTAAACAAGAGTTATAACGTTTAATGAAGCGCGCGCGTGCCTCTGCTCGCTAGCCTCGTCCCCCACCACGACAGAATTATACGTTATAAACATTTAGACCTCCCGCGCTTGTTTTTGCTCGCACAAAAATATTTTTAAGATGAAATTTGTGTAGAATTTCTTCAGCTTTAAACTTTAACTCTTGCAAAATTAAGCGACGGGCGAAATTAACGGAGATATGAGCGAAAAACTGAATTTTTTTTAAAATTTGTTTATAACAATTTTTCCCGGGCGCCGCTGGCAGGTGATTAGACAAAAAATGTTTGTATACATTATAAACAACTACTCCTCACAAATCGAGACTACTTAGATTTTTTTTGTTCAATTCAGGCTTACGCCGACAGTTTTCCTGCACTATATAAGGAGGTGGATGACAAAAAATCGCTGCAAAACAAAACATGCCACTTACGTAAAAACTGCAAGTTCTGCGTAAATTAAGTGACTGGTGCATCAAATAATGGCAAATATTTAGGCAAATATTTAATAGCAGATATCAAAGCAGGTTCGGCCTCATAACACTTTTTACAGCAAAAACAATAAAAGAATATTATTTTTTACAAACTTCACTGCCATCGTCACAACCTGCATGCGGATAATACACGACAATTAATACACATGTAATGACCATGCATTACATGCATTATAATAACCATACTCACACGATTTATTCTTTCATTATAATACACAAATGTATTGACAAATAAGCGAGAAATTGATATTGATAACAGTAAGATTTGTAGAAGCATCTGTAAATGTATTAACAATGTTTGTAATTAATCATTCAACTTCACAGACTCTTTCAGTACTACAAGTTATTACAGAATTCATGTTCATCAAGCAGTATACAGTACACGCTGTATCTGTAATGATATATTAAACAGTTTATGAACTAGGTCGCCAATTATCCGATTTAAGGTCGCAAGGATGAATGCGGAAAGTAAAAAATGCGGTTGATTTTAATATTAAGTTCAGGTAAGTTAAGTAATTGATACACTGTTTAATGTTTGACAGCTGTCATACTTTATTAGAAATAACAAAATCTCGAAAATACATATATGTATAATATTAAAATCCCGAAACTAGGCCTTGTGTTAGTAAAAATTTATAGATATCAATTGCTCACAAGAATTCATTAAAAAAATTAAAACTACTAAGTAGGAAAAATATTAATTCTTAAACATTTACCACAGTTCATGATGTTTATTTAAGTAAAATTTTATATTACCTGTTAAAGAAGACAAATTGCAGGAATATTTTAGATTTTTCAACTTATATGTAGTTTTATTCAATCGCTTATTGAAAATTTAGGTATCCGCGTGATTGGATATCTAGATGATCGGCGATTTACGCCTACAGTATTTATAGTATGTGATCCAACTCAACAAATTTCAAGTATTGACTGCTAAAATTTTAATTAATTTTACAGAATTGGTATTATCCACAAAGTGATAAAATATGTTTTTTAACAGTAACTTTGTTTCTTTTATTTAGACATTTAAAAAATATTCTTAAAAATGACCAAAGATGTTCCGAAAATACATATTCTTTATACCTTAGGTTATAGAGCCAAAGACAGAGCTAGATATTTCAATTGCATTAGCATGGGTTTAAGGGTTACCAAAAGATCTTCCTTATTAACCAAACAAAGACCCGTCCCAAACATAAGGTAAAAAAATTATGATATGAAATAATCCTCTGCATTGATAGGCCTCCATTGATTTCGACTATGGGTACCGTATTTATGGTGGGCGTGGCTTATGCGTGTATTTATTACTATATACATTGTGTACATTAATCGTATACTCCTGTGTTCATTATTTACAGCCGGACCAACAAGTAAACACTTGATGAAGGCAACGGTGTCTTTATTTTCAAACGACGACTGTCGAAGTCTTACTGGTAATAACGCACTTCTTCCGCGCGGCATAGACTCAAGTTCCCAGTTGTGTGCAGGAGAAATGGACGGATCAGCAGACACTTGTCAGGTTGGTTCAATCTTATATGAAAACCAAATTTGTATTGCAGAATTTCATAAAATCTACAAAATGTTCGTATATCGAAAAATTTGTCTATACTACAAGTAGGCTATGTGGGCTTTATATGAAAAGATATTTTTACTCAATCGAGATTATGGAGATGAGTTTCTTAAATTTGGTTGACACATCAAAGGGATACATGTTTCCACGGCTAAAACCGTCAAATTTAGCCTAAGTGGGAGCGTAATTCATTCAGTTATGACTCAACCACACCTATCCCACTTACGCTGAAGATTACGGTTCATGCCGACAAAACAAATGTTCTGTATGTGAATACAGTGGGTAACATTTACCACGTTCCTATTAAAACAATATAATAAATTAAATTTTTATCGTATGAAATAAAGTAACATTATGTTGTGAAATTTCAGGGGGATTCGGGAGGTCCTTTGACGCTTTCGGGGAGGGCATGTCTCGCCTATCAAGTCGGTATCACATCGTTTGGAAAGCAGTGCGCTCTGCTTGAGTCACCAGGAGTCTACACAAGAGTCTCCAATTACATTCCGTGGATAGAATCTATAGTATGGCCGTAAATTAACAATTTTTTGTGTCTTTTGTATGTATTAATAATAAAAAAAACAGCCAGTGAATTAACAACATTTACGATATACTTAATTTAATAAGTGTGATTTATGTACAATAATCAGTGGTATTTTTGTGTTTGTGTCGTTTTGTACTTTTTTGTATTTTCGAATTTGTATTTTTGTACTCTGTAGGTACTCTGTGTCGTTTACAATCATTTTCAAACTCAAATCGTTTTTAAGCTACAAGCACCGTCAGGCAGCTTTGCACAGTAAAATTTTAAAAATCTCTAAAACTTCTACAAGAAGGAGGGGCAGCCTGCTCATGGTTAGTAACCGTTTCCTGATTTATTGGACTGACTTAAGATCTGCTCGTCAGAAATAAAAGAAAGGCAAGACATCAGAAACGGATAAGGAACTGCGGGACCAACTTTCTGATTACTCTCTTGCCAGTCTCGCCCAATAAAACCACTTCAGAATCTACTACGTCAGCTTGATCCGTACGTTGCTGTATAATTACGTCACACAAGAAGATATCAAACGATTTTTAATTACCTTTGCTACGCCGACTCTTCCACTGACGTTACGGAATATAATCGTAAGCATATATTGTAACATAAATTGTTATACAGATTGCGATGTAATAGGTAACCAAGTTATTTACTAATAATCCCGCTTTGATTAGAAAACATTCACACAATTGTAATCGTTCATACGAAGCAAATTTGAACACGTGTAATGCAATTGCATGACTGTAATATGTTCTGACTTGACTTCAGGGCCGCCGCTAGGGTGCTTCCCGCTGGTGTGCAGTTTTACCTTTTCCGCCCTCCTGAATACACTTTTCATATCCCTACTTTCCCACACTATTTAATATTATTTTAATGAAAATTTGATACAGACATAAATAGTAAAATTGACAAAAAGTAAATAGGGCTATATTTTTCAAAAATGTATTCAGCTGAGTACGTTGTAAGTGGAAGAAGTGTTGAATACATTTTCAAAAATACAATAATTTATCTGCACTGTGGTCTTTTATTGTCAGACATTTTGATGATATTACAAATACAAACCGTATACAAGTACGACACATCTCAGAATTAACCGCCAAACCGTGTCCAAAAACAAGACCGTACTTGGAAACGTCTTAACCATAACTAACAAATTTCTGTTACTGCTTACAAACTGCTGTTGTTTTGAATAAAAGTTGACAGTCGTAAAGGTACACATTCGTCAAAACAAAATATAAATAATTTCTACCTTATCGGGTAGGTACTTTATAGTTTGCCAGCGTCGACATGCATGCCCCTGTCTACAGAACTACAAAGAGACTGCAGCTGTAACTCGGATATAAATGTCGCGCAGCAGCCTACATATAGGCTACTCTTTCTTGGCAGTCAAAACAAAGGTTGATACCAGTACACTGCGGCGATGCTAACAAAACACATCTCAAGAACAACTCAGTAAACGTTAATGTCATGTACCTGGATCTACTCGGTATTAATTGTTTTAATATATTTTTCAAAATCTGCTGATGAATTTGGCAGTCTACGGCCGCCCCTTTGGTATGGCCGCCCGTGTGCGGTGCACATTTCGCACATTGGTAGCCGGCGGCCCTGCTGGACTTATTGACGTATTGACTTAAATGTAAAAGAGGACGTTATTAACAGCAAAATGTCACCTGTTATGCTAGTATAGCCGGGTACGTTTGATGATAATGTTTTTTTTTTTGTAGTACAATCGAATTAGTTTAGGAGTTAGCCTGAGTATGCTGCCTTGCGATGAGACGTTCAGAATTTATGGAAGATAATGTGGCCAGCACGACGTTTTAGCCGCTCGTTATTACCAACTAACTAGGATATATTATCCAATGTAATACACTAATTTCCATAGCCTGAATCTATTTGGGAGCTGAAAAACGGACCTTGATGTTTATGGTCCTTCACGTGTTTATTTTCAGGAATAATTGTTTTAAACAGATCAGACTGGTTAATTATGGTGGACAAGCTTTCAACAAGGTATTAAAAATAGTTTGAAATAGTGTTCGCTTTGACTAGCGCAATTTAAATAAAATATAACCAGTAAAAAAGAATTTAAATAGAAATAAAAAAAATGAATGTGTCTGTTAAAATCTAATTGAAATTAATTGTTTAGTCTGTTACAATAGCAGAGTGATTGGATGCAGAGAGTAATTTATTTTCTCAAGCTCAGACAATAGAAGCTTAACTAGCCGTCATAATAAATAAATTTTTTAAAGATTGAAAACATGGTAGATAAAATAGGTAAAAAAATTATTTAAGATTCTCTTCTAATTGTATTTTTTAATTTCACAAAATTTAGTATGAATCATACACAATTTAACACGCCTATTCTGTAAAAGTGGTTGCAAAACTACACAGCCGAATATAATTTTAGGAAGGTAATGTATCATTGTTTCAAATAATGAATAATTTATTTTTAAGAAATCTAGTGTAAAGAAATCTGTTTTGTACAAACGCAATGCAAAATGTTCTTTACACATTTTTATTTATTGTGTAATGGCGTGTTCTACTATGAACTGTAAAGAATATGGTATATTGCCTTTATGAATAATTGTACTAATTACAGGAAAATGCGTACCTTAAAGTGTTTGAAAGTGTTACATCGTAGCATGAAAATATTATAAACTTTTAAACGTGAACATAACTGGCGTTAGTTGTATCAATTTCTGCTATATTGAAGAAAATATTTGACCCACCCTTGAACTCATCGGCTTGTTAACGAGTTTAGTGTTTTACTTTTGCAGTAACTAAATTTATAAAAAATTTGTTATGTTTTTCTAAATATTAATAAATAGCAAGTAACAGGTTTGACATATTTTAAAAGACATACGTAACCGTCTAGTTAATATACATTTCTGTAGGCCTACTGTGCAGGTCGATTATCCACACTCAATTGAAAGTAAATATAAAATCGGTATCTAAAGAAAGAACGACTAAAAAAAGGCCAACACGTGGGAACTGTTTGAACGATATTTTAAAAATTTTGAAACATAATTATAAATTAAACACCAGCATTCATATTCAGATACATTGGTGGAACAATTATAGCTATGTCACCAGGGTCCATCCTGAATTTGAAGGTAATTCTACCCTAAGTTTACTGTCGTCACTAAATAGATTTCAGAACAGCGCTGAAGAAGCTATATACGTAACTGTTGACAGTACCTGTTAATCCAGTTCAAAACCAGACAATTTTTTTTAAAATTTAAATTGTATTATAATCTACCCAACAATGAGTAGTATTAATGTTTGACTGAAGAATTACCTGTCGGATATACTTCCAATGAAACACTGCCATTACAGACTAGTGCCACAGTAAACACACTTTATAAATTTTAAATTGTTTTTAAACAGGTAACACAACCTAAAAACATCGGTCCACTATGTTACTTAGGTTGAAAGGTTTCAGACTACGTATTTCAGTACCGATAGTCGTATCGATAGACTGAAGCTTTTTTTGGAGGACATTAGGGTGGTTTTGCGGCCTGTGTCTGTAACTGGCTCATAATCGCTTTATATCTTCTATGACTGAGAGCATTTGTATATCTCTCTGGATTACACCGTTGAGCACATACGTATGCGCCGTTCGTTTGTTTTGAAACGCTAGAGTTTTCCTAGGTTGAAGTTACTGATCGCTCCCCCACAGCTGTATGCCTTAAGTCCGCACAGATTTGACGCTAGAGTTTTCCTAGGTTGAAGTTACTGATCGCTCCCCCACAGCTGTATGCCTTAAGTCCGCACAGATTTGACGCTAGAGTTTTCCTAGGTTGAAGTTACTGATCGCTCCCCCACAGCTGTATGCCTTAAGTCCGCACAGATTTGACGCTAGAGTTTTCCTAGGTTGAAGTTACTGATCGCTCCCCTACAGCTGTATGCCTTAAGTCCGTACAGGTTTAACGCTAGAGTTTTCCTAGGTTGAAGTTATTGATCGCTCCCCCACAGCTGTATGCCTTAAGTCCGTACAGGTTTAACGCTAGAGTTTTCCTAGGTTGAAGTTACTGATCGCTCCCCCACAGCTGTATGCCTTAAGTCCGTACAGGTTTTAGAATAAGTTTATAAATAAACAGGTTTTCCAAAGTCACCTGGAACTGCCTGCTAATCAATAAGTATAGTTTACGAAATTATGTACCAAGATGCTACCGTTTTTCCTTTTTTTAGCTAGAGATCTATTTTCCAGACAGCATCCACACATTGTTGCAGATTGAGTGGTGCAGTCCTGGGGCACGCGTAGACTGCTAGTATTGCCATATCGTCAGCAAACGTTGTAATGTGTGTATTTTTGGTTGTTGACAGGTCGGCTGTATGTAGACGGTACAGCACCGGCCCCAGTACAGAGTGCCCCCGGTTTGATGGAGAATTGGTCTGTATATACATTCAGATGTTTTGTGAGGAAAACCCAGTCTGATAACACGTTTTAAGTAAGAAGTAATGGGGCAGATAACAAAAAATCAAGGTATTAAATTTGACCAATTAAAATCTGCGCACGTGGACTTCACCAAAATAGACTGAATAGACTGATGTAAGGTACTGAACTTAAAGAATTAAAAACTACGCACGTTGACTTCACCAAAATAGACTGAATAGACTGGTGTAAGGTACTGAACTTAAATAATTAAAATCTACGCACGTTGACTTCACCAAAATAGACTGAATAGACCGGTGTAAGGTACTGAACTTAAAGAATTAAAATCTACGCACGTTGACTTCACCAAAATAGACTGGTGTAAGGTACTGAACTTAAAGAATTAAAATCTACGCACGTTGACTTCACCAAGACCTTTTGAATAAACTGTTGACTATAAGCAAACAAATAATACAGTACACAAAGTCAGCCAAATGGCTCGGCTTACAACCCAGTAAGAAACTACAATGGAATGGTCATATGAAGAACAAAGAGAAGATCTGGGTTTAAAATATTGAAAATTTTGCCCGCGAATGAGAAAATTCATCCTGCAGTAAAAGCAGGTTATGACACCCGTGTAGCCATATGGTGTCCATAATAAAGATACAATATTACGATGTTGTTTTGTTAAAATTAAGTTGTATGGATCATCGATGATGCCGCTTGACCAATAGGATTTGTTTACCTTATCGGAGATCACCATTAAAGAGTTGAAGTCATCTAGGTCCTAGAAGTCAAGTATATGGTGCAAAGAGTTAAAAGAAAAAAACCTTAGATTTAGTATATACGCGTAGGACAATGCTGCCTAGTTCATGAGAGAAAGGTGGATTTACGGTATTATTTAGAAAATGAAGCTAAGAGCACTAAAGTTGAAACTCTTGGATGAAAGTTAAATGAGCAAGCTCCAACTTTGTTGTACTTCGTTGATGAACTGCTAGCGTCTGCTTAGTGCGGCACGAGGCATTTCGGTGTTACAACCATTATCAAGTGATGCCGAGCTAAACTGAAGGTGTCGACCAACAAGAAATTTTGTTTTGACATTGTAGACCTATAATGAAAGTAGGAGAAAAACTGCGGCCCGAAATCATAAATTTAATGTTGCAAATTTCATTTGACCCAGAGCTGGTGGAAGAAAATACTAATCTTGACCTTACATCGAATTACCGCTCTGGAAATAAAATTGGAAAATTTATGTTTACAATTAGAAAAATTGTGTGACTACTTAGTAGACACATGCATTGATGGAAATTCGGTTTTCCTACTTCATTTTGGGCAGAATTGAGTCACAATAAATAGCAAAGAACTAACGCTTTTGAGATGTTTCATACCGAATTCAATTCTATATTTTATACACACCGATCAGACATTTTTACATTTCTGAAAGTATTAGAGTAAGTATAATTGGAGACGAAAATGACAACAACAATGGTAGCAACGGCAACACAGAAAAGTGAGAGGGCATGTGCAAAGTCTAAATTCCTGTGGAAGAAAAAATTTCAGATCTAGAAAAATGTTTAATTTATGCCATATACAGAGAACCCTAACTAAATGTACCCTTATTAGACCGGTTATTGCTTATGGAGTTGAGACATGGACATCAGAAGAAAGTAACAAGAAACACTAAGAAGGTTTGAAAGAAAGGTTTGCGTTGGTGGCCTAGTTAAAGAGGATGATGAATGGAGAATAATAACAAGAATAACATCAGCAGGAGGTAAATGAGCTATTGACGCATCAGGACATTATAAGATTCGTACAGGCTCAACGAATACAATGTCTAGGTCACCTAGAGCGGATGGATGATCATCGACTGACATAGAAAATCCTCAGAGCGCGAGTCTACAAAGACAGAAAGAGAGGCCAACTAGTATAAGATGGATGCGTGTTGTGATGGACGTGAGAAGAATGGACGTGAGGGATTACGCTGAGAAGGCAATGGATAAGACACATTGGAGAAGATTGTTGTTGGAACCCAGTGCTAAAAAAACTAAAACTAAATGTAACGCACTATTAGGCTACATTAATATACGATCTTCAATGTGACCACATATGAAATAAAGAATAAAGAAAAATAAGAACAAATAAAAATGGTAGATTAAAAAGAAGAAGTGAAATAAAAATTTGGAGTTTAAAAAGTGAAAAATGACCATAATGTATATAAAGTGATGGAAATGTTTTCAAAAGAATATCAAACATAATTATACATAGACGAAAATGTAAAAACATGAGAAAATGACGTGGCATGAACTAAACAGAACAAACTACAAAAAAAAAGCATTGAAAACTTAAGATACACTAATGACGATGATTGATGCAAATATAAAGAACGCTAATAGCTCAGTTCGTCCCAAAGTGTTATACCCTGGGTAAATGCTGAAACAAACTGGTAAATGTATAACAATTCTTTTACGAAATAATCGTTCGAGATTCCCTACCCTTTCAAGTGAGAAATAAAATGAAGTCTCAATATTGAAGCAGTTAAAAATTATTGCAAAAAGGTTAGAAAAATATTTTTTCGTGAGGCGTCTACGACTTCCTGTAGACAAGAGATCATAACTACAGATATTTAAATCTACATACCCACAAACAATATTGCACGTTGCAGAAATTTGGACTATTCTTCACGAACACGTAAGTAGAATAACATCAGCAGAGGTTTCTCAAGCGAGCAATTGGAAAACAAGGAGAGATCGCATTAGAAATGAGGCGATCAGACGAAATTTTGTGAAGGAAGCCCCTGTTGGAGTGGGGGAGGCGGGACAATAGAAGTGATTGAGACATTCAAGTAAGGCAGATGAAGCAAGAAAAATAAAACACTTGCTTGAAGTAAAGCCTGGTTGGTCAAAAACCAAGAGGAAGGGCAAGGATGAATAGCAGCCATATATTAGGAGATTGGGACAGGACCGTGGAATGAGTTTACCGCGAATGGAAGGTATGTGCGTGGATGTGAATAGATGGGAACGAAGGGCGGGCCCTTCCTACAACTAGACATCGAGAGGTTGAAGGGCTAGTTAAATATGAAGAAGAAGAAGAAGAAGAAGAAGAAGAAGAAGAAGAAGAAGAAGAAGAAGAAGAAGAAGAAGAAGAAGAAGAAGATGATGACGATGATGATGATGATGATGATGATGATGATTGGTAACTACTGCCTTTTACGACGAGGAGGCTTCCGTGCCGTGACCTTTGTAGACCGCCAACAGACCTGGATTTTGGAGTCACTTTTATGACCATAAGAGGCTTCAGCTCCAAGTCTTATAATAGCCATGTTGCCATAAAAATTTCTTCTTCTTCTTCTTCTTCTTCTTGTCACTTCAAGAATTAGGCTTTCGTGGTGTGGCGCCCTCTGGCCGTGGTACAATTCACGTTCCAACACTGCCACAAAGACAGCCGTCTGGCGACGTGCGTTGACATGCCACGTGCGTTGGCGAGCACACGGTGGAGAGGGAATTGATTGTTACTTACTGTTACCTATCCAACACAGGCCAGATAAGACCGCAGTATAATTTCTCCCGTGATAGAGGGGGCGAGCAGTCAGACTGAGTCATGACCTACACTCGATTCCAAGTCCACAACAGAGCCATTACGATTGTAATTAGCAAACGAAACCATTGTACCGGCCCGCATCACTATAAAAGCGTATACCGATAATGACTGTAATAAAATAGGATGCTACATTTCTCCGGAATTTCCTACAACATATTTCTATTAAGCCGATCATATGTTTATTATTAATTTAACTTAAAGGGAAGCAATAATTCTTATAGGATTGTAAGAGTTGATTTCAAATTCTATGTAGTTTGTGCCTTCTGCGCATATACTCGTGGTGCGTGTGTTACGGAGTCTCTCACAGGTATATGGGGCCTACAGTTTAACGCCGGATCCGAATGGCATAGTTGGAGAGGGTTTATAACTAGGCAGGATACCTTTCGCTGGTTTGCTATCGCCTTGCGAGGAGGAACGGTCGTATTTAAATCAGATGGGCAGACAATATAAAGACTCGTAAATGCGCACACCCTCGATATGCGTGGACATTGTTTCAAAATATTGTATCGAAGGTCACACAAAATAAAACTCTTAAGAAATTGTCTGCCAAGCGTAAAAATGTCTAACGTTATTACTTGATTTATGAATCATTAAGCGACACACGACAATTGTGAGAAATTCATTGTATTCTAGTTAGTGAAAAGGTAATTAGAATAATCGCAGTACAGAACGCATTTACAATGGATTTCCATTTCAAGCCCACCACTAGTGTTTTAGTGAGACGACTGTTTTAACATAACCCTGACCTATGTGTGTGTTCAGTGTTCAAATTGTACAGTTGACACAATGAAGTTCGTACTGTTTATTGGCTTCATGTTCTCCACTGTGACAGCATTTGTATTCAGGCAAGACTTCAGGGAATTATATGAAAGTACGTATACAAAAATCCTATCACAACATAGAATCTGTTGGCTTTAACGAAATAATTTTTCGTAGACAGTATTAACCGTAAAAAATTTACATGAATTGAATACACGAATGCTCTACAAGAACGTTTGACTATTTAATAAATTAACACAAAACGTTTTTCTACTATCTAATAGAAGTCTGTTTTCCGGCCTTCGTAATGCCATAGTTAAATATTTAATTGTTTTGTTATTAACTATACATAATACTAGTACGCTCCTGAGCTACAGAACTTGTTCGCTATTTTGATCAAAATACATTTATTATTTCATAAATTTTAATATTAGATAATTTTTCAATTATGGAAAAAATTATAAATCACTGATTCTCTTCCATTTCTTTAATAATAGAACAATCATATAATAAACACTAAAAATATGAAACATTTAGATTTGGTTTACAATTCTTTTTAGTCCAACGCCCTACTGGATTATCACAATTTTTTGACAATTTCCGATCTTTTTTGGGGGTGCTTTGGGAGAAAAAATGTTTGAAAATTTCATGAACTAACCGCGTATTCAGATGTTAGATAAAACGTTTTTTCAATTTGATACGAATTTTTGCGGTTCACACAATTTTTATCTCTGCCGTATAAAAATTTTGAAATTTTAAAAATGAATACCATATTCAGATCTCGGCTAAAATTCTTTTTAATTTGGAACCTCACATGGTTTTTTCCGATTTTTTACAATCCCCCCCCCTACAATTTTGCCTCCCAACCCGCTATTTTTGTAGGGATCGATTAAAAAACAATACGATTCTGTAGGTTACAAGTATAGACACGCATGCCATGACTTACGAAAATCGTTTGATGGGGTCAAAAGTTATCGTCAGACATACTTCAATTACTAGGTAGACAGACACAGATCAAACGGTCGATTCAAAACTGAAACCTGATTTTGTTCGTTCAGTAATTATGTATATTAAATTTAAAATTCAGGTAACTAAAAATTGTTCGCTATTTAATAAACTTACTACCACAAAGACTGTACAACAGAAATCATTATCAGTCAGTATACTAACTAGCGTTATTACTGATTATGAAGTGCAAATGTAGTCAAATGTAGTTACATGTAGTCAATTAAAATTTACATATCTGCTATTTCTTTCCAAGTCCCTCGGGGTTTTTTTTGTCAAGAACTACATTATGTCTGATAAAGCTACGATTAATTTTTATTAACGTACAGCTTTCTAAACAGATGGGTAACCAGACACCAAATTGCGCATAAAAACAAAATTATTTTTTCTCCGACTCAAAAGGAATTGACAAAAATTCGTAATGGCAAATACAGCATAGTTTGACAAGAGTAAGATGTGTAAATTGTGAGTTTAAAAACCGATTACAAGCAACAGTGCTGATGTATATGCTAGACCTATATAATTGTACAATTAATTCCAATAATAATCAAATATAATCTTTCCCTACAATATCGTTATCCCGTAATTGTTGTCATATCATAGTTATGTTTGCGATGGTTGAGGGTGGCGTCTACTGAATAAACATGGACGGGGTCTGTCATGTCACTCAGTCGGTGTAACTGCTGAGGACGCCTCGTAGCAGAATTGGCTAAAGATCTAGCCTCAATTAAAACATAAATGCGTGTTGAACCCGTCTTTTGTTATTCACGACGAACGTAAACATAAAATTTATTGTACAATAATAAAAATCTTAATAATAATGTTATAATTAATTATTATTGATTAGTAATCTACGTGATCTGCAGCACTCGCTCACTACGTTGATCAAAATAGGTAAATTTTAATATTACATAATTTTTCAATTATGAGAAAAAAACCACGAAAAGAAACGATTAACCTATTATTTCTTTTTATCAAATAACACTTGTAAGGCACAGAATTATAAAATTACACTACAAATTATAAAACACTGCGTTGGATACTTTTAGTTAAACTTAGAACCATTATGGCTAAATGTCAAACAACACGTGAGGCTGTGTACTGAGACGAAGCATGGGGATCTGCGTGATGCAGCGTTTGAGCGGTCATGGATATTACCGATCCTATCTCCGACCATTAGGTACACCCTACCGATAAGATGGGTAAAGCCTAATCTGCAGACTGCCTGTATTTCCCGGGTATAAATTATGATGCGGAACACACCTTCTACGACTATGATAGGTGAGCCGCGAGAAGAGCGTCTCTGGCTGAGGATGTCGGAATGATAGCGCAGATAACATCGTCATAGCCATGTTAAGAGGTAGTACGTCTGGAACCGCTTAGCACATTACGCAGAGGGCTTGCTTGAGGCGAATAAGGCGTGCTTAGACCATCTATAAAGTAGAACAGTGAAGCCTAATCTAATTAGGTAGCAGGAAAGTGGCCTAATGTGAAGTAGTGTCAAACACAGTCCCAAGGTAGTACTCGATGATGGTGGAGAGAAGTTTTAAGAAGTTTTTCAGTACTCGAGATGGGCCACACTACATGCGTAAATGCATATCCATTGTAACGCAAAATTTGATCAATTGCTAATTTTACTCAATCAACTATGCTGAACGCAAAGAAATGGGTGTGTTTTAGAAAGCGAAGAGGTATTGAGACACCAGAACCGTAAGGCGGCATTACTTGAAAGAAATTAACTTGTAAAAAAAGCTGTAGAGTAGAGCGGTAGGTTAATAACGCCGGCTTTGGGGCTGACGACTATAATGAATGTACTTTTAGGCTAAGTAACGTTTTGGGACAGAACTGTCATAAAATTGTATTATTTGCTAAGATAGCAAGGGTGTTCGCCAACGTTGTAAACTTAAGTGCATGTAACAATAGGTACCGTTAGACGAGAGAGAGCGTTGTGTGAGAGAGATAACTATAGACGCCAGTTTTTTAAGCATGTGGAACACGGAAAAACGTTGGGCGAATCAGAAAAAGCGTCATATGTTGCGCGGGAGGTTTTCGGTAAGCAGATTGGGCGAATTTGTATTTAGCGGTAGTTTAAACCTATAGGATCGTTTTGCTATCGAACGTAGGTAAGAGAAATTCAAAGCAAGTATATATTATGAACTTAGAGAGAAATAAGTTAGTCTTCTTTATATTGGCGAAATTACACGAAGAGACTCGCGTTCGCTGTTTTGCGTTAACTATATATTTTAATAAGTAATGTAAAGAATATGTAAATTCGCAGAAGTAACCGAAGTACGGGAGCGCGATAATTACTAACTCGAAAGTTATAAAGTTTCATAAACCATAATAAGTAAATGAGTGGATGATCGGAGTAATAACAAACAACAAGAAGTAATAATACATATAAAGTTCCATTAATTCAATACGTTGTGGTAAATCACGGAAGAAGGCGAATTAGTTCGGATTAAAGTCACGACGGTGTGAGATAGTCGAGCCGCACGCGACGCGAACTGTGTTCGATGCACTTAAGGTCAATTCAATAATCTTTGTGTCCAGAGTGTATAAGTATACGACATAATTATATGTATAACCAATACGTCAAGTGTAGTGTACATCTGTGATAAAGTGAATTAGTGCATTCTTAACCAGGATTAAACACGCAACAAACGGCTGCTGACGACTCATCGACCTGCAACATCTTCAGGACTACGCACTTCGGAAGGATTCTTACGCAAGTAACGAATAAATGAACATATGATTATATATTGTTTGATAAATACATGTTTCTATTCAAATATATAGTGACTCAATCTGTCAGAAAAGAACTTATTGCTATTTAATAATATTCAAATTGTAAGATAAAACGATCCAAGTCATATTAACAAATTTTGTAATACATAAATGCAAAGGATTCATTAAAAGTTGATTTATACATTTTAATTTGTGTTTATTATTACTGGCGCCCTGAGGTATAATCAAGAGTCGGTACACTGGAGTAAGTGTTATAGACTATTAAATAAATTAATATTATTATTGATCAAGGTAGTTTGTAATCTTACTTCTCACATGCTCGTAGGCCAACATAATATGCAAATGATTAATTTAACTCTTTCATAAAGGCCTATCAAGAAGTGTATTACACCCTCCTCCTTAAAAATTATTACTATTATTATTATTATTATTCCAAACTAATATATGTTGGCACCAGGAATTCAATAGGAATACGTTACAGCTTGAATTCACGAGTGTTGTTCAACTTTCAGTAAAACGGATCTCTTACCGAACCTCACTTTCGGGCACAGAAAACAGCTTTAGTCCACCATGGTTGTTTGTGTGTGTGTGTGTGTGTGTGTGTGTGTGAAACTCTTTCATACATTGTGTCGTTATTGGTTACAGGTTCTCCTTGTTCTATCAATGCCACGGACGTAGGCATATGTAAACTGTTACCAGAATGTCCAAGCGCTCAGGAAAGTCTGGAGAGAAACGAACGACCAACTCACTGCGGTTTCAACGGGACCACCCCTATTGTATGCTGCGAGGGCGTACCATACACTAACCACACCAGATTTTTTGAACGTAAGTTATTATTTTATTATTGTTTTGTTCGCTCACAGGAATTTAATATCTTTGAGACTTTTAATAACAAAAAATTTTCTGTTAAAACCAAGTTTTATATCCCTTTTCTTATTTAGTTCAAACGTTTAATTCGTTCTATGACGTGGCATTCTCACCGGTAAAGCTTTTCTATTCAGCTTTACTCAGATTTAGCTTTTTTACTGAGAATCCTACGTTATAGAACAGGCGAAACCTTCCGTGTTATTAGGTAACATTATTATCAGTAAACGTGATTTACAACAAAAAAATGGTAATTATTATAATTATTGTTATTATTTTATTAGAATTTTACTTTACTATAAATGTGTCGCCTCTGTTGTACGGGCGTCCGTAGATTGGGTTTTTGAAAAAATGGAAAAAACGTTCAATGTGCTTAACCATGTTCTCTCGCGTTCTTAACGTCATAAAGTTCTTGAGGTCTAGGAAATAATTTAGCTTATGGCAATGATATTTTGGCGGTAATTGTATGGTATTTTATAATCGTTATAATATATCATATAAAAGTGAGTAAAATTCAATAGTTTACTACATTTTTCAGTGACGTGGGTTAATGAACCGTAAATGCCGAACCAAAACTGTGAGTTCAAACTGATGCGAGTTCCGTAAACCTTTTTAAAAAAATGTCAACTTAAATATAGTTATTCAAATGTCGTCGTCTTTATGGTGTAGGCTTATAGGCTGTTCCGTCTTCACTGCAGCCATCTCTTCCAGGCCTAGCCACAGATCTTCTGCCAACTGGTTTTTAGTCTACAGCGCGCTTTACTAGCCTCGGGTGGTTTATTCTGTTGACATGCTCCATTCACTGCTGCTTTCGTTCTTCTATCTTATCATTTATGGAGAATATACCCAGATCGGCTCTTTATATGTTTCTACGTAAACATAACGTATATAAATGCTTTTCGTTAAACTACTTCCAAACAGAAGTTCTTTACTTTACATTACTCTTGAACGTTATCTCTAGTAATTTAGGAAGCATACCGTTAAAATATCTCTTTGCTAGAATGCAGTGGCGGCTGGTGGTTGAAAACTTTGGGGGTTGCAGATGGGTTGAATGAACTAACATTGTTTTATTCTCTGAATAGAAAATGTTCAAGTCTCCTCCCCTCCAAACAATACACAAGGAAAGCAAAATACTGCAATTTTAGTGTAAGTCCTACGTAACCACGAATATTTTTATTGTATGAATCATTTCTAAATTTACGATTAAATATTCTGTTACATTATTTTACACTTTGATAAAAATTTTAAAGGTCTGCTTAATTTCAATTTTTTCCTCAATATGACGTAAACTAAACGCCGTTTTCGTTTTCATTTTCGTTTTTCGACAGAATTCGTTGCGTCCTAGCAGTTAAATATAATAAATATCTTACACTATGAGGCCTTAAAATGTGTACTATTATTTACATTTGACGATGAATTGGATTGACACTAACAACGAACTTACAGATTCCAACCTGGCGCACCACCAAACAGACTGGTGGCGCCGTGACGTACAAGCGGGGTTCCGTGACCTAATCACACCAAGCGCGCCTATACCGCTGTAATAGGAACAACTAAGTCTAGCCAGCCAGAGCACTACTCCATTGTATTTCCCCATTCGTACGTACAAAGCGCATCTCAGTTGGTGCATACACCGCGGCAAGAGTGTGTACGATTTTTAATATCCCTCTGCGCTTTTCAATCGGCAAATGATTGATTACGATGATTTAGCTTCAAAACACTATTATTACTTATGGTTTTATTCATAATTCTATAATTTAAAATACAACTCGGGAATTATTGGGGGTTGTACATCCGTGCAACCTAAGCACGGGTCGCCACTGCTAGAATGCTAACGTTCGCTAAAGACACTCAACACTGTTAGACATTAAATGTTATCCCCAATATTATGAGTAGGCCTATATTATGGCAATTTACAATTTATGTGTCAACCATTATTACAGTTTTCTTACGCATTTCGTTTCGAGTCACATATGTTATTAACTTTTTAATTCTTATAGGTTTTTGCAGTTTTTTCCTAATAAAGATTTATTCTGAAAATCTGTAACTTTCACAACTCTGCGACGTAAAGAGATATAACAGAAAGAATTCGTTTACAATATTAAGAAGTTATTAATTTCAACAAAATTCTGTGCATATTTTATATCGAGTGTTCACCAGCATTATGATAACGATACTGGGTTCTTGCTTGCAGTTGATTTGCTTTTTATGAAAGTGACATTACAGTCTCCCATTTACAGTCAATCATAAATGCTGTTGTCAGCTTTCTAAACAAAAAATGCAATCAACAGGTGATTGTTGTTGTGAGTGTAATGTACGCGATAAAAAAAACAAATTTTCGCTTTTAACAAATATTTACATGAATTTAAGTCTTTATACACACACGCACACGCACACACGCGCGCGCACACATACACACACACTCACACATTAGTAATACACGTCAACTAAATGATTGTGCTGAAAAGCATGTACTTTGTACATTTACATTTACATAACAGACATAACTAATGAAGCAAAGAAAGCTGTATGTATTCCTGAAGGATTGTGAAGAATCAACAGATATTTTTATCACGATTAAGTGTCACGATATGGTAATAACTCAACCATCAGCCTATCAGAAAGAGGTGTACGAGAGGCTCGCAACGCGCCCTGCCATGAAGTACTTAAAGACAGGCTTTCACCCCGCCGATTCATAGCGATCGCACCATGCTTCTGAATGTGAACGGACTCCCTATGGAGGCGAGGGAGGTACTCACTCACCGGCGACAAAAGCTTCGTCTCATCGAAGTAGTATTCACGGAGCACCTTCAGACTGAACCACAGTACTGTGATCCTAAATTATTACATCCCACGTTACCGTTGACTCGTTTTCACTGACGATGGCAGTCAGTGGTATTGCCGAAACGTCTAGTTTCGTAAGAAGCTTTGGACCACGGCCAAACAGCCCGGGAGTTAATTTTAGTCAATATGACACCGGCCATGTAAGCCTTCGTACAACTTTAATCAACAGATATATTCAGCATATCACCGATAAATACGGTGTAGTCAAAGAGTTAACTTTGAGGTGTTATAGCAACTGTTAACAAACATAGGATAAACCTATAACGTATCCAAGCGCGTACATATTTTCTGTATAAAGACTGAATAAATTTTAAGATATTGTCAGTTCAGAAAAAAGATCATTCACACGAGCGCAGACGAAATACAAAGTATAGCCCGTGGTACAACAAGGTCTAATGCCAAAAGGTTTTCCTCGATTTCTTCAAATTCCGTGTTACTGTTCTCTTTGTACTATTAACACCAAACATTGTAATATGATGTTTCTTCACCCCCCCAAAAATCTCAAAAAAACCCCAAAAACCCCCTCATGATACTAATTTTGTATACTAAAATGAAGTAAAAAACTAAATAAGCTATTGACTAATGAAATAATTTAGGAAATGTGACTAGTTTTAAATAGAATGAGAGTAATGTGAACAATGATATTACTTGAACTATATGGTGTTCAGAAACTATAAACATTGTACTAACTAAATGATAGTGAGTAATATCAAAGACTAGAATAGAGGAAGCCTATACAAGAGTAATAGGTAAAACAAATGTACATAATTTAGTGTAGGTATATAATAGTTAAGAGAATAATTGTAGTTGTTTGTATTAAAAGTTGTATGTAAAGGTAAAAAGGGTATTATGAATAATTACTTGTATGACCAGAAATAGATGTTATGTATTATGGACTAGCATTTATTTAGAATGCTAAAAAGGGGTCATACTTGTTTTGAAATAGTTAAGGACGTACCATTGATGCTGAAGACCGGCGGGCGGCTAGTGGCGATATTTCAGCATGGTGTCACCGACAGATAGGAATTACAAAATCATTAAATGTTTAGAGTTAATAAATTTTGTTCATTGTTATTATGTTCTAAATGTGTAATGTTCAAAAAACTAAAAGTATTTGTAATAATAAATGTGTAATTACAATGAGATACACTAGGCCATAGAAAGCCTATAGTAAAAAAAAGAGATTTTGGAAAATTTGATGTTAAAACAATAATAATGAATGGCACAATGTATATTATCATCTCAGATTGGATTGTATAATCTTAGAGAAGCAAAATGTATACAAAAGAATTAGTTTTAAATTAATTTATAATAGAAAGCAAAATTGTTAAATTAACAACTTTGGAATTACTGGACAGAAACCATTCATGTTTAGTTTCAAATTAATCTATGTCAAAAAAGCAATTCAATGGTGTTATTATCTTTAAGATTAAAAGTAGTATAAGAATATTATACTAATTTTAAGAAATTTGTTAATTTTGTATCAAAAACAGTAGCCATGTCTAACAATGTTACAACATTTCCACCAATGGGAATTTTACACTTCTGTATCTTGACAACCCAAAATTTACATGAAAAATAGTTAGTTCATTATTGGATTCCAAACAGAAAACAATACACCTTGATACAACTCGAAGACATACAAAGTGATTGCAGCATTGAACTGAAGCGAGGTTAGGTAGTATAATGACATAACAAGAAAGAAGAAGGAAAGTGAAATAGTATTTAAATAGAAGAATGAGTGTTTAAAAAAGAAAAAAATAAGTGGATACTAATACTTAAAGGAAAGTATTATGTATAATATTTTATTATAAAAAAAACTAAAAGTACGATAAACTATTCTTCACATTTACACTTTTCACTCACTTATAAACTATATCTAAAACATTCACTTAATGAATAAACTTAGAATTATCGATTCATTTCACTGTTAAACTATTAATTTATGGTCATAAAATTATTGAAAGTGTAATAGCTATTATAACATGGTTAACCTATAAGCACAGACCGTTGTTAAGACGAAGTTTTATAACATTAAATTTAATTTGTTGGTAATCCACATTAGATTTAATTGCAGTTGTGTGAGGTTTTGTACTTCTTAAGGAGTATTTTTGTTAACATTTCCTTAGTCAAAAGAACCTACAATACGATTTTAAATATCAAATGTTTTAAAACGTATGAGTTATACTCGAGGTTGAAGAAGTAGTGCTATCTGCTGAGCATTGAATGAACATAGCCGGAACAATTATCTTTAATATTAAATCATTTAATTTGTTCTATAAGGAAGAAAATAACAGTTAGAAAGAAATAAAAACAGTATTGAAGATTTTGTACATTGTACATTAAATAAGATAATAGTAAAAGATTATGAGCCATATAGATCTCAGAAGAACTACTTTGTAACTCGTTTAAGAAAGACAACATTGGAGAAAATGTGATCATTGCACTCATGTATTTATGATGGCCTATGTTTAATTCAAAAGCGAAATATAAAATTCACCGATATAATATTGTTATACTAATGTCTACGGCGTAACTACGGATAAGATCAGGGAGGAGGCAATCCCTTCTACACAGAATTATTTAAAATTTCAGCGAAATTTCGTATTCCTAAGTCAGTTGAGTATGTTAAAATAAGGCTTATAAAGAAGGTCACGGCTCGATTTGCTCGTCCATTCGCACGTACGCGGAGAAATAATACGTACGTCTTCTCTGGCATACCCGGGCCAAATCAGTAACAACAAGGGCACACAATATATACTACACACATAAACAACACTCTTCCCCCCCCCCACGGCTTGCCACCGGGCGTGGGTTAAATGTTGGCTAATATCTCTCTGGCTGGGGTGGGACGTGAGTTCTATCACGGCCGAAGGACGCAACAGGTCTATGACCTAATGCCTGAAATGGAGGAGAAGAAGAAGAAGAAGAAGAAGAAGAAAAAGTGTAGAAATTAAATGGAATACAATATATTATTATGACGGTCTACTGATCGTCGTATGATACAGTGCAAAACAAAATACAAGACACCAATGAAGTCACTAAAAACCAGCTTTAATTATCACAAATAACAGTTTATAACCAACTCTTACAATAATTACAGTTAGATTTGTCCATACGCAATAATAATGTAAAATATAAAGAATTCCGCGCTATAATCACTTTTCACCAATACACCACTTGCGACG
Source organism: Magicicada septendecula (assembly GCA_034769895.1). NCBI lineage: Eukaryota > Metazoa > Arthropoda > Insecta > Hemiptera > Cicadidae > Magicicada > Magicicada septendecula. Next base: position 804,112,762 of record CM068368.1, on the reverse strand, counting down.
CACTGTGTAAATCGCCGGACATAACACTGAACCCTAAGCGGCATGTATGGGCTATTTATAGTCTTCAGGTTTCCATTATATGCGTCTTTAACAAACACGTGAAAATTCTAGAGAATACTTGAGCGCGGCCATGGCAGAAACACACACCTTTGGGTTAGTTAAGAAGCTTCTATGTAGCATGTAGCATGTAGCATTGTAGTAGCGGGGCGTCTTTGCACCCGGTGCATGACTGCAGCATCTGAGTCGAGCTCAATGGCTGCCTGTGGATATACGTAGGTCTGGTTCTTCGACTGGTGCCTAATATCAGGAATGGACAACCGCCAACCAGTTAACTGAGAAGGCGGGGGAGAAAGGTTTTAATTTTTATTTATTTATTTTAAAATATTTGCAATCAGTGGGCACTGCCGCATGAACGGGTTCAGATGACAGATGTCACCCGTTCCCAGTCACGCGTGCAGACGCCTTGAGGCGTCGGTCGCTCCCCGCGAGGCAGAGAGCCTCCGTGCCAGTGATAGCGCGTAGCAGCAGCATTCAGCGTGGTCGGCATACTAGGAATGGAGGAAGGAAACAGCTTAGCAGGTAAATTCTGGGGCATGGGCAGATGGTGAATATTCAAATTGAGGTTTAAGCAGGTTACTTAAACTTATGGCGGGTCATCGAGAATCGCCCGAGGGCGTTTGACCCGGACAGGGGGAGGTGGTTGCGTGGTGCTGATGGTTCTGAGGTAAGGGAAGGAAGAGGTCTCAGCTGCGGCAAAGAGAGTCGCAGCTAATGACCAGACAAAGGCTGAGAGAGCAGGAACTCGTAGACCTCCTCGAATTACACTGTTTCTAACAAACCAAGGAGATCCCGACAAGGAACGGAGGGTTCTGGATTGGAAACTTTCCAGCCTACGCCTGTTGGTGGCGGAGGCAAGTGACCACCATACAGGTGCCGCATAGGTCAATACAGACCGGAGAAACAACAGATAGAGGGTAACTTTCGTGCGCAGCGCCAGGGGGCTGCGGCACGCGAGGTATGGGTAAAGTTTGGCTCGGACGCCGCGAGCCTTGGCAAGGGTGTCCGTCACGTGGGCGTTGAAGCATAGGCGACGATCTAGCCGAACGCCTAGATACTTCACCGACTCTTTGTAGGCGATAGGCCTCCCTTCAAGGGAGAGGGGCTGGCATCGGGAGATGGACTTACGAGTGAAACAGATCGCCTCGGATTTCTCCGTGTTGATCGTCACCCGCCATTTCCGTAGCCAGTCCGGAAGCTGGTCCAACTGACGCTGCAACTGTGTACTCGCAAAACGCGGGGACACAGAGCTGTAATGATACATTGCATCGTCAGCGAACAAAGACAACGTGACTCCGGGCAAAACAGGCAGGTCGTTCGTGTACACGAGGTACAGAACGGGGCCGAGGACAGATCCCTGGGGTACGCCAGCGGCGACAGGACGAACTGCAGAGCAGGTTCCGTCGACGCTAACCCTGAAGGTTCGGTCGCTGAGATACGACCGGAGGAAAAACACTATGGACGATGGTAAGGGGGAGTTAGCAAGTTTGAAGAGAAGACCTTCGTGCCAGACTTTGTCGAAGGCCTTGCTCACGTCCAGCAGTGCGGCGGCCGTAGCCGCTCGCCTGTTGGTGGCGTCAGAGAGTTGCGTTACCACGCGGACTAGTTGAAGCGTGGTCGAGTGCTCTCTGCGAAACCCGAACTGTTCGTTGCGGATAAAATTATCCAACAACGGCGAGATGCGGGCCAGCAGGAGCCGCTCGAACACCTTCCAGATAACTGGCAAGAGAGATATTGGCCGATAGCTTTCAGGAAGCATGCGCGGCTTGCGGGGTTTAAGAACCATAACGATGTTGGCATTTTTCCACAGGCGGGGAAAGTACTGTAGCCGGAGACAAGAGTTGAACAGCTCAAGAACGAGGTCAACGCCTGAGGCCGGGAGATATTGTAATGCAGCGGCCCCAATCCGGTCAGGACCGGGGGCGCGACGGCGGTTTAGTCGACAGACAGACGAAACGAGTTCGTCTCTGTCGAACGGGAGGTCTGGGCCAGCGGGAGGGCGAGAAAAATAACCAGATAGGAAGTCCCGGACTTCTGCCGAGTGGGCAGGGTCCGAAACGCCTCGATGAACGGTAAATTGCGACTCCATGCAGTCGGCGAAGACCTCAGCCTTGCCTTCTGATGAAGACACAACCCCGTTCGGGGTTTCCAGCGGGTTGCGAGTTCTCTTCTCGCGGGTCAGTCTACTCACCGCTCTCCAGACGGAGGCGTGGTCGACTTCAAGAGACTCAAGGTATGAGTCCGATCGATCAGAGTTTACGTCCCGCAGTAGCTGCTGAACGTAAAGGGACTGTTGTTGAAATCGTCGCTTAACGACTGGGTCTCGGGTTCTTTGCCATCTGCGGCGGAGCTGGCGCCGTAGCCAGATGGCGTGGAGTTAAGAAGCTTCTAGAACGACACCATCAAACGCACGAGACGTTCCGCATTACGTAATACTGCCTCGCTTGTCAAGCGTCACGCACGCATTACAGCTGCGGGAATAGCCGAGAAAAGAGTAGAACAACGTTCTCCAGTGTACAAGAACGTTCCGCAATGTCGTAGCACTTTTTCCGCATTACGCAACAATATGCAGATTAATATAATAAAGACAATTTTTGTATTAATGCAGTCATTCAACACTTCGTAAAGCACCCATTTGGAGCCTTAGAAAACAAAAATTGCTCACGCGCCATATAACGAAGGAAGAGCCTATTAATCTGCCTTTGACTTTCTCTTCCACACTTCCGTTTACACGCTTGTCTATGTCATGATGTCATGACACCTCTAGTCTAACATTTCTGTTGTCTCAACAGTCTCTTTGCACAAGTAAACTAGCCATTTATCGAGTTCAGTTCGGTAAAAATTATAAGATTTTATTTTAGGTTTTTGCGTAACAATAAAATACTTTAACATGAACTACAAGTTGCTTGAAACATTCTTGCCGAAACGCCCTAAAATTGAAGTTCGAAGAGGTAATAAAACCGAATTTTTAAAAACGTCTTTGGAATTAAATTCTTAAAAGATTTATTAAGAATTCAAATTTACAATTTAAATGTGATTAATGATGATACGACATTTATTATCTTTAATTTGAATAACAATAATCAAGATAGACTATTTTGAAATCAGCGCTTTTCTATATGTTTTTCAACTCATATACTTCACTTTGGTTTTCTAAAAACCTTGAGACGCAAAAAATTTATAAAGTAATGTGGTAAGAGTCCTCAAGTTTTCATTTTGCTATGAGGAAAATAGGAGGTCCAGCCTTCCAACTAGCCTTCAAATTTCTTTCATCCCCCCCCCAAGGAGCAGCTTTACTTATGCCACTGAATCCTACTACTACTACTGTTACTATTAACTACTACTACTACTACTACTACTACTACTACTACTACTACTACTACTACTACTACTACTACTACTACTACTGTTACTAGTACTACTATTACTACTACTACTAGTACTGCTGTCAAGTACTACTACTACTGCTACGACTGGAACTAACAGCCATTCAGTGCAGACTTAAAATAAATGAGTTTCGTTTGTAATAGAATAAAATTATTTTCTAAAACCTTACGGAGTCATACCAGTTATGGAAATCCCTTTGAAACTTATAAAGTTAACAAAGATGGCCTCGAAAGCCAAAATTAAATATGGAAATATGCTAAGTGATTGTCGAATAAAGACGTTAAGCGAGGTGATGGACTCTCGGCCCCCCTCTTTACTATTGCGCTTCACTATGCCATTATAAACGCTTTTTTGATGTTTTATATAATATGCGATTGTATCGATATATTAAAGTGTGGAAAAGAAGAAGTTTACTAATTGTAAATTGTCCTATTACTTAATGCAAAGCGAAACTACGTGTTGTCTTCATTTGTGAGGTTAGGTGACAACGGTTTTTGGTTTTTAATTTACTGCTGAAATAAATAAAAGCCATGGTTGAGGAAAACGTAACGTTTAATGTCTTATACGATGCTTCTAACACAGTAACACGTAAAGTATAGAATTTAGCGTTTTTGGTTTATCAGGTATTTTATAAATATCTCCAAAGGCTTTATAAACGGGTATTATTAAATCTCCAAAGTCTGTTGCACCAACATAATAATTTAGTACAAGTTAAAATAGTACAAGTGTTGAAAACAGCTTTGGAGAGAATTTGACTAATGAGTACAAAATTGTTATACGAGCTGACAGAACTATAAAAATTAGACAATAAAAATTATATTAAAATACTTATTAAAAGTCAAATATTTGCGTGTGAAGCCGCGGGTAACAGCTAGTCAGAAATAAAATACATTCTAATTCTACATCAGAATGGAAAATAAATCTATATAACCTATGCACAAGAATAATACATTTGATGCCCTAAATAAGATTAGATATCTAGGTAACATGATAAATAATGAAGAGTGCATAAACACAACAGTACACGATAGGCTACAAATAGGGAAAAGAGCACACTATGTTAGTAATAGACTACTGAGAAGCAAGCTCATTAGTTACAACAGAAACAACACAAAAATGAAAATATATAAGACACTCATTAGACCGGTTGTTGCTAATGGAGGCGAGCGTGAACATGGGACAAGAAACACTGAGAAGGTTTGGAAGAAAGATTGTACGACGTGTTTATGGCCCCGTTAAGGGCGATGATGAACGAAGAATAAAAAAAGCCGGAGATAGATGAGTTATTGAAGCATGAGGACATTGTGAGATTCGTAAAGGCTCAACGAAACAATGGCTAGGTCACATAGAACGGTTAGGTGATCAGCGCATGACAAATAAAATAATAAGGGCACAGGTGTATACAAGCAGAAGAGAGGTTAACCTAGGATAACATGGTTGGATAATTTGCTGGAAGAGCTCAGAAAAATGGAAGCGAGGGTTACGCTCATATGGCAACGGATGGGAGAAGTCGAAGACGATTCGTCTTTAAGTCTAGGGTTTACATTAGGCTGCAGTGCTGAAGAAGAAGAAAAGAATAAATATTTTGTGTTAGTTTAAATAAGTGTAAAAGATTTTTATTGTTATCTTATCATTTCTTAATATAAATGTCACTACAATTTACCCTGGCATAGAGAGTCTGTGCATCATGCATCAATAATAAAGTTTCGCTTTCATAAAGCAACAAATCTGTATTCAACAGTAGTGACTAAGTGAACAATAACAGTAAAAAACACGCGCATACACCCACACACACACACACACACACACACACACACACACACACACACACTTATACTGTAGCAAATGTAACAATTTAATAAATATAATAATTTGATGTAATTAATGCATGATTTACTTTTGCTTTTATGCATTTACAAATTTTCTCAAATGTTCTTTTTTTTGCCTTCAAGTGTTTATTTTAATATCATATATCTGGAAATATATTATTATTTTAGGCAAACAGGTGTATAGATCATTGGTTCCCAAACTTTTCAGTCCGCGGACCCCCACAAAAATTAAAAAATTGCATGGACCCCGTCTGAGTTATGAAATAAAACAAACAGTAAATATGATACACTCTTATACCTTATTAAAATGTATTAAAATCAGAATTCTCTTAGCTTGGAAAATTATAATATTAATTATATCAAACATAGTTTTATGTGAATAATAAAGCTGCTTTTGAACAATTAGCTATGGAATATTAGGTTTAATGTATGATAATTTCAATATTAAGTCACTCTTGACATCAAATTTATTTCTTAATTTTACCGAACTCGGCTTTATCTTTCCAGCCACACGTGTCGAAATCCAGCTAATTAGGCGTAAAACTAGCTAGAAGGAAAAACGTATTGCTTAGAAACAGTGCTTATAAACAAGATACATTGGATCAGTTCTGCGTTGATGCGGCGCTCTAGTCAGTTCGGCTGACAATCAGATCTGCTACATGACTATTACTAAAGCCATTAGTTTGGAATTACTTTCACAATTACAATTAATTTAAACAAAAACAAAATACTGGAATCTTCTACTAATTGTTTTAAGATTCTAAAACCCCCTGAAACATTGTCGCGGACCCCTGGAGGTACCCCACTTTGGGAACCACTGGTCTAAATTAAACATAAAAATGTATACAGTAGTTTTAAATGTTCTTTAATAAGTTTCTTAAATAAACGACTCGTTTTAATAAATGAGTTGTACATTTATTTTTATAGCCCATATCACAATGATGACATTTTCCATCATGTGTCCAGTAATTTCTCAAAGAAGCTAGAGGGGTAGGTCTGCGTAAATGCTATAAAATTCACGTTATGTCGAATACGAAACAAATTTAATTGATAACCTCACTCTGAGAACGGCCAGTTTTTAGGAGTGCCAAATTTAAAGTGGTTGAACTTATATGAATGGTGTTCTATGTTAATTTTGCTCCCCTTTAAATTTTCAGAATGCCTGATTTACGCCAGGGACGAGTGTGACAACGTAGACAAATTGCCAAGTATACTGTTTAGAGGAGAAGATTTTGCGGGGTTTTCACTGACAAACGCAGTACTGAGAGAACCAACTAATCTGATCCCATCGTCAGCGAATTTTCAAACATACCAGCAGTATATTATACCTATTGTGCATGGCGGAGAACCATCGGAACCAAGGGAATTTCCCTTCATGGTAAATTCATTGCAAAAAATTTAATGGCATTGAACTGCGTCTATATTTGTTGTTTTCGGTGTCTTATTTGACAAGATTTTATTAATGAAGAGAATATTTATTTGAAAGCTCATCAGTATGACTATAAAGTTATTCCATTCGCGTTTATCATAAAATATTATATAAATTATTAAAACGACTTTCGAATAGATATTTAAAACACAGATATCGGGTGTCACTGATTCAATATTTCAAGAATGTAACATGTCGGCTAGACAAGGAATTGGCAGCTGTTTTCGTACTGATAACACGAACCCATTTTTACAAATTCACATAATGCAGAAAGCAGTACAAATTCTCAGTGACAGAAAGTCATACATGATCAACAGCTACGAAAACTACACCTAAAGAAGAGAATTGGCCTATATTGCAGAATCTGGTAGCTAACGATGAGTGTTACACACACCTGGCTTATATTGCAGAATCTGGTAGCTAATGATGAGTGTTACACACACCTGGCTTATATTGCAGAATCTGGTAGCTAATGATGAGTGTTACACACACCTGGCTTATATTGCAGAATCTGGTAGCTAATGATGAGTGTTACACACACCTGGCTTATATTGCAGAATCTGGTAGCTAATGATGAGTGTTACACACACCGCAAAAGACAGAAAAATCCTGAATAATGCCGAAAATGGTCATAAACCTTATTTGTTTTTGCATAACGTATAAAGGAATATAGAGTGAATTTAAGCTTCTCAAGCTATTCAAGGCTAAAGAAACTTTAGTAAATTTAAGAAACGTTTAAAACCAAATTCTCCAAATATTATAACTTACCTAATTTACACAATTATTATTAAAGATCTTATAAAGTAAAGCAGTAGGCCTACAGTGTATCTTCGTTCAAATAGCTTTTAACGTCAGTAAGCAAATTCTACGACATAAATACTAACATACGACATGCAAGGTACCTTCCTTTCGATAGACACTCCTTATTTAATATTTATTAGGTATCATAACATAAACGGTTTTTACAAAGGTTTTTAAAAATATATAAACACTTGGTTTTTTTTATAACCTTTGTACTAATATGTTTCACCAAGTCATTAATTAATATTGTGATAAAGGGTTTTTAGTTATTCACATTCTGACCGGTAAGTCTGTAAGTCTGGATGCATTAGTTTACTATTCCGCAAGGCGCATGTTAATTGATTTGGATACAGGACAAATATTATGTTCGATGTTATGTCGTGTTATCTCTTCTTTCACTGCGTGAAGATCCTTGTGTAAAATGAAGGTGCCACATACCACGGGACATCAGTAATCATCCTTAACTCTTGAACGGGTTTGGTATCTCCAGGTCTGAATTACCAACTGCTCCCTACAACTACATGTGAATGGAAGGTCAGACCGGTTTCAAAATTCTATTATAGAGTAGTAATTTGTTGACTTCCTTACAAGTCACAATTGTTTTTTTGAAGTTAAGAAGTGCCAGCAATAAGGGGCTGCCTTAACGAATTAAATCGGTGACAGAAAACGGCGGTATTTTAATTTTAAAAGGAAATGTATCATTAGGATAATGTTTGAAGATGTGCTAAAATGTCCTACTTCAATAGATGTGCTAAAATGTCCTACTTCAATGAAACTACAGTACCATAACACTCACAGACACATGCATTACTTTTGGACAGTTGGTATACACTAAGTAAACTGTTAATTGTGTTTAAAATTTAGTCATGTGCGTCTACTTATTTCAGGCTCTGATTGGTTACGGAGAAGCAAAGGATATTAGCTGGCAGTGTGGAGGAACTCTCATAAGCTCGGATTATGTATTATCGGCTGCACATTGTACATATCCCAGTGAACAAATGTAAGAGCATTAATAATGCATACCAGTCTTTACAGACTTTACAATGCAATGACTTGCGATTCCTTTCACTGTCCTTGACACTGTAGTATAAATAAATCTAATCTAATCTGATTACATTTCTGAGTGTATTTATTTGCGGTTCGACAAACTATTGCTTTACGGTACAGATATTTGTTTTATGAAAAATGCAATGTAATTAATGTGTTTTACGTACTCGTTTTTTGTAGTGTTTTTCAATGCCAAGTCGTTATCGTGATAATTTGTTTGAGAACAGTAAAAAATGTGGTTTCCGTTCCATACTGTTTTAGTACCGCAAACTCAATTTAAAGCTGTGTAAATTTGTGTGTTTGTGTGTGTGTGCGTGTGTGTATACATAAACGCTCATATTTTTCATGTTATATATTTAATTTTTTGTTTTACACGAACAGGCCAGCCGTGGACCACGCGACTATCATTTCCTTTTCTTCTTCTGCCAGAAGGCCCTCATTCGCACCATGTGTGCCGCCTTCCTTTCCAGTATCCACCCCTTTCTCGTCTTCTTCTCACCGCAGAGAATTTCAAGATTTTGAATTTTGTTTCTGTATGTATTTCTATCCACACAGTCGTTCAAAACGATACGCAGTATCATAATTTCCTCCTTGAGTTGTTTGGTGTATCCGTTCAGACTGGACAGTTGCCAAATTTGTTTAATTTAATCTGGACCGATCCATCGGAACCATATGTCTAAGGAATCTCGGTCATTTCCTTCGGAAAGCCGTTTCCAGATCTTCCAGATCACTGTACAGCTCTTCTCTGCGTCTATGCCTGTACCCATCTTTGGTTTCTTGGGGCCATAAATTTTCCGAAAAATTCTTCGTTTAATTTTAAGAAGAGGTTCAAAAATTTTTAAACACATTGTTTCCACTCCATACATAATCACCGGCCTGATCACACTGCTACAATGGCGGACTTTCGCACTTCTGGAAAGGTTTTTCTTTCCGTACAGTTCCCGGGTTAAAGTAAAGGACTTTGCTAATTTGATTTTCCTTATCTTAAAGGATTCTTTGTCTGAGCCGTTTCGGGATATGTTTTCCCCAAGATATTTATAATTGTTAGTATATGTATTTTATATTATTATTATTATTATTATTATTATTAATAAAACTTTTTCTAAGAATATATATTTATTAGTTTGTAATAAAAAAGTTTTATTATTAATAATAATATAATATACTGTATATAGTTTCAATATGATTTAGTTAAAGTTCAAATTTAGTTGGGTTTGTGGCAAAATATTTTTTATGTTAAAGCACTATCAAAATTAGAAGAATGAACTTAAAGATCGAAATTAATTTTTTGTTTATCTTTTTGTACTGCCCTTTAAACAAATGTATGTATGTATGTGTGTGTGTGTTTAAATTTAAATAGTCTAAATATGTGAGGGGAATTGTCTTTTATCATCCTAAAATATGATGACAGAAGGCTCGCTACGAAACATTGGTGTTTACTTGATAAAGTAAGTTAAAGGCAATTTTATACTTGCCTAGAACAAAAGTAAACGTATTTGTATGTCTGACAGTGGCCCAGCTAGATGGGTAAGACTCGGGGACCTGGATACATCGACTGATCTTGACGACGCGCGACCACAGAACTTTGAAATAATTGAACGCATAAACCACCCGGATTACAAGCCACCTGAGCTTTACAACGACATCGCCCTCTACAAACTACATTACTCGGCGATGTTGGACAGGTACGTGCGCCCAGCTTGTCTCTACCCTGTCTACAGTCACGGGGATGTGACGGCAACTGTGGCTGGATGGGGACGAATTGAATTTGGTAATTGCTTTTTTTATAACCGTTAATATCCCGCAGTTCTTGAAATCACTATAATTCTGTTCTGTGCAAGTAGAATTAATGTACAGTGTTACCAAAAACGTAAGATTCCACTAAATCTAAATAATGTACATCAGTTAGACTTAATTGTAACTTAATTGCAATGAACGCAAAAGTCATTCTTACTCTACTGAAAGCTTTCAGTGATGGAGAATATCAGTGTCCAAAATACGCATTTTCATTGCCATTATATGTGTAGTTAAAAATATATATAATTAATATATTATTATAAATTTTATAATTATAAAATTATTAATATGTGTAGTGTAGTTAAAATTATATTCCATTTCAAATCAACAGTGTTAATTATGTCAAACAATCGTTTTTGCATTAGAGGTCTAACTTAATTTAAATGGAGTACAGGAAACAACGGATTCAGATGAATCCCGTCCTATTCTGTAACCACGAATTGATCATTTACGGTGAAAATTTTCGTGTAAATATTCACTGTACAATAACTGTTCCAACGTCTTAAAAAAAAAATCAAATCAAACGAGATGTCTTCCCTCCCTCCTATAAGAGTTGCAGATTACGAAATATATAACACGAGAAAAAACCGGTGTTCAGAACGATAAGTAAACTACTGAGCGTCAAAACGGAATATCTGGAAATCTCTCTCTCTTCTATGGCACTACAGCCCTTGTTGGGCCCTGGCCTCCTTCAATTCCCCCCCCCCCATTCTCTTTGCCGATAACCATCCTCCTCCAGGAACGCACTTTCAGTATTTCTTTTGCATCCTCATCCACCGCGTCCTCCCATCTTCTCCTCGGTCTTTCCACTGGTCTTTTTTCGTGGATTCTGGTATTCAATAGTTTTCGTGGTATTCTGTCTTCTCCCATTTTGGCTACATGACCAGCTCACCTTAGACGCTGTAGTTTTATGTACTGTGTTAGCGGTGGTTCTTATACATTTGATACAATTCAAAGTTATATCTTATTCTCCAGCCGTGTGCGTCATTAACTGGTCCCAGGATTCTTCATAATATTTTGCTTTTAAAGATATAGAGAGTGTTTGCTGCTATGGAGTACAGGATACACGTTTCGCAGCCATGAGTCTTATTATTGATTTGTATATCCTTGATTTCGTGTTTCTTTGGATGTCTTTGGATCTGAAGATAGGCTACTTGATGTGGCGAAATACGCTTTATTGACTTGGACCAGCCTGTTCCGGATTTCGCCTTCTTCTGTGCCGGTTTTTTCTAATATGGTTCCCAGGTATTTAAAGTTGTCCACCATTTCGATATTGTCGATTGCTCCGTAGTTTCTTTGTCTTCTAGTCTGCCCTAATATTTTTGTTTTATCTGTTGATTTTGAGGCCTATATCGCTAGCATTTTCTTTGAGCTCAAAGTACGTCTCCTCTGCTGAATTTTTTGTCCGACACATTATGTTGATGTCGTCCGCGTAGGCTGCTAATTGGACCGATTTGTTTGTCACAACGTTATTTATTCCTACTGACAGTTTTCTGACTACATATTCTAGAGCTCGATTAAACAAGGTCGGGGCCAGCCCGTCCCCTTGTTTTAACCCTCGATTGATTTGCAAAGCAACTTTAATGATTGTAATGGTGATTAATGTTAACTTGTGTTTTTTTATTTGTATGAAGCAGACCCGACCCCATAATTGGAAGTCAATAGACATTAACCGATAAGTCACTTAACAAAATGCAAAGGGTCGGGTCTGCTTCATGCAAATGAAAGAAAAAACAAGTTAACATTAATCACCACTACACTCATTAAAGTGGTTGAAATCAGACCCATTAAAGTAAACGTTAATAACACAGTAAAAATACTCGGTATTGAAACATTGTTTACAAGATACTTATTGACCGAATTGATTTTCCTATATTTCATATCTCAGCTGGACCCACGAGCAAATATTTACTGAAAGCCAATATCACGATGTTTTCAACACAGGAATGCGCTCATGCATTACAAAATAACTTGCAGTTACCAAGAGGAATAGATCCGCTCAGTATGATATGCGCAGGAGAAATGGATGGTTCAAAAGACACGTGTCAGGTGAGACATACAATACTTATGGTGTGCTTTGATCGTGTTCTTACACTGACGTCTGATAAAGCATGTCTTATGTCTAAGGTTTGTACTCATTACTGAGAGGAATTTTTCATCTAAACCTGTTCTCCCTCTCCCATTAAGAATTCGATTGCTTATCAAATCGGAGTTTTTAATTTGATCGATTTCTTGCGAATCTTAGCCACGCTTAATATTCTTGTAATCTCTAAATCAACATAACATTAGAACACAATTTTATTGGAATCCCCATTCATTGTCGCTGTGGACGTTTTGTAAAATTTTGTGGTAAAAGAATGCTGTTTTAAATGAAGCCGTTATACTTTAAAAATTAAAGAACGTAAGTCATTTCAATATAACAAAAATACTATTTATTACTTTGTGTGAAACGTTTGTTGCAAGGAACATATATTGTAACTGTTAATCTGACAGTTAAGTCAATTTTACATATGTAGAATGCATTTATATGCATTTAATAATTTATTAATCTTGTTATTTGAATTAGCACTCTCTGTAACTCCAACTCCGTCGTGCTTACTTGCTAACCTGCTAAATGTCATGTTCTGGACGAGGCCTTTCAGTGTTTCCACCACTTTCAAGTCCTAAACCACGACTTAAAAATGGTGGAAACACTGAAAGGCCTCGTCCAGAACATGACATTTAGTAGATTATCAAGTAAACACGACGAAGTTGGAGTAATAATTTATTGCTTTCAGGGTGACTCTGGAGGACCTCTAGTCATCCGCGGCCCTCGGTGTCTGTCGATGCATATAGGTGTCACCTCGTTTGGAAGACAGTGTGGACTACCAAATTCACCAGGCATTTACACAAGGACAGCCCATTTCGTTTCATGGATCGATTCAATTGTGTGGGGCGCTACGGAATCGGATAGTCAATCTGCTTCGGATCCGGACGAGACGATTTTGATTTAATTCTTGCTGCAGATGATGATGCAGTATTTTCTGGCTTCAGTGGTACCAGCGATTTTATATAAAGTGGTTGTTATGTATTTTTAATATAAAAGTGTATATTTAAAATGATATTATTTTAAACTATTATTCTGGAAACAATCCGATCCTCTGGTGTTGCCCTACTTCCTACTTTGTGCGTGTGTGCGTGTGCGTGAGATTTGTGAGAGCTAGTGGATGTCCACGCGTACAAGTATTCAACAAGCAAAAATCTAAGATGGCTGAGGATGGGTAAACTATTTGATGCCCGAGATATGTTTCCAGTCAGAAAAATACATTTTGAATGAAAAAGAATATTAAATATTAAGTAATTTACAATTAAAAAAAAGAACAATATGAGTCAACTAACTCGTCTTGCACATATCTTGATATAGGCCTACCTTAAAAACCTTTAAAACGCAGGATGAAGACGACCTCGAGTGTACTGCCTCTGCGTAGAAAAGAGATTTAACAATTCTAAATAATTACCCCTGTTCACTGACACTGCCCCTTCACAATGACCTCAAATCCAAGAACACAACGTAGTCAAGTATCTCGGCAACGAGCTTATGTTGCACGAGGGCTTCATTATGTTTAATAGCCTGAATTCTTTGCTACTTCAGAAGATGTGTGTTCTATTCTCTCGCGTACCAGCGAATGGAATCCCACATCGTGCCTAATACATATTTTTTAGTTTTGATGTTTCTCTGTTTTCCTGAGAAAGCTTTTATTAAACATTATTCTATGTATAATCCATTCCTTTTGCTACCAATAAAATTACGTGAATATGACAGCGTGCCGCTTGCAATGTTACGGAAAGCTATGCAGAATCAAGGAATAAGTAATAAGTATATAAAAGCAACTAAACAACTGTATAAAGATATGACAGCTCAAGTTAAAACAGGGAAAAGGGTATTCGGCAAGATAAGTATTAGTAAAGGCTTGAAACAGGGTTGTTGCCTAGCTCCGACTTTGCTTAAGATCTATCTAAACGAAGCCCTAACATCATGGAGGAAAAAATGCCGTAATATGGGTGTACCAGTTGGAAGTGAAAAGATGTTTACAATACACTTTGAAGACGATCAGGCTGTAATTGCAGAGGACGAAATTGATATAAGTTATATGCTTAGGAAACTAGCAGAAGAATATGCGAAATGGGGTCTCGAAATAAACACCTCAAAACCTGAGTACCTTATAGTAGGTGGTAAAGGTCAAGACCTAAAACTACTAACAAAAGTGATAAAAAATATTGAAAACTTCAAGTATTTGGGTGTAACAATGACATCGGATGGTGACAGCAACTAAGAAATAAAAATAGGAATAGGACAAGATAAGACAGCAACAAAACAATTAAACAGTCTGCTTCGGAGTCCACGAATACCAAAAACGAATAAAATCAGAATATATAAAACTATAGTCGACATATAGGCTCATATGGAGCAGAACTATGGGAAATTAATAAAAGAAATAAATCCATAATAAGAGCTATGGAGATGGATTACTGGCAGAGGTGCTCTAGACTAACAAGACTAGATAGAATGAGAAATGTAGAGATAAGACAAGCGATGGGAATCTAACTTGACATTATAGAAACAATAGAAGCAAGAAGACTGAATTGGTTTGGACACCTAGAAAGAATGTCGGATGAGAGATGCCAAAGGAAGGTACGGGAATGGACTCCACCCTCTAGAAGAAAAAAGGAAGACCTAAACATTGATGGAAAATGGACGTCGAAGATCAATTAATGCAAGAGGACTTACAGAACAGGACTGTTTAGACCGGTACCAGTGGAAGCTAGGTACGGCGCCAGCCGTAATTAAATCGCCTAAAAAAAAAGAAAGAAAAATGCTTTTTACTTTCGGTGCAAGCTGACCCGGAATATCGCGTATGCTTGAATTACCGTCTAGACAAATCATCGTTAAAATGTTTAGTGTCTAAATTGAAACGACAGACAACTAACTAAACCACTAAATTTTAAAACTGGTTTTGTTTCTGATTTGGTTTAATCGAAAAGTACGGCATCGCCAATCAGTTTAGGGAGAGATGACGGGCACACGTATAATCAATCTACATGACACACATATAGTAAGTCAAACAACTGTTTGCAGCGCACAACCACGAGAACTAGCCAAGTGAGTCAAGTCTCAATAGTTTTGGTGAGAAGGGCGGAGGACAGTCCCCCAACTGAAAAGCTTTTCAACTTTACGAAACAACTTGCTTCAATCACATTGCACGTAACTAGTCGACTGTCGCCATCTAGGGGTCTTTTAGTGAAGCACGTAGTATACTGTAGGGTGTGCTAAACTAGTATTTGGAAAAACAGGTATACGAACGATAATGTTCCAAAAAAATAACACATTCAAATACCTGTTATTATATACGTATTAATAATTTGCGTTAAACGAAAAAGACAAGTAAGTTTTCACAAGAGAAAGTTTCAATATTATATTAAGTGTAGTGCTGTGAAAGAAGATGATGAACAAACAAGACAACTATATATATATATATATATATATATATATATATACACCTGTATTATATAATTTGTTATAAGAAATAAATTGAAGCTAAAAGCATTGACTGTGTTACTTTACACTGTGACTTTATTAAGCTGTTACTGTTTAAAAGAAAATAAGAAACAATAGAATTTATAGGCCTAACTCCCTTTGGGAATACTAATTTAAGTTTTTACTAGGAGTAAACAAACTGACATAGATTTAGTATTAAATTTTGATTCTATTTTGGTTAGACAAATCAGTTGCGAAACTCAGGCAATGAAATTTAGAGTGCACGCAGTAGCAACAACAAAGAATGTAAAATAAATTTACGTGAGGTGTGCAGTGAAATTAAAATCATCTCCGAAATCACATTAACAAAAAGTACTATATAGCCTATCAGCCACTCTGTAGGTTATAACACAATATAAATCGCTTTTTCAAAATTTACCAAGTTGGTGACTAGTATAGTTCATAATTTGTTATTATAATATGTATTGTATATCTGCATAAGACACAAGAAAAAATGTAACATCACTATGCATTTTTTAATTTATTAAAAACAGCTTCGTCTCTTTGACATAGGGTTATTCTGAACCTCACTGTTTTGCTTCGTTTCGTACTTGCATGGCATTCGGCACATGTGCTGAATGAAGTATTCAGCACCAAAAAGTGGCTTTGTACTCGTTTACTCGTAATACTCAAAATAGTCGTAATACTCATAGTGCTCGTTTACTTGTTACTTGTGTACTTGTTTACTCGTTAGTTGTGTAGGGGTTCCCGCGACTCGGAGCCGCAAGACCGCGAATAATCGGAACAGGTATTTCAACTTTTCAGTCACTGTTATATCCGTTCCACAAAAATATCTTTCCAAAATACCTGTCATAGGTATATCGGCCCACCTCTAGTATACGTACTACACAGCTGAATTTACCCACAAACCAATAACTGTGGACAATCTTTATGGTTTATTGATGATACCATAATACAGAATTTTTTTAGGGTAGGCATTGTTTCCATGTAACTTTGCCACAAGAGGAATATCGACTTATCAGCTCAAAAATTTGTTTTTATTTTGCAAACACTGGATAATAATTGTAGCAAGTAGTACGTGACATAACGATTTCTAATTACCTTTACCACGCCGACAGTCCTTCAGTCTTTCGACTGGTTTGTACACTCCCCGCATATACACGTGGTGCGTGTGTTAATGGAGTCTCTCACAGGTATATGGGACCTACAGTTTAACGCCGGATCCGACCGGCATAGTTGGTGGCAGTTATACTAGGCAGGGTACCTCTCGCTGGTTTGCCATCGTCTTGCGACGTTGAACGGTCGTATCTAAATCAGATGGCCCCGGTGGGAATCGAACCCGCGTCGACAGCGTAGCAGCACCACACGCTAGCCACTACGCCAAGACCGCTCCCAGACTGACGTAATGAGCTATAATTTTAACGATATATTGGTACATAGAAACTGCTGCTGCAAATTGCAACATAAAAGGTAAGTCGTTTGTTAATAGTTATTCTTTGGTCAAAGAAACCTTTACATAATTGTAATCGGTCGTATGCAGCGAAGTCTATAGACGTGTAATGCGATTTTCTGGTTTGTTTAATCTTTACTTCATCACAAGATAACAAATACAATACTACAGTAACATACTAGTCTTCTAGGCCTCGTAGAAGTGACCGTGTTGGGGTTCCCCTCACATACATAACCACAAATGAGACTATGTTGCCTCGCAAATAACAAACCAATTATTCATAATTTGTGATTATGGTCTCCTAGTCGCGTTATTGAAATAAAACTTATAGTTTTTACCTTATTTCCTTTCCATCTTGCGACTTCGTTATATGTCATACACGACATGTTTCGGGAAACATGTTCCCATCTTCAGGTTTAAAAACTTTTCGTTCTCACATGAAGAACTTGTCAACGTAAATAAAAACTTTTACTAACATAATTAAAAACACACTACATTAATAACGTAGTGTGTTTTTAATTATGTTAGTAAAAGTTTTTATTTACGTTGACAAGTTCTTCATGTGAGAACGAAAAGTTTTTAAACCTGAAGATGGGAACATGTTTCCCGAAACATGTCGTGTATGACATATAACGAAGTCGCAAGATGGAAAGGAAATAAGGTAAAAACTATAAGTTTTATTTCAACAAACCAATTAGGTTTCATGATTTAAAAAAATATATCAAAATGACAACAAAAATACAGCAAGCTGCATAAAAGAAATATAGGACATTAATAAAAGAGTTTATGATATCCGGGCCATTTGGACGTTGTAGATTGTTCTGACATGTCATTTTCTACACTTTTCGGCAACCCACCGGAGGCGTTCTTCAATAGTGAAATTTTTTTAAAACGTTCGTCAAAAGGATGGTAAACCCAACGTACCTTGACTAAGGCGAAAGCAAGTCTAGTATTGCTTTCGCAAAAATTTGGTTTAAAATTTCTTCAGTATTTGGACCAGAGAGCAACCATGCTTTCACAGATTTCAGAAATTTTGCCTGTAGTGTCCCTAAGACTGATGTATGGCACTAGGAAATTAAAGTAGCGTGGAGTTGTGTAGAACTAAACTGCTGAATTTTGATTGCGAAACAACAGTATGGCTTTCCGAAGATCATAGTATTTATCTTTAAATTCATATTGTGGTTTATTTATGATACCATAATACAGAATTTTTTAGGGTAGGCATTGTCTCCATGTAACTTTGCCACACGAGGGATATCGACTTATCAGCTCAAAACTTAGTTATTATTTTGCAAACGCTGGAATACTGCAGTAAGTAGTACGTGACACAACGATTTATAATTACCTCTAGTACGCCGACTGACGTTATGAGCTATAATTGTAATGACATACTGCAACGTACATATTGCTACTGCAAATTTCAACATAAAAAGTAAGTAAGTTGTTTGTTAATAGTCATGCTTTGGTCAATGAAACCTGTACATAATTGTAATTGGTCGTATGAAGCTAAGTCTGAAGACGTGCAATGTGATTTTCTTTATTGTTTAACCTTCGATTCATCACAAGATTACAATGCTACACCAGCACACTAGACTGATGAAACTAGGCCCCATAAAAGTAACCATGTTGGGGCTTCCCTCACATACATAATCAGAAATGAGACAGCTTGTTGCTTCGCAAATAACAAACCAATTAAATTTTCTACTTTACAAACAAAAATATTCATTAAATAAAAACACAAATTCAGCAAGTTGCACAGAAGAAATATAATACATTAACGAAAGAGTTTATTATTTCCGGGCTACTGGGCCGTGGTCAGTTGTTTGAGATGTCATTTTCTGAACTTTTCGGCAACCCACCTGAGGCGTCCTTCAATAGTGAACGTCTTTAAAATGTTCGACAAAGGGACAGTAGGCCGAAAGTACCCCTGAGTGAGCGAAAGCAAGTCTAGTATTGCTTTCACGAAAATTTGGTTTAAAATTTCTTCAGTATTTGGACCAGAAACCAACCATGTGTTCTCAGATTTCAGAAATTCGCCTGTAGTGTCCCTAAGACTGAGATATAGCATTAGTAAATTAAAGTAGCGTGGAGTTGTGTAAAACTGATGATTAGCAGTGAATTCTGACCGCGGACCAACAGTATGGTTTCCCGAAGATCATAGAATTTATTTTTAAATTCATATTATTATCACTTATAACATAAGAGAGCCCAAGTAGTTTCAAAAGCATGCAGACCTCTGGAAGGGAAGAATTCCGAACTTTTTAAAAAGTGGCCGAGGGTGTCCAAACCTAGATTTCTTAGAAATATTTCGAATGATTGTCTTTTGTGACATAGTAACTGGCTGTAATGATTGAATATACTTTCGTCCCCACCAACAAATTCCCTAATTTATTTTAGATCCAACCAATGGATGATAAATTGTGATAAGTAAGTTTTCTGGACAAAAATCTCGCAAGAAGTAGAATTTTCGCAAGAATGAACACAACCTTTTCCTCACTTTAGTAATAAGGCATTTCCATGGGTCATTATTGTCTAGTATTAAACTAAGATAGACACGATCTTTCACTTCTCCTCTATTTGTTATAATAACCACCTTGTCACACACGTTTCTTCTTCTTCTTCTTCTCCACGTCAAGGTATAGGTTTACAGCCTGTTCCACCTTCACTGTGAAGCCACCTCTTCCTTGGCCTACCTATATCTCGTCTTCCTTGAGGTCTGAATCTTATTACTTGCTTAGGTAGTCTCATATCTTCCATTCTCTCGCTATGCTCTCTCTATTTTATTTGTCCTTGGCTTATTCTGTTGGCCGTAGAATATACATTTAACTCGGTTCTTGTATCTTCATTTCGTATTTGATCTCTAAGAGTGGAACATGTCTTGGAAATAATGCGATAAGTTCCAAGAAAAATATAAACACTCAGTGTATAGAAAAGGTATCTCATTAAAATTTTCTAGAGTGCGATGCAACTTATGAGTATAAATGTTTCTATTGACTATAATTAATTAAATTTATAAATTCCACTTTTCTCTCACAGCATGTTTCTATTAATCCGATCTAATGCTTATTAATAATTTAATTTATAGATAACGATAATTGTTGATAGCACTCTGTTGCTCACTATTTGTAAGAACAAGTGTAAAATTATGCGACATGCTGTATGACCCCTTGACACAGTAACAGTCAGACAGCCACATATGCATTCAACTGTCATACGCGTGCAGATGCTATTCAGCTAATTCTAAACAACAATAACCTTAAAAGCTTGTCTGTGAAGTACGAAAATATCTGACGTCACCGTTTCAGTTATGAATCATTGAGCGAGGCACGTCAATTGCGAGAAATTCATTGCCTTCCAGTTAGCGAAGAGATAACTTCAAACCGCAGAACGAATTTACAGTGGATTTCCCTTCCAAGCCCACCGGCTGTTTTAGTGAGTTTGTTTTAAAATGCGCTCACCGCAAGGTTCCGACGACGTGTGTGATGATTAACAAGCCTAACCTGCGTGGTCAGTGCATTAGTTGTACAGTTGGCAGAATGAGGTTCGTACTGCCTGTCGGCCTGCTGGTCGCTGCTGTGTCGGCGCTTGAATTCAGACAAGATTTCAGCGGATTATACGAAAGTACGTACAAAAAAAAAAATATTTTAAAGTCTGGACACATGAACTGTTGCCTTTAAAGTAATAATTTTTCGTATAGAATATTAAACATAAGATTCTGTAAACACACATATGGCATAACCTATTTGAAAACACCATTTCATTATATAACAGTTTCATAAGGTAGGAACACGAGTCTAGTAGGCTATTCTTTAATAAATTAATAAACAGTTTTAGAACACAGATTGTCTATTTCCATACTAATATTGTAGTGTACTTACCAATATACGTACTTACAATTTTTAGAAAGTGTAAAATTAAATATATTAAATTTAAAATCGAAGTACCTACAAAATTCTCTATTTAATATTTAATAAACTAGATGAGCTAACACAAGGGCTATAGAGCACTCGTCTTGCTAACTAATAATACTAGTTCATACTGATTATTAAGTGAAAACTAAATATTATTATTAATTCGGGGTCAAAACGACCTACGACGTTGTCCGGTGCCTAATTTCCATTGCTGTCTGACGTTCAGTTTTAGTCGTTTAGTCCTCTATTGCTCATTGACCTTCTGATGCCCTCTATCCATGTTTTCTTGAGTCTTCCTTTCTTTCTGTGCTCTTCTAGGTATCCATCTCATTGTTATCTTTGGTAGTCGGTCTTGTTCTATTCTTTGTACTTGACCGTACCAGATTAGTCGTTTTTTCTTCAATGCAGTCGATGATTGTCTTTTCTACGCCCATTTATTCTTTGGTCGTTTCATTTCGTATTCGTTCTAGCCTTGAAGTTCTAGCAGCCCGTTTCAAAGCATCCTTTCCTGTAGCTTCTAACTTTATTTTTACCTGTTCTTTTATGCTCCTTGTTCTGGATCCGTACATCAACATTTTTTTAAAAATACTATCGTATATTCTTTTCTTTCTTTCTTTTCTAATTTCTGTGCTCCATAGAATCCCATTCAATGATCTAATTATTTGTTTTGCTTTGTTTATTCTTGATTTTATTTAAACATTATCTGTTCCTTCTTCATTAAAGTTTATTCCTAAGTATTTATAGCTCCTGCATTGTTTTATACGTTCGTTGTTTTCTAAGATTAAATTTGTTGTTTCTTCTCCGACACACAGGTACTGCGTTTTTTCTATGTTCATCAGTAATTCTCCATTTATCATACTCTTCTTTCAGTTTGCGTGTCATATATTCTATGTCTTCTTTAATATACTTTACTAAAGAAAACTAGAGTATATTAGCACAGAAAACTAAATATGCTTTATTCAAATTTAAAATATCTGTTATCTCTATCGCAAGCTTTTGTCGTCTTTATTAGTAAGAACGAAATTAGGACCTATCAGCATTCCGTTTGTTTTTATCAACATCATGCTTTTTGCACAAGTGGGAAACTAAACATAGTATTGTGTACGAAAACAAAATGATTTGTCTCGAATCAACAGAGAGCTGATAAAAGTTGATAATGATAAATAATATAAAAATTTGTCAAAGGTAAGCGGTATAAATTGCGTGTATATAAATAAAGCTTATAATTAAGAGTACTGATATATTGCAATGTAATTTTATTGCCCTTTGCAATTATAATGAAATTTAATTGGTTTATCTAATTCATGATGAATAATTGGTTCCTGTAATCGTGTTGTCAGATCAATGGATTGTTTGTAACGGTGGAGAGCGTCGTCTACTGTACAAACGTCGACGGGTCTGATATGTTACTCAGTCAGGGTAACCGCTGAAAATGGCTCATCGCAGAGTTGGCGAAATATTTGGCGTTATTTGAAATATAAACGCGTGTTGAAGCAAATACTAATGTTACTTATGGAGTATGTGAATTTCGAGTTTATTGTATAGTAACACTGATAATACGTTTATGATAGATTATTGTTGTTAACACAGTTCATTGTGTTGCATAATTACGAAATTATAAAAAAATCTAGTAAGGTTATAATAGCTTGGGTTTGTTCACACTGCATCGTGTTTTATCAGCTTACATCTCTTAGAAAATGTAAGAGATCTAATAATATTATGATGCGTTTAATACTTAGAGAATCCAGGCCTTCCAGGAGCATGAAGTTTTATCTAATCTATCTTAGATTTTGGTGGATATTGATAATTTTCCTATATAATATTAGACATGTAGTGCAAAAATTCAGTATACAATTTAAACTATTTTGAGTGACTGTATTACTCACCGGGAATTAGAGACACGTTATATGTGTGCTACTGAAAAACTATCGCACTATTTGTATGTTACTCTGCAAGTAACATAGTTTACTTATAGAGGTTATAATAGAAGAGACGCGTTAACGTAGAGTGTACACTACAAATGTTATAGGCACACATCAAAAATTATAAATGCGCTAATAAGAGTTCTGCATTATTAACTCCTAAAGGCAATGCCTTGTCGCTGTAGCCACGTCACTCTATCCCTTGCGATATTCTTCATTTCTTCATAGGACCCACTATTCACGACACTCATTGTGCTGCGGAAGTATGCAGTTCTTGGTCTTCCTTTGGGCTTCTTCCCCACTACTTTGCTCTCAAAGATGTTAGTTAAAAAAGCACTATGTCTGATCACATGCCCTATCAACTTAATCTTCCTCACCTCTATACTCCTAAGCAGTGTTCTATTCTCATTTATTTCCTCTAAGATCTGTTCATTCGTCTTCCTATCTGTCCAACTAGTTTTTGTCATTCTCCGCCAAATCCACATCTCCATTGCCTGAAGTCTGTCACTCTCCACCTTCCCTAAGGTCCACGATTCACACCCGTAAGTTAAAACACTCCATACAAATACCTTAACAAACTTTTTCCTTGTTTCAATACTAATATGGTTGCTTGTTAATAAGTTCCTTTTGCTCTGGAATGCTTGTTTTGCCAGAGCTACTCTCCTCTTAATCTCTGCCAGACATTTATTCCCACTTGTAACTATGCTACCCAGGTAACAAAATTCAGTAACGTGCTCCAATATTGTGTTGTTCAACATAATGGTTGATTTAATGTTGCATTAGAGTTCTGCATAGTCAGGTAAATTGTATTACCAGTCTGAGTTCAACTGTAGTCCATATTATTCGACCAGTTACTAATCGCTACGTACCGGAGAAGTCCTTTCGGTATCTCCTGTTTTCAAAACTCACCCGACCACTTGAAAGATAGAAAGTGGATTTTAAAATGGAATCACAGAAACCGACCAGCCGATAGGAAATAATACTGTAATAAAACAAATTAAAATTGTTCTACTTTATGGATATTACATTATTAGTATTATCTTAGACTAACGAATGTTATTTCCAGGAATTCGGTAGGAACATGTTACGTCCTGAGTTCGCATAAGCGAGTTCTTCATTTTGCAATAACTCGAATTCTTGCCAAACGTGGAAAACTTTCTCATTTAAAACCATGATTGTTTGTCAGACATTTTATTATAGGGTTAAGACGTTTTTCACATATTGGATATAAGTTGTTGTTACTTGTTACAGGTTCTCCGTGTTCTATCAATGCCACGACCGTTGGCGTTTGTAAACAGTTGCCGGAATGTCCAAGCGCTCTGGAAGTTCTGAAGAGAAACGAACGCCCAACTCCGTGCGGCTTCAACGGGACCATCCCCATTGTGTGCTGTGAAGGCAGACCGCAGCCTAACTACACTAAAGCTATAGAACGTAAGCTGTTGTTTTCTTGTGATTACTGTTTCCACTAATACCATACGTGGTTGAAACTTCCAATAACAACACATTTTTCGGTTGACGATCAAATTTTATGAATTTTGTTGTTACAAACAGAATTATCACCGTTCCACACCACTATAGAAAAATTATTCCGATTAGCGCTTTCAAGCTTCACAGCTCATCGTCAGATCGGAAATAAAAATAATAGGACAAACAACTTCTTCGTAGCCCCACTTGTCCTACCGCCCGTACACATTTTCGTAAACTAAAATTTCTTTTACGAAAATGTGTACGGGCGGTAGGAAAAGTGGGGGTATGAACAAGTTGTTTGTCCCATTATTGTTAGTTCCGATCTGACGGTGAGCTGTGAAACTTGAAAGCGCTAATCGGAATAATTTTTCTATAGTGGTGTGCAACGGCGATAATTCTGTTTGTGATTATAACCACTAACACAACTTTCTTAACTAGATTTTGTTATTAACGATAAACGTTGCACTCGTTCTACTATGTGGAAAGCTTAAACTTTCATTTTTTCTTCAGGCTTGCTTTTATCACTGAGAAGGTAACATCATATAATATACGAGACGTTTAGTGTTAATAATGTTATCAATAAAAAGTGATTGATAACTGAAAAGGCTTACTGTTCTTTTTCCTGATGTTGTCGTTGTTATTGGTATTGTTAGTACTGTTGCTGTTGCAATTACAATATAATTTTATTATAAAATGTTCTCTGAGTTGTATATGGGCGTCCATATAGGCTATTTGTATTGTGATGATATATTTATGTAGCACAATCACGTTCATAACATGTTAAAGTATTATGGTACAAGGGAGTAATTTGGCTTACGATAATACAATTTTGGCAATAATTGTATGGTATTCATAGACATTATGTATCATATAAAATGTGACTAAAACTCAAGAATGTTTATTATTTCTACCGTTAGATCTACTGAACCTAGAAAACGCGATGATTTGTTTCAAAATTCTTAAGTAATATCAGTTGAAAACGTGCTCTCTAAAATCGTAAAATATTCCTGAACTATTTGTTTGTAAAAATTTGCAAACCGTCCTGTTTATCATAAACGTATATTGAACATAAACTTCCTTCCGATTCGTTGTAGATATCTAGATTACCATCAGTAATGTTCGCATTAAAAATGTACAGTTATAAACACGAATTTTTACTTTCATAAGCGGCTTTACATAAAAGAAACGGTTTATATTAAGAAATTAGAATACTATTTATAACTCAGTTGAGTCTAAAATTAATGTAACATATACGATTGTCAACTATACATCTCACTGTTTTCTAATTTCTAATCTGAGCCATACGCTTCAGCACTGTAGGTTTTTTTTTAATTACCTAACCTTCGCACCCCTTTTTCTTCAGACGTTTTCAGCACTGCTAAAATGTTTACACACTATTCCACGCATGTTTATTGATCATTCACCGTAATTATATATTTTTCTTTCATTACCTTTCCTTTGTTATATACACTATACTTCTTAAGCCGTTATTAAGCGAACAATCACACGCGTACTGCCCGATATATTTATTTCGCCGGGTAATTTCATTAACTATGTGCATACGACGTAGGCCCACGTATCCACAAGGGACAGTTGTTAATAACTATAAATTGAACGCAACACAGCAGTGAATTGTAAGTAATCTTTTCCGTAACCGTTTAGGAAAACTGCTTAATTTAATAATGACCGTCGAACAATAAATTTTAACGATGGAACAACAAGATTAATTAATTAAGTGGATGTGCTTGTGTGTATGTGTATGTGTGTGTGTGAGAGAGAGAGAGAGAGAGAGAGAGAGAGAGAGTTACGACAATTTGTTTTACAGGCAAAATTATAATAGGCCTACTCCAAAACATAATTAATACAATATTTCGATTAAAAATATTAATACAATAATTATATTTGAAAATAATTAGAGGTGCACCAATTGACCGATCCTCTCACAACCTTCCATTTTTAAAATTTAAAAAAATGTTAAACAAGACACAAAGTCCCGTTTAGCTCTTACTAAGCAGAAAAATTAATTTGTTTTTTACATTTTCTCAATTTTTTAGAATTTATTATTATTTTAAGACACGTATAGCGAAATTGAAAGTTAAGGCATGGCAATGCGCGAAACGCTTATGGTCAGAGGGGAATGGTGATGTGGTCGAAGTCGCTTTGAGATGCGAGAAGTTGTTATGAGCGTCAGTGCAGCCAACGCATGAATATTATTTCGAATAGTAACCAAAACTCGTGTGCAAGGTTTGTTAGACTCGGGAGCACATATAAAGGCGAGAGCTGCCAGCTGTGCAGTTAGTAATGTGTGCCAAACACACATTTTATAGTAATGTGTGTTTCGCTTACAACGGATCTCTCTCTCGTTCTCTCTCTGTTACATAGCAAATGTTATATAAACCTATCTCGTCTTTCTTTTCAGTCCTGCAATTGTCTGCTGTTGAGTCGTACAACCAGCTCTTATAGGAAAGGAATGGAATGTGCAAACTATGCTCTTCTTCTCTTTAATTACACTCGACTATCTCTACAGTTTATCGTAAAGGGACTTCTTCGTACCGGTATTAGCTTACTTGCGAAAATCTTTTCATCCTAGACAACAAAAATCTGTTTCAAGAAGAAGGAAAAATCGTGTTATTTTAATACAGTATTTTAGGTAAATAATATCTTTAAGCCCCAAAAATATCACAACTCGTAAAAGTAACAGACGAACGACAAAGATCTCATTTATATTTTACCAGCTGACAAAACAACCTTTTAGAGTAAATAAAGCAAAAAGTTAAAGTTTTAACATGCCATAATCAAAATTTTATTAAATTTTTTTATTATTCAATATTCTACTTCACTCTATTATTATTCAAAACTAAAACGCGCGCACGTGTTTTATGATAATAGAACTAATATTGTGCTATTATTTCTGTACTCTTTGTTTTGTAATTATTTATTTGTATTGTAAAGATAAGCAAGAAGTTAATAAAAAATTTACAGGCATTGCACAAATGCAATGCACGGAGAAGGGCATTGAAAATGCTTCAATAAATCTAAAAAATATGTATATATATATTGTGACGGCAGCGGTATGCGAAGATCTGCTCTCCAGTACCAGCGGTGGACACAGCGAGCCAATCAAACAACGTGCTCGGAGCGAGCCAATCGGCGATCCCGGTTAGTCAATAAAACCCGGGCCGGCAGAAAATTTTGCGCACTCTTCATCGCCACGCCATCGGATGCACTTCATCTCCTCTCCTCTCTCGGACGACATCGGGGCGGAGTCAGCCGGAAGGAACAGCCGAAGAATAGAACCGCCGCCGTTCTTGCGTCTTCGCACTCCCGTTCCGCGCCAGCGATGGATTTCGCTGGGCCGGCAGCCGACTCTACAACCGGTGCCGAAAGAAGAGGAGGACTGCAGTACGCCACGATCAGCGGGCGCAGCCGCCGAACATCTCAGCGCGGCACGACCAACACCAGCTTTCTCGCCACTCGGTCCTTTTTAGGGCCACCAAAAACGATAGTGTGTACGATTGGCGCCAGTTGTCATGCGGCAAGCCTTTTGTCCGGTGACAAGTGGCGCCCAACGTGGGGCGACGATCATCTTGCGGATGCAAGATCCAGCCACGCCAGCGAGCTACAAGCCGGCACACCAATCAACATGGCGCCCAACAGACACCTCCACAACATCTGGAGAAGAGCAGTAGGCTGGCTACCGGAGAGCATTCAAGACCCGGGGGAGTTGTGACGGCAGCGGTATGCGAAGATCTGCTCTCCAGTACCAGCGGTGGACACAGCGAGCCAATCAAACAACGTGCTCGGAGCGAGCCAATCGGCGATCCCGGTTAGTCAATAAAACCCGGGCCGGCAGAAAATTTTGCGCACTCTTCATCGCCACGCCATCGGATGCACTTCATCTCCTCTCCTCTCTCGGACGACATCGGGGCGGAGTCAGCCGGAAGGAACAGCCGAAGAATAGAACCGCCGCCGTTCTTGCGTCTTCGCACTCCCGTTCCGCGCCAGCGATGGATTTCGCTGGGCCGGCAGCCGACTCTACAACCGGTGCCGAAAGAAGAGGAGGACTGCAGTACGCCACGATCAGCGGGCGCAGCCGCCGAACATCTCAGCGCGGCACGACCAACACCAGCTTTCTCGCCACTCGGTCCTTTTTAGGGCCACCAAAAACGATAGTGTGTACGATTGGCGCCAGTTGTCATGCGGCAAGCCTTTTGTCCGGTGACAATATATATATATTTTTTTTTCTTCATTTACCAATGTACAGATTATAAGTTAAATGTAGTCGCATTCATAAGCGCGCACGCATTCACCAATCATCCGTGTTGATTTTGCGCTTTTTCTCAGGCTGTTCATCACATTCCTCTTCCGAAGACGTCTGATCCTCTTGTATTGTAAATCGCGACAATACTTTACGAGGCCCTGCTTTATTAATCTTGTCCATATAAAATTTTTTATAAGTTTTATATGTGTACTACGTTATTGACAACAAAGAAGTAGTTTCTATGGAAACTCACCGGTTCCCATTTTCGATCACGCACCAGCGATCGGCCGCAAATGTGCGAAACATCCTTATAAACATTTTCAATGTTAAAAACCTTAAAACTCACTCAAGTGTGTGCTAAAGCTAGCATGAATAGTTCCGTTTAAACTATTAAAATGAACTGTAAAACAACAACATAAATAATAATAAACTGAGGTAATAATATACAGACTGAGGTAGGGCGTAACACAGTTATTAACAACATAACTAAAACGTGACACGCATGTTGGCTACACCTCCGCATGCATAGCAGCTGATTCTCGTTACTCTCCCGCCATTCACAATTTCAAAGTGGACTCGTCCATGAAGAAACTGGTTCCTGCGCATATGCCTTTAGCTTTCAATTTTTCTATACCATAAATTTACTATCACACAGAACATCTCTTTATTCAATATAAAGTACTTAACTATTCGGGCTCCAATTATTCAAATGTCGCTTGTTTTTCTTGTATATCATTTCACGTCATATTTCATATTTATCATATGATTTTAACATCTCTATCTGATGAAAGACTTTTTAGCAAAAGCGCGCACTCTTTTGCAGCTGTGCTATGTGCTGACCTTCAACAAAAACGTTGCACTCATAATGAATAAAATGTTAATCGTAACAAGATTTCTGGTAACAGTATCTTAAGAAGAATGTCTTTTCATCTGTTAACAGTATCTTAAGAAGAATGTCTTTTTGAATCAGCACATTTATAGTAATATTTTCGTCTACCAAAAAATGAGATTTAGGATGTTCAAGAGAATTTCACCTACTGTATTTTTCAGATGATTGTGAATTGAAGTTTTACAAATACCGCTTCTTATGTCCTTGCCTATTTACATGAGCAACATAAAGATCTGGTTATGTTTTGTGTCAAGAATACATGAGAGTATAATCACTAATCTTTGGTTGTGTTGGTATCAATTCCTTCTCATTGCCATCGACGTTACCGTTTCCCATCTGTATATAAACATAAACACTGCTTTTAGATTTCTTAGACAAAATGCCACCAAAAGGTGACACACAATTTGTCTAACATACGATAAAATACCGAGTTTCTCTGTTAACCGAACGTTTAAATGGTTTAAAGTCTTTATATTTATTCATAATGTGCGTCCATCAGAAGATTTCTGTGGAAAACGGATACAAACTCTGTACGCACTTTTAACACGCGTAATGAAACAAAGAAAATTATTGTTGCCGAATCACTGTGAATAATCAACAGATATTTTCAGCGTATCGAATATGGCATGGCAAGTAATCAAAGAGTTGACTTTGAAGTCTTGTATTCTGTCAGCAAACATGTCAGCATCTCAAGTGATAAATGTCCATATAAACCTATAACATTTCCAAGTAAGTATGTATTTCTTTGTGGTGACTGTACAAATTTCCAGAAATTCTCATTTCACGGCAGATCAATGACACGAGCGTAGGTAGAAATACAAAGACCTGCTCCTGGTTCAAGGTCCAACGAGAACAGACTTTCCTCAATTTCACCGCATTACGTGTAGCTATATAATTTTATCCCAATAACCTCTAACGTATAGAATGCTTCCTTGTTTTCAAACGCTGTATTGCTTTTTGCTTTAACGTTGCGCAAACGTCATAAACTGTTTTTCGTTTTAACGCGAGTTCTGTTTTCCTCAGCAGCAAACAATTCGCTTATACTATGGTAGCAAAATCAATGACTCAACATATACTGATCTTTCTCATAAATCTAAGAGACATGTTGGGAATACGCGAAACTACAAATGTTACGCGCAATGTCTTATAATATTTTATTAGCCGTTGAAGTAAGATAAGGCGGACCAATTAAAATCATTGTACTTGTGTACGCATAATGGTGTGTGGTCAGCTTCAAATTAAAATACGTGCTACATCGGTATCATTATGCTTGAGACAACACGCATAACATGTAGCCATACATAACTCATGTGGTGCAATTCCCGGTCATCTTCATCGTCGTCGTCTCGTTATGAGAGACAATTCACATTGATGAAGCAGCGTTACTATAATTTCTTAATTTTTATTTCCACACCACAAATTAAATAGATATTTGAAAACTTTATCTGAGTAAACAAAACATGTCTTTTCACTTGCACAGTACCGCTGCATGTTCAGTTTTCAGCCCCTATGTTAACCTGAGTACATAGATGGGGCGAACAAGTTGGCAGTTGCTTACCAAAAATGGCAGTCGGTCTACCCTGTCCGACATTCATAACCTATTTTGGTTGTAAAAACGGAAAACGGAGCCGTATTGTTATTATTATTATTAGTAGTAGTAGTAGTAATAGTAGTAGTAGTAGTAGTAGTAGTAGTAGTAGTAGTATTACTAGTAGTAGTAGTAGTAGTAGTAGCAGCAGTACTAGCAGTAGTAGTAGTACTACCAGTAGTAGTAGTAGTAGTAGTAGTAGTAGTAGTAGTAGTAGTAGTAGTAGTAGTACTGACAGCAGCAGAAGCATTAGTAGTAGTAGTAGTAGTAGTAGTAGTAGTAGTAGTACTCGCAGCAGCAACAGCAGCAGCAGCAGCAGCAGCAACAGCAGCAGCAGCAGTAGTAGTAGTAGTAGTAGTAGTAGTAGTAGTAGTAGTAGTAGTGGCAGCAGTAGTAGCAGCAGCTGTAGTAGTAGTAGTAGTAGTAGTAGTAGTAGTAGTAGTAGTAGTAGTAGTAGTACGACAGTAGTAGTAGTAGTAGTAGTACTGGCAGCAGTAGTAGTAGTACTGACAATAGTAGTAGTAGTAGTAGTACTGGCAGCAGCAGCAGTAGTAGTAGTAGTAGTAGTAGTAGTAGTAGTAGTAGTAGTAGTAGTAGTAGTAGTAGTAGTAGTATAGTCGTAGTAGTAGTAGTAGTAGTAGTAGTAGTAGTAGTAGTAGTATAGTCGTAGTAGTAGTAGTAGTAGTAGTAGTAGTAGTAGTAGTAGTAGTAGTAGTAGTAGTATAGTCGTAGTAGTAGTAGTAGTGGCAGCAGTAGTAGTAGTAGTAGTAGTAGTAGTAGTAGGACACATTGTCAGTACGTTTAAGTCCTTGGACACTGAAGATGGCCCTCCACAGGTGAGGCCAAAACGACTGTACGAGTCAAGACCTTTCGAAACGTAGAAGAAAATGTAAGACCACGGCCTTACAGCCCGGGTAGTAGTTTTAGTAATTAAA
This sequence comes from Magicicada septendecula, assembly GCA_034769895.1. Lineage (NCBI taxonomy): Eukaryota > Metazoa > Arthropoda > Insecta > Hemiptera > Cicadidae > Magicicada > Magicicada septendecula. The sequence continues at coordinate 804,080,456 of CM068368.1, read as the reverse complement.
GTGAAAGAAGTTGTAATTAATAACAAATGTAACAAACCTAATTCTCTTGATAACCATATGTATATTATATAATTGTATATATTACTTACGGAACACGTGGAGAGCGCCTGACAGAGTATAATTAATTGCATTCAATACGGTCGCTTCGCTTACCTGAAACAAAAAGATAATTGCTGACTCTAAATACACTTATAACTAAAATGATCAGTCTAAAGGATCTGTCTAATGCATTATAGTTTATGTGAAGTAGCTCCATTACGTTTGCATAAACATTACTTACATTTAAATAACATAAGCTTTTCTTATATTTAAACATATTTTTTTTATATATTTGTTTTAATCAGTTTATTTTCTCAAGAATTCGCTTTGATACGTGTAGTAAGAAATAATTAATCAGTTTTGTCTAAAACCGAAGAAGAGCAACGAAGGTATATAATATTGTATTAACTAGAATATAACTATCTAGGAATTTTATATTCATGTTTATCGGTGTCCAAGCCACTTATTTATATATTGATAGAATAAAGTATTTACCTTATTTTGTTTGTCCGTCTGGTGGCTTTATTTCTTCTTCGTTATTACGACGCGTTTTGGGACATATGTCCCATCCTCAGGTATTGTCACTCAGCAGAGGTCGTCATTTAAGTAAAAATATCAACACATAAAACATATAACATAACTTACACATAATCAACAATAAAAACGTTTAAACTTTGGAGCACGTACAAGTCGAGATGCGCATCCCGGACTACAATGGTCGACTGCCCTTTGTTTAGTCCGGGATGCGCATCTCGACTTGTACGTGCTCCAAATTTTAAACGTTTTTATTGTTGATTATGTGTAAGTTATGTTATATGTTTTATGTGTTGATATTTTTACTTAAATGACGACCTCTGCTGAGTGACAATACCTGAGGATGGGACATATGTCCCGAAACGCGTCGTAATAACGAAGAAGAAATAAAGCCACCAGACGGACAAACAAAATAAGGTAAATACTTTATTCTATCAATACTATCTAGGAAGTAAAATCACAAGTGATGGACATAGCAGTAAGGAAATTATAAGCAGAATTAACCAGGCGAAAATTGCTTTCAACAAAGAAAGAAACCTCTTCACTTCAAACACTATCAGCCTAAGAATAAGAAAGAATCTAGTAATGACATAAGTACGGAGTGTTGCCCTATACGGGAGTCAATCTTGGACAATTGGAAAAAGTGACAAGAAAAGACTCCAAACATTTGAGACCTGGTGCTACAGAAGAATATTCAAGATAAGCTGGAGGGAGAAGATAACGAGTGAGGAAGTCTTTAGAAGTGCTCAGGAGGAGGAGAGCTTTCTGCGAAATTTAAAAGGCAGAAGAGCTAAGTTTATAGGGCATATACGTACTACGACACAATGGGTTGGTTAAGAGAATAATAGAAGGAACAGTAATTGAAGGGAAGAATCATAGAGGTCGACCCAGTTTAGACTACATGTAACAGCTTATGGTCGAAACGAAACTGCACATCATATTGTGAGTTGAAAAGAAAAGCAGAGAAGCATGAAGAATGGCGACCTGTTGCTAACCAGCCTATGAGCTGCTAACATAGAAGAAGAGATATTTAAAAGAATACAGCATTCTTCGTTGCTGATCTTCGGTTTTAGACAAAACTGATTAATTATTTCTTAATACAAGTATCAATGTGAATTCTTGAGAAAATAAACTGATTAAAACAAATTACTTATTTTCTTTTAATATATTGAATTGCTCAAGAAAGCTATAATAATTTGAAGGAGCTCTATTTGCTTCTCTTCTTCGGTATTTAAAAAATTTTGACACAATGCTTGTTCCGATTGCAGGGATCTTGTTATTTTTTTATGAACTTCATCACAGTTCCTTCTACCAGCTGTTATCTTACGGCCGGCTATTGGATACACTCCATATCTTTGCGCTACTACCTTCGCGTAGAATTTTGGTTTTTATAAGCTCCAAAGTCTTGGGCACCAAAATACTACACCACGCAAAGCAAGACTAAATGTTGACTTCATTATTATTAATTTATTCGTTGTATGGTCAATTTCTACAACTAAACTCTCAAAGCAAGGGTTATTTCTAACCTATATATATCTAATTGTTGATATTCAACTGGGCCTATTGAATTTAGCTCTTACTTTGGGGTAGCGACTCTTATAATTAATCTCAGGGTGTAATAATTACTTGATGGTTGAAATCCGTCATTACGGTGCGGAGTGTCTCCTCAAACGTCGTCGGTCCTGTGATCCTCTGGTCCATTGCTGCTAAGTATATCCCCGTCAGTCGCACTCGTTCATTCGTTAACTCTATATACTGTACACTTGTTTCACATACACCAGGCACAATTCACTTTTTATAATTCAGTGAGAATACAACGGTGACGTGTTACACAATATTTTCTTACACCTAGTATATAAGTGATTGGATGTAAGTGCTTCCAACACAGACACGATATGCTGATACCGTCGGATTAATTCGTACACGACAAGTTCCGCTATAGAATTTCTCAGCTCACCGTAACCTTACACTTCGAACTCCGATTTAATCTCAGGCGAATTACGATTGCTTTAATAAATACTTAATACTTTATTTGAATATTGTTTACTGTTTGAAACTTCATCAACAAGTTACTTTCATGAATTATATTATTTTAGTGATTCAAATACGATTGTTAGTTTTATCGCTTTGATGACTTCACTGTATACAACTTACTACTTTTGCGAATATGATTTGTTTAAGTTATCAACTAAATAATAATTCTTTAATACACCGGTTACGAATCTAAATAAATGTAGTACCTCTGCAGACTTACTGAACTTTTTCCAACTCCGTTTTTTATACTCGACTTAAAACTACCCTCACCAAATATGACACTCTGATTGGTTTCATGTGCCGCGAAACACAAATTTACCCAATCTACCCCGAGAATTCACCCGCTAAAAAACTGACGCTCTTTTCTATTCGTCAACCCAACGGCGCGTGTACACGTGGTGGGGAAGATGCGTTACATGCATTTTTTTGTTTACGCTCTCTGTCTTACATAACGGTACTTTATTGTTGAAAGCACTTAAAATTTGCCAACCTTCACACATTTCTTGTTATTTTCTACTTACAATGCATTTTTATGATAGCCAACGCTCTACGTGACTTTTTGTACTTTCTGGCCGACTGGCAGGCGTCGACTCAAGTATTGTTCCTTTTGAACAAATACCGCTCTGGTACCTTCTAACTGCATTTACTCAACATCGTTGTTTACAGATTTACATTTGATATCTATGATATATGAATTAATCCCCGTAAAATTGCATCGTATTCAAATTTTTCGTTATAGCGCTGTTGATTAACTTCTATTTCTCTGTTCCCTAACCTATCCAGCGCAGTACTTCCCTTCATCTACGGAAAGACCGAAAGTTATCAAATTAGTCGTTGTATTTATCTAACATTATCGTCATCACTCCGTTGTTATCATAATCATTCTCCTCCTCCTCCTACTCCTCCTCAACATTATTCTTCTTCTTCTTCTTCTTCTAGCGACAGCCGGTGTCAATATTCTCAAAAATATTAAATACCGCGCCGTTAGGCTGTGGTTGGTTGCTGTAAATTCTGTCAGCATCGTCGACAACGTTTCGGGTGTTGCTTTTACCCAAAAAAGTGTCTGATATCGCTCGGCATAAGATCTGCCGTAACTGTTTTCGTAACACTCTGTCGCTTTTTGCGGCCTGAAGGAGATTACCGAGGGTGAGATATGAAACGTTGCCGACGATGTCGAGAAATTACAGCAACCGACCATGGCCTAACGGCGCGGTATTTATTACTTTTGAAATAAATTTTTCTTTAAATTATGTAGTATTATCATCATTATAATAGTTTTTATAATAATATCATCATTAAATACATACAGTAAAAAAAATAATTTATCATCCCTTCATAATGTTAAAACCAGCCGTTGAAATGAAAATTAACTTCTAATTTATCATATAATTTTATTAAATATATATTTATTGTTGTTTTTGTGTATTTACTAACTTGTTCCGTCAAATATACAATTTTCAAAATACTCGTATAATCTTGTCAGTAGACTATTAATTTGAATTTGTTCGTCAACTAATTCATTACATACTTTGTTTTTATAATTTTCTAAATTTTTCCAAAGGTTAAATTCTTAGCGTTAAAAATTTTTTTCAATAAAGATTTAATGTCAAATTTTCAATTAATCATTTCATACATTTTTGAAAGGCATGATTATTAAAGGTGAAGTGGTGGCTAAATTATATACTTATAGCTATTACGTTTTAAATGGAATCCTCGTGTTGAATAAATCTCACTTATAATGGTTCTTATTTTGGATTAAGTGGATTTCTTTACAGTTTAAGTAGATACTCAGTTTTAAATATGTCATTTAAAATAATACTTACCGTTTAATTAGGTGTTTTACGTTAAGTTAACAACTGTAAGTTGTTATATACCGTATTTCGATTATTAAATGAATGAGTTGCAATGTTGTTCTTAAAGCATGTCATAACATACTGGATACTTCCCACCGTCTGTCCGATAAATCTGACAAAACATTTACAGGAGTAGGCCTACGATTGCTCTATAATTTACTGTATATAAGAGTAGACTATAAATGCTCTATAATCTACACTATGTTAAATACCGAACAAAATTAGTTCATAGTTTTACTTCCACAGTGATTTAATTAATTTTAACTAACGACTTCTAGCTATATTAATAGCAGTGGCGGCTGGTGGCTCCAAATTTTGGTGGTTGCAGTAGTAAGTGGAGTTGATGGGAGATCGGTTAAAAGACATTAAACTATCACAATCACAGTTATACAAAATTATTACTATAATTTTATAACCTCAAACAATGGATAACGTTTACCTTGAACCAACGTAAACACTAAACGTGACATAACTTATAAATAAAGAAGGCTGTGCTGATTTCATTACACAAAGTTGCGCTACAGCTCTACTAGTGGAGCGTTGCTGAAACTTTGCAACCGCCTAGCTAACATTGGGAACATAGGGCAGTTGTGAAGAGTAGCCCACGTCCTCCGATATGTTTGTGTAGTAAGCTCTGCAATATACTGTTGAAGTTGCAAACTGCCTGCGCGCCACATGTGAATTGTACGTGAACATTGCCGCGTAGGATCTAATACGCTCTCCGTTGAAATTTATGATACGTTTAGCTGCTTAATGTTTGCGTATATTATTTTGTAGTTTAGTCATTCTATATTGGTGTCTGTGCAACGCTGCAACGATAACACCAGCCGCCACATTAATAGCGTTCACTGTTACGCAGCACAATCAAATTCAACATTTTGTGCTTAAACATTTTCAGAATGCGTACTTTACAGCAGGAATGAGTGTAAGAAGGTCGACTCGTTCGCAACCACAGCGTTTTCACGGACACAGCCTGGGAACACTTTGGTGACAAACGCGGGACTGGTAAGCGCATTGTCACGCGATTCGCAAAAACAGAAACAGTACCTTAAACCAGTCGTGTACGGCGGTGAACCATCAGATCCAAAGGAATTTCCTTTCATGGTAAGAACACAGAAAATAAAATTTTAATTACAATACTTTCCTCTGTTTTTTGAAACTGAGAAACGAAGATAATGGCTTGCCAGCGCAACTGTCAAGATTTTTACTATGGCGAATAGTATACTTACCTGAAACCTCAACAGTACGATTTTAAAGTTATTCTATTATCTATAAGTATTACTTATTACACAATACAATATAGAAATATTAAAAACTGCCTAATGTATGTTTAAATTTGTATAGCGGACGTCTTACATCACTGTTGTATTATATCAAGAACCAAAAATTTTGGCTAGACTAGAAATTCGTAGCTGTCTTTGAGATAATAAAGTTAAAAGCGTTATAAAAATTTAAATATCTCTAACATTTGTTTATCATTCCAGTGATAGAACGTCAGCGACTAAGTCTGCCTCTTTTTTATATTTATAATTTGTGATTTCCAGTCTATATCTACAACAGAGTATTAAGTCAATCAGATGAGAGAAACTGATGTTTTACTTTAAAAAACAGTGTTTCAAGGGAGTAAAATGTCTTGAGGCCAAGTTCTGGGGAGTCTTCTCTCGTCGGAACGTTGATTTTTACCTGTTCTGTTAATTCGGTTTTTGTGATCCACTATTCAATGAATGGATTTTGTTCAATCCAGTGGCGTATCCAGAATTTGGCCTTGGCCGTCCGATCGAGTCGTTTCATACAAAAGAGAAACAAGAATAATCAACATGACTCTCTTTAAAGTGGTCGAAAAACGTGTGGTAACATACTGAAATCAATCCCATTAAAGAACAACAGAATAAAAATACGCTTTATTGAAACATTGTTTAGAAGCTACTATAATAGTTCACTGAACTGAATTTCCTGTATTTAGTATTTCAAGCGTATACGCAAATGTTGTGTAACAAACCTATTTTATATTTAAAAAAGGGTTACTACCACGTTAGCGTACTGAAAAAATAATAAAACAGCCGGTCCCATAAATATATCCCTGGTTTAATATTCTTGATTTCGTCCTTTATAAACGGTACTTTCAGATCGTTGGATGTTAGGTGGTAGAGTACCTTGCTGAATCGTTTATTCAGTATAAGCGATTTTGAGCATTCTGTGGGCATTCCGTTGATAAAATTTGTTGTGACATTTTGGGTGACATACTGTTTACTTAAGCCAATCTACTGTCTTGATGAATTGCAGTATTACGTAAAATTATTATTAACTAAAAATGGGACAATGCTATATACATATTTTTAAGTTCAATGACTTTACGAATAGTTTGAATCTTGAAGTTCCGAATATCACAACTTAGCTGGGTTACACAGTTTGAACTTAAATTATAATAAAGTAAAGCATTACAAAATTTCTTCAGATAGGTAGCTTTCTTAATTTTATTTTGTTATTTATTTATAAGCAGTCTACCTTAATGGGCAGTAAGCAAATTGTATGGCATAAATAATAATAATAATAATAATAACCCTCATGACGGACATATGGGCTGCCTATCCTTCTATGACTATAATTTATTTAAAACTTCGAGGTAGGTTTTATAGGTATTCACATTCTGTCTGGTAAGTTTGCCACTTTAAGTATCTTAACTGTGTTTGGTGTAGTTTCACTACTTCACAGGGCGCATGTTAATTTATTTGAATGACAGGAAATGTATTGCATTGTATTTGTTGAGATGTCGTCTGATCTCTTTTCTCATAGTCGTCACATGGGTATCGTTGTGTAATCTGAAGATGCAATTATACCTGGCATAATAATGATCTTCGGCGCTGTAATCCATATGTGAATTACTAACAGGTCCCTACAATGTGCAGACTGGTTTCAAGAGACTGTTATGGAGTAGCAATTTTTTTACTTTCTTAAAAATTTTGATTATTTGTTGCAATTTCAAAGCGAAATTAATAGGCGGGTCCCTTAATATTTTAAGTGGGCGATGGCTTATGGTCGTATTTTAATTTCAAAAACAAATGTTCTTTATGTTAACGTTTGAAGATGGGATACAATGTTCTATTAAGTTCATTAAGGTAAATCTACTCTATTATACACTCGCAAATACACGACTCTTTTTTGGGAAGTTACTTTTGCCAGTCCATTAATTGTGATTAGAATTTAATCATTTGTGTCTACTTATTTCAGGCTTTAATTGGTTACGGAGAAGCAGAGGATGTTAGCTGGCAGTGTGGAGGTAGCCTCATCAGCTCATTTTACGTTCTATCGGCTGCTCATTGTACATACCCCAGTGAACAAATGTAAGTGCATTAATAACATGTAATGTAAGTGCTTGCCATTTTTACCATAATTTACATACATACATTACAAACATAATTGTCCTTGCTAGCGTCCTCACTATCGTAGTCGCTGATTAAATTTGTAAGTGTATTTGCTTGCAGTTCGACAAATTAATGTTTCATGTTACAAATAAGTTGGTTAATAAAAAACTGCAGTTACAACAGAATCTTGATAATCCGTTAGTTATAGGATCAGGTCCGTGGTATTAGGGGAAGAATTGTATATTACAAAGAATACCATTTAAAACAGTGCTAGATCCTATGTTCAAGAGAGTACTATAGAGACTATAGCTTACTATTGCTATAGAGTATTATAGCAATTTGTTGCTTGTGTTGGAGTTTGGGCTTGTGAGTTTTACAAAAAAATAAATATTAATTCCAATAACTTTCATACAACATTTTGATTATAATAAATGTCATTAGATAGCGAATTAAATTGTATTATTATTTTTAAAATAAATACTTAAAAATAAATTACATGTTTATCATTGTACTATTTATGTCTTAAAATATTCATCTAGATTCTTTTTCTTTTCTTTTCGAAAAATTCAGAAAACACTATTTCTTAGAGATTCTTAACAAAAAGCAGTTGTCAATAACCTTCGACTCCCCGCTCTACAACCTCAGCAGAGTGGAGTGATTGGAGCCGACGGGTGCTCGTCACAGCTGTGTAGGTGCCACTGCTTCTTCAATCGCATTACAGAGATTTTATCGATTATTTCTTGGTCACTTAGGTCAGCGTCTAGTTATGCCTCAAGTAGCCACTTCTTCATGTCTTCATTGGACGCTCCCGTAGTATCATGGTTAAGCCTTTGTTTTGCAATCAACAAGCTGGAGAGTGAATCAAGGAACTTATCGTCAGTTATTTTCTCGTTGCTTGACTACCAAATCTCGTAGAGGAGATTGTTTTGGCTACAGATTTTTCCATGTTTCAAAATACTTGTTGTTGTACCCAGCCATAAGCGGCCATTAATAACAGCATCTTTCATATCGGTATTACAGTGCCTGGTGGTTCCAAATTTTGGTGGTTCCAGTATATGGTTTGGTTGGGGGTGGGGGTTTAAAGAACACATTTAAACAGTAGGCAAACCTACAGATCTGCATCATACATAATGCTGACATATGAAAAAAATAGAAAGATTCTCTTTTCCCTATAGATGGCCTTATATAGGTATGTCTACCTATGCCAGATTCCATGTCCCCACGTACTCATGAAAGGTTGCTAAAAGCATACTAACTTTGCTGTAACCAAATACTAATATGCAGTGAGAGGAAAAATTAAACAGTTTCGTATTTTTTACAAACTACACGTGGTTTGAAAACACACAGAATCATTAACTCCAAAATGCACACAGTACCATTAAAAAAAGAAAAATAAGAGTTAACACACATTAGTTAATAATTTAGTTGTTAATTAATTAATTAATTGACACTTAATATCACAATCACTGTTACAAATAATTATTCCTCTCTTATAACCTCAAACAACGGGTAACGTCCACCTTCAACTAACGTAAACACTACACCGGGCACAGCTAATTTCACGACACAGATTAAGCTCTGCAATGACACAGGCTGGCAACAGAGGAAGCTCTGCCACTTTATCTTTAAGTTGCAATCGTACAACCACCAGCCTGCGCACTACTTTTTAATTGTACGTGAAGCTTGCCGCATAAATTGACGACACTTTTGACTACTTCATCTTTTCGTATATTACTTTACAGTTTAGTTATTCTATATTGGTGGTTGTCCACACTGTAACCATAATACCAGCCACTATTGCGGTCTTATTTATTACGAAAGAAATGTCACTTTGAGGGTTCTTACGATGTCCACTAACTGGCGTTTATTGTAGCGCATCTCGTTTTGGTTGTTATGGCAATTTGATCAAGTGGTTCTTTTTTTTTGGCTAAAACATTACCTCTGTGTAGCCACTTCGAGTTTTGACTATATTTTCTTTGTCATACAAATGATGGCCAGACGCAGTATTCAACAAGACCAATTCTTCTTGAGGGGTGTTTTCTTTGTTTTAAAAACTTTCACAGCTCAAACGAAGCTATACTGTTTCATAAAACTCTCACAGATTAGCTATGCGCGACTTTCTGCTTTATAAACAACAGCTAATGTTACCAATTTTTCATTTTTGAAGGGTACACACGGTATCTGTGTTATACAACTAACTTCCTTGCGGGTTACAAAGGTTTACGTGAGCAAACCTTCCTCATAAGGCTTGTAGAACTGGACTAGAGTATGATCCATTAGTTTAATTGTGTTTTTAGTTTTCCAATAAACTCGGCGATATCTGCTAACAGCCGTTCGCCACTTCTTTAAAAAAACGGATACAAAATCTCTTTTTAAAGTTATCGGCCTACCCACCACTAGCATAAAAGTCTTTGTTTTGGGCGATTTCTTCGTAAACAAATTTTTATTTACAACATCACTTAGTAGGAGTATGTCGTGAAACTCTCTGCTAATGACACCAAGTATATAATGTTTCTTCCGCCTTTGGAAATCCGCCAATTTAACCATTTTTCTGTTACCCTGTACAGTGACTACGGACTTCGTAAATTCCTCAATTTTTATTTTCAGAATGTACTAAACGGTACATTGTGCAGTCCTATAAGTACCGTTTAAAGTATCAGGTAACACACCACGCTTGTGTCTTTGAATTATCGCCACTTATCAATTAGTGTCAAGTCTCACATTTACGTATTTTCTAGCTTTAGAGTACATTGTGATCACAGGACATTGCTTAATGATATATAACAGTAAATAACAAAGAACTGCTGAACGGTAAACCGCAAGTTCGTTATGACAGGAAAAAAACAATCCCCCTCCCTGCAAAACCGGAACTCTCTCTCTCTCTCTCTCTCTCTCTCTCTCTCTCTCTCTCTCCACCTGCCACATGCACTGTCAGAGGTTTGTTTGTCGAATAACGAGTCGCACTTATCAAATATCGGAGTATCAAGTTCTACTGGAAAGAATGTATATTAAATACCGATTTTTGTGGTGATACCTAATGTTAATAATTCTGCACCTCGCAAATTCATGGTTGCAAATAAGAAAAAAAACTTCACGCCAGATTATTTCAACACTTAAAGTTGTACACACATGGAAGACGCTAGTATTCTCTGGTATAATTACAGTTTATTTATCATCTAGAGACAATTTAAGCTTACATATGTTGTGTTCGTCGCAAACACATGTTGATGGTATAAACACCATCAAGAAGGAACAGAAAGATCGAAAAGCATTTACTTGTTTTTCTTGCACGATGTACTTAATCAGCACAATCTGTGCGTGTGTGTGTGTGTTTTAATAATTTAATTTAGGGGTGTTTAACACTTAATAATCCACATTTAATAATCCACGCAATATTTTTTTTTCTTACACCCCAGTCTGTCACATCTTTTGAACAGTCATATGACCACTGGATGACGTGACCGCGATTGCCATGTAAAATATGCTTATTTTGCAAAACGTCAATGGCAGTGGGTTTGTCAGAAATATCATGAATAATTTTAACGTTATAACACTCCAATACTTGTAGGAGAACTGAGGTATATGATCCTCCATGTTATATGTCGTATGACATATGTTATATGAAAATACAGTGGAACTTGGTTATTACGGCCTCGGCTGTTACGTCAACTCGGGTGTAGCGTTATTTTGTCATAAGTCCGGTCAAACTGATATCTCTAACATTATAAAAATTCCCGGTTTTAACGTCACTAAATATTGTACTACTCTGTTATAGCGTCAAAAATTTCTCAGATATTTTACTCTAAATTTCATATAAACGTATATATGTGCGCGCGCGCTACGCTCATGGTTACAGACATACATTGTATGCAAGCGATAAACACTGTAACAGGCTATTGTTCACGCCACGCTGTTACAGTATTGTTTACACGTAGTTTCGTCTCTGTTTTTGGTTGTTATTGTTTCCGTATCTGCTCGTAATGTGACAGTTTCTTTAGTGTGTTTTATAACTTAAGTTTCGGTAGCCACTGTTTATAGAATTTTATACGTAGGTCTACATTTTTATACAGTAATCATGGTAAGTTCTAGTACAAAAAGAAAGGTTCTGTCTATTCAAGAGAAAGTACGTGTAATTAGATCATATGAAAGCGGACGTAAAATAGCTTGATGTATGCCGTGAGTTTGGTTTAGTGAATTCTACTGTAGGTTCAATTTTAAAAAACAAGGACAAAATTTAAAAAAAATTTGAGGTAGATGGAGAAAAAATTAAAAAAATTAGGAAATGCGAACATGGTAATGTGGATGCAGCATTATTGAAATGGTTTAAACAGTGTCGATGTTCAGATATTCCTGTGAGTGGACCAATTCTGAAAGAGAAAGCTACAGAATTCGGAAAATTGTTTGGTATTGATTTTACGTGCTCCAACGGTTGGCTAGATTGATTTAAGATTTAAGGCCCGACACTCGATTTCCTTTGCAACAATTTGTGGTGAGGCAAAATGCGTAGATCTGAACGTTACAGGCGATTGGGTGCGTAACACTTGGCCAGAAATTGGATGATCATATAAAGATGAAGACATCTTTAATGGAGATGAAGCCGGAATTTTTTATAAATTAATTCCAGATAAGACTTTCAAATTTAAAAATGAAAAGTGCGTTGGTGGGAAGCTCTCTAAACAAAGAGTTACAGTTTTTGTTTGTGCGAACATGACGGGAACCGAAAAAGGAAACTTTTAGTTATCGGGAAAAGTTTGCATCCTAGATGTTTTGAAAACATCAAAAAGCTTCCTGTAAGTTACACTGCCAACAAAAAAGCGTGGATGGCTTCTAGTATTTTTGAAGATGAACTAAGAAAGTGGGATAAAGAACTGTCATCGAAAACAGAAAAATTCTACTTCTAGTTGACAACTGTGCAGCCCATCCAAATTTAAATTTAACAAACATTAATCTGGTCTTCTTACCGGCCAACTGTACGAGTGTCCTGCAACCTATGGACCAAGGCGTCATTAGAAGCCTAAAGTGTCACTACCGCAAGCAACTTAAAAAAAAAAAAAATATTTTCTGTATGGACACGGCGCAACCTGCCACAATTTCACTCTTAGATGCAATACAATTCCTAGACGACTCTTGGAAGAGTGTAACACAGAAGACGATAGCAAAATGCTTTAGTAAAGCACAACTCGTACATGAAAATTTACCCAATGATGACGAAGACGACGACTTGCCGCTCTCGGAGTGGATTAAGAAATTCGACGTAAATGAATTTGGAAATGAGATTGATTCCTATGCATCAGTGGATGACCAAGTAGAAACATTCCAAGTGTTGAGTGACGCAGAAATTATCGCGGAAGTAAAAAACATAGAAGCAGAAGATAGTGTTGAAGAAGATGCTGAGCAAGAGGAGGATGCCGACATCGTTTGTCCGACAGTACAGGAAGCAATGAGAGCCGCCGAAACTCTTTCACGATTTTACTGCTTTAGAGAGACGTCTGACGATACGTTCAATGCAGCGCAGCATCTCCACAGCACAACAGAAAGAATTTATTTTTCAGAAAGGAGCGTTCAAAAGAAAATTACGGATTACTTTCGACAGTAAGCCTAAATGTAAGTTACATGTACTTTCTTTTTGATCTTTTAAAATATTCTTCATGCTGCTTGTATAAATGAAATGCAGTTTGTAAACTTTAGAATAAATATCACGAATAATGTTAATAACGCAAAGATCTTTTTTTTTATTTCTCCTTCCTTACTAGTGATTAAAAAGGGTATTTTATAACGACTCTTTTATAACGTCACTCGGACATAACGTCATTATTTTTTTGGTCCCTTCAATGACGTTATAACCAAGTTCCACTGTATTAATTAAGAATTGTTACATTCAGACTTTCTGAGAGACAATTATTAAGTGAGAGAGAAAGAGAGGGAGAGAGAACGAGAAAACGAGGGGAAAGTTAGACGTTTAAAGCTACAGTAGTCAAAGAAAAAGAAAGTTTAATACAGGTGGCTACTGATAGTGTGCTTGTAAATAAACTAAGTGAACTTTTTGTAATATAGACAGTTGAATGAAAGATGAACAGAATGATCAGATCGAGTATAAAAGTCACGATAGTACAACTAACTGACGAAAATTTTCTGTTGTCATTCTAAAATATTCCAACACAAAGATCACTACGAATCAGAAGCGTTTAATTACACAAAGCAGATTAAGCGTAATTTTATACATGTCTACCACTAGAATAAACGTATTCGTTATGTTTGACAGTGGTCCAGCTAGATGGGTAAGACTCGGGGACCTGGATACATCTACTAACCGTGATGACGCGCGTCCACAGAACTTTGAAATAGTTCAACGCATAAATCACCCGGATTACAAGCCACCTGAACTTTATAGCGACATCGCCCTTTACAAACTGCATAATTCGGCCAAGTTTGACACATACGTCCGGCCAGCTTGTCTTTACCCTTCCTACGATCACTGGGAACAGAAAGCAACTGTAGCTGGATGGGGGCGAATTGAATTTGGTAACTGTTTTATTATACTTCAGGTACTCAAATTAGTGTTAATGAATATTGTTCCTAGTAGAGTAATGTAGTATTAGGTAAGTCACATTTTTTAGAGTTAACAGTAAGTTACTAACTACCAAAAGTCATATGACTCCTAGTGGTATAACGGGGGAGAGGATCAGAGAAATTAATCCATCTCTAAGTCTATTAAACGTTTCAGGAAAATTCCATAATCACTTAACGGAGGCCTGTTCCTAAGTCAGTTGCGTGTGTTATAATAAGGCTTAAAAATTATTGTAGAAATAAAAGGATGACCCTGTACACTGTTGAAACAGTGTTAATATAAACAAATTATAATTACATTATCTATATTTTCTCACATTATTCTTGAATATATTTTATATTGTCATTAATAATATGTAAAACTTTTTTACTGCGAGAATATTTTTTTTTTGTATTTTATGAATATAATACTGTTTGGATAGTATAAGCTATCATAATCAGAAATTACAAAATAATTGGTACTGGTTATACAAAATAACCAGTACCAATTATTTTGTAATTTCTGATGATGATAGTTTATACTATCGAAACAGTGTTATATTCATAAAATAAAAAATTATATTCATGTAATAAAAGTTGTATTTATTATTAATGATAATAAAACAATATAAATATATATTCTTGTGAAAACAATTAATTAAATAAATAAATTTAAATATATAAATAATTAAACAAGAATAATGTGAGGAGATATAAATGTAAATAAAATAAATTATAATATTTGTAAATTAATAAAATAAAATTGGAGTTTCTTAAGAGTGACAATTACCGTAATGGCACGAATATTAAGACGATTTTTTTCCTTAAAATGCCCTTCCAAAAACAATACTCGTCTTATATACGGAACTTTTAAAAATTTTGTGTAAAGTGCCTAGCGTATTTTGTAACATTCGCCGGCTTGTCACGTGTGCAGCGTGAATCAACACGCGTTTTATAATGAGCTCAAGGTCAAGCTCAAGGTGAAAATCCCAAGCACACTTTCACCATAGCGCGGCTGAAGTACCGTATTGTGTCACAGACGTTAGTTCACTTTAAGGCCCCTTTTATGCATCCGATTCAAATCGTACGATAAGTTTTGCATCCGAGTTGACTCTGATTTTTATCGTGCGTCAAAATTATCGGAAGGGAATGTGAACAAACTCTTTCAGTGTTGTCATCATCAGTACTGAAAATGAATCCGGGCGTGTTGTATGCCGCATATCGGTTCGTTTTTATAAGCTTCGGAAGCGGGATCACATAGTGATCTCCTGTTCTGAATTTCGTCAGTGAGCCTTTATATATTAATATCTTCCATATTTACAAAACAAATTAATAAAATCACACCACGGCGTCAATACCACTGATTACTTGGCATAACTGGCCTCGCCGACGCTAGGCAGGAAGGTAGGCAGCACTGATGTCTGAAAATCAAACGATAAAAAACTCCCGAGCGAGTGCATAAACGACTCAATTACGGCCCATGTATCGTATGACAGTGCATAAAACGTACAACGACAATTATGCTAATTTATGCAAATTGTAAATTATTCAATTAAACTAAAATGTGTCGATTTGATCTAATTATGTAAACGTATTAATCACTCTAATAATTGAATATATTCATTATTAATTAGCATAATTAGTGAGACTCTATATTTGTCGTTATCAAAAAACAATATAAGAAAATTTATTAAAACAAATCAGTTGACGTTAATTTGTTTTTGATACTAAGGTTTGTAACAATAATGAACGCATAAAATACATAACGAATAAAATGCTATTTATTATACATTATTCAAATAAACTTCCGAAACACAAATATAAATTATTACCTGAAAATACATTCAGAAACATGTAAAACACAAAATTAATCTGTTTTCGTTGGCAGCTGAAAACATAACATACAACATGATAAACATACACAAAACATAGACAAATCAAATATTATTCACTCTAAACTAATGCGTTCATTATGTGTCTCAGATGAGTAGCTTTTTATATTTTAAGATTTTCTTTACTAATGTTTATATAATTTCTCAAAGGTGTTGGCTCTTGGAAAAGAGACAGAGCAGCAGTATTATTATAGGATTAATATCATGACGACTTAACTTGACATTTGAATATCCAAAATTCCATCGGCGAAATTTTCCTGCTTACTGGTGATTCCATGTGTTGTAGTTCTGTTGACTAGATGTTTCAGTATCACTCTGTAACTCGCGAAGAGAATTCACTCGCGGCATATGTGGTGTGGCGTTGGTGTTATCCGTCTATACTGAGAGTTTAGAGAATTCTGTGTTGTGTAGGTACAGCCATTATTAGTGAGTTGTGTTCGAATAAAATGTTTATTACAAAACTGCTTCATGTAACTGTTCACGTCTATTTAGCTTGATCGAAATGTGCGTTATGTTATGCCCTTGTGTTTGTGAACGTTGAGTTTCTTATTGTTTATGAGTCTACATGACTATAATGATTAAGTCTGAATCATGTTATGTTCTGATATGAATCGCACTGTCCGAATTTGATACACAAAAGTTCTATTATCGAGATGTTACTTCACTTGTTAATGTTTCTAATTTCCATGATGTCGAATAATGAATGGTACTTTAAAGTTTGTCGTATTGAACTCGAAAGTCTAACGATACTTAGGCAACTTCGCACTAAGTAAATAAACTGCGCGTTACTGCGGTAAACTTGTGTAGAACTGAGTTAAACAACTGAGTATAAAATTTTATAAGACTACCCCAGAGACTGAGGTTAAAAGTGAGACTAAGGCTAAGACTGAGGGCCTCGCGTACCCTGCAAACGGTTTTTATTAAACGTTTTCTACCATAATGCAATTTTCTGTCTTCTACGCCTTCGGATGTTCACGATAGGTCCTAGACTTCCTTCCACTTTGAAGATCCCTGGCTTTCGACTCCTTGATTCGCTGCTCTAGTTGTCACCATGACAACAGCTCTCTCCACTCGCCTCTTCGGAAGATGCTAAACTCAGGTTGGCTGCTGAATATCCTTTGAAACACACAGCAAAGGACATTGCACTATTTCTAAGAATATAGAGTAATTGCTCGCCTGTCCGTCAAACCATTGTTCCATGAGTTTACCGAGGTCCGTTGTTGCTCCCTTGCTAACAATCTGTTGCGTCCTGTTGTTTGTTCAACTACCCTTCGTTTTTTCTACCAATTAATAACTTCTTGCTCGGTGTCACTCTGAGCTGCCTCCACGATTTCTCGTCGTAAATATCAGTTGTCACTCTAGCGTTGTTTTCATGCTGTGCGACACGGTCGCCCGTATTCACTGAGTATTTGCTGTATTGTCTCTGTACTGGCAAGACCTTTCTAAATCCTTTGTCAGAGAGTATCTCCTTTCATACGTTCACACGCGTTGGCTTAACCCTACAGCGTCCCTTCGTTACAGTTTCTGTGTACTCGTGCCACTGGACTCTGCTTTGGTTCGGTTTGTTGTGATGTCGTAAATCTGAGTTGAGTTTGGTCTGTCAAAGTCGATCCCAATTTCTTTTGTTGCGTTAAGTCAAACGTTCTCTCATTGTGTCGTAGTTGGCGTCGGGTTGACGTGTTCCTACTTGTCTTTATTTATTGCTCTGGTCTGGGTTGGTGACTTGACTGTGTGCGAACGCACTGCTCGATCAGAAAATTTATAAATTTGAAAATTTTGATCGCTATAAACGGCCCATTTGTTTAGCAAACTTGGGCTGGTGTAAACGCATGATGCGGCGTTCGGGTCTGTGTTTACGACGTCGCTACGCCTACCTGCAGATTATACTGATAAATTGATCGCTTATCAGCGATAAATTATAAAACTGAACCCACAATTACCTGCTTGGCCAAATGGCAAATGCTGACCAAACACCAGTGTTTTTCGGTATGCCATCAAATGTTACTGTGGACAGAAATGGTGCAAAATAAGTTATTATTAAATCTACAGGCAATGAAAAGTCGCGCATAACTGTGATGCTAGGAGTAACTGCCGATAGAAGAAAACTTTTGCCATATGTTATTTTGAAGAGAAAAATGCTTTCACGGGAACAATTACCAGCTGGGATTGTTTTACAACACAGGAAATGGGATGGATGACTGAAGAACCTATGGCAGATTGACATATGATTGTTTGGGGACGTCGGCCAGGCGCTTTACTAGGGCAGAGAGAGAGGTAGTTCCTTCATAGTCACACGAGCGAGAAAGTAAAGTAGCTGATTGCAGAAATGAACATTGATCTTGTTATAATCCCTGGGGGAATGACTTCACAGCTTAAAATTTTAGATGTGGTTGTTAATAAACCATTTAAGGACTACTTACGGAGGAAGAACTATAGTGACTGGTTAATTAATGGAAACCATGCATTGACTTCAACAAGCAAGTTGAAGAAACAGTTACTGGCCCAGTGAATAATCACAGCCTGGGAAAAAATCAAAAGTGAACCCATTGTAAAGGGGTTTAAAAAATGTCGTGTTTCTAATAACATGGATGGGAGTGAGGACGACATTTTGTGGAAAGACTACTCCAGTTATGAATCTGATTCCAGTACCTGATTCCAGTCCCGACTCATTTTTCCTTAAACGGTTGTCTATGTTATGATTCTGCTAGTCTAATATCTCTATGGTTTGAGCCGTCGTCTTCGCACAGGTAACGTAGCAGTTTCTTGACTTTAATTCAGAAAAAGTAGAAAATTTTATTGGTGAATTTTACACAAGAAGTAACATAGGCCTACTTTAACACGAGGCATTGGACTTACGGCCCAAGGTGTTGACAAACGTAAAGCAAGCTTGTGTTGTAGTCGAGGCACCACACGCGCTTCACAGACACTTTCCCTTCTTCCTCACACAGACAGAGACACATATATACGCTCTATCTATATCCTTCTCTTATGACATCACGAAGCAGTGTTTCCATAAATTCCTACAATGCAATGAGCGCTATTTGCCACTCCGATATAAATTGGCGCGCCTAAGTGTGTGTGTGTGTGTGTGTGTGTGTGTGTGTGTGTGTGTGTGTGTGTGTGTGTGTGTGTGTGTGTGTGTTCAAAGCCAGCGCAATTCAAGTCCAGTCGTTCTCGTATCCCGCCAAAGTGACGTCATTGTTCTTAGTAGCTCGTAGTGAGATTTTGTTGTTTTGTGTGCGTATTTGTTGACATTAAACACTGAAAGGTTCTAGGCCTACCTAGGTGTGTCCTTGGTGTATCCTGATAATAACGATTCTATCAAAGAAAGTCTGTCAGTAGGTTAGAAGTTAGTGTGTCATCAAATTTTGTTATTTTTTTAATGAATTTAGTTTTCTGAACAAGTTTCAACTTGAGGTTAAATTATGCTTTATTTCGGGTCTTGTTGCCTATTTGTAAAGGACGTTGCAGGCATGACCGTATACATATAAAGTTTTTTAGTTTTCCAAAATATCCAAAACTTGTGCATAAATGGATACGGGAAATGAAACGTGATTTTGTGCCTACATTACACAGCCATGTAACTAACGTATGTAATTAATGTACGCTAGTTCTTTAAGCTTTAATATAATTACATTGCAGATAACAGTACCTGTCTCTATTATTATTCAGGCGGAGTGACATTCAGGAGGAATTATAATGTACTTTGCAGAACAGTTTCGGTGTAACCTGAAATTCGGACACTGACATCCATATTACTTGATAATGTAAAAGAATTGTAATTGGCTCTTCTATAAAGTATTAGGGTGTAGTTTGGCCTATTATTTTTATGAAATGCCCGTGACATCATTTTACACCACTTGGCAATTCCGACAAACGAGATATTTGTTTTTAAGTATTATCTAAATACCAATAGATAAAGGGTTTAGTAGTATGACAATGGTTCCTGATGTCTACATAATGACATGCTTTACAGTAAACTACATTATGACTGCTCTTTATCACTCTCTACCTGATCTCCTATGATGTTTGTTCTTGAAACGGTATGTGAGGAAGTTGTTGGATGCGGCTTGTAATGACTACAGTCATGACCTTGTCTTTTACCAAAGTAATGTTAACATCTGTAAATATCCTCATTACTAACGAGCCTCAAAGCTCCAAATGCGGATCTCAGTTCTTTGTTGTATAGTATCTGAACTTTGTCTAAAGTTGGAGTCGAAAGCTGTTCTTCTTACATAGGAATTTTGGCAGGTATTCTGAGTGCGACATTAGTGGAATGACGGAAAGCAGCTTTTGACACATTAGGCCTATCTGAATTTTACGTGACTGAATGGAAAATGACTTGTATGTTATAAAGATATCCCATATATTGTTTAATAACTACATGTAGGCGTTAAAACGGCCGTTTCGTTAAATGAAACCAAAAGTTTCATTAAATAAAAATTAAAAAATTAAATAAAGTTGCATAAAAAGTTAAAAAAGTATGGTCTGAACATAGTATCAGTTTTTTCATTACTAGTAAAACAATAAGAAAAATCAAACACACTAGAGAAAAATGGAGTTTATAAAATGCACTGTGCAGAATGCGATGCTATTTATATCGTACAAAGTGGCCATGCTCTGAAACATCGCATTTCTGAACATAAGAAGGCGATTTTAACCAATAAAGCCAATACAGGTTTTGCAGATAATTGCTTACAACACAATCACTTCATACTGTAGATACAAAAAACATAACACTACTGCATAACATACAAAAAGGTATGTAAAATTGAATTAATTAGGAATTCTAGAAATTATAAAAGGAATAAAAAGTAACAAAAATTTAACAAATGAACAAACTGAATTCTGTGTATCCTCTTTATTACAAGTTGTTATTTAGTTTAGTTAATTTTACTTCCATATTCCTTAAGGAATGGAAGTATGGTGATGGCAAAAAAAATCGTGTTCGAGATTATTGCAGCTTCTGATTCTACTACACTCAAAACATGAAAAAAAGTCGTTTTCCGAAAAGTGTCTGTGTGTGTGTCTGTGTCAGTAGATTTTTTTCTATGGCAAACGATAACAGCCGCAAATTCCAACAGAATCAAATAATTTTTTGCATACAGCCCTGATTTGCAGAGTACTCGCGACCTTTTGTTTTTGGTGACGATCGGTTAAGGGAAAGGGGTAGTTTACCTGCAACGGTTTTTTTTATCAAAGGTAATTTTGTTTGTTTGGCAAACGATAACAGCCGCAAATTCAAACAGAATCAAATAATGTTTCGTATACAGCCCTAAATTGTAGAGTTCTCAAGATCTGTTGATTTTGGTACAGATCGGTTAAAGGAAAGGGGTAGTTTACCTGCAATATTTTATGTTTTAACAAGGGTATTTCCTATGGCAAATGATAACAGCCGCAAATTCAAACATAATCAAATAATGTTTTGCATACTGCCCTGAATTATTGAGTTCTCAAGACCTTTTGGTTTTAGTGAAGATCGGTTAAGGAAAAGGGGTAGTTTACCAGCAACGTTTTATGTTTTAAAAGGGTATTTTCTATGGCAAACGATACGAGCCGCAAATTCAAACAGAATCAAATAAGTGTTTGCATACAGCCCTGATTTCTTGAGTACTAAAGACCTATTGTTTTTGGTGAAGATCGTTTGAGGGGAAGGGGTAGTTTACCTGCCACGTTTTATTTTGTTTTATCAAGGGTATTTTGTATGGCAAACGATAACAGCCGCAAATTCAAACAAAATCATATAATATTTTACATACGACCCTGAATTGTAGAGTTCTCAAGACCTATCGTTTTTGGTGAAGATCGGTTAAGGGAAAGGGGTAGTTTACCTGCAACGATTTTTTATCAAGGGTATTTTACTTCCATATTCCTTATGGAATGGAAGTATGGTGATGGCAAAAAAAATCGTGTTCGAGATTATTGCAGATTCTGATTCTACTACACTCAAAACATGAAAAAAAGTCGTTTTCCGAAAAGTGTCTGTGGGTCTGTCTGTCTGTCTGTCTGTCTGTCTGTCTGTCTGTCTGTGTGTCTGTAGATTTTTTTTCTATGGCAAACGATAACTGCCGCAAATTCAAACAGAATCAAATAATTTTTTGCATACAGCCCTCATTTGTAGAGTACTAACGACCTATTGTTTTTGGTGCAGATCGGATGAGGGAAAGGGGTCGTTTACCGGCAACGGTTTTTTTTATCAAGGGTAATTTTGTTTGTTTGGCAAACGATAACAACCGCAAATTCAAACAGAATCAAATAATGTTTCGCATACAACACTGAATTGTAGAGTTTTCAAGACCTATTGTTTTTGGTGAAGATCGGTTAAGGGAAAGGGGTAGTTTACCTGTAACGTTTTATGTCTTAACAAGGGTATTTCCTATGGCAAACGATAACAGCCGAAAATTCAAACAGAATCAAACGATTATTTGCATACAGCACTAAATTGTAGAGTTCTCAAGACCTATTATTTTTGGTAAAGATCGGTTGAGGGAAAGGGGTAGTTTACCTGCAACGTTATTTTAACAAGGGTATTTTCTATGGCAAACGATAACAGCCGCAAATTCAAACAGAATCAAATAATGTTTTGCAAGTAGCCCTGATTTGTGAAGTACTCAAGATCTGTTGTTTTTGGTGAAGATCGGTTAAGGGGAAGGGGTAGTTTACCTGCAACGTTTTTTTAACAAGGGTATTTTCTATGGCAAACGATAACAGCCGCAAATTCAAACAGAATCAAATAATGTTTTGCATACAGCCCTGATTTGTAGAGTACTCAAGACCTATTGTTTTTGGTGAAGATCGGTTAAGGGGAAGGGGTAGTTTACCTGCAACATTTTTTTATCAAGCGTATTTTCTATGGCAAACGATAACTGCCGCAAATTCAAACAGAATCAAATAATATTTTGCATACGTCCCTGAATTGTAGAGTTCTCAAGGACTTTCGATTTTGGTGAAGATCGGTTAAGGGGAAGGTGTAGTTTACCTGCAACCTTTAAGTTTTAACAAGAGTAAAGTACTTGAAAATTTATTTAAACTTTTTCAAACAATGGTAATTGTTAAAAATAAAATAATTTTGTTGCTAGGCAGTAAAATTAAAATTTTTTCATTTTAATGTAAATCATGTATAAGAGAAAATATATCGCGCTTGGCAGGCGATATTAAGATTTAAATATAAATCTTAGAATATGGAAGTCATGTATGGTTCTCCATACCGATATTTTACTTCCATATTCCTTAAGGAATGGAAGTATGGTGATGGCAAAAAAAATCGTGTTCGAGATTATTGCAGATTCTGATTCTACTACACTCAAAACATGAAAAAAGTCGTTTTCCGAAAAGTGTCTGTGTGTGTGTCTGTGTGTCTGTCTGTCTGTGTGTCTGTCTGTAGATTTTTTTTCTATGGCAAACGATAACTGCCGCAAATTCAAACAGAATCAAATAATTTTTTGCATACAGCCCTGATTTGTAGAGTACTCAAGACCTATTGTTTTTGGTGAAGATCGGATGAGGGAAAGGGGTAGTTTACCTGCAACGGTTTTTTTGTATCAAGGGAAATTTTTTTTTGTTGGCAAACGATAACAGCCGCAAATTCAAACAGAATCAAATAATTTTTCGCATACAGCCCTGAATTGTAGAGTTCTCAAGATCTATTGTTTTTGGTGAAGATCGGTTAAGGGAAAGGGGTAGTTTACCTGTAACGTTTTATGTTTTAACAAGGGTATTTCCTATGGCAAACGATAACAGCCGCAAATTCAAACAGAATCAAAAGATTATTTGCATACAGCCCTAAGTTGTAGAGTTCTCAAGACCTATTGTTTTTGGTGAAGATCGGTTAAGGGAAAGGGGTAGTTTACCGACAACTTTTTTTTTAACAAGGGTATTTTCTATGGCAAACGATAACAGCCGCAAGTTCAAACAGAATCAAATAATCTTCTGCATACAGCCCTGATTTGTAGAGTACTCAAGACCTGTTGTTTTTGGTGAAGATCGGTTAAGGGGAAGGGGTAGTTTACCTGCAAGGTTTTTTTTTTATGGCAAACGATAACTGCCGCAAATTCAAACAGAATCAAAAGATTATTTGCATACAGCCCTGAATTGTAGAGTTCTCAAGACCTATTGTTTTTGGTGAAGATCGGTTAAGGGAAAGGGGTAGTTTACCTACAACGTTTTTTTAACAAGGGTATTTTCTATGGCAAACGATAACAGCCGCAAGTTCAAAGAGAATCAAATAATATTCTGCATACAGCCCTGATTTGTAGAGTACTCAAGACCTATTGTTTTTGGTGAAGATCGGTTAAGGGGAAGGGGTAGTTTACCTGCAACGTTTTTTTTTATATGGCAAACGATAACTGCCGCAAATTCAAACAGAATCAAATAATTTTTTGCATACTTCTCTGAGTTGTAGAGGTCTCAAGGACTTTCGATTTTGGTGAAGATCGGTTAAGGGGAAGGGGTAGTTTACCTGCAACCTTTTACGTTTTAACAAGAGTAAAGTACTTGAAAATTTATTTAAACTTTTTGAAACAATGGTAATTGTTGAAAATAAAATAATTTTGTTGCCAGGTAACAAAAATAAAGTCATTTTGATTATAAAATATAAATATTTACAAGAAAAGAATTTTCAGTTTTCAAAATTGAAATATATTTTTATAAAACAATGGGTTCTTCATTGAGGTGGGGACTTGACGACAGTGACAGGGCTTTCCACCAAATTCAGCAGAGTGACAGGTAGGCGCAACTCTGATTGGCTCCTCAGATTTCCCCAGCGTTAGTAGGTTCTATGAAAATATTTTATTTCAAAAATGATTTTAAATATAAATCTTAGATATGTTTTATAAATCTCATGTTTTATGTTTTAACATGGGTAATTTTTTATATGACGAACCATAACTGCCGTAAATTCAAACAGAATCAAATAACTTTTTACATATGTGCCTGAGCTATAGAGAACTCAATGTCTGTTGATTTTGGTGAAAATCGGTTACGGGGAAAGGGCAGTTTACCTGAAACATTTTTTGTTGTAACATGAGTAAAGTACTTAATTTTGATAAAGTATCCTGATAAGATCTTAATAATCCACTGTAGAAACGTAGATGAAATATCTATAAATGAAGAGGCTAGTTGAACGGGCTGGGGGTAATTTTCTATAAATCAAAATTATAGTTGAAGGGGGAGGGGATAATTTTTTTTTATATGTGTACTACGTTATTGGCAACAAAGAAGTATTTTTTTGTTAAAATTCCTTCCCTGGCTGTTTGGCTGAAAATGATTTTAAATATAAATCTTAGAATATGGAAGTCATGTATGGTTCTCCATACCGATATTTATATTTTGCATTCAGATTATATTTAGTTTTTACAGACATTTGACCTTCCCTTAGCTTTTCCTACCTCCCTCCATTATCACTCCCCACACACATTTCCGGATACACACGCCCTAAACATATGTTCACCACCCTAACGTCCTTTGTTAGTTGTTCACTGATCTCTTTGAGAATAGCTTCATAAGCTGAAACAACTGAAACAGTTAAATAAAAACTGAGAAACGTACCAAGTGTTTATATATTTTTAAATACCGTTACATTAAATATTATGCTGATGATGAGCTAAAAACAAGCAACTTTTCCAAGCAACCAGTACAAGTAACTTTTACTGAGTTTAAAATTATTCTACACGCGAGCTACTGACTAAATAACAAGTAAATTTGTTTTCTTTCAGCTGGACCTACAAGTAAATATTTACTGAAAGCCAATCTGACGTTGTTTTCAACACAGGAATGCGCTAACTTGTTAAAAAACAACTCACAGTTACCAAGAGGAATAGACCCGCTTAGCATGATATGCGCAGGAGAAATCGACGGTTCAAAAGACACATGTCAGGTAAGAGAAAGGCCTGAAATACTTACCTGCAAAGTAGAGATGGATCAATTTTTATCGTTTTCTTACACCTACGTCCATTATGACCATTCATTAGGTACTGGAATTTTTCGTCTGAATCTGTTCTCTAAATGTGGATGCGATTGCTTACCATGTTAAGGGTTTCAGTTCCAAAGATTTCATTTTAGTCATAGACACACTTACTATTTTGTAACTTAAAAGGCGAGATTAAGTTAGAACAAAGATTTTATCGGAATTGTCATTGTGGCTGTGGAATTTTTGTGAAATTTTGTGGCTAAAAAATAATACAGTCTGAAATGACTCGGTTATACTTTAAAACTAATATAAATCAGATACTGTAATGTAAAATAATCTGTTATAATATAGTGTGATTAGAGCTTATTTACTATTTTGCGTGAAACATTTGTGGCAAGAAAAATGTTACAACACATGTATTATCGGTCATGATAATACTTTATTTACATTATTCATGAACACAAATTAAAGCACTTTAAAGTTGTAATATTCATTATAACTTTCAAGCCGATATTTAAGTCTATTTAAGATATAATACAATGTGTGTATAAATATTTAACACTGTATTGCTTTCAGGGCGATTCCGGAGGACCTCTAGTGATCCGAGGCTTTGACTGTATGTCGATGCATATAGGCGTCACATCGTTCGGAAGACAGTGTGGTCTGGCAAATTCGCCAGGCGTTTACACAAGGACGGCCCATTTTGTTTCATGGATTCAGTCAGTTGTGTGGAGCACTCCAGAAGCAATATTTGCTGACCTCAGTGGCTCCAGCACTTTCATATGAAGCGGTTGTTGCATACAGTCAAATAGACTTTATTTTTATCACGGTTGTTGACAAACGTGACAAATAGACATTATTTTTTTACTACAATTAATTTATCCCACTACTGAGGTTTTATTTTCTACAACAACTTCAAATAAATTGTATACTTTAAAACTGAAAAAATAAAATAAAATTTTCAAGAAATATAGGGGAACCCGGGGCAGAACGGACACCCTAATACATAAGTGGTTGTAAAAAATTAATTTAAGGCAAGAAATTGGTGAAAATTTGTATACACAATCTTCAATTTATTTTCTTGCCAAAAATGATACACTAAACATAAAAAACCCATGTATGTACAGTAGGCCTAAGTAGACAAAATCTCCCGAACCATAATTGTAGAATTGTTAGATTTGTAAGTTACATTAAAAGCAAGTTATATTTTTATGAATTTCCACTAAACAGCGCTTTTAAATATTTCACTGAAACATTAATATATAATTTTTTTTAATCTAGTTTTTAAAGTTAACAAAAAAATATATAAATTACACCAGCATCACTAAAAGTTATCACTACAAAAATTACATTTCTGTTGCGCTTTTCATAACCTTCCTGTTAATTAAGATACGAAAATATAATTTCTTAACCTAAGAATCTAAACATTTAATAGCCAAAACCTTTAATATTTGAAATGGAAAAACAAATTAATTATAACTTACTGTAAATCATTGTAAAAAATTTGCATGAAAAAACAACAGAACATAATTTTTAATTGCTAGTAACACAGTTTTTGCAAATATGCGGTGTTTCATCATCTTCGCTGTCGACACCAGCACAAGAATTATGAGCCCACTTGTAACAGAACCACAGGCCACCCACCCCTCAGTAGATCTTGAGTAGAGATCATTGCAGTAAAGACAATTAGTATCGCTGTCACCTGTTTTGACGGGTTTTTTCATATTATTTCCCTTTTTCTTAGTGAAGATGAGCTTCTTTTTAGCCTTCGGTTCCTTCATTGAATTTACTCCTTCCCTGAATGTTTGTGCCTTCCTTTTCAACTGTTCAATAGAATCATGAAGTTCTTTTTGGTAGGGAGATGAAGTCAGTATTACTCTTCGTCCTTTTTTTCTGGAAGTTTTACGTTTTTCTTTTGTCTGTACTTTTGGAACAGTACAAACATTTGCTGGGGAAACGTTAGGATACGAGGTTGATGCCCATGGTTCAGTAGCAGTTGGGTTCATAGTGCTGCTTGAGGATGGTAACGGATTTATCTGCACTGTAGAAGTAGATGCTGTAGGTTCTGACTTGTTATCTGCTTCAATAAGCCTATTCGTAATTTAAGATGGCAAAAAATCTGCATCTGTAAAGATGCCCATGTTGACAGGCCAAATTCCAGTAGCCTCAAATCTTTTCATTGCCGTTTTTATGGATGCTTCACTTACGAAGGCCGACCCGAAAAGAGATGCCACTTGCCGAAGTGTGATGACTTTACCTGGATTCGAACGAAGTCATTTTCGCGTTTCTTCCTCATAGTACAAACTGATTGGCTTCATGAACAAAACATGAAGAGGTTGAAGCCTATGAGAAGCATGGGGGGGGGGAGACAAAGAATTACTACTCCGTTCTCTCTCGCAAAATCGATGACTTCCAAATTTTTAGTGTGTGGTGGAGTGGCCGTCTAAAATCAGTAAAACTACATTGTCCTTAGATGCTCTCGAAAACTTCACAAATTTTTTAAACCATCTGGAAAAATTTCCGTAGTCATCCATCCTGTTTCATATAATTCTGCCCAACCTCCAGGAGGAAGGCCAAGTTCAAATTCATTTTGCATTCGTTTTCGAGGAAAGATCAACATTGAAGGCATATAGGCACCGGCCGCCGAAACGCATATCACAGCTCTTACGGTTTCTCCTCTTTCGAATGAAGTTAAAACACCCACTTGACGTTTTCCTCTTGGTGCAATTATTTTTGTGTGTCCTTCAGGATTGACAGAGATACCGGTATCGGCGCAGTTAAGTACGATCAGGTGTAAATTTTTGCTTGTCAACAATTTCGCTAAGCAAACCAAAAAATCTGTCAACACTTGGTCGATTAAATCCCATTGCTCGGGCCCCAGATGTTGCCTCAGGTTTCCGCGTACTTAAATCTGAATGCCTAGAAAGTAACTGTTTCCCCCAATCCTGACCGGCCATCTTCTTCTCTTTGTTAAATGGGTGAGTTAACTTGTTCTTTTCAACTAACTGGAAAGCAAGCGCACGGAAATTTGTTATCGTCAAACCGAACAGTCTTCCTTCCGTTTCTTTTAAATATCGAACAAGCTCTAACTCCTGTGCAGATGTAAAAACACATTGAAACTTTCCTCTGGACTTATCAATTTCAAAATTGTCATCCTTTAGTTTACGTTGAACCGCTCTTTGTAACGTTGTTTTAGGAACATTAAACTGTGCACATGCTTTCCGTAATCCCATCTCCTTCCCTGAAACAGCAGCTACAGCCAGCTGCATATTCTCCAACGACCATTCTTCTCGATTTGTAGAACGTACGTATTTTCGAACCATTTGTAAAAAGAATAGAGAAAAAACCATATTAACACCAGCAATGAATAGCGTTTAGATTTGGTGTAGGCCTATATGATTCATTCCCTTTTCCTACAATTTTTTAATTTCTTTACTGGGAAGGCGGGTATTTTATAAGTTGACAATATCTGCTACAGATATGGTGTGTGTGTGTGTGTGTGTGTGTGTGTGTGTGTGTGTGTGTGTGTGTGTGTGTGTGTGTGTGTTGAGAGAGAGAGAGAGAGAGAGAGAGAGAGAGAGAGAGAGAGAGAGAGAGAGAGAGAGAGAGAGAGAGAAACAGCTCAGTGTGTCGTATATTAGGGCCTACATACAAAATCAGTGTTTAACTATTTCCGATAACATCATGGAACAGTATGTTTTTCAAACATTCAACTTTCAATGTCAATTTTTATCTGAACGGTAACATATAACAGATAACAGATTTTTTTTACAGGACAGTAAAAACAACAAACAGCTTTTGCGAGGCTCTGGTTGAAATAGCAGTACTACGTACTATATCTAAGAAAACAAACTAGCTACTAATGACTATATACCTCAGCAGAGACACAAAAAATATAGATTTATTTTGTACTCTCTGGAGCTTAAATTCCTCCCAAGGTTTGATAAGGGCGGTAGAATGCCTGTTTTCATTACAGATGATGTCACCAAAATGGTAGAATGCAAATAAAATTAAGTAAGAAACAATAAAATTTGAAAATGGGTCGGAACGGAACCTCGGTCCGTTCTGCCCCGGACCATTCCGCCCCGTGCGCAGAGGTTATGTTCAGATCAAAATTTTATCTAGATTAGTTTATGAAATATACGACAGTAAATACATGAATATGTAGGAGGAATATGTATGTTTTGCAGATATGTCAGCAACAAATGCAATAAAAGTAAACTGTTTTGCTTACCTTGGATTTGATTATAGCCAAACGTTACAATTGTAAACGAAAATTATGCTGAATCGTCGCTCGCAGTAAACATGCACTCACAATGTCAACTATGGCTCCAATCTCTTTAGTAGCACTGTAGTAAACCTCCCTACACAACTACATAGAGTGTGCCACCGTACAGGCGAAATAAAACTGGTGTTCCGTTCTGCCCCGGGGTTCCGGTCCACCCCGGGTTCCCCTATAGATTTGTATGGTTTTAGGGAATTTTGGTTAAGTACGGAAAGTGTAAAAATGGTCCAATAATGTCTAATTACCGAAATGTTTATTTGTGCTAAAACCAGAGTTACCAAATGTGTTCTATTCTATAAAAAGTATAATCATCTAAATTCTTAACTGTACAAAGTGTTCAAAATACCTAGTACAGGTCTCTCGTTCAAAGAGTTACCCGTCGGTGTCAAAGCACCTATTACCGTGGTAATAAATTCTTTTCTTTCATCAGTGTAGTTATTAAATCAAATACGTTGTTGACATGTTTCTGTAGATGAAAGTTTCGCCTCCATTGAACGTGATAAGTCGACGTTGATGAATACTATAATTATGGCAAAACAGTAATCTTATCTTACTAACGGTGCAATCTGATTAGTACAAGGTGCGATTCGATTGTTGCACAGAGCCATTTCCGAAAGTAGTAATGCACAATTAAGAACACATTAGTACATCAAAGGCTTCCGAATGTTGAACTTTACGCTGTTCATTTTTACGTCCAACTGGCAATAATGACCAGTGGCAGAGCCTAGTACATTTTACAGGAATAAAATTAGCCTTTTCCATTTATCTTAAACATTTTAAAACAAAATAGCCACTTACATAATTGTCGCAAATGAAGGCAAACGAAATCATATCCACAATTATTACAACTATTGTTTAAAAGTGAAAATTGGCAATTATAGGTACAGAGTGGTCGCGCACAGAATGCTCGTGTCGGAAGACAGATTTACATACGCTCTGCGCACGCGCGAGGCTTTATTCCAAACACGAAAAACATTTAGTTGCTTAGGCCACGTGGTGTCAAGGCAAATTTTTCATTACTTGCAAAAATAATTTTATAGTTTAAAACAAATACGCTCATTTCACATTTTTATTGTGACGAAAATAGCAGCCGTCAGTGTAACATAGTATTACGGAACAAAATTGGGCAAACAAACCTTTGCAGGTTATGTAGTAATTTGTTTACGTCACACTACTTCCGCTTCTCCCGCGTGAGAATTATTTGCGCGAACATAGTATACGTACCCCACAAGCAACCAATTTGCTGTGCGGTAGGTGGGTACTCCGCAGCGTACGCAGTTTGACGCAAGCAATTCAAACTTTGTAACAAATTCGATGTCTGTAAAGTTGACACCGAAAGCAGACATTGGTATAAAAATACACCAAACAGAGACCACTTTACAACAGCTATTTGAAGTGTCTCAGGTGTAGTCGCCAACAAAACTGAACGGACCATCAACACCATTGAATTTCCTCGTACATTAATTTTCGAAGATGCTGGTAACGTGCCACGCGGCTGTATTAATGTTTCAGGTGTTTATAAGAAAAATGACTCATTTTAATTAAAAATTTAAAAATAATAACATAACTTATTGCTAACCATCAAATATTAAATCCAGTGTAGAGAAGCTACGAAATATACCAAAGGCAGTTAGATCAAACATGGTAAATTATCAGATTTACAATGTGAAATTGATGTTTATCTAAGATATCTAAGATCAGTAAGTTACTCGTAAAACTACAAAACAAAAAATTAAATAAGGAAAAAAGACGCATGCGGAATGAACACACAATCTTAACATCGATAAATGCCTTTAAATCTTTATACTCACATATGCGTAGTGCAATTACAAATTTCGTTCTAGTTTACTTTGTTCACACATAAGCCCGATGTGCAAGTCCAAACAACACAAGGTAAGTAGACAATACGTACAGTATTAATAGAAGTCTCGTTTGGCCCGTGGTAGAGCATATTAATTTAATAAGACATTATAATACACTCGGCACTTTCACATAAGCTGCGTTTTCATCACACATTGACGTCATGTACGCTGAAAACAATGATAAGTAGACATTTTATTATAGACGTAATTTAGTGAACAATATGACACTGGACGTAAAGTATTAGACACTACTTCACTGGAGACAGTTTTCTTCTGAACTATTACCCGCTTACCAATTGTATATGTTCCTACAGTTAAGTATTTAGAATTATTAAAGGCTCCTTCAAACGTTTCACATGTTATTTAACCATACCAAAATGGCTTTACTGCTTGGAACTCCGAATAATATTAAGGAACCAAATAACGTACCAGGGGTTTATTCATCAGTCAGGATGTGAAATGCTTATTAGCAGTTGTTACGGAGACAAAATTTGTTTTAATATACACAATTGGTTAATGTAAATCGATTTAATAATAAAGAAACTGATTAATTTTCTTCGGAATTAGTGACAATCAGTAACTGTGAATGTTTCTGGAACTGACACGCTGGACCCAACTGTGACGTTTTTGAACATCCCCTCCAATTTATATATGTAAAAGCCAAATACCACTCACTCACTCATTCATCACGAAATCTCCAGAACTATAAAGCCTACACAATTGAAATTTGGCACGTATGTTCCTCTTAGCTTCTAGATACTCGCAGAGAAAGGATATTGAAAACTTTAACGCCTAACCGCGAAAAAACTAGAAAACCGCTAACAACGGTGACAACGACAATGCAGTCTTTTTCAACTGTACGCTTCCTGGAAACCTAATTTTTATTTTTTTACTTTCCTTTAGGCGTCTAGGGAGTTACTAAAACAGTGTTCTTTTCATCTAACCTATAACCACGAGGAGGCGCGAAAATAATCGCGTAAGAGTTAATCCTGTCCCTCTATTCTTGGAGCTATGTGGCGTTGAGGGTTTATTTTGATTTCTAAGTTCGGCACATATATTCCTTTTGGCTTCTGGGTGCTCGTTAACAAAGAGTTTTGAAGACTTTAACGTCTCTCCGCGAAAAAACGCGAAAACCGCAATAACAAAACTGCCGCTTTTTCAATTGTATGCTTCCTGGAAGTCTAATGTTTAGTTTACCACCCCTCCCGCGACAAGCGAGCGGAGGGGCACCGCGTGGTCAGTAAGTCCTGCTCATGCCAGGTCACGTATATTTTCAACGTATTTCTACTGCGTGTTTGTGTTAACTAAATAAATTCAAAATAAATATTCGCACAATTCGCATTAAATTCACAGGCTAAGTATAACAGTGTATTATTGTCTCTTAATATTGTGTTGCTGATTTTTAATACAGTTGTTAGTTTGACCTTTAGTTGAATCCAATGAGGAAGAAATTTATTTCAATTTCAAGAATAAGTCTTTTTTCAGTTCAGTAGTTTTACAGCTTCTCAATTCCTTTTTCCACCAAGCCCTTGCTTTTGATTTTTCATTCATGTTTACCCCTACTGAATCTGGGCAGAGAACCCATTTATTAACATTTTTAGTTCATATTTTACGTTTAGTTTACTAGCATTTAATTTCTTTCGACATTTCATCTATTAAACTTATTCTATTTTTAATCATTTTCAGAAAGCCTTATTCTACTTAATGTGTAGTTAATGTTCACAACTGTACCCCATTTAGTCACGCATTTGTGATATATTTTATTAGGATTTTAAGGAAACCCCTCACAGTTTTGAGTTTTTATTTTACTTTAATTTAAGTAAGTTTTACTAGCATTTCATCTTGTTCTAGAGAGAAGTTTAATTTCATTTTATTTTAAAGTAAATCTAGATAAAACGTTCCTTTGATTAAGTAATTTTACGTTAGTTCATATTTAATTTTATCGAGTTGAAAAGAACATAGATTACTATTTAGGGTGAGAAAATTATTGTAGTTAACGAAATACAGGTCCCTCACCAAATAGTAAAGATCCGTGGTAACGGCGCGTTCCTATTCTCCTCCCTGTCCTACCTGGTGCATGGCGACGTCTCAATGGCTGCTCAAATTCGGGCTGACATTGTGCGTCACGTGTCAAACAATACTATAGTCCGTGAAACAATCCTGTTGGTTTTACATTAAAAAACTGCAGTGCTTCATTAATCATAAGAAGAATGGTTCACCTTTGAGGTCCTCTTACTTGTAAGTGTTTTGGGTTAATTATATTCTTCTTCTTCTTCTTCTTCTTCTTCTTCTTCTTCTTCTTCTTCTTCTTCTTCTTCTTCTTCTTCTTCTTCTTCAGGCTGTGAACCTTACGATCCGTTGCACACTCCTTCGTCCGACCAGCTTCTCCGTCCGGCTGTTTCTACTGAGTGTGTCTACTTTCTGTAGACGAGTTGGTCTACGCCGACCTCAGGAGCCCCATCCACTTGTCAAATGACGATGAAGTGATTACTAAGGATAGGTAAGAATAGGTAGTAACCTTGGGTAGATAGATGGGTCGTTGTGGAACACACTTTGTCTGGCTCCTCGTTTGAGACCTGTAAGTAGCTACCAGGGAGGCCCTACCAGTAGCTACGCTATCATCGGGATAGCTCTCAAACTCATCTGAGCACGCAAACCTCCTCGGCCGCACGGACAATTTTAGAGGGTAAGGCGTTGTCCCCTGAGGAGGATTATGTATATTTATTTATTTGTATTATGTTTGTTATTATTATTACTATAACAATGATAATAATAATATTATTATTATTATTATTACTATATTAATAATTCCCAATACCCATTCTCTTGAGGTTGTCTTCTACGTCCTGTAGCCACCTTCTTCAAGGTCTTCCATTCCTTCTTTGCCCATCTATTGTCCCTCTAAAAATTGCTTTGGGCATTCTTTCGTCTCCCATGCGCATCGCATGTCCCAACCAGCTGATCCTCATAGACTTGATGGACCTCATTATGTTCTCTCCATCTAGCAATTCTTGTAATTCTCTATTCTTCCGTATGCGCCATTCTTATCCTTCCTTCACTAGTCCAAAGATTTTTCTTAAAATTCTTCTTTCAAAGACTATTAAACTATGTATGCCACTACTAATTAAGCAGTGTCCAGGTCTCCGCAGCGTACGTCACAATTCGTCTTATTAAGGTCTTGTATAATCTAGGTTTGGTTCTTTTGTTGTAATTTCTGGTGGGCATAAAAAACTCTATTACCACTTATTATGAGATTTTCACTCTCATCTGTTGATGACACACACAGCACGAAATTAGTATGTAAAATCCTAGTGGCGTATATTAAACCTAATAAATATTAACTATGCACATCATACATACATAGGCCTATACGCATTCAGTAACTATTGAGGCGGCCAGTATACACATGAATGTTAGTCCACATTTGTTGGAATAAATCGTTTTCTTTGTAGCGATACCTCTACATAAAGTCAAAGAGGTACGAATGTAGCTGATTTCGGCTAGTTTTTTCTTCTAGCTAGATTCACTCCTATTTCGACCTTTAGCGGCCGCCAATAACGATTCGATCGACTGCGTATCAGATCCACTTACGGGATCTACAAACGTCTGACTGTTATTGGCCGTCAAGTGGCAAACATTCATCCCCCCTCAATTTGAGACTCCGTTTTATTGAAGCTCTCCACAAATGAAAAATTATATTTTCGGCAAGACGTAAGCAGTCTCCTAGAGTTGGCCTGATCATTTGCAGAGCACAACAAGGGTGTCCATTATCACCTTCTCTTATTAATTTATATATTGACGATATCATACAAAATTGGCAGATGTGCCTTCCGGAGAATTTTATGATTCGCCACTCTGCAACTGACTTTGAATAGCGGACGATCAGGCTATTCTGTCGGACTCGGAAAACAGGTTGCAGATGGGTATACACAGACATAAAAGCAACATGGACATTCTACACGTACACACAAAAGGCCAAAAACTAGACACTCTTCAACAACTAGAAATATGCAAACCCACAAATGCACATAAAAAAGACACCCCAAACGAAGAGACACAATTCAAATCACATACTATTCGAACACATCACACCACACACACACAACATCGATCTTTCGAACGACGGCGCCGTCACCAAAAACAAGACGGACAACGCTCCTAGTGGAAGCCTCTGACGAAGCTTATAATAAGCGAAAACTGGTTCAGGCTACAAAATGTGAAATGTTTACCAATTAAAAAGCTTAGTGTTCCGAGTTAATAGTGTTATACTTATAATTAGTTAATCAACGGACACGTCATGGACAACAAACTCCAAGAATTCGTCAGTTTTTCACGGTCCCCTATTGCGACAGGATTACGGAGCACAGAGCTAGCGGTAACTTGCCGCATACGTATAACTTCTCCACTCTGTGATAGTACAGGGAGACATTTCGAACTTGTCAGCGCAAAAACTGTGTGGTTGCATATTCTTTCACTCGAGCGTAGAAAAGAGATATAGAGGATGTGGTGGGGAAGAAAGAAGGGGAGGTAGACGTTTAAAGCCAAGTAGTAAAAAGCACAGGAAGTTTACTGCAAGCCAATGAAAGCTATTTGAAAATAATGAGTGTACTTATTGTAACACAGTTTAATGAAAGATGAACAAAATGCATGGATTGAGTGTAAACAGACACATAGCTTTCTACACAAATTATTGTACTTTTTATACCTACAATGATTTTTACATTATTGCAACTCATTCGTCAGTACTTCACAATTAAATATACCCATTCATACATGTGTTCGAAGATGTGTACCTAATAAATGTGTTTTGATGTTCTGTGTCTCTGCAATAAATTCAACCCTGGTTGTATTTGCCCAATGTGAAAATACCCAGGTTAGAAAGTTTTACTACTCTGAGTACCACGATCAAAACGACAAAGCATGTGTGCGCGTGGCAGAGTGCGTGATGAAGTCGATGCAAGCAAGCGCCTTGCACCAACCCCAACACGCAGACTGCAAGTGGGACATGTGTCGGCTCAACCGTGCGTGGTGTGAGACTGTACGCGGGGGCGTTACATGCGTGTGCGCGCACGAATGCGTGCTGGAATCAATGCAAGCCGTGCGCACCTGCATTGACCCCAACACGCAAACTGCGCGCCAGCATGTGTCCACTAAACGGGTGTGTGTGTGTGTGTGTGTATGATGCCCTTGTCTTGATTGTAGCAATCAAATCAGCAAAAAACCCCATTACCTAGAGTATTTCACAATGGGTAAACAGACCACGAGATGGATTTATTTGCAGAGACACAAAAAGAATACGTCTGCACTCGTCGACGGTTTTAATTAAAATAAATAAAATCATTAATTTCGATCAATTACTTAGAAACAGACAATTCATTGTTAAACATTTCAACAATTAAAATTTTATTAGTGCTTTTGTAATACTTAAAAGTAAAAAATACGTAATTTTAGAATTTACCTTAGATAATCTTAAATATTATAATCTCTTTGCCTCCACAACGCCAAATTTCATATCCAAATACCTGCACCAGTTGTAGGTTAGTAACTTCAGTTTAAAATTTTTTTTTTTATTTGTTAATTTGTTAAGTCCTCGTCATATTATAATAGGTTCCCCTTGGGCGGGCTATAGGTGGAGATTAACAGGAGATTAATCACAGTATTATTCTTTTGCCACAGTACTGTGGTTAACTGGTAAAGAACCGTACCAGTTCTTGAGTCGTTTTATATTGAAGATGGCCTCCAACAGTGAAACCAAAACGTCTCTTCGTAGAAGCAGTAGTGGACCAAGATCTAATAGCCCGGAGAGAAGTCAATTAAATTTCAACGGAATTGACTCCGGCCTTGAAAGCCTTAGGTACCGTCTACAACTGTTAGGTTTTAAGACTAAACATTATAACAGATTAATAATAAAAGATCAAACTATTTAGTTAACCAGTCGGTATATAGCCTGCTGCGAATGACTGATGATTTACTCTAATTACTTGTTCATTAATGTATTTACACAAATAGTAGGCCTATATAAACTCGAAAATCCGACGGTAATATACTGTTGCGTCTTAGAAGCTCTCGAAGAATCTTGAGTTGTTCTTAGGAACGCTATTTGGAGTTAGCTGGTCAGAGATGAAATAATTGAGTGGACTGTATAATGTTTCTAGAAATAATTGTTTATTGAGAGTTAAAGAGACATAATTGATTGCTGGCGCGTGTAGGTTTTTAACGCGGCATAAGTGCCGGAGAATTAAGATGGAAATAAAATCTTGGCGTACATGACAATGTATGAGCCGAACTTGTCTAAGTAAATTGTAGCATGGTGAGCATGCTATTAGTATTAAATATTGAAAACCTTTAAGTAGCCGCGGCGGGCGATTGAAACGAGTGGCCTGCTCGGAGTCTGGAGAAGAACTGATTTAAATTTGACTGCAGTCAGCCTGTCTCGAGACCGGCTGCAGGTAGCATGAAAAACGTGACGTCACCTACAGGCGCCGCAATGCGGTATTTTATAATACAAAGTTCACATAGGTTCAAAGTTTATATAGATACAAAGTTTGTCCATACTGCCCGCACAAAATCGGGGCGATATTGCAACTTAATTAATTGTGTGAAAAGTACATGGTAATTGATATCAAATGTTATATACAAAGACAATATACAATATACTTGAAAGCCTTATACATTAAATTGACCTTTTGTTTAAAGTAAATCATCTCTAACATAAAAATCGGTAAATAACAAAATTCATTAAGCTACCAGGCAAAACTCAAAAGCAAAAGAAACAATATCTGTGCTAGAAAATGTACAAAAATAAAAACTCATGATAAAAATAAAGGTGCTTATGTAAATAACATGATCTTTCTTGAAGCATTAACATATGTTCAGTAAATACATACATTTAATTTTTAACAAAAAGTAAGTGACAACCCTTAATTTAAATAAAAGGAAACATCCTCAAAAACTGATTCAATATAGTAATACAATAATAAAGACATAATAATGTACATGCATAGTATTAGTATAATGATATCAACATTCAATAGTATATAGCAATGATAGACATATCAAAATGATGAAAAAATGCATAATGTGATTGTATGAGTATACATAATATATAAGGATTGACATAATAGTTAACAGTACATAATAGTATAATAATGATCACAAAATCAATAATATGCAACAGGTAATAATACAATGACAAGGACTAAATAATTTACATGCATGATATTGGAATAACAATCCCCAAAAAATCCAAAAATACATAACCATAGAGTAAATACAATAGTGAAAAACATAATAATTGATACAATAATATTATAATCATGATCCCCAAAAAATTCAAAAACATAATAATAACATGATAATGATACATAGGAATAAAATAATAAAAACTTAATAATAACATAATACAAACAACAAATAGAAAGCATGATAAATGTTAGATACAATGCTGCATGTCGCAAGAATGCTCATGCAATTAGTCGGAGTCCACTGGAAGTGGACATAATTTATGGATGGGTCAACGTAGGGTACCATGTGCGGTGCAAACATCCGCGACGCGCACTATTGAGTCGTGACCCGAGTAAACATTCGTGACTACCCCGCGTTTCCACTGAAGGGGGGGGAATTGTCATAAGGACGAGTTGTCCGGGAGTCAAATTTTTTGACGTAATGCGCCATTTGTTGCCCTGTTGCAATTGGTGCAAGTAATCCTTTGACCACCTGTTCCAAATGGATTGGGTGAATCTTTGGAGCAGCTGCCATCTGCCCAAAGGACTAATATTGACTTGGGAATAGTCAGGTTCCGGGAGTGCAGTGAGCGGAGAACCAACCAGGAAATGAGCTGGAGTTAAAGGTTCAGGGTCCCTAGAGTCATTGGGGACGGCAAACAAGGGGCGTGAGTTAAGGCAGGCCTCTATTTGAGTTAGGATCGTATAGTACTCCTCGAAAGTAAGAATGGTTCCGACGACCACGCGCCGCAAGTGGAATTTGACGCTCTTGACTCCGCTTTCCCACAGGCCGCCGAAATGCGGTGCTGAGGGGGGAATAAAGAACCAATTAATGCCTTGGGCACTGGTAAAATCCTGGACTGACTGCTCAAAACCCTTAAACTGCAAAAGTTTATGTTATTCGTGCAGTGTACTACTTGCATGACGAAAATGTTTTCCATTGTCGGAAAATATCTGATCAGGGATACCTCTACGCGCAATAAACCGTTTTAAGGCCTCTATAAAGGCGTCTGATGTCAGATCTGAGACTAGTTCCAGGTGAATGGCCTTAGTTGTCATGCATATAAAAAATAAAGCAATATAAGCCTTTGACGTTGATCTTGAACGCTGCCCGCCATGACGTACAAATACCGGACCGGCATAGTCGACTGCAGACTGGGAAAATGGCTTAGCAGGCGTGACACGGGAGGGGGGTAATTGTCCTAATAATTGGTTTGCGCCCCTAGCACGGAATCTAAAACAGGTGATACATTTATGTATTACCGAACGTATATAAGATTTGTCGTTAATTATCCAAAATTTCCGTCGTAGAGAGAACTGAGTCAATTGTACACCAGCGTTTAATAAACGAAGGTGCTCGCTTTGTATAATTAATTTGCTGAGATGAGAGTGTGGGTGTAGTATGATTTGGTGTTTTCTCTCGTAGTTAAGCTGGGAGTGCTGAAGGCGTCCTCCTAAGCGTAATACTCCTGAGATTGTCCAGAAAGGGGTTAAGTGAAAGAATTTTACTATTATTAGGGATGCAGCGTTGCGCCTCAAGCTCCTTGATTTCGATGCCAAAGTACGACTTCTGGGACTGGCGAACAAAAACCAAAAGTGTACCATGTAACTCATGGGAGGTTAAAAAAGAAGTGTTCCTATCCTCTGTGGGAAGCCTAGCGTTCCGAATGAATCGACGGCAATAAGAAAACACGCGAAGGAGTTTTGAAAACGATGAGTATTTTTCAAAATAACTAGATGTGGATGATGCGACAATCAATGAGGTTTGGACCTGTTTCCGTTGTTCCTGCTCAAGCTCGGGATGAGTGCAGGGAGAATGGCCATCGAAGGCACAGATAGGCCATGATGATGACTCGTGGGATAACAAGGATGGACCATGCCACCATTGTGGGTGACTGTAAAATCCGATTACGTTTACGTTCCTGCTTGAACTTGATTTCCTGCGCAACTTATGTAACCTGCGTGTAAGGATACCACAAATCTGCCATCATCATTACGAATAGTATTAGATACAAAATGATTTTCGCATTCCGTGTCCTCAATGGAGGGAGTACGAATAGCAACGTCCTCTAACTTCCAAAAGTCCCTTAGTTGCGAGGAAATGGCATTATCATCTTCACATACCATGAATGATGAAACCGGTTTTGTCATATCGAAATTAAATGGCAAGTTACCTGCGAGAATGAATCCCAATTTCGTCTCCTGTATTATGGGGAAATGTGGGCTACGGATAAATTTGACAGGTTCAATTAATTGTAAGTAATACTGAGCACCGAGCAATACGTCGATTTGCGAAGAAAGTTCAGCTGCGGGTCAGCTAGAAATATGCCCTTTGGTAAGTTTAGGGAGGAGATGTCAAATGATTCCGCAGGGAGATTGTTTGTGATACTGGGAAGCACAGCGCAATGTATGTTCAAATTAAAATTCTTATAGCGCGAATGCAACCTTACTCTAGTACTGAAATCCGCTTGAGGTAATGAATTATTTATACCCGTGATGGGTAATTGAGATTTAATCATTTTTAAACCCATTCGTCAGGCGAAACTCATGGTGCAGAAATTAGCTTGCGATCCTGAGCCCAATAAAATCCTAACTGGGTGCTTCCTACCTGCATGGTCAATTGTCATGCAGACCGCGGTGGATAATAATATAGACTTGTTTGTTTGCAATTTCAACGAACACTGATTGTTCCTGGACGAAGCGTTATTGCTAGATATATGGATCATTGTGTGGTGGCGTTTAGCTCACGTTCTGCAAGAGAATTTGGAGGGACAGTGTGAAAAATCATGGCCTGAGCGTAGGCAATTTAAGCAAAGTTTATTTTTAATTAGAATATTTTTTCGCTCCAGGGGGGTGATCGCTACAAACTGTGGGCACTCAGCCAGGCGGTGTTTACCTTTGCACAGCTGACATATTTTATATCCGATATGAGCATGGAATGTCGTCCTGGACATATTAACCGGTTTAATTGCTTTGCGATATGGACTCTTATCGCTAACGTGTATCTTGTTTACGGAGTTGGTCGCGCTGTCCAAGTTTTGTAATAACTGCCTTCGGTTATTTAAAAATTTTATAAAATTACTGAAATTAGGAAATCGTTCGTTCGACAAGCTTTCTTTTCAGAGCCGACACATATTATTATCGAGTTTCTGCGTTAAGTATTGAACTAAAATCATTTAAAATGTATTTACGCGGGTAGATTTAATGAATTTAAGGCATTTATATTCGCAGTGATCTCGTCAATGAACCTGGAAATGCTAACCCTGGACTCTTGTTGTACGGACTTGACGCCCAAGACATTCCTTATGTGATGGGCTGATACAATTAATTTGCTGTCGTACCTGTTTTTTAATAAATCAATGGCTACCGCATAATTTTCATTGGTGATTGGAAGAGATTTTATTACATTTAACGCCTCGTCACTCAATGAAGAGTGCATGTAGTGTAGTTTTTGAATATGCGTCAGGTCAGTTCTGACGTGTATTAATTCCACAAATATATTAGAGTATAATAGTGTTGCCAATCAATGATGCTACCTGAGAAGAAAGGCAATTTAATCAGTTCTAACTGTATCGGAGGAGTTTTAATTGGCGTAATTTCGGTTTGAATCAACGGTTT
Source organism: Magicicada septendecula (assembly GCA_034769895.1). Classification (NCBI taxonomy): domain Eukaryota; kingdom Metazoa; phylum Arthropoda; class Insecta; order Hemiptera; family Cicadidae; genus Magicicada; species Magicicada septendecula. The sequence continues at coordinate 804,037,301 of CM068368.1, read as the reverse complement.
CTGGTTCACCTCCTCTACTTGTTTTAATAAATGGTGTAACTTACATTCGAAATAGCAGAGATAATCCTCGGTTTGAACTCTGTCACTGACTGATGCAAAATCCGAATCGTCAGCCTCAATTTGAGTCTGAATATCGTCATATTTAGCGGATAATTCCATCAAATGGCGGAGCTTAATTTTTAATGCATCGCTTGTGTCTGGATCGAAATTATCAGCGAAAGTATTCACGCGAGATATGGACGCCTTAATTGTGCCCCGTTTCTTTATTAACGCCTTCACATCAGCCATGACCGAAATTTTAAAATGTGATTTGAAATCGAAAATTAGATATAGAGAAGGTGAACAGTTGTTGTAATTTTGAATAATTTGCTACAATCTGATATAATGCGGGAGCCAGTGATCTGTGTACACCTTAATATATGACTGACTATAATAGGTACTTAATTTGCTTAAAACTAGTTATGAAAGTTATCGACAATATAAATCATTCGACATGACAATATACCTATAGCCTTATCACATCACTTAAATTTCTTAATGCGTTATTGCACAACTGCGTAAAGGAAAATTTATGTACATATGAAAAGCTGAAATAAAAATATAAGCTTATGGCCACTTGACAATAATATCTATTTCTGTAAAAATTATTAATAATGTTGTATTAAATGTTATTAAATCTGAGCAAAAATATTACTTAGATTGCCATAATTATATATGAAAAGATCATAAAAAATGAAAGTTTATAATCACGTAGATGTTGAATCCCGGCGTGCTGAAGCTGGCTTCGATCCCGCTGTTCGATCCTGTTAGAAGTTGTTTGCACCTCTTGTCTCTACCGGTCAGATGACGCTTGATGTTGTAGCTCTCCATAATTTTAAAATTGTGGAACCTTTTCGTTGTAGAATAAATGATGCTGTCCTGCCGTGTCCCGTTGTCTCTGGTTTGCTGCTCTGTAGAATCTTGCAGTGTTGATTGTGAAGTTTTGTTTAGAATAATAGAGGCACGCAACTGCCAGCAATCTGAAGTTGAAAATGTTGGGGCTTGAACCAAACGCCGTTTGGGCCCATTAAATGAAATATTAATGCGGTCGCAGTGGACCAAAATGTGAAATCCGTCCCGTAAAGACCAAAATGCGGTTGCGGTCGCTGTGGACCAAGAAATGCGGTCGCGTTAGACCAAAATATGAAATCCTGCCCGGATGACCAAAATGTTGCGTCTTAGAAGCTCTCGAAGAATCTTGAGTTGTCCTTAGGAACGCTATTTGGAGTTAGCTGGTCAGAGATGAAATAATTGAGTGGACTGTACAATGTTTCTAGAAATAATTGTTTATTGAGAGTTAAAAGACATAATTGATTACTGGCGCGTGTAGGTTTTTAACGCGGCTTAAGTGCCGGAGAATTAAGATAGAAATAAATTCTTGGCGTACATGACAATGTATGAGCCGAACTTGTCTAAGTAAATTGTAGCATGGTGAGCATGCTATTAGTATTAAATATTGGAAACCTTTAAGTAGCCGCGGCGGGCGATTGAAACGAGTGGCCTGCTCGGAGTCTGGAGAAGAACTGATTTAAATTTGACTGCAGTCAGCCTGTCTCGAGACCGGCTGCAGATAGCATGAAAAACGTGACGTCACCTACAGGCGCCGCAATGCGGTATTTTATAATACAAAGTTCACATAGGTGCAAAGTTTAAATGGATACAAATTTTGTCCATATACACTTACATAGGCTTCCGCCGGCGACGTCCATTCTGTTCTTGAAGTTTTCTTGCCGTATGGGCCTCGTCAAAAATGTCACCTCGTCTAGACTCCTGGATACTCATCGTAATATGAGTGAAACGTTGTCATACAAGACATTTTTGAAGCGGCCCATACCAGAAGAAGACTTAAAAAACAGAATATAAAAGTAAATTATAAAAATATAAACATAATATTATGAATATAAAAAAACACATTTAATAAAACTAACCAAAATTCAGCCAGGGTAGCAAATGCTAAGAGAATCTATAAAAGTCATAATTCCATACGTGCCTATTTTATGGGAAAACTAGAATTAAAATAAAACACGAAAAACAAATACTTTCTACTCTCGCTTACTACTGGAGCGCCTGATTGTAGAAATGCCTGTAATATGACTATAAAAATGCATTAAATGGCATATTTGAGCTTCCTCCTAAAAGTTTACATAAGCTTACATACCAAAGTCCAGAAATTATTAGCGAAACAGAAAAATGTAGTCTGTTTAATCAATCAATTAATCAATCAATTAAAATTGATTGTTTGAATGAATTGATTGAATGCTTTTGTGTTAGATTAATACACAATGTTTAAGTGTAACGGCAAAAGCTCTTTCGTGTTTAATTTTTGTAATTTAATGAATTTATACTTATTTGTGGAACGATTCATAGGTACCTGAAAAATAAAACACGGAAGGATACCCGAATAAAATTTTATAAAACTGTAGTTGTTCCCACATTCCTGTATTCTAGTGAGACATGGACACTTGGTGAAAGGTATGTGCAGAGGATTCAGACATACAAAATGAAATTTCTAAGAGGGACGCAAGGTTGTTCTTTCTTGTATCTGAGAAGGAACGAGGATTTTAAACGCTATTTAAACATTGTATCATTGCACCAAAACATTGAAGACCACAGAAGGAGGTGGTGTGAACACTTGAATCGCATTCCTGATATCCGTCTACCTGTCTGCCTCGGGTTATCACCCTACTGGAAAGAGAGATGTCAGTAGACCGAGGAGGAGATGGGTTCCGGAACAGACCTAAGGCCTAGTCCTTGGATTGGTGGTGGTTGTGAGGATGATGATGATGATGATGATTATGATGATGGATTTAAACTACTGCTACCAAATTTTGAAGATCCCAAACAAGGAGACTTTATTCCAAATATACGATCTGTTTAGGAGTGAAAGGAACATCGCAGGTGCCGTTGCTTCCTCAGGTATTGTAGCTAGCTTGATCGACGGACGCAAGACGGCTCACTCTGCCTTCAAGTTACCTCTCTTGACACCGCGAAACCTACACGTTTTACGTGGGCTATGCGAAACTGAGCAATGTGGGGGGGAGGGAATTCCCGCTTGCCGCGTTAACCTAGCGATCAGTTGGTTTTTACGTGTGACGTCACCGCGTGGAATTAACTACATTTGACTTTCGTTGCAAAGGGAGACTTTCATTGCAAAGGGAGAATATGTGTTTAGTTGTTGACTGAATTTACAGAATTTTGTGCAGTGCATATTTTTGTAAGTCATTAATAATAGATTTGTGAGCGTTTTTTTTAATTACAGTCATTTCATTGTTAACAATAATTTTCATAGAGTCATTGTGTTTTTGTTTTTGTGGTTGTGGTTTTGTGGTTTGTCATTGTGTTTTTGCCTTACGTTACACGTTAGAATACACGTACAGTTTGAAATGAGTGAAAGTGATGCAATAGTAATGCCTCTTGTAGTGTTGGACAGTGTCATAATTGTGACTTTAAGAAATCTGGTACTATATACCACGTGTTTCCAAAAAGTGAAGAGTTGAGATGTATGTGGATTTCTCGCTGTAAAAGAACTGATAAATTTAATGTTAATACTGCCCGAGTGTGTTCTAAGCTCTTTCTTCCAGATGATCACGAAAGGGATTTGAAAAATGAACTTCTTGGTTTACCGACAAGAAAAATTCTGCGCCTAAACGCTGTTACATCCCAGTACATTACAAATTGGCACGGCACTTCAGATACAAGCGAGACCACAACTCAGGTGCGTATGTCATCAGATTAAAAATTGTATTGCTATTTTAGTCAAAGCTTATTACATAACTAAGGCTATAAGTCTCCTCACTGGTCTTAAATTCATTCTGGGTTTATGTTGAGTTATAAAATATATCTGAATATCCTCAGGTACAGGTATCCTGAAAGAAGAATTTGTACAGTAGACTTCGCATGATCTAGAGGCCCATATAGAATTCAGGACGGTAAGGAAACGAGCGCTATCAAGAGTAAGTACTTTGCCCCCAAAGAAAAGATGTGCGGACCAAGAAACTAGCACTAATCCAAATCAGGAGATAGAAAAAGATATACAAGTAACGAAACATCTTAAAGAAATGTGACAGATAAAAAATAAAAATGCCCTAAATCTACTCGCTAAACCAAACACAACCTGCTCTAAGAGCACTGAGGAGAGAGAGAGATATATATTATCGTATTTCAAAAAGGCATTACAGTGCAAGATAACACGTAGAAAATTAAATCAAGATGTAGAATATATCCTGTCTAAACGCTTCACTCCATGCCAAATTCGATTTCTTTTACAAGACAAAAATTTTCTTTTACCATAGGTGAAAGACAAAACTATAAAAATTTCAATTTTTGCTAAACGTAATTGAAATTGCAACATAGCAGGAATTTGATCAAACTAATTGTAATTGTTCATGGGTGTAACTTGGGGGCCTTTGGGGCCTAACTTTAAGGGGCCAGGGTAAAGCTTCATAAATTCAAGTGTGTAGTGAGACCATCTATATAATAAAATTAATAAAATATATTATATACAAAATTAGAAAGTTTAGTAATAATTCTTAGTTAGTAAACGAGGGACGATTTCATTTTTTAATGATCAACAAACCTTTCTTCATAAGTTGTACTTCCAGTTATGTTTACCTAGAACAAATATACGGTAGGCCTATAAACATAAACAATTTCAGTTCTTCCAATTCTTATACCCAGTTTTCGTAAACACATCCTCTCCCTTAAGCACACCGTCACAAAATGCTCGGCAGTAGTAGCAGTAAGCCGAATCAGTCACAACACAAAGAAATTTTCAAATTGCCAGTCAGGCAATTTTCAAAGAAATTAAGCCGTGTTACTACTTTGAGTTTCTTATCTCCCATTTCCCAGCACTTATCAACACAAAAAACCAAAACAATCACAACAATAACGAATTAAGAAAGAGAGGTCTAGCGTTTGTTTTTTTCGAACAGAAATATTATTTTGACATATATCATTCAAATCTGTCAAACATTCCCCTTACAAGTTTCTTCGAAAGAAATAAGAATAATAAATTTATGGCAACTAGTCGTCTGACAACTGTAGGCTACAGACGTTGATAAGTAGTGCTTAATGTGCTCGCAAGCATAGAAACTGTCTCCTGTTTGACTTTTTGTTAGTTTTTATTTATAAACAACTAAAAAAAAATTGTATAATGCTCGGAACATTGGGGGGGGCGAGTGCCCCCCTTGCCCCTCCCAAGTTATGCCTATGCGCTACACAATCGACATAACAAAATATATAGAACATTTAAAACACTACTGTGTAGTTCATGCAGGTTACAAGACAACTGGATATTTTAACGAATTCAGACTTGAATATATATGAGTTTCTGAAAACTGTGAATGCCGCTGCTGTTTTTAACGAATTGTTTAACTTTAGCTGTTAAATTTATCGCAAGAACGATCTATTATAACATTGCGAGTTACAAATCGGTTCATATAAATGAGATCCGTACTACGTTCACGAGGAAATGTGATACTGCATGCTGATTGCAGTACAATGATACTGATTTTCTCTGAACTTTGAGTTAATTCGAAAGTCAGACAAAACAATGGTCGTAACTTGTAGCATCGGCAGGAAAGCTATTATTGTAATCCGCCAGACTACTTTCCCTGACAGATTGTACCTCTCTTATCTGCCTCCCTAAAGTTTGGAAACTGTAAAGCTTTTAACTTATGTATACGCCTACACGTAGGACACGGACAACAACTTACCTATATACCGAGACAGTTTTTAGTTTTATTTATCAGGGGTCACCTTGGTTACGAATCTAGCATCAGTAAGGAAAAGTATATTTTGCGGTTAAACGCAGTCATTTCTGCTTTTCATAAGGAAAATATCCAGTTTTCCTTAATTTACCACCGGTGTAATTTAATTTTGTTAATACTTTCTTTTATTCTCTGTCACGTATTTTATTTTATTTTTTTTTTAGAATATACCAACCATTATTTTCAGTCCATAGTACCAACTGTATGTGTACGCGGCACCGTTTTTGACAATTCTGTGTAACTTGTGGCAATATATTGCAACGATACAGCCATATGCTGTATTAAGCACTGATTTAAATAAATATAAAATTTGTAAAATTATTATAAGTTTGGGGTAAATGGACAGGTCTGGGATTGTAAAAATGTTTCATTGTTATACTAGGGGAGAAACTAACCTGTTCCAACAGGCAAAGAACACCTGCTCGATTGTATGTGTGTTACGCGTGTATCTTGTGTGTGTTAGTGATGCATGTACAGACAGGAATCTCCTAATTAATTACCCTCCCAAATTAATTACTAAAATAATTATTTTAATTCACTGTGTGAAAACTAATTAGTGTAGAAACAAACAGAAGGCACCAAAGTGTATGTAAATTTTATAGTTATCCACATTAAGAAAATGACGTTAATAGGACACACTACGCGAAGTCAGTGCGAAATAAATGTGCCAAAAATACGCAAATTACACTAAGACGCTCAAATTAATACAGTGAGTGCTTAATCAAAGTAGCTATGATTTGTGCTATCTCGATTCCGTTCAAAACATTGCCATTCGCAAAAAATTGCAAATATATGAAAAGGTTCGAGAGTGAGGGCTAGCATGTGATCTGCAGGTCTCGACAGGACAATTTCGGAACCAACCGGTGCGGAATCTCGAGAGGGATTAAGGGTTCGACTGGAAACCCTTCTCTTCTTTTCAAAACACAGTTGCAGTCGGACACGCTGTCCGTCGGCACAACAGTTTATTTTGTTACAAGTCTCATCTACGAACGAATGAAGACGTTCAGTAATTATGTTTACAATATTGCGGGAAACGTAGAGTACCGGGACCGTTTAAGTCAGCAAGAGTATCAACAGAGAAGCTACAAGAGCGACACGAGCTGCTAGACGTTAGGAGATGCTTTTTAAACGCCTAAAAGCCGTACGAGATCTACCTCGCAGCAGATAGTAGTTCTCTGGGACGGACCACACACTACTGGAGAACGACGCTGGACTCTGGACATATCCAGGACCACGCCAAGCCAGGAGTAACGGAAACCCAACTCTGGACAACGCTGGACCCCGTCAATAAGTCGTAAGGTCATCAAAACTCGAGGTGACATGCATAATGCATTTATAAATGATTCTTTTAAAAGAGCTTATAAAGACTATATAAAGAGAAAATGAATTAAAACAAAAAAGGTTTATAATTAGAAATAATGTAATAGAGTCTTAGATAAATGTTTTAGTCGTAAGAATGAGCGATCGCATATAGAGAAATATAGAAAAAAAAGAGAGTTTAATTTTGAGATAATACTTTTTTTTATCAAAGTAAAATAATTGAAATGATTTGATATTTGCATTTTGTAGAAGAGAATAATTTAAATTTTTAATATGAAACAAATGCCAGTCTAAGAGTAAATAATATAATTTTGAATATAATTTTCAAAAAACATTGGTATAGACTCAGCAAGCTGAGGTCAGATCTGAGTAAATGAATTCAATTAAAATTACATTTAAATTTTATTTTGTTTTAGTAAATCACATTGAATAAATGTCTAGATTAAGATTATTAACATGTCTAGATGTAAGAGTGTTTTAAATGTGTGTAACACCGTATAGCTTAAGAGATAAACACTTAATAATGAGTGATATCTTGATCGGAGATGATTAACAATGTTTATTATTTATAATGCTTGTTAAAACTATAAACATGAAATTTTAACTACTCATACATCTACTACTCTTATTATAGTTACACCTGGTATCGCTATACAACCTGCATACATAAAAGGTATCGTTATATAACACATAAAGTTGTAACGTAGTATAATTGTTGCACCCCAAGAACGAAGGGGTTCCACAAAATAAATTATATATGATATGTATCGTTGTAATATATTGTATTAAAGTTAAATGCACATCGTTAATATCCGCCCACAGTTTTACATATTTGATTTTCGGTATACGCTTATACTAATTTGAAAATTTTTCATATGTAAATATTGAACTTACATTATATAAATTATCTATCTGATGTAAGTTCGTAAAGTTCTACAGTTATTGTGTAATTTAGAATTTTCTAAATTAATTATTGTTTTTAATACCAGTAGTGAGTGAAACATGTTAAAAATAACTTTTAATAATTAAATTATTGAACATCCCTTAACCTGTATTTAGGTATAATATATATTACTATGCTATATGTTGATTGGTAGGGATATGTATAATTTATAAAAGTTTTCTGTACCAATTCTAATATCTATGCTTATTACTTTAAATTATTAAAGTAATAATTAAAAATTGTTAAAGTTCATTAAGGTTATTAAAGTTTAAAGTTTATTAAAGTGATGATTATTGATTTTATAATTAATTTTAAATACCATTACATTATGAGTAATTTAAGTTGTAATATTGTATAAATTAAGTTCTGTGATATTATAATTTTCTCGTTGTCTTTAAAGAAAACCTTTGAAGATGTAAAACAAACTACTCATCTCCGTCACATATACAACGATGCACACATATGCACGCACACACACGCACACAGACACACATACACAAACACGTTCACTCAAGTAATAGTTCTGTTGTGTTTGACATTTGTTTTGTATTAATACATAGGTCCTGATGTTAACAATACAAAATGTCGAAACGTCGACACAAATAAGTTAAAATTTGTGTTGCATAATTGACCGATCCTCACAAACCCTTCATCGAAAAATTCACTTATTTAAATCAAGTAAGAGAATAATTAAGCGTTGGCGTATACATTTTTTGATCAGTATACCAAATATACAATTTTCTGGTCATTAGGATGATCCAAATAATACAATTTTCTGGTCATTAGGATGATCCAAATATTTAATATTTATTAAACGTAACAAAGACTGGAAATTTCGTCACTAGGTTTGCGAAATGATTTTACAGCATCAACAAATTTTATGAGGAGTTTATGTTATAGATAAATATTTGTAATTTGTATCATACTGATTAAAAACATTAAGTTATGGTATAGTGATCGGAAACTACTTGCATATTATGTGCGTACAGGTTTGGAAATATTAAAAAGTTTTTATGATCGTCTCATCAAGTGTTCATCAAATTATTTAATGACGAATTACCTGTTTAGACATACGCGTTCAGCTGTAATTCAACATAAACATCCTAAGAAGCTTCCGGTCGAAAGTCCTTTGCTCACTAATGGATACCTGTTCGTACATCATCCACCAGTAGTACGAACCATCCGTGAAGCTCTCGGCATCCTTTTCGTCCAGGAAGAAATCTATCGCCCCTGACACAGAAGGCTCCATACACATAACAATAAATGGCCTTGCTATTGGTGTATTCCGCAGAAGATTGACGAGGACACGCTGCGCGTGAACAGACTCCCAAAACTGCGCGAGTGTAACTTCTTTCCAGTTAGTATTTGCGGGACTGCGAGTATTTGTTTGATAACTTTTAATCACTAGGCCTAGATGGTAAATTTCTAATGTTCAATAACAAAATAACTAATCCAATGTATATAATATGTTATCCCGACACTAGTTTCAATATCTAAGAACGAAAAAATCGTGAAAATGCCTTTAGTTAGTAATCACAAGCATCCACATGTGCAATGTTATACTGTGTGACTGAAAAATGGGTAAACTGTTACAGAATAATTTAAAAAAGGAATGTCATAAATAAAAATGTTCAAGTGTAATATTATATCGTATAACAAATATAATATCTGTGTGTAATTATAACAAACAAATCAATTCAATTAAAAAATCTTAATTTCGACAGTACGAGTTGATTTTTTCTTACGTACAGGTAATATGTGGTCACACCAGACTAATAATGCACTACGTGCTGAAACATGAAAACATTATTTTTAACAATATTTTTTACCATAATAAGCTACTCTGTCTTTTCTAGTAATCGAATTTAAATACACAATGAAATTAAATTTATTTTTCCATACCGTTAGGTCATTGTTATTGACAAGACTGTTTTTTAAAAATCGACAATAGTTGTCAGAATCTTTAACTAGGTAGTGGATACAACTTTTTTCAAGGTGTTTAACGTATAACGCTAAGTACAGTCAGCGTAGAATCTCTTTCCAAACTTGTAGTTTGCTGGAGACGTTAAAATAATACATAAAAAGTTATATAAACAGAGTTTCCTTTATTTGGATAATTTAATGAAATTTTGTCGTGTGCTATGGTGGTTTTAAAGTATCGTAGTTAACACCGTTTAATACCATTATTGTCAGGTATAATAATGATGACATTTAATTCTCTTTTATTATAACCATACCACGATGCATTATTTTCAAACGGAAAATTAATTTAATTCAGTAAGGTTTGTTTGTTTGTTACACGTTGTAACGGATCAAAAAATACCGTTATATAAATATAATAAAAAATACCCAAATGAAGGAAAAGTGAACCAAGCAACTACGTTAGCAACCAGGACCCAATAGATCCAATAAGTGAGGGAAAATAAATAATAAATGAAGAAAATATCCGACAAATAAGGAGATAATATTAACAGTAAGAAGAGTACCAAATAAGTGAGGAATAATACCACAACCAGGAAGAACCTGAGAAGAAACTCCAAGTGACCAAGAGCAAGACTGTTGACAATATAATAATTCAATAAGCAACCACAGAAAATTACAGTGTGCTACTTACAGTGAATTAATTAATACTAATATACCACGAGCTGAAATAAACTAACACAAACAATGATAGTGTAGTATTTACAGAAAGTGAAAATATTAAGTGATAGCAATTTTATACAATAATCTCAAATAAACCAACACAGACAATAAGTGTATTATTTATGAGACAAAAAGTATAATATAGTAAAAAATAATAAAACAACAAGTGAACTAAGGTTAAGTGCAGAAATAATTGCTCAAATATGAAAGTAAATGGAACTGATTACCTGTAACTACCATGACTGACTCTAAATATAAAATCATTGCAAAACATACATTTAGATATCAGGAGAGTGGAAAGTAAAATCAACAGAATATAATTGTTAGAATATCAGAAATAAGACAGCATGTATTAGATTAAAAACAGTCAACCCAAACCAAATGTAAACATCAATATATATGCCAATAACCAATTAGAATTAGATAATACAATGTAAACAAATAGTCAGTAATAGAATTAAAATACAGAAAACCATTGTACTAGATAATAGTAATACCAATCATGGTAAATATGTAAGAAAATACACAAGAAACCAAACTAACACATATAGGCATTGTTGTCATACAGTGATATAAACATAACCTCAACTGAGCAGAATTTGCAACAAAGAATCATAATTAACAATTAGAAAAACACTGATAAAAGTATTTACATGATACAACAACCAAACTAGAATAAATAATGAACAGAATAAACCCAATATAAACTAAGAAACACAACAATATACTTTAAATTTTATAAACAAATAACAGCCAAAATACCAAACCACAGAGTGACTGACAGAATTACATAAAAAACTCAATCAAAACTAATCAGAAAGAGGAAAATAGTATAACAGTAGTTTCAAGGATACTCAACACCTCTTTGAGAACACTTAACAAACAGTGAATGCATAAATTCATATAATAATAATGAAAAACAATAGTACATGTCAGATGAAACTAGATGAAAGTAACAGTCCAACAGAAAATTGTGAGTAATTAGCACAGCAGGGAATACTAAATACCAAAGATAAGATATAGACAAACATTAAATACCAATTAATGGGTGAAAATACATCCATAACACAAAACTATTTGTAAAATAAGAGTGTCAATATGACAGGACACCTGATATGATGTGGTAAAACCATTTATTGTAAATAAACTAAGATATGTTAGTAACTACAAAACTGCACCAAATGTGTAGTATAATTTGAAGTATAAACCAAACACAATAGAATTGTGTGAGAGTAAAGTATATATTGTAAATAATGCATGGACATTTAAGGCCTACTCGCCTGAAAGTGTATTATTGAATTTTGTAAATATTTAGCATTTAAGAAATAATTGATAAGAAAAAAATTACTTGAAACATTATCAGCATATGATATATGTATCGTGTGATACTATAAAAGTGAAAAAACTTATTTTTAAATAAGGAACACTAAAAGTGCATCAACGAAAGTATAAATAGTTTAATAATGGACGGAAATAGTGCTTGTGTGGACTCAAAATAAAGAGCAAAGCAGCCGAAATAACATGATACCATTAGTTTTCGAATCGGAGGTGCATTAGAAAAGTTATGAGCAATCATAATTATTCAATAAATTACAAAAGAATTGATGGCGTCACTTGTATACTCTCGATCCCAAAGACTGACGCTGAGAAATAAAATTTATTAATTTCTTGTGGCATATGGGTACGAGATTAATCGACTTTCAGCCAAAAGAAACGCTGATTCCAAGCAGACGCCACCCGAATGAGCTGAACGTAGCTTCACTACCAAACTGATCATCAACGCCGACAGAACGACTCTCCGATGGAAGTATTTTTACAAAATGTGTGCGTTCTCCCGTTAGTAAACAATATAACTAACCTAACATATGTGTGATAATAACCTCCAAACGTATGAAGTGTAAACAGTGATACGAGACATAGTGAAATATACCATTGCTAGTGTATAAATATCAGCAATGATGAGTGATAATAAGGGAGTATACAGAATTAACAATATTTAAATGAATTTTAAGCGATTATTAAATAATAATTTTTGTGTTGATACTACGTTAGTCAAATGCATTCATACGTGACTAACATAACTACTAATTATGAATTAACACATTATTGAACAAAAGTTATCAATAATTTTTTTTAAATAAAATATTATTAATTTTAAAGAAGAATTGAAATGAAAAAAATACTATTTGAGTAACACAAATGTACTTGAACATAGATGCTGATTTGACTTTAACGATAACGAAAGACAATTCGATTATTAATAATATTGAGAACTGTCAATAAAGTTAATGATTAATGAATGTGTCATTAGCTAATACTATGAATAACAATAAGATTTTATGAATTCAATTCAGCCATTTTTATCAATTAACTTAGAAAAATTTTCATTCTAACCTACCTGTTGTTGAAAGGTACACAAGTGATACAGTGCCGTGCTTTCAATTAAAGAAAGCCTAACTATTCTTAAATGCACTGAAATTATAAATAAATCATTATATTTTAATTTTTATAACCATTAACGGAATTTTATTCCGATATACAAAAATAATAATCGTATTGCACATGCTATACCATACCCTGCAAATTTAAATGCAAGCGTGTCTAGTACGATAGTTTACAATTATAATTAACCTTGTTCTATTTATGTAACCACTCTCCATATACGTCATTATCGTATTTAAGCATTTGTTTGTAGTAAAAGTATCTTGTATACTAAAAGAATTCACAATTTTATTAATTATAAATAAGAAACCTAACCAAATCAGGTTAGAGAAGTACAACATAAAAAACCAGTGTTACCAGCCCTGAGTTTTAAGAATCTCTGTAATGATTTAAATTGTTTTTAATGTTTTAAAAAACTTTTGTGAAGGTTTTAAATTGAACTTTAATTGTTGTTAATAAATTACCATTTTACATATAATCGAGTCAGTCGGTCATTTCAAGGTAGACTATAATAACAACACAACAGAGCATTTATTTTACAGATTGGCAGTAAGGCAAATAAGCGGCCAAGATTTTGAATAACTTCAAAACAGTGTTATATACAGATCAACTTTATTTACATAATATCCACATACAAACCAGTGGTAAACATTGTACGAATTGTGTTGTGTTGTTTTCAGTATATTACAGAAAGAGAAGATCTACATTAGAAGATTGACATCGGTAAGTAAGTGGTAATTAACATCTAACTAACCAGTGCTTCGAAAAGAGAACTTGAACATTTGTCAGCTTTTTAAACCTTTTTGAAACAACGTAACTTATAAATTAACTCATAAATAATAATAATTCTAAACCTACACAATTGAACATTGAACAAAAAGAACGTCTATATTCGTCTATTTATAGAGTGACGTCAACAACGTGTGGTTTATTATACTTGAACAAACACATCTTAATTCGTCTAGTAACAGAGTGGCGCTCCATCGCGGGGCATAAAAGGTATAGTAACAACGTACACATAATGTATATAAATTGGTCATAAAGAAATGCGATTCTACAAAAGCGCAGTTCATTTGGGGAAAACCGTCTCCTACCCATTGCGGTATTATTAACAGTTATCAATAAATTATATGAACGGCCACATATTTTCCTAATTGCAGGCAATTTACGCAGCTCGATGGGTGTACTAGTTCCCTGAAGTGGTTTGCTGTCAGTTGTGAAGGTCGGCCCCGTGTGACCGGTTCACAGGTGCTGTCTGTCGCACAATTCAGTGGCAAGCCACTTCGATCTGAGACCGACGACTGCCCGTAGTTACAGGTCGCCAAAATGTCTCTAAACCTCCTGTTGTTCGTCTTCTCTGTAAATGTTTGTGTTCATCGTCTTCACGGAGAAGCCTTTATTTTCAAAGATGAAGGCGCTGGTGGCGGAGGAACGGAGCTTCGCGAATGTAAGTATAATTTTACATGTAACTGGAAACGAACGTCAACTGTTATAAGCTATTAAGAACGACAGTATTTGTTCCATGCAACTGCGTGAAATTATTACCATTCTTAAATGTTCACTTTATTTAGGCTTTGATAATTACCAGTTGCAAAATGATGAAACATACAGAAACAGTAATAACAAACTTGATGATAATAAGGAAAATAAATTTTAAATATTTATAAAGATTTACAATTGGAAACATAAAAAAGTTTTAATTGCTATTTCTATACTAACACCCGATATTGTTTCAACTATACTCCTCATAAATTCAAAAGTAAAAGGCTACTGTGTACGCGCGCGCGCGCGTGTGTGAGTTAGAATTATTAAACTATTTATGATCTAAGTTATAGTACACAAAGACAGAATCATCTATAAAACGTGTATTTATACGCGATCCTGCGCGTCCGTGTAACGTTATGTATATATATTGTAATAAAACGTAGTTATTACAAATAATAATCAGTTAATTAAATTTTTATTATTGATTTTAATTAATCTTTTTAATTTGTTTTATTGCTTTTATTGGTTTATTGTTAGTGTTCAGTTAATAAATATACTGGTTAATAACTGTGTATGCTCTGATGAAGAAGTATTTGTTTCTTCGCGTTAAATAGATTTTCTTGGCCACATCGATTGCATGTAGCGGCCAACTCAGTATCGGTGCTTCTTCTTCTGCTCGTTCCTTTCCTTCAGAAGTTCAGGTTTAGCAATTAATAATTAATGTAATTTAAATTATGACTCAAATAATCAATAAAACAATGTTAAAACAATAATTAGTTTTATTTCCAAAGTAATTATTTGAATTGCCGCGACTGGCTCGAGTCTGATTCGATACTAGATTCCAGGTGATTATTACATATATAAAAATATTCAAATTAAATTATTGTATTATAAGGGTTCTTTTAACTGTAGAAATAGTCAGGAAAGGCAAGAGAATTCAATATTTACAAATTATAAAAACTTATTCATTAAACAGACCAAAAATATAATAAAGTATAATGTATAGTAAAGTCGATTTTCGAACCAGCTGATGTCTCTGACGTCACCACGTCTCCTCCAAGGTTGAATGCGTTTGACTCAAAATGACAAGATGGCGTCCCCCATGTGTTGTTCTGCGATGTAAATTCAGCTCCGAGATTTCACTTCAAATAAATGTACCAGTTGTTTAATTCCTCTTCAGTGATGCCGCTATTGGAATATCCACAAGTTGTAGTGTGTAGTTGTATTCGTCCACTGGATTTTGTTCGGTAATAGTTGTGTTGTGTCAAATGGTTCCCTTCACTCGCTTTCTGGTTATCTGAGTTTAATTTCGTTCTTCAGTCGTGTCTATACGTAGTGACAGCTCTATTTAATGATGTTTAATTTAGTTTAAGGTTTCAATGACCGTTATTATGGTATTCGTCACTTTATTTTATATTCTTTTATTTTTTTATAACTTCATCCTCTATCTTGGTTTGCGTTAAAAAATTCCGTTCATATTTCTCTGAAAAGTATTCTGACACGTCCGTCTTGTTAGGCTTTTAACAATCAACTAATTATTTGTTCCTTCATATAGAAAATTCTATAAGATTTTGGTCTCATATCTCATTGTTCCTCATCAGCTGTTGTATCTAAATTCAATCTTATATATATATATAAAATATTGATATTTTTTATGTTTAATTGGCTATAAATTATTTGTTTAGTACTTTTATGTAATTATAATTATAGAACAATATTCCTGCTTGTATTTTATACAAGTTAATACTAAATTTGACCTGTTTTGGTTTGAATTAAGCTTCTCAATTATATTTTTTGAAATTTATCTCTAGGCCTTATTTTGATTCACATAATTACCTATTATATGGTTTACAATATGTTTTATGTTACAATTTTACTCTCATTCGATTACTAATTAACTATTTGTAATTTACCTATTATATCTGGCTATTATTCTAAAAATTTAACAAATTATTTGCATTTTACTAGTCCTGGCTTTCTGCTTTTGCATTTTCTTGTACAATCACCATTTAAGTAATTTTACACTTTGATTCTTTGAATCATTATTATAGGTTGTTGTTATCATCGGGATACAGTATTTGTATTCTGAATGGGATAATTTATATTCATTTGGTCTAGGTTCTATTAATTTATATTCTCTGATTTGATTTATATGGTCAAAGTTAAATTTGTCTTAGTCATCAATTTTCAATTTTCCTAGCAATGTTATTATTAATTCACCTTTTTAGTTTTATATTTTCTGATTCACTGTTTATGGGTCGTTTGAATTATTAGTTTGCCTTTCCTTACTTCACAAAAATACAACATTAATTAACATGATTCAAATACAATAAACTCTTACATACTAACATCTAGTATTTCCTACTATCAACATATTCTGTATGGTATACACAAAAATAATAATTATATAAATAAACACATTAAAGCTTTATATTAATGATTGTCTTTTTTTGTCCTTTTTAAAACTGGTTTAGGGTGTTCCCCTCAATTACACACTTATTTTAATCATAACGTATTTTACATAATCTCTAGTTATTTGTATTGGATTCTCTTTTTTTGGCTAGTTGTTTTATCTAATTTGGTATAGCTAATATTGTTTAATTTCTTTTCAATTATGTGATTTGCTGCTATAGAGGTTTCTGTCTTTTAAATAGGTTTTTGTATCTTGATATTATTTCATTTCAATTCATTGGTTATGGGTTGTTACTCCTTACTACTTTATATCTTGAGAATTGTAATTTTCATTTATTTGTTCTGGCCTGTTACTCCTTATTACTCCGTATCTTACTGGGTCTACTAATTATTTTACTGAGATGATACTCATACTATTTGTTTTTTAACACTTTTTGGCTATAAATTGACTATATATAATTTCTTTGAATCGATCTTTCTAGTTCTGGTAAGTCCTTTTATTTATGACTGTAATTACTTTTTTTCTGTTCCTTTTATTTAAGTTGATATTACTCCTTCCAGGTCACTTCTTCCCTTCTTTTCCTATATGATCTTAGTTTGTAGAATAAGGTAAAAACTTCGTTGTGCTACAAATGCCCCCCTGTAAAAGTGATTAGTTCAGCTCATACTTTTAGTTTGGGTGAACTAATTGCTTCTGATATTCATCTTTATTATTTTCTTGGCTTTGTTTACCCTGATATACCTGCTTCTTTTTGTTTGAGCTCTAAGTTGATATGTATTTTTCTGTTTTTACTTTTTATTTTACTCTTATGAGATAGTTCTTTTTAATCTGATTCATCCTTTTATTATTTAATACATCTATATTTTTCCCTTTTTATTTAGTGTTTATATATTTACTCCCTAACATTCCCTAACATGTGATCTGGAACAGTTCAGAGTGGCACATTTTCGGCTACATTCTCTGCAGACCAAACTTCACTCATTTGAGCTCAGAGGAATTATCATCTCTGCTCAATCATAAAAAACTGGTGGAATTATCTACATCCAGTTATTAAAATATCAATTATAAAAAGTAGTCCATTTTGACTAATAATAAATATACTTAGAATCATCACTTCATAATTATTCAGATTATTTAATATTTCTATTCATATGGTTATCCTTACATTTTAAAGCTCATTATATATTACTTATAACTAAGTATTTGGCATAATATCCATTTCAGCCTTCCTTTTTTGAATTTCTGCTATTTTAGTTAGTTGTTGGTACAGCCTGTTTCTTGTTTACTTTTTGGTTAGCACATGTTTATGTATATAGTTTTTTTTTCATTTGTTGTTTTATTAATTATGTTATTGCTCATGGCATAATGTCTGGTTTTAATACCCTTTCCTTATCTGCTTTGGTTAATTGGTTCTCCTATTTATTCTTCTATGATCTTATTTTTGTTTTGGGGTTTCATCAACTTATTACATTGAAAATATATACACCATCTGGATTCTTATTTACTTTTCACTTAACTGTTCTGTAACATTTTTGTTCGATAAGTATTTCATTTATATAGTTGTTTCGAGTAGTCACTGTTCAGCCTTCATAATTGTGATAAAAAAATTTCTTTGTAAAATTATTTCATTCAATTTCTTTACCTATGTTGTACTTATTATTTTTTAAGCCTTTGATATCTTATTTCATTCCTTCTGTTTATTAATTAATCCAAAACACAGTCCTTTTGAAATATATTCTGTAGACTGTTCTTATTTATTTTGGTATTGAGATAATTTGTTTATTTTCTTTTCTTATTTTATTTAAAATAATTCCTTGATATATACTATAAGATGTCATTATTTATTCTTTGAATTTAGATGGTTTATCTTATTTGATTCCACATATTTTCACCGATATTAACTGAAAGATTGTCTTACTCATTTTAGAATTTTTATGTTATTTATTTAATTCAAAATATCTTCTCCTAGATAAGCTGTAAGATGATCTTACTCATTTTAGAATTTTTATGTTTCTTTTTATTTAATTCAAAATATCTCCTCTTGATAAGCTGTAAAATGATCTTACTCATTTTACAATTTTTATGGTATTTTCTTCGTGAAAATATTTTTTTATTGATAATTGATTATATGTGCCTTTTATCTTTTGTGAATTAATATCCTTCAACTCGTACGTATTATTACTTCCATATTCCTTAAGGAATGGAAGTATGGTGATGGCAAAAAAAATCGTGTTCCAGATTATTGCAGATTCTGATTGTACTACACTCAAAACATGAAAAAAAGTCATTTTCCGAAAAGTGTCTGTGTGTGTGTCTGTCTGTGTGTCTGTTTGTCTGTGTGTAGTTTTTTTTTCTATGGCAAACTATAACTGCCGCAAATGCAAACAGAATCAAATAATTTTTTGCATACAGCCCTGATTTGTAGAGTACTCACGACCTATTGTTTTTGGTGAAGATCGGTTGAGGGAAAGGGGTAGTTTACCGGCAACGGTTTTTTTTATCAAGGGAATTTTTTTTTTGGCAAACGATAACAGCCGCCAATTCAAACAGAATTAAATAAGGTTTCGTATACAGCCCTGAATTGTAGAGTTCTCAAGATCTGTTGTTTTTGGTGAAGATCGGTTAAGGGAAAGGGGTAGTTTACCTGTAACGTTTTATGTTTTAACAAGGGTATTTCCTATGGCAAACGATAACAGCCGCAAATTCAAACAGAATCAAAAGATTATTTGCATGCAGCCCTGATTTGTAGAGTGCTCAAGACCTATTGTTTGTGGTGAAGATCGGTTAAGGGGAAGGGGTAGTTTACCTGCAACATTTTTTTATCAAGCTTATTTTATATGGCAAAGGATAACAGCCGCAAATTCAAACAGAATCAAATACTTTTTTGCATACGTCCCTCAATTGTAGAGGTCTCAAGGACTTTCGATTTTGGTGAAGATCGGTTAAGGGGAAGGGGTAGTTTACCAGCAACCTTTTACGTTTTAACAACAGTAAAGTACTTGGAAATTCATTTAAAATTTTTGAAACAATGGTAATTGTTAAAAATAAAATAATTTTGTTGCCAGGCAATAAAATTATAATTTTTTCATTTTAATGTAAATTATGTAGAGTTAATATCTTTATATATATAATTCTTCTGAACGTGTGTATGTCACTGAACTCCTCCATGTATAAAATAATATATCGTTCGTGGCAGGTAAGCATATCTCAGTTATGTAATGTTTACGTTTCCATTTTATTATTATGCCTACAGCAATAAAAAGGCAGGTAAGACACACACACACACACACACACACACACACACACACACACACACACACACACACACACACACACACACACACACACACACACACACACACACACACACAATTCACGTTATTTCTGGCCTCACTCATGTTTATTTTCTTACATTTGCACGCTTTTTAAATGGAAAGTGCCGAAACCCACACCAACATAACGCGTGCAAGCCGAAAAAATGGACATCAATTTGCTTACTGGCGAAGCTAGTAGTTAATGAATGGGTAGGCAAAAATTTTATCTTAAATTTTTTTTAAGGAATCACTAAAAGGACGGTGGTTCAAATCGGACGCTGAGGTAGAGTTTGGTGTAACCGAATGGTTCCACAAACAGCCGTAAGAATTTTACTAGCAGGGAATCTACAGGTTAGCGCAACAGTGGAACTCATGTCTTAATGTTATTGGAGACTTCTTTTAAAATCGTTGAATAAAAAATGCTTTACAGCTCTATACGTGTTTCTATTGAACAATCCTTGTAGTATTAGTCATACACAATAATACAACTGATTGAACTTCAAATTTTTAAACTTGATTAGTTTCTATATATATGTTTAATGTTACAAATAATTCAAATAACAATCTTGATCATCTGTTAGTTCAGCGGAATAACAGTGACACTTTTAATAACCGCATAAAATAAACACTTAGAAACAACACAGGCGCTTTAACTTAACTGTTTGGACCACAGAAGTGAGGCATGCCTCAACGCTCTATGTGTACAGCGCGGGACAATCCCCCCTCCCTTCACTTCCCTATCACACCACTACATTGCTTACATACGATGTATACAAAAAACGCTGAGGCAAGTTCAGGTTGCCTCATTCGCTTTAAACGAACTATGCCGAATCTCACCTGTCACCATCTAGCGGTCGCTCAATAAAGCACGTTTCGGTTTAATAAATTTGACAGTCGCAGTAACAATGTATAATCTTTACGTTATGTAGTTCACACGTATTTATAATTTTTATTCTACAGAAATTTTTAGTGTAGGCATTGCCTCAATTGCCTCCATGTAACTTCACCACTGATATATATGTGTACAACGTTATCGGCAACAAAGAAGTAGTTTTTGTTAAAATTCCTTCCCGGGATATTTGGCCGTAGTCCAATGTTTTCTACAAAACCAGACATTTCGGCAATGCCATCGACTTCCATCATCAGTGAAAATCGAGTGCGATAACGTGAGGTGGTATAAGTTAGTGACCACAGTACTGTAGTTAAGGCTGAAGCAGTAAGTAGAAAGAAGTAGTTTCTATGGTAATATTTCATTTCGAAAATGATTTTAAATATACAGTAAATCTTAGAATATGGAAGTCATGTATGGTTCTCCATACCGATATTTTTTATTATCCTTAGTAATCACGTATGGTCCCGTATACAACAGTAATAGTTTTTTAGTAATCCCTTCCATAGTACTGGGTAGTTCCCGGTTTTTAAGCAACACTTTTTCTCCAATTTTGTATTTTAGTACCTTTTTAATTGCTTTTTTATATTTGTTATGTCGCTTTCCTGGTCCTCGGTTATTATAAAATCTTATCTGATCAAATTTATATTCTTTATGGGTCGGAAATTCGATAATCTCTTGTATCGTTCGGGGGGGGGGGGGGGTTTCTCATGCATTGCCGTATACGGCGTAATCCCTATAGCTGGATGATGTGCTAGATTGAGGAATTCTTCGGTGGCTAATAGGTATTCTTGCCATTTTTTCTGTTGATGGTGGCAGTATGTTCTAAGTATCCTCCCTACCTCTCTCAACACTCTCTCCGCCGGATTACTGTTTGGGTGGTAAACAGATGTTTCATAGGTTTTTATACCTAGCGCCAATAAAGTATCTCTCCATCTTTTACCTTTAAATTGGGTTCCATGGTCGGTAATTATTGACATAGGTTTTCCTACCTCAGGAAATTATTGATTTGTAATTACTCCCAAAACCTTTAAAGTGGTTGCTCGGTTCACAGGGTATAATTTTATGAACTTAGTAAAATGGTCCATCATTATTATGATATATTTATACCGATGGCGTCCACCACTACGGGGAAATGGCCCGCATATATCTAAGAAAACATTCTCCAATTTCTTCTGTGAGGCTATAGGTATCATCACACCCTCCTTCTTATCGTTATTGGTTTTTACTAGCTGGCAATTAAGCAATTCTTGATATACCTCCTTACTTTCCGATTGATGTCCTTTATGTGACAATTTTACTCCAACGCCATTACTACCTTCATGGCTCCCATGTGGCCGTATCGGATATGGTAGTCCATGATGATTTCCTTCTCAATATTAGTAGAGATTATTATCTTCCACATTTCCTCATCAAGAGATGGTTTTATAAACAACACATTATTATGTATACAGTAAAATTTTGTTATGGTGTCATCTTGATCGGCTAGACGTCTTTGAATATTGCTTAGCTTTGGGTCAGACTGCTGGTGTGTGCTAATGTTCCGTACTATTTTTTCCAAATCGGACCTATCTCTGATAATATTGTAAATTTTCAGTATACTTTCCTTCTCACCCTCAAATGTTTGGTTTTGTAAATCCACCCGTGACAATACGTCGGCTACCACATTCTTGCTTCCTGGAATATACTCCCACTGTAGATTATATTCTTGCAAGGCGAGTATCCATCTGGTCAGTCTACCGTGGCTTAACTTACACCTTCTCAAGAACGATATTGATTTATGGTCTGTGCGGACGGTCACTGGATATCCCACGATATAAGTACGGAATTTTCCGCAAGCAAACACGACACTGAGCAATTCCTTTTCTGTGACGTTGTAGTTTTTCTCACATTGGTTCAGTGACCTGCTAGCGAAACTAATGACGAGATGATGGCCATTTTCGTCCTCTTGGTATAAATTTGTTCCCAGACTAATATTACTGGCATCGCAGTTCAAGAAAAAGGGCTTGTTAAACCTTGGGTGATGGAGTATTACTACTTCTAAAAACCTATCTTTGATTGACTGTAAAGTCTCGTATTGCTCTTTACACCATCTCCATTTATTTTTAGCAGTCAACTGGTATTGGAATTTGGCAGTTAGCTCTGAATAATTACTTTGAAATTTTCGGTAATAATTACACAGACGCAAAAAGGATTGTAATTGTTTCCGATTTTTAGGTTGAGGGAATTTCTGTATAGCATATACTTTTTCTGAGGATGGGGATATTTCTTGGTTATTCATATTGAATCCTCCAAAAAACTGAACCTCCTTGGCTATAAGCTTGGATTTTTCTAATTTTAACGTAAAATTATTATTGGCGAGTTTCTTCAATACATGCTCCACTCGGTTGCAATGTTCTTCCCAGTTGGCTGAGGTTATTAACAAATCATCAGCGTATACCGTTGTAAACTGGAGTGCTTCTGGGCCGAGTATTTGGTCCATGCAGGCCACAAAGATGGCTACTGAATTTACTAAACCGAAGCACCCTCTGAATTTACGCAACCTCTTAAATTGGTAATTGCGCCCTTCGAAGATAAACGCCATGTATTGACGACTTTGTGGGTGCAACTCCACTTGCCAATATCCGCACACGGTGTCCCATGTTGTAATAAATTTAGTACCATGAAATTTCTTTAGGATTTCTTCGATTTCTCCGGGCGAAGTTCGATCATTTACAATTATTTTGTTAATTTCTCGTGCGTCTAGACAGAGTCGGACCTTACCGTTTTTCTTTTGAATAGCCACAATCGGACTGGTGAATGGTGACTGACTGCTTTCTATTATATCTCGGCTTATCATATTATTAATTTCAGTTCGGACCGCCTCCTTCAGTGATTGCGCTATCGGGTAGGATTTACGGTTGAACCCCACTGGTTCCCTAAATCGGATTTTACATTGATAATTCTTGACTTTTCCTGGCTAATCAGAAAATACGGCACGATATTTCTCGTATATTCCTATCAAATGATTTATTTGGTTTTTAGTTAGTTTTTCCGTCGTGTTTTCGCACTGGAAGTCTCGTATCTCCTGTATTTTCTGCGTCCACAGTTTATCTTCAGTCTCCCGGTATACTAAGTTACTGTATACTGATTTATCCGCTACATAATTTAATTCAATCTGTCGGTTGTGACCCGGTTGGGAATTTATTATTTCGTTACTTATTAAATCGGCTATCCATGTTGAATCTCCTGAAAACAATGACACCTTCTTTCTGCACAGATCAATAACAGCAGAGTTTCTTCTTAACAGGTCGCACCCTATCAAGATATCAAATGGTAACCCGGATGCAATGAGAAACAGCATGTCCGAACTTACCCCCTTACTTGTAACATTCAAGGATACTTGTTTACGTATCGTTTTATTTTGCCGACCAGTGGCGCCTATAAGTACAAATTATTGATTGGAAAATACCGGTAATGTTCGGTGACATTCTTGTTGTATACGTTCTAACTCGTTATTGCTAATTATTGAGACATTCGCTCCGGTGTCTATCATGATTTGCGCTGAAATACCTTCTACTTCTGCCATTACGTATATTATTTCATTATTTTGATTATCAATTTTTATATCGTTTTCTTCTAACAAATCTGTTCTGATATCCTTAAGGTAATGATTTTAAATAATTGTAATTTTCTTATTTGCATTTTGTTTAATTAACTCTCGTTCATACCCAGTACATAGGAGCAGTGAAGGGTTGTAATAAAATTATCTATCACCGCCTCCTCTAGTTTAAAGGTGGAGTGTTATCGCTGATTGGGCCAAACCTTGGGCTGGTTCCTGTCGCTCCACGCGATCATCAAACGGCACTTCACTCCTCCGTTGTCGATTTTGGTCCTCCGGGCTGGAACTTCGCCTGTGTACATAACTTCCCCGATCATCCACTTCGTGGTTTACTCGTTGTTCTCTGTATTCGTGGAAACTGTTCCTCCTTTGGTTTTGGTACCTCCGTTGACCACTGCCTACTGCTCTTATATAGTTCACTCTCGGTCGGTATGTTCTATTATTATAATTACTACCTGGTTGATAGTTTCTATTGTTACTTTGATAAGGGTAATTATTATTTTGGTTTGAATTTCTCTGACTATTTCTATTGTTTTCATCGTTATGATAATAGGTATTTCTATTTGATTGGTGGTTGTCATTTCCACCATTATGGTTATTATTATTATTACTGCTGCAATTATTATTATAGTAATTATTATTCCGGTTCGAGGGGTTAAACTGATTGTTATTCACGTTATTTTGATTGTTATTCACATAGCTACTACTATTCCTCGATTCTGGTCTATCAGTTCTTCTTCTACTCTGTCGGTAATAGTCTTCATGCTCGTACACCTCGAGTAACTCCGTCATAGCTTGTACGGTCTTAATCTGACAACTCCTACGTGCTCTAATTATATCCTCTTCGTAGTGATAGGTCAGTTTGCTGACTAGACACTCCTCGGGTATTTGAGGTTCCAGGTGTTTGGCTATGCACACCTTTCCCAGGAAATATGAGGTCAAAGTGTTACCCCAATATGGGTTATATTTCCCATGACATATGTTGTCTCTTACTATATTTTGCGTCGACTCTGACCAATACTTGGCCTTAAACAATCTCTTAAACATTTGGTAGTCAGTGATGTCATCTCTGATAGCCATCCACCAATTATCAGTCATCTTTTTAAATGACTCATCGAGTACTTCTTTGTTTGTATTCCAGCGGTTACTCCTATGTTACGCGAAATGTTCTTCTATTCGAGATATAAATTCCATGGACTTTCTTTGGTATAGCCGGAAATTAACCCCTTCTCGGTTTTCTGTAGTGGAACAATGGGTAATGTTAGTCGGTCTGTTCAGACAAGGTTCTATGTCTGCTTGGTTCTGGCGAACGTTGCCATTTATATTGGTAACGGCAGCTTCTATCCCGTCACACTTCTCTGTGAATCGGTTCTGCACCTTTTCCCATTCTTCGCGCGTTTCCTTTTGTTTCTGTTCTATATTCGTAACTTTGGTGTTTACCTCTGCTTTAAAACTCTGTACTTCGGTGTTTACTTCTGCCTTAAGACTCTGTACTTCTCGCTCAGTCTGACTACATCTTTCCTCAGCTTTTGTAATTTTTTGTTCTATTACCGTTATTTCCTCTTCTATCTTCTTGCTGATTGTTTCATTGTTCTCTGCTATCTTCTGGCTCAACTCTTCCTTTAATAATTCTATCTTTCCGTCTAATCTGTCCATATTTTCCTGGTTGACCTCCCTTAATTCTTCTCTTAATAGTTGGTTATCCTCTTTCAATTCTTCTAACTTCTCCCCCATCTTTTCTTCCATCTTCTTATTATTTTCCTCCATCTTCTCTTCCATCTTCTTACTATTCTCACTTAACTCTTCCCTCAATTGTTGGTTGTCATCTTCCATCTTCTTACCAGCTTCATCAATTTTTTTATTGGTATCTCCAATTTCCTTTCTGGTCTCTCCAATCTGGTTACTCAATTCTTCCTTTCCTTCCTTAGCCGATTTGTTGTTCTCATCCATTTTCTCTTCCATCTTCTTGCTATTTTCTTCCATTTTCTTATTCATGGATTTGTTGTCCTCTTCCATTTTCTTACTCATCTGTTGCAACATTTCCATCATCTTATTCAATATTGTATCTTCTGTTGTGTTAGATTTCTCTAAGTGTTTCTCCTGGAGTGAGGGCTGGTTCGGTTCCGCCGGAGGTAATGTGATCTCCATATCTTCCACTGGGGTCGCCTCCTTGTTCTCCATGTCTATTTCCTTTTCGAGTTCTGTCGCCCTTTTCTTCGATGTTGATCTTTTCGGAATTTTGATGACTTTCCTGACCGGTTAACAGCTGCCAAGCTAAAATAGGAAATTGGGCAACTATCAATTCGTATTTTAAGCCCCTAAAGTTGAGCGCCAATTTGTAATTAAACGTAGTTATTACAAATAATAATCGGTTAATGAAATATTTATTATTGATTTTAATTAATTAACTCCTTTTTTAATTGGTTTTATTGTTTTTGTTGGTTTATTGTCACTGTTCAATTAATAAATATACTGATTAATAACTGTGTATGCTCATATGAAGAATTATTTGTTTCTTCGCGTTAAATAGATTTTCTTGGCCACATCGATTGCATGTAGCGGCCAACTCGGTATCGGTACTTCTTCTTCTGCTCGTTCCTTTCCTTAAGAAGGTCACGTTTAGCATTTAATAATTAATGTAATTTCAATTGTGACTCAAATAATCAATAAAACAATGTTAAAACAATAATTAGTTTTATTAGGTCCAAAATAATTATTTGAATTGCCACGACTGGCTCGAGTCTGATTCGATACTAGATTCCAGGTCGATTATTACATATATAAAAATATTCAAAATTAAATTATTGTATTATAAGGGTTCTTTTAACTGTAGAAATAGTCAGGAAAGGCAAGAGAATTCAATACTTACAAATTATAAAAAATATATTCATTAAACAGACGAAAAATATAATAATGTATAATGTATAGTAAAGTCGATTTTCGAACCAGCTGATGTTTCTGACGTCACCACGTCTCCTCCAAGGTTGAATGCGTTTGACTCAAAATGACAAGATGGCGTCCCACATGTGTTGTTCTGCGATGTAAATTCAGCTCCGAGATTTCACTTCAAATAAATGTACCAGTTGTTTAATTCCTCTTCAGTAATGCCGCTTTGGAATATCCACAAGTTGTAGTGTGTAGTTCTATTCGTCCACTGGATTTTGTTCGGTAATAGTTGTGTTTTGTCAAATGGTTCCCTTCACTCGTTTTCTGGTTATCTGAGTTTAATTTCGTTCTTCAGTCGTGTCTATACGTAGTGACAGCTCTATTTAATGATGTTTAATTTAGTTTAAGGTTTCAATGACCGTTATTATGGTATTCGTCACTTTATTTTATATTCTTTTATTTTTTTATAACTTCATCCTATATCTTGGTTTGCGTTAAAAAATTCCGTTCATAATTCTCTGAGAAGTATTCTGACACGTCCGTCTTGATAGGCTTTTAACAATCAACTAATTATATTTGTTCCTTCATATAGAAAATTCTATAAGATTTTGGTCTCATATCTCATTGTTCCTCATCAGCTGTTGTATCTAAATTCAATCTTATATATATAAAAAATATTGACATTTTTTATGTTTAATTGGCTATAAATTATTTGTTTAGTACTTTTATGTAATTATAATTATAGAACAATATTCCTGCTTTTATTTTATACAAGTTAATACTAAATTTGACCTGTTTTGGTTTGAATTAAGCTTCTGAATTATATTTTTTGAAATTTATCTCTAGGCCTTATTTTGATTTACATAATTACCTATTATATGGTTTGCAATATGTTTTATGTTACAATTTTACTCTCATTCGATTACTAATTAACTATTTTCAATTTACCTTTTATATCTGGCTATTATTCTAAACATTTAACAAATGATTTGCATTTTACTAGTCCTGGCCTTCTGCTTTTGGCATTTTCTTGTACAATCACCATTTAAGGCAATTTTACACTTTGATTCTTTGAATCATTATTATAGGTTGTTGTTATCATTAGGATAAAGTATTTGTATTCTGAATGGGATAATTTATATTCATTTGGTCTAGGTTCTATTAATTTATATTCTCTGATTTGATTTATATGGTCAAAGTTAAATTTGTCTTAGTCATCAATTTTCAATTTTCCTGGCAATGTTATTATTAATTCACCTTTTTAGTTTTATATTTTCTGATTCATTATTTATGGGTCGTTTGAATTATTAGTTTGCCTTTCCTTACTTCACAAAAATACAAAATTAATTAACAGGATTCAAATACAATAAACTCTTACATACTAATATCTAGTATTTCCTACTATCAACATATTCTGTATGGTATACACAAAAATAATGACATATAATAATTATACAAAATAAACACATTAAAGCTTTATATTAATGATTGTCTTTTGTTGTCCTTTTTAAAACTGGTTTAGGGTGTTCCCCTCAATTATACACTTATTTTAATCATAACGAATTTTACATAATCTCTAGTTATTTGTATTGGATTCTCTTTTTTTGGCTAGTTGTTATATCTAATTTGGTATAGCTAATATTGTTTAGTTTCTTTTCAATTATGTGATTTGCTGCTATAGAGGTTTCTGTCTTTTAAATAGGTTTTTGTATCTTGATATTATTTCATTTCAATTCATTGGTTATGGGTTGTTACTCCTTACTACTTTATATCTTGAGAATTTTCATTTTCATTTATTTGTTCTGGGCTGTTACTCCTTACTACTCCGTATCTTACTGGGTCTACTAATTATTTTACTGAGATGATACTCATACTATTTGTTTTTTAACACTTTTTGGCTGTAAATTGACAATATATAAATTCTTTGGATCGATCTTTCTAGTTCTGTTAAGTCCTTTTATTTATGTTTGTAATTACTTTTTTTCTGTTACTTTTATTTAAGTTGATATTACTCCTTCCAGATGACTTCTTCCCTTCTTTTCCTATATGATCTTAGTTTGTAGAATAAGGTAAAAACTTCGTTGTGCTACAATATATATATGTGTGTGTGTGTGTGTGTGTGTGTGTGTGTGTGTGTGATACTAGTACAAATAATTAGACTGAAATATGCAATCTCGGAGTTAAATGCAACCATTTGTTTGCTATTAACTTAAACATTAATACTTAAAGTTTGTCACTTGAACATTTTAATTCTGAAAACAAGTTAATCTTTAGAATTAAGTATTGAGCAATTTAATTTTTAATGAGCAAAGGGAACTAAAGTTATTTACGAATATGTTACTGAATGTGTTAAATTTGTACGTTAAAATACCATTTTCATAGACAATTTTTGTAATTTCAAAATTAAAGCTGTACTGCCTTCCAGCTTTTCATCATTGCGTTCTTCTATTTAAACAATATCAAAGCACGATTTTAGTTTACATTATGGATTCTTTTTTTCTACCGTGAGATTTTTCTTCCGTTAGTAAGCTTACTAAATTCCGCTCCCGCTTCCTGAGGGATGTATTGTATGTCCGTAAACTAGCCAATGCTTTTTGAAATCCCATATGTATTCCTCCTGTTGTTATCAGTCCGATATTGATGTGTGTGTGTGTGTGTTTGGTAATCGTAGTCTTCCTCTGGCTCTTTTTCCATTGAAAGCTTCGGTTGATTATTGTTTTTGAAGAGCTCTTGTCTCACTAAATGCCCAACGAGTTGCACTCTTCTTTTCAGGCGGATCAAGAGCTCCGAGTCCTTGTTTTCACTCTCAAAAACTACCCTGTTTGTCGTCTTTTCGGCCCGCTTGATGTTCTACATAACTCGATAGCAATACATATGAAATGAATTCAATCTCCTCTCTTTTCAGTCCAAGACTCCAAGTTTCACAGGCACTTAGAGCTACAATCCAAACACAAAGTTTTAGAACCTTCTTTTAATTTCAATACAGTTACTTTGAGGTTGAGAATTACTCCTTTCTGATAATACATTTGTAACTTAGCGAATTCTAATTTTTACTTCTGATCAGTTCTTTTCGTCATCACACGCGCGCGTGCGCGTGCGCGCACACACACACACACATACATACAAAGATAAAAAAGTAACTACTAATACGTACAATGTTCTGTTTACTGTACACAATTATGGAGCAGACGGTAGACAGCAATACAGGTTTTCAGACTATTATGTAAGCTGTGGTAAATCATGTGTTGTGGGTTCTTAACTATCATTTATTGTGACACGTTAAGGTCAACAGCAAGAAGTGTGTAATAAAAAGGTGAATTTTGAATCGTAGTTTCCTTATTACTGCTTGAATCCTACCAGTAATTAGGTACGGCAAAACATTTTAAACTACCGAATTTTGTTATAAACTTGAAAAGTGACAACTTTTTTTGTAACCACCACACGAAATTACAGTAATTCTGTAATATTCGTACTCATTAGTGTGACGATTTTATTAATAAAAATATGTAAATTAATTAAATTGTTAATGTATAAGCTGAGAAATTTTAAATTGTTAATAAAATCTCACATTTTAAACTAAATCTTATTGTTATCAGTAAATAATAATAATATTTAATAAAAAGTCTAATAATAAAATAAAAGGGAATACAATTGTACAGAAAGGGTAAAGCTTCTTAATTAATCCTGCATATACAGGCACTGACCAGAATTAACTTGTTTTCTGACCCCTAAACAAACTAAATATTATTGCAAATTTGTTATTATTTAATTAATTAAATAAGACCACTGTAATGTACTTCGATAACGTCTGTAACTTAGAATATCTCTATTTAATTATTTAATCAAACTTTAGTCCTTTAATTAGATTAGAACCATGGAACTACTTTTATGTTGACTAGTAATTGTCGCGAGATTACTACTCTCTCCCCAAACTATTTTTGCCACTTGCAATGGAGCGCTCACGCCGTAAGCTGCGTACAGCGTTGTTTCGCGACACGTGTATAATTATGTGAATGGTTGGTTCAATGAATATTTAAATAACTAAATTTGTGCGGCGATGACATCTCTCTCTCAATGAATAAATAACAAACTATGTAATTCATACATTACTACAAACATGAAGGTGATATTCAACAAATAAATAATCATGTGAAGTGTATTACTGTGAAACAAACTTTCTATTTATTTATTGTAACTACAAGAATAACAACAGTCGTCTAAGATGAGAGTATCCTACAAGAATTACTACAGTCGCCTATGATGAGAGTACTTCACCCCGAATGATATAACAGACTTCAGGAACTTCACCGTCACCGGATACTAAGGCAACGACAGACCTTCAGGAAACGCACGAGGACCGAAGAACCAATTCTACAGCAAATACTTAAAACCAGGTGACATGGAGGCTTGTCTTCCATGGTTATGAGTTACTAAAATTATTACCCACAAAAGACAATTTAACTCACCACTTTTAAGACTTTAAAAGACAGACATTATATGTAACATGTAGTCTGTAATCTAATAACACTGGTTATAGCAAAAGAGTAAATGTTTAAACTAAAAGTTTTCTTGTTTTGAAAGATTAATAAAGACCATTCTTCAAATGGCTCAATTTTCAATATTGTATATGGCAAGGTGACCATTATTAACTTAATATATATATTCAATCCCGGATCCGTGGAATAAATTAAATAGATGTACATCATATTTTGAGGGCCCTTATGAAAGAGTAATATATATAATTATACTGTAAACTATATATGTTGAGAACTTTAAATAGAGAACTTTATCTCATAATGTAATAAAGAGATGTCATCTGAGTACCGAGTAAACTGAGCGCATAAATCAACAGTCTCCCCTTCCCAATATCCTGATATAAGAATTGTTTTATTTGTTGTGATTAATTTTCAGCTCGTCACAACGAAAGGCAGCCTGTATAATTGGCATAACCAATAAATGCGGGTTCCCTACGGTATAACACAAGCCAAGTTGTTATAAATTGCGCTACTCTGCTTAATTGCTTAATTTGCTTAATCTGCTAAATAATTTGCTAATTTGCTTAAGAGAAAAGAAAGAAGTAATTGAGTCCCGATATCCCACTCACACAAGCTGTTGATCTATTCACTCATGTATTTTAATATGTGTCCGAATTTTAAATAAAATAAAAATAATAATTATTATTATAGTAAAATAGTATAAGTAACTTTATTTGTAAATATAATATGTGTAAAGTAATATTAACATATTGTCCCATGTAAACAAAATCATGTAGGTGCTTGTCTAAAAGTTTCATTCTTCAACGTGTCAATTTGACGACAAACTCGGACGTGTAAATTTCCTGTTGCCGATTGTTTAAAACTGTCATAGTTGCTCTCCCTCAAGTTAAGTTAGACAATACGTCACCCTCTTTGTTTGGTCTATTGTTAATAGAAGCGTGTATTATCCTGTGTTTAGTAACCGAGGTCTCCCCCCTTTGTAAGCAAAACAATGCCATTGTTTAAAACTAGTCTGACCTACATTCCAGCGTAACAGCTGATCGTTTAAATAGAAACTAATGCAAATGTTTAATAATCACTGTTAATAAATGTTTACCATGTACTAAAGTGTGTAGGCGATAATTGTGTATAGTATAGTAGAGCAAATAATATTGTGACTTAAATTTCAACTGAATAAATGACTCAGTTAACCCTCCCTTAGTAGAGAAAGTATTAAACCCCATGCCCCGAAACAGTAACGTGTAACGTTTAAACTGAGCAAAATAAAAAAAAAACAAAGTAAATAAAGTGTTCTAAATAAATATGGTAAGTCGGTAGGAAATAATTCTAGGTAAAAAAAAAAAAAAAAACCCAAGGTAATAATAAGTGAATAATAATTGCTTGAATAATAAGGCTGAATAATTCTTAATTTAAACAAATGTGTGTAACGTGTAGCAGTATTTAAGAGAAAAGTAAATAATAATAAAAGTATAGTTGAATAGTGAACAACCAGTTGTGGCCTGTAAGAGAACAATAAAGCGTGTTAAGAAATGTAGTAAGCAGCCACCTTCTCTCTATTGTATAAACGGTAGCCTCCCTAAACAATGAATACCACCGCGTGTGAAATACAATGAATTGTGTAAAGTGTCTCCCCTCCCGCATAGTTTGTTTAAGAATTGTTAAAGAGATAAAAGAGAATTATCTTCGTGAGATTCCGCTTCTCTCAATTAACTATAATCTAGAGTGGAGTATGGGATCCTCTTTAGATTATTTTAGAAGTAAGTCTATGGTATATAATCAAGAAAGAATTATATACATGTAATGTAACAAGTCACAACGGCGCCGGCTGAAAAGGATAATGATGAGGCAGAAAGGTGCCAAGAGATCATTAAAAGAGTGCGTGCTGAAAGCTAACTCGTAGAGTTAGAGTAAGCTGATGTCAGTCGGGCCACGATATTGTGAGTTACTGAAATTAGGGAAATTAGTATTAAGGATTAAAATATAAGTTAGCATTGTAAGTAATGAGAAAAAGCGAATTTCACGAAGGAGAAAATTTAAATGAGAACAAGATCATTTAAAGAGAAAAAAAACAAAAAACAAACCGTGTACTAATAATAAATAATAATAATAATAATAATTAATTTCACACGGAAATCCCCAAACATACTCCCGGTACATTCCTGAACAAATAAGCCGCTGGCTGTGTCTTAAGCGGCGGAGTATTGACGATTTTATTTATAAAAATATGTAAATTAATTAAATTGTTAATGTATAAGCTGAGAAATTTTAAATTGTTAATAAAATCTCACATTTTAAACTAAATCTTATTGCTATCAGTAAATAATAATAATAATATTTAATAAAAAGTCTAATAATAAAATAAAAGGGAATACAATTGTACAGAAAGGGTAAAGCTTCTTAATTAATCCTGCATATACAGGCACTGACCAGAATTAACTTGTTTTCTGACCCCTAAACAAACTAAATATTATTGTAAATTTGTTATTATTTAATTAATTAAATAAAACCACTGTAATGTACTTCGATAACGTCTGTAACGAAGAATATCTCTATTTAATTATTTAATCAAACTTTAGTCCTTTAATTAGATTAGAACCATGGAACTACTTTTATGTTGACTAGTAATTGTCGCGAGATTACTACTCTCTCCCCAAACTATTTTTGCCACTTGCAATGGAGCGCTCACGCCGTAAGCTGCGTACAGCGTTGTTTCGCGACACGTGTATAATTATGTGAATGGTTGGTTCAATGAATATTTAAATAACTAAATTTGTGCGGCGATGACATCTCTCTCTCAATGAATAAATAACAAACTATGTAATTCATACATTACTACAAACATGAAGGTGATATTCAACAAATAAATAATCATGTGAAGTGTATTACTGTGAAACAAACTTTCTATTTATTTATTATAACTACAAGAATAACAACAGTCGTCTAAGATGAGAGTATCCTACGAGAATTACTACAGTCGTCTATGATGAGAGTACTTCACCCCGAATGATATAACAGACTTCAGGAACTTCACCGTCACCGGATACTAAGGCAACGACAGACCTTCAGGAAACGCACGGGGACCGAAGAACCAATTCTACAGCAAATACTTAAAACCAGGTGACATGGAGGCTTGTCTTCCATGGTTATGAGTTACTAAAATTATTACCCACAAAAGACAATTTAACTCACCACTTTTAAGACTTTAAAAGACAGACATTATATGTAACATGTAGTCTGTAATCTAATAACACTGATTATAGCAAAAGAGTAAATGTTTAAACTAAAAGTTTTCTTGTTTTGAAAGATTAATAAAGACCATTCTTCAAATGGCTCAATTTTCAATATTGTATATGGCAAGGTGACCATTATTAACTTAATATTATAATATATATTTGTAAATTACAAATTATATTTAAATTTATAAAGTGTTGCTTGTTCTGGTATTCTGCGGTAATCGAGCCCCACAAGTTGGACTCGCCAAATTATGTAATATAACGGTGATTGAGTGGGTATAATAAAATAAATAAAAGGTTGATGTATGTAGATTGTGCTCACCTGTAAGCCCCACTGGTTGGGCTAGCCAATTTTGTAATATAACGGTGTGTTACTGTTCTATGGTGTTCTAAAATTCTGATGTAATCAAGCCCCACAAGTTGGGTTCGCCAATTTTGTAATATAACTTTGATTGAGTGAGTATAATAAAATAAATAAAAGGTTGATGTATGTAGATTGTGCTCACCTGTAAGCCCCACTGGTTGGGCTAGCCAATTTTGTAATATAACGGTGTGTTACTGTTCTATGGTGTTCTAAAATTCTGATGTAATCAAGCCCCACAAGTTGGGTTCGCCAATTTTGTAATATAACTTTGATTGAGTGAGTATAATAAAATAAATAAAAGGTTGATGTATGTAGATTGTGCTCACCTGTAAGCCCCACTGGTTGGGCTAGCCAATTTTGTAATATAAATGTAAATTACAAAATATACAAATATAAAAAAATGTGTAGTTGTATGAGAATTGTACTCTCACTATTGTGTGTAGTAATATAGATGATGTCTTCTAGTCTTCATTCGGCTCTCTCTGCTGGTCTTCACTTTGGTAATATATAATTGTAATTGTAATGGTGTTCTGGTATAATATTACCCAGATTGACTTTTATGGTGCGTAGGTGTAGTAATGACGTTCCGCACCGGGAGACGTCGATTTGGTAATGTTCCTAAATAATGCTGTTATCAAATGTTCTTGGTGTATGTTGTTGTTGTAGCAATTTGAAATGTGATATAATTTTATAATTCTGAAATAATTGTTTTCGAGGTGTTTATATTCTTAAAATTTAGTAATAAATTGAGATTATTGATTGTAATTATAAATAGTATGGTATGGTGTGTCTTCTAGTAATGATCTTCCCTTCGTTAAATTTATTAAAAAGACAATCCACTTTGAATTAGGCGCGAACAGCTCTCTTCTTCTTCCTCTTGAAAGGTTGTAATTCGCATATATTGCCTTTAAAGGTTGTCGAGTTTTCTTTATTAATTAATGGTTATATTCCTTTATTAAAGAAATCAAATTCAATTCACTAGATAACAAGCGTTTATTCAACAAAATAATGAATTTGCTTAATTGAAAACAATGTTATAATGCCGTATCGACTCACTCAGGTCCGGTCGATCTATGACCTTTATATTGGTATTATACACATATAGGTTCTTTTAACGGTTATTTATAAAAAAGCCAGAGAAGGTCAGGGTCAGAAAGTATAACATTTACAATTCTAAAAATGTATTAAAATTAAACAATATAATGATAGTTATTAATAATAAAAGTTTATATATAATTTTTATTCACCCCAGTTCAGCAAACAGTTGTCGAGTTGAGATGACGAGATGGAGTCAAAATGGCCGCCTGGCGCATGCGCGGAGTTCACCTTCTAACACTGACAAGAGTATTTATGGAATAGATATGTCCCTTCTGCGGTTAAATCCTCTTCGTACTCGTTTAATCTCTTCTTGGGTATAGTTTAATGTCACTGGAGTAAGATGGAAAAGTCACTGGGTGTAAAAATGTTGTTAAATAAGTAGATCAATTGGTGTTTATGTGTGTCCGTTTAACCTCGAATATTCACTTGGTATTTGGTGTGATTCCAGTGTTATTTCGTTTAAATAGTGATATGTGATGCTGTTTATAGGTGTTATGTAGTTCATAGGGCAACTTCACCACTTCACAATGATTAGAATAGTTTAAAATTTAATTTTTACACAAAAACTGATTCCGAACTTTAGTTATACGTAATCGCCATTAAGGTTGGGTTTTATAAAATATTCACGTCAAGTGTGCTCTTCAATGTATAATAATGAACTGCCTGGATTTCCTTCGTCATCCGAAACGTCTTAGCCAATTTAATATTAAAAAGACATTGTTTAAAATTGCCATAACTTCCGACACACTTTAATTTCGTGCACTATGCTTATAAAGTAAATTCGTTATTACTTAACTGTTTGAAATATAAAATACATATTCGTTTTCACTATTCTATTCTACTTATTTTGATAGTAATTAAGTCAGTATTACAAAGTTTTATCTGAAAATTATTTCTTATAATTTTTTGGGAGGTAGGCCTAAAATTTATACTTCCCTGTCTTCTATGTAAATAATAGCCATTTTAACTAATATAATTATTATTCTATGAAATCTGAAATTTGTATAATTATCAATTCTCACTTATTTTATTGCAATTTAGTATATTAATGATGGTTTTTTCATATAACTCAGTTGTATATGATTCCCCTTCTGATAAAGTTAGTGAACCTATTTCAGTTTCAAATGGTATTTCATTATACAAATAAATAATTTTACTCATAGAATGACCATATCTTTAGAAAGCCTTATTTAAATAGTATTTAATATGTTGGGTGTATCTTGCCTAAATATTGTCAGTTTGACTGGTTTATAAGATTAGGTTTATTAATTATTCTGCATTTTAACTTTATTATATTGCCTAGATTTGAATTGTGGCTATTTGCAGAATGTTTTACTAATGTAATTATTTTATTTCCTTCTCTGACTTCTGACTCTGATATATTTGATTAAAAATTAGTTCTCTGATCTGGCATAACAGTAATTATAGATTATACAATTAAAATATAACACCCAGATATATAAAACTGGTGTTCTTAATAACATTGTTTTGGTATATCACCTAATAACATAATAAAAAGTATTTCTACCACATTGGAATGTTATCTAATTTTAGATAATGCATTCCTAAACTAACATGAACAATAAAATAACAATTATAATACTAGTATTTCTTATGACTAACCCTTACTTATCTAAATGCTATATTTAATTAGAACCCCACATTTGGATCCATATATAATTGTTAATACCTTCTACTACTCCATCATAAACAGTTAGTTCTGTAATTCCCCATTTTATAAGATTTATGCCCCCTCTTAAAGTATAACCCTGGCTATCTAAGTTATATTCCATTCTATGGAATGTTCATACAGTTTTAGTAGCTTTTTATTAGTAAAATTACTACTTCATTATCAAAGTAGGCACTGTTCACAAAACTTAAAGTTTGTTACTTTGTACTGCTACTCATGCACCTTTCTTAAAGTTTATTAGTTATAATTTGATCACTTACACCTTTCCATGGTAAATTATTACTATATTTACTAGTCTTTTTCTAGTTTTTAATATGAAATATTCAACCATGGGGGAACTGTGAAGATTTGTTTATGCACATTACACAATAACTTTTTGAATGCACTAATATTTACTACAGCTAACACTTTTAGTTTTTTGTCAGTTTTACAGTGATATGGTTTTTTAATGTGTTATACTTTCTTTTTTTTGGGGCATTCATTGATTTTGGGGTTTTTTGGGGGTTCTTTCC
Organism: Magicicada septendecula; assembly: GCA_034769895.1. Taxonomy (NCBI): domain Eukaryota; kingdom Metazoa; phylum Arthropoda; class Insecta; order Hemiptera; family Cicadidae; genus Magicicada; species Magicicada septendecula. Next base: position 803,998,165 of record CM068368.1, on the reverse strand, counting down.
CTATGGAGTTTTTGTTTTATATGGGTCGTCTTAATTATTCTTCTTTCTTCTTGAGTTTGGTTATTCTTCCTTCTTCTGTAGTTTTGGATTATCCTTCCTTCTTCCTTCTTCTGTAGTTCTTATTTTTATTATTCTTCTTTCTTCTTTGAGTTTGGTTCTTCTTTATTCTTCCTTCTTCCTTCTTCAGTAGTAGTAGTTTTAATTAGTCTGCCTTCTTCTTTCTTCAGTAGATTTAATTTGTTCTTCTTTCTTCAGTAATAGTAGTTTTAATTATTCTTCTTTCTTCTGTCTTCTGTATCTTTGATTGTTCTTCTTTCTTCAGTAATAGTAGTTCTAATTATTCTTCTTTCTTCTGTCTTCAGTATCTTTGATTGTTCTTCTTTCTTCAGTAATAGTAGTTTTAATTATTCTTCTTTCTTCTGTCTTCTGTATCTTTGATTGTTCTTCTTTCTTCATTCTTCAGTAATAGTAGTTTTAATTAGTTCTTCTTTCTTCTGTATCTTTGATTGTTCTTCTTTCTTCATTCTTCAGTAGTAGTAGTTTTAATTAGTCTTCCTTCTTCTTTCTTCAGTAGATTTAGTTTGTTCTTCTTTCTTCAGTAATAGTAGTTTTAATTATTCTTCTTTCTTCTGTCTTCTGTATCTTTGATTGTTCTTCTTTCTTCGTTCTTCAGTAATAGTAGTTTTAATTAGTTCTTCTTTCTTCAGTAATAGTAGTTTTAATTATTCTTCTTTCTTCTGTCTTCTGTATCTTTGATTGTTCTTCTTTCTTCAGTAATAGTAGTTCTAATTATTCTTCTTTCTTCTGTCTTCAGTATCTTTGATTGTTCTTCTTTCTTCAGTAATAGTAGTTTTAATTATTCTTCTTTCTTCTGTCTTCTGTATCTTTGATTGTTCTTCTTTCTTCTCTAGTTCTGTAGTAGTAGTTTTAATTAGTTCTTCTTTCTTCATTCTTCAGTAGTAATAGTTTTAATTATTCTTCTTTCTTCTTTAGTTTTAATTAGTTTCGTTTCTTCTGTCTTCAGTAGCTTTGATTGTTCTTCTGTCTTCTTTGAGTTTTGATTAGTTTTGTTTCTTCTGTCTTCAGTATCTTTGATTGTTCTTCTTTCTTCATTCTTCAGTAATAGTAGTTTTAATTAGTTCTTCTTTCTTCTGTCTTCTGTATCTTTGATTGTTCTTCTTTCTTCTGTCTTCAGTAGTTTTTCGCTGTGTATGGCTTGGTTTCTTCTGGTCTGGTTTCTTTGACGGGGTATATTAATTGCCTGCTTCTATCTTACCTGGGTAATTTTGTTATTATCATTTTTAGTCTTCTGGGTTTTTAAATTTGTATTATATTATATTGTTTGCAGAAATTTTCTTTATTCAACCTTTCTTGTGAATATATTATTAAACAGTGCATTTTAATTAATTCTCATCTGGATATTCCATATCTTAGAGCTTTATTAATGATCATTGAGTAATGTATTTGTGTGGATTATCTGTCATGCTACAGATTGCTCTCTTCCAGAAGTGATTAGTTCAGATCATACTTAGTTTGTCTGAAATAATTGCTTATGACATTATATTATAAATTATATTTCTTTTACTTCCTTCACATTTCTAAAAATTTTTTCTCCTATATTTTTGAGCTTATCTATATTTCATTATTAACTGTATTCTTACTGATAGTAATAGTCATCTGAGGTTCGTTATTTTTTATTTTTCCATTTTCTTCTTAACTCGTTTCTTTATCCTTGGGATATTTATTCCCTAAAATTCCCTAATACGTTAGCTGGGGCAGTGTCCAGAGGGGCTCTGTAGGCATCTCACTCTGCTGGCCATACTACGTCATTTATTGATTACAGAGGTAAATCATCTCTGACCAATACATAATAATACTGCTGGACTTATCTCAGACAGTCATTAATAAAATTATATAAGAATAGTCCACCTTATGACTATTAAAAAAAAAATTAAATATCTTTGGATATTTCACTTCGTATACGAACAGATCTATTTATATATCTATCTTAGTGAATCTCTATCTCAGTTATTTTTCTCAATGGTTAGCTCTGCTGGCATTTTATTTCTCCTTGTGATTGGAAGCTGGTATAATATAATCATCACTTATTATTCAGTGTAAAGTTTTTAATTCTCTGTCATTTTTTGACTGTTATCACAATCTCCTTCTGGTCATTGGTAGCATATATTTTGTATTATATTTTTGTTCCTTTATTAATTCTTGTGAATCGTTCCACTAGTATTATGTTTTTTCAATTACTCTTTTAATTGTCTTTCTTATAACTGACATTTATATATGATCATCTTTTTCTTATGGACTTATTTATATATGGTTTTTTCTTTCTTTTTTAAAATTTTATTCTGCTCTTGCTTTTTATCCAAATGCACTCTTTATTATTAATGTCATATGTTTAATATCTCTGTTTATTTGACATAAAATTCTCATTAATTTCACTTCACAATAAGTTTATTCATTTAAATGGTATCAGTGGTTTGTATTGCCATTTCTTTATTCTGGAAAGTTTTTCAGAATTGGTCCCATATATAATTGTTTGTAATGTGTTATCCAAATTATTTTTCTCCTTGTTCATTTCTAAAAGTTGTTTTTAAAATAAGGTAGTAAATTGTTTTTACTTGGGTTTTTGAATTTTGATGATTTAATTCAAAATTCATTTTCTCTTTGATTCATAAATTGTTTCCTAAATGGTAGGCAGTAAGTAGTCATTACTTCATTTTTGAATTTTGAGATTTAATTCAAAATTCATTTTCTTCTTGATTCATAAATGGTTTTCTAAATAATAGGTAGTAAGTAGTCATTACTTCATTTTTGAATTTTTACTTTAATTCTTTCTTCCATACATTCAATTATTCATAATATTTTTTCATAAATATGGTTAACATATCATATTATTACCCTAAATATGGTATTAGCTCTCTTCTTTTCTTTATTTCAAATGTACTTCTTATAATTATTTTTCTTTTAAATACCCAGGTTGAAGATTTTTATTAGGTTGGACAATTGCTCATAATTTCTTTTTCTTTGACATAGTTTTTTGCCATTGCCGGTTATCATAACATCAGTCCCTTTTTGTGGAGGTGTATGGTATTAGACTTAACCGTAGTCTGTCACTTCATTTGCTCTCATTGTCCGGATGACCATAGTCTTCATCATCGTTCCGGTACTAGTGACATGTCTGGCCTTTGTTTTGTATTTCATTTTCCTAGCTGCTATTCCTTTGTTGGCTGCTAAGCTTATTCGGCTCCCTCTATCATAGTGTTTTATATACCAGTACTTCTCTGGTCCATATGTGGTATTGCATGAAAAATATCTGTGAGGATCTTCATCTGAATTATTAATCATTTGCTTATTTGAAACCCCATAATCTGGTTCATCATCACACATCCACCCTGAAGGAATACATTTTAGTGTACCTGTATACTGGAACTGTCCTGGATGGTACACTAATGGAACACATCCTGGTGATTCATCTGTGCCGTCATCACAGTCTGGTAAGATGTCATACTTCCATCTTTCTGGAATACACTGTCCAGTCCTGCGCTGAAACTGATCTAGTCTCCATGTTTTACTCAGTTTACCTCTGGTCCCTTCCCAGTGATAAACTACTGTCTGCTGGTAAACCATCTCTGAGATTACCCTTAATCTACTTCCATTATTCCTGGAACTCAAGATTTCTTCATGGTTGGTAATAGGGATATTATCGTCATCAAATAAACCATGGTTCATCATTTCCATTTCTTCCTTTGTTTTCATTACATTTCTTAGATACATTCTCCTTTTCCTTTGTTTAATATTTTCTTTGTTTCGGTTAGTTTCAATTTCAGGTACTACCATTACTTGTTCCTGCCTTATATCATTTGGTACTTCTTCTGGTTCTGGTTTGCTTTCATATTTTATTTCCTTGGTCCTCTCCTTTCTTAATTCTTCTCTTTTTAATCTGTCCTCTCTTAATTTTTCCCTAAACAGTTTATTATCATTTTTCAAATCTTCTAATGTTGCTTGGTTATCCTTCTTCAATTCTTCTTTTAAAGATTGGTTGTCCTTCCTTAAGTTTTCTTCCATCCTTTTGCTACTGGATTTGATTTCTTCCATCATCACTCTGAACATCTCTTGGATTGTCGTGTTTTCCACTTGTGAAGGTCTTTCCAACTGTTCCTCCCGGATATGGACTTCCCCTGTTTGAGTGGGTACTTCGAGTTGTTTCTCTGGTGGTGCTGGTTGTTTATGTTCCACCCGTTCTAGTATTTTTTCCACGTCCTCCACTGGGATCGCCTCCTTATCCTCCATATCAAGTTCTTTCTCGGCCTCCGCCGCTCTCTTCTTTGATGTGGCACGACGCATCTTCTTCCCTGATTCCCTGGCTGACTAACCGCTGCCAAGCTGAATTAGGAATTGGGTAAGTAATTACAGTAATTTCAACCCCTAATTACAGCCCCACGTTGGGCGCCAATTTTATAATATATATTTGTAAATTACAAATTATAATTAAATTTATAAAGTGTTGCTTGTTCTGGTATTCTGCGGTAATCGAGCCCCACAAGTTGGACTCGCCAAATTATGTAATATAACGGTGATTGAGTGGGTATAATAAAATAAATAAAAGGTTGATGTATGTAGATTGTGCTCACCTGTAAGCCCCACTGGTTGGGCTAGCCAATTTTGTAATATAACGGTGTGTTACTGTTCTATGGTGTTCTAAAATTCTGATGTAATCAAGCCCCACAAGTTGGGTTCGCCAATTTTGTAATATAACTTTGATTGAGTGAGTATAATAAAATAAATAAAAGGTTGATGTATGTAGATTGTGCTCACCTGTAAGCCCCACTGGTTGGGCTAGCCAATTTTGTAATATAAATGTAAATTACAAAATATACAAATATAAAAAAATGTGTAGTTGTATGAGAATTGTACTCTCACTATTGTGTGTAGTAATATAGATGATGTCTTCTAGTCTTCATTCGGCTCTCTCTGCTGGTCTTCACTTTGGTAATATATAATTGTAATTGTAATGGTGTTCTGGTATAATATTACCCAGATTGACTTTTATGGTGCGTAGGTGTAGTAATGACGTTCCGCACCGGGAGACGTCGATTTGGTAATGTTCCTAAATAATGCTGTTATCAAATGTTCTTGGTGTATGTTGTTGTTGTAGCAATTTGAAATGTGATATAATTTTATAATTCTGAAATAATTGTTTTCGAGGTGTTTATATTCTTAAAATTTAGTAATAAATTGAGATTATTGATTGTAATTATAAATAGTATGGTATGGTGTGTCTTCTAGTAATGATCTTCCCTTCGTTAAATTTATTAAAAAGACAATCCACTTTGAATTAGGCGCGAACAGCTCTCTTCTTCTTCCTCTTGAAAGGTTGTAATTCGCATATATTGCCTTTAAAGGTTGTCGAGTTTTCTTTATTAATTAATGGTTATATTCCTTTATTAAAGAAATCAAATTCAATTCACTAGATAACAAGCGTTTATTCAACAAAATAATGAATTTGCTTAATTGAAAACAATGTTATAATGCCGTATCGACTCACTCAGGTCCGGTCGATCTATGACCTTTATATTGGTATTATACACATATAGGTTCTTTTAACGGTTATTTATAAAAAAGCCAGAGAAGGTCAGGGTCAGAAAGTATAACATTTACAATTCTAAAAATGTATTAAAATTAAACAATATAATGATAGTTATTAATAATAAAAGTTTATATATAATTTTTATTCACCCCAGTTCAGCAAACAGTTGTCGAGTTGAGATGACGAGATGGAGTCAAAATGGCCGCCTGGCGCATGCGCGGAGTTCACCTTCTAACACTGACAAGAGTATTTATGGAATAGATATGTCCCTTCTGCGGTTAAATCCTCTTCGTACTCGTTTAATCTCTTCTTGGGTATAGTTTAATGTCACTGGAGTAAGATGGAAAAGTCACTGGGTGTAAAAATGTTGTTAAATAAGTAGATCAATTGGTGTTTATGTGTGTCCGTTTAACCTCGAATATTCACTTGGTATTTGGTGTGATTCCAGTGTTATTTCGTTTAAATAGTGATATGTGATGCTGTTTATAGGTGTTATGTAGTTCATAGGGCAACTTCACCACTTCACAATGATTAGAATAGTTTAAAATTTAATTTTTACACAAAAACTGATTCCGAACTTTAGTTATACGTAATCGCCATTAAGGTTGGGTTTTATAAAATATTCACGTCAAGTGTGCTCTTCAATGTATAATAATGAACTGCCTGGATTTCCTTCGTCATCCGAAACGTCTTAGCCAATTTAATATTAAAAAGACATTGTTTAAAATTGCCATAACTTCCGACACACTTTAATTTCGTGCACTATGCTTATAAAGTAAATTCGTTATTACTTAACTGTTTGAAATATAAAATACATATTCGTTTTCACTATTCTATTCTACTTATTTTGATAGTAATTAAGTTAGTATTACAAAGTTTTATCTGAAAATTATTTCTTATAATTTTTTGGGAGGTAGGCCTAAAATTTATACTTCCCTGTCTTCTATGTAAATAATAGCCATTTTAACTAATATAATTATTATTCTATGAAATCTGAAATTTGTATAATTATCAATTCTCACTTATTTTATTGCAATTTAGTATATTAATGATGGTTTTTTCATATAACTCAGTTGTATATGATTCCCCTTCTGATAAAGTTAGTGAACCTATTTCAGTTTCAAATGGTATTTCATTATACAAATAAATAATTTTACTCATAGAATGACCATATCTTTAGAAAGCCTTATTTAAATAGTATTTAATATGTTGGGTGTATCTTGCCTAAATATTGTCAGTTTGACTGGTTTATAAGATTAGGTTTATTAATTATTCTGCATTTTAACTTTATTATATTGCCTAGATTTGAATTGTGGCTATTTGTAGAATGTTTTACTAATGTAATTATTTTATTTCCTTCTCTGACTTCTGACTCTGATATATTTGATTAAAAATTAGTTCTCTGATCTGGCATAACAGTAATTATAGATTATACAATTAAAATATAACACCCAGATATATAAAACTGGTGTTCTTAATAACATTGTTTTGGTATATCACCTAATAACATAATAAAAAGTATTTCTACCACATTGGAATGTTATCTAATTTTAGATAATGCATTCCTAAACTAACATGAACAATAAAATAACAATTAAAATACTAGTATTTCTTATGACTAACCCTTACTTATCTAAATGCTATATTTAATTAGAACCCCACATTTGGATCCATATATAATTGTTAATACCTTCTACTACTCCATCATAAACAGTTAGTTCTGTAATTCCCCATTTTATAAGATTTATGCCCCCTCTTAAAGTATAACCCTGGCTATCTAAGTTATATTCCATTCTATGGAATGTTCATACAGTTTTAGTAGCTTTTTATTAGTAAAATTACTACTTCATTATCAAAGTAGGCACTGTTCACAAAACTTAAAGTTTGTTACTTTGTACTGCTACTCATGCACCTTTCTTAAAGTTTATTAGTTATAATTTGATCACTTACACCTTTCCATGGTAAATTATTACTATATTTACTAGTCTTTTTCTAGTTTTTAATATGAAATATTCAACCATGGGGGAACTGTGAAGATTTGTTTATGCACATTACACAATAACTTTTTGAATGCACTAATATTTACTACAGCTAACACTTTTAGTTTTTTGTCAGTTTTACAGTGATATGGTTTTTTAATGTGTTATACTTTCTTTTTTTTGGGGCATTCATTGATTTTGGGGTTTTTTGGGGGTTCTTTCCCTATGGAGTTTTTGTTTTATATGGGTCGTCTTAATTATTCTTCTTTCTTCTTGAGTTTGGTTATTCTTCCTTCTTCTGTAGTTTTGGATTATCCTTCCTTCTTCCTTCTTCTGTAGTTCTTATTTTTATTATTCTTCTTTCTTCTTTGAGTTTGGTTCTTCTTTATTCTTCCTTCTTCCTTCTTCAGTAGTAGTAGTTTTAATTAGTCTGCCTTCTTCTTTCTTCAGTAGATTTAATTTGTTCTTCTTTCTTCAGTAATAGTAGTTTTAATTATTCTTCTTTCTTCTGTCTTCTGTATCTTTGATTGTTCTTCTTTCTTCAGTAATAGTAGTTCTAATTATTCTTCTTTCTTCTGTCTTCAGTATCTTTGATTGTTCTTCTTTCTTCAGTAATAGTAGTTTTAATTATTCTTCTTTCTTCTGTCTTCTGTATCTTTGATTGTTCTTCTTTCTTCATTCTTCAGTAATAGTAGTTTTAATTAGTTCTTCTTTCTTCTGTATCTTTGATTGTTCTTCTTTCTTCATTCTTCAGTAGTAGTAGTTTTAATTAGTCTTCCTTCTTCTTTCTTCAGTAGATTTAGTTTGTTCTTCTTTCTTCAGTAATAGTAGTTTTAATTATTCTTCTTTCTTCTGTCTTCTGTATCTTTGATTGTTCTTCTTTCTTCGTTCTTCAGTAATAGTAGTTTTAATTAGTTCTTCTTTCTTCAGTAATAGTAGTTTTAATTATTCTTCTTTCTTCTGTCTTCTGTATCTTTGATTGTTCTTCTTTCTTCAGTAATAGTAGTTCTAATTATTCTTCTTTCTTCTGTCTTCAGTATCTTTGATTGTTCTTCTTTCTTCAGTAATAGTAGTTTTAATTATTCTTCTTTCTTCTGTCTTCTGTATCTTTGATTGTTCTTCTTTCTTCTCTAGTTCTGTAGTAGTAGTTTTAATTAGTTCTTCTTTCTTCATTCTTCAGTAGTAATAGTTTTAATTATTCTTCTTTCTTCTTTAGTTTTAATTAGTTTCGTTTCTTCTGTCTTCAGTAGCTTTGATTGTTCTTCTGTCTTCTTTGAGTTTTGATTAGTTTTGTTTCTTCTGTCTTCAGTATCTTTGATTGTTCTTCTTTCTTCATTCTTCAGTAATAGTAGTTTTAATTAGTTCTTCTTTCTTCTGTCTTCTGTATCTTTGATTGTTCTTCTTTCTTCTGTCTTCAGTAGTTTTTCGCTGTGTATGGCTTGGTTTCTTCTGGTCTGGTTTCTTTGACGGGGTATATTAATTGCCTGCTTCTATCTTACCTGGGTAATTTTGTTATTATCATTTTTAGTCTTCTGGGTTTTTAAATTTGTATTATATTATATTGTTTGCAGAAATTTTCTTTATTCAACCTTTCTTGTGAATATATTATTAAACAGTGCATTTTAATTAATTCTCATCTGGATATTCCATATCTTAGAGCTTTATTAATGATCATTGAGTAATGTATTTGTGTGGATTATCTGTCATGCTACAATATATATATTCAATCCCGGATCCGTGGAATAAATTAAATAGATGTACATCATATTTTGAGGGCCCTTATGAAAGAGTAATATATATAATTATACTGTAAACTATATATGTTGAGAACTTTAAATAGAGAATTTTATCTCATAATGTAATAAAGAGATGTCATCTGAGTACCAAGTAAACTGAGCGCATAAATCAACAGTCTCCCCTTCCCAATATCCTGATATAAGAATTGTTTTATTTGTTGTGATTAATTTTCAGCTCGTCACAACGAAAGGCAGCCTGTATAATTGGCATAACCAATAAATGCGGGTTCCCTACGGTATAACACAAGCCAAGATGTTATATTAGCATATTGTTGTTTACTGTGTTTCGTATTATTAAAACTTTTAAATTTTTCTTGCTATAGAAATTTAACACGCAGATCTAGTTTCAGTCTAATATACCATTACATTAGCGGTCTCAGTCCGCCTGATAAGTTATGCGAAGTGTATGTGCTACAGTTATGAATATTGTCTTTCATGTTAGGCACTGAGTAGGCTACATCTAGGCAACCGGTGCTTCCCGCGCTCATGAACCGATTCACTGCATGTTAAAACACGTACCCCCAAATTTCAAAACTGATTTAGACGCTCAAGAGAAAAGATAAGTAGGCCTATTACGTTTTAACATGTAGACGTGCGAAGTGCGTAAAAAAGGGTGGATAAGATTTACTGGGGACAGCAATGTGATATGTCGTTATCTGATGGTATGAAGATATTTATACGGTCGGAAAGAGTGTTACTGTTTTGGTTCTTGTCTTAGTTCACTAATTGTGAAAAATCAGCATTTGATGAAATTATAAATGAATTCACGTGTAATGATCCACGCGAATTCAAAGTAGATAAATGAGAGATATAATCACCTGGTGTTTACAAACTAAATTGCTCAGATTGCAACACATTCTACATGGGCTAGACAGGACGTAGCTTCAAACAAAGATACGTTGAACGCGCAAAGGGACTACACTCCACTACTGAATCCACCTTTGCAAACCACCTCATTGAAGCAAACCACACATACACAAACGTCGAGAGTAACATTCTACACGTACACACAAAAGGCTGAAAATTGGAACACTCTTGAACAATTGGAAATATACAAATACATAAAAACGACATCCTAAACGAACAGAAACAATTCAACATATTATTCGAACACATCACACCCCACACACACAACATCGATCCTTCAAATTCGGCGCCACCGCCAAGAACAAGGCGGACAGCGCTCCTAGTGGCAGCCTCTGACGAAGCTTATAATAATCGAAAACTGGTTCAGGCAATAAGGTAAAACTTTTATGTTTTTACCAATAAAAAACTTCGTGTTCCGAGTAAGTAGTGATATACTTATATTTAGTTAATCAACGGACACGTTATGGACAACAAAATCCAAAAATATTTTGTATTCGTCAATACTTAAATCGGAAAAATCTGCGCGTGTAAGTTCCAAAAAGTAGGAAACTATTACTATTGCTATTATACATCTATGGCCACTATATCTATAACGCTGGCTAGATAATATTACTGTGTTGTTTGCTATTCTTTTAATAATGACAAGTTATCTTAAGATTCACGTTAACATTAAAGTAATATTTAACAACTCAAAACCTATTTACTCCATTAAAGTAAATTTTGGGGCTCAATACCCCCTCCTTTTAACTCAGAGTTAAAACTTTTATGTCACGTACTTAAACACGCAAGGTTGCACATACGGAAGCAAAGAAAACTGTTAGTTCTAACAACAATTGTTTACCGTGTTACAGATGATGTCTGCAACAGGACCAATGGCGTTGTTTGGACTTGTCAGAAGTTGAAAAACTGTCCCGAAGCCGTGAACAGAGTCAAGCGGGGTGACAAACCGTTCGTATGCGGGTTCGAAGGGATGGAACCAATAGTTTGTTGTAAACTGGCGTTTATACCTGAAGGTGGGACAATCGGCGGTGGATCTCCGTTTCCGGTCGAGACTAACGGAGAACCACCTCCGAGGGCGAAATCGGAAAAGTTGACGAAGGATACAACAAGCCTTAGAAGTAAGCGCCACGATACTACAGTAATATTTTATATCAGTCTGATTTATATTTGCAGCGTGCAATTGTGAGAACTGAAAATCCCATCTAGTAATATTTTATCAAATTCCCTCTACATCTTAGATAAAAAGAAACATAAATTGTCACAGCAGTTTTTTTTTTGTTATTCTACGCCACACTTGTATTTGTTCAATATATTGGGATAATTCATAAACGGGAGATAGCCTATGCATTCGAAACTGTGAATGTCTATCGTACGTAAATATAAAGTACTACCTGTGTTGCTTAGGGTGAAACGTCTAAATACGTTCAACTTAGATGGAGAGGAAATTAATTGAAATACGTACGTTTGCAATACCAATAGACGTGTCTGTGTGTGTGTGTGTGTGTGCGCGCGCGCGCGCGCATGTGTGAGCAGTGGCAACTGGAACATAAGTGCTACTGAGCTATACCAGGTTGATGAATGTGCTTGCTAGTTATTCTGTAATAATACTCCTAATTTGTGTATTATAATTTTTTCCACTACTCGCTGTTTAGAGATATCCTACGATAACCTACGACATCACTATCTTACGCTTAATATCTGTCTGGCTGAACAACCCGACGCGCTGTTTTTAAAATAGCCAAGAATTCAAAGAGACTCGTCAAAATAACACAAGACGATTGGTTAAATACAGTTCCCTCTACCGCTTGTCTATCTAGCCCCTTGTGCCACCAGTTTCGCAGCACATCGCATATGCCGATTTCAACCGAATGCCGAAACTTTTACGAAAGTTTGTTATGAGGTATTTCTGAGAAACCAACAAGTGACCAAAAATATGTGCAATCGTTGTGAATTAAATTTGTGTTTATTGATTGACGAACTGACTACGGGCATAACAGTATTGTCTTGTAATTATTTTCGAAGACACTACAATTGTGTTCAGTACGATGGTGTTTGTTCATATATATTAGAGATATTACGTTCGTTTCTAACACACTGCAGTTCTACATTAAGACGCACGAATTGCACGCCTGTTTTAATATTGTTATTACATTTGTTAAAGGTTAAAAGTCCTTAGAAGTAAAACCTAATTTCTGTTAATTCTTAGCGCAGTACAGTAAATTTCGTGAATCATGTTTCTGTGTGCAAATTCCGTAAATGCTTGTTTCATCAGAAAATCTAGATAAAGGATACAAAAACATAGTTTGGTAAACCAAACAAATTTTGGAACTTAATCCAAAAATCGATTGGTAGCAATAATAGCTAACGACACAAACGAAGTAATTGTTGCAAACATTATTAAAAATGACTGAATGGAATAATAATAAAACGCAGAATTATCTTCTTGTGGTCACATATTGATTGCAATTTACCAGCTGCCACTGAAGAAGAGTATGTATACTCTTCTTGAGCTTAGTTTCTTTAGAAACAAGTTCTCAAAACATATTCAAAATGATAGAACTAAAATAAGACGACGCCCATTTTATTCAGTGTTCTTAATTGATAATGCTTCTGATGTTTAGAATGCGTGCACTACAGTAGATTTTATTGTCGAGATCAACGTTACTTAACAACGTTGAAGGAAAGTCTTCCGTCCTCCTGGACAGAACACACGACTTCCCCGTGGTTCCCAGTATTAGGAGGGGCGGAGAGCAAACCTAAAGAGTTTCCACATATGGTAAGTTTTCATCTTATGTAAATACGTTTCACATTTGTAGAATTATTGTTACCGGAGAACTAATATTGTCGATTGTAAAATATTATAAGATAAAATGTGAACGTGAGCGCTTACTGCCCTGACTCTACAAGTTTGTATTTGCAGAACTGAAACTATCGCTAACATTACGAACAAACATGCCTTATCTGTACTAACAAAATTCACGTTTTCTATCAAAGTATTCCATCGATTTCGTCCGATATTCAGACAGTATATCTTAACTTGTATTAAAGATGGCATTATGAATTAACTACTGCAAAATATTATCTGAGCTGCAGACAATTTTGGACACCGTTGTCTTTTAAGATAATTAAGTATACAGCCCCATTTAAAGTATCATAAACAAAATTAAAATTATAAGTGAATTACCATATGTTATAGCGCAATGTAGTTTGCAATTATTTCCTCATTTTCTTAAAGAATGTACGTACATCTCCGTTTCTATTAACACAATATACTGCAGTTTAACAAGCGCAGAGTCTCTTAAGAGATGGCTTCATTAATTAGTATGTTAAGACAATAAACGTTCTGAATTTATTTTTGATTTGATGCCATATATCGAAGGTATTCGTAATTATGGATGATTTAAGAGAATTTGTAGTAATTTGATTTCCTATATAATATTTCCTAATTATTGAAATTACGATCCGGGTTATAGGGCCGTGGTCTACTATAAACATTATTCTGACGGATGTTGTTATCGGACGTTGTTTCGGCCTCACCTCTGGAGGCCATATTCAGTGAAACACGGTTTTAAATACACCTGAAACAAAGGCTCTGCCATAGTATGTGGTTCCTGACGAACACAGTGTCAGTTGTACTTGAAACCGTGTTTAACTGAAGATGGCATCCAGAGGTGAGGCCGAAACAACGTCCGATAACAACATCCGTCAGAATAATGTTTATAGTAGACCACGGCCCTATAACCCGGATCTCAGTTTCAATAATTATGACGCCTGCCGTAAAGTTGATTTACGTAATTACTTTAATATTATGCTTTAAAATACTTGTAAAAAACGACAGTTTGAGGTATTCAAATAACTTTATAAAAATTTGATTTTATTGATGACTTTTCAAAATTATTAAATAAAATTAGTAAATTATTATTGACTACAATATTAAATCAAATTAATAAAACGACAAGCTTGGAGTGCGATGATACCAACCGAGTCTGCCAGTAAATTCGTCAAGATTCCGTGCTCCCAGAACCCACGGAACATTTTTCCGAACGAACGGAAGATAATGATTTTCATGTAGCAAATTAAATTTCCATTAGTTAATCAAATTTTATCGGTTCATAAAGAGTGTCCGACAAAATATGAGAATTGCGATAGAATTTCTTTTTACAGACAATCAATTTTGGTTCACATACGGTACGCCTACGCTAAGTGATATTTACAGAGAAATAGTAGAAATAGTATATGATAACATTTTACCATATTAGCTTTTAGGAAATCCATAGAAAACTGTTGGAACATAAGTTTTGGTTAACCAATGCAAATTGGGACATCACACGAACTAACAGCGTAAATACTTCTTCATTGTCTGTGTACTAACGCCGATGCCTATGCTAAGTATGATGTGTTAGCTATTCTTGCTTACTGATGCCGATGCTACTAACATGTAGTGTGATCAGACGTTTACTGGTGTTGGTACTACTACTGGTGTTGGTACAACAGGCTTATACGAAATTTCTTTTAGAGGAAGTCAACAAAATCTTGAGGCAATAAACGTAATAAACGTTCACCAATCTCGTAAAATGTAAACTTCCGTTTCACAACAATTTCTGCTTGCATCGAGGATTAAAAAAAGGACAAAGTATTACGGTTTATAAAAGAGTGAGGAATTTTGGGGGAGTTTCAAACTCTCAACGAAAACCTCGTTATTCCTCCACGATTATTGCTACTACTACTACTACTACTACTACTACTACTACTACTACTACTACTACTACTACTACTACTACTACTACTACTACCAGTACTACTACTACTACTACCACTTCTTCTTCTTCTTCTTCTTCTTCTTCTTCTTCTTCTTCTACTACCACTACTACTACTACTACTACTACTACTACTACTACTACTACTACTACTACTACTAGTGGTAGTTTTAACATTAAGATTGGGTTTAGTGATTCTTAATCTAATAAACATCTTATTAAAATCAAATAATAGGTAATTTTAGTTGCATGTCTATACAGATATTAAAGTACATCAAAGCAGATAGCAGTAGACACACAAGAGTATTTTGTTTTAATTCTTGGCATAGGAAACTATCTAACAAGGATTTGGAATCTGTTTTTTAGTAACTTCTAGGTTTGCAATAATTTATATTCAGAAAACTCACGTAAGATTCGAACTTACAATATCGTACTTCAAATATTATTTTGTAGCGCTGTTTTATAAGCATAAAGGCAACAAGAATACAGAAAAACTATTTTTTCCGCGTGTCGTTTTACATAGGTTTGATGCCACTAATTGGGACTCTTACTACAGGTTGGCCAACTCTCCTATGCAACATTACCCACTGAGATTAACATCACTGCTGCCATTAAAAAATTGTACCTCTTCCCTTAGTTGTCGTTCAACTATTACATACTGTTACGTAATGGGGAAAAAGTGTTACATAATACGGAACGTTCTACAAGTTTCTCAAATATTGCAGCTGTAATGTGTGTGTGTGCGTACATAATGCTGCTACTTTGCGGTGAAAGACAATAAAATTACGCGTCAACTATCGGCTCAATACCAGACCATACTGGTCCGCCGGTGCTTTGTTCAATGCCGCAATGAATTACGTTCTAGTGTTTTCTAGTAGAAGCCTATTAGCGAATATTCTGGAACCTCAGCGGGATATAAATACAAGTAGACTGCGACGCTCAGTTCAGTTATTGTCGGGCGATAATACACAGTGGGTTTGAGTGGCGATTTACACAGTCCAGTTCGAGGTATTGTGCCGAAGTGTTACATGTTTTATAATCGTACGACACAATTGTATTACAATTGTGTTTTATATTAGTTGACATTTTATTGCGTGTGAAAAATTTTTTATTTGATTTGTTGTAAGAGACTCTCTTGTTCATTACAAACTGTGTAATTGTGATAATTAAAGCTGGTGATTAGTGACGTAATTGGTGTCTTGTATTTTGTCTTCTGCTGTACCATACGACGATCAGCAGACCGTCGTAACAATATGCATTCCAACGGTTGGAGGGGGTTCAAGCTTTGCCTTCTTTTATTGACAAGGGAAATTGGGGGGGGGGGGGGTGAGATAAATGCTTATGTAAGACAGGCAAAAATTGACGGAAGTAGAAACGGTGCTAGGCGAAGGACGGAATCAATTCATGAATGAACTAACCAAAGACTTAAAGGAAGTCGAATTCGACAACTTACGTAGCCTTCCTTTATCCCGAAAAATGTCAACTACTATGTAGCATCGATTACATGTTTAAAGACTCCCTGTTAGAGTTTTCCGGATACAATCGGATCAAAATCGGAGTCATATTAACAGACACGTTGTATCAATATCTATACGTTATCTGAAAAATCTGGTCTCAATCTTTGGACCAAAACAAGCATTGTTTCATTCTCAAGGTGAGAAAACTCCGATTTCTGTAAGCCTCACAGGGGGAAAGACAGTAACGGTGTAAAGGAGTTTTATGAGTGGGATCCGATTACGCCCTCTCTTCAGTGAAGCCAAGAACCTGCAGGGAATAAGCTCTTGATCACAATTGTAATAAATTAGCAAATCGCCACAAGAAAACAAAAACAAAACACCTAGTACGCACCCGGTTCATATACTCAATGAGGTAATACATATTCTTTAAGCACTAAACGGCGATGAACGTGTATAATGGTTAAGTTACCAATGGAAAGGTTAGCCGTAGTTCAAACCACCCGAGTGGCAGATAATATAATAATTCTGTAAATGATGGTTTTGAAGAGTGGGTTAAAAGATCTTCGACAAAAAATTCAGCGTAGAGATAATAATTTTCTTCACTATTTTAATTTCAGTTTTATAATTAACATGTTCGTTTTTATTCAGAAGTGAAACTCATGTATTTCTAACACGTTATTCAGATCCTTTAAGATAACTGACGATTATCAAATTGAGAATTAATAAAGCTTTTAAAAATCTGATTAATTTATTGTTTAGTGGTAGTTTTTAATGGTTTAATGCTTGTAGACTTCTACTCAAAAATAAAAAATTTTGCTTACGAAATGAAGCCAAAAATTCAGCAAATGTTACGTAAACACAAGGGGACGCTGTCAAATATCTGCTTTTTTTTTGCTTACATGGGGGAAAGGGGGTTCGATATTATAAAAGCGCTCTTATGTAATCTTGAAGAGCCCCTTCCAGCTGTACAATAAACCACACTGGGACTACAGGTAACTTGGAAAAACAGTGCTGATATAACTGTCAAAACGTACGTGTTAGTAGCCTATAGCTTCGTATCTCATAAAGGAAAAAAAACTCGTGCACAAGAAGAATTAATACAGAATTACGGTACAATATTTGTTTAAACATAAATCGGTAAACAGGCGGTGTGTTGCAACAAACTAAAGTCGCACGCATTAGAAGGACATCAATGGGAATTAAGTAGACTTGCGCCGTTATTGAAATTAAAAATGGTAATTTATACATACTTTGTGTACCTTGAAGTTAATGTATTCTTTGAACGATATAAATACAGTAGAGCATCGATTATCGGAACATCCATTAACCGAACGATCTATTATCCGAACTCAATAAAAAGTAGAATTATGTACTGTACTGTACAGTAATGTGTTGGGCACGTGTAATCTTATTGGATATTTACTGAACATAAAACAATGTATGGAAAATACAATATGAGCATATTCACAGTTATGGAAGGAGATGGAACATTTGAACATAAATGCAAATTTGATTGCAGCCACCAGACTTTCAACAAAATATCACCAGGCTCAAACTGGGAAACAAACTCAATCTCCCATTCGAAACTACAAAGGCGTAAGACAAGAATGCTGCTTTTCCCCTACACTCTTTAAAATATACTTAGACAGATCTCTAGTAAGATGGACAAAGAAGTGTAAAAGCATGGGGCTGAGAGTAGGAGATGACAATCTGTTCACTCTATATTTTGCCGATGACCAGATTGTGGTAGCGGAGGATACCGAAGACCTCGAATGTATGGTCAGAAAGTTAAAAGAAAAATATGACGTAGCTGGTTTGACTCACTTTATTTAATTGCTATATGACGTTTATGGAAATATTATTATTCCATAGCGTAAATATTTTACACGAAATGTAAGTACCTGATAGTGGGCAACGAAGAAGTTAAGGACTTAAAATTGGATGTGGACAGGATAAGAGGTGCTGAAAAAAGTAAATACTTAAGCATTATTTTCAACAAACAGGAAAGCAGCAAAGATGAAATACAAGAACGTGTTAACAAGGGGCGAACCGTTATAAGAACGCTGAATTCTCTTCTATGGGAAAAAAGTATAACAAGAAATACAAAGAAACATATATATAATAGCATGTTGCAAAGTGTAATCCTTTATGGAGGAGAAGTTTGGAACGTTTCAAACGTAAATAAGAAAAAGCTGATGGCAGTGGAAATGGACTTCTTCAGGAGGAGTTCCAGAAGATCAAAATTAGACAGGGTTAGAAATGAGACTATTTGAGCCGAGATGAATATTGACAGGACAATAATAGATGAAATAGAAAGAAGACAATTTACTTGGTTTAGGCATGTGAAGAGAATGGAAGATGACAGATGGCCCCGCACAATGCTGGAATGGATACCACCGGTGAGGAGGAAAAGAAGACGACCACGGAGGAGTTGGCGAGACGTCGTAGCGGAAGCAATGGTTACGAGAAATATAGGAGAACTTACATGCTACGATAGGTTACAATGGAAGTTGGGGACGGAGAAACGGCGACAGCTGTAAAGATCCGTTTTATATATATATATATATATATATATATATATATATATATATATATATATTATACACATACTATAAATTATTACAGTGTTGTACAGTAATAAATAAACGCTGTAGCCATACAGTCTTACAATCGATAAACAAAGAATCGAGACTGAGACTGTTCTAAAGTGGGCCGCAACAGAAGACGAGATAGATTGTATTCAGCTTATGAATCTTAAACGATTTCAGTCTTTAGCAGCCGGGTATCGGTTTCAAACAGACAGTGTTAAAACAATTCTTGAAAAAAGTGTAAATCCATGGTACTGTATGTTTTGTTTTGTTTTTTAATTTTTAATTAATTTCATAGTACTGTATAGTGTTTGTCATTAAACTCTAATTCTGTTTAACCCTTTATAGAGCAAAACTTTTTTTTTAGGTGGTGTCTATAATGTCTATTAAAAGTTTATACAACATATCTAAATGCTTGCAAAAATTGTAAAATACTTTAAATCTTATTATACTTACTGTTGTTATCATTTTTGCTTGGCAAAAAATCGACCACAATCCATTTACGGCAACTGCTCAGACCATAAGTTTTTGTGGTCTATATTTCAACCACCTCTTGGCATTTGCTTATCTCCGTTGAAATAAACGTGAATACAATTGTAAACTTTTTGTAAACATAAACAGTAGGGGGAAAATGAGAGTTCTGACTAAAGTACCGTTATTCCCCCACCACCACCGCTGGACCAGCAGCATCGACCAATCAAATTTCATGGCGCCTTTCGCGCGTCAAGTTCAAATATATGCCGTCTTTCGCGAGCCTAAATCACTTTCACTTTCTACTGGACCGCGAATTTCCGCGAATAAATTTTTTTATTTTTTTTTAATTTGATATTTTTATTTTTTTAATTAAATTGATTTGCATATCCGCGAATATATGCCGTCTTTCGCGAGCCTAAATCACTTTCACTTTCTACTGGACCGTGAATTTCCGCGAATAAATTTTTTTAATTTGATATTTTTATTTTTTTAATTAAATTGATTTGCATACCCGCGAATATATGCCGCCTTTCGCGAGCCTAGATCACTTTCACTTTCTATCAGCTGGACCCGCAGCATCCCAAATGGACCACCCGCATCAGCAAATATATTTTTTATTTTTAAATAAAGCTGATTTGCATATCAGAGGTGGGTGGTGGGTGGGAGGTTTCGACTTGATGCATTATAGTGTATATATTAAATATATGATCAGGGTTACCAACCTTGCATGAGTTCAAATTTGTTGTATTTTATAATGTATATTAAATCTATATGATCAGGTTTACCAACCTATGCAGGGGTTCAAACTTGATATGTGTATTATAGTGTATATTAAATATATGATCAGGGTTACCAATCCTGTATTATTGTGTGTATAGAACAGATCTGCCAACATTTTTCTTCGGTGGGAAATTCAAACTATATGAGCAACGCATTCGCCAGAATCTGAGACTCGAGAGAGTATGTTTGTCGTGCATGCTTTATTTTTTATTTTTAATGAAGCTGATTTGCATATCAGGGGCGGGTGATGAGTCAATTCTCCCTTTGAATGCAAAAATAACTATCTCTCTCCCTCCCTCTCTCTCTCTCTCTCTTTATGTCATCGGTTTTACATAAGCGTTGTGCTACTTATGGATTATTGTAATTAGCGATACTAAAATGTAATCACCAGGAAATATATTTATCGCCTACCTCATTGCGTTCTACTTCTAATTTTGGTACATGACAGTCATTGACTGCGATTTAGAAATTAATATACTGTCAAGTCTGTGTGTGGTAAAGTGTTACGCATAAAATATGAAAAAATATATAATGGGTGAGGCAAAACAAAACACATACAGCCGAGTTGCAGACGCGTATTTGCAGATTCACCGTGACTGTTACTAGCGGACGCCCGATTTCTTGGTATGCCGTCGCTCGCGTCATCCGTATTTAAAGTTCGCTACTTCCAGTACACATGGCCTCTGTAACAGATTTGGTCTCCAACAGGTGTGATTCGAACGGTAAGAGCAAGAACAATATGAACAAGGCCAAGGACATTATATGTCTAGTATCCCTCCTCAGACGCTGGTGTTACTTTGTGTCATAAAATCTCATGACACTCAAGATAAGAGACAATACGTTTGCAAAAAACAACAAAATTGAACTTCTGGAAACAAAATTGCATGGTTTGTAAGTAATATCGACAACACAGGTCAGCATTTTTCGGCCATTGACATTTTTTTTTTTTTTTTTTTAATGAAGTTGATTTGCATATCAGGGCGAGTGATGAGTCAATTCTCTCTTGAATGTAAATAACTATCTCTCTCTCTCTCTCTCTCTCTCTCTCTTTATGTCCTCGGTTTTACATAAGCGTCGTGCTACTTATGGATTATTGTAATTAGCGATACTAAAATGTAATCACCAGGAAATATATTTATCACCTATCTCGTTGCGTCCTACTTCTAATTTTTTGACACATGACAGTCATTGACCACGATTTAGAAATTAATATACTGCCAAGTCTGTGTGTGTGTGGTAAAGTGTTACGCATAAAAAAAAATCTCCTTGAAATAAGGTATTTTCAAAAGTTTTGTGTACACACATTGTACAATAATTTTCGAAATTGTAAGATACAACCTGCAAATTATTAAAATGTCTCTCTCACACATTTCTTATTACTATACAAATAATTGCGTGCATATTCGAAGGTTTATAACGAAATAAATTAAAATAAACCATAATTTGTTTTAAATAATTAAATATATATTTACAACACTGTACACAAACTTAAAATATAGTTTACAAACCGCTATAATACATTTATTCAAAAAATACATTTTACATTGATTAAATATATATATCACAAACAAACATTGTTATATAAAATATTAATAATAATATTGTTTTAAATGATTAAATATATATATTTACAGCACTGTACACAAACTTAAAATATAGTTTACAAACCGTTATAATACAATTATTCAAAAATACATTTTACATTGATTGAATATATATATATCACAAACAAACATTGTTATATAAAATAAATACAATATTAATAATAATTTTTGACATTGTAAGATTTTTAAAAAATAATTTCACGACTGTAGATACAGTTCACAAGGAAGTTTATCTATAACATAACAATACAGTCGATATTAGAATCACTGATACGATAATATTCAATTATCACATGCACACACACACACAGTTAGTGGAAAGAATCAAATGCGTTAAGTAAGTAAACTTTTTCAAGTATATGTCATTTTTCATAAGTTAATGTACTTTCAAATAATTTCTAATCAAACCAAACCAAATATTATTCACTGGAAATTTGTAAATACTACTTAGAATCAATGATACATTTATCGCATAAGTTAATGTACTTTCAAATAATTTCTAATCGAACCAACTATTATTCAACGAAACTTGTAGAATCAATGATACATTTATCATGTACATTGTAGCGTCACAGAACGTTCCATAAAAAGAAATCATTTATATAGTAAGTTAGCATAGGAGGAAAGTGAAGTGAACAGTATCGAACCCAAGTAGTCCCAAAAAATTGTGTAATTTTGTATAATAATTATTTCTATCAACTTGAAAAAACGACCAAACTATGACTAAGACAAAACCCCATATATATTATTAATGTGAATAAGAGTGAAAAAACCATAAGACACTATAAGAGAGAGAAATAATGTCAGAAACCACCAGAATAAAGTCAATAATTATTAAGTTTTATAACTATGAATATAGTATTAAAAACTATTTTTTGTGAATAAATGGACATGATCCATTATTATATTATGTGATGTAAATAAAATAAATGTATTAAATGACTTAAATACATTATTAGAAAGAGTTTAAGTTAAAATAAAAATTGTATATTTGCAATGACAAAAAATATTAATGTGTTGGATTTGAGACCATACACCAAGATTTCATGAAAAAATCAATTATTATCAGATTTAAATAAAAACTATATGTAATTGTCAAGCAGACAATAGTGAACAATTTATCGTAAATAAAGGAAGCTGTCAAATGAATAAAAAGCAGCCAAAATAGCCAAAAACAGTGTTAACTAAAAACATGTAATAGGCATCTAATATTGTATAATTTATGAATTTAATGTTGTCAAAATGCAACCAAACTGTATTAGAAAGCTGTAATATGATATAAAGCAACTATACTAATATACCTGACCAACTTTAACATTGTAATAGTCAAGTCAGCAAAATATTTACTTATACCATGTATGGCTGAAGCCAATTATCCAGTACAAAAGAATCATATCTGGCTAAAATACTTACATAATACTAACAAAAATGAGATAGAAAGGTACAATACATCAAAATACCTTAATAAGAAATAAACTCAGTTGAAAGTAAAATCAATTCTAAAAGAATTTAACTATTTAGAGTGAGATTTGTCACACCATAAAAAATGACATCTCAAGACAATCAATGATGCTATGTCATCTTGTGATAAATATAAAATATGTACAAAGTAACCAGGTATCACAAAAGATAGACAAAATAATAAACTCTGTGTGTATAGTGGTGAAATAACACAAATATTAAGGAAAAAGACTAATCATTGTATTAGAAAATTGACAAGAACCTAGGCCATGAGCAGAGGCCATATAAAATTGTATTTATTTGTGTTTTATTGATGTTAAAATTTGTTTATTTTGTTGTAGGAGAGTAGTAGTAGTAGATGTCCAGCTTGTGAAGGGAACTTTATAACTCCACAACAATTTTTATTATAAATATTGAGTTTTTAATGACTACAACTCAAGGTGAGGGTTGTATATTGTAATGTTTTTTAGACTTAAGTTAATTAGATACCAATCATATTTGGTATCGCTAGATTCAGTAAAAAACAAGGAATCTAAATACATTAATGGCATACAAATTGTAAGTACTAATGTGAAACTGTTTGATAAATACCAGTGTAAATTTTGAAATATCCATTGTATGAAGAATAAGAAATTCGTTCTAAAAGCTTCTACGGAAGTGAAAATTGTTCTATGACATTCCATTTCGTTTATTCTCGAACAATCTAGAAAGAATTTTACACAAATATACCGGAAGTCGACGAAAACAGTCATCCCGATTTAGTATAAAAGCGAGACAAAATTTGACCAGAAAACACTTGAAGACTGAACTCCAAAGCTGATGCATCTCACACAACACTGATCAACGCAGCTAAGGCGAAACCGAGAGGCGAAAAATCGACAAGACACGGCAGGAAGGCTTTTCCCGTACATAGACATACCCGACTGACTTAACCTCAACGAGAGTCGCCAAAAAGTATCGCTGAAATAGAGCAGCGATACGGCAAATTTTAATAGAAAGCACGCAGCCAGAACGTCGACGGCCCAGGAGGGTCCCAAACATTTAATAGAGAACGAATTCTGCTGTGTTCGCATTGACTGACTAACGTGACAAATAATTCCCCCGAACGTAAACAAAACAATACACTGAGCCTTCCTCAAAACTGCATGGGGATCAGCGCTGCGGTGGCAGATTTCTGAATCAACGCTAAACAGATGATTCGTAGTGGCGGCGTTTGAACGAGATTTTACTGCCAAACGTTTTGACAAAAAGTGCGGAAAAAGTAACGATCGGAAAAATTGACTTTAAATAGATTCAGTGTACACCCGAAGAGGCGAGATCGAGAAACTACCCGAAGGAAGTGTCCAGTGAGAGAATAAACGACCATTGGAACGTGAGTTTACCAAAATTAAAATCATTGTTACCTGGTTACAATTATCACACAGTTGTACTTTACACGCCACACATACACCTGCAAATCACTTAGTTGTTTCTTGTAAGGCATCTAATTGATATGTCTTGGTAGTTCAAAGGAGTCACGTCCTGAGATTAAAGTTTTTTCATATATTAAACTCATGCTTGTCAACTGAGTCAGAATCTGAATTATACTAGCCGATACTTGATTGGACATATAAAAAATTGTCAATAATAATAACTTGTAAAATTTTTTCTCTGCAATTTTATAATTTTTATGAATGATAGTCCTTCAGACGATTTGTTTGTTGTTATTAAAGAATCATTAAACATAACTGATTTTTCAAAGCTAAACTGACTTGTTTAAATTTTTTTTGTAGATTTAAAAATTTTATCAATCACATTTAATTTTTCTTGGAACAAACGTTTCCAAGTGGCGCCCACAAAAAGCATAGTTTTAAGTTGTGTTACAGGACTACATCACTGCAGAGGATCCAGTCAACAGAGTAAGTAACAAAAGTGCGCGGAGGTAACGCCCGACACAGATTACAACACAAACAGTTAAACAACACACAAAAAACCAAACCAAACCAAATATTATTCACTGGAAATTTGTAAATACTACTTAGAATCAATGATACATTTATCGCATAAGTTAATGTACTTTCAAATAATTTCTAATCGAACCAACTATTATTCAACGAAACTTGTAGAATCAATGATACATTTATCATGTACATACAAATTCAATTATTAAAGTGTTAAGTACAGAGAGTTGAAACTACACACACACGCACACACACACACACACACATCAATAAATTGTTTGTTAACACGATTGCTACTTACGACACAATCTCCACCTGTATTGTATTGTTTGATTCCTCGTCCCTCGATACACTAAATGTAGTTCTTTGGGTTTGATATGCGTGAAAAACGTTTTTTTTCTCAAAACCCTTCACAAACACATATTTATATATACGTGTATGTGATGTTAACAATGAAACAAGATTGTCGTATGGTGTCTCTCCTTCGCTCCATCTAAGTCTATGATAATTTGTCGTTAACCAGTGGTTTGTCCTAACGTATTTGGGATTCGTAACGGATGTAGCAGGCGGTGTCAAAATCCAATGTCTACCAGCAAATCTCAGAACGTCCATGATTGACAGTTCCTTCACAATATATTTTCCGTTGTCATCGAACCTATAACTATTCGACCCTGCTTAATACTCTAAATATTATTATTTCGCCTTTGACATGCTCCTTGTCAGTCTGTAATTTAGAGGTAGCGAATCTTTTTGCCATTCTTCTGCCGATGATAAAATGTTCTCTGTAGAGTTATTCGTCAAGTTGTTGGTGTAACAATAACATGGTGTAAGCTACCTCTCGTTTATCCATGAGAATGGGTGTTCGGTGTCATCTGCCGTGAGGGTAAATAGCGCCTTATTTTCGCTATTATTTACAACGGTACGGCTAAAATACTAGTAAGCGTAATCAAAAATTACTTCCTACACTGCTAACAACATCAATGGATGCATTTTGAGTACGTGGCTATGAAAATGATCCGGACACAGGTTATGTCAGGTTGTAATAAGTTAGGCCTCTCCAGTTCTATAATTTTCTACAAAAAATTAGCTTTTGTTTCCGATTAAGTATCTCCATTTTAATTACTTTTAACACTACACTGAAAAGTTTGTAGTTGTGGATAGAGGAAAAAATATCAGGAAAGGTATCCGTAGTATGTCATACGATAGTGAAGGAAAGATTTCATCGATATTTTGACATGTTCTCTCGCATATGTTATAGGTTACAGTGGATATGAGATTCGGTTAGAACATGTGCACACTAAATAGGTAATTGTAAGGAAAATAAGAAATTACTGTAATAGGTAAGTTGTTCAGTACTACAGGAGTAGAAAAATATTTTCATATTCATTATATTATTATTTAAATAACATACACACGTGTTAGGCTACAGCCTAACACGTGTGTGTGTGTGTGTGTGTGTTTGTTTTCATTTTAACCTAACATGAACGTGAATGGACTGCATTTTAACCTAACACACAACATGTAACAAACCTAATTGGACCTATCACTCCCGTTGTGTCATGTACTGATGACCTAAACACTACATGTGTGTATGTTATTTAACCTAACATGAACGTGAATGGACTGTATTTTAACCTAACACACAACGTGTAACAAACCTAATTGGACCTATCACTCCCGTTGCGTCATGTACTGATGACCTAAACACTACACGTGTGTATGTTATTTAACCTAACATGAACGTGAATGGACTGTATTTTAACCTAACACACAACATGTAACAAACCTAATTGGACCTATCACTCCCGTTGCGTCATGTACTGATGACCTAAACACTACACGTGTGTATGTTATTTAACCTAACCTGTAAATATTTCATTCGGTTAGCAGTTAGTATAGGCTTCAGTGCGCGCATTACTTTTTTTATGCTGAGTATAACACTCCATTACAATTGGAAAGATAAATAGAGAAGGAGAATAACAATATGTAATTCTTTGTATCCTCCTCCCAGCGCGCAATGGTTAGGTCTGCGACCACCAGCAGGACTACGAAACCACAAATTCTACTATCATAATCGCACAAGATCCGGTAAAATGGTTTGCATATTAAGTAATGACTGATGTATATAAATTACTCAATTTCAGCATCATCAAAATTCAACCGTTTACTATGAATTTTTATAAAATGTCTATTGAATTATTTATTGCTTTCACAATCTGCTATATTTTGTTAACTGCATCGCTAGTAGCAGACACTGATGAAGCTGTCACACCCACCTCGGACTATCTTCCGGTTTGCCTGATTAGAATTTCCCAAACAAAACAGTGCATTCTCTCAACACAGCCAATAAAAAAAATATTTCTTTCCAAATCTGATTAAAGATAGAATCACGTGCCACACTGGTCCGCTTAATGACAGGTCTCCAGTGGTAGGCCTACTTTACGCCCGCTACACAACAATCTCATATTTATTTTCAAGTTACTACAACCACTGGATGTAAATGCATATAAATCAGATAACTACCGTCAACCTCAAACGCCGAGCTCAATTTATGTTGCGAGATATTTCTTGTCGATTTCCATTTCTGTCAGCACTTACTATAAACTTGTGTTGCAAATTGGAGGATGCAGAAAAGCAGAAAAATAAATTTATTAAAAACAAAACACGTACAATCTTGATACACGTATCAATAAAAAAATGATAAAATAATTTAAACTATGGCTTCATAAAAGAGTGCTGGTTTGCTTGTTGCTTTTACATTCTCGTATAAACTAAATTGTAATAACATAAAGTAAATAAAACAAATAAACGTCAAAATGAAAAACAGAAGTAAGAAAATACAGAAATATTAAAATAATGGTATAGCGCTACCCTGCAATCATAGGCCTACTTCTTCACCGACTGAATAATTCATTTTTTTTTTTTTTTTTTTTTTTTGCCGACTAGCAGTGAACAATTTTCCAAACCACAATATTATTATTTCAATAACTTTACTACGTTACTAGATACACATGTATTGTTTAAATTTAGATACTAAATATTTTATTTAAATACATACACATGTATTGTTTAAATTTAGATACTAAATATTTTATTTAAAATTTCTTAATAATTTCGTATAAAAAGAATTTAAAATTATAACTGGAAGATTACTTACAACATCGCTTTTGCATTGTAAATTACTGTAATTGCCGCATATGGAATTTTTATAAACAACACTTCAAGAAATGACGAAATTTTACTTACTGATAAAACTACTTAATGGCCAAATAATTGACGCAAAGGATTAATGTTGTGGTCGGAAAAGAAATTTTCCGACAAGTCCTTTATTAAACAAATTCAACACGCCTACAAATTAACCAATACAAATCGGTCTACGTGTTAATTAACAACGATGCCAACATCATAGGTCATATGTAATCCGGTGACGTGGATTAAGGTTTGTCTTAAAAAATAAATTTAACGGACCTTCTTCTGAAGATAATACGCGTGCCACAAAACAAAACTATGTGTTACACTAAGGAAATGTAAAGACGACAAGACGAAATGTAACAGGCAATCGCTTCGAATTAGCTTCAACTGAAATTAAACAGACAAAGAAAACTGAAATGTTTCGACAATCGCTGAATAAAAATCAATACAACAATAATCACTGTATAAAGCCATTGTTGTACGATAACGGTGTAGTCCGCATTGTTGTGAAGCAATTGATGTACACAGCCGTCATGACTCCACAGCTATTTACATTTCTTCTTACGTACAATAATCATCGCCGCCGCTGTCATGAACTTGTCCGTACGTGTCAAATCGCCTGCCATTATGCTGCCTAATTAACCGTTCCGACCGACGTTTCGTTTTCGTTATCACTTTTACTCCATAAATCACAACGCTGTGGAATACATAGTATTTAAACCGGTAAATAACGGCACTTTGGAACGAATCAAAATTACGTTTAGTGTCGCCTGACCATTCAGATAAATCTTCTGTTATTTAAAGCTGGCATAAATCCTCCGTTATACGCAATAATTGTAGTCATTTTGTGGCATTTCATATCGGTTATAACGAAAAGCGATTAAATATAATATTTATTGTAGGTTACTTGGGCTGATAGTTCATGTTCTCTATTCTGTTTACATAACCGTGTACATCAGAAATATATGTTCGCCTGCAGACAGTTTTCAATGAAACAAACCGTTCAAATCATCCCATGAAACTGCTGTCATAAACATGTCCAACTAGCAGCTTAAGTGACGTTATTGCATGCGCATGTTACATTTTCCGTAAAAGCACGCGGAGTGTTGCTCGGCACAACGTAAAGCCTGCGTTGTCGAAGGACTACATAAAAATCAGAATTTCCTTTAGTTGAAGGTAATAATTTATTGCATAGCTAGGCAACAACTACCAAATAACGACAAAACGAACTACGTCGTTTCTTCTTCTGCTTCTTAATTCATGGTTTAGACATAAATGGTTGTTCCGTCTCGGTAAAGTCACATAAATTTGTTCTCACGTTCCACGACTTCTAATGTCACACTTGCCCGCTGGACTGCTTGCCTGTTTTCGTCCATTCCGTCGACGTGTTCCCACCATTTTAATCTGTAATCGTCTATTCGCTGGTTCGGATTATGGACGTTTAGCTCGTTCCGAATGCAGTCGTTCTGTCCAACTGTGTGGAACCCTTGACTCTTCTCAGAGAAAGCACTTCAGCTGCTTCAAATTGTAGACATGTCTCGCTTACATTCCTCACTGTCGTACATCTGAATCGGGACAGCAGTGGTTTTGTATAATTTTAATGATAGCGTACAGTCAGTCGCCCTCTGGAAGGACCTTCTGGGAGGATTTTTGTACTGCACTTTGTGTCCTTCCATCAGGGTGTGAGTTCCTTACGACAATGATGAATATGAAAATATTTTTCTACTCCTGTAGTACTGAACAACTTACCTATTACAGTAATTTCTTATTTTCCTTACAATTACCTATTTAGTGTGCACATGTTCTAACCGAATCTCATATCCACTGTAACCTATAACATATGCGAGAGAACATGTCAAAATATCGATGAAATCTTTCCTTCACTATCGTATGACATACTACGGATACCTTTCCTGATATTTTTTCCTCTATCCACAACTACAAACTTTTCAGTGTAGTGTTAAAAGTAATTAAAATGGAGATACTTAATCGGAAACAAAAGCTAATTTTTTGTAGAAAATTATAGAACTGGAGAGGCCTAACTTATTACAACCTGACATAACCTGTGTCCGGATCATTTTCATAGCCACGTACTCAAAATGCATCCATTGATGTTGTTAGCAGTGTAGGAAGTAATTTTTGATTACGCTTACTAGTATTTTAGCCGTACCGTTGTAAATAATAGCGAAAATAAGGCGCTATTTACCCTCACGGCAGATGACACCGAACACCCATTCTCATGGATAAACGAGAGGTAGCTTACACCATGTTATTGTTACACCAACAACTTGACGAATAACTCTACAGAGAACATTTTATCATCGGCAGAAGAATGGCAAAAAGATTCGCTACCTCTAAATTACAGACTGACAAGGAGCATGTCAAAGGCGAAATAATAATATTTAGAGTATTAAGCAGGGTCGAATAGTTATAGGTTCGATGACAACGGAAAATATATTGTGAAGGAACTGTCAATCATGGACGTTCTGAGATTTGCTGGTAGACATTGGATTTTGACACCGCCTGCTACATCCGTTACGAATCCCAAATACGTTAGGACAAACCACTGGTTAACGACAAATTATCATAGACTTAGATGGAGCGAAGGAGAGACACCATACGACAATCTTGTTTCATTGTTAACATCACATACACGTATATATAAATATGTGTTTGTGAAGGGTTTTGAGAAAAAAAACGTTTTTCACGCATATCAAACCCAAAGAACTACATTTAGTGTATCGAGGGACGAGGAATCAAACAATACAATACAGGTGGAGATTGTGTCGTAAGTAGCAATCGTGTTAACAAACAATTTATTGATGTGTGTGTGTGTGTGTGTGTGTGTGTGTGTGTGTGTGTGTGTGTGTGTGCGTGCGTGTGTGTAGTTTCAACTCTCTGTACTTAACACTTTAATAATTGAATTTGTATGTACATGATAAATGTATCATTGATTCTACAAGTTTCGTTGAATAATAGTTGGTTCGATTAGAAATTATTTGAAAGTACATTAACTTATGCGATAAATGTATCATTGATTCTAAGTAGTATTTACAAATTTCCAGTGAATAATATTTGGTTTGGTTTGATTAGAAATTATTTGAAAGTACATTAACTTATGAAAAATGACATATACTTGAAAAAGTTTACTTACTTAACGCATTTGATTCTTTCCACTAACTGTGTGTGTGTGTGCATGTGATAATTGAATATTATCGTATCAGTGATTCTAATATCGACTGTATTGTTATGTTATAGATAAACTTCCTTGTGAACTGTATCTACAGTCGTGAAATTATTTTTTAAAAATCTTACAATGTCAAAAATTATTATTAATATTGTATTTATTTTATATAACAATGTTTGTTTGTGATATATATATATTCAATCAATGTAAAATGTATTTTTGAATAATTGTATTATAACGGTTTGTAAACTATATTTTAAGTTTGTGTACAGTGCTGTAAATATATATATTTAATCATTTAAAACAATATTATTATTAATATTTTATATAACAATGTTTGTTTGTGATATATATATTTAATCAATGTAAAATGTATTTTTTGAATAATTGTATTATAGCGGTTTGTAAACTATATTTTAAGTTTGTGTACAGTGTTGTAAATATATATTTAATTATTTAAAACAAATTATGGTTTATTTTAATTTATTTCGTTATAAACCTTCGAATATGCACGCAATTATTTGTATAGTAATAAGAAATGTGTGAGAGAGACATTTTAATAATTTGCAGGTTGTATCTTACAATTTCGAAAATTATTGTACAATGTGTGTACACAAAACTTTTGAAAATACCTTATTTCAAGGAGATTTTTTTTTTATGCGTAACACTTTACCACACACACACAGACTTGGCAGTATATTAATTTCTAAATCGTGGTCAATGACTGTCATGTGTCAAAAAATTAGAAGTAGGACGCAACGAGATAGGTGATAAATATATTTCCTGGTGATTACATTTTAGTATCGCTAATTACAATAATCCATAAGTAGCACGACGCTTATGTAAAACCGAGGACATAAAGAGAGAGAGAGAGAGAGAGAGAGAGAGAGAGATAGTTATTTACATTCAAGAGAGAATTGACTCATCACTCGCCCTGATATGCAAATCAACTTCATTAAAAAAAAAAAAAAAAAAAAAATGTCAATGGCCGAAAAATGCTGACCTGTGTTGTCGATATTACTTACAAACCATGCAATTTTGTTTCCAGAAGTTCAATTTTGTTGTTTTTTGCAAACGTATTGTCTCTTATCTTGAGTGTCATGAGATTTTATGACACAAAGTAACACCAGCGTCTGAGGAGGGATACTAGACATATAATGTCCTTGGCCTTGTTCATATTGTTCTTGCTCTTACCGTTCGAATCACACCTGTTGGAGACCAAATCTGTTACAGAGGCCATGTGTACTGGAAGTAGCGAACTTTAAATACGGATGACGCGAGCGACGGCATACCAAGAAATCGGGCGTCCGCTAGTAACAGTCACGGTGAATCTGCAAATACGCGTCTGCAACTCGGCTGTATGTGTTTTGTTTTGCCTCACCCATTATATATTTTTTCATATTTTATGCGTAACACTTTACCACACACAGACTTGACAGTATATTAATTTCTAAATCGCAGTCAATGACTGTCATGTACCAAAATTAGAAGTAGAACGCAATGAGGTAGGCGATAAATATATTTCCTGGTGATTACATTTTAGTATCGCTAATTACAATAATCCATAAGTAGCACAACGCTTATGTAAAACCGATGACATAAAGAGAGAGAGAGAGAGGGAGGGAGGGAGATAGTTATTTACATTCAAAGGGAGAATTGACTCATCACCCGCCCCTGATATGCAAATCAGCTTCATTAAAAATAAAAAATAAAGCATGCACGACAAACATACTCTCTCGAGTCTCAGATTCTGGTAGACAATATCCATTTTCACTTGATAGATAGGCGTACCATTTATACATATTTTGTAAATACTAGTTTAAATATATATATTTTTTCATATTTTATGCGTAACACTTTACCACACACAGACTTGGTAGTATATTAATTTCTAAATCGCAGTCAATGACTGTCATGTACCAAATTAGAAGTAGAACGCAATGAGGTAGGCGATAAATATATTTCCTGGTGATTACATTTTAGTATCGCTAATTACAATAATCCATAAGTAGCACGACGCTTATGTAAAACCGATGACATAAAGAGAGAGAGAGAGAGAGAGGGGGAGGGAGAGAGATAGTTATTTACATTCAAAGGGAGAATTGACTCATCACCCACCCCTGATATACAAATCAGCTTCATTAAAAATAAAAAATAAAGCATGCACGACAAACATACTCTCTCGAGTCTCAGATTCTGGCGAATGCGTTGCTCATATAGTTTGAATTTCCCACCGAAGAAAAATGTTGGCAGATCTGTTCTATACACACAATAATACAGGATTGGTAACCCTGATCATATATTTAATATACACTATAATACACATATCAAGTTTGAACCCCTGCATAGGTTGGTAAACCTGATCATATAGATTTAATATACATTATAACATACAACAAATTTGAACTCATGCAAGGTTGGTAACCCTGATCATATATTTAATATATACACTATAATGCATCAAGTCGGAACCTCCCACCCACCACCCACCTCTGATATGCAAATCAGCTTTATTTAAAAATAAAAAATATATTTGCTGATGCGGGTGGTCCATTTGGGATGCTGCGGGTCCAGCTGATAGAAAGTGAAAGTGATCTAGGCTCGCGAAAGGCGGCATATATTCGCGGATATGCAAATCAATTTAATTAAAAAAATAAAAATATCAAATTAAAAAAATTTATTCGCGGAAATTCACGGTCCAGTAGAAAGTGAAAGTGATTTAGGCTCGCGAAAGACGGCATATATTCGCGGATATGCAAATCAATTTAATTAAAAAAATAAAAATATCAAATTAAAAAAAAAATAAAAAAATTTATTCGCGGAAATTCGCGGTCCAGTAGAAAGTGAAAGTGATTTAGGCTCGCGAAAGACGGCATATATTTGAATTGACGCGCGAAAGGCGCCATGAAATTTGATTGGTCGATGCTGCTGGTCCAGCGGTGGTGGTGGCGGAATAACGGTACTTTGGTCAGAACCATCATTTTCCCTCTACTATAAACAAATTTGTTTACAAAAACTGGATATGTTTTCTACTACACTTATACAAAAAAGTACAATTACACTTTTGTAATGTTAGACATTACAATCAGTTATGTATTGGTATTTACATGCTGTACTGTGATGCCGTGTTGTTACTGATTACTTGTAAAACTATTTACTCCCTTCATATTAAAAATAATAAATTTTAGTAAAGATTTATATTTTATAATAAATTTACATGCAAATATTAAAAAACCATATATGAACAACTAAATGAACTAAATATAAGTTGTCCCTTCCCCACAAGAAAGAAGCCATACATAAACATCTAAAAACAGAATATAAAATTATCTACGGAAATATAAAACTATGATAAATAAAGAGAAGAGGCCCTTTTTCTCATTCCTTCAATGGAAAGGTGCAAAACATTGCTTGCATGTGCTACAAGATAAATTACCACGTTTTGGTTTGCTTCGTGTACTGCAAAATGCACACCTCCTTGATGTACCAGCTGTAGGCATGTGCTCAGTTACATTATTGAACTGCATGGCAGGCAATCCTTCAGCCCCTTTTTTAAATTTGGTTTACCCACCACAAATTTTGGACTGGGTGTTGGTCCTCTGTTCAATTTTGAGCAGAAATCTCCAATTAACTCATTAGCCAAAACACTTCTAAATGCCAGATGTGAGAGGGGTTTTTTCCTTTGAGCTAGATTATTAGTTTCTTTATATAATATGTGTGCATTTACAACTGCAGCATCAATAAAAAAAAAAGAAAATTTTCATCCACCCACGCCTTGACTTCCAAGAAATGTTATACGATAAATGATGCTGGTCTAATCTGTCCACCCCTCTCATGTAGCGATTGTAGTCCGCAATTGACTTAGGGCAAGAAACGCTCTCCTTTTTCCCTACCTTCTTACGCCTGGTTACAAATGCCGTTTCCTCTGAGTTGTGCATATTACTACAAACTAAGACACATTTCCTACCCCTATCTCTCCACTTGCTGATTGAAATATCATCAGACATAACAAAATCAGATTCCCCAAGTTTCAAGTTTTTATCTGCAGTTAGCATATCTTTTGGAAAAAACTTCCTTGTGGATAAAATGGTACCACATCCATAAAGTCCTTTTTTCAGCAGTTTAGACAAAAGTGGTAAACTACTGAAAAAGCGATCAAAAACAAACAGTATCCCAAATTCTGAAAAAATGAGGAGAGAGAAATAACTACTTTTTCTCCTAGGGGTACGTTATCATTATCAGTTTTCCCTCATAAATTTGAAAGTTCAACATGTAACCAGTAACAGCACAGCATATTAATACAAACATTTTTGTAATTACAAAAATTTTGAAACCACGCTTTATAGGTTTTAGAGGCATATATTGTTTCAAAGAGCTTCGCCCTTTGAATGCCACCATGCTTTCATCAATAGACAGGCATCTGCTCGGGTTGAATGCTTCTCTGAATACCTTGTTGAGATGTACTAGCAGGGGTCATACTTTATATAATTTATCGTAATTCGGATCGTTTCTTTTTGGCATTTTTTCATTGTCACTCAAATGAATGTGCCATAGGATTTTCAAGAATCTTTTGAAGGACATTATATCTGCAACTCGAGGTACATGGAAGTTTGGGTCTGATGACCAGTACAGACGAATACTTGGCAGGGAATGAAAACCCATTATCACCAGCATATCTATGAACGCCTTTAGCTCTGTAGATGTCAGGTGTAGATGTGCTATTCCATTCTGGGATGCATATCTATTAGACTCTAGCACAATGATTTCAAAAAACCGCTCAGTAAAAAATAACATGAAAATGTCCATTGGAGAAACTAAATTTATAGGTATTTTCGGACCAAATGGTTCTGAAAATGCGTGATTGCTATATTTTTCAGGTTTTTTCCCTTTTTTAGAAAATTTTAGTCCTCCTGAAGCTACTGAACTTGTACTAGGAACATCATCACCCGATTCGGAATCCGAACTAGATTCTGATTGTGGTTGAACTATCTCATCATCTGAGCCAGCAGTGCTGTCATGTGATTCAGATTCTACGTACATGTCTTCAGCACCAGCTTGAGTTTCGTTGGTGTCTCTGGGCCTTGGAACAATGAGTACATCCTCAGCATCTGAATCCCCTCCATACTCAGAATCAGACCCAACACCATCCAGAAAATTGTTCAACTGCCGCTCTATTTCAGTCGGGCTCAAAAAAATCTGAATTTCCCCTAGGCATTATGTCCTAAATGTGAAAATATATTTATATATTAGGACTCTGCATAGACTGTAATGTTTGTGAATTTAAAAAATAATGTGAAAAAAGAATAAAAGCAAGTATGAAGTAAAATTAAAAATGAGAGTATCATCTGCAATTGTGACGAAAAACTGTCCCTTTGTATCATGGCATGATGGCATGTGTACCACTTCATTGCATTTGCATATAACATCTAAGCGCATTATTTTATTTTTAAAATTATCTGATATGTATGTTAAATAAATGATGTTGTAACAGAAAAATGTAATAAAACAGAATATTACTTGTGCAGAAGTATTTGTTTACAAGAAAAGAACAGCCATGCACTTCAGAAAAAGTGAGGTTATGTACGTCAGTTCTGTCTCTCCGTATAAAACATGATACTGACAGTTATTTATATTACATATAACACAAAATTAAGGCAGGTTACTGTTGTAGCAATTAGTTGGAACTATGTATTCTTAACAAGTAACATTAATACTGTAAATATAAACACTTAACCGGCAAGAGAAGCAAACAATGTACATAACAGACACCATGAAGGCTTTGTGGTTAAATTTTTGACTACAATCTGAAGCATACTGTAAACAAGTGCTGCAATCTGTTAGAAAAACTATGTAACTTCATTGTGGCTATGATTTCGACCACAGTCCGTTCCAGAAAACTGTTCCCTCTGTTGTAGTCACTTGATCAGTGTAAAACAATAGGTATTTTAAAAGTCGTGAGAGGTGGTTGAAGTATAGACCACAAACTTATAAAGGGTTAAATTAACTTTCGGTTTTTATTAATTACACTTAGTTTTAACTGAGTGATTTTTAGCCTTAATAATACATTACAGTATAGTTTACAGGTTTCTGTAATTATATAACAGTATGTTAGAATAGGTTTTGTAATAAAAACCTTTGTTTTATAAAGAGAAATAATGTTTTCAATTTACGATCTATTATCCGAAATATCGATTATCCGAACGGGCCCTCGTCCCGAGAGGTTCGGATAATCGATGCTGTACTGTACTTCTAAACAAATATCCAGATATACAGAATAATTCCACTTTAGTGAATGTTAGAATTGTTAGAATAATTCCGCGTAAGTCATAGAATGTTAGAAGAAATGTTGTCACTTTATAATAACGGGTTGACATTAAATTGATGAAAATAACGGAGATCATAAGGTGAATAAAATATCTTGGACGCAACTAATAAATCTGTCGCATTGTGTTCAAACGTTAACTACTGTTGGAATGCGTATGTCCGAAATTTTTGTTTAGATTTTTATTTAATACGAACCACGTGGCTTTATTCAATTGAATCTTTATTTTCTTTACTTATTTAAGAATTATTTTCAAGCTTATTCGTTTTACGAAAAGCAAACTTGAATACGGATTAATAATTCTGAAGTAGCCTAGTAAATATTTCCATAAAATATCACGAAACGGTACAAGAGTGCTTTACGGAAGTACAATTTCTGTATTGTTACGAAAGCATTGTTATTTCGTTTCCAAGGTGAGAAAGTGACAAATACTGAGAGACACGCACACATACGCAGGCGCGCAATGTGTGAATTACTTTCCTGCTTAACAAATACCAAATGTTTTCTGTAAATAACCGTAGCGTGTGGAAATGATGGGTACGTGAGGTCATGGCATTGAACTCGGCGCGCGCTGTCTTACAGTACGAAGGCCACAATTAGTCCGTCCGCGTCGAGAGACTGCTATGCGCTACGCAACCGGTTTTGTTGTGTTTGCAGTCGGCATCGTCTGGTTTTCAGTTCGCGCCGCTGCGGCTCCACAAAGAAAACAACTCTACGAATGTAAGTAGTTTAAATTTACACAAGTTACGACAGCTGGCACACAACAGTAATCACTTCGTTTCTTTCTCTGAGCTGTCCACTATCGTAAAAGTGGTTTGTCTTAAATTCTTTTACTAAGCTTTGTTTCACCATTTCATGAATAAAAAGAACAATTAAATACAATTGCGGTGTTTTAGGCTATCTTCATATTATATATAGTTACTGCGAAAACATTCAAACAAAAATAAAGGCAGTAGGCCTATACATGTGCCAAAACAGACGAAGCGGTTAAAATAGTTGTTAACAACATGGAAAATACAAATTTCGTCCTTTTGTTTGTTTATTTCTTGTAAAGTAATTTTATCACATTTTATCGTTCACACAGTTCAACGTATACTAGGCTAGTGTTATGGAAAAATCGGAAAAGTAACACACGAACATACATGTGAATGGTCTGTAAACAGTTCCATGTAAACGTAAATATCAACTTTTTTATAAAATATAACTCACTTTATTTAATTGTATATGACGTTTATGGAAATATTATTATTCCATAGCGTACATGTTTTACACGAAACGATTTATTAATTATTATTAACAAATTTTAAATAATAATTAGCCATGGTTCTTAGTGATTATTAAACTGCTAATGTAATTTAATAGCATTCTCTCAATATAGGACGTAACGATAAAAGAATTATTCTTCATCAATTGCCTGATTAACAGAAATATTATTCACGTTTAATAAGTATATTGCGAATCGTTGTTTTCTAAGTTAATGTTTTTATTTATTTATTTTAGAACTTTCACTAAATAGCCGTCAGTGCTCCTCCATACTGACGGTTTATTATATTGTTTTGAGGTAAGCGTTACTTTCTTCTCTAAAAAATGATACATATTTTACAGTTTATTATAATCGTTGATTCGCAGGAGTAAACTAATTCAGACACTCTGGTAAAAAGAACACATTAAAAGGACAATTTTAACTTTAATAGAATGCAAAAGGGTTTACCTGTGTTTGAAGACATGTAGGTCGATTATAAGCGGCTAACTCCAGATAGTCGATAGCATTCAAAGGCATTGTTGATGAATTTTCGAGTTAGGATTTTGGGCCTGTTAACTTTTTTGGGTCTCAATAGTGAATTATATAACTGAATCAGATTAGTGAGTACTGTCCCTTTTGACACCACAAATTTTTTTTATTACAAATAT
Source organism: Magicicada septendecula (assembly GCA_034769895.1). Lineage (NCBI taxonomy): Eukaryota > Metazoa > Arthropoda > Insecta > Hemiptera > Cicadidae > Magicicada > Magicicada septendecula. Next base: position 803,958,248 of record CM068368.1, on the reverse strand, counting down.
TTTATAACTTCAACCCCGCACCAATACAATTCGTTTTGGGCCAGTTTTTCTGTTAACTACCCTAAACAGTCATGAACTGATTTCGACACATTTTTCGTAAAACGTGTTACATGTAAAACCTGTTAGATTTTCTTACAGAATTTGTGACAAGTTTTACAATTTTGCATTCATTCAGATGATTATTGTGGAGGTAACGGCAGGATCTGTCGTCGTCTAGAGAACTGTCCGCTGGCAGCACAAGCGATACAGAGAGGCGAAAGACCGGAAACATGCGGTTTTGAGTGGATGCAACCGATCGTTTGTTGTTCAGGTAGCGTTGCTCCGACAACACCGGGAGTCACGAGAAAGCCAGAAGATTCGAAACCTCTTTCTGAATCCATAAGTCAAAAAAGTAAGTAAAGAGTAGGCCTACTCTTATGATTTTAAAGTAAATGTAATTATGCCAGTATAATATGCCACAATCATTGTTTTGTTTATTAACGATTAACACAGTGTAAAATTAAAGTAAAAATACGCTATATAATTGGTTTAATGATTACAAATTGGTATCGACAGAGATCATTATTTCCTAAATATAAAACATAAATTAATTTTTTATTTTCATGTTCCACAAGGAAATGGAAGTATGGTGATGGCGAAAAAAATCGTGTTTGAGGTAAGGGCTGATTCTGTTTGTACTACCCTCAAAACATGAAGAAAAGTCATTTTTCTTAAAGTGTCTGTGTGCGTGTGTGTCAGTGTGTGGAAGTTTTTCTATGACGAACGATAACTGCCGCAAATTCAAACAGAATCAAATAATAATTTGCATCCTGAATTGTAGAGGACTCAATAATTATTGATTCTGGTGAAGATCGGTTAAGAGGAAGGGGTAGTTTACCTGCAACATTTTACGTTTTAACAAGAGTAATTTTTTTTTTTTGACGAACGATAACTGCCGTAAATTCAAAACAGAATCAAATAATTTTTTGTATATGTGCCTGAGTTGTAGAGGACTCAACGGTTATTGATATTGGTGAAGATCGGTTAAGGGGAAGGGTTTGCGTTTGTGTCTGTGTCTGTGGTGTCTTAGAGATTTTATAGTTGATAAGTTTTATTTTTTTCTTTTCTTTTCTTTTATTTTTGTTACCTATCTATTAGGCCTATGTAAATACTTTAAAACCGTGTTTCCACTTCCTACCATGACGAGGAATTTAATACAACGGCAAACGTGAAGTCATGTTCTTTGTGGTTATCAATTGCGTTAGTCTAATTATTAAAAAATTATAATATTTTTATGGTTATAAAAATCTTTATTGTTTTGGGTCTCTCTTTGTTTTGTTTTTAGTACGTATGCTTTTAGTTTAAAGTATTCCAATCAAGAATACACCCCCCCCCCCAAGAGGGGCGAGTCATTACAATGCCCTTCCTTAGAAGTAAGTGGTAAACAGTTTATTTTTTCATTAAATTTAATATGCATGTAGCATACTTTAACGTGGAAAATAAAGTATCTTCCTTCATCATCATCATCATCATCATCTTCAAGGATCAAGCCAAGAATGGTTTGTTCCGGTCTCAAATAGGCAAAGATTAGAGCTGTTCACTCCAACGCTTCCTCGGGCGTCCCACACCTTTCCGTCCCCTCGGTTTATAGTTCCATAGTTGTTTGGGGATGCGGCAGTCATCCATTCGGCAAAGATGTTCCCACCAAAACTGGGCGATTCTGTCGAGTATACTCATAATATTCAGTTCCTGCCGTATATCTGTGTTTCTTCTGTGATCATGGAGAGTATACGCTGCCACGTGTCTGAGAAATCTCATTTCAGCTGCTTAGGTGGGACTGGTCTGGCCTCTCGTTAAAGTCCAATTCTCAGACCCATAAAGAAGTGTGGGAAGAGCCATCACCTTGTAGAATTTTAGGCGTGTTCCTTTACTTGCTGATTTAAGGGTTCGCCTAATGGTCCCGCACATAAGGTTGAACTTATGCAACTTATTTACAACGTCGTAGCTTCCATTATAATACACACTGTGACCTGTGGCGAAGCTAGTAGTTAATGAATGGGCAGGCAAAAATCTTACCTTAAATTTTTTTAAGGAATCACTAAAACAACGGTGGTTCAAATCGGACGCTGAGGTAGAGTTTGCTGTTAGCGAATGGTTCCGCAAACAGCCGTAAGAATTTTACTAACAGGGAATCTACAGATTAGTGCAAAAGTGGAGCTCATGTCTTAATGTTAATGGAGACTTCTTTTAAAATCGTTGAATAAAAAATGATTTACAAATCTAAACTCGTTTCTGTTGAACAGTCCTTGTATAAGTCATACACAATAATACATCTGATTGAACTTCAAATTTTTAAACTTGATTAGTTTCTATATATATGTTTAATTTACAAACAATTCAAAAAACAATCTTGATCATCTGTTAGTTCAGCGGAATAACAGGCACACTTTTAATAACCGCATAAAATAAGCACACTTATAAACAACACGGCGCGCTTTAACTTAACTGTTTGCACCATAGAAGTGAGACATGCCTCAACGCTCTATGTGCGCAGCACGGGACAATCCCCCTCCCCCGCACTTCCCTTACACGCCAGCACATTGCTTACATACGATTACACAAAAAACGCTGAGGCAAGTTCACGTTGCCTCATTCGCTTTATGCCGAATCTCACCTGTCACCATCTAGCGGTCGCTCAGTAAAGCACGTTTCAGCTTAATAAATTCGACAGTCACAGTAACAATGTATAATCTTTAAGTTACGTAGTTCATACGTATTTATAATTTTTATTCTACAGAATTTTTAGGGTAGGCATTGCCTCCATGTAACTTCGCCACTGACTGTGACCCAGGTATTCAAAATCAAGAGAAGCTCTAAGAAATAGATAAAAACTCATATTATTCATACGAGAAAAACACAATTAATTGTTAATTTTGACTAAATTCAGACTGTGATCGCTTAAGTAACTAACGGAAAATTTATGTTCTGATAAAAAAATGTTAAAAATATCGTGAGTAGTAAAACAAAGGCTTGAAGTAGACTGGATCATTAATTCCTCGTTCAGTGGAATTATCTACTGACAGGCAACAAAGAATCGCAGACGTCCCATGGACTGTCAGCTCCCTATAACCCCGATCATCCTTCAGACTGTTCAGTGTTCCAACCTCTGTGTCTTGCCTATGTGTTTCTTCTCTTCAAGTTTTCCTAAGATATCGTTGCGAGGATGTGCCCTACCCAATTTGCTTCTCTCTTTCTGATTGTCACAATTATTTTATGGCCATCATCGTTTCTCCTCAGCACCTTCTTATTTGATGCTCTGTCTCTCCAAGTGAGTTTTGTCATCCTTCTCAGGCACACATTTCTAAACTCTCCAAATATTTTGCTCAGTGCCCATGTTTCCGCGTCTATAATACTGCACTACGCTGAGAACATAACCTCTCTGAAAAAAAAACTTTCGCAATATAAAATTCAATACATCCTTCTTCTGGAGATCAGTAAATTTAATCTTATTGAACTCTGGTTTTCCACTTGAAGTTCTGCTTCTGACTTCTCACGTGTAACGTCCATTAAATCTTATTAACGTGTCCAAAAATTTTAAAGTGCTAACCTGTTCCAGTCATTTTCCTCCATGATGACTTTATAACGTTTGTGTTTCATAACGGACACAGAAGAAACTTAGAATGTACAAACACTTCGTTGAGATCTCATAAAAACGAACATAAATATCTCATAGTTCAGTAAGACTTCAATTTTCAAGCAAGTTACACTATCTTATAGTGTACATGTAGATTAATATCTGTGATCTCTTTAAAAAAGTATGTCCTAAAAACAAACACATAATACAGCAGAGACAAATGGAAATACAAAACAATGTTTACAAATGCAAAACATAAAATTTTTTACAAAACGCGAAAAGCATTTTTGTTTAAATAATTCATTAAATTTTTAAAGTGATGGAAAAATAAAGAAACAGTAGATTCTGTATCAGCAAGCCTGACAGTAAAGTGGAAATCCGCGGTACGTTTTCAACAAGTTACACGCAAATGATAAGGCATCACTCATTACTGTGGATTAATGAAGACAAATATTAATCAATTGCAGACTGTGCAGACTATAGTTCAACATTGTGTTTCAAAAGTAAGGTGCCGGGCAGAACTCTGGTGAAAGGAGGGGAATCAGCTAAAGTAAAGGAATATCCGTTTATGGTAAATATCATCACGTTATCACTAATTTATATAGTGTCAACACCATAAATAAAATTGCATTGCGAGTACCCTAAAAGCTACCACGCTTTTAGCAACGTAACAAATTAATCTGATAAGTGGAGGTACCACAGATTGGCCTCCGTCTTCTTAACTAACTACTAACTAATTCTACGGTGTTATCTCTTGTCAACACATGTCAGGAGGTGGTAATAAAATAACATATGTTTGCAGTGTTTCCTGGTGTATGTGCATCAAATTTTTGTTTACAGGGACAAAATCCACTCCGGACACCGGTATGTACCGTAATGACTGGATACGTTTAACCTATATCTCTATAAGATTACAAAAACCTGTTCCTTTCTTCCATTACCCTTTCTCTTATCAGTATAATACCGTCCTCTGCTAGCTCCTAAGTAGTTTATCTTATTCTTTCTTCTGCCTCCGTGTTCTGCATAACAATCTTTATTATATCATTCATTATCGTCGCCATCCTTTACTTCTTAGGCTAGTAGCCTATTACAGTCTCAGTGGAATTCATCCAGCCATCGTTTACGGGGTCTTCCCACACTTCTCTTCCCTAGTTGAATCCATTCTCTCTACGTGTAGCCACTACGTTTTGTATCGGGATATTTTCTCATTTAAGCTTTCAGCTATGTCTAGCTCCATTCTAATATGATCATTTCTGACAAGATCTCTCCTGGTACAACCCTTTACAGCCCCCCAAAATCTCATTTGCGCTCCTTGTATTCTAGATATATCTTTGGGCTTTCTAATCCAAGTCTCATTCCGTACAGTAGTTGAGGTATGGCCATTACATTATAATATTTCAATTGCGTCTCTTTCCTTGTTTTCTTCTTTAATTGTTTAATGATACAGCCATCATTTATTTTCGTCTAATTAATTTATCATGCAAAACAGTACAATATGCTCTACTATTCCATGACTATCCAACTCGCTTTCCAAATAAATCTACGCCACTTCCGTGCTTCCAATATCTTGCATTGAATTGAAGTGTTGTGTGCTCTACAGTACCACTACTTCTGCAGTGGTCAGTGTGTCATTCTCTACCTTTCCAATATTTCCAATCCTCCGTCATAACTCTTAAAAGATCTGTTAGACGTTAAGTCCAACAATAACCAAACACCATACGTTTACTAAGAGAAAGGGAACTTGTGTCTTTGTTGTAACTGTAACGACCTATTAATGGTTGATGATTTATGGTGCTGGTGGGCATCATATTATTAATATTAATTAACATTAGTCGTATTAATACTAATGACCTATTAACACATGATAAAAGTTTTCGTTCACATGACATTCTATACCGCAGTCGTTAAGTGGCCTTCAGTACTTAACATCTTATGTGTTTAATGTTTTACAACACTTCTTCGAAACCACATACTGTTTCTGAGAAGAATACAGGCCTAATTCTAATCACGTATTGCGTCATATATCTCTACAAAAATTAAACTGTTGATGTTGTTGGTATCTGTTAACGGTTCAGCTGTTAATGAATGAACGCATTAATTTCAGAATGTATGACATTCAGCGAACAATTGTGCGATCCCACAGACAGGAGACTAGGCATTGTAGGAGGATTTGAAAGTCGCCCGAAGGAGTTCCCTCACTTGGTAAATATGGTAAATACGACACTCATCTAGAATTATGTTACACATCGTTGTAGTTAATTGCAGTAAGACTTATGCGTTCATTTCTGAGGTTTTGTCACAGTAAAACAAATTACCTACTTTACCTGGAACTATGCTCTCGCGGGGTTCTATTGTATGTATATATTTTTGATAATTTCCCTTTAACAAATGTTCGTGAACTTACGTATTTCGTGTAGTGACCTGTTTCGTGTAATGGTACATTTAAGCGTGTTATTCTTTCTTTATTTTTCTCTAAATTCAGTTTGTTTTACTTTACATGTTCTTTTTAGTGGTCAACATTTCCCTTATTTTATTGGTTAACTGTAAGAATCGGAGATTAACATGGATTAAATTCTCAGATTTGACAGTGTAAAAAACAATATAGGCACATATTTTCATACATATTTGGATATCAATTTTCATATGTATATATGAATGTGTGCGTGCGCGCGCGCACGCGCGCGTGTCGGGGCTATTTATAAGAAGTGACAACTTGTATAATATTAGACACTATTTTTGTCATCATAAATCTACATTCGAATTAGACTTATCTTAGAATGAGGGTATTTATATTTATTTATTTTTTACAGCATACTCACATGCTAAGTTTTTTCTTAGTTGAATTACAATGTATTTATATTCATTTACATCAAGTAATAACAAATACGTATTGCATAACATAGCTTATAATGCTTATATGTCAATATTTTAAAAGACTCTTATTAGATTTCTATTGCACTCAGTGGCGGATTAGACGCCCTTGGGCCCGTAGGCCCGATTTGCTCTGCGGCCCCCCCCCCCCCCAACAACCTCATGTACAACAAGGCTTTTACATTGACCTTTAAAAATAGAAATTTGAAATAAAAATAAAAATAAAAAAATATTTAAAAAAATTACAACACCAGATTAAGTTTCAAGGAAATAGTTTACGTGTTAATTGAATAAAATTTGATCAGTATATGAAATTATGTAAAAAAATCAATTATTTATTAATTTAAGCTATACAAATCGTGAAACTTTCCTTTGAAGCATAGTTTTTGGATTGGATATAAAAAATACCCTAATCATTGCTAAATAAAAGATATTTTTATTGAAATGTAAAGACAGTTAATTAATAATTCATTATAAGATCAATAAGGAAATCAAAAGTACATAGCAATAGCTGAAGTTAATGTGCTAAAAACAGTTTTATTAAAAAATAATAATAAACTACAAATCAACTTTCTGTGCTTTCATTAAAGGAAAGTCCTTAATAATATCATCAAAGTACATTTCTGATAATATTTCTGCATTTGCTGTGAAACTGGTTAAGCTTGAAAGTCTGGAATCTGTGGTTGAGTTACGAAGATAATTTTTTACTCGTTTCAAAATACTCAAAGATCTTTCACCAGATGTATTTGTTGACACCATACACAAAAAAATTCTCAAAGCTGTGTCAATGTTGGGGAAAAGAGTTGTCAACTGTTTTTCATGTATAAACTTCAAGAACTCAGCAGGCAAATGGTGATACTTTACATTTAAGTTAAGAGCCTCGATAAACACCTTAAAATAAACAAATTCTCCACCAAGATCTGAGGTAAGGTCAGCAGGATATTTCTGGGCCAAAACGGAAGCTTTTTCCCGAATTTCTTCATTTGCTAAGGTAAAAATTTTGTATATGAAACCAAAAACTTCATTCTGATCGAAATAAATTTTCGATCTGTTTTTTAGCTCACTGGAAATGTTGTCGATTATGGGATAAAATTTATTTACAATCACGTCTTGTCTCCCGTCATGTCTGCAGGTGCTGCAGGTATCATTATCATTATTTGATTCATCATGAAATGTTTTTCTCTTTCTTGTCCTCTTTGAATCTAGATTGTAGTCAGCAGCCTCACTTTTGCACAATTTCATACCCTTCATCTAGTAATAGTCAAATCGTTCTCGTAATCCTTGTACATATTCTGAAAGGGATTTGTATAGATTGCACATAAATCCCAAGTCAGTACTAATGCTTTGCATAGTTTTACTTGCCGCATTAAAGCGCTCCAGAATATCATTCCATAATACAAGTAATATCGCTATTTCTATTCTTCCAAAAAAATGACATAATCCTTCTGCTGCAGCTCTGGATTATGGCTTTTCTTGTGGGTTTTCAGAAATATCTTGACGTGCTTTATAAAACTCCCAGTAATGATGTAGTAAAGCTCTTGACGCATGCCATTTGGCTGACCATCTGGTTATATTTAGTCTTTTGGGCAAGAGTTTTTTCTTGATGTTACTGTCTTTTATCATGTTTTCAATTATTCCCCATCTTGAAGTTGATGCGCTGAAAAACACATATAACTCTTGCATAAACATAAATAGTTTGGTTGCTTGAAGGCAGCAGTTAGCTGCGTGCGTGCCCACCAAATTCAGTGAGTGTGCTGAACATGGAATGAATTCTGCAAAAGAGGGTTGCGACTTTTAATTAGAGCTTGAACTACTGAATATTGCCCAGACATGTTTGCGGCATTGTCGTACGATTGACCTCTCATATCATCAATAGAAATGTCTAGTGACGAAAGCTTGTTCAAAATTAATGCTTCCATTTCAGCAGCAGTGTGGTTTTCCATTCTAATAAACTTAAGAAATCTCTCTTTTGGACATCCATTATTTAAAACATAGGGAACAACAAAAGTTAATTGGTCATGATGAGTTAAATCAGGTGTTGAATCAACACTTATAGAGTAGTACTTGCTTGATTTTAACTCCTCGACAATTGTTGAAACAATTTTATTGTACATTGTTTCAATAAATTAATTACAGATTGTTTTTGACAAATAACTTATCTTTCCTTGCCCAGGATTGCCATGGTTTTGTATGTGGATCTTTAAAAAATCATCGTATTCAGCTATTACCTCAAGAATTCCTAGAAAGTTGCCATTTGATAGAGATCCAAAAACTTTTCAGAACCCCGAAAGGCTAGTTCACGAGCACCAAGAAATTTAATTACATGAACAACATGAGTTAAAACCTTGTGCCAATAGTTCACTTCTATTAAATACTTTTGATGAAGAGCAGAATCAACTTTTCCAAGTACATTGCCTCTCATAACGTAAGATTGCGTGTTAAATCTGTGTTCAGAACTTTTTTCATGTTGTAAAAGTCTAGAACTATTTTTCCAATCGTTAAAACCATGAATAAATTCGTTTTCAGTATCATTTTCATTTGTATGGAAAAGCTTGCACGGTACACAATAAAAACAGCCTTTAGAGTTCGAATACATTAACCACTCTCTTTTTTGTAATTGTCCATTTTGCAAACGAGTAAATAACATAGTTTTGTTGCCATATCTTGTCTTGTCTGGATAAACGCGTTTAAATTTCGAAAAATTACAGTCAGTTATTTTTGACAAGTCCTGTGGTAGGCTTTTAACAATTTTATATTTTAGCTCATTTGTTAATGGTCCCCAAAAATTTGGGTCCGTTAAATCAAATTCAAGAATTTGTCCTTGCACATTACAGTTAGACTGTGCTCGTGCTTCTGAATCTAACGGAATATCGTTTAAAACAGTATTTTCAGGATTAGTACTTGTATTTTGCAAAACCGTTACAGAATCTGTAACTTCAGATTCGTTAATGCTACAACTAGGCCTATCATTTAAAACAGTATTTTCAGAATCAATACTTTGCAAAATCGTTGAAGTTGTAAAAAACTTATCTAACTTAACTGTTTTTTGCAACGATTTCAAATGAGCATCGTCCTTAGCTTTTTTTAACTTACGTTTGTAAGCTCCACTTGCGGTGTGTAAATTTTTACTCATGTTTGAGTCTGATTAAGATGCCTACTGTAAGCGTTTAGCCTCACACAGAGTCGCACTTCGCACACAAAAACATTCAACACTAGTTAATACAACGCACTTGTCACTTGTAGACTTATAGAACTAAAACTTTCCCAACTTTCTAGGCTAACCAGTAACAATAACCTCAAAACAAACAGCTGCTTTGTTGTTCAGGCACACGGTCGTACATACAGGTCGGGACCAGGATTGGAGAATGATGTCATACGTCATACTCGATGACTGTTAGCAACTAGTGGCACCTGGTGACGCAATAGAGAACGTTGTTTAAATGATGGGAAGAATTTGAGACATTTAATTTAGTTTTATATAATCTATAAACTAACATAAGATCGAAATTGCGATTTGCAACTGTAAAACGCTTTTATTAAACATTATGAAAAATAAAGAATCTATAAAAATAATTTAAGCAAAAAAAAAAAGGCTTGCGGCCCCCTTAAGCCTGCGCCCCCTAGGCCCGGGCCTACCGGGCCTAATGGATAATCCGCCGCTGATTGCACTGATAAAATGTTTTGAGTTCTTTTAGACGCTTCTTTATAATGTCTATTTTCGTAGGTGCCCAAGTTCTTTTTTTTTACACTATTGACTAAATGTTGTCTCTGATTTTTTAACATCTCATACTCATATACGGTGTGATCCAATGTTTTTCTCCTGGACTGCACTGGCACATCGGGTCGTTTATTATCTTGAAACGGCTCAGGTAAGATTTCGTTTTTCGCGTTTGTTTAATATTCACTTGAAGTTGGGAGTCATTTTTTGTTTTGTTTGTAATCTGTGTTTCATATTAGGGAAGAACATTTTAGTTACTCTACCTTTCGTTGTTTCCTTCCATTCGTTTTCTCACTTACGTGTAGTTTTTTGTTTGTTAATTCTTGAATCACTGCACTATTGGTATTTTGTCCAAAGATATTGCGAATTCATTATTATGTGTTGCTGCTTTTGCTAGTCGGTCGCCAGTTCGTTACCAAAAACCCCTACACGAGCCTTAATCCATTTGATGTTTATTCTCCAGTTATTGCTTTTTAGCATTGTTGTGCCTTTCCTTATGTTTTCTAGAAGATAAGAGTAATGGTACACAAATATGTAAAATACCTTAAATACAATGTCTAACACAACACTATTATATACAGTTTTTGGTAACTGTACAGACTAAGGACGATTTGTTATCATTTTTAATTCAAAGAGAATGTTTTAATTTCAGCGAAATAAATAACTCAGACTAACAGACAGCAATCAAAATCTTTTTCACGTTGTTATTCCGTACATTGCAAGATATGACAATTTTTGTTTTTATATATACATTTTTAGTTGTTTATATAAATGGCATTTCCGTAATTAAATTACAAATTTAATAGGTCAAGTAAACATTTTAACCAACACTTTGAATAAACATTTTTCTGTACCCGTAATCTTTGTCTTAAAATACAACGATGTTCTTTAAAGAAAGATTAAGTTACTGCAAATATTACACTATAAATTTGTATTTAACTTCCCTGCGTAGTTAAGATCAATTCGTATCGCAGATCCGGGACTGGCCATATCTTTAGTGGATTCTCTTCCTTGTCGAAATTTATTGCACCATTCAACCAATGCCGTATGAGAATAACTATAGTCACCATATGCAGCTTTCATTCTCGTATACATTTCCATTGGCTGACGTCCCTCAGCGGCCAAAAACGGCACACAGGTTATCTTTGAAAGGATTTTCTATCACAGACGCCATTTTTCAACCGAGTCACAACGCTTAAAAAAGAGCAAACTGCAAGTATTTTTGACAAACGCGTCACTTATACTTAAACAGACAATATAAACAAGTGAATTCCGTTGCCTTGGCGATGAAGTCACGGCTGCACAGATCAAATGTGTTTCTATTGAACAACCTCGTATGTAAACTATATAAACACAAATTTAAATAAACAAGGAAACGCTACTAACTTATAGTTATTAAGAACAGCCAGTGTTGACAACGGAAAGAATGTATCAGCTTCAGCTCCCGGCTCATCCGGATTTTTGCTATTCGGTTCGGCTGACCGTCTCAGTAGGCCGGACAGTCGTGACTATATCGAACTAAGAAATCTCGTCTTAAAAATATTATATAACATAATAAAACAATAACGGTAACATAAGTATTTATCCGTGAGAAGAAAAATCTTCTCCTTTCTGCTATAAATCCACAAACACATATTCTACCCAACAGGATGAATGGTACCCTTTTAATATTCACATTTAGGCCACACCTGCCTAAAAGTTATTATCGGTGTTTTATCATGCTTTAAACGTCGACTCGTAAGGGAATGGCAACAAAACGTGGTGAAGTGTTTTCCACGTGTCTAGAGGAACTTACACTTAAACGCAGTCCTGCCAATCCAACTATTGGCTATCTTTTATCCAAAAAGTTGAGTAAGGACAGATTAATCTATGCACTTCAATGGCAGGGACTTCGACAAGGCAGGAGATTTGGTCGCGACGAGATTGATAGCGCTACAAATGTCTTTACCCTTAAAAGTCTACGAAGGTTTGTTGAAAAGGTAACCTATATGCAGTAAAATTATTTTCCTGTTGGGCCGTGGTCCTGTTTTTCTAGATCAAAACCACGGCCCAACAGCCCGGAACACAATTTTACTGAAAATAACTCCGGCACTGAAAGCTTTATTGTTATGATGAGGTAACCTACCATCTAAGATAAAAACACTTAAGACGTAAAATATGGGTTTGCTGATTCCCAGAGCTTACGCATTAACCGAAACACTAATCAAAAGGCCTACAGTGTATAACTACTAACTTGTATACGACCGCCTGCTAAGGCGTACGGTGAAAATTCGATATTGGTATTTTTTTAACTAGTGACGACTTCGTAAGATAGAATTTTTTAAATATCTGATAATGAAACATATGCTTTGAAACGTGTCATAATTAGCTGTAAATTAAGAAGACACGATGCGGATAGAAAGGTTAGTTTATCTAAGACTCGTAATTGTTCACTAATGCGGACACGTCCTGTAAATAGTGACTTTTTCAAGCGCAAAGTCTACGATAATTTATGGTATTAACGTGTAACTCAAAATGGAAAACAGTTTACTTACGAAGATTAAAGATTTAAATGGGGAAAAACGGTAACAATATGACTGAATAACAATTAACACAACTCACAATCACTGTAGTTTTATATCTGACGCATGTTGAAGGCTTAAGCTTTACGACTTTTACTAATAATGGACTCCTGCATGTAATTAGTCTAAAAGACAATAGCGTTTGTTTCTAATAACCTGCTGAATAAACAAAATTCTATAATAGTCCTCTCATTTGTCACTAACAGACAATGTCGCATGAACATTTGCATGCAAGCAAACTCAAGTATCATTAATATTTAGTGATGTTAACAATATAATTTTATGTAATGTTTACAAATATAGTACAATACAGAAAACGTTTTATTTTTCTATTCCACTATTATAAATAAAGGTTAGAAAGGTTAGATTATTCATACATGTTATTAAGTCTAAATGTGTAAGGTTTTAAATTCAGAAATATAATTACCCAAATATAGAAACAGTTTATAGTAAACAAGAGTCACAGATTAGTTTGAGAAAGAAGGTCATTGGAAACAGTACGACAAAATGTAAATGTGTTCATGTGTTTCAGGCTTTGATCGGCTACGGTGATGTACCGGACCAAATTTCATGGCAGTGCGGTGGCTCCTTGATTAGCGAGGATTTCGTCTTGAGCGCGGCCCACTGCACCTTCCCAGGGCCTGAAATGTAAGTGAACGTGTGAAAAGAAGGAATTATTTAAAAGTTTTTCTTGAGGAATTCAAAAGATCGTAGATTACAAAAAGGTAATTTGCAAGCTTCACGTTGTTATTTTCGACTACACATGTTCACTAGAGGTTACACCAGTGGTTACCATAGTGGGGTCCGCGACAATGTTTCAGAGGGTTCGCAGACACTTTAAGAAAATAGAATATACCGTATTTTTCTCCGATTTTTTATTCTCCAAAATCTAAATCTGAATTTTAGAATCTTAAAACAATTAGTAGAAGAATCCAGCACTTTTTTTTGTTCAAACTAATTGTAATTGTAAAAGTAATTTCAAAGTAATGGCTTAAATAATGTTTTTGAAATCATGTCGTGTAGCAGATCTGTTTGTCGCCGAACAGGCTCAAACATATCCCCGTATATATTCTCAGGGGTTCTCTGAGAATACAAGAAGAAGATTCATTTGCAGAACTTCAAGTGACAGTTCGTTAAATTTACAGTTTTCGCAATTACAGCTAGCTGACTTCTGGTTAAGTTTGAAGTGTTTAACTGTGTCTTCCTCTACTCTACCTATTTGTGTGAAACCGCATTCTCCCTGCTCACGTACTTAAAGTCAGAGTTAAGAAATAAACTTGATTTCGAGTGTCAACACAGTCGGGGTCCGTGAATTTTTAAATTATTTGGGGAGGGGTCCGCGGACTGAAAAGTTTGGCAACCACTGGGTTTCATAGTTCGATACGGCACAGCGATACTGGGAAAAATTTGCGCATACCTCAATTATTGCAATACAAAGCTAAACACATTCGTGAATCAGTGCATTAGTATAACTATCAAGTGTAACACATTATAAGAGTAAACAGATATTTGCAGGTTGGTCAACAGTTGGTGGAGGAGGAAGAGAAAATTGTCGATTGTTCTCCAACCATAACCTGTTGCGAGCACGTTCTATTGCATATAAACTTGTGGTACTACTACTACTACAAAAAATTAAGTTTTGTTGTGAACAATGTTCTTTTTGTGTGTTATGGTTTGATTGCAAGAGAAATAGGCGAAAAGAAGAATAGATGGATGTGGATGATGAGAAAGACAGAAGAGAGAAGAGAGAGAGGGAGAGAGAGAGAGAGAGAGAGAGAGAGAGAGAGCGAAAGAGGGAGAAAGAGATAGGGGGAGTGAAGGGGCATATAGAGAGGAGGGAAAGAGAATCAGAAATAGAGGTAGGAACAGAAGGACAGACTTTTCTATAAGAACTATTTCAGAAATTGCCTATAGGCTATTGAGTTGTAGTGTCTTTAATTAAGGCAAAATACAGATTTGATCCAGAAAACAGGTAGGTGATGACGGAATAAATTAAAATTTCCTTACACGTTCTAGAAATCGTCTCTAGACAACACCTAAATTAGAGGTTGAGGGGTTCAAAAAGTATACACGAATCTGTCAAAAAATACCTTTTTGAACAAATTTGTTAAGAATGCAAAAATTTGACGTGATTTATTATAAATTTTTAGAACAATTATTAATAATTTTAATAAATATTATAATATTTTATAATAATTATTATAAATAATTATAATATTTAAATATAATAATTAGTAATATTATAATAAAATAATATAAATTTTACATTAAAATAATATAATGATAGACCAAAATACGGAAACTGAATTTTTTAGAAACTTTTAAACATTGAGTTTCTTTGAAACACTTAATAAATACCATTTCCTCTAAAAATTGATTTACAGGTAAAGTACGTTTTATATTAAGCTAACATCTTATTTAATTTTCTAGTGTGACGATTTCATTAATACAAATATGTTAATTAATTAAGTTGATAATATATAATCGGAGAAATTTTAAATTCTTAATAAAATCTCACATTGTAAACTAATTCTTATGGCAATCGTTTAATAATAATAATATTTAATATAAGTCTAATAATAATAAAATTAAAAGGGAATGGAATTGTACAGAAAGGGTAAAGCTTATTAATTTATCCTGTATAAACAAGAACTGACCAGAAGTAACTTGTTTTCTGACCCCTAAATAAACTAAGTATTATTGTAAATTTGTTATTATTTAAATAATTAATTAAGACCATTGTTACGTACTTTGATAACTTCTGCAACTAAGAATATCACGATTTAATTATTTAATCAACCGTAGTCCTTTAATTAAAATTAGAAAAACGGAACTACTTTTATGTTGCCTAGTAATTGTCTTGGATTACTACGCTCCCCTTAACTATTTTCTTTGACTTGTAATGGAGCGCTCACGCCGTAAGCAGCGTAAAGCGTTGTTTCGCTACGTATATATATAAAAATGTGAAAGGGTTGATACCATGACTATTTAAATAAGTAACTTGTGTGGTGATGACATCTCTCTATATTATAAAATAACGGACTATGTAATTTATACAGTATTACAACCTAGAAGGTGATAGTCAACTAATCTATCATCATGTGAAGTGTATAACAGTGAAACAAACTTTCTATCTATGTATTCTAACTACAAGAATTACTATGAATAACTACAGTCGCCGGAGATGAATGTACCACACCAGGAATGATTTCACATACTTCTAGAACTTCACCATCACAGGATGATAAGGTAACGACGGAACTTCAAGAAACATCAGGAGGACCGAAGAACTAATTCTGCAGCAACTTCAGGAAACACACAGGTGACATGGAGGCTTGTCTTCCATGGTTAAGAGTTACAAAATTATAAACCCAAAAAGACAATTTAAATTATCATATTAAAGACTTTAAAACTTATGTTTAAATGTAATAACATTAAAGACTTTAGAAACCTGACATTTTAGGTAACATGTAGTATAAAATCTAATAACGCTAGTTATAGCAAAAAGGTAAAGTTTAAACTAAAAGTTTTGTTGTTTTAGAAGATTAGTAAAAACCATTCTTCAAATGGTTAGAGTTTCAATATTGTACATGGCAAGGTGACCATAATTCATTTAATATATTTAATCCCGGATCCGTGGAATTAATCAATAAGATGTACATCATATTTTGAAGCCCCTTTGTAAAGTAGTAATTTATATATTTAATCATATAGTAAACTATATTGTTTGAGAACTTTCAATAGAGAACTTAATCACCAAATGTAATAAAGAGATGTCATCTAAGTACCAAGTAAAATGAGTGCATATATCAACAGTCTCCCCTTCCAAATATCCTGCTATATAAATTGTTTATTTGTTGTGATTATTTTCAGTGCTTCACAACGAAGGCAGCCGGTATAATTGGCACATCCAATTATTACTGGTTCCCTACGTTATAACTCAAGAGAAGAGGTTATAATTTGCGCCACTCTGCTTATTTTGCTAATTTTGCTAATTGTGCTGTTGTTTAATAATTAACTGTGTACAGAGTGTCACATATAATTTGCGCCACTCTGCTTTACTGCTGTTTTTGCTATTCTGCTGCTATTTTGCGAATTTTCTAATTTTGCGTAAGAGAAAAGAAAGAAGTAATTGCGTCCCGATATCCCACGCACAAAAGCTGTTGATCTATACACTCATGTATTTCAATATGTGTCAGAGTTTGAAATAAGATAAAAATAATAATTAATATCATAGTAATATAGTATAAATAACTTTATTAGTAAATATAATATGTGTAACGTAATATTAGCATATAATCCCATGTAAACAAACCATGTCGGTACTTGTTAAGAGTCCCATTCATAAACGTGCCACATTCTCGACAATCTCGGACGGGTAGTTTCCTGCTGCCGTTTGTTTAAAATTGTCATTGTTTAGTTGAGTTGAAAATAAGTCACCCTCCTTGTGTGGTCTATTGTTATAAGAAGCGTGTCTGTTCATGTGTTAGTAACCGAAGGGGGAATCTTTTGTCGTACGCATATTCATGCATGTGTGAAATTTCTCTCTCTCTCTCAAAGTAAAACGATAAAGGTTGTCATAACATTTTATGTGTTTATTTGTAAAAAAAAAAAGAAAAAGGAGTAAGAACACGATTGATTTATATTTTTATATTTGTGTGTAAAAAAAAGAGATAGCGTTGTATCGTAACTAATTCAAATGTTTAATAATAACTGTTAATAAATGTTTACCATGTACTAAAGTGTATAGGCGATAATTGTGTATAGGATAGTAGGGCAAATAATATTATGACTTAAAGTTCAAATGAATAAATGACTTAGTTAACCCTCCCTTGTTAGATAAAGTATTAAACCCCAGGTCCAAAAACAGTAAACTTGTAAACTGAGCCAAATAAATTAATAATAATAAATAAAGTGTGCTAAATAATTATGGTAAGTCGATAGGAAATAATTCTAGGTAAGTTTTTTTAAACCCCCCAAAGTAATAGTAAGTGAAGAATAAAGGCTGAATAAATCTTAAGTTAAACTAAATTTGTGTAACGTGTAGCAGTAAATAAGAGAAAGGTAAATAATAATAAAAGTATAGTTGAATAGTCAACAACCAGTTGTGGCCAGTAAGAGAACAATAAAGCGTGTTAAGAAATTGTAGTAAGCAGCCACACACTCTCCCTATTGTGATAAACCGTTGCCTCCCTAAACAATGAATACCACCGCGCGTGAAATACAATGAATTGTGTAAAGTCTCTCCCCTTCCGCAAAGTTGTCTAGTTATGGTTAAAGAGATAATAAGAATTACCATCGTGAGATTCCGCTTCTCTCAAGTAACTATAATCTAGAGTGGAGTATGGGATCTTCTTTAGATTATTTTAGAAGTAAGTCTATGGTATATAATCAAGATAGAATTATATACATGTAAAGTAACTAGTCACAACGGCGCCGGCTGAAAAGGATAATGATGAGGCAAAAAAGGTGCCAAGAGTTCATTTATGAATGCTGAAAGCTAACGTGTAGAGTTAGAGTAAGCTGATGTCAGTCGGGCCACGATATTGTGAGTTACTGTAATTAGGGAAATTAGTATTATAAGTTAGTACTGTAAGAAGTGAGATAAAGGGAATTTCACGAAGGCGAACATTTAAATGAGAACTAGATCATTTAAAAAAGAATAAAAAAAAAAACAAACCGTGTACTACTAATAATAAATAATAATAATAGAGAAATTACACACGGAAATCCCTAAACATACTCTCGGTATATAAAAAAAAAAAAATTATACCGGCGTCTGTGGCTTAAGCGGCGGAGTATGTGACGATTTCATTAATAAAAATATGTTAATTAATTAAGTTGATAATATATAATCGGAGAAATTTTAAATTCTTAATAAAATCTCACATTGTAAACTAATTCTTATGGCAATCATTTAATAATAATAATATTTAATATAAGTCTAATAATAATAAAATTAAAAGGGAATGGAATTGTACAGAAAGGGTAAAGCTTATTAATTTATCCTGTATAAACAAGAACTGACCAGAAGTAACTTGTTTTCTGACCCCTAAATAAACTAAGTATTATTGTAAATTTGTTATTATTTAAATAATTAATTAAGACCATTGTTACGTACTTTGATAACTTCTGCAACTAAGAATATCACGATTTAATTATTTAATCAACCGTAGTCCTTTAATTAAAATTAGAAAAACGGAACTACTTTTATGTTGCCTAGTAATTGTCTTGGATTACTACGCTCCCCTTAACTATTTTCTTTGACTTGTAATGGAGCGCTCACGCCGTAAGCAGCGTAAAGCGTTGTTTCGCTACGTATATATATAAAAATGTGAAAGGGTTGATACCATGACTATTTAAATAAGTAATTTGTGTGGTGATGACATCTCTCTATATTATAAAATAACGGACTATATAATTTATACAGTATTACAACCTAGAAGGTGATAGTCAACTAATCTATCATCATGTGAAGTGTATAACAGTGAAACAAACTTTCTATCTATGTATTCTAACTACAAGAATTACTATGAATAACTACAGTCGCCGGAGATGAATGTACCACACCAGGAATGATTTCACATACTTCTAGAACTTCACCATCACAGGATGATAAGGTAACGACGGAACTTCAAGAAACATCAGGAGGACCGAAGAACTAATTCTGCAGCAACTTCAGGAAACACACAGGTGACATGGAGGCTTGTCTTCCATGGTTAAGAGTTACAAAATTATAAACCCAAAAAGACAATTTAAATTATCATATTAAAGACTTTAAAACTTATGTTTAAATGTAATAACATTAAAGACTTTAGAAACCTGACATTTTAGGTAACATGTAGTATAAAATCTAATAACGCTAGTTATAGCAAAAAGGTAAAGTTTAAACTAAAAGTTTTGTTGTTTTAGAAGATTAGTAAAAACCATTCTTCAAATGGTTAGAGTTTCAATATTGTACATGGCAAGGTGACCATAATTCATTTAATATATTTAATCCCGGATCCGTGGAATTAATCAATAAGATGTACATCATATTTTGAAGCCCCTTTGTAAAGTAGTAATTTATATATTTAATCATATAGTAAACTATATTGTTTGAGAACTTTCAATAGAGAACTTAATCACCAAATGTAATAAAGAGATGTCATCTAAGTACCAAGTAAAATGAGTGCATATATCAACAGTCTCCCCTTCCAAATATCCTGCTATATAAATTGTTTATTTGTTGTGATTATTTTCAGTGCTTCACAACGAAGGCAGCCGGTATAATTGGCACATCCAATTATTACTGGTTCCCTACGTTATAACTCAAGAGAAGAGGTTATACTAGGTTAAGAGACCCATTATATCTCCGTATAATTAAAATTAAGTTACGACCAGTAACATAGAAATATTTCAGAAATTAGTATTGCATATTTAATATTTAAAACGTATCAGAGCAGACAACGAAATTTATAATGTTTTTCCAACTTTGTCGTGCTTACATGCTGAACTGCTACATGTCATGCTCCAAGCCTTTCAGTGTCTCCACCATTGTCAATTCCTAAACCACGACAATGGTAGAGACGTTAAAAGGCCTCGTCGGAGCATGTCAGGTAAGCACGTCCGGTTCAGCAAGTAAGCACAACCAAAGCTGGAATTACAGAGACTGTTTTTTCATATATGAAAATGAGTCGTCATTTTTTATTGGTTTTCCTGTACGAAACAGTTACGTAATCAGTTCTCTCGAACACATTAAATGAAATAAATAACATTTTATATAAAATCGGTATTATCTTTTTGTATAGTGTAAGATTACAGAGTTGCTTCACAGGAATAAAGCTAACAAGAGATTGTAGAATACAGTGTAATATCATATAAAGTGTAGAGCCCCTATTCATACTGGCAATGCTATTTTAAACTTTCTCTAACGTGATAATACTAAAAAATAACTTTTGTTGACAATTGTTGTTTATAAATAACTGTTATTGTTTCCAACTTCCGATTTCCAGGCCTGTGTGAAGTTGCTTCCAACAGTTTGCCAACCAGAGTTAGTAAAATAGTTTATCAACAATTTAATTTTTAAGTAGAGTATGACCGCTTATCAATTCTTACAATCTTACGCAGCGTTCTGAAAGTAACATACTGTAACACTTTGAAACACGTGTATGCCAGAATTGTAGTTTTGCACCACATTGTGTTCCAGCGGCCTGGCGAAGTACGTGCGAATGGGAGACCTGAACACAGCGACCGACACTGACGATGCGCAACCTCAGCAATTCGAAATTATCGAACGGATAAATCATCCCGACTACGAACCGCCTCTGCTGTACAACGACATAGCACTGTACAGACTGAACAGGCGAGCCACGTTTAACAGTTACGTGAGACCGATCTGCCTGTACCAAAGTGATTCGGTGCCTGAAGGGGCTGGAGTTGTCACTGGCTGGGGTAGAATAGAAGTTGGTAAGTCCAATGTCCAGAAATGTATTGCCCTCACACACACACACACACACTTCCTGACCTCATCGCGATTATTCAAAACTATACAGTGTCCTAACAAATCCTACTAAAAAAGAAATCCAATTTTTAAAAATTTTTCATGGATTACACATCTTTATTAGGTGCATGTTGCCGGCTAATGATGAATTAGACTTACATAGTAAACAGGAGCCTTCAACCAATTAGGTGAAACGCGCATTTTGTAATTTTCAATATGTTCTTATCAGTCACCTCATTTCGGATAGGTCGTTAAATGATAAAACATGTAAAAGAGACTGGAATAAGTAATAATTAATAATTTGGTGTTTATAAAGATGATACATCGTATTACACTTTTCCGATTTTTTTATTAATTAATTTATGTTAATTTTGTAAATAGCTGAAATTAGGTGTAGCCGAATTGAAAGTTAATGGCATCGGAATGCGCAAAACGCTTACGCTCAATGGGGAAAGGCGATGTGGAGGAAATCGGTCTGAGATGTGAGAAGAGAATTATCACCGTCAGTGTACCCAACGTACGAATATTACTTCTAATAGTAACCAAAACTCGCGTACTATTAAGGTTTGTTTGTAAAATGTGTCACCACGAATATCTCTCTCTCTCTCTCTCTTCTGTGAGTGTGTGTTGTGGGGGGGGGTATCCCACAGCTAGCTTATGATATATATCAACGTTTACTTTCCTTTGATAAAGAATAAAATGTCAAACTGTCATGTTGATATAATTAAGATGTCGATTTATTTGAAAACTTTATTTACGTATATATACTTTTATATGTCAAAATGATACATTTTAGAGAGCTTATGCGCGTACATATCTGAATCGCCATGGAAACCTAAAAAGGTTAGTCTTATAAAATTAGTTTTTCTTACATAACAAATCTAATTTTTCTTCTTCTTTTATTCGCTCCAAAACAACAGAAATGAAAATACATATACCTTTTCCAAAAAACAAATTTAAACCAAAATAGTCAGAAGTATTACAGGCGTTCTCTATGTATCGTATCGGGCTGGAAGCATTGGTGACTATTGGTTGCTGTGTCTTGAACCAATCCCAAGTTAAATGGACGCCCCATCGTATAACTTCTATGTTTTGTTATATGCTTTCTTCAGGTTTATGAATAGCTTCTTCAAAATCGGAAACAATTCTCTTGGGACTGAAACTAATCCCAAGATGGCTGCACTTCTGTACAGTGTTCCAAAATGCTGCTTCGTAAGATGCTGCAATTTTGTTCGGCAAGAGGCAATACACTACCGGTATATTCAGGCGCGGATCCACGGAGGGGGAAATTTTCCTCCCCAAATGGTCACTTCACAGGAAAGATTTTGTCGTTTTATGATTATGATATCACAGTATGTAAGTTCACGGTTTTACGCTAAAATTACTTTAAATTTTAACTGCACCTTACCAGCGTGCTTAATTTTTGTTTAATAGATAACCTAAACGAAAAGTGTTTATTTTAAACTTTATGTAAATGTTATTAAAAGAACACTGTACTAATAAACACAAATGCGACTTAATTAATTCTTATACAATAATAAATCTATTACGTTGATAATAACAACCTGTATTTTATCTTCACTCATTGCTATTATTTGTACTTCAGATCTTTAATGAATCATCTAACTTTTCAAAACACTCCCCAAAGTCAACACTTTCCTCCCCCAAACCTGCTTTCTGGATCCGCCCCTGGGTATATTGTACCAGGTTCTACAACGATGTAGTGTAAAAAACTGACAGAAATATTTAATATAATTAGGCAGACCCATCAGCTTATTGTTAATAGGTATCTTGTTCCCGTAATAAAAATTCTTTCAAACTTTCACTTGGCCAAAAACGAACGATGTCATTCTGAGAGTTATTAATTAGTAGAAATTGTTCTTTCTCACTGTAAGCACTAAGATGCATGTAATGGCATCAGTATAACACCTACGTACATAATTTGACAAAGGTGGTATCTCTGTCTGTTTCAGCTGGTCCGGTCAGTAAGAATCTACAGAAAGCGAATGTAACGTTCTTCGATGCAGGTCAATGTAACCAGCTATTGTCGTCCACCAGACAGATACCTCGTGGCATAGACCAAAGAATTATGATGTGCGCCGGGGAATTGGATGGCTCTAGAGACACGTGCCAGGTAAACGGTACACCACTTTTGATTCGTATCTTGAAATAATTAAACATTTTTGTAATTACAAGCAGAATGATCACTGTTGCACACCACTATATAAAAATTATCCCGATTAGCGCTTTCAATTCCGATCTGACGATGAGCTGTGAAGCTTGAAAGCGCCAATCGGGATAATTTTTATATAGTGGTGTGGAACAGTGATCATTCTGCTTGTGATTTCAACCACTAACACAACTTTCTTCATTAAATTTTTGTAATTCTCTAGGCTGACAAAGAGTACACAAGGATGCTGTTTATCAACAACCGTCTGTACCGGCTGTATGTACCGGCTGTTTATCAACATATCTCTCCATGTCTGTATGTACTTGTGCAGGCGAATAAACTTACATTAATGGCAGAAACAAAAATCAAACGTCAGAGGCGACTAACAGCTTAGCCGGAGGTGTAAAGTTACAAGAATAAAATATGACAATATCGACGCGACATTCCTAAACTACGATTTTTACGGCAAAATAACTGGAATGAACGAAGACTGTGATTTACGATAAAACACTAAAGGAGGCCAATCACTTTCATTTTTTAGGCTGCTAAATTATGTAGGTTTGTAGTTATAATAGTGACCGAAAAAAAATAAATTGTTTAGTGTTCTTACTGTAGAATTATTTTTAAATAAAAAATTGTAAGTAAGATTTCCGTTAGATCCTCTTCAGGATCTTTTTTTGTAGCCTTTATCCGTTACACCTGATACTCTCGGTCACCTTTAAGACATAGCAAGCAGGGTCACCGTACTAGACCGCGCATTTGTTTGTGTAATTTTTTATATTAATTTCTTAACCAAAACCCCAAAATATCATCAGAAAACGGTCTCCTTTTAATGGAGACAATTAAGAACACGTCATTTCGGCCGCATAAAGAACAGCTCGTGAAGAACACTGCATGAAGAGCAGATGTATGAATATGGCTCATGCTTCAGCATGTCGTGGTTACTGTCTCTTAAAAACCCAAAAATTGACAGCATAATGCATATTAAATTCTGGCACTGCGGATTAAAGTACTTATTGTGAAAATTGTTTTTAAATATTACAGTAAAAATCAATAATAAAATTTGATATCTAAGGCAAACACTTCCGAGAAAAAAATCCAGGAAAACAGTTATTTCGAATCGAAAGATGTCTCAACTGGCGTTCCACAAGCCAGAAAATTAGGTCTAGACCTATAATTGCTGTATACGGGAGACACAGAAGCCTGAGAAAAGCCTGTCATTGCTACCTTGCTGATGACTCTGTCTGTCTCATTATAGAGGGCAACAGTATTAAAGAAGTTATTGGAAAACTACAAATTACCATTGTTGGGCTACAAGTGGGCAGATAGAACTAAACCAGGGCTAGTTTGTGTACGTTGGTTTTCCATGTTAGTAAATCAATTATCTGCCAGCGGTTACCAAAAACTATGCAAAACAACATGTTGCGAAGCATTTGAACGTGACGCTAGATCTAATGTCGCAGTAGAAAGTTCATATTAAAAGTAAAAGGACTGAAGTTGATAAAAGATTAACAAATTTTTATTTGTTTCTTAGGCATAACGTTCCGAGCTACCATTTCTGCTACATAAACAAGTTATAACACCTTTCAGAACTATGGTATACAGGGAAGGGAAGTGTTGATGAGAAATTAACACAGAATTTGAAAACAAAAGGGGGTTAACAAAAGGTTAAGGTGCATCGTTAATTGCCCACGGTATATACGATACAATGACGTCCAATGTTAGTCGATGACGAGGTATAGCGGCTTGTCAGGAAACATAAAAAGTGACTAGATAAATAGACAATATCGAAATCTAACAACTTCTCGACACCGTGTGGGACAGGAATCAGAGTGAATTCTATCGAGTTAGTTTAAGTTGTAATGTGTAAATTAACACCACCAGAACAAATCAATTACTTTTTAGCGTTATAAAATAGTTATTTTTTAGAGTAAAAATTTGTTAATTTTTTATCAACTTCAGTCCTTTTACTTTTAACATGAACTTTCTACTGCGACATTAGAACTAGCGTCACGTTCAAATGCTTAGCACTGTTTTGTTTTGCATAGCTTTTGGTAATCGCTGGCAGATAATTGATTTTCTAACCTGGAAAACCAACGTACACAAACTAGACCTGGTTTAGTTCTATCTGCCAACTTGTAGCCCAACAATGGTAATTTGTAGTTTTCCAATAACTTCCTTTGTGTCATAAGGCTCTCATTCTATACATAAACAAATATGTATGGGAGCTAAATTAATAAATGGACTTTACCCAATCTCAATAGTAAAAATACAAGGCAAATGTTGCATATTAACAACTGAACCCCCAACGTGACAAATTATGTTACTTTCTGTGGTACTACAGTTGCCACTCACGTAATGTGAATTTCTCATGTCGTGAGACAAAATGTTCGTAAAAGCTAGAGTGCAACCTATAGTTCACTGCTTGTGTAAGTTTCAATGCTATTGGATTAGTCACAAGTAGTATAGAAACGTACATAATTTACATACATTGTTATTAATCAATTTGTTTGTTTGTTAGGGTGATTCTGGGGGACCATTATCAGTGCAGGAAGAGTTGCAGATTACGTGCTTGGCGACACAGATCGGAATCACATCCTTCGGAAAACAGTGTGGGTTACCCAACTCTCCGGGCGTCTATACAAAAGTTGCTAACTACTTGCCTTGGATAGAGTCTATAGTTTGGCCTGGGCCTGGACCGTTTTAGATTTATTTATAACTCGTAATTAAGTTTTTTTTTGTACAAGACTAATTTATTGATCTACTGCATATACTTTTGTAGAAACGTACACAAATGTAATTTAGATTACGCTGAATAAATGAGTGGAGTCTATAAAGTATATAAGCAAAAAATACTTTCCCTTAGGATTCTGTCTAGCCGCAGTGTGGCCTTCCCACTTGCGAACACCGTAAAATCAGCCTTATCAACAGGGGTCGTCATACAATATTTGTTGTCCCAATTGCGATCACCGTAATAATCATAACGGTAACTCTTCAAGGGCACCAATAAAAAAATCGGTATGGAGAAACACACATGACTTCCATGTTCTAAGATTTATATTTAAAATCATTTTCGAAACGAAATATTTCCATAGAAACTACTTCTTTCTTCAGCCTTAACCACAGTACTGTGGTCACAAACGTATACCACTTAACGTTAGGGCACTACATTTTCACTTATCACTGATGATGGCAGTCGATTGCACTGCAGAAACGCCTGGTCTTGCAGAAAACATTGGACCACGGCCAAACAGCCCGGGAAGGAATTTTAACACAAAGTACTTCTTTGTTGCCGATAACGTAGTACACATATAAAAAATTACCTCCTCCCCCATCAACTACCCTTTTTCATTTATAGATATTTCGTCTACCTTTCTACAGTAGATTATTATGACCTTCTTTTCAGGATAATTTATTTATCAAAATTATGTACTTTTGTTACTTAATTAAACGTAAACATAATTTGGTACTTTTGTTACGTTTAATGTCTTGTTAAAACAATAAACGTTGCAGGTAAACTACGCCTTCCCCTTAACCGATCTTCACCAAAATTAACAGATCTTGAGTCTCCTACTACTTAGGCATATATGCAAAACCGTATTTGATTCTGTCTAAATTTGCGGCAGTTATCGTCCGCCAAAAACAATTACACACACACACACACACACGCACGCACGCACGCACGCACACACACACACACACACACACACACACACACAGAGGCACTTTTCGGAAAATGACTTTCCTTCATGATCTGAGGGTAGTACAATCAGAATCAACCCATATTCGAACACGATTTTTTCGCCATCACCATACTTCCATTTCCTTATGGAACATGGAAGTAACAACGTACAATTTGGACGAAACTTTAAAAAAAATACTTTTTTAGGTCTCACAGTTATTTCTAAATTACAACTTATATACGTAAACTAACTTCCAAAGTGTTAAGAGAATTGCAAAAAACAGTAATTTGTAAAACAATCTGCGTTTTTTAAATTAGATGATACTTGACACTCAAATAATAGTCAGCGTCTAAAGAACTAATATAAAATGGAAATTATTCGACGATTTAACATGATTGCAACAAAGTACTGTACTTTTTTTACTGACTACTCGTAGCTGAATAAGCTTTTCTTTATCGGTCGCTTCTGATAAGGACACTCAACAAACAACTGCTAACCACGGAGACAGAGGCCCTCTACTTTCTTCTTCCAAGTAGTCTTTAGACTTTACACATGCCGACTGCAGTACTGATTTATTCTGTGTTGCTCTCTGTATTTTCATTTTCAATGTGGAGTTTACTGCAACGAAGAAAGGCACACATTGTGTTTATACAATGGATAATCTTGTAGAAATTTACGAGAGAGTCAAGTGGTATGGGAGTGTTTGAAACACAGGGTGAACGTTCGAGTGTAAACTGTACTAGATTTCCTTCGGCCCGAAGGTATAGAAGATGACTCTGGCTGTATGTACGTTAACGGTCAAGCTCCAGGAGAAGAACAATCGAATTAATTCTTTGACTACTTCGTGGAACAATAGCTAGAAAATCCATCAGTGCCTCGGGAATTATCGAACTGCTACCATCAACGCAGTAACAAGCATAATGCAGCAAAAGCGTGGCATCAGAAACTGAAAAGCCACGTTGGAAGACCACAACAACAAAGAACAAGCGAGCTTACCAAATGTTTAAAATCTGAAAATGAGCAATTTAATCAGAACATTTAAAGGATGCAGTTGAATTTTGAACGTACGAACAGGAAGAAACATTATAATACTGAATTGGGTAAAAGACCCTGCAGGGAACATTAAAAGGTATGAAGAACCAAGAACACACACACACTCACACAACTTATTAACCGATTGTGTGTGTGTGTGTTAATACAAATGAAATTTAGTGATTTGGTCAAAGTATTTACTATTTTAGAAAGAGATGTACTAAATAGAAAAAAAACAATAAAAATTTGTGAAAATAAAATATAATTTAACAAGCAGAGAAAGGAAGTGAAAGGCTGAGAGAGAGAAAGAGAGGGAGAGAGAGAGAGTGAGAGAGATATAGAGTGAGTGAGGGGAAGGCCTTCCATACGTGCTACCCCCCGCGCACATACACATGTGTAGCAAAATTCTTTCCCTCTGAATCAAAACAGTATTCATTCTCTAGTAAGGTAAGACACGCGCACACGCGCTCTCTCTCTCTCTCTCTCTCTCTCTCTCTCTCTCTCTCTCTCACGCACACACAATTTAATAAATGTAATTTAGTAAACGTATTTAATAATAGAGTATTAGAGTAATAGAGTATTAACCTTATTAGGTGACGATTTATTATTATTTTAACAGCTTCTTCCTTACATATTTTAATTTACATTAAATATTTTTTTTAATATATACAATATGGAAATACAATGGAATTGTGTAATCATGCGACTGAACTTTAACAATGTTTATGGAGCTTTATGCTTACAAATCAGCAAGACAGGAGAAAGAAAATATTTTTTTTTTACATGTTTTACGTTATATTCAAATATTCTCTAGACTTTTAATCTTTTAAAACCATTGCTATTGAAAAACCACAAAACATTCTTACACCTTAAGAATATAAGGGTGATGTCTAATTTAAGCCTTCAGTTTTAATATTTTAAAAGTCGATAAATTTTCTACTTACTGAATATACTTGCCATGTCGTAAAGACTACAATTTTCGGAAAATAAGTTTGGATAACCTGTTTCTTCTGACGCAAACAAATACTCTCTGGTCATCCTTCTGTTTGTCTTTTTAGTTATTTTCTTCCGTTTTAATTTTGACTATTGAAAATAAGAAGGGATACAACATTTTTTGAAACAAGATTTCCAGACTTGGAATTTTGAAGCACTTAATATAGATATCAGCTAAGTCTTGCTGCCAAAGGATTCTTCCTATTATTCAAATATTCAAGTATTATTATTCAAGTATACATACTCTTTTATACTTTACTCTTGTAAAACTTTCCAGTCTCACGGTAGTATTAATAAGTTACAGTGACTCATTTGTTAATACGTTACTCATTTATGGTTTAGAATGAGTAAGTTAAAGCAATAAATTGTAAAATCCAGTGAGTGACGTTTTGTTAGCGTGCTATTACGAAAACATCGTGAAATAAAATTTATTTAATTAAAATACTGCTAGTAGTTTGGAGTTTCCTTTAAACAATATAACGCTTACTTGTCAAAACATTAATATAACTAAAACATAAATAGGTTATAACGAAACTATTTTCACCCACAACAAACATCTTTGGGACATATATCAGCCATGCCCATTGATAGATTGGTCGAAGTCGCCTTCAAATGGATTTTCCCCTTATGTAATAATCCCAGACTTGGAATACTGCTGGTAATTTGGAATTTGCTTTAAACAATACAACTCTTTTTAGTCAAAACGTTAACATAAATAAAACATAAGTAGGTTATAACGAAACATTTTACACTCACGACAAAACATCTTTGGGACATATGCCAGCCATGCCCCAAATGGCATCAATCGAAGTCGCCTTCAAATGGACGTTCCCCTTATGTAATACAAGTTATTTACTGTTGCATGTTACGGGTGTTGTGTTATATAAATATTATGATGAAAATAAGCTGACACGACAGTCTGTGTTGCTATACAATCGTCAGACATCGGCGTCAGCACGTTGCAAAATATATTCTGCATAATTTACCTTAATTTTGCGGAAGTGTTACCCAAGCAGATACATATATTATTAAAGTGGCAAATTAAATCTCGAAAAGCAAACAGGTTTCGTTTAAATCATTTTACAGCAATTAAGCGCAAATACTAGTATAATATAGTTGAAGGAAATACTTAAATTCGACAACGAATACACAGTAAGTTACTCCTAAACAAAAAAGTTCTGATACCTGCCTGAACGAAATGTATACGTATACAAGTCAAGGGATGCAGGAAGAAATGTAACAGAAAAATCGACATAGGTATTAATAATTACAGTAAATTTTACTCAAAGCATCTGTAGTAA
The DNA here is from genome assembly GCA_034769895.1 of Magicicada septendecula. Lineage (NCBI taxonomy): Eukaryota > Metazoa > Arthropoda > Insecta > Hemiptera > Cicadidae > Magicicada > Magicicada septendecula. Next base: position 803,927,824 of record CM068368.1, on the reverse strand, counting down.
ACATTTTATGTAAGTGAATTTAGGCATTCCTTCTACAACACTCCACTCTTTGTGAAGAACAAAAACTAAACTTGTTGATAAACCGTTAATCCGATTTTAAAATGTAAAGAATGGAAGACGAGAACAGTAAACGCAATTTTAATGCAAAATATAATCTGGCTTACTCATAAAACATCATTGTGGCTCAGTGTCAATATTACTGTGAATCAGTAGCGTAGCAATGTTTTCCTTGTTGAGGCGGGGGGGCTCACATTCTTTTTGTATCTAAAACTACAAAAATTAAGAGAAAAGGAACTCGTTATTTGCTACTTATATTGTTGTTATCAAGAACTTTGGAAACAAGAATTATGTTTATAGGTAGGCTATACAAAATTTAACAAATCACGAAACAATAAAGATGAAGTCTTATATTACAACATAAATAAGAAAAACGATACGGGGAACTGGGACAAATTTTCTCCTACGTTCTGCAGACGATGATAGTGTTAAATATTTTTACGAATTTTTTAAAATGTTGCCTTAATGAGTACGTGGTTGTAAAATTTGCAGAAAATGGAATTAAATTAGTCTAATTGTTTTGCCACAGAATTAAAAAAAAAACTTTTATGAAATGTGTCGTACAGACCGTTGAAAACAAATGTTCGAAAATCGGCTACGGAATAGGTAAATATGTGTTTGGCCATACAGTTTAGGTTTCAGTATAAATCGTTTCTCTGGTCAAAGCAAGAGACAGCTTTACCAGCACCACTGCACAACATTCGTATTCGCGCAAACACGTAGCTATGTATTACTCACGTGCGCGTCGTCGTAAAGTTAAAAGTCGACTGATTTGTTATCACAAACTTACACAGGCCGTCGTCTGCTTTCTTCTTGTTGTGTGCGTATTACTGTGTCAAAGAAGACGTTGGATTTAAATGACAACATATCATTCAATAACTCATTATGCTGGAATTTACTTGCTTTGTAAATTATAAATTCTTCCATTGCATCCATGAAACGTCCTTTCTTACAGTAATGTAGAGGTTTTAAATTTTGTACAAAACTGGTATAATTATGGTTGTATTCCATTAAATGCTGCGCATAACTGGACTTTATATTATTGACATTCTTCCTGGGCAGATGTTCTATAAATCTATCTTTTAAACCTCTTCCAGTTTGTCCTGTTATTTTTAAAACTTAACGACGAGTGACTAGTGCATGATTTAATTTTATAACCTGATGATGGGACTGTGTTCCTGAAACGCGTCGTTACGCAAATAATTAAGTTGCAAGGAAGGAATTAGATAAAGGTAGTCACCATTCTATATAATTTATTAAATTACGCAACTTGGAGACCGAACCAAAAATGAACCAAAAATGAGTTTTGTATAAGCCACAGCTTTGAAGTGTTTATTCGAATTTTGTGCAAGAAATCTTACTTTTGAAAACGATAAATAAAATAATTCTTCTTTTTTTGAAAATGTTTGAAATTTATGATGCACATAACTTTAAAAATACGGGGCTGATGGGTTTCCCGAATAATATGTTAACAAAACAACAATGAATTTTCCCACTAGTGTATAAAATGTATTCACCTTGAGCGGTTTACTAGACCGGTTTTCATAACACGCTGACTTCATTATTCTTATTTTCCTTGTTTATCTTGAGTTTATGTAAAATATAATAATTATTTCGAACACACTTCCAAACGCACATAAAACAATAGAGCTTCAAAGACTCATCCAACCACACGCTAGCGCGAGCATTTAGTGCTTTCAACAACTGAATCTTCAAAGCAGGAGACTGCCGTATGTGGAAGCGGAAACACCATAATATTATTACGTAATGCGGAAAACGTGTTACGTAATACGGAACATTCTACAAGTTTCTCGAATATTCCAGCTGTAATGTGTGTGTGCGTACATAATGCTGCCATTTTGCGGTGGAAGACAATTTACGCATCAACTATCGGGTCTATACCAGACCATACCGGTCAGCGCAGTGTATTCAAGGACACTGTTTCTAGTGGATTCTCGAGAGCGAATGTTTGTTTAACAAGTCATCCAAAGTGACAGATTATTCTGGACATCAGCGGGATATAAATACAGCTATTCAGCGACGATAAGTTCAGTTACTATCGGGCGATTACACAGTGCGTTTGAGTGGCGATTTACACAGTGTGGTTCGAGGTATTGTGGCGAAGTGTTATGTGTTTTATAATCGTGCGGGACAATTCTATTATAATTGTGTTTTATATTAGGTGACATTTTATTGCGTGTGAACAATTTTATTTGATTTGTTGTAAGAGACTATCTTGTTGATTACAAACTGTTTAATTGTGATAATTAAAGCTGATGATTAGTGACTTAATTGATGTCTTGTATTTTGTTTTCCACTGTACCATACGGCGATTAGTTAGACAGTTGTAACAATATACTACAATTTTTTAATCTATCTCAATACGTAGTTAAACAAGGGCCAAGTGACAATAATATGTAAAAAATGTAGACTCCAATCTGGACTCGTATTAATAAATTGTACACATGAACATCGTCCGAGACTCAATAAGAAAGTGACATTAATCGTTACAGAACAAACACCATTTAGTTGGACCCGAAATAACCCATACGTTTAATTTACATACTAATGATTTTCCAAGCTATGCGAGGCACAGGTAATTCTCCATTTAACAACTTTCACTTTCCTTGTGGATTCCCCTCCTGCCACTCTTCATTGACGTTTATGTGTGTAATTAGCAGAGTATTGAAAACGCGCCTCAACGACTATAAATAGAATTGTGTAAAAGTTATCATTGCTGCGAAGTACGCTGCGTTGGACTGTTCTGCATTTCACACATTATAGTTTGTCCAAACGTTATCATTGCTGCGAAGTACGATGCGTTGGACTGTTATGCATTTCACGCATTATAGTTTGTGTAAACGTTATCATTGCTGCGAAGTACGATGCGTTGGACTGTTATGCATTTCACGGATTATAGTTTGTGTAAACGTTATCATTGCTGCGAAGTACGATGCGTTGGAGTGTTATGCATTTCACGGATTATAGTTTGTGTAAACGTTATCATTGCTGCGAAGTACGATGCGTTGGAGTGTTATGCATTTCACGCATTATAGTTTGTGTAAACGTTATCATTGCTGCGAAGTACGATGCGTTGGACTGTTATGCATTTCACGCATTATAGTTTGTGTAAACGTTATCATTGCTGCGAAGTACGATGCGTTGGACTGTTATGCATTTCACGCATTATAGTTTGTGTAAACGTTATCATTGCTGCGAAGTACGATGCGTTGGACTGTTATGCATTTCACACATTATAGTTTTACACCAAGTATCAAGAATCAGGCTACTTTTGTCCTCCATAGCTGAGTACACAAAATTACATATGAAAAGAGACAATCAGATAAGAGATGAACCAAAAGTTGAAGAAGTAAACAGAATCATCAATACGTATAGAGAAAGCTGGAAACAACATATTAGCAGAATGGGCAGTCACAAATTCCCCGAGGTAGCCTTATTGTATCAGCCGGAACTGAAGAAAAGTCTGGGAAGACCCAAAAACGAATGGTCCGACCAGTTGAAAAGATGGTCTAAAACAGTCTCAGCCGTAAAGAAGATGAAGATGAAAAAGAAGAGAGTTTTAACGCATATAAACAAACACGAGGTAGTCAAACAGTTTTAAATTCCTAAAGCAATATACGGTGAAGGCTAAAAACGAAAATCATTCTATAACAGGCGCGGATCCACGGGAGGGGGAATGGGTAAAATTCCCCTCCCCCTCAACGCTCACTTCAATCGAAATTTTTTCGTCGTTTTGTGATTGTAGAATGGTTCTGTGATTGTATGATACAAAATATATATCCTATTATGTATGTTCATGGTTTTACTCTAAAATTACTTTGATTTGTACTTATTTGTATCTTACCAGCGTATTAATTTTTAATTGAGACATAACTTAATGACTAGTATGAATTTCGAACTTTAATTGAATATTATTAAAAGAACTATGAACTGCTCAAAACATGTATGTTATTGCACTTGTAGCCTACGTTAAACAACCATTTATTTTTTTTATAATAACACCCTGTATTTTTATCTTCACTCATTCCTATCATTTGTACTTTAGACCATTAAAGAATGGTCCAATTTTTCATATTTCCCCCCCAAAAGCCAACTCTTTTCCCCCAAAATTTCTTGCTGGATCCCCCACTGGTCTATCGTAGAGTTGTTAGAGATAGAAAATTGTATTATACTTACTGCTTCTGATTTGTCGTTCAGCATTTGCGTTTCATGTACTCACCTGAAAAAAAAAAAAATTTAAAATTGTTATACACTACAATTTAATTGATGTATTATGTTTTACCTGATTTATTATTTACCAGTGGGCCATAAGCCCAGCCTGGCCCAAGAATGTACTCTCAATTTAGTTGTGACCGTGAAGTAATAAGTTATTTAAAACTGTGTGAGATTCGGTCATTAACTGTACACAGTTGCAATACGTATTTATAGTCAAGTATGCCTACAAATGTAGTGTGTCTTTTGTATACATATTACTGTACGAGTTACGTAACGAATGATAATAACTATTATGAATACAAAATTCTATTATTATTATTTTAATAAGATGTATTTCTACTTCGTATATACGCCTTTTAACAGTCTTTATAAGTGTATTAATTATTTCTGTATTGTCGGCAGCCTGATCCTGATTATGACAATAAAAACTTGTTATCAAAACTTCCACAGAAATGTTATCACAATTTTCCGACATGTTAGGGTGTGGTCTAAGTTGATCGTGTTTTCATCAGACGTTTCGTCCATACCGATGATGGACATCGTCAGTGGCGCGGGGACACAGATCACAACACACGCCAACGAATGTAAACAAAGACTGTTCTGTTCTGTTGTATTCTGTGTTCCCACGTGACTGTTCGTATTCGTTCGCGGCGTTTAGAATATTTTATTTTCTCTAAAATAAACAAAAAAATAAATTAATTAAACAAGGAACAACAAAAACGCAATACACTACTTGCAGAAGAAATTATATTGAATATTATCTCAATATTATATAATTGCTGCAAGAAACGTTGATTTACGTGTATAGAAAATGATGGATAATTATTACAGTAGAAGTAGGTTGACTTTGAACCTATTTTAAATATTCAATATAGGTAGAAGTACAATACATAAAATGTACAATATAATACATTGTGTGTGTATGTGTGTTGCACTGAGGAAGACGAAACGGCAAGTCGTCAAAAATGTTAGAGGAAATGGTGTAAATATGGGCTATCATTTTTTTTCTTTAAGTATTTTGAGTTTTAATGGAGGTTAAGAAGTGCCATTGTATAATTAAAATCTCAGTTATATTTCCTATAAAATATATATGATGGAACTTAAAAAAATGAATTCCAGTTTCAATTAATGAATACTTTGTGTAAGTGTGTAAAATCAATGCTTTTAAAGTGGTGGTGCAAATAGTGCAAATACGGGCTACTATAAAAAAAGTGGAAAAAATTACATTTATTAACAAAGAATTACTTCAAAGTACCAAATATTTTTATTATTAAATTTTACAAATAGATCTATGATATTTATGAATTACAATTATTATATAAAACCGTTACAGGTAAAACATTTTTTAATATTATTTCAGTCTGTCTCTTAAATTTTTCTAGTCAACACTTAGAATTAAAACACCAAAACAATTTGTGATTTTGTTCACTACTTAACCTACTGACAAAAGTCACACACATAAATGTCTTTCTCAGCTCCTGAATATTCATTGTTACATGAATACATGATACACTGCACCCATAATTCACCTTTTGTGTCTTCTGAAAATTTACTTTTACAAAAAATGCACGTTGCATCTTCATCTTCAGGCTTTTTCATCCCAATAGGCAACTCCAAGTCACTGTCACTTTCAGGTAAGTTTGGTTCTGGTTCATTGTCTGATTCTTCTGAATCTAGATTTAATCTCCTAGTAGGTTTCAATTTTTTCTTATGTCCACTCGGCGATTTGCCTTTAGTCAGCCTTTTCTCACCTCGAAACTCTAGGATCTTTTTTTCACTCTTTGCACTTGATTTCTCCAAAGAATTTGTAAGTAAATTTTTGTAAGACCTCTCAGTTATTAGAGCTGCACTGGTGGACTTGCGCTCTATTATTTGTCTTTTTTACGACAGAAGGAGGTGAAATATGGAATGGGTTGATGATTCCCGACGAACCTGCCTGAGAAAGTAGTCCAGAATTGCTTGTTGGAGACTGACTTTCTGTCGATGGGTTATTGGCCTTGGTCTGCTGTTCTAGATTCTGACTTAGGCCATGCTGTGCTGAAGGTGATGGTTGTGAAGTAAAGTTAGGAGTACTGCATGTCTTTAGTGCTTCAGTTTCTGCTGCGATAAAGTCTGCATCGGTGAAGATGTTCCTGTCGAACGGCATAATTCCCGTTACACGAAATCCTTGTACCTTGTACCTTGCATCCTTGTACAAATGTTACACATCACATCTCACATCATGTTTTATCACATCTATCACATTATCATATCGCGCATTCATATCGATCATATGACACTGTTGTATTACATTACCACCTGTATAATTCCTATGTAAAGTTGAGTTTTTAAAATTGGTGTAGTAACTTATTCTTCTTCATATCAAGAAAGCAGTAGCATCACGCTGAATTGTCTATTATGTAATGACCCTTCACAGTAGCAAATAAACTACTCGTAGTAAGGATACTGGAAATTTTTCTTATTTTTCAGTATACCGTAGCTGTCTGCTGACAATTACAGCAAAAACAACTGCAAATTTCTATACGTTCCTAATACCAAGGCTACCTTCAACAACGCTCACCGGTATCAACAGTTGCTGTAGCAATAGTGATTGCACGCTTATACGAGCCTCACTTTATTGGCGGAAGGATATTCGAGGAATATGCGTTTCACATCCTCATCCATAGCGTTCGGAAGCGTCGATGTCCTATTCCTGCCATCGCTGGACCTTTCGGATAACTCCCGAGTTGCCCGGAGGAGAAGGCCGAGTTCCTGGGTTTCTGTTTCGAACGACACTTCGCTCCTCTTCTGCCCACGATATGGGACTTCGATGAACTAGTCGACGATGAGGTGGAAGATTTTCTATCTCTTTCTATAACTACATGCTTGAACTACTAGGGAGAGATGTCTCAGATAGGCTCTACATAATATGGCTAGAAAATCTCCAGGCCCTGACGGTTTTTTGAACACCGCTCTACGTCTTCTTACGGAGCCTGGAATCCTATTCTTGTTTGAGCTGTTCGACATATGTCTCAGACTGGCCTATTTCCCCAACAAAAGGCGAAAAACTACCATCACAGTGATACCGATGCAGGGAAAAGATACTTTCCGAGCCTATCAGTCTTCTATCCGCTACGTCAAAGGTGCTCGAGCGATTCGTCGTCTGATCGGTGGTGGAAATTCCTAGAAGTGGTAACAGTAAATCAGTAGGCTGTTTCGCAGATGTGTCGATTGTTGAGAAGCGGGCTCGGTGAACAATCCTTAGACGATACCGTGCGCTGTAAGTTTTACGTAGGTGCGGCAAGGAATCCAGAAAATCCTCTTACATCTTAGAAATCGGCCATTACCGTATACGTCCAGGCAGGGGTGCCCATCCCCCCCAAGGCCCAATGCGCAAATCTCCCCCAAAAGTCTCAGCATTCCCCCAATTGAAAAGTCCCCCCACTGCCCGCCGGTCTACAAGCTTAGCACACGCCCACATTTTTACATTCACGATTTATTATTCACGTACGGTACCCTCTGACTCATTGACAGGATGTTGCTGCAAGCTGCCAGGGTCAGTTTGCCAAATTCCAAAACAAAATTTACTACTAGTTGTACTGGTAGAGACATTTATGCTGCCAGTTCGGTAAACAATCATAAAGATATGCAATTGCTTTAGTTCTTTACTAATAGCTTAGTTTGTTGCACAAACACGGTAAAAATTTCCATCAATGTTGGATTTAAAATGTTATTCTTGAAAAAGTCCCCCTCAAAAATCCTAAAATACACCCGAAAAATCCCTCCCAAAAATTCTCAATGCGCAACTTGCGCTATGATCCCCCCCTGTGGGCACTCCTGGGTCCAGGTGATATGTGGTTATTACCTCGGCGTATACTGCGCGAATGTTAGCCGTTGCAGGTCAGTGGCATCCCAACACATTCCCACTGGCAATGTGAGCAGCTTTAATCCACCTTATGTCCGAATTTTACCAAATAAGCACGCAGAAACTACCAGATGAAATTTAACCTCGCCGTGAAGGCTATCTGTTTGATACAATGTGTTGTGTTTGTCCGCCTACCATTATATGAGTGGTTCTATTTATCACCGACTTCTTGTCCTATTACTTATTCAAAAGTGTGTACTTTACTGTCTGGTTAATTGTAAGTAGTACTGAAATCGAAAACAGACAACAAACTACTGTTATCAAACCTAAGCAGATGAGTCCACTTTAGAAAATACAGTAGAGCATCGTTTATCCGAATTTCTCGAGACGAGGGTTCGTTCGGATAATCGTTCTTTCGGATAATAGATTGTAAATTGGGAACATTATTTCTCTTTACAAAAACAATGGTTTTTATTACAAAATCATTTCTAACATACTGTTATATAATTACAGCAAACTCTATACTAAACTGTAATGTATTACTAAGGCTAAAAATCATTGAATTGAAACTGAGTGTAATTAATAAAAACCAAAAGTTAATTTAAACAGAATTAGAGTTTAATGACAACCACTGTACAGTAGGCCTACTATAAAATTAATTATATAAAAACAATATAAGTACTATAAAAACAGACATTCGGTGACAGAGACTTCCGTTGACACAGTTTGTTTATCAATTGTAAATGTGTTTATCGAAGTTTGTTGATGTGTGTTTTTTATCGATTGTAAGGCTGTATAGCTATAACGTTTACTTATAGCTACAGCGTTTATTTATTGTGTACAGTATTGTAATAATTTATAGTATACAATTTTTCATGTTCAACAAATATCCAATACGCCTACACGAGTCCAATACAATACTATACAGTACAGTACATAATTGTACTTTTTATTGTGTTCGGATAATAGATCGTGCGGTTAATGGATGTTCGGATAATCGATACTCTACTGTAATGTTATTTTTTAAAACACATAATGAAAAATTTCCCAGTAGAATATTTCTCATTTTTTATAAAACTTTCTCACTATAAAAAAAGAGACCTGCTGCAATCAATAAAGAAGATTTTCCTACACAAGCGGCACTGTAATGTATTTGTGTCGAGGCACTTTCAATGCGAGCGGATCCAAGAAAATATAATGCCTCCATTCACGTATTTTTCTCCGCGTACTGTGACAGAGGTAAGGGTATAAATCACTATATAGGCCTATTTCTCGCAGCGCATCTTCGTTTTCTTCAAGTAGTCATTCAGACTGATTATTCAGATGGAAATTATTTAGATTTAAAAATCAGAGTACTCAAGAGTAAATCTCGAAAACGTCACTCCAGTAAATGAGACGTCGTCCTATTCAATTACTGTCACGCGATACTTACACAAAAGAATTACATATATTAATTTCTACAGCTTCTGTACACCTACTCTTGAGACTCCGATAATTACAAAATGTACTAATTGAATATATATCTTTTATAATTTAGATCTTAACAGCCGCCATTATCCTACTTCGGACCCCGCTCCTGTAACTGTTATTTCGTATTTCTTATCTAATCATATGAATATATAAAGTCATGATTAGTGACTAATATTGTAACGATAATAAATGAAGGCGTGCGTTTAGTTACTTATAAAATGTTAGATGTAGCCTCACCTCGGGTTCGTCTATTCGTAACCAGAGAATATTTCGTTACATACAATGTTATTGTGGATCAGTTTACTTGTATTTATGTAGCGTGCACTTGAATACACCGTCCGTTGGAAATGTCGACTTGTAATATGGATAAATGATGTAGCGACAAACTCGCACTGGAGTCGTCGATGTAAATTATAAATGTATTATGTCGAACGACGAATGATTTCGTAAATTGCCGCTTACTCCCACTACGCTGCTTCTTTTACGTGACGTCACTCACCGATGCCAACTATCGGGTCAGCTACAACCTGTGAATTCTATTTACTAAATGTAACGGCAATAATAATGACTCACAATTATCATCAAACATATATCCTTGTGGAATCCTTTATTTGGAAAAAACACTGGTTAACTTGTTTTAATAATTTTTAAACAGAATAACCGCAATTGTAGTACAAAATATAAGTCTTCTTTACCAGTTGGCAGCAGTAGCTGTTCAGTATTCCTTCCTTAGATCAAAACAATGCTTTTTGTTAACGTTTTAAATTAAAATATATCAATTATCTCAGGGCGTATATGGTTCGGGGATTTATAATTATACAAAATATTACACTATTAATCAAAATACAAGTTCACAATCATGGGATATTACAACGTTAGAGTGATAGGTGCACACAGAAATCGTATAGTGGTTGCCAGTTTTAAAAAGGTTATGTCTAAATCAGGCTTTTATAGTTATTATGTGAATTAAAAGTTCTTGTGATTAAAAAGGTGTTAATCTTATATGGTGTTATTAGTGGTTGTTTCTAGTATTCGTGTTATATGGTGTCTGTAATTCAGTTGATTATTGCTTAAAATACGTGTATACAAGTGTATGTGTTGAAGTACGATATAATGAGATGTCAGATCACCAAATCCTCTTCTTGTACTCTTTTTGGTCGTAAATAGGTCCTAAGTACACGTCAGGTCTTCTTCTCGTCCCTCGTCCACGTCAAATGTTCTTTCTGGTTATTATTCCTTCTCATCCATCTAATGGGTAGTCTTCTGTTGTTGCAAAATGTTTGTATAGTGTACTTCTAACAGTATTTCTCTATTTGTATTGTTTTTTCACACTTTATAACATATAATGTAAGACGATTTAAGAACGCGTCTGTCTGCTAAGATCGTTGTCAAAGAAGTCTCATTTTATTTATCCGAAATTTCTGGTTGCTAAGGGTAAACTTGGAACCTGGTTGGTCAATCCGAATAGACATTGTCATAAACTTTTATTATTTCAGAATCTAAATTTGTCCAAAATCTTTAAACTAACGTAACTTTTCTATACTGAATGGGAGTTTAAAACCATTATCAGCATTATTTTGATCTTCACATGTGTTATATTTAGACACCAAACATGCCTATTTTTGCTTAAGAACTATGGATGTCACAATTTTGTTATTCGGAATTTTCTTAAATAACTTGATATGTGTTATTTTGGTTCTATATTCCGTATATACATTATTACCTATAAATATATCTACCTTTCCACATTTGCTTTACAAAATTTCTAATATAATTGTTCAAAATTTACTAAATTTGGTTTCACCTGGCCTATCTAATAGTATTATTTTCATCATCATGTTATAACATCTCTAACAATTAAATTAACTTCTAACATTCATCAAAATGGTTTAACATATAACGTTATTTTAACAACACAAAATATATATTATTCTCATATTTAAATTCATGTCCACATGGCTATGATTATACCAATTCCTTGCACAAATAGTTGTTTTCTATTCAAACTGTATAGGTGTTTGACATTTAACAAAACATCTTTGTATTGTCTATTCTGCTTGGTCAATTAATCTATTTACCATGACTTAATATCAGCTCTATTGGTATATTTGTGAACACAACATAAACAAAAAATGGAATTAATATCATAAAATTGGCATTCCTTTAAACTAACTGTATCCCCTGGTACATACAAAAAACACAACACAAATACTATTATCTAAAACACTGTGCTATAACATAAAACATGCACATTTAACAAAACAAATCCTATACTAATTATCTAGTCCTTTGTCAGCTAATTTATGACTTATTCTGACACTGTCCATGTCATATTGACTATTCATATGGGTTTAAACATCCGTATACTTACTGATGTTTTGTGTTACAAAAATTACAATAAAGTGAACACTGTTGCTCTACCTCACACACAGTTCTAATACTCTGGTTACATTTATTGTTTATCTGGGTTTTACTCTTGTTATGAATGTAATTGTGACCATGTTATAATTTGTTGTTTACAGGACAACTCTATGAACTCTATATGTGACACTTTTTGTATGGTTCTTGTATCTATAACCAGGTGTATTTATATTTTTGTTACATTGATTAACTTAATTATTTAACAATATTTCTCTTACATAACATTATATGTTTGGGTCTATTATCCCTCACTTTGTATTTTGATTGTCTGGATTTAATGATACATCAATTGAAACCATTTGTTTCTTTATAGTCCTGGTTCATAAACTGTTTGTCTTTACAATTCTTTGTTTGGTCAATACTGAAAGTTTATTGTCATAGCTGGGGTTAAAGATATCTGCATCACTTAGCCTAAATCATTAATTTGGGTACGGTCAGTTGTCTTACTAGTCAGTCTGAAATTGTTAGTCGTTCTTCTTCACTATCATCTTTGAAGATATTGTTCTCCTTGTCAGCTTCTTAATCAAAGTCTTCATTAAGTCAGGTAAGATATTATGTTGTTCTAAATGTCATGTTACATATTACCCTGCCACCAAATTTGATCATTTTAATAAAATATTGTTTTTGTTGAAATTATCAATTACCTTCTTTTTCATATTATCATTTGTTATTCTTATTATGATCTGGTATACTTGTCTTTAATTATAAGTGTTCTATCCCTGGAACATGTTACTTCCCTAACAAATTAATCACCATATATTCTGGAATCAGTCGGGTGGCTCTCTTGACCTAATACCCCGCTGTCCTTACAATACATAATACATAAATAATATCGATTGCTGGAACTATCTCGTCAGTCAATCACATTTAATAATCACTAGTCTATTCACGACTAAAATAAATAAAATAATATAATATATTCTTGGGATTGTTCACTCAGTCTAACTTCTCAGATCTAAATATTTCTTTCCATTGATTCTTTCAGATGTTTATTTTCTTGTGGCGATATTAATAACATTTTTTATTTTCTATTGGTACTATCTTCCTTCCTTCTTGATCAGTACTGCTTAATCTTCATTTTCCATTCACTATCTTCATTTAAATTAAAACATAACAAGTATTTGCATCTTCATTTGTTGTTGATTCTCTCACAATCATGATAGGTTATTTGTAGTGAATTCGTTTCTAGTCTTGTCTTATTTTCATCGTCGGCTGTCTACACTTGTCCTTTCTTATTCATTTTATAGCACTATAGTTTCTTCTAATTTATGGATGTTGTATCTTTCTTTTGTATTCCAATAATAAGTTCATAACTGTGTTTAATAAGAGGTGCTTGTTTTGTTTAGAATTTGGAAATTTATTCCCAGTTGTTTATCTGCTTGATTCATTATAACATTATCAAACTGTACTGTAAGTTGTCCTTACTATTCATTTCAATTCTGATATATTCAAATTTGTTTATTTGGCTTGATTTAAAGTTATATTTTGGATTATCAAAGTTGGTTAGATGAGCTTGCTATGTTCTTTGTGTTTTGAGGTTTTATCATAATAAATTCTTCAATTCCAAATTAATTCTCATAAATAATTAGTTGTAAGTTGATCTTACTATTTCTTTAGAATTTTGTGGTTTTCTAATAATAAATTCTTCAATTCCAAATTAATTCTCATAAATAATTAGTTGTAAGTTGTTCTTACTTGATTTTTAGAATTTTGTGGTTTTATAATAATAAATTCTTCAATTCCAAATTAATTCTCATAAATAATTAGTTGTAAGTTGTTCTTACTATATCTTTAGAATTTTGTGGTTTTTAATAACTTCTATACTTCTTATTATAGTGCTTATCGTCATATGTCCTTCTGTACCCAGTATTGATGATCTTTTGGTAATTTTCGTTATGTCGGTCAGTTGCTCATAATTTCTTTTTCTTTGACATGGTTTTTCGCCGTTGCCGGTTATCATAACATCAGTCCCTTTTTGTGGAGGTGTATAGTATTAGACTTAACCGTAGTCTGTCACTTCATTTGCTCTCATTGTCCGGATGACCATAGTCTTCATCATCGTTCCGGTACTAGTGACATCTCTGGCCTTTGTCTTGTATTTCATTTTTCTAGCCGCTATTCCTTTGTTGGCTGCTAAGCTTATTCGGCTCCCTCTATCATAGTGTTTTATACACCAGTACGTCTCTGGTCCATATGTGGTATTGCATGGAAAATATCTGTGAGGATCTTCATCTGAATTCTTAATTATTTGCTTATCTGAAACCCCATAATCTGGTTCACCATCACACATCCACCCTGAAGGAATACATTTTAGTGCACCTGTACACTGGAACTGTCCTGGATGGTACTCTAATGGAACACATTCTGGTGCCGTCATCCCAGTCTGGTAAGATGTCATACTTCCATCTTTCTGGAATACACTGTCCAGTCCTGCGCTGAAACTGATCTAGTCCCCATGTTTTATTCAGTTTACCTCTGGTCCTTTCCCAGTGGTAAACTACTGTCTGCTGGTAAACCATCTCTGAGATTACCCTTAATCTACTTCCATTATTCCCGGAACTCACGATTTCTTCATGGTTGGTAATATGGATATTATCATCATCAAATAAACCCTGGTTCATCATCTCCATTTCTTCCTTTGTTTTCATTAATTTCTTTGGATGTGTTCTTCTTCTCTTCATTGGTTCCACTTCCTTATCTTTAGTATTTTCTTTGTTTCCGTTAGTTTTCTTTTCAGGTAATACTACTACTGGATCCTCTGTTTTGGCGTTTGGTTTTTCTTCTGTTTCTGGTTTGCTATCATTTTTTATTTCTTCGGTCATTTCCTCCATCTTTTCCTCCCTTTTCTTAAAGTTCTCGTCCAATTTCTTCATGATTTCCTGGTAATTTTCCTTCAATTCTTCCCTCAATGCTTTATTATTTGAGTCAATTTTCTCTTCCATTTTACTGCTATTCTCTTTCAATTCTCGGCTCAAATCCTCCTTGGTTTGTTTATTATCACTCTTTATTTCCTCCATCTTCTTACTCAAGCCTTCCTTCAACATTACTAAGTTCTTATTACTGTTTTCTAAGTTCTTATTACTGTTCTCACTTAATTCTTCCTTCAATTTTTCTAATTTCTTATTACTGTTCTCGTTTAATTCTTCCTTCAATTTTTCTAAGTTCTTCTTATTGCTCTCCTCCGTTCTCTTACTACTCTGTTTTAAATATTCCATAATGCTCTTCAGGTCAACGCTCTCTGTAACATTGTCCGGTTCTTGTTCATCTCCTCGGTCCTCTCTTATTATTACTTCTACTTCTTCGACCGGTGTCGCTTCTTTGTCTTCCATATTTAACTCGTCTACTTTCTCGGCTTCGACCGCTCGTTTTCGCGATGTTTCTCGCTTCCTCAACTTGTTTATCTTGGTTTATCTGTCTATTAGTAATAATTTAATTTATATTAAATTACACGCCTCACACGTTGGTGCGCCAATTTTGTAACGATAATAAATGAAGGCGTGCGTTTAGTTACTTATAAAATGTTAGATGTAGCCTCACCTCGGGTTCGTCTATTCGTAACCAGAGAATATTTCGTTACATACAATGTTATTGTGGATCAGTTTACTTGTATTTATGTAGCGTGCACTTGAATACACCGTCCGTTGGAAATGTCGACTTGTAATATGGATAAATGATGTAGCGACAAACTCGCACTGGAGTCGTCGATGTAAATTATAAATGTATTATGTCGAACGGCGAATGATTTCGTAAATTGCCGCTTACTCCCACTACGCTGCTTCTTTTACGTGACGTCACTCACCGATGCCAACTATCGGGTCAGCTACAACCTGTGAATTCTATTTACTAAATGTAACGGCAATAATAATGACTCACAATTATCATCAAACATATATCCTTGTGGAATCCTTTATTTGGAAAAAACACTGGTTAACTTGTTTTAATAATTTTTAAACAGAATAACCGCAATTGTAGTACAAAATATAAGTCTTCTTTACCAGTTGGCAGCAGTAGCTGTTCAGTATTCCTTCCTTAGATCAAAACAATGCTTTTTGTTAACGTTTTAAATTAAAATATATCAATTATCTCAGGGCGTATATGGTTCGGGGATTTATAATTATACAAAATATTACACTATTAATCAAAATACAAGTTCACAATCATGGGATATTACAACGTTAGAGTGATAGGTGCACACAGAAATCGTATAGTGGTTGCCAGTTTTAAAAAGGTTATGTCTAAATCAGGCTTTTATAGTTATTATGTGAATTAAAAGTTCTTGTTGTGATTAAAAAGGTGTTAATCTTATATGGTGTTATTAGTGGTTGTTTCTAGTATTCGTGTTATATGGTGTCTGTAATTCAGTTGATTATTGCTTAAAATACGTGTATACAAGTGTATGTGTTGAAGTACGATATAATGAGATGTCAGATCACCAAATCCTCTTCTTGTACTCTTTTTGGTCGTAAATAGGTCCTAAGTACACGTCAGGTCTTCTTCTCGTCCCTCGTCCACGTCAAATGTTCTTTCTGGTTATTATTCCTTCTCATCCATCTAATGGGTAGTCTTATGTTGTTGCAAAATGTTTGTATAGTGTACTTCTAACAGTATTTCTCTATTTGTATTGTTTTTTCACACTTTATAACATATAATGTAAGACGATTTAAGAACGCGTCTGTCTGCTAAGATCGTTGTCAAAGAAGTCTCATTTTATTTATCCGAAATTTCTGGTTGCTAAGGGTAAACTTGGAACCTGGTTGGTCAATCCGAATAGACATTGTCATAAACTTTTATTATTTCAGAATCTAAATTTGTCCAAAATCTTTAAACTAACGTAACTTTTCTATACTGAATGGGAGTTTAAAACCATTATCAGCATTATTTTGATCTTCACATGTGTTATATTTAGACACCAAACATGCCTATTTTTGCTTAAGAACTATGGATGTCACAATTTTGTTATTCGGAATTTTCTTAAATAACTTGATATGTGTTATTTTGGTTCTATATTCCGTATATACATTATTACCTATAAATATATCTACCTTTCCACATTTGCTTTACAAAATTTCTAATATAATTGTTCAAAATTTACTAAATTTGGTTTCACCTGGCCTATCTAATAGTATTATTTTCATCATCATGTTATAACATCTCTAACAATTAAATTAACTTCTAACATTCATCAAAATGGTTTAACATATAACGTTATTTTAACAACACAAAATATATATTATTCTCATATTTAAATTCATGTCCACATGGCTATGATTATACCAATTCCTTGCACAAATAGTTGTTTTCTATTCAAACTGTATAGGTGTTTGACATTTAACAAAACATCTTTGTATTGTCTATTCTGCTTGGTCAATTAATCTATTTACCATGACTTAATATCAGCTCTATTGGTATATTTGTGAACACAACATAAACAAAAAATGGAATTAATATCATAAAATTGGCATTCCTTTAAACTAACTGTATCCCCTGGTACATACAAAAAACACAACACAAATACTATTATCTAAAACACTGTGCTATAACATAAAACATGCACATTTAACAAAACAAATCCTATACTAATTATCTAGTCCTTTGTCAGCTAATTTATGACTTATTCTGACACTGTCCATGTCATATTGACTATTCATATGGGTTTAAACATCCGTATACTTACTGATGTTTTGTGTTACAAAAATTACAATAAAGTGAACACTGTTGCTCTACCTCACACACAGTTCTAATACTCTGGTTACATTTATTGTTTATCTGGGTTTTACTCTTGTTATGAATGTAATTGTGACCATGTTATAATTTGTTGTTTACAGGACAACTCTATGAACTCTATATGTGACACTTTTTGTATGGTTCTTGTATCTATAACCAGGTGTATTTATATTTTTGTTACATTGATTAACTTAATTATTTAACAATATTTCTCTTACATAACATTATATGTTTGGGTCTATTATCCCTCACTTTGTATTTTGATTGTCTGGATTTAATGATACATCAATTGAAACCATTTGTTTCTTTATAGTCCTGGTTCATAAACTGTTTGTCTTTACAATTCTTTGTTTGGTCAATACTGAAAGTTTATTGTCATAGCTGGGGTTAAAGATATCTGCATCACTTAGCCTAAATCATTAATTTGGGTACGGTCAGTTGTCTTACTAGTCAGTCTGAAATTGTTAGTCGTTCTTCTTCACTATCATCTTTGAAGATATTGTTCTCCTTGTCAGCTTCTTAATCAAAGTCTTCATTAAGTCAGGTAAGATATTATGTTGTTCTAAATGTCATGTTACATATTACCCTGCCACCAAATTTGATCATTTTAATAAAATATTGTTTTTGTTGAAATTATCAATTACCTTCTTTTTCATATTATCATTTGTTATTCTTATTATGATCTGGTATACTTGTCTTTAATTATAAGTGTTCTATCCCTGGAACATGTTACTTCCCTAACAAATTAATCACCATATATTCTGGAATCAGTCGGGTGGCTCTCTTGACCTAATACCCCGCTGTCCTTACAATACATAATACATAAATAATATCGATTGCTGGAACTATCTCGTCAGTCAATCACATTTAATAATCACTAGTCTATTCACGACTAAAATAAATAAAATAATATAATATATTCTTGGGATTGTTCACTCAGTCTAACTTCTCAGATCTAAATATTTCTTTCCATTGATTCTTTCAGATGTTTATTTTCTTGTGGCGATATTAATAACATTTTTTATTTTCTATTGGTACTATCTTCCTTCCTTCTTGATCAGTACTGCTTAATCTTCATTTTCCATTCACTATCTTCATTTAAATTAAAACATAACAAGTATTTGCATCTTCATTTGTTGTTGATTCTCTCACAATCATGATAGGTTATTTGTAGTGAATTCGTTTCTAGTCTTGTCTTATTTTCATCGTCGGCTGTCTACACTTGTCCTTTCTTATTCATTTTATAGCACTATAGTTTCTTCTAATTTATGGATGTTGTATCTTTCTTTTGTATTCCAATAATAAGTTCATAACTGTGTTTAATAAGAGGTGCTTGTTTTGTTTAGAATTTGGAAATTTATTCCCAGTTGTTTATCTGCTTGATTCATTATAACATTATCAAACTGTACTGTAAGTTGTCCTTACTATTCATTTCAATTCTGATATATTCAAATTTGTTTATTTGGCTTGATTTAAAGTTATATTTTGGATTATCAAAGTTGGTTAGATGAGCTTGCTATGTTCTTTGTGTTTTGAGGTTTTATCATAATAAATTCTTCAATTCCAAATTAATTCTCATAAATAATTAGTTGTAAGTTGATCTTACTATTTCTTTAGAATTTTGTGGTTTTCTAATAATAAATTCTTCAATTCCAAATTAATTCTCATAAATAATTAGTTGTAAGTTGTTCTTACTTGATTTTTAGAATTTTGTGGTTTTATAATAATAAATTCTTCAATTCCAAATTAATTCTCATAAATAATTAGTTGTAAGTTGTTCTTACTATATCTTTAGAATTTTGTGGTTTTTAATAACTTCTATACTTCTTATTATAGTGCTTACCGTCATATGTCCTTCTGTACCCAGTATTGATGATCTTTTGGTAATTTTCGTTATGTCGGTCAGTTGCTCATAATTTCTTTTTCTTTGACATGGTTTTTCGCCGTTGCCGGTTATCATAACATCAGTCCCTTTTTGTGGAGGTGTATAGTATTAGACTTAACCGTAGTCTGTC
The DNA here is from genome assembly GCA_034769895.1 of Magicicada septendecula. Taxonomy (NCBI): domain Eukaryota; kingdom Metazoa; phylum Arthropoda; class Insecta; order Hemiptera; family Cicadidae; genus Magicicada; species Magicicada septendecula. Next base: position 803,908,057 of record CM068368.1, on the reverse strand, counting down.
ACTTCATTTGCTCTCATTGTCCGGATGACCATAGTCTTCATCATCGTTCCGGTACTAGTGACATCTCTGGCCTTTGTCTTGTATTTCATTTTTCTAGCCGCTATTCCTTTGTTGGCTGCTAAGCTTATTCGGCTCCCTCTATCATAGTGTTTTATACACCAGTACGTCTCTGGTCCATATGTGGTATTGCATGGAAAATATCTGTGAGGATCTTCATCTGAATTCTTAATTATTTGCTTATCTGAAACCCCATAATCTGGTTCACCATCACACATCCACCCTGAAGGAATACATTTTAGTGCACCTGTACACTGGAACTGTCCTGGATGGTACTCTAATGGAACACATTCTGGTGCCGTCATCCCAGTCTGGTAAGATGTCATACTTCCATCTTTCTGGAATACACTGTCCAGTCCTGCGCTGAAACTGATCTAGTCCCCATGTTTTATTCAGTTTACCTCTGGTCCTTTCCCAGTGGTAAACTACTGTCTGCTGGTAAACCATCTCTGAGATTACCCTTAATCTACTTCCATTATTCCCGGAACTCACGATTTCTTCATGGTTGGTAATATGGATATTATCATCATCAAATAAACCCTGGTTCATCATCTCCATTTCTTCCTTTGTTTTCATTAATTTCTTTGGATGTGTTCTTCTTCTCTTCATTGGTTCCACTTCCTTATCTTTAGTATTTTCTTTGTTTCCGTTAGTTTTCTTTTCAGGTAATACTACTACTGGATCCTCTGTTTTGGCGTTTGGTTTTTCTTCTGTTTCTGGTTTGCTATCATTTTTTATTTCTTCGGTCATTTCCTCCATCTTTTCCTCCCTTTTCTTAAAGTTCTCGTCCAATTTCTTCATGATTTCCTGGTAATTTTCCTTCAATTCTTCCCTCAATGCTTTATTATTTGAGTCAATTTTCTCTTCCATTTTACTGCTATTCTCTTTCAATTCTCGGCTCAAATCCTCCTTGGTTTGTTTATTATCACTCTTTATTTCCTCCATCTTCTTACTCAAGCCTTCCTTCAACATTACTAAGTTCTTATTACTGTTTTCTAAGTTCTTATTACTGTTCTCACTTAATTCTTCCTTCAATTTTTCTAATTTCTTATTACTGTTCTCGTTTAATTCTTCCTTCAATTTTTCTAAGTTCTTCTTATTGCTCTCCTCCGTTCTCTTACTACTCTGTTTTAAATATTCCATAATGCTCTTCAGGTCAACGCTCTCTGTAACATTGTCCGGTTCTTGTTCATCTCCTCGGTCCTCTCTTATTATTACTTCTACTTCTTCGACCGGTGTCGCTTCTTTGTCTTCCATATTTAACTCGTCTACTTTCTCGGCTTCGACCGCTCGTTTTCGCGATGTTTCTCGCTTCCTCAACTTGTTTATCTTGGTTTATCTGTCTATTAGTAATAATTTAATTTATATTAAATTACACGCCTCACACGTTGGTGCGCCAATTTTGTAACGATAATAAATGAAGGCGTGCGTTTAGTTACTTATAAAATGTTAGATGTAGCCTCACCTCGGGTTCGTCTATTCGTAACCAGAGAATATTTCGTTACATACAATGTTATTGTGGATCAGTTTACTTGTATTTATGTAGCGTGCACTTGAATACACCGTCCGTTGGAAATGTCGACTTGTAATATGGATAAATGATGTAGCGACAAACTCGCACTGGAGTCGTCGATGTAAATTATAAATGTATTATGTCGAACGGCGAATGATTTCGTAAATTGCCGCTTACTCCCACTACGCTGCTTCTTTTACGTGACGTCACTCACCGATGCCAATTATCGGGTCAGCTACAACCTGTGAATTCTATTTACTAAATGTAACGGCAATAATAATGACTCACAATTATCATCAAACATATATCCTTGTGGAATCCTTTATTTGGAAAAAACACTGGTTAACTTGTTTTAATAATTTTTAAACAGAATAACCGCAATTGTAGTACAAAATATAAGTCTTCTTTACCAGTTGGCAGCAGTAGCTGTTCAGTATTCCTTCCTTAGATCAAAACAATGCTTTTTGTTAACGTTTTAAATTAAAATATATCAATTATCTCAGGGCGTATATGGTTCGGGGATTTATAATTATACAAAATATTACACTATTAATCAAAATACAAGTTCACAATCATGGGATATTACAACGTTAGAGTGATAGGTGCACACAGAAATCGTATAGTGGTTGCCAGTTTTAAAAAGGTTATGTCTAAATCAGGCTTTTATAGTTATTATGTGAATTAAAAGTTCTTGTTGTGATTAAAAAGGTGTTAATCTTATATGGTGTTATTAGTGGTTGTTTCTAGTATTCGTGTTATATGGTGTCTGTAATTCAGTTGATTATTGCTTAAAATACGTGTATACAAGTGTATGTGTTGAAGTACGATATAATGAGATGTCAGATCACCAAATCCTCTTCTTGTACTCTTTTTGGTCGTAAATAGGTCCTAAGTACACGTCAGGTCTTCTTCTCGTCCCTCGTCCACGTCAAATGTTCTTTCTGGTTATTATTCCTTCTCATCCATCTAATGGGTAGTCTTATGTTGTTGCAAAATGTTTGTATAGTGTACTTCTAACAGTATTTCTCTATTTGTATTGTTTTTTCACACTTTATAACATATAATGTAAGACGATTTAAGAACGCGTCTGTCTGCTAAGATCGTTGTCAAAGAAGTCTCATTTTATTTATCCGAAATTTCTGGTTGCTAAGGGTAAACTTGGAACCTGGTTGGTCAATCCGAATAGACATTGTCATAAACTTTTATTATTTCAGAATCTAAATTTGTCCAAAATCTTTAAACTAACGTAACTTTTCTATACTGAATGGGAGTTTAAAACCATTATCAGCATTATTTTGATCTTCACATGTGTTATATTTAGACACCAAACATGCCTATTTTTGCTTAAGAACTATGGATGTCACAATTTTGTTATTCGGAATTTTCTTAAATAACTTGATATGTGTTATTTTGGTTCTATATTCCGTATATACATTATTACCTATAAATACATCTACCTTTCCACATTTGCTTTACAAAATTTCTAATATAATTGTTCAAAATTTACTAAATTTGGTTTCACCTGGCCTATGTAATAGTATTATTTTCATCATCATGTTATAACATCTCTAACAATTAAATTAACTTCTAACATTCATCAAAATGGTTTAACATATAACGTTATTTTAACAACACAAAATATATATTATTCTCATATTTAAATTCATGTCCACATGGCTATGATTATACCAATTCCTTGCACAAATAGTTGTTTTCTATTCAAACTGTATAGGTGTTTGACATTTAACAAAACATCTTTGTATTGTCCATTCTGCTTGGTCAATTAATCTATTTACCATGACTTAATATCAGCTCTATTGGTATATTTGTGAACACAACATAAACAAAAAATGGAATTAATATCATAAAATTGGCATTCCTTTAAACTAACTGTATCCCCTGGTACATACAAAAAACACAACACAAATACTATTATCTAAAACACTGTGCTATAACATAAAACATGCACATTTAACAAAACAAATCCTATACTAATTATCTAGTCCTTTGTCAGCTAATTTATGACTTATTCTGACACTGTCCATGTCATATTGACTATTCATATGGGTTTAAACATCCGTATACTTACTGATGTTTTGTGTTACAAAAATTACAATAAAGTGAACACTGTTGCTCTACCTCACACACAGTTCTAATACTCTGGTTACATTTATTGTTTATCTGGGTTTTACTCTTGTTATGAATGTAATTGTGACCATGTTATAATTTGTTGTTTACAGGACAACTCTATGAACTCTATATGTGACACTTTTTGTATGGTTCTTGTATCTATAACCAGGTGTATTTATATTTTTGTATTGATTAACTTAATTATTTAACAATATTTCTCTTACATAACATTATATGTTTGGGTCTATTATCCCTCACTTTGTATTTTGATTGTCTGGATTTAATGATACATCAATTGAAACCATTTGTTTCTTTATAGTCCTGGTTCATAAACTGTTTGTCTTTACAATTCTTTGTTTGGTCAATACTGAAAGTTTATTGTCATAGCTGGGGTTAAAGATATCTGCATCACTTAGCCTAAATCATTAATTTGGGTACGGTCAGTTGTCTTACTAGTCAGTCTGAAATTGTTAGTCGTTCTTCTTCACTATCATCTTTGAAGATATTGTTCTCCTTGTCAGCTTCTTAATCAAAGTCTTCATTAAGTCAGGTAAGATATTATGTTGTTCTAAATTTCATGTTACAATATATATATATAGACAATAAATTCAACTTGTTTGCAGTAAATAGAAAATAAATTCAGGATGATATATTTATCATCCTGTATGCAGTAATGTGGTATATAACCAAACCACATTAGATTATAATACACATTGAAAAAGCTTAATAAAATGTCAGAGTAATAAAAAATATTCACACAAGATGAGAATGTGCACAGTTCTGTGCACGGTTTCTCAATGGTACAAAATCTGAAGTTTCCAAAAGAGTAGTTAAAATTTGAAAAACAAATTAAATTTAGTTTCTTTGTATTTTCATAATTTTTAAAATTTTGTAGATTAAAATTTCTATTTATGAAAATACATTTGTTTCTACAATTCAAAATTCTATAGGACTTCAGATTAAACAAATTGCATGCAACTGTCTTTTAACTAATGTGCAAATTTACATATGAAATGAATTAATAGGTAAAAAGTAAGTACTACTGCTTTGTATTAATTATGTAAATAATGTTTTAAAAAAACCGGTCATGTTCAGCTTTAATACACAATTTCTTGTGACAACTTATTTCGTGATAATGTTTTGTTATTTTGTGTTGTACATGGTTATATGAAAGTGTAAATTTACACATATTAAATTGCTTAGATGCATAAGAAGGGTGAGAATTGAAAATTATTAATATATTAAAATCTGAATGTGTTATTATACATCGTCTCGGGTGAATGTAATACAGTAGGTTTGTAATAAGGAATTCTGTACAAAGGATTCGCAATCAGAAAGACAGTAATACCAGTAGAACGTATGATAAATGAGGACGGAAGGTAGGAGATCGAAATCGAATGCTGTAGGAAGAGGACATCAAAGTGACTCCTAAAGAAAAGAGGAACCCCATGGAAACGAAAACGTTAATAAATTTACTGTATTAGTAACAACAAGCTGTATTTGTGTTTTCATCCATCCCTATCTTTTCAGACCTATTTTAGTAGGCCTTTAAAAAATGGTCTAACTTTCCATAATTCCCCCCCCTCCCAAGTCAACTCTACCCTCCCAAAAATTTTTTACTGAATCCGCCTCTGACTTCGGTAGCACAGAATGAAGGCAATATGTCAATATTATTGAATGAATTGAATTACTTGAGTGTTTTATAACTGGGTTTGTACGAAGACAGTTGGAAAGACCGAGTCACCAGGGTGCCTGTACTGCCCGGCAGCTGCGGACGATGTCAGATACATTCTTCATCTGCGACGCATGGGAGCAAAATAGAAGATCGTTGCCAAAAGATATTAGGCAGGAAATGTACTCAGATAACATCATTGAAGTAATGCTTCAAGGGGAGTACATTTGGAACTGTGTGGCACGCTTCGCATAAGATATTCTTCGCGCGAAGAATATAGATTTGGACAATATAGGAGAATATCAAGTCAAATGTGAGCCCTAGGGCTGAAGAACAATAGGCCTAGCCCTAAGTAATGTGTCAAACAGTTCAGGTTAGTGCCCTAGAATAGGAAACGGAGCTGCTTTTAGTGGGTCAAGTAGCCTATAATACCCAAACTGTGCAGAACCCGGAAATGTGCACCCTCGTGGGCACTTTTAGAGCAAATTTTTCTACCCGTCCTTGTAAAAAATGGGGTGTGTAAGTTTACAAAAGTAAACGAATTTTTGGTAATTAACCAGTTTAAAGACTTAGGTATAAGAGGATAGATACTCTCTCCCTCTACCCCGTTTCTAACTCACATTGTCTCAAACGCGGGCGCGCGCGCGCGCGCGCACACACACACACACACACACACACACACACACACACACACACGGTATAATTCTATTCAAGAACAGAAAATAACACTGTTGCACACCACTATAATAGACAATTCCAGATTAGCGCTTTCGTGCTTTCAGCTCATTTTCAGAACGGAAACATCAATCTGCGATCTGATATACCCGATGGGAAACATATTCACATGTTTGAGAACTGAATGCGAGTTGAAACGTTCGAAAGCGCTAACGGGAGTTGCCTGTATAGTGGTATAGAGCAGTTGTATTTTCTGTTTGTGAATATAACTACTAACAAGAGTTAAATTATTAAATAAATAATAATTATTCAACATTTTCTTAAAATAATATTTATAATTTCAAATAATTAAATTATTTAATTTTTACGAACACATCCTAATTAGAGATTGTATCTAAGTTATGTTATGTTATGTTATGTATCTAAGATAGAGTATTCTCATGTTGAATCAAACACTTTTTGCTACAGTCTATTTCTTGATTTATATAATATATTTAAAATTTGTACTTACTTTACCTCAAGATGTTACTTTTCCCTTATTTTGAACATGTCCTTACATAGGAAAAACAATAAAACAACCGAAGAAACGTTATTTTCAACATCTAAACGCACACAAAAAACCAGAAATATATAAATCTAATTTTACCACACATGCAATAAACACAGGACATGAATTCCCAGACATAACCAACATGACACTAATAAAACACATATGGTACCACACAAAGGCACCATAATGAACATTTGGGAAAATTTACAAATATACAAACACAAAATACAAAAACTAATACCTGAACAAATACAAATCAATAAAAAACATGATACAATTTTCAAAGCACTCAACATCGAAAACACACAAAATACTAATATATACAGCACAATCACACACAATAATAACAATTTAAAAAACCAAAAACCAATGGAAGCCAATAACAACAGCCACCCAGCACACAGGTACTCCACAAGATTCCTGGGATCACTAAGGATCCCGAAACATGTTCCAAATAAGGGAAAAAGTAACATCTTGAGGTAAAGTAAATATAAATTTTAAATATATCTTACGTTAATGTATGTCTTACTAATGCAGTAAATTAGAACGGTTACGTCTGATTTTTACGTGTTTTCCTGGAACAAACAAATTTTCTTCAAACTTTAGGGACAAAGGTGATAATAAGCTCTGTTTATATTCACCATGGAAAACTATCATAAATTTTCCACTGTTAACGTGGTAAAAGTTCCGTAGAAAATTGCACTGATGCTGCGCAGGGAAAACCCCATGACCGCACGGTTCGCGGAGTTATTAACCCGAGTCTCGGTTATTTACCTACCGGTGCGGAAGTGAGATAACTAAAGTTGCAGTGCTGCTCTGCACAGTGACAAGTCAATAAGTAGGTCTCGGTCACCACAGAGACGGTGTGACGCAACTGCGAAGCGATGTTTGTCACACGACGCGATGTTGTTACACTTAGCGCTGCCTTATTGCTGAACTGCGCGCTCCAGGCCGCCTGCCACACCATCCAGCTTTACGAAAGTAAGTTTGCAATTTGTGTATACATTAGTTATTTAAACGATTTGCAAGGCATTTTTATGATTATCCAGTCGATTAAACTATAGTTTTGTGTCATGCGGCGTTCGATATTCTCATAATAATTTTTTTCTAAAAAAAAAACATTCAATTATTGGATTTTGTTGTCCACGACGTGTCTGTTGATTAACTAAATACAAGTATATCACTACCGACTCGGAACACAAAGTTTTGTGTTGGTAAAACGTATAAGTTTTACCTTATAGCATGAACCAGTTTTCGCTCATTATAAGCTTCGTCAGAGGCTGCCACTAAGAAGAACAAGACGGACGGCGCTCCCTTTGGCAGCCTCTAATGAAGGTTATAATGAGAGAATGAGCGAATACTGGTTCAGGCTATAAGGTAAAACTTTTACGTTTTACCAACAA